>BRON01000009.1:0-1200000 GCA_024345305.1 Mrakia gelida | reverse complement strand
GAGACCACGTATAATTTGGAAAGAGCAAGCAACAAAGCTAGTTAATCGAGAAAGAGAGAGAGCAAGAACCGTTCGGGGAAGGAACGTGAATCTACTTTTGTTGAGCGAGAAGACGAAGAGCATCGAGGTCCTTCTTCGCTTGCAGGGCAGCGAGAGCGGCTGAGAGAATCGAAGGAAAAGCGAGGGGGAAGAGAGTCAGCGGGGAGGAAGAGAGAGAGGCGGGAGGGGAGGAGAGAGGGAGCGAGACGCGAAGAAGGAAAGGAAGACTGACCTCCAACACCCGATCCATCCTTTGCCAGCGAGATCCTCACCCGCTTGGCGAGCTTCTCTCCGAGCAGGATGACGAGGGAGTCACGCAGACGCTCGTTGAAGTGGGGGTAGAGCTCGGCCATGCTGTGGAAAAGGAGCGAAGACGAAAGTCGAAGTCAGCGTTCGCGTCTCGTTCCTTCGAAACGGCAGCCGTTGTTGGTCGACTCACGATCCATCGATTCCAACATCAATAACCTCCGTCGAGTTCCTCTGCTCCTCTCCCTGGTGAGTGTGATCCACCACGGTCGCGATCGCGCACGCACTCAGAGCAGCGGCTCTAGTTCCAACGGCAATCACAGCCCACTTGACGATCTCGACGTCCTCCTCGTTGATGAGCTCGTTCTTGACTCCCAACTCCTTGACCAGGATCCGTCGGATCGCCTGGGACGACGGTGAGGGCTGAGCGTTGGAGGAAGGGGAGGTGGGGAGGTCGGCAGCGGCTTCGATGTCGGACATGACAGCGGTGTCGAGACCGTAGTGCGAGTTGAGAGCGTCTGTGGAGTAACCCTTGAAGAGGACGGATTGGTCGATGAAGGAGAGGAGGATGTTTCGGACGATCTCTCCGAGGTCTGTTGAAGAGAAGAGAGGGAGGACGACGCGACGCGTAAGTGGTTGGTTTTGAGGGAGTCGAACGAGACGCGAGGACGAAGAGGAGAGGGAGAGGGAGGGAGAGCAGACGTACACATTCCGGAGACGAGCTTCTCGAAGGCCTGCTTGTGACTGAGAGAGAGATCGAGGAAAGAAAAGAAGGTTCAGCGAACTTGGTCGAAGCTCGCGAAGATGAAGGAAGGAAGGAGAGGCGAGACAAGCGAAATCGACTCACGGGTTGATGGATTCTCGATCGAGCTTTCCGTCGAACTGGGTGAAGGGAAGAACGAATCGCTGGAAGAGACCAACGCGAAAGCAGCCACCAGAAGGATCAGCCAACAGTTTCGAGCTCGAGGGAAAGTCGCGACCTTCGCGCGTCGTCGTCGAAAAACGACTCACGTTGTTGTCAAGCGCTCCCCACTCGGTGTTGATGATCATCTTGGGTCCAGTCTTGATAGCCTGCTCCTTGATGAAGTCGGCTCCGAGCTTCTTGATGTTGGCGAGGTCCTCGAGGTAGGCTCCGTTGGTTCCAGTTCCGAAGATGGCACCGATGAGAGCAGGTCCGGCTTGGTACGAGGCTGAGAGCATGGTTCCGACGGTCTGAAAGGTATAGACGAGTAGATTAGTAGGTGACCTTCGATGACGAGAAGAGGGAAGAACGAGAGCTTACGTCGTTGACCTTGAGAACGAGAACGAGGTGAAAGGGAAGGGAGTGAGAGCGAGAGCGCGAGAACGAAACGTCAGCTTCAGCCTCCCACTTCAGACCGATCCAAGCGAACGATGAACGAGACGTACGAGGGCAGAGCACTTGACGTGAATATGCCTCTTGTCGAGGGCATCCTGGAGAAGAACGACGACATCGTGTCCGATAGCGTTCTTGGCTGAGAATCCCTTGGTCCAAGTGAGGATCTTTCCAGAGGCGAGAGCGGTCTGCTCGACAGGGAAACTGTTCAACGAGTTGACGAGAGATACATATCAGCTTATGCTCGAGGAGGTAACATAGGGCAGAAGGATAGGAAGGAAGGCGAGAGAGACGAACCTGAAGGTGAATCCAAGATGAAGCTCCTCCCCGACCTCCGACTCTGTTCCGAGCTCGGTCAGGAAAGCGTCAATGGAATCGGCGATGTATCCTGTGAGTCAACAACCCAAAGCACACGAGAAGGAGAGTCAGATCGCGTAGATGGAACAGTCGAAGGGTTGAGAGAGGAAAAGGTCGTGGAGTTCGACGATTTCAGAAGCTGAAGGAAGATGGGAAGAAGGGACGTACCGAAGAGTTCGCTGGCCTCTCCCTGCTTGATCTCATCCGAGACCTTGTACTTCTGCTGCTTGATGGTGAACTTGTGGTCTCCAAGAAGTCGAACCTCACAGACTCGACTGTAGCAGCAGTCAACGGGAAGGGAGGGGAGGAAGGAGGGAGAAGGAAGGGCCAAACGTCAGAGCTCGAAGTTCGAAGAAGGAGGGCTGCTGGCTTTTGAGGATAGATGGGGTGAAGAGAACGAACAGGTTGGTTCCTCCAAGATCGAGAGCGAGGAAAGTTCTGTGATCAGGAAGGAAGGGAGAGGAGAGGGAAACGAACAAAGGGAAGGGAAGGGACGAGACGATGGGAACGACGTCAGCTTGAGAAGGGAACTCTCTCTCCTCCTTCCTCTCTCATCCTTTGCGCTCTTGGAGGATAGCAGGGATAACTTACCCTTGCTCCTGACCGTCTGGAACGCCGTTGATATAGGAAGGGATCATAGCGACATCCTTTCCAAAGCTTGAAAGACCTGAAGAAGAGCGTCCAAGAAGATGGGAAAAAGGTCAGTCCTCTTGGGCCATCTTCTCTTTTCTCCGTCCGTCGTCTCTGGCTCTCTCTCGTCCCCCCTCCTACCCCCCTCTCAGCTAGGCAAGGCTCGAAAGAGAGAGAGAGAGCAAGGAAGGGAGAGGTCCGAGATCTCTCAATGAAGTGAGTGGGCTGAAGTGCGGCAACTGACCTTCGTTAAACTCTGACTGGAAAGCCTCGAGAATACGAGAAAGACGAGCGGGCTCGAGATGGAAGTCCTTGTTGAAAGCTCGGACAGCCTCAGGCAGATGGGAGAGGTCGACAGTCGTCGTAGTAAGAGGGGTGGGAGCCATCGGGGGCGATGTGTAGGGGGGGTTGAAAAGTTGGGTTGTTGAAGGGGGGTGAAGGATGTAGTTGGAGTGGAAAGGTCCTGGAATTCGAAGAAGACGAAGCGAAGGAGTCGGAGCGATTGAAAGGCGGTCGTCATGCTCGTCCTCCCCTCTCCTTGGTTTTTAACACTCGTTTTCAACTCAATCTCGATCTTCGAAGGCGAAGGATGGAAGCTCGAGATACTAAGCCGTGAAGAAAAAATGTAGATCTCCAAGTGAGAGGTTTGCGGGAAGGGCTGGACGTCGAGAAGGTTGATCAACTGCCGCACCGAGGACCGGGGCGTCTGCCGCCAACCGGGTTTGGTCCTTTCCCTGTTTTTTTCTTCTTCTAGAACATCCAGCAACAACGAGACTCCCATCAATACTTCCGCCAGATCCCTCTCCGTCGCTCCTCCTCCCTGTACTCCATCATCAGCTGTACAGCAGCGAACAATCCTCCGCAAGAGAAGAAAGCAAAGACGACGCCTGTCGAGTCGAACGAAAAACGGAAAGGAGAACGCGAGGTCAGCTTGATCCTCTGCTGCTCCGCTTCTTCCTAGCTCTTTTCCTATCCATCCCCATCTCTCGAGGATCGTCAAGCGAGACGAAACGAGCGAGACGCACGCGAGGGAGGACCGCGTCTCGTCGCTCCTCTCCCACACGCGCGACAAAAGAAACAGAACTCTAAACGGAAGTCGAAGCTCACCTCTCCAGCTCCCCCAAATCCCTTCCAGCATCTCCTTCATCCCCTGGATCCCTATCACGAACCCAATCAGGTTCGCACTCGTCATGGTCAAGACGTTGATCACTCCTCCGACGCAACAGACGTGTCGATACCATCCTTGATCGCCGAACTGTTTTTGTTTGACGCGACGAGGGACAAAGAGCGAGCAGGACGAAGAAGATAGAGGGAGTCAGTCACGGTTGAGTGGGAGATGAGGGTTTATAGAGGTAGGTGGGAGAGAGGGTGAGGAGAGGGGAGGAAATAACAAAACGAAACGAAGGAGGAGCGAAGGGAGGGAGGTCGCGATTGAAGTTGTTTGGTTTTGTTGTGAAGGACAAAACTCACCTTGCTACTAGGTAAGATTCTCCCCGCTAGCACCTCAGGGATCACCACGAACGAGACGAGCCATCCCCAGGTGAGAAGCGTGAGGGAGAGGTCGTGCCAGAGCGCGACGAAGGTGAAGACCGCGACGGTCGAGAGAAGAGCGCGTTTCGAACCTCCCATGGGGATGTAGATGTACCTGAGCGATTCGGCACAAAAACCAGTCAGCGACAGGACAAGACAGGACAAAGGAAAGGAGGGCTACGAGAGCTGAGGTAAAAGGAAGAGATGAGGAGGGGAGGGAAGAGCGAGAAGGAGGAGCGAGGAAGCGCGACGAACCTCACGACCCAAAGATTGTACGACCGATGCCAACTCCTCCAGAACCCCGAACACGAGTAGTTGTTGGCCATACATCGAACCATGTTCTCCGGCGGGTCCATCCCATCCAACAGAGCCCACAGTCGGAAGAATCGCCAGGGGATGAGGAGCTGGGCGAAAGCGACGCGTTGAAGCGAAGGCGAGTCAGCGTTCTTCGTTCGTTTTCGTTTCGTTTCGCTCTCTCCAACCCTCCCTCCCTAAAGGAGCGAGCAAGTTCATTCGCGCTCACCTTCAACCAAACAACAATCAAGTTCCAGAACCCCACCACGGCGAGTTCTCCTGGTCCTAATCCTCTCCAGGCTTTGGCGTCCTTGAGGGCGACGACGTAGATGAAGTGGAGGAGGATCTCCATGGTTAGGACGGAGAAGATGAAGCGGATCAGGTATTTGAGGCTCGCTCGGGAGGGGATGGGGGAGGGGTTGAGGATCTGTGATGCGACGGGCGAGAAGGAGAGGGTGGGAAAGTCAGCGAGGGGGTCGTTTCGGTTGAAGAGGGAGGAAACGCGAACGAACCTGCGACTGGAAGTTGTTGAACGTGATGATGGGTCCAGCGACGTAGAGAGGGGAGTAGAGAACGTAGGAGAGGTAGGTCGAGAAGTCCTCGTAGGTTGAGAGAGGGTGGGAGGTCGAGGAGCGTTGTCGTTCTGTTGGAGGAGGGGTGGGATGGGAGTGTTGAGGGTTCTGAAGGAAGGATTTGACGCGATGAGGGCAGGAGAAAGAGTGGATGGTTCAGCTCGACTTCTCTGAAGTTTACTTCGAGATAGAGAGTGGACCAGAAGAGCTGAACGTACATCCGAAGCGGGTTGCTGAAGCTCAATGGGAGGAGCACTCGACGACGCCGCGACGACAGCCCAGTGATGGTCGATCGCAAACGAGATCAGCCTCAGCGCAGTGATGTTGAAGCTGACGTGCCAACGAGGGAGGAGTCCTTCGTACGATGTCTGTCCCGTTGACGCGTCGAGAGCAAAACAAAAACAAACGAGGACGCGCAAAGAGGTCAGTTCACAAGCGTTCTCCTCGACGTTCACGCAGCTTCACCTGCTCCTAGACGGCCTCGACACCATTCCCCGCACATGCTCGAACTCGTGTCCTGCTGGAAAGCGCTCAAAGCAAAAGGAAACGCGACTCACAAGCCCAAACCGCGACCCAAACCTCCACCCTCCCGTCCACTCGTTCGCGACCAGCACCAGCACATTGAACACCCACGTCCCTGCCACCCCATACCTCCCACCCGCCCACCGTTTACTAAGCTCGAAGTTCCCCCAGAGGATGAGCAGAATCTTGAGGACGGACGTGCCGTGCATGATGCTCAGGGAGAGGAGGGCGAAGCTCGTGAGGAAGGACGTTCGACGGACTTTCCACCATGGTGAACTGGGTGCGGTAGGAGCGTGAGAGTGAGGTGAAGAGGATGAGGTAGAGGGAAGGGGAGCGACGAAGATGTATCGAAGGGCGAGGAAGGAGAGGGAGAGGCCGAGGAGGGAGGGGATGTTGGATCTGAAGGTTGAGTATTGTGGGTCGGAGGCGTCCTGGAGCGAACGAAGAAGTCAGTCAGAGCCGGAGCTTGGATGACAAGCGTATGAAAACGAGAGAGATGCGAACGATGAATCTTCCCGGGATCCAACCACGAGAGAGTCGTTGGGAGTAGAGACCGAAGTTGGGATGAGACGCTGTGACGAACCGACCCAAGCTCATCAGCTCTCTCCCACTCTTCCAGGCATCCGAACGACGTAAAGATAGAGCCAAGCACTCACGACCTAGTCCAACTCCCACCCAAGTGAGCATGGCTACACCCACACAAACGACGAGCTCGTAGAACCTGAACTCTCGCGACGACCATCTGCTCGGTTTGACCTCGCCTCCTCTCGTTCCTCCTCCTGGAGTCGTACGAGTCCCGGTTGCTGAGGACGACCAATCGAAGGTTTGGTTGGAGGAGGTTGGTGTTGTTACGGTGAGGGAAGCGATTCCTCTTGTTGGGAGCATCGTTGTTGAGCTGAAGTCGAGGAGGGAAGGGGGGAGAGTCGGAGGAGGGAGGAAAGAGGAGCTCATTCGAGCAGGGAGGAGAGCTTGGTGCGAGCGAGGAGTGGAGAAGATTTTGAGAGTGGTCGGGAGGAGAGGGTGTAGATGGATGCCTAGCGCATGGAGATGAAGGTGAGTTGGTTGTTGTCGGTTGAGACGCTGGTCGTTAAGAAGGAAGGAAGGAGGGAGGGTCGTGAGCTCGCGCCTTCCGTTTTGAAAAGTGAAGGTCGACGTTCCTCTCCTTCCCTCCTTCTCACTCTCCCAACGTTCACCCTCGCTCAAAACAAAACCACGATGTTGGCTCGACTGTTCTCCACCGCCCCCCGAGTCCTCTCCAACCTCTCTTCCTCCTCCTCTCACGCTTCAACGTCCTTCCTCGCTCCTCGACGAGCCCTCTCCTCCTCCCTCCCTTCCTTCCTTCCCAACTCCTCCTCCAACCCCTCCTCCTCCTCCTCCCTCACCGAATCTCCCTCCTCCTCCTCCTCTGACCCGGAAACCTCCCTCGAATCCTCCTCAAAGAAGTCGGAGGAAGAGAACGAAGAGGAAGAGGAGGACAAGGACGATCGACCTCGTGCGAAGGCAGGCAACTACGATGCTCTCATCTGGGAAACCAAAACCTCTCGTCCACACGATCAACACCTCCAAGACTTCATCGACCCAACAACGGACAAACTCTACCCTCCTTCCCTCCTCCCAAGAACGAACCCCATCCCGAAATTCGAAGTCAAGAGGCAGTACAAGGACGAGATCGAGGTAGACCCGGATCATCCTCTCTGGGCTTTCTTCCATAAGGATACCAAGACGGGGGAGGCGATTACGATGGAGTTGGTTGAGGAGGGGGCTTTGGATATGCGTGAGTCCACACGCACACGCATAGGCTTCTCAGAATCGGACTAGGGCGACGGTGCGAGACGAAGGGAAGGGAAGGAGGAGAAAGCTGACCTCGACTTTCTCTCTTCGCTCGTTCTCTAGTCCGACCCTGGAAGGCTTCCGAACTCCGAGTCAAGTCGTTCCAAGATCTCCACACCCTCTGGGCTCTCCTCCTTCGAGAGAAGAACATCTACTACACCCAGAAGGCAGAGGTCAGGAGGAAACTCGCAGACAAACAGAGGGATTACGGGACCAAGAAGAGTCGACACATGGTGAGCTCCTCGCTTTCCCTCCTCGTCTCCATTCGCCTTCTTCTCTTGAGCTTTCAGCTCGTCTATCTCGTCGTGCTCGAGAGCTAACCATACCCTCGCCCTTCGCGTTCGTTCGTTCCTTTGCCCAGATCCAAATCTCCATGGCCCGAATCAAACACGTCCTGAACGAGCGTCAGATCGTCTTCCGAGCGGAGGCGGACCGACATGCTGCTGCTGGGAGGGAGGAGAGGTTCCTTGAGAGGGAGAGGTTGATGATTGAGGATCTGGAGGATCAGGTGGAGGAGGAGGAGGACGAGTTGGACGAGGCGGAGAGGGATGAGATTGAGGAGGATGAGGAGAAGAGGGGAGCGTCGTCGACGGAGACGAAGGCTTGATCTTGATGTTGACTTTTTGAGCAGCATCTTTCGCGAGTTCCCGCTCGAGAAATAAGAGAGTGATGAAGGTCGAGGAGGAGATAAGATCGATAAGAAATAGGTTTGTGAGAGAAATCAGTCTCGAATCTTCCACGTGAAGGGCCCGACCCCGAGAAACGAAACGTCGCTTCGACCTCGCTCGCTGGCTGTCGTTCAAGTCTCAACACCCACCCACCCGCCCCAGCCACCATGTCCTCCGATCTTAAGAAGAAGCAGCTCGTTTTCAACATCCTCAACTTCCTTCGTGACTCGGTCAACGACAACTCCATCAAGTCGGACGACGCTGAGGGAGTCGAGGTTGCAAGTGAGTTCAGCTCCCTCCCATCGTTCCTCCTCGCCTCTCTCTCGTCCGCCTCAGCTCTCCCTTTCCCTCGCGTCTGCCTCTCACGAAGGTCGCTGACCTTTTGGCTGTACATTTGCCGCTTCGTCTCAGTCGAATGCATCGCTGAAGCGTTCGGAATCGATCCTACTTCTGCCGCTCAGCAGGAGCAGTTCTCCATCAAGCCCGCTTCGTTGCTCTCCCTCCTCGACGTTTACCTCAGGACAAAGGAGAAGTCCGCTGGTGTTAAGGTGAGCTTTCTTACCATCTCCATCCCACCTCCTCACATCCCTGTTTCCAAACCCTTCTGCGACGGGCGAAGGGGAAGGAGAAACGAGAGGGCTCGAACTCGCTTGACTTTTGGCTGAAGCTGACCCCTTCCTTCTCCTCCCTTCCACGTCCTCCTCGCTTCTGTCCCTCGACTCGGCATCTCTTACAGTCCCCCGCTGCCGCTCAAGCTTCTACTCCCCTCCCTACACCTGCTGCCGCCTCCGCTGCCGATAAGACTGCTGCTGAAGGTCAGCTCGCTTTCCCTTCCTTTATGTTCGAGCTCGAGCGCGCCCTCGTCGCTCGGGCTTCGTCTCCCTCTCTTGCCACGTTCGTCGAGCCAATCCCAGTACTGACCTCGCCCCGAGCTTGACTCCTTCGATATCGCAGCTCTCAAGGCTTCCGGAAACTCTCTGATGACTACCAAGCGATACACCGAGGCGATCAAGAGCTACACGGACGCCATCGCGCTCGACTCGAGGAACCCTGTTTACTACTCTGTGAGTTTTAGGACCCTCTAGATCTCGTGCCTGCCTTCTCACGGGCCTGCTCTACTCTGAGGTAGTAGGAGAAGCGGGACGGAAGCGAAAAGCATGAGTTCGTTCGAGTTCAAGCTGAAGCTCACCCTCGTTCCTCCCTCTTTCTTCCACCTCCTCGCAGAACCGAGCCGCCGCCTACTCCTCCGTCGGAGACCACCAGAAGGCCGTCGAGGACGCCGAGAAGGCTCTCGAGGTCGATGGATCGTTCGTTAAGGCTTACTCGCGACTCGGGTGAGCACCTCTCCTTTCAACGCCTCGTCGTCTCCTTCCCTCGCGTCGAGCAGCCCAGCTCACTCTCCCTCCTCTTCTCTCCTTCCGATCCGTCCACCTTTATCCTTCTCTATCTCAGCCACGCCCACTACTCCCTCTCCCAATACCCTCTCGCCGTCCAAGCCTACGAGAAGGGACTCCTCCTCGACCCGACGAACACCAACCTTCGATCGGCTCTCGCCAACGCTCAATCCCGGCTCCCTTCGACCTCTGCTAACGAGGAAGAGGATGCTGAGTCGGACGAGGAGGCGGATTCGGTCGCTGCTCCTCGAGGAGGAGGAGGAGCTCCTCCCATGGGAGGAATGCCCGATCTGAGTGCGCTCGCTGGGATGTTTGGTGGTGGAGGAGCTGGTGGAGGAGGAGGGATGCCGGATATCGCTAGGTACGTTGCTGACATACTTCTTGGTACTGTAGTAGCTTGATCTGGAGCGAGGAAGCTGGAGGAAGACGGGGACGGGGACGCGAAGGACTGGGCGTCCGTGAGGCGAGACGCGAAATGTCGAGACTGACGCCCGTTTCGTCCCTCTTTTGCAATCTTCTTCCTCGTTGGTCCCTTAAACAGTCTCATGCAGAACCCTCAGCTTATGGCTATGGCTCAGCAGGTACGCTGAAGTCCCTTCGAAGTCGTAGAGAAGCGGCGGGAGTCGGTCGACCCTCGACTCGCGAACTCACCTCTACCTTCCTTCCCTCTTCGTTCCCTTCCCTTTCGTAGATGATGGCCTCCGGAGGAATGGATGCTCTCATGAACAACCCCTCAGTTCGTGGAATGTACGTAGATCTCCATCTTCGGATCTCTCGCTCGCTCGCTCGCACCTTTCCGACTCAGCTCGACTCGACGCGTCGCTGACCTCCCTCTCTTCTCCCTCCCTTTGAAATAGGGCCGAGCGAATGCAATCCGGAGGAGGACCTCCTTCTATGGCAGTTCGTCCATTTTTTCCTCTCGCCTCTACCTCTATATCTCTTCGGGACTTTCCGCATCCCCAAACACTTGACCTTCGAGCTGACCCTCTCTCTTCCTTCGCTCCTCCCTCCCCTGCTTATCTCCTTCGCCTCGCTCTCTCCCCCCTTGAAAGGAAATGCTCGCTGACCCAAGCCTGAGGGACATGGCTGCCAAGTTTGGCGGTCCTGGAGGAGCTGGGGGATCGCAGTAGATTGATTGAGGGTCGTCGCGCGTCGGTCTGGGACTCGCCTTGCCTGTCTTTTCCGCTTTTCGCTTTGCTTTGCTCTTTCTTTGGGTGCTACGATACGAAACATGAACGCATACGTTGCTCTTTCCTTTGGTAGTACAACATGGTCGATGAATCGGAGAGAGAGAGAGGGCGAACGAAAGAAGAGGGAGGGAGGCGAAGGGTATCGGGGAGAGGAACAAAAAGCGAGAGGGGAGGAAGGTATAGTAGAGGAGAACAGGGAACAAAGTAGAAGATAGGGAAAAAAGAGATGACGGAGAAGAAGCGAACAACCCAAGAACATGAACAGAGAAGAGAAAATGCGAGAGAGAAGAAAGAGAAGCTGAAGAACAAGATCGAGAGCGGGAGTGAGAGCGAAAAGAGAGCGAGAAAGAGTGCTCCTTCTACTAGACTAGTAGCTCCTTCTACTAGACTAGTAAAGACGAGAAGATCGAGAAAACCAGGTAGAAGATCTAGTTATCCTCCTCCCTAAGCGCCTCCCTAGCCATCGCCCCACTGAGAGCAGCTCCAGCTTCGTCCTCCTCCTCCTCGTCGACTTCCTCCGAGCGCGTGCTGGATTTTCGGTTGGCGAGCGAGGGTCGACTGTTGAGGTAACTGGATTCGAGACGAGACATGTAGGTATTTGAGGCTTGGAGACCTTCGACAGGAGGACCGACGAAGCTGAGAAAAGAGGGAAGGAGGAAGCGAGTCAGACATGAAGAGTTCGAGGAGCGAAGAGAGGAAGGACGAGGCTCGCGAGCCATCTACCCCAGATTATTGCACAGAACGTGACTCAAGTCCCCCACCGAATATTGATACTGTACTGAAACGAAACTCACAGCTTGTTTCTCAGAGCGAATGCGAGAAGAGCTCCCCAGTAAGGGTCCTTCGAGAGGAGGGTCGCGTTGCCCACGACGATGAGCAGCTCCTTCGCTCGAGTGATGGCGACGTTGAACCTGAGGAGCATAGCAAAGGTCGAGACGTTAGCCAAGAGATATCTACGAAGAAGGAAGGGAGAACTCGACGAACCTCTTCTGCTCGAAGACCAAACCCAAACCCTTCAACTTGTCCTCGTCGAGGAATCGATCCCTCGAACGAACCGTGGACACGATGGTGACTCGACTCTCGCGACCTTGGTAATCCTGTAGAGCGAAGAGGTGGCGGTTCAGGTAGAGAGATAAAGAAGGTTCAGCTGAGCGAGACTGTGAGCGAACAAAGAGACGCGTCAAGACGAAAACGCACCTCGACTGATCCAACGTCGACGGAACCGAGCTGGACTTTTCGAAGCTTGGCTCGTACTCGCCAGACCTGCTCTCTGAAGGGAGCCATGACTCCAATATCCGACGGCTTGAGAGGAGGAGAGCAACCGCTCGACTCTTCGAGCAGCGACTGACAGATCTCGACGACTCTGTCTCCTTCGGTCTCGTTGTACCACGACGCGTGCTGGGAAAGACGGAAGAGAGAGAGGGTCAGATTCAGAAACGCGAAACCAGAAGAAGGTTTTGGGGCTCACCTCGTCGACCATCTCCTCGTCTCCGACGACGTTGAAGAAAACGAAGGGAAGCTGCTCGTTTGGAAGTTCCGTCCAGGAAATCGAACCGTTTTCCGCTGCTGGCTCGAGGGTGTCGCCGTAGAAGAGGGAGGACGGCGTCATCAGCAGTGCTGGATGGCATCGGTAGTTTCTGTAGGGAGAGAAGGACAAACGAGTCAGCGAGGAAGAAAAAGCAGAGGCGAGTCTAGTCGACGCGGCCAGCGACTCACTTGACGAGGTTGGTGAAAGGCTTTGGGAAGACCTGGCTCTTCGAAGAGTAGATCGGCTGTTCGAAGAGTCGCTCGAGAAGGGATACGTCGAGTTCTCCGCTCCTGGCTGCCTCGCTCGTAACGATGGGACCTAGTTGCTGCGGATCCCCACAGAGAACGAGTTGAGGCTCACGTCTCGGCGGTTGATCTCCTCCTCGGTAGGGTAGGACCACGGAGATTGGGATGAGAAGCTCGGGTTCCGAACCTTGACCAGCCTGGCTCGAGCGAACAAGTGAAGATAAAACGTCAGCTCTTCGTTCGAGCTCGTGTTCCCTTTCGAGATTCGAACACTCACCTCGTCGATGAGGAGATGCGTCCAGTGAGGTTCGACGCTCCTTCCTCGATGGATCGTCCCCGTCGTCGAAACCTCGAGGAGACCAAGATCCTCGTTTGACGCTCGAGCTCGAAGGAGAATCGCCGCGTCGAGACACGAGCAGAGGACGACTCGGTAGGACATGAGTTGGGCGAAGGGAGGGAGGGCGAAATGATCCGACTCGATGTCTGCGAAACAAAACAAAATCAGTACTCGAGGAGTCGACGTTCCAGAAGAAGATATCTACGAACAGCAGAACGGAAGCCTGAGTCAAAGAAGGAAGGGTTGGGGGTCAGTTCGCGACGAGGTCGAAGAGGAAGAACCAGGCGTCTCGGAACTCACAGAACGTCAGGAACCTCAGCGAAGGTCCTCTCCCTATCGTTCAACCTCAGTAGATCGGCAGGGCGTAGTGTCTTCCTGAGCCGAAGAGCGAGGGTGTCGGCAGCAGAGTTGGAAGGCGCAGAGAGCAGGATCGTAGCATCCGGTTGATGTCGAAGGATTTGAAGGACCGCCTCGACAACTGACTTCGTCTTTCCCGTTCCGAAAGGTCCTGAGATGAGATACGGGACCCGAGAGACCTTCGAGGCGATGGTGGCGACGGCCGTCTGGTGAGAGAAGCGAAGCACGAGAATGGGACAGTCAGGACGCGTCGTTCGAGGGATGAGTCGAGAGAAAAGAGCGAGCGTTACTTTCTGTTCGTCGTTGAGCTTGTCATCAACCCACTGAATCGACTCCCCTATCCTCTGCACGTCCTCACTCGAGAAATCCTCCTGCTTGGGGAACAACCATCTCCTCGCCAGCTCCGTCCTCTCCCTCGCGTCTCCAACTTCGCGGATCCAATCTGGTTCGAGAGCCTTCGAGACTGCGACGACCGAGTCGAACATCGTCACCGAAGGGGTAGCGTTGAGCTTGAAGGTGAGGTTGAAGTGGGTAGGGAGGATGGTTCCAGCTGCTGTCGAGACGGAGAGGAAGGCTTGTTGTTTCTCGATCGGTCGATGAGGATCGCAGAGGACTGACCAGAGGTGAGGGACTTGGATGTCTGCGAGGGAGAAGCAGATGGATCAGTTCTTATCGTGAGAAGAAGACGAAGATGCTGAAAGAGACGGGACGTACGAACGAGCCCGTCTCTGGCTTTCTTCCCGATGACCCTCCCCTGGAAACCATCCTGACCTCCCGACTCCAAGTCCAGATACACTTCTCGCAGCAGCACCACGTCTCCGACCTCCACCTTCGGATGACCCTCTCGGATCCCAGGAACGAAGACCTGATACACTCCCGTCTTCTGATCCACCACCGAGATCTGGAGCTTCCAAAGCACGAGCTTTCCGAGCGTCTCTCCGAGCGAGTCGAGTTCCCAGCCGAGTAGCGTCCTCCACCGTTCCTTGTACCCTCCTGGGTCGAGCGGCGGGAGCGATTGGACGACGGGTGGGGAGACGGGAGGTTTGAAGAGGAGGTAATCGTCGGGCGATGAGGGAGGCAGGAGGAGGAGAGGTTGCGGGAGGAAGGACTGAGGGTAGGAGGGGAGAGGGAAGGGAGGAAGAGCGGCGAGCGGGTGAAGGAACTGAGGCTCTTCTTGTTGGAGGGAGTGAAGGAAGCTGGGGATGAACGCCTCAACGTACTTGTCGAGGACTCGAGCGGAGACCTTCGCGTCGACGGAGGTGTTGTCCTTGAGAGGAGTGGGTTGCGAGTCTTGAGGTCGAAGAGGAGAGCTGAGAGCGGTAGATGGGTTCGATCGAAGGGATGACGACTGGCGAAGACAGCAAGATAGAGAAACAGGTCAGCCAAGGCTTCGAGACGACGCGTGGCGAGGAGACTACGAGTCGGCTTGGGAAAGGACGAACCTTCGCACTCGCGTCCGATGAAGATGGCTCGGGAGAGGGCTTCCTCGAAAGAGGAGGGAAGTCCTTATCCATCGCCAACGAAGATGCAGGCGGCAGCAACTTCGCCTTCGCGACCTCCTTCTTCTCCTTCTCCTTCTCGACCTTGCCCTTCGCGACTTTCGACGCGCCAGGGGCCGTGAGCTTTGCTGGAGTTCGAGTGATCTTGATAGCCTTGCTTCGGTAGACGGGAGATGAGGCTTGGCCAGGAGCAGGGGCGACGATAGAGTGCCAGAACGAGTGAGTGGGAGGAAGGGGAGGGACTCCTGGGGATTGGGACGCGAAAGTTGGGACTTCGAAAGGAGGTGGAGGAGGAAGCTGAAAGTGTTTGATCCTTGGAGGAGATGGCCGAAGAGGTGGAGGAGGCCGACCGTTGATCGCTCTGGTGGGTGATGAAGGGCCGGAGGGCTGGCGGAAGTGCTGAGGAGGAGGACCGTTGAACGTGACGAGCTGGGAAGGAGGCGCTCCCGAGTCTGGTAGCCGCGAATAGAGGTCAGTCCAGGTAGCAAACTCGCAGGTCAAAAGATGAAGAGAGATCGCGTAATACTCACATCCAGACTGCTGTTGGTTCATTCCTCGATTCGGATCGAACGCGTCGATGGGTCCTCCGCGCGACGTGAACGCCTCTCCTCCTCCCATCCCGTTCCACCCGCCACCGCCACCTCCTCCGGTCTGCATCATCATTCCACCACCTTTCTGGGGTACCATCCATCTCATCGGAGGAGGTCCGTTGGCGATCCAAGGCCCCTGCGGAGGAGGAAACGGCGGTCCTCCTTGACCTTCGGGTACGACGAACCCGTCTCGAAAGACGAAGCCAGGAGGCAGAGGCCCGACGACGAACTGAGCTTGAGGGTGAGGAGGAGGAGGTCCAGTGAAGCTGTTGGGTCGTTGGTTTGGAGGAGGTGGTGGTGGCTGTGGAGGTCCTGGGAAAGAGTTGGAACGAGGAGGACCTCCAGGAGCTTGGAGTTGGGGAAGAGGAGGCTGCCAGAAGCCTGGGGGAGGTTGCTGCTGCTGCTGACCTTGCTGAGGGTGTGGAGGAGGATGAGAGGATTGGTAGTAGGTTTGAGGGTGATGCGGTTGCTGTTGGAACTGGTACTGGAATCCTGGGGGAAAGAAGGGAGGCGGTGGACCGACGAAGGGTTGAGGCTGACCTTGAGCTTGCGAGTTGGAACGGGTGGGCGATAGCTGAGCAGGACCGACGGGAGCTCGGACCAGAGGGAAGGGAAGACCAGGAGGCTGTTTTTTGGTTTTGGAAGGCGACATTGGAAGAAAGGAAGGTGGTGGCGAGTAGGAAGTGGTGGAGGAGGGGACGAGCAAGGAAGCAAGTCGAACGGGAGGGGGAGAGGACGGACTCGAGACTGATGACGAAAGCAGCAGAGAGCGTCAGCTTTGGAGAGTTTCGGGGAGGATGAGATTTAGATATGTGGCTCATAAACTCACTCCGGATACCAGAAGGAGTACGGTGAAGGATGTATTTCAGTCGAGGAGGGAGGGAAGGAAGGAGGACGAGCTCAACCTCGAGCGAGCTTGAGTTCCTTTGCGACGAGCTCCTGGCTTCGAAAGCGAGCCGATTTCTACGCTGGGCAGAATAGAGCGCCCTGTCCTTCCTGGATCGTGCGAAAAGGAGGGAGTTGGTTTGACTTTGTCGGAGGCGACTTGACCGTTGGCTGAAGAGAGAGCTCGAAAGATGAGCTCGAACCCTTCGCGTTTTGCGTTTCGTCCTCATCCGTCACCCATGCTCAACGCAACAAACTGGAAAACCTTCTCGGGAGCAGCCTACGCAGCAGCAAGACCTACCTACCCAACAGCGCTCTACAAGGTCCTGATTGACTATCATCGAGGGACTGGTGGAGGAACGGCGAGCGCCGTCGACCTGGGATGCGGCCCAGTTCGTTCCCTCCCTCGTCTCTCAGAGAGCATCCAGATATCTGAAGGGAAAGCTGACTCACTGAACTCTCCCCTCGTCTATGCTTGCAGGGCACAGTGACGACTCAGCTCTCTCCTCGCTTCGAGAAAGTCGTAGGAAGCGACATCTCGTCCGCCATGTTTGATTCGGCTCCTCCTCTCCCAAACGTCGAGGTTCGTTTTCTCGTGCTTTAGAGAGCTTGTTGTGTACTCTCTCTTTCGAAGGAGCTGACTCTCAGTATCTCTGCCTCGGTTCCCGCTCCAGTACCACGAAGCAACAGCCTCCTCCCTCCCCTTCGTCCCATCCGGATCTGTCGACCTCGTCACGTCTGGAACAGCAGCCCACTGGTTCGAGCACGCCTCCTGGTGGAACGAAATGACTCGTATCGTCAAGCCTGGAGGCTCAGTAGCCGTTTGGACCTTCACTCCTGGGTTCATGGAAGGTGAATTCCTCCTTCAACCTTCGGTCGTCGCCGCGCTCCTCTCGTCGTTCTGATCTCTTCCTCTTTCTTCACCTCAGCCTCTCCTCCGCCTTCGTCTCCACCGTACCCAGAGTCTTTCAGAACTCTCCTCCAGACGACTCAGCGCTACTCCGGTCCTTTTCTCCCTTACCGCTCTCCAGGGAACCATCACACCTACTCGCTTTACGACGAGCTCCCATCTCCTCCATCTTCTTCCGGCTGGAAGCTCCCTCCTCGACGATGGAAGTGGGGATGGAACGGAGGAGATGGATACCTCCAGAACGAAGGGGTTTGGTCTTGGCATTTAAAGGCTGCTGCGAACGAGGGAAGCGTCGAGGAAGTCGATCAAGAGATGGAAGCGGAGATGAAGACGACGATGAGTCTTGACGAGGTTCGTCTTCCCGTCCTTATCCCTCTGTTCGAAGCGGACTGGGTCTGTCTTTCGTATGGGTCTTGACTAAACCGCGTATGGGTCTTAACTAAACCGCGACGAGGTGCTGATGCTCGTTCTTTCGCTTCCTCGTCGCGTCGCGAATCCACAGCTCGAATCGTACTACGCGTCCGTCTCGCCCGTCATCTCCTACCGAGCTGCTCTTCCCGCTGGACAGAGAGACTGGATCGAGGAGCAGTTTGAGAAGATCAAGTTGGAGGGGGGAGAGGGCTGGGATGGGTCGAAGAGAGTGAACTTGCGAAGGGTGCTGAGTTTGATTGTTTGGAAGCCCGAGTAAATCTAGACTTGGTGACGCGATCTTCTTTGTGAATTTGAGAACGTTCAAGAAGTAGACAAAAGTACACCGCCTTCTTCTTGAAGGCCTCGTAGCAAGAAGGGCGACGTGAGTCTCGAACTCTCGACGATCGAAGACGCGTTCGAATCGAACATTTCGCTTCTGTCTCTCCCTCCCCTCCTCTCAGTAGCTGAGCTTGGTCTTGAACATGAAAATCATACCATTATCTAGAGAATAGTCTATGGTAACCAAATAGCCTTTGAAACGTAGGAGAGAGAGAAGGAGAAGAATGACACGACGCGTCGAACTCGTGGAATGCGTCGCGAGACGGGGCCCGGAGCACTGCAGCCTAGTGCCTGAACTCGAAAAGGAGACTCTTCTGCCCAGCGAAGGGAGCCACGTCGCGAGCGTAAGCTTCTTGCTCGTCGGAGTTGAGAGCTTTCCAGGCCGCTCGCTTCGTTCGGTTCCGTTTGAGGTAGTAGACTGAGCAGAGAAGGCGAAAGAAACGAAGAGTCAGCTGAGCGATCCAAGTTCCAACGCGAGTGGAAGAGGCGAGAGCTGGAGCGTACGCTTGGTTGAGACGAGAGTGAGCGAGTTGAAGGCGGCGACGGCGATCAGGATCTTGTTCGCTCGGTCGTATCGAGGAAGGTCGTTGGGCCTGTAGACTGTTTGGGAAACGAGATGGTCAGATAGACGCCTCGGCGATGAAAAACGAGAGATAACGCACTCTGAGTTCCGAGAATCGTTCCGACTTGAGTACTGAGAGGGAAGGGCCGTCGAGGAGAGGTCAGCGAGCGTTCGCGAGGAGGAGAGGTCAGCAAGACATTTGGGAGCTGAAGCGAGGGAAAGCTACACACCAGATGTTGTATAGACTATGGGAGAGACAAAGAAAGGGGCGCTGTCAGTTCGACGGTCGTTGGAAAGTAGTTCAAGCAGCGAGGCGACGAGACTCACGAGGCAGAGATCGTCCTTTGTCGGACTGAACCAGCGTTCGTAGCGTTCCAAGCGACCTGCACAGAGAGAAATGAGAGGCGAAAGGTCCAGCAAGACGTCAGCGAGGCTCAGAGGAAGGTGTTTGATTGTGAACAGCGGACGAGAAAGGCACGTACAGCGAGTGCGTGAGGGGAGGGGTTCGCGAGCAGAACCGTGAGGACGGAGTATCGCGCCCAAGATCCAGCGGAGGTAGGTAGGGCGACCAGTACGGCGAGAGAGATGATTCCCCAGCTGGAAGGAGGGAAAATGAAGTAGATTTGGTCAACGCGAGCGATCAGGATTGGACAAGTCCCCCTCGAGACGTTCTTCACTCACAACTGAGCGATGAGAAGAACGAGAGCTCGCTGGTTGACCCAATTGGACAGGTAGGTGACGGCGAGCATCTGGATGCCATCGAGAAAGGGGAAGAGGGTTAGAAAAGAGGTGTTTCGAGTCGACGCGTCCGTCGAGCCTCTCTCGAGCTTCGATCCTCCCCCAAACAACTTCTTCCCCTCACAGACTCATCAGGACTCAAGAAGGCTTACTCACAACGATGACTCCAGCGACGGTCGAGGGGATGACGAGGAGTTGAACGTTAAACGTCGAGAATCCGAGGCCGCGAAGTGTGAGAGTCAAGTATCCACCAGGCGCTCCGAACGGAACGAGAGCCGAGAGAGCATAGAAGTAGACTGTGTGGAGGAGAAGATTAACAGGTTAGGCTAGCTCATGAGCTTGATAATCCAGAGCAGGAGGGAGTCGCTCACGGGGGAACGAATCGTAATCCGAAAGACAAGCCTTAAAGTCCTTCCAGCTGATGTGCTGAGCTTGAGACATGGTTCCCTTCGAGGGATCTTCGCGGAGGATACGGTTGACCATGATCGCTGAAGAAGGAATGGAATCGAGGTGTCAGCGAAGCGAATACAAAGGCTCGAACTCGAACTCACTCTCTTCTCGCGCTGAGAACCATCCCTTCTTCCCTCGGGCTCGTCCTGTAGTCTGAGTCGGAGACGCGGGGAGGTAGAGCGCTGCGAAAACTCCGATGGCGAAGGTTACGGCTCCCTCGATCCAGAAGAGATAGCTCCATCCCGGGTAGTGCCCTGTTGAAGGAAGGTCGAAGGAGGAGAGGTCAATCGCGTCGCTGGTTCGTTTCGTTCGCATGCTCCGCTTCGAACGTACCCAAACTTCTCAGACGAAGCACGCCGAAGGCGACAAACCCTTGGAAAACGCCTGTTAGAGCGAGAGCGATCCAGAACCAAGTAAGACGGACGGGGAGCTGTGCAAGGAAAGGAGGAGCGGGTGAGCGTGAGCTGACGTTCGAAAGCTTTTTCTCGATGCGAAGTGAAGCGTATGAGCCGCTACTCACCTCGCTGTTCTTGTAGAAGTACGTGAGGTAGAGCTGGAAGGGTGTGGAGTCGTCAGTCTCGATGAGGACGAGATCGAAGCGAAGAGTCGAGGCAAGAAGGGAGAGGAAAGATCGACGCTGGAACTCACGACCATGTCTACGAAGCGAAGATACGAAGCAGGTCACGTCAATTTTGGTCCGTCTGGAGGCAGCGTGCATCACTTTGAGTCACTCACCAGGAATCAATCCACCTGTGAGAATCAAAAAGGAGCAACGACATCAGCTCGAGGTCGAAGGCAAATCAAGGCGACGAAAGAGCAAGAACGGACCTTCCGCGAGACCCAAGAGAGCCCGAGTAGCGAAGAAGCCAGAGCGGTTCTGTCGAACCAGAATGAGGCGTGTAATACATTCAGCGAAGTGAAGGGGGAGCGGAGGGGAATGGCGATGCTCAACGACGCGACTCACATGGACCCAACCCTGTCCGATCGTGATGGTACTCCAGGCGATGACCTGAAAAGGTACCCAGTTACTGGAAAGATATCACGCAAAGAAGGGAAACGTTCGAAAAGTCAGAAACAAGCGAATGAAAGCGTCGAAGCAAGATGCGAGTGCGACGAGAGGAGAGAGACGAGCGATTGCGAGGGCGTTCAGAGCTGACGAAGATACGTACCTAGTTCCAAGCCACTTGTTCAAGAGCTGTTCGTGTTTAAGGGAAGGGAGAGGAGTAAACTCAGCTCATCAACGAGACGGCTGGAAGGGGAAGCACGAACCTGCGAAGGAAGCTCCGCGAACAGGAAGGCACACTGCGATGGGAAGGTGTAGGGTCAGGGATCGCTTCGTTCCCTGAGTCGAGCGGGTGACACTCACGAAGAATATACTTTGCCCATTCTGCGAGTCAAAGAAGAACGAAGGGAAGACGAGAACGATCGCGAGTCAGCAAACGAGGAGTTCGGAACGCGGCGATGTTCGAGAAAGTCAGAGGAGACACTCACGTTGTAGTCTTGAGTGTTCATCTTGGTGTCTCCGAGGAAGTTGTCGGCCAGAGCAGAGGACTAGAGACGACGAGATAGCGTGAGAACGATCAGTCCGAGAGAGAAGCGAGACGGTCCGCGATGCATTTCTTCTGCCATTCCTCCCGTCGCACTGCTACACGTACAAGATTACCCCTATCCAATTGAAGCGCAAAGAAGATCAAGCAGGCGAAGGACATGATCCGAAGATCTATCTTCCTGACGAGTTTCTTCTCCTCCTCCTCCGTCCACGTCGCGTCGGGATCGTACCGATGCCGTCCCTCGTAGGAAGCTACTGGAGCGTATCTGAAAGTTTGAGAAGTCAGAGCGGTCTCGAGAGATGTCGGCATATCAAAGAAAGAAAACAGGAACTGACTGAGGAGGCTGAGAAGGATCGATCTCATTTGCTTCGACGAACGCGAGGTCTTTCTTCTCGTCTGAGGGCGAAGGCGACGAGGTTGACGAGACTCGAGTGATGCCCTGATTGGAAGCTGAAAGTACTGGAGTGGCCATGTCTGTATGGAAAGGAACGAGCTCGTGAGGGTTGAGGGGGAAGAGAGAGAACGAGCGAAGGAGGGAAGGCGAGTTTGAGGAAAAAAGGAAGCAACGAGTCCCGGAGGTCCAAATAGCCGAAAATGTTCTCGAGGTGCCATCCTTCGATCTAAGGAGTGATATGGCGTGTAGCTAAGAGTTAGAAAGAGAGCGAGATAGAGAGCATTGGATCTACAAAGCTTGGACAGGTCAGCACGACATTCAAAGGAGGAGTCGCTCCGCCGAGGTCTGCAACGCCTTCAGCTCGTTCCTTTGGGCTGCAGAGAGATGGAAGTCCACGAGAAAGGCCAGAGAGACAGCAAGGGAGTGCTGGGTAGCTTGTCGAGTTCCAGTCAAATCGAACGAAGGAAGGAGAAGGAGAACATGGCCGTCGCGGGAAGCTGAAAATCGATGACCTCCGATCCCCATCCCTTTCCTCCTTGACCACGCCTTCGCTTCCTTGACGACCTTTGAGCGATCCGTCGAGCCGCGAGAGTCTACTCGGGATGTAAAGTGAGTCGAATCTCTTGCTGCTTTCGAAGCAAGGGAACGCTCGCTCACTCGAGAGAAGGAGGGACGAGAGAAGGAGGAGGAAACGGTCGAGCTCACATCACCTTCCTTCCCTTGTCACTCGTCCCCTCCCAGGCTTCTTTCTTCGTTGTCCATACAAGATTCGACATCCCTGGCACCTACCAGCACTATCTATCAGCCCGTTTTCGCTCACCACTCGTCTCCGAGGCAGTTTTGCGGCCAACGCAATCATGGACAAGGCGAGAGGGCTGATCTCCCTGATCTCTCCTTTCCTTCCTGCCTTCTCGCTGTTGAACGGAGCCTTGATGTTTGTCTCTCGTCTGATGCAGCTGCTGGGGTCTACAGCTCTAACTTTGACCGAAGGTGTGTCTCCGCTGGTCCTCTCAAAAAGCGAAGGAAGAGACGAAGCTGAAGCCTCCCTCCCTCCTCCTTCCTTCGTTTTGCTTCCCTCTTCGCTCAGCCGACCCGCTGATTCCCTCATCGTCGGCACTTTCACATCGACGCCACCGAGGGCAGCTTTGTAAGGCATCAGAACCTGAGGCCCGGTGCGGACACCTCCGCTCTCTCGCTTGAAGACGCCTTTCTCCCTCTCGCCTTCGTTCTCAACCTAGCCGGAGCTGGATTGACGACCTGTTTCTCGTATGGCGACGTAGATACGAGCTTTCGGGCACTCTCTTCTTCCCGCTCCAGCTCACTCTCTCCCAACCAATCCTCTCCTCATCCTTCGTCTTTTCGCCATGCCCGTCGCAACTCCCTCCTTCCCTTCGCCTCTCCAGTCCACGCTTTCCCTCGCCAAGCTCCCTCAACGGGATTTTACTCCCTCCATCGGAACAGTCTTCTCCAAAGAAACTCAACTCTCGGCCCTCCTCGACCAGTCCGACTCCGCCATCAGGGATCTCGCCATCCTCGTCTCGCAGCGAGGAGTGGTCTTCTTTCGCGACCAAGACATCAGCATCGAGCAGCAGAAGACTCTCGTCGATAGATTGGGAAGGGAGAGTGGGAGACCGGCCGAGAGCAGCTTCCATCGACATCCTCTGACTGACGAGTCGAAGGAGTTGGGCGACGAAGTCCAAACGATCGCGTCGAGTGAGTCTCGCTTTCGATGATCGTTCTTCGCGAGGAGTCGACGCTGACTCGAAGTCTGTTCACCTTCCACAGACTCAAAGACGAGAGCCCATCTCCACGAGGTACCTCCCCATGATCTCCCTCGAGCAGACAAAGGCTGGGTGAGTCGCGTTCCGATTCGACGATATTTTTTCCATCTCTTCATCTGCTGACTTCCGCCCTTCTTTATTCAAAGCACTCCGACATCACATTCGAGAACCATCCTTCCGACTACGCCGCTCTTCGCTTGGTCTCCCTTCCTAAGGTCGGCGGAGACACGGTGAGCCTCGTTTCGTTTCTTCGACGCGTCGCGAGCCTTCGCCTGACTCTTCTCTCTCTCTTCAGCTTTGGGCCAGCGGCTACGAAGCCTACGACAGACTCTCTCCCTCCTTTCGAGAGTACCTCTCGACTCTCACAGCCACCCACTCGGGAGCCTTGTTCCTCAAGATCAAGCCTGTCGTTCGCTCTCCTCGAGGTCACCCAGAGAACAACTCCACCGATTCTCTCGAGGCAGCCCACCCAGTGATTCGCACGAACCCCGTTACGGGCTGGAAGTCTCTGTGAGTAGCTTTCCTCACTCTGACTCCCTTTCCAACTCTACTCTGAGACTGACCGAGCATTCGGTCGTTTCCTCAGTTTCGTGAACTCGAAGTTCGTTCGACTTCCTTCGCCCTCTTTCGCCTCTGCCACCTCTTTCACGCTAACGCTTCCATTCTATTTCCTCTCAGCTTCACCACCCGCATCAACGAAGTCTCGAAGGAGGAGTCGGACCATCTCCTCAAGTATCTCTTCGACCACGTCGCACACAATCACGATCTGCAAGTTCGATTCAACTGGAGACCGAACAGCGTCGCTATCTGGGACAATCGGTCAACTTTGCACAACGTGACTAATGGTGAGTCGTCTAACCGCTTACTTTTTCGCGGCGGAAGGCACGGCGAGAGGAAGGTACAAGGAGGAGGAGGCAGCGGAAGTCGAATCGAATCGAGTCGCGTCTCGTCTCGGCTCGTTTCGGCGGGCTGACTCGTTTTTCACTCGTTCTTCCTTTTCCTCAGACTACGGCGACGAATTCCGAGACGGTCGAAGAGTCGTCAGCGTTGGAGAAAGGCCTTACTACGATCCTAACAGTCTCAGTCGACGAGAAGCGTTGAAGGACCACGGGGCGGGGACGGGTTTGGCCTAGGTAGACTTTGACGATCGTGGATGAACTCGTTTGATTCAAAAGCTTGGAATGGAAGCCTACTTTTCATTAGCGAGAGAGCGGGACGAAGTAGAGCGATTCTCCCTCCGCAACCTAACGCCTTCCTTTCGTCCCTCAACTCAACCTCCTTTTCTCTTCTCCCGTCTCTCATCCTCGATAGATAACCATGCAAATCCACTCATCTAGGGGTCTAGTCTACCAAGTAGGCTTGAAACAAGCGATCTTATGCTGACTCCAATGAGCTTTTTGATGCTCTGTAAAACGAACGAAGAGGAAAGAGGTCAGTTCGAAGGTTTCGACGCGTCGTTCGTTCGTTGTCCTCTTCTCTTCGTCTCTCTCTTCGAGGGATGGGACGGGGAAGGGGGAAATCAAACTCACCAGCAGAGCAGTACCGACTCGACAGGCACTGCGAGTGGACGAAACATCAAAAAGAACGAGGAGGGAGAGGGAGATGGAGGGAGGGGAGAGATGTCAGTTCTCGCTCGCAACCCCCAAAGAAACGAAAACGCAACACTGATTGGGAAGGGAAGTAGAAGAGGGGGAAAAACTTACCTTCCCACAAGCCATCAACCCCTTCCCCTCCACACACCCACTCTCAAGATTACTGCCCAAATCCCTGGCCTCACAAATCATCCAAGGCTGCCCCTCCGCTTGCTCCTTCGTCGGCTCCCCCATCACTCCTCCCCCCTCCACCGCTTGCTTCAGCACCCTCACCAGTTCCAGAATATCCTTCTGACAAGCCTTCACATGTCCTACCACCCCTGCTCTCCCGTCCCCCCCTCCTCCGTGGCCCTGGTCGTGCGACCCGTTGCACCCCCCATCGTGCGAGTGAGCTGCCGGAGCAGCGAAGGCGTTGGAGGGGAAGGTTTCGAGGACGGTGAGGTGGCGGGTTGTGAGGTCGTCGTGGAGTTCTTGGAAGGATTCGATGGAGGCGGTGAGGATCTCTAGGTTGAGTGTGGGGACAGGGAAAGAGGTGGAGGAGGAAGGGGGGAGGGAGAGGCGATGGGTAGTTTCGAAGGCGACGAAGAAGGCTACGGTGAGGCAGTGTTTGACGTATTGGTGGAAGAAGGAGAGGAGTTGTTTGGAGCCTTCGAGTTGGGAGGGGGTCTGGTAGGGGAGGTGGTGGGGAGGGGAGGAAGGAGGAGAACGAGATCAGCTCGTCGTTCGTCTCTTTCGTTCAGCCCTCCCCCCTCTCTCTCGTGCTCAAGACTGACCTTAATTGGAGTCCACTGAATTGCCGAATCCCCCCTGAGCATATCCTCCAGATGCTTGTACCCTTGAGGGTCTGTCCTGATGTATCGAAAGAGGAAGGGTTGGGAAGCTGGGATGAAGAGGAACTGGAGGAAGACGGTGTTGAGAGTTGGGATCGCGCCGGAGTGGGTCACGAAGGCGGGGAGGTAGATGGAGAGGAATTTGAGCTGGAGGGGTAGAGTGGGTGGGCAGGTGATGGGTGGTGGGTGGGTGGGGCGAGTGTGGTTGGTGGGACGGGTGAGAGTCGGGGTGGGCGAGAGCAGAACGGCGAGGAAGGGAGGGAAGGGGAGATGGTTGTGGGCTGAAAGTCAGCTCTCCTGCTCTCTTCTCACCTCTCCCCCAGCTGTACGAGCACTCACGAGGATGACGATCTGAGTGTTCATATCCAGATAACCCATCTTCAACGCGACGAACTGCACGCCAACCCAAAAGGAAACGAACTCAATCAGCTTCACCTCTTTCTCCTGCCTCTTCCATCCCTCCCTCCCTTCCCCTCCCCTCCCCGCTTCGTTCTCGCTCGTTTTTCGCTCGTTCGTTTCTCACGCACCTTCTTATCAATCCTCCCCAGTCTTTTCATCCCTTTCGGATCATCCGCAGGTGGTTTGGAAGCTGGTAGGATCTTGCCCGAGTCGTCGACGAGCTCGAACGCTGTGGCGAGTTGGATGGGGGAGATGGGGAGTCGTGCTGACCTGGGAGGGGCAGAGAGGAGAGGAAGTCAGATTTGCAGCGTGAGGGTGTGGGCGAAGAGTACGACGGGGAGAAGACTCACATGGTTGCTGGTAGAAGGGTAAGATGGACGTCGGTGCTTGGAGTGAGTTGAGCTTTTCGTTCGAGGCTCGTCGCGAAAGCGAAGGAGGGTGTCACGTTTTGGGATAAATAAGAAGAAAGAGCAAAAACGTAGAGGATGAAGAGCCAGAAGACTAGAGGTACATCGAGCCGAAAAAGGAAACGAAAAATTGCTGAGAATAAAGAAAGGATGCGAGGGAGAGACGAGACGGACGAGACGGAAGCAAGTGAAAGCGAGACGCGTTCCAGAGTGAGAGCAGCAGCGATGAGATGATGAGAGTGGAGAGAGAGGTATGCGAGAGAGAGCGAACGAGAGAGAGAGAATGCAAAACGTAAACAGGAGAGGTCTAGGTCTACCTCCTCGACCCACCCAAAGTCATCCCCCACCTCGGCTGAGGCGCGAACCCCCCTCCTCCTCCGTTCCCTGCGTTGGCGTTCCTCGCCCGTTGAGCCATGACGTCGTACCTGCTGAACGAGCTGGTCGAGGGGGGAGCGGACGAAGGGACCGGAAAGTCGTGATCGTAGTCGCACTCGTCCTGGTCGTGCGAGGAGGAGCGGTGCCACGCTGGGACGATGGAGGACGACGAGGAGGACGAGGAGGCGATGGATCCGCAGAGGATGTCGAGAGCTTCTCGACCTGGAGCAGTGCAGCGAAGGAGGCGGGTGTTGTCGAGGAGCTGCGAAGGACAAATGGAGAGCGTGTGAGCAAGGGAGAGAAGGCGAGGGAGGGAGGGAGAAAGGGTGGGTGGACGAACCGTCGCTCGAATTCTGTCCGCGAGAAGAGTAGGCGTTTCCTTGAGAGAACAGATCAAGAGACCGACTCCTCCAGGTCTTTGGACGGCATCGACGAGGGTTGGAACCCTGCTGATCCTGAAGGACCCAAAGAGAGAGAAGAGAACGAGAGGTCAGCGCTCCGTCGCGTTGGGCTGGAATCGAACGGAAGAGCCTGCTCACCCATCGCAAACCTTCCCAACCCACTCTCCCCACTCCTCCGAAGAGCAACCGTGCTTAGCTCCTTCGAGCATCGCGTCTCGTCCGACGTCGGGTCCAGCGCAGAGAGGATCGAGGGAGGCGAAGATGGCGAGGAGGGTTTGGGATCGGAGGGAGGGGTGGATGAGAAGTTTGTGGAGGACGAAGCTGATGGACGAGAGAGGAGTCTAGTCAGCTCGTGAGCTTGGAGCGAGAGAGATTAGAAGGGAAACAGAACTCACGCTCCGTGGGAGTTGGCAGCGACTTGGTTGATTCCACCGAGGACCTGGAGAGCGAAGAGGGAGAGGTCTCGTCAGTTGAGCGTTCGAGAGCGATGGAACAAGGAAGCGCGAGAACTCACCTCTTCAAGGAACTGGTGACTGAAGTCTCCATTGTGAGGATGGAGTTCGATAAGGTTCTGGACGACGAGGCAACCGTTCTGGAAAATGGAGAGAGATGGTCGTCGTCAGGTCGAGTCGAGCGACGTGGAGGAGGGCGAGCGTACGATGGACAGAGCACAGTCGAGCCAGTGATCGTTCATGACCTCGGAGAGCCTGTAAGAGAAATGGACGAATGACGAAAGTCAGCAAGAGAACAGGAGTCGCGCGCCACGAAAGGGAAAGCCGACGCGACTCACTTATCGTAAACGAATCGGCATTGATCCCTCGAGAAGCTCTTGAACGCCTGAAGACGTCGAAGGAAGTGGTGTCAGCTTCGCAAAAATAAGGAGGTTTAGAGCCAGAAATCCGACTCACCTGCTCCAGAACCCTCGTCCCACCTCTCGTCTGCAAGAACTCTCGATCTCCCAATAACTCGACCAAGCAATCGACGATCAAGGCTCTCATGTCGTCTCGGATGATCATCTTGAGGACGACGTGTTGACCGTACTGAGCTGGAATGATAGACTTGAAGTCGGGTCTGTTGAAAAAAGCGAAGGAGACGTGAGTACGAGTTCGGTCGACGAGACCAGGAGAAGGCGAAACGAAGAACGGGAGGACTGACTGCATGATCTCAAAGAATGCCTGTCGAACCTCCCTCCCACATCCGAACGCACTCTGGATGAGGAAGTTTCCCTGAGGTCGAACGGCGAGAGCAGCCGCGGCGGTAGCGAGAACGTTGAGGAGAGCGACGACGCGTCGAGAGAATCGTTTCTCGGTGTTGAGGATGTCCTGCGAGGGAGTCGAAACAGGGCGAGGTCAGCGTCGAGTAAGCTGGAAATCGAATAAGGGGTCGAACGTACCGTCAGAGCGCTAGCAGCTCTCCTCAGAGCACCCTCCTTGGCTGGGTACTCTCCAGCGAGAACGGCGACGACCCACTGAGCTCGAAGCGTGAAGACCTCGACGGAGATGGGAGGAGGAGCGAGGTGAAGACCTTGAAGAGCGAAGAGGTCTCGGTAGTCCATCGTTCCGAGGAGGATGTCTTGAGCGATCTCAGGCGGCGGTCGAACGATTTTCTGTGCGAACGAAGAACGAAAGAGGTGAGCTCGAGATCGTCGAACGAGACGAGAGGGTCGCGTCGAACTCACTCCTCCGGGAAGGATCTGAACGGGAGGAGGGATCCCCTTGTAGATCGCGTCCATCATGGATCTATCTTCTCCTCTGTCTCGACCGATGATGGGAGAGATGGCGACTGATCCTCGTCGAGACATGTTGGCGAGAGGAGGAAGAGGAGGAGAAGGCGAGGGACCTTGAGCTTGACCTCCTCGACCTTGGTGAGCTTTGAGCGTGAAGTTCTCGGCTCGAAGGACGTCGAGTTGGTCGATGGAAGACGAGAGCTGGAGAGAGAGCTGGAGTGAAGAGAAGGGAAGGTCAGCTTGGTCGAGGGAGTGTAGAGATGAGAGAGAGAGACACGGCCGAACCTCTGCGATCTTGGCTGCCATCACCTCGACGGTTTGGTCCTCCCTCCTTCCCTCGCTGGTACAGGCCTGACGAAACAAGGGTCGAGGTCAGCGAAACAAAAATATAGGAAGGATATATGCGCTGAGACTGACCGAAGAAGAGAAGCTAGGTCGTCGTCTGTCGTCTGCTGGAGTCCCAGGAGCACTCGTCGAGATTTCGCTCAAGAAGGAGAGGGGGCTTCCCCAAGTTGAGTCCCTCCTCCCTGCGTGAAGGGAGCTGGTTGCTCCTCCAGGCGACGGGAGGAAGTCGTCCTCCTGAGGTTCCCAGAGAGCAGCACTTCCTAGTTGAGGCGTTTTGAAGGGGAGCAGGTGAGGCGCGGGAGGGAGGGAGGACGCAGGGAAATCCGAGTGCCTTCGAGTGGGGAAGCTGGACGAGTTCGAGGTCGTTGCCGCTCCTCCTGCTGGGTTGACGGAGGAGGGTAGGAAGAGGAGGGACGAGGAGAGGGAAGGAGTAGAGGATCGAGATGGGAACGAAGGTCGAAAGACGGGTGCTGCTGCAGAGAGGGAAGGAGGAGGGAGGGGAGGAGGAGGGGAGGGAGTGGATCCCATCGTGTCGTGTGTGGCGAGGGAAGGTCGAAGGGTGGGTTGTAGGAAGAGCGAGCGCTGAACTGGAAAGGGAGCCGATGGAGAGCTGAAAGCAGAAGGTTGTTCTGAACGGGAGAGAAACGAAGGTGATGGTTGAAGACGAGGAGGGAGGGGAAGGAGAGAGGGAAGAGGAGAGAGGGGAGGGAGGATTCAAAGCGGGTAGCCTCGTTCCTTGCCCCCAGGAACACCAAACGCAGCTGCGTTTTCATTCGCCTTAATGGAAGCATAAGTCAGGTCAGGGGAAGGGGAAGGATGCTAGCTTAGAATGAGAAGAGACCCGAGAAGGCCGAGTGGGCGGTTGGTGGTAGAAGAGCAGCTGCCTCCGAGGAGAAGGAGGTCGAAAGCTCACCTCGTTGACATCTCCTTCTGCTCTCCTCTCCTCCACCCACGATGACCTGAGTTCTCACACGAAGGCCCGTTCGTCAAGATGGAATCTCCACTCACACCCATCCTTAACAGCCTCAAGCATCTTTATCCCAACCCTCAGATCAACAGCGTGAGTCAAAGCGAGGACATGAGGAGGGAGCGTTTGGTTGAGCTCGCTCGCTCCTCCCTTTCCTCGCCACCCTTCTTTCTTTGCCTTCTCGAGCTCACTCTTCTCTTATCTTTTCTTGTCTATCTCACTCCTCAGGACTGGCTTCAAACCTGCCTAGACGCTCTTCTCGCCGAATCCCCCCTCCTCAATCGCCAGCAACAGATCAAGCGCTGCCATGAGCAGCTCCTCCTCTCCTCCCTCTCCGACTCCACCGTCCATGGGTCAGGTTTCCCTCCCCAGCTCTTCGCAGATCCAGAAGAACCGATGCTCGATGGAAGGATCTTCGAAGGAGTCAGAAAGAATTGTCTCGTCATGATCATGTCCATCACAGAGGTGAGTCTGCATCCGTTCTCGTTCGAAGGAAGGAAAGGTCGAAGCTCACCAACTCCCCTCGTCGCCTCGACAGATCGGAACCTCCGCCTTCAACCTCCAACGAATCCTCCACGACCGACAGGAAGCTCGATCGGGAGTAGCCAAGATCAGGAGACTCGTCGGAGAGGAAGTCGAGGAGGAGGACGAAGAGGGAGAGGAGGGACCAAAGTATCCGAGGTCGATGTTGAAGCTCGAGCTGAGCGATGGAGTGAACACGGTCAGGGTGAGTTGACGCGTCTTTCTCTTTCTCGATCGATTCCCAGCTAACTCCAGCCCACTCTCTATACCTCAGGCCATCGAAACCAAACGAATCCCTGCCCTCAAGCTCGGAGAGACTCGCCTGGGGACCAAGGTGAGCTCGATCTCGTCTTATCGCGTCTCGTCGCGTCGTCGCGCTTCGAACTGACCTTTCTTCGCTCTCCAAACAGATCCTCCTCCAAAACGTACGCGTCCGACGTGGACTCTTACTTCTCACGCCCGAAACCTGCGTCGTCAAGCTACCATCTTGTGTCCCAGAGATGTGCGAGGACGGGAGGGAGGAGAAGATGTTCGCAGATAGTTTGACGGAGAGGATAGGGTGAGTCTTCTCGCTCTTACCAGATGGAACTCGGCTTCGAAAGAGCTTCTAACTCGCATGTCCCCCGTGAGTTCTCTTTCGCAGGAAGGATCGCGACAACGAGAACGACGAAGCTCCTCGTCGTCAACAGCAACAGCCCACTCCTCCTCCCGAAATGCCTCCTCCTCCTCCTCCTCCTCCAGCAGCAGCTCGTCCTCAGCGATTCATCCCACCTCCACCACCACCACCACCTCCCATCCAGAATGCACCTCCTCAGTATCATGCACCTCCTCCACCACCACCTCAGATCTTCCGAGACGTCTACGACGAAGACATCCCTCTCGAAGACCTCGACCCATTCGAGCCTCAACCTCCTTCGCCACAGCCTCAGCCTCACCTCCCCGTTCATCAGCAGCACCAGCAACAGCATCAACCTCTTCCTTCTATCGAAGAGGAGTACTACGCCGAGGAGGAGGAGCAGCACGTCGACGAACGAGATCTTTGGGATCAGTCGAGGAATCTCGATCAGCATCCGTTCGAGGATCGACGCGACGGCGACGACGAGGACGACGCGTGGGCAGCAGAGGAGGAGGAGTGGATGGACGACGTGGCCGGAGCTCGGGGAAGTCACTACGAGGAGGACGAGGAGGAGGCTCCCAAGGAGGAGGCGAGAGAGGAGCAGAATCAGGAGCAGTCGTTCCAAAAGGTAATCCAAGAGGAGGACGAGATGCAGGTCGACGAGCTCGAAGGAGAGCAGGAGCAGGAGCAGGAGGAAGAGGTCATGAGATCGAGGTTCTTCCCTCCTCCCGCTCCTGCTCGTCACTCAGGATCCGGATCATCAGCAGCAGCAGCAGCAGCAGCACCCGCGTCGTCGTCGTCGAAGGTCGTTCATCAACAGCAGCAACCTCGACCTCAGCAGCAGCATCAGCCCCAGCAGCACCCACCACCTCCACCTCAAGCACCTCCTCCTCCTCCTCTTCCTCCCAAGCAACACATCATCGACCTCGACGGATCCAGCGACGCAGAAGACGACACGAAGGAGAACATCCCACCTCCTCCTACTCGACGTCGAGCTCCTCCTCGTCTTCCCTCCCCACCACCACCACCTCCTCCAGCACCCAAGAAACGAAAAGCTCCCAGCACCACCACCAAGGATCCCTCTCCCTCCAAACCCAACCCCAAACCCTCTTCCGTCGCGTCCTCGTCCGCCTCAACCTCAACCTCTTCCCTCAACCGCTCGACAAGCAGCAGCAGCACCGCCGGGTCCTCCCGCATCGGCTCGAGCGCCTCGAGTGCAGCCAGTGCAGCTGCCTGGGGGAGTCTCGCGAGAGTGCCTGCTTCCACCAAGCCTACACCTGGGAAGGCGACGGCGAAGGACAAAGGGAAAGGGAAGGCGAAGAAGGTGGTGCCGGAGGGTGATACGGAGAAGGATGGGGTGGTGCAGTTGAAGGCGAAGGGGAAGGGGAAGGCGGCTGCAAAGTCGAAGATGGTAGAGAGGAGTGGGAGTGGAGGAGGAGGGAGTGGGAAGGGGAAGGGGAAGGGGAAAGCGAGGGAGGAGGAGGAGGAGGAAGAGGAGGGAGATCAGGGTTGGATGGATAGGATCTTCGAGCTTCATTCTGATTGAGGGGAGGGTGAGGTGGGTCGCTTGGTTTTTGGCTTCTTACGATACGAAACGATCTTTCTCCCTCTATCTGTGAGCTGGTGGTCGGAAAAGGCACGAAACGCGAGAGGGCCGTCGGACGCGCGCGACTCTTGTAAAATTCCTTTCCCTTCAGCTGCTTTTTTTCCAAACTGATGAAACCCGATGCGGATTCGGTTTATTCGATCCACCATCACCGACCTCATTCCTTCACCCCAGCCAAATTCTCCGCCTTGCAAACCCATCCCCAGCTCCTCTCGCAGGTCGAGACGATGAGGTCGTGCTCGGCTTGAGGAGAAGCGGTTGCGGAGCAATCGGAGAGGAGAACGCAGTCGTAGCCTTTTGAGTGGGCGTCTGCGAGGAAGATTGGAGAGAGGGAGGAGGGAGGGTGAGCGGCAGAGCGGAGGAGAAGCGCGACCAGGAAGAGCGAACGAACCGAGGAGAGTTCCTGAGACGCACTGCGAATTCGGAGGAAGGACGAGGAAGATGTTCAGCTTTTGATACGCGGGAGGAACGAGGACACATGCGAGAAGAATGAAAGCAAGGTAGGGGGGTCTCACTTGATTCGAGTTGACTCCCGCGAAGAAGAGCGTCGTGATGCCTCGCTCTTGGAGGTAGAGCTCGAAGGCGGTTCCGCTGCCCCAGAGACCCGATAGTCGGTCCTGTAGAACACGGGTGCGAAGTCAAAAGAGATCAGCGTTCAAGAACAAGGACAGAGGCGAAACAAAGAAGGCTCGCGACGCGTCGACTTTCCAAAACGCACCTTATCAACCAAATCAACCTTCTCTCCTCCCTTCTCGTACACCTCCCTCAGCCCATCGTAGAGCTCAGCGTTCCAAGTCCCCTTCATCAGCGTTCGGCCCCTTCCCTCTCCCATTTCTGATCCCAAACCACGATAGATACCACTCGCATTGCCCTCGAAGTCGTCTCGCGAGAACGACCTTTGGAGAGCTGGAGGCATCTTCTTGAGCGAGTCTTCGGTCAGACCCCAGTTAAGAAAGACGGTGTGCATTCCTGAGGCGATGGCGGAGGGAATCGCTGAGTCGAAGAGGGGAGGGAGGCACGCGAGTCCGGTTGGATGGGATCGGAGGGTTGGGGAGAGGAAGAAGTTCTGGAGGGGGAGGAAGACGGAAGGTTGGGTCAGCTTGAGTTTGGACGAGGCTGGATCGTTTCTTGAAAAGATCAAGCAGAAGCCGAGATATGTAGAACTGAGCTCGAGCTCAGAAAGAAGGGAGGAGGGAGCGTAGGACATCGCCGCGATAAGAGGTTGAGCTCTTCTTCTTTTCCTTCTGAGCTCACCTGCATGTCGATAATAACGAGCGCTGATTTCGAAGGAACGATCTTGATGGGAAGTTTGGTTGTGTTAATCTGGACCGAAGGCGAAGAACAAGCTCGAGTGAGGTCCCAGACGCCCTCGTCGAGGATCCTGCGAGGTCGAGGTCGAACGTCGGAGGGAGGGAGAGCTCGCCGTCAGCGCTAAAACTCGAGCTCCTCGGAAATTTTCGACTCACCACTGGTTGGGTAGCTCCCCTATGGTGATTTTACTAGACATTCGAGAGCGAGATGATGGGCGTTCGAAGGGAAGGCCAGCTGGGCGTGGGTTCCTTGATCGAAGGGTCGCACACATGCCGAAAAGGCAAATCGAGCCGGACGAGCTCGCCCAAATCCTCCTTCGAGTCACCTGTTTGACTTTTGCTCACCAACCACCAGCTCCACCTCTTTCCTATCCTCTCTTCCCCCCCCCCCCCCCCCCTCCCCAGCCCTCTAGGCTACCCATGTCGCGCTCCAGCTCTTCTCCTCTCTCTCCTCGAGCTTCTCCTCCTCCTTCGCCAACTCCTACGCTCCCTTCACCGCCCGCGGCCACCTCCGAGTCAGAAACCTTCGCTATGGACGAGAAGAAGGACCCTTCGCCATCGATAGCCGGAGACAACGACGAGCCGTTAGCTCTCGAGAAGGGAAAGGTGGAGCGAGAAGTTGAAGATGGGCCCGACTCGACTGAGATGGAGTTCGATCCTTCGAGTGCTGCTGAAGACGCGAAGATTACCTTTCCCGACGGAGGTGTTCGCGCGTGGTTTGTGGTAGCAGGAGCTTTGGTGAGTCTGGTGCTATACAGAGGAGAGACTTTGAGAGCGAAGGAATGGTTGGGAGGGGAGGTTTTCGTCGGGAAATGGACGAGCTCGCACCTTTCCTTCCCCCGAACCTCCTTCTTCTCGCTTCAGCCCCCTCCTGCTTCCACCTTACAGTTAGAGCTGACCTTCTTGCCCTTCGGATTCAACAGCACATGACCTTCGCGACTTTTGGGTTCACCGTGAGTTTTTTTCCCTCCCTCCGGATCCTCCGTTTCCCATCCGCGCTCCTTCTCAGTTCTCTCGGTCTCTCAACAACCGCCCGCATCCTTCCTTGCTGACTACTGACTCGTTCTTTCTTCTCCCGCTGACAGAACGCATGGGGAGTGTTCCAAGCTTACTACGAGACCGACATTCTCGCCACATCCAATCCTTCATCGATGTGAGCTCGTCCTCTCGGATCTCTTCTCCTTGTCCGAAACTGACCTTTCTACCTTCTTTGCTTCTCAGAGCGTGGATCGGTAGCCTGCAGTACTGCTTGATTTTCTTACCCGCCGTCAGTGAGTAGATTCAACGTTGATTGGTTAGGAGAGACGCGTCCGAGGAGTCGCACCGACGCGTTGAGCTGACTGCGACCTTTGCCTTCGCGACGCGTCTTTTCTCTCAGTTATGGGACGGCTGCTCGACACCGGAACTTTCATCATCCCCTACACCGTCTCCGCTTTAACGTACACGGTCTCAGTGATCCTCATCGCTCAGTGCAAGGAATACTATCAGTGAGTAAAGAAAGGATCGCTCCCAAAGCTCGCCGTGTTCTGACCCTCGCTTTCCACGTTCTTTCAGGTTCGTTCTTTGTCAGGGAGTGCTACTTGTGAGTTTCCTTCTACTATCTGGCTCTGCAGATGACAAGAACTGACCGAATCTTCCGTTTTGCTTCCACAGGGTCTCTCCGCCGGAGGTGAGTCTCGCCTCGTCGCGCTTCGATTGTTGAACTCAGCTGAACTTGACTGACTTTTGCCTTCCTCTCCTGTCATCTAATCAATCAGTCATGTTTGGTCCGACCTTAGCCATCGTCTCCCACTGGTGTGAGTCGACCTCCCTCGTCGGGTCACAAAACGAACGCGTTGCACACTGACCCTCCCTCGCCCCTTTCCTTCGCGTTTTCTCAGTCCATAAGAAGCGCGCCATGGCCTACGGAGTCGTCGCCTGTGGTAGCTCGATCGGTGGAACGATCTTCCCTATCATGGTGCGGAAACTGATCCCAATCATCGGGTAAGCTCGCTTTCGTCCTTCCGAGTCGTCGTTTGCGTCTTCTCCTTCTCCTCGCTGACTTTTGCTCCTGCTTCCTCTCCTCATCAGATTCCAATGGACCATCCGAGCTTGCGCCCTCATCATTCTCTACTGCGTCACTTTCGGATGGTGTACCCTCCGACCTCGACTCGAGCCCAAGAACGTCGCCGGCGGTCTCTTCAATTTCGCTGCTTTCCGTCGACCTGCTTTCTCGTGAGTCTTCTTCTCGATATCTCGCGTCACTCTCTTACGGACTCCTCTCTGCTCGAGGTCCATGAAGCTGACCACCCCATCTTCCTTCCCTCTTCCACTTCGCTCCCTTTCCCCGTCGCTTCCCTCTTCGCCTCGTCGCTCCCCTCGCTCAGCCTCTACGTCCTCGGCTGCTTCCTCGTCATGTCGGGACTTTATACCCCTCTTACGTGCGTCCTTATTCGTCGTCAACATCTGCCTTCCTCCAGCGCTGACTTTCCTCATCTCTTTTTCTCGAAAAGATACCTCGACGTCGCGGGATCCAGGATTGGACTCGGAGAGTTCTCCTCCTACCTCGTCGCCATTGCCAATGCGTTCTCTTTGGTCGGACGACTAGTTCCAGGTTTCTACGCTGATAAAGTGAGTCGCGCTCGCATCACCGCTCTACGAAGAGGCACGGAAGGTTCGACGCGTCGCTGACGCCTCCTCTTTCTTCCCTCCCTCGCCTTCAGGTCGGACCCGTCAACATCCTCATCCCCTTCAGTGCTATTTCAGGCATTCTCGTAAGTCTCCTGACCTCTCGGATCGCTCTTTACCCCAGAACGAGCAACCCTGACGACCCACTCCTCGTTCCAATCTCCAGATCTTCGCCTGGCCGTACTGCACCACGAAGGGCAGCCTGGTCGCTTTCTCGGCCCTCATGGGTATCGCCACTGGAGCCTTCGTTTCTCTCTTCTCGCCTGGAGTCGCTCAGCTCGGAGAGGTGAGTTTTGCGACGGAAATAGTCCCGTCTCTCGTCGCGTCGTTGTTGCCTCGACCTCCCTTCCCGCCGTTACTGACTCCGACCTCCTCTTCCTCTCCCTCTCTCTCAGACTCACGATATCGGACGACGGATGGGGATGTTAACGACATGCCTTTCGATGGCAGCACTCATCGGACCTCCGATCTCTGGCGCGATCCTCAGCAAAACGGACTCGTTCCTCTCGGTCGCCTCCTTCGCGGGAACGATCGTTCTGGCGGGAACGGTGGTCATGCTGGGAGCAAGGTTCGCACTTCTCAAAAGGTGGTGGGGGAAGATGTAGAGGGAAGGAAGAAGGGAAAGGGAGGGGGAAGTCGAGGACGGGAACGACCAAGGGTCGCGACCTTAGATCGCATTTCTAGACGAGGAAAACTACACACGCCATCATCTTACTTATATTTTCAACTCAGCACAACTACGATATTCATGATCAGCCGTCAAACCTATAACAAGAAGAGATCCCGTTCACGTGCCGACACCCTTTCACGAGCTCAGGAGAACATCGCTCAACTCAGCCCCTCTCCCTCCTCTCGCTCCTCCCTCCCCTTGGGCATCTTCCCGCCCTTTCCGACATCACAACTTACCCCAACCCGCACCCGTACCCGCATCCCTCTCCACCCGCCATCTTTTCTTTCAGTCCAAACGAGAAGTATAACTGGTTCCGCCTCCGTTCCAACAACCTTCTCGTGCCTGGCGATCGTCCTTCAACCGAACTTTCCTCTCTTCCGACCCTTCACCTCCCTCCCTCCCTTCCCTCCACCACCCTTCACCTCGACTTCTCCCCTCTTTTACCTCTCAAACCACTTCCATTCCTTCCTCTCTACCTCGGACTCTCCCTTTTCTTCCCCCGCGAGACCTCTACAAAACGACGATGCCCATCGTCTCGCTCTCCCTTTTCCTCGCCCTCGGGTTGCTCGCCACTGTTGGAGTCCTCCCTCCCCTCGCCATCGAGTCTCCGTTGGTTCTCGTGGAAGGTGCCATCGCTAGGAGGAAGGTCAGTCTCTCCTTTCATCGTTCTACTACTGGAAAACGAGGTTGGAGCAGGAAGAGGTGAGAGAATGAGCTTGTTGTTGCTCGGTTTGGTTCGAGGGACGGAGGAGGCTGACTCTGAGCTGAGCTGTTTGGTTCGCGTTTCTAGGACGCTCTTCAGAGGAAGCGAAGCAGGGAGGACGACGAAATGTGGGCTGCTAAGATGGATAGGCTCGCTGCTGAAGAGGAAGCGGCTGAGGTGAGAGTTGGAGGGAGAAGAACGGACGGGACCGTCGAGGGAGGGAGTGTCCGACGAGCCACGAGAGCTGATCTATTTCCCCCTCGTACCCACCTTGCTTTCACCCCTTTCTGCAGAGAGCTCGCATCGACCCTTTCCACGCCTCGAAGAACATTCGACTGGTAAGCTCGAGCTCTCGACGTTTCCTCGAACCGAACTAGCTCGACTTTGTGACTCGAGCTCTCGTGCCTGATCCCCATCGCTGATTCTTTCTTCCCTTCCTTTTTGTCACTTCAGCCAGAGGAGATTTTTGAGAGGATCCTGGGATTCGTCTTCGACTCTGATCCAAGCACTCCAGCCTCCCCAAGACTCCCTCTCGTTGGCTCGACCTCGATCCTCCTCGTCTGCCGAGGTTTCCGACAGATCTCCCTCCCCTTCCTCTGGAGCTCGATCTACATCTCGAAGATTTCTCACTGTGAGAGCATCTTCCACTAAAAAGGTCCCTCTACCCGTCTGGAGGCGAAAGGATCGGATCGAGGTTCGTCGTTGGCTCGTGACTGACGCGTCGCATTTTCGATTCTCGCTCCCGACCTCGCAGGGAACCTCTTCTTCGACTCCAAGACCGGTCTTCTCAACGAGAGTCCAGAGGGTCTGGCCCGTAGGCGATGGGTCAAGGAGATCAGCGTCCTCGACTGTCTTCCTCCTTGCAGGGTCGAGATGGTGAGGAGAGGGTCGTGGAGTGGGAAGCTCGGCGGCGGAGGGAAGAAGAAGGTCGTCAACGACGAACCCCTCCAGATCTCCTCCGACGGCTTCGACAACGTTCACCACATCTGCATTATCGAAACTCCTCCACCCTTCCTCGCCTCCTCCTACGTCGTGACTCGGTCTCCAAAGCTGGACGTCCCGTCGCTCGACTCCTCCGACCCCAGAGGGCAGCACCACCACCACCTCCTCCAACTCATCCAGACCACCAACCCTTCCCATCTCACCATCCCTTACACCTCTCTCTTCGATCTCCACCTCCCCGAAAAAGGCTCGCCTTCTCCCAACCGAACCACTCCCCTCACCATCTCCATTCTCTTTCCTCCTTCCGACGAACGAGACGACGCCATTCGAGTCAAGTACCAGACGGCGTGCTTCCAGACCAACCTCTGCAAGTTCATATTCGGATTGTACGAGAGTTTTGAGTGGGCCGAGACGAACTTCGTTGGATTCCCTGCAGGTTCGTCGCGCTCTTTCTACTTTGTCTTGAACGAGGCGCGCGACGCGTCGAGGACCTTTCGGTTGCTGACCCTCGCCCCTCTTCTTTCTTTCCCACGAACAGCATCTCAGAAGGCTCTCTCGGGGATGAGGAAGAAGTACTCTGGTGGAGTCTGGGCGGACGGAGGGGTGATTGACTGGACGTACAACGGGAGGAGGGGAGAGAGGGACGCGAAGGTCTTGAAGATCTCGGTCAGCCTTCAGCTCTGAGAGAGCGTTCGACGGTAAGCTCTGTCTCTTTACTACTCATGGTGGACATTCGAGGGGTGGAGTCGTCGCAGGAGAGGATGATGAGTAGCTGGAACGCGACGCGACGAGGACAACTCCGCGGAACTGACTCGCCTCGCTTTCCTCTCTTCCCTCAGCCCACAACACAACCTACCCCGAATCGAAATTACACCCATGCATATCATCCTCACGCTTCACTCTGTGACATCACCATCAACGGAATCCCTAGTGCGTCGTCACCCTCTCTCTTTTCGCTTCGATTCGTCTGAGTCCCTCGACTTCTCGTCCTGACCCTCCTCCCCCTTTCCCTTTCTTCCTCTTCCTCAGACGACACCCCAAAAGCACCTTCGACCTCCGCCTCCATTTTACCCCTAGCCAACCAATTCGGGCCACCTCCTCTCCTCTCCTCCCCTCGACCCAAAACAAAGCCTCGTCAAGCCTCGTCTGGCATAACTTATGTACTTGTCCTTAACTCTATGCCTTTCCTTTCCCTTCTATCTTATCACGGACTTGTAACTTACCTCACTTCATTCTTCGCCACTCGTTCTCGCCCACTTTGTGTACTTCCTTCGTTGGTTCGTTCGTCGACGCGTCGAGCTCGTTCTTCCACTTTCGTCTTTTTCACGCCTCCTCTCTGTCTCGCTTCTCTTTACTTTATGGAACCGAGCTGTACTTTTCCTACCTTTCTTTCGGTGACTCTGGCGAGCGACAAGACAGCGAGGTCTCTTTCGTCGACGAGCGAGAGGAGCGTGAAGCAAAAGCAAGTCCATCACAATCCTCTCCATCGCACAAGCACAGCAAATCTAGATCGAACCTATCCCAACCGAGACCAGCGACGACAACTAGTTCGGTATAGTCACCTTCCAAGCAGATGGAGGCAAAGCTATCGCGACCAACACAAAAACAAAAGAAAGTGAGCTCGAGTCGACGCGTCTCTCTATCTTCCCCTCCAACCCCCTCCCTGTGTTGGAAACGAAACGAAAACGCACCTTGCAACCTCCTCGCCGTCGGTATAATATACGTCACGAGCAACAGAGCTCCGATCCCCACGCAGATGAGCGAGACAGAGTAGTATCCGTCTCGATCCATGACGCAGGTTCCGCCGAGGGAGGAACAGAGGTGTTTCCCGTGTTCGGAGATGCATTCGGCGGCTGGTAGAGGGGTGGGATGGGTGGGCGGGGAGGAGGGGAAGAGGAGTCAGCTTTTGGGAGGAGGGAGGGAAGGGAAGACGCGACGAGAAAAGACGCTCACCCTTCACAACAACCTCGCCAGAGATGTCCTGCTTGATCCGACAGGTTGATTTGGAGAGGTAGTCGACTCCTGACGAAGGTTCGAACCAAGCGAGGGAAGAAGGGAGAGAGAGCGTGAGCGACGCGAAGACGAAACGCAACGAGACGAGTCGAGTCGAGAGGGAAAGGGAAGGGAGACGAACCCTGAAGAACGAGAGGTTTCGGCCAGGTCCCTCCAAGGTTGGAGACTGTGTTGAGGAGCTGAAGACACGTGATAATAAGGGGAGCAATCAGCGAGAGAAAGGTAGAGAGGGGGTCAGGCGAGAGGGACGTAGAAGAGGAAAGTGAACGAACAGTCATGTACGTTCCACCGATCAAAGGATCTGCGATCTGGGTGTGAAAAGCTGAGATTCCAACGAATTGAACGGTGCTGCGAGTGCGAACCGAGAAACGAGAGTCAGCGAGGAACGAATCAAATCGAAAGCGAGACGCGCCGAACCAAACCGACCATCGACTCACCTAACGAACGACCCCAGCACCGTGAACGCGATCACCAGAGAGAAGAAGCCTGAGGAGATAGGTGTCGTGGTAGGGAAGTAGTAAACGAGCGCCATGGAGAGGAGACCGAAGACGAGTCGAAGGGAGAAAGCTGAGAGCCAGGGGTTGAGAGGTCGAGCGCCTTGAGACCAGGAGGCGGCGATCCTGTTCGAGCAAACGAGAGCGAAGGGTTAGCGGAGAGAAGGAAGAGAAAGAAGGAAGACTGAAGAGTGTGCGGGACGTACCAGCCGCCGAGGATCTGGAAGGGGAAGTCGATGAGAACAGCGACGGCCATGTCTTCCTTGAGCAGACCCTTCTCGAGGAGTTTGAGCGAGGTGACCGAGTCGTTGGCCATGAAGCCGATTTTAGCGAGGAGGTGGACGATGATGAAGGATTGGATGTCTGTTAGGAACGACGGGACGAGTCAGATTTCTCGTTCATTTGGTTCGAGACGCGTCGAAAGGGAAAGGACGAACGTTTCAGCTTGACGATGCTCCACATGACCGAGTAGACCTTCTTGATGTCCATGTCTGGATCGTCTTCCGAGACGGGATCCTGTGAACGAAGCGAAGAAGGTCAGCTCGCGCGAGAGAGAAGGAAGGAGGACGCGACGACGAACCTCTTTTTGGTACTTGAGCAACCAAGCCGTAACGAGGATGTAGATCACGCTCCAGAAGTGCAGGTAGCCTCCGAGGGTGATGAGGGGTGTCTCCAGGGGTGTCGAACGGAAGTATTTGTTTCTGAAGGACCAAGGGATAGGTGAGCTCGCGAAGGGACGAAGACGAGCGAAAGCTGAAACTCACCCAAACTCGACGGAGTTGAACGCGAGGAAGACCTGTCAACGAGGATCCGTCAGTTCGAGGAGAGGGTCGGAGGGTAGGCAGAGGGATGAACTGACCGTGAACGAAAGGAAATAACCACTGTTGAGCCCAATCGTCTGAGCCGTCGAAGCGTACGAGAGATTCTCCTGCGACAGCAACGTCAACGCCCACCCGTCCACCGCGATATCTTGCGTCGCAGCAAAGAAGATCAACGTCACGAATATGAGCGTGAGGAAAGAGACCGAGGGGACTTCCTGCAAACCCGACAGACCCAAAACATATCAGCTCTCTCTCTCTCTTCCTCACTTCTCTCGCTCGTTCCCGTTCAGCCCTCGCCCGACTCGACTCACCTCAGCCAACCACCCATCGATCCTTCCTCCCAACCACCACATCGCACAGCCTATCAGAGCCTGAACAGGGATGATCCAGGACTTGCGACGACCGATCTTGGCTGAGAAGCAGGCGTCTACGATGGGTGACCAGAGGAGCTTGAGGGAGTAAGGGTAGGTGGAGAGGGAGAAGAGGGCGAGTTGCGAGTAGGAGAGTTTGGATTTGAGCAGGAAGGGAAGGGTTCCGAAGGTGAGGCCGATGGGGAGGCCTTGGAGGAGGTCTGAGGGCGATGGTGGGAGGGGGTAGGAGACGAGGGGAGGGGGAGGGAAAGAGGGAAGGAAGGGACGATGGTCAGCTCGACGTCTTTCCTCGTTCGTGTTTGTCATCCTCGAATGAGCTCGTCCATCTCTCTCGAGCTCAAGAAAGCTAGACTCTAGCTCTCTAGGTCTGTCACTCGTAATTCTCGCCCCAAAACACGTGCTAGAAAACCTTCCTTCCGCCAGCCCACGACCTCTTCAAGGGCTCGAGCTCACCTCCCTCCCTTCCCTCCCTCGCTCCCAATCCCAATTCAGCCCTCCCCTCCCCTCCTCCCTCCTCTCTTTGTTGTACTCACAAAGCAGAATCAACAGCGCAAAGTTCTTCCTATCCTTCTTCCCCAACCCTCCCCCTAGGACCTTGCCCACTTCCACTCTCGGGTTCCTACTCATCGTTCTCGAGAAACTCTTTCGTTTCTGATGTCCGTTCCCAGCTCCAGTTCCGTTTCCATTCTGTTCGCGCTCGTCTTTGGACAGCAGTTCCATGTTCTCCTGCTCCGAGGGGTGAGAGCCACGTTCCAGGAGGTCCGAGGGAGATTCGAGCGTTCGAGGGCGGAGGGAGGTTTGCATAGACGTGGAGGAGGTTGAAGCTGAGGAGGTCGAGGCAGGGGAGGAGTCTGAGGGAGGGGAGGACGAGGGCGAGGGAGAAGGGTTGCGACGATGACGGGCTGTAGAGGAGGAGGCTGACTTCCCTCCCATAGGTTCGAGTTTAAGGTAGGAGAAGGGTAGGCGAAAGAGAGTGAAGGGTGGTTGGGAGAGCTGGAGAGAGGGAAGGAGGGAGTTGGAGGAAGGAAGGAGGGAAAGTGACCTCGAGCCTCGCTGGCAGTCGAGGGATGACCGCAGCTTCGTCAGGCTAGTAACTTTTGCTCTGAGAGAATATCTGCCAGAGAAGAGTTGGGGAGATGGAGGTGATGCGATCAAAAGTGTCGATCTCGAGATCTCTCGGTTCCTAAAGGAGGAGATGAGGAACGGAAGGAAGAAGAAGAAGGGGTCGGATGTCGCCACGTCGCGTGAGAACTCTCTAGAGGCGTTCGTGGGCGAGGAAAGGTCATTAGAGAGTTCGTGGCTATGAAGGGGAGAATAAGGTGCATAGGCGAGGAAACGGGGTGAGGTTCAAGCCTGCGAGAAAGAGAAAGAGAGTCGATCAGCTCGCGAACGAGAAAAGCAAAACAAGAGCTGGTGGATTCGAACTCACGTATCCATCATCCCTCCTCATCGTCCCAAACAAGCTCAGATCCTTCATGCTCTTGAGCAGGATATCATTCGCGGTCGATCTCTGTCTTGGTGGGGGAGGTTGAAGGAGCTTCTGCTCACTCGCAACACAAAGCTCGTCAGTCGAGTCGAAACGAAACGAGCTCCAACGACGCGACGACGTCGAGACTCACGCTGCACTCCCCTCAACTCTCTGCTGACCGAGCGACGAGGACGATCCAGACGACGTCTTCCTCCTGACAGGAGCGGTGGGGATCCTTCTACCCGAATCGAAACGAATGACCAGAGGGTCAGCTCTCTCTCTCTTCCCCTCCTCCCACTCGAGCTCGTCGACGAAACTCACGTCCTACTCCCTCCCCTCCTCTTCTCGTGCTCCTCCATCTTCTCCACAACCCACTCCTCAGCTTCCCTCCTGCTCCAGGACCCCTTGTACTTGGCTCCCTCGAAGTCTCGGACTTCAGCTTTGCATTCGTCCCTACGCAACTCAACAACGGACAAAGCCGTCAGCTCCTCTCGACGTCTTCGCTCCCTCCCTCCCCCGGATCCTGGTTTCGCGAACAACTCACCAACTCTGATAGACACCAACGTTCCTTCCCACTCCTACCGCATAGAACTTCCCTCCTGAGTGGATTCGCGAGCTTCCTCCTCCCCTTTCGAAACCCAACCCAAAACGAAGAACGAGGTGAGCTCGAGCTCAAGTCTCCCCTCCTCCCTCCCCTTGGACCCGCCTCACAAATTCGACCCATTCAACCCCTGGTGCGTGGCGGTAGCGAACTTCAAAGCCTCCCCATAGGTCTTGAAGGACTTGTATTTCGCTCCTGGGAAGCCCGAAACACTCCTCTCGGTTTCGTCCCTTTGAACCGAACCAAGGAGAGGTGAGCGTCGTTCGTCTCCTTCCTCGGTTTGGTTTGCGTTGGTAGGGAGATGGGAAAACTCACCAGCTGTTGAAAACTCCTGTTCGACGACCTACAGCGACGGCATAGTACTTTCGTTTTTGAGCGGTGGTGGTGGTGGTTGATTTGGGCCTAGGAGGAAGGAGGGAGGGGAGGGGAGGGAAGGGAGGGAGCAAGGGAGGAGGTGAGCTCGAGAGAGAGAGAGCGAGAGAGGGAGGGAGGGAGAGGGGACGTACATGCTGAGATCCGAGAGGAAGAGAGAGAAGGGAGGGCTAGTGAGCTAAGAGGTTAGCTGGAAAGAGGCCAAGAGGGATGCTGGACGTTGAGTGGTGAAAGGGAGGGAGGGGGGAGGAGGTCGAAATGGCACGTCGAGAGGGTGCCTGATCGCTCTCGAGAGGGAGGACTTTCACGTCCCTGAGACATGGCTAAAACTGAGTTCCAAGAAGCGTATATAGTAGCGAGCTGAAAGGGCTGAAGAGAAAGCGATGTATGCGGGCAAAAAGCAACGAGATGAGATGAGCAGAAGGCAAAAGTAAAATGGGCGACGCGTCGACGGAGAGAGAGAGAAAGGACAGAAGACGCTCGAGGAAGCGAAGATGTAAAGGACCAGAGAGAGGTATAGCTTAGGCGGGCGATTCTCCCTTGGCGATTTTGTCGAAGATCTGCGCGAACGAAAGGAGGGGGGGAGAGGTCAGCGACGTGCTCGTCTCGTCTCTCCTGAACGAGATACGAGATACGAGAGGTGATGGTACGTACGCCAGCAAAAGTCTCACTCTCCTGAGCTCCCGAAACCCCGTACTTGCCGTCCACGACGGTGAAGGGAACTCCCTGGATCCCGAGAGCCTGAGCTCGAGCGTAGGCTTTGCTGATCTCGGGGATGAGGAGTTTGGTGTCGAGGAAGGCTTTGACCTACGAAGAGAGAAAGGGGTCGTTGATTAGTAGTTTCCTCGAAGCGAGAGCGAGGGAGAAAGAGGGAAGGTCGGGAAGGGGAGGGGAATCTGAACACGACGCGAATGGAAAGCTCGAACTCACCTCCTTCGCAGACTCAAACACGCCAGCTCCAACAGCGGATTCCGAGAGGAAGTCGAAATCTCCTACATCCTTCTCGTTCTCGAAGTAGCCCTACGACACGTGAAGACCGCAGACGAGTCAGCGTTGACGTCGAGGGAAGAGAGCGAGACGAACCAAACGAGAGTGGAGGTAGGCTGAAAGCGAGGCAAGGACTGACCTTGAACAGAAGTTCAATCAGGTCCAGCTGCATCTTCTCTCCACCCTTCTGGTACGCGAGAGTCAACAGCCGATGAGCGTTGTGCGTCTGCGAAAGGTTTCCTCCGTAGGAGCTACGAAGATCGAAGAACGAAGTGCATCAGTCAGCGCTGAGCTCACCTCCTCCTCCCTCCTTCGTCCTTCGAGTACGATGAGAGCTCACAAGTCAATCCCAACCTCCTTTCCTCTGGCGATCATCGCCTTCTCCATATCGGCCACCTTCTCAGGTCCTCCGAACTTCTCTATGTAGCGTTCTCGCTTGTTGGTTGGGGTTGTGGAGAGGGTAGGATCGAGGAGGTAAGGATGGAACTCGAGAGCGAAGTTGAGCGAAGGGTTGTGGGCTTTGGAGATGGCGATGGCGGCTTGGATTTTACGGAGTCCAATGAAGCAGAAGGGGCAGATGGCTATAAGAACGAGAGAACGAAGGAGGGGTAAGGTCAGCTTCGATGGGGAGGGAGGAGGACGAAGGAGCGCCCTCGGTCGGAGGGAGGGAAGGCGAGCGAGCGAAAGAGGTCGATAGAGACTGACCATCGGAGGTGATGTCGAGTTTGATCGTTCGAGGAGCTACAGCGGTGGCCATTCTGAGGACTTTGGAAGAAAAAATGGTGAAGAGTTGGCTGTTGGGTGTTGGGGAAAGGATCGATGAAAACGAACGGATGATTGAAGTCGCCGACCGAGCGACGAGTCCTGACAAAGCGAAGATCAACTTTCTCTTGACCTCTTCGTTCTGACGAGGCCTTCCTTCTCGTTCAGATTCTCAAGAGACGGAGAGTCAAAATGAAAAGAGAGCTTCTAATAGCATAACGTTGTACAAAGAGGGACTAGAGTAGATGAGAACCGAAGACCTCCAAAAAAGCAAAGCGACTGAGACCAAGGGAAAGGCGTGACCACGACGAGTGCGTAGGGAAGAGAGAAAAAGCATAGAGAAGGATTGATGATGGACGAGAAGACGTCCTTTTGGGAGGAGGGAGGTGGGGTGAAAGAAAGCTAGAGGTAGCAAGCTATCGAGGGCGGAGTGAGAGGGAGAGGGAATAAAAACGGGAACGAGACGAGGCACCGAGAAATAGAGCAAGATAGCAGCGAAAAGGAGATAATCGAGTTGGAACTCAATAAACCTAATCGAAGGAGATCTTGGTACCGGCTCCGGGGACGATTCCACCGGTTCGGGCTCCACTATGGATTGAGAAGAAAGGGACGAAAACGGGTCAGTTTCGCGACAAAAACGACGAACGAGACGCGATTTCGAGCAGAACGAGAGCGAAAAAAAGTCAGACTAACCCTCGGGGAGCTCCTCCTCGTCCACCTCGTCCTCCACCTCGGTCAGAGAATCCTCCTCGTCCTCCACCTCGGTCGGAGAATCCACCTCGTCCTCCTCCTCGTCCTCCACCTCGACCTCCTCGGTCACCACCTCGTCCTCCTCCTCGTCCACCTCGTCCTCCTCCGGAGTCGTTGTCCCTGGGAGGAGCGTAGTCCTGAAGGGAAGGAAGAGGAGAAGGAGGGTCAGCCTCGAAGTTCTCGACGAAGGAGAGACGCGTCGAAGAGCGAAATGACAAGACTCACGATTCGGCAGTTTCGTCCAGCGACGTCCTGTCCGTTCATAGCTCCAAGAGCCTTGGTAGCTCCCTCCTGGTCGGCGAACTCGACGTAGGCGAATCCCTTAGGAGCTCCGGTCTCCCTGTCGGTAGGAAGTCGAACGGAAGAGACAGCTCCGTGCTCTCCGAAGATCTCCCAAAGACCGTCCTCAGCGATGTCAAAGGAGAGGTTACCGACCCAGAGGGTGGTGGCGGGGGGGTTAGGAGGTCGGTCGGACTGGTACTCCTTCTTCTGCTCTCGAGGAGGTCGGACGGTAGCGTAATCGATCCTGGCCTCTCGTCCATCGATGGTCTTGGAAGCGTTGTATCCCTTGTCGGCAGACTCCTGGTCGGCGAACTCAACGTATCCGATTCCTCGCCTGAGAGAGAGAGAAGAGTAAAGGGAGACGAAGAGTCAGCGACGACGTCGAGCGAGGCGAGAAGGCAAACGAGCTAGCTCAAAGGGAAAACGAAGACTCACGATCGTCCGGTCTCTCGGTCCATCTGGATTCGAGTAGAGGTGACCTCTCCACAGTCGGCGAACTCGGACTTGAGCCAGTCCTGGTCGACGTTCCACGAGAGGTTTCCAACCCAGAGGGTGGTGGTGGGAGGGTTTCCCTCTCCGGTGAAGGCAGCGGCCTGGTCGACCTTGGGCTTCTTGGTGTAGTCGGCGACGGGCTCCTCGGAGGCCTTTCGCTTGGCTGTGAGAGGGAAGGGGAGGAAGAGAAGAGTATAGGTAAGTAAAGGTCTTGGTCTCGAAGGAAGCGAGGCGAAAGAAAATGAGCTCAAAAGGAGGGGAAGGGACGGAAAGAGAACTAACTGGAGACGGGAGCCTCAACCTTCATCTCGACGTCCTTGGTCTCCTCCTCATCGGAAGAATCGTCGGAAGACGAGTCGTCGCTGGAAGACTCCTGTAGAGATGCGAAAAGAGAATTGAGGGAAGGAAGGAGGGAGGAAGGAAAGAAGGGTCAGCTCGCCGCAAAAGTTTCAGCCCAGGCGACGCGCGAGTTCCACCGTCCATCCTTCGACCAAAGCTCAACTCACAGCAGCGGCAGCCTTAGCAGCAGCGGGCTTGGCCTCCTCCTCGTCGTCAGAGGAAGACTCGTCAGAGCTGGACTCCTGTAGAGTGAGAAGCAGGGGTGGAAAGAGGAGGGACGTCAGCGGAAGGATTTCGACGCAGGAGGACGGAAAGGTAGGTTTTGATACGTACAGCGGCAGCAGCGACCTTAGCAGCAGGCTTAGCCTCCTCCTCGTCGGAGCTGGACTCCTCCTCAGAAGAGGACTCGGCAGCGGGAGCGACCTGGAAGGAAGAGAAAGAAGAGGAAGAAGAAGAGGTGAGCTCGGGAGGGAGGGAAGGAAGCCGCTCTCCCTCGCTCTTCGTTTTTGCTTGTACTCACGATGGCCTTAGCGGCAGCGACGACGGGAGCAGCGACGGCCTTGACGGCGGCGACGACGGGGGTGTCCTCCTCAGAGGAGCTCTCGTCCTCGGAGGATTCCTCCTCGCTAGAGCTGGGCTCAGGAGTGGGGGTCTTCTGCTCAAGGGTTCAGGTTCAAGCCAAAGGGAAACGATGAGCCCACGGGAAACGACGAGAAGCAAAGCTTCGGGCGACAGAGGACGCAAGCGAGAGGAAACTAACAGCCTTCTTGGTCTTCTTGGACTTCTTCTCCTTCTTAGCCTCAACGGGAGCCGGAGCAGCGGCCTCAACCTTCTTGGACTTCTTCTCCTTCTTAGCGGGAGCGGCAACGGCCTCGACGACCTTAGCGACCTTGGTGGACTTGTCGGACTTTCCCATGGTTGGTGGTGGAGGAGGAGGAGGGGAGGGGAGGGAGGGAAGGGAAGGGGGGGAGAGGGAGAGAGTGGTTGGGAGGTTGGTTGATCCTTCCCTCGAAATTCTGGATCAATCCGCTCGCCTCCCTCCTCCGCTTTCACAGCTTCTTGGGGTTTTAGATTTAATCGACAAGGTAGGGGAAGACTTTCTCGTGATCGGGTCTTCGACCCTTGAGAAGACGAAGAAGCTCGGAATGTGCGAAAGTGTAAGATTTTCGAGAACGAACAAGGAAGTTCGACCAGCCTCGACGCGGGACGCGAATACCTTTCTCACCTCCCATCCGCTGCCTCGAACGCTTATGATTAAGCTCATTCCTAGATGTGTAGATAGATTAAAGTGCTGAGAGTCTAGATATATGATTAAAGGTTCCTTGTTCTGATGTAAAAACACGCTAAGAGTCGAACACAAACTCCCCTCCTACATCTTCCCCAACCACTTCCCGAGCAGAGCCCAACGCGCTACCGCCATGACCAGCGCTCCGAGTAGTACCACAGGTCCCGCGAAGGAGGCTACGGCGAGGAAGGAGTTCGTTGATGATAGGATTCTGGAGAAAAAGACGAAAGTCAGCGACGAGTCGACGTAGAGTCGAGATAGCGAGGGACAGAACTCACGCTCCAGAGATAGGGGGACCAATTAGCGCTGCAAAAGCGAGACACGTAGTCAGCATGCCCATTCGACGACCGAGGTCGTGACTCTGGGAGGAGAAAGCAGGTGGAGGTCAGCGAACGTCGACCTGAGTCTCCAAGTGACAAAACACGAACCTCTCCGAGCTGAGCGACTCCTGGCGAGAACAGTGAGACGAAGGCCCCTGTTGAGATACCCAACAGTGACGAGAACACGACCAGGCTAGCTTTCGAAAGGCAGAAGGGCCAGGCGAAGATCTGTGCGCGACGAGACAAGCGACGAGAAACGGTCAGCGCTTCGGTCGTCGTCGGATCTCGATACGGACGTGGATCATTCGGAGCTTTCTTGGGACTTGAGGACTTACCAAGACACCAGATATGACACTGAAGGGGATGAGGATGTTGACTGGTCCGACCTGAAGGTGAACGAAGGAACGGAAAGATCAGCTACGCGACGCGTTCCAGCACTTTCGCCTTCTCGAGCCCAACCCGACGAGAAGAGGCTCACCTTATCGGCAAAAAGCCCAGTGGAGAGTCTGCCGACGAGCGTGAAGGCGTTGACGATGGCGATGAGGTAGGACGAGAACTCGCCAAGACCGATTTGAGCTGCAGCTACGTCGAGGTATCTTTTTTCGCGAGGAGGACGAGCGTGAAGACGGAGGTGAGATCGGATGTGAGAGGAAGGAGATGGAAGGAAGACGGCTCACGTTATCGGAGTATAGATCCCGACCATCACGAGGAAGCAGCCGAGGACGTAGAGACTGGAGGAAGAAGGACGAGACGACGCGAGGACGAAGGCGAGAGGAAAAGCGATGAGAAGGGATCAGCTATGGGTTGATAGCGTATCTAGATGGACAGGGTCAAATTGGAGCCACAACTTACGCGAAGGCAGGCCGACGGAAAGCCGCGAAGTTGAAGAGACCTCCTGGGGAGTGTTTAGGCTCGAGTCGAGGTCGAAGCGTACACCATCCGAAGGCCACGCAGTACAGGATGACGAGTGCACATGCTCGAATGGTCCATTGGAATCTGGAAGAGAGCAGAAAGACGAGACGGAAAGGTTAGCGAGAGTCGCAAGCGAAGAGCAGCGAGGCAAAGGAAAAGACGATCTCCTCACCCGATGATTGGTATCAGTTTCCGCACCATGATCGGGAAAATGGTTCCACCGACTGAACTGCCGCATGCGACGACTCCATAAGCGAGAGCTCGCTTCTTGTGAACTGGAGAGATGAGAGGGAAGAAGCGACGATCAACGACGCGTCTTTCGAGACGAGCGACGAATAAAGAACTTACACCAGTGCGAGATGAGAGCGAGAGTCGGGCCGTACATGACTGGAAGAGTGAAAGACGAGATAGTCATCTCGGATTAGCTCAGTCAAACTCGAGCGGATGGCAGAAGTTCGAGGAGCGACGCGTTTCGACTCACCTCCAGCAGAGAGTCCCTGAGAACGGGAGGAACGGAGTCAGTGAAGTTCCAGTCACGCTTCCCGCCCATTCATGCTCACTTGTAAGATCCCTTGGCAGAGAACGAATCTGTAGAGGAAGGAGGAAGGCGAGAAGGAGAGATGGTGAGCAATCAGCTCGTCCTCAAAACTCGAAAAAACGTGCTCACTGGTAGTACGCTCGACACTGCGCAGTCAAAACAATGGATACTGTATATGTTATGGCGGCGATGGTGTACGGTACGATGAAGGTGCCTTTGTCGAGCAGACGTCCCATGCCTGGAACGAAGACGCGTCGCGAAAGGCGAAGCAGACGATCTGATCAGCTCCCTTCGGCTTCAGACCCAGTCCACGCTTCGAGAGAAGTGTTCCGATACTCACCAACTGCGGGTAAGAGGATCAAGCAGTACTGCAAGCTACCGATCCAGGCTCTGCGAAGAAGGACGGACGAAAACGAAGTCGTCAGTTTGGAGGACCGGAGCTGGCAGAAGTTGCGAGCAAGAAAAGGAGCCCACATCGACGAAGAGCTGGAAGTGGATAACAGATCCTGCTCGTAGTACGCTTGGAAGACTCCCCAGCCGTTCTAAAAGAAAAGAGACAGCCAGGCGAGTCAGAACGAGAAACTCGAGAAACTCGTCCGGCGCTCTTTGAAAGACCGAGAAAGAGGGACTGTGAGGGAAGGAAAACTCACTGTGAATCCAAAGGTCGCGAATGTCATATGCTAGGGTAACAAAAGGAACATGGGTCAGCTTAGGGCTTCTTCGGAGGAGCAGTAGAGTTGAGAGAGGCAGGACTGGAAGGAAGGAAAGCCGCCGCGAGCTCGAGCTCATGCGTTCTCGATGAGCTCGACACTACCCTTCTTGGGTCGATTCCTCGACGTCCTACCAGTATAGGTTCCCCGAAGTAGGAAACATCAGACTCACCACAGCTCCTGCTACCACGAACCAACCTCTTCCTCCCTCAGGGAAGCTGATCTTCTCGTCCTCGACCGCTGCCTCTTCGTCGAACGCTCTCTCCACCGAGTCAGGTCCATCTACGACTTCTCTCGAGGCTTCACTCTTCTCCAGCTCAGGCTCGTAGGTTGTGCCTCGTGTCGAAGGTGAAGGGTCCTTCTTGCTGTCGATTTCGTCCATCAAAAGTTGTCTCTGGAGTCGACGGTGTTGGCCGCGGGGGGTGTCGAGCGTTGAGGTTGACGAAAAGGCGAAGGAGGGGAGAAAATGCTGAGGAGGGCGAGTGAAAGGAGCTGAAGAAGGGATCAAAGAGAGAAGAAGCGAGAAAAGAAACGAGATGGCGGTTGGTGGGATGACGAGAGAAAGGAAAGGTGACTCGGAGGGAAGGAGCGAAAACGGGCAGCTCGCCTTTTCTCTTCCTCCTCTCTCCTTCTCCTCAACGACCAGCTTCGAACAAACTTCTTCCTTCTCTTTACTTCCCCGACCACACTCCTCCAAGCCATCTTCTTCCCTCATCGATCAAGCTCAAGAATGGACGTCTCCTCCCTTTTTCAATCCCTCAACGAGGTCGCCCCCTCCTCCTCCTCCTCCTTCCCTTCTCCCCCCCTCCTTCCCTTCCCTCCTCTTCCCATGGAGATAAAACGACACATCCTCGTCCTCGCCGACACCGGAACTCTCGCATCATGCTCCCGAGCGAGTCTTGCATTCCTCGAGATCGCTTCGGAGCTTCTCTACGAGAACGTCGAGATCGTCGAGATCGTTGGATTTGAGCGATTGGGTCAGCTCTTCTGCGAGAGGGTTCGTTCGTTCCTTCCTCTCCTTGCCTTTCATATCGTTTGACGAAGGCTCTCTCACTACGCACAGAAGGACCAACTGATGATCTGACACACCCTTCAACTCTCTTGCTCTGCAGAAAACGAGCTCGTCAGCTCAAGTCGAAGCCCACCTCTCCCTCTCCCAAATCAAGACCTTCACCTTCGTCGCCGACGATCACTGGGTCTTCTCTCCTCTCCACGCAGAACGATGCGCGACGACCCTGGAGGTGGTTCTCCTCGTGGTTCGAGGCGTGGGTATTCCTTCCGTAGTGCTTCCGCTCTCGAAGCTGGACGAGCTTCGATCCCACTTCACCTCCTTCCTCACTCTCTTCAACCCCATCTCCATCTCCTTCCTTCCGCCACCTCACGACGGTGAAAGCGATTTCCACTTCCCAACCAGCGGATCTTACTTCGACTCCTGGATTCGTCTTCGTCATGTCACCCTCAGGGACGCGACCTTCGCGGTAATGTTGCAGAAGGACTTCTTCCCCTCGCCGAGATGGTCGATCTCGTACGAGCTTCCTCTGCCGTTCGGGAAGTCGGGAGAACGCTCGCTCGCTCTGACATCGGCGATGGAAGATCTCACGGTTGCTCCTGATCAATATGCAGGGTTTGGGATCATAGCATTTCCTGACCCTAGGATCGGTCGCGTCGAGGTCGTTTTGGGAACGGAGGAAGAGATGGAGCGAGTCAAGCAGGAGTTCCAGACGATGGTTGTCGAGAAGCTTGGAGCTGATCAGGTAGAGGGAAGAATGGAGCTCATCTCGTTCGTAGTTCGCGATATCTCATACTGAGAAGTGAGTTCTCGTTGTCCTCCTCGTTCGTTCTCCTGCCAACGACGAAACTGACTCTTTGACATCTGTCCTGCTGTCCCCAGATCGTCTTCTCCCACTCATCACGTCCTTGTCTATATACCGACACTCCGTCATACCCTCGTACTTCCCTCAACATGTCCATCCTTCGCATCCCTCGCTCTCAATCGAACTCGCCTCGTCCGTTTCGTTCTACAGCATCGCCGTCTTCGCGTGAGTTTCCCCTCTTAGCCTTCCGACTCTTTCAGAGCCATCCTTCCCTAACACAGACGCACCTCTTTCTACCCAGATATAATCTACCTCGCTCTCCAGTCCAATCGTCGTCCCCTCGCTCGCCAGTCCGTCGCGAGACTGTTCGTTGCGTTCAAATGACCGGACCCCACCATGTTCGCGCTTTCACTCCTCCCTATCCCCGTAGAGCCACGAGCTGACCTCGCATCGACTTCCATCCCTATCCGGTTCACTCTCAGACCTTTCTCGCCCAAATCCTTCACCAAACCTCGTTCGTCTAACGGTGCTCTTCCCCTCGCCCTCCGTCTCTTCGCCGAATCTGACCTTCTCCTCTTCTCCTTTCTTCCGCTCTCTCAGCTCATCCCCAGATCGCTCTCGAAACCCTGTTTCACATTAAACATATCTAAATACGAGCCATCAATCTACGCGCTCTCCTTCTCCCTCCTCCGCTCTCTCGAAAAGCAAGACGACTCTAGCTTCTCGACGCGTCGGGCAGCTTGCCTCGTTCGACTGCCCTCCGCCCAACGCTCAGTGCTGCACCTTACTCTCTCTAAGTTTCCTCCTCTCCTCCCACCCTTCCTCCAGACTCTCGTTCACGCAGAAATCGATGGCGACGTCCCAGGTCGAGCGATCTTGACCTGGAGGGAAGCGAGTGAAGCCGATTGGTGGGCGAGCGAAGGCGAGGGTGGCGGTTTCGATCTGGGGAGGGGGCGGAAGATGGGGTGGGAGAAGAAGAAGGGTAAGCGGGGAGGAAAGAGGGAGGGAAGGGACAAGGGAAGAGGGAGGAGAGGAAGAGGGACGAACGAGGATGTCGGATGTGAGACCTTTGAGAGGTGTTGAAGTCGTTCGAAAACGATGCATCCTGTAGAGGGTGTTTGCCTGAGGGTGGAGTGACCGAGGAAAAGTAAAAGTGAAGACGCGACGCGTCGAAGATCAGCTCTCGTGGTCGTTCGCTGGTTCGTCTCGCACCTCGAGCCATCTCTCCTTCAACAGACGCTCACATAAACACAGCCTAAGAAGTTGCGACGTACCTTCCACTCCGTATCCGTCGTCGAGTACACATCCTCCTCGTACAACCAATCCTCCCCACCCTTCTTGCTCAGCACCCCGTCCTCCAGCCCCTCCCCGGTCGCGCCCAACAGCTTCGGCCAGTACCCAATATCCAGGCAGCTCTCCAAGGGGACCTCCCAGATATGATCGACCTCGTCGGGCGAAGCGACGAGCGCGTCGATGAGGTGAGAGGACGCGACGAAGACGAGCGAGGCGTGAACCACGAGACCGAACTTCGAGAGGAATGGAGCGAGGGAAGGGAGGGTGTGGATGAGAGGATGATCTGGGGATGGGGGGAGAAGGCACTCCTCGTGGGCTTCTCGGCGCTGCATGATGGAGAAGAGAATGACGGAGACGAGTGAGCTCGAGTCGTCGACGAACATCAAGACGAGAGGATCAGTGAGAGGACTACGAACAGCTGTGAACTCTGGTGAAGGGTCCGTAGGATCCATCTTCCCTCCTGGCAGAGCAGTCTGGCCTGGGTGAGACCTGTTCAAGTGAAAAGTAAAGATCGAAACAGAAGGGAGGAGGGATGGGAAAGTGAGCTCAGGTTTCGGCGACTCACGTCTCTCTCGATTTTTTGGGGAAGAGCAAACTGACCTGAGGTTTTTGGATCTCGTAGTAAGCAAGACTCTGAGACCTGGAGACTCTGGTCTCTCGAAAAGAGCTACGAGAACGCCTGCCCTCTTAACCTTTCCGAAGCTGAGGGAGGGAGCGGAGGAGGGAGGAGAGTCAGCTCGTGCGAGCTCAGGATGAGGACGATTCTAGTAGATCTGAAGAGTTAAGGGGGACTGACTCTTTGCGAAGAGTCGGTGGAGTGTATGCTGCGAGATTGATGATCCCTTCTCGAGCTTGTGGTGAGAGTTGAGCGAGGAGGGAGGGAGGAATGTCGGTTGGGGAAGGAGGAGTCGAAGGATGCGAAGCTGGAGGGGTCAACGGGAGAGACGATATCGGGTCGACTTGAGTCATGATGGGCTAGATGGGATGTAGAAGTTGGGTCTGAGAGGTTGGTTTCGGTATATATCTCCTGATTTGGTCGTCGGCGTTGATGGCAAGAAGGGAACTCGACTTTCGAGCTTCCTTCAACGACCAGCCGCCCTCCCCTCCCCTCGCTTCTCTTTCGGGTCTTATTCAAGATGGCCTCGTCCTCTACCGCGTCGGGATCCTCCGCTCCTCCCATCAACGATCGAGATGTGGCTATAGAAGCGAACAACTTCATGAAGGAGCTCGAGGTCAGCTTCCCAATCCCTCCTCCCTTCGCTCTCTTGCGTCGAAGCTCAAGCTCACCACTTCGCTCGCTTCCCATCTTCCCCTTCCCTACACAGGTCGAACGAATCATCAAGTCCTTCAAGCTAAAGTCAGTCCCATGCTCTCTACCACTCTCGTCCATCGGGCCTCATCACAGACGAAGAACGAGGTCAACTTCAAAAGCTGATCTCGAGCTCCTCCTTCCCTCCCCTCCCAGTCCCTACGACGTTCTCGACCTTCCCTTCGACGTCTCAGAGAGCGAGATCAAGAAGCAGTACCGTAAGAAGTCACTCATGATCCATCCAGATAAGTTCAAACACGACAGAGGTGTAGAGGTAAGTCGTTTCGTACTCCTCCTTCCTCCCTCCCCTCGACTCCCGAGCTCACCTTCGACCTCCTTTCCCTTTGCCCTTCTCCTCAGGCTTTCGACTGGCTCAAGAAGGTTCGTACTTCCCACTCTAGGATTTTGCTGGTCTCCTCGTCCTTGCTCGTAGCTCATCATTTCTTCCATCCTCTCGCTTCGCATCGTTCCCAGGCTGAAGGATCCCTCTCAACAACCGAGTCTCGCGCCTCCCTCGACGAAGTCATCCTCTTTGCTCGTCGGACCCTCTTCAAAGCCTTCACCCCACCTTTACCCAACACCACGCTCGACTCAGATCCTGCGCTGCCAGGGGATTGGAGGCTGAGAGTGCTGAAGGAGGTTAGGGACATCTTGATCGACGAGGAGGTCGCGAGGAGGAAGTGAGTTCACCCTGCTCGTTTGTTTCTTGGGCTTTGCTGGGTCGACGCGTTGAGGAGGCGAGGGAAAGGGATAAGGAAGATGCTGACATTGCTTTTGATCGGTCTGATGTGTTCCAGGGCCATCAAGATGACGCTCGCGAACGAGGGACTGGAAGCTCAGAAGAAGGACGAGGAGATCAACGCGAGGAAGAGGAAGAAGGAGGCCGAGAAGAACTGGGAGGGTGAGTTCATCGTTTCATCTCGTACCGAGACGTCTGGAGGCATCCTTACCTTCGGCTGACACTCGCTTCCTTGCTTCTGTTTCGCTGCCTCCAGAGAATCGAGACGCGAGAGTGAGTCCAATCCCGCGTCCTCCCTCCCTCCTCGCATCCCACCATTCGATCCCGTTCACTAACGATCGCCTGCTTCTCCCCTGCGCTCTGCTCGTCATCTTCTCAGGTCAGTGACTGGCGCTCCTTCTCCTCGAAACCCAAGAAGAAGTCGAAATCGAACGTCCTGGGTTGAACGAACGACCAAGCTCTCCCTTCGCCTCCTCCCCATACTTACACCTCTGTAACGCTATACGTCTCCTCTCACAGCTCTTTTATGAACCTCATGCCATAAATTTTACGCAAAAAACTCACGCGTCTCGGCATCACAGGAACTGGAAAGCCGGTGACTTCCCATTCTCGCTCTCCTTCCGAAACTCGAACAGCCTCTCTCTCGATCCGCCAACCCTCATCGTCTCTCTCGCCATGTCCTGGAACAACCAACCTCCTCAGCAGCCTTACTACCCTCCTTACCAAGGCGGCCCTCCTCAGCCTCAGTACAACAACCAAGGTCCTCCTCCTCAGCAGCAGTGGAACGGAGGACCTCCTCCGTCAAGTTCGTTCATGGATCCACCCGTCCATCTGAGCTTCTCCTCGTCCTGACTTCCATCCATCCATCCGTCCTTCTTCAGACCAGTACGGCGCTCCTCCCCCTCAGCAGGGGTACGGTCAACAACAACAGCAACAGCAGTATCCTCAGCAGGGATACCCTCAACAACAGCAGAACCAGCAGTACCCTCCTCAACAAGCTCAAGCTGGAGGACTCTGGTACTTAGGCACTGAGATCGTCCCCTTGGAAGGGATGGGTCTTCCGATGCCTTACCCGGTTCAGAACTACAACCCTCAATTCGATGCCGACCGAATTCGTAAAGCTACAAAGGTCAGTCAGTCTTCAACTCGAAGCTCAGCTCAGCCTCCTTCCTTCCCGTCCCGCGAGCTCACCTCCCCTTCCCTTCCCTTTGTCCTTTGCGGTTCGTTCAGGGATTCGGAACCGACGAGAAAGCTATGATCGCTGTTCTGGCACCCTTGACGGCGTCTCAGATGCATGCGTTGGGGAAGTCGTTCGAGGCTCAGGTGAGTTCGAAGTCGGACGAGTTGGAAGGGAGGAGGGAGAGAGGGAGGAGGAGAAAGGTCGAGCTGACCTTCGTTTCGCTTTCGCTTTGTGTCCAGGTCGGACGAACGCTGATCGACGTTATCGAGAAGGAGACCAAGGGAGACTTTGAGTTTGCTCTCCGAGGACTGGCTTTGGGACCTCTCGGGTGGGATCTTTGGCTTGTGGATAGGGTGAGTGCGAGGGCAAGCGAGAGAGAGGGAGGGAGGATGTGTTCGCTGATCGTATCGTTTCGCTTTCGCTCGTTTTGCGTTGCATACCTCTAGGCCTGCAAGGGATTCGGAACTCACGAGGACCTTCTTACTGAGCTCTTGATGACTCGAACGAACCTTGAGATGTGAGTCTCCTATCCTACTCTCGAGCTCGAGGTCGCGTCTCGAACTCGCTGACATCTCCCTCTCCGTCCTTGACCTCGACCTCAGTCACACCCTCAAGCAAGCCTACAAGGCTCTTCTAGGATCGGACGTCACCAACCTCGTCAAAGGAGAGCTCTCGAGCAAGACTGAGGTGAGTCAAGGAGATCGAAAATGAAGACGCATCTCGTCCCGACTGACACTCGCTCTCGCACGCTCTTCTTCTTCTTTCTCTCTCGCAGCGGATCTTCCTCATGGCTCTCGCCGGCCAACGAGACGAGTCCGGCTTCATCAACCAGCAGCAGGTCACCAACGACGTCCAGGAGCTCTACAAAGGAGGAGCTGGAAGGATGGGAACGGACGAGATCAAACTTGCGTCCGTGATGATCACTCGATCTCCTCCTCACCTCGCCGCCGTCTCGAGGGAGTACCACTCTCGACACGGGAAGACTCTCTCCCAGGCTATCGACAGCGAGTTTGGAGGACACATGAAGGACGCGCTGCTCTACATCGCTGAGGCTGCTGAGCGAGACGGACAGGGAGTGGATCGGGACGCTATCATGATTGAAAGGGCTATGGCTGGAATGGGAACCAAGGATGAGAGGCTGTGAGTACCAAACCTTTTCCTTTTCTTCGAAGGAAGGAGCGAGAAACCGACACGCGAGCTGACCCTCGCTTCGTTCCCCTTTCCCTCGTCGTCTCTTTCCAGGACGTGGCGAATCATCCGAGGACACTGGGACAAGCCTAGATGGGCTGCTGTCAAGGCGGCCTACCAGAGGATGTACGGAAAGTCGATGGCTTCGAGGGTGAAGGGAGAGACGACGGGTGATCTCGAGGTCAGTTCAATCCCCTCCTTCCCTCCTCGCTCGTTCGCTCGTTCGTTCTCATCTGACCCCTCCCTCTCTTCCTCCTTCCCTTCTACAACAGAACATCCTCGTCGCCGTTATCGGTTAATCTTTACTCTGCTTTCTGGATAGACTTCCACTCGGCTCTCTACATACCTACCTAACAGTAATGGTTTCTCCTCTTTTTGGTTCGTTTTCTTGGATCTCGGTCTGTTTTGGAACGAGCGTTCGCTTTGCTTGCTTGCTACATACTACATACTCATTGGGTGGTAATGCTTTATTCCTTGCACTGGGGATTGGGAGAGGAAGAAGAGCAAAGCGAAACGCGTCGACGACTGATTCGGAAAAAGGAAGAAGGGACATCGAGATCGATACAAAGGTCTGAGAAGAAAAAGCAAATCATACAACGCCGTGGAACGGGGAACATAGAGACGAAGTTTAGGCCCAGTCTGACGAGAAGCAAGCGAGAAGGAACGAAGGACGGTCAGCCTGAAGCCGACGACGCGTCGGAGCAGACTCTTCGAGACGAGCGACTCACACTTGACTGGGATCCCAGCGACGATGTGCGACAGCTCCTTCTTCTCGGTTCCAGGAGCTGACTTCTTGTTCATCGCTTGACTGTATCGTTCTTGGCTCTGCTGTGAGAAGAGCGAGGCCTGTCGAGCTTTGACCCAGGCTGGGGTCGAACGAAAAGAAGAGGGAGTCAGTTTGAGAGCTTCTCGAAGAAAAAGGAGGGGTGGGGTCGGTTGGTACGAACTCTGAACAGTGATAGGCTCCTTCTCCCACGCCTCGTCCTTGACCTTCTCGTAGATGTTCTCGGCGAGGAGGACGGGTGAGTTCTTGACGGCTTCGACGAGGACCTGGTTGTTGGGTCGGACGAAGTAGAGCTGGTCCAAGCAGAAGAAAGAGAGTGGGGAAGACAAGGGTCAGCTCAAGCGAAGAAGGAAGATGAGGTGGGAAAGATCTCGAGGGCGAGGGCAAGGGCGAGAAAACGAAGACTCACAACTCCCAATCGATCGAGATGAGCTTGATCCTGCTGAGGAGCGATGACTCGGTGAACGGAGGACTTAAGGTAGGTTCCGGAGAGGATCTGTAGGGTGTCGGCGATGTTGACGGCTAAGCACGAGAGCAAAAGAACGAGAAAGAAGGTCAGAACGACGCGTCTAGACAATCGAAGAGTTCGAGGCGCGACGACTCACTGATGGACCCGGGAAGAGGCTTGACGAAGTGCCAGGTTCCATCGTGAGCGAGAACTTGAAGACCAACGACGGGTTGTCGGAAGAGAAGAGTGACGGATCCGAGATCGGTGTGCCCGCCAGTGTACAATCCGTTCGCCTTCTCGTTCTCCTCCTCGGATCGAACCTTGTACTTCATGTATCGAAGGTCTGATGAGGGAGAGATGGGAGTCAGCGGAAGAAGTGGGACGAGGGAGAAGGAGGAGGCGACGGCGGGACGAGGGGGAAAGAGAACTTACGATCCTCGCTCTGAACGTCGTAATCGTGCCTCTTGACGAAGTAGTCCTCGTCCTCAAGCTCGAGGACATGAGCGAAGATGACGAGAAGCTTCTTGACTACGTTGTCGTGAACGTCCTGAAGTCGAACGAGGAAAAGGGCGAGCGAGTTAGTGAAGACTCGGAACGGAGCGAAGGAACGAGTCTTGAGTTGCTCGCCTTTCCAAACTGCTTGATCTCCTCCCAGTTCGCGGCGACCGGAGCGGGCTTGTGCGCAGCGTGCCACTCATCAAACTCGGGAATGAACTGAGGCGAGAAAAGTGAGCGAGGGAGACGGATCAGTCTCGAAATCGAGAGCGAGGGGATGACGCGACGACCCACTTTGGGAGCGTTCCAGACTTCGATGTTGGAGTTTCGCTGGAAGCCATCGGTGTTCTGATCCTTGAAGTGCTTCAGCTCTCGTCCGGTGTAGCCTGTTCAACGAAGGGAAACGCGGCTCGAGGTCAGATCGCCCGTTCGACTTCGTTCGTTCTTGGTACTTCGTTCGTTCTTGGTCGCGACTCTAAGCTCACCGTTGTAGCCTCCGTTTCCGTGGTCAGCAGCAAAAGGTTCCTTTTCAGCGAAGGGAAGGTCAAAGACCTAGATAGAAAGATAGAGGCGACGTCAGCGCAAGGGGGAAGGAGGACGACGGCGACGGGCTGGACGCACCTCTTTCCCGATCGCGAACTGCTTGTCCACACGCTCCTGCGAGATTCCGAAGTTCACGACGTAGAAGAAGCCGACGTCGTGAACAGCTTTCTGTGTATGGGTTCGAAGAAGGAGGGGAAGTGATGGGAAACGAGAGTCAGAGAGACGCTCGAAGGCGAGGGAAGTCGAAGCGAGACGAGCGATGGACTAACCTTGAGCTGCTTAGCGAGAGTCTCCTTTCCTCCTGGTTGATAGAAGAGCGAGAGATCAAGAGCTACAAGATCCGCCCAAGGGACTGGGAAGAGGATCAGAGGGGAAGAGAGGAGGGTCAGCTTGAAGAAGCGAGATGGACGAGCGAAGAGCGCCGTTCTTCGTTTCGTTCCAGAGAGAAAGATACTCACGATCTGCCTTGGTCTCGGGCAGGGTCGAGTAGGGGTGTTCAGAGGTGCCGTAGATCTGCGACGAGGAAGCCATTGCAAAGGGGAAGGGGGAGAGGAGGGGGAAAGAAGGAGGGAAGAGGTGAGGGGGGTTGAGGTTCGAAGCATCCTCTTCTCGAGGCGAGGGCTGAACGAGTTTTTCATGAACGGGGGAGTCCGAGGTTCGGCTCAATCAGCAGCGAAGGGGTAGAGATGAGCGAGAAAGAGTCAACAAGTCGGTTGATGTCGTCTTCTCAAGATAAGAAAGGGCAAATGAAAGGTCGAGAGTCGGTTCAGCCCAAAAACGTGACCGCCGAAGTTGAGCTCGTCCTCCTTCCTTCCCTCTTTCTCCTTTGCTCTCACCTCCCACTCTCCTTTTTTTGAACCTCGATCCTCACGTCCCTCTCCTCCGCCCTCCCACCTGTACACTGCTGAAAATCTGACTCGCTGATGGCTATGGTCGGTGTTTCGGGGAGACCACCGACGAGTGGAGGTTTCGACGCACGCCTTCCCTCTTCCTTCCCTCGCCTTCATCGCTCGCAGATCGCATCGTTCCTAGCTCCCCGTACGCTTGGTACCTACACGACAAACCTTCCGACCTCGTTTCGACGTGCTCTGGTGTGTGTAGTAGAGGTCTTGGCTCCTTGGAGGAGGTCGAAAGACGAAACGAGCCAATCGGTCCGTCCCTCTTCTCTCTCCCTCAACCAGATCTTCCCTCCCTTCCTTCTTCCCTCTCCCTCTCTTGCTTCGCTCCTTTCTCGGCCCGCCATGTCTGCTCAGCCTCCGTACGACTCTCGCGACCAGGATATCCTCCCCTCCGTCCCAATCAACCACTTCGACGACGAGAAGATCATCAAGTCAGCTCCAGCTCTCGACGTTTCAACCCCCCCTCTTCACTCAGTAGATTACACCGACCAGACCAAGCAGAAGCAGAGCATCCTAGGCTGGTTTTGGGACACAGCCGACTTGGGGAAGGAGGAGCGACGGCTACTTCTCAAGCTCGACACTTCGCTTCTCGTTTTCGCGTCGCGTGAGTCTGCCGTCTTGTTGGATCGTTCTTGTCCTCGATTTCTCGCACTAACGCACTGTCTCTCTTTTTTTTTTTTATCAAGTCGGATACTTCATTAGTACGTCCCAAGTCTACCTGCACCGTCGGCGTGACTCTCGCTCACCTTCTTCTCTGCTCCTTCGACCTTCGTCTCTGCTCTTTCCCTGCCACAGAGAACCTCGATCAGACAAATATCAACAATGCTTTCTTATCTGGAATGAAGGAGGATCTTAACATGTACGGGAACGAGCTCGTGACGGCGTCGTCGCTCTGGACCACTGGGTAAGGCTCTCGGGTTCGCGTCGATCTCCTCCCACTGGTGTGCTCATCGTCTTCTTCTTCTCTCGACCAGATATGTCATCGGTCAACTTCCTATCCTCATCCTTCTCACTAAAGGTGAGTTCAAGCGGAAGCCGATCAGACCTCGAAACGCGAGGGCTGACTTCTCGCTCCCGTCCCCCTCCCTCCCTCTCTTTCCCTCTCCCTCCCTCTCCCGTCCCTCTCCCTCCCTCTCTTTCCCTCTCCCTCCCTCTCAGTCAACCCTCGATACGTAATCCCCACCCTGGAGTTCGTTTGGGGAATCCTCACGTTGGCGACCTACTCGGTCAAGGACATGAAGACTCTCTACGCCATTCGGTTCCTCGTCGGTCTCGCTGAGTGAGTCCACTTCTTCGACACGTCGAAGGGAGGCTGTGAGTAGAAGTGCGACTCGCTGACTTTTACCCTTCCTCATCTACCACAGGAGTGGATTTTACCCAGCTTGCCACTACCTCTTGGGCTCTTACTACACCCCACGAGAGTTGGCGAAACGAACGAGGTGAGCACAAGCTTTCGACGCGTCGCTTTTCCTCTTGTCCTCCCTGACGCTTTCGTCTTCGTCCCACAGCATCTTCTACGTCTCTGGAGCTTTGGGTGGAATGTTCTCTGGGTGAGCATCCGTCCACCTCTCTATACCTCCTGCTGCTCGAGGCTCACCGCTCTGTTCGTCTTTCAGATTCATTCAGACCGGAGCGTACAAGAACCTCGACGGAGTTCATGGGCTCGAAGGTTGGCGTTGAATCTTCATCATCGACGCGATCATCACGATTCCCATCGCGATCGCTGGCTTCGTCTTCCTGCCTGGTCTTCCTTGGAACGCGAAGCCGACGTTCTGGCTCTCTCAGAAGGTGAGCGCTCTTTCGCTCTCCTCGTTCTCCCCCCGATCTCTCACTCGCTGACTTTCTCTCACCGCCGGTTCCGCCAGGAAATTGATCTTGCTGCTTCTCGAATGAGAGCTATCGGAAGGAAGGAGGCTCAGCCTTGGACGAAGACGAGGGTGAGTCTCGATGGCGTCGATTGCGAGCTCGAACAGAACCGCTAACTCCACATCCTTCTGTGTCTCGTCTCAGGTCAAGAACCTGCTTCTCTCCTGGAAGCTATGGATCCTCCCTCCTATGGTACGTCTTCTCGAGCGGTCTCCTCTTTCCTCGCGCTCTCGACTGACCTCATCACTCGTCGTTCCATCTCGATTTCACAGTGTTCGTCCGGATCGCGACCTCGCCTTCCCTTCCCTTTCCGACGTCATTCGCTGACTCTTCTCTTCACTCACTACCACAGACATGCTTTACAACAACGCCATCGCTCAGAGTCCATTCGGTTTCTGGTGAGCAACGAGTTCTTTCGTCCACGAGCGAAGACGGACGCGTCTGATCATTCTTCGCTTTTCGACTTCTCAGGTTGAAATCCTTCAACGCCGATCCTAAGAAAGGATATCTCGCTCCCGTCCCAGGCGTCTCCTTCTCCGTTCCCCAGGTTCCGTTTATCTCCTCGCTCGTCCAGCGACGTCGAAGCTGATTGACCGTGTCTTTTTCTTCTCGCTTCCAGATCAACCTTTGGCCGCTCCCCGGAACTGCCGTCTTCGTCGTCCTTTCGATGGCCTACGCCTGGATCTCCGATGGTCCTCTCAAGGGAAAACGATACCCCTTCGTTCTCTTCGGATCTCTGCTCAGTGTGTCCCCTCTCGTTGAGCTCTCGACGTCGAGCACCCGTTCTGACGCGCTCTTGTTTCCAGACATCATCGTCAACGCCGTCCTCCGGTCGACACCTCTTTACACCAACTTCAAGCTCAGGCAAGGTCTCTACTACCTCCTTCCAGCTGCTGGTTCGATCGGAGCTCTGGTGATGAACTGGATCACTGGTTCGTCCTCCTTCTCTCCTGCCGTCCTTCGTTCAACGCTCCCGCTGACGCGAGACTGTGCTTCCTCCCCTCTCCTCCAGAGATTACCGGCGGCGACAACGAGTCCCGAGCGGTCATCATCGGAGCTGCGAACGATCTTGCCTACGTTCGTCCATCTTCTTTCTTTGTTTCGTTCATCCGCGCTCGACGCTGAGCTGACCTCTTTCGACGCGTCGTTTCCTTTTTCTGCTCTTCAGGTCATCCAAGCAGTCGCTCCCAACTTCATCTGGAAGACTTCCGAGTTCCCTAAGGCCCGAAAGGGACACGCTTGGTCCATCTCGCTCTCGACAATCGAGCGTGCGTCGCCTCTTCTCCTCCCGCTCGCTCCCCCTATCACCCTCCTGACCTCTCATAAACTCTTCACCACTTTCATGTACAGTCTTCTGGGTCGGGCTCGTCCTCTACTTCGTCAACCGAGACAAGAAACAACGACTCCAAGACGCTCGCGACGACGACGAGATTCTCGCCGACAACGAGATTGATCGTGGATCCAGTGGAGAGGAGGACTCGGAGAAGGATCTGGACCTCGTTTCGCCTCCTTCGGTCGACGAGAAGAAGACCAAGACGGTGGTTTGAGTGAGGAAGGGTGGACGAAGGCGAGGTTTGTTGATGCGGGTTCGTTCCGTCTCTGTGGTTTGGATCAGTTTCTTCTTACGAGTTCGGATATTTTAGATGGCTTATTGGGTTCTTGCATGTCTATCTCATCGCTCTCATCGCTTCAGAGTCAACTTGAGAGCTTCGAGGAGGCGGAGAGGAGGAGAAATATCGAGAATCCCAGCGAGTCTGTTTCTCGACGCGCGAGACGTTCTGCTTCGCGAGGCTCGCTTTGAGATAGAGAGATCGAAATCATGTCATCGCGAGTTTGATTGAAACCTGGGAGAAGAGGAGGTGCGAAGTGGTGGAGTCAGCTCGAGGTCGTCGGATGAGAAGAGAGAGATCGCGTCGCTCACCTTTTGTTCGACGAAACGAGGAGAGAGGACTGGCGTTTTCCCAGAGTCGATGCGTTCGTACTGATGTGAGAGGAAAGGTGAGAATAGGAGTCAGTTACGCGAGTCGTAGTGGAAGTGAAGGGGGAGGAAGGGAAGAGCAGTTCACGTTAAGTGAACGAAGGGAAGCGCGGCGGGGACGAGGTTCCGAAAGCGAGGGGAGGCGAGGCGCGAAGGAGGCACGGGGTTGAGGATAGGCGACCGATATTCGTGCAGGCGATAGGCGCCGAGAGGTGATGAATGGACACGAGCATGGCTGGAGAAGAGGAAGAGAACCCGAGCGACGCGTCAGTCGAGCGTTGAAGCTGAGCGAAGGCGAAGGGCTCACACTCACCTCAAGCTGGGATCTGACCACAACCACAGATAGGTAACTCAAAGAAAGCTTCTGCCGTCTTCCTGTCCCCCCATTCCAGCACCCCCGAACGAAGAAAACCGTCCAAGTTGCTCCTGTCCTCCTCCGACTTCACGACGACGTCGATCTTCCTACATCGAACGACCTCGCTGGGGTCTAGGCTATCCGGGTTCCAGTTGTCCAAGCCGTCCATGAAGCTATCCCAAAGGACCACCGTGAGATCTCCAGGTTGCGATCCCTCAAACGCCTGAGTGAGTTCGTAGGTGACCTCCCAAAACGACGACGAGAACGAAGTCGGTCGAAGAGGCTCTGCCGGTATCGTATCGACGAAGTGGACCAGCTGGACGCGATTCCACGAGGGCATTCCTTCCGTGGGGATTCCGAGACGCGTGATTCGTCTTGAGTCGCCGAAGCCCTCGAAGCGGAAGGACGTTGGGTTGAAGAGGGAGAGGAAAGCGATGTGGGCGATTTCCAGTTCGTTGTGAAGTCGGTATTCATGGCGTCTGCGAGATGAGCGCGTAGGGGGTAGCTTGAGGACGAGGAGCTTGACGGGTAGAGGTCCGGAGGGTAGTGGGAGGAGTTGAGCAAACGACGAGGAGGGGTCCTCTGTCGTGAAGGTGAAGCTCTTGAGTCGAGAGACGCAGGCTCTGAAGGCTTCGACCTGAGACGACGAGGCCTTGCTCTGACACGGGAAAGGAAGCGAACAGGTGCTGATCAGTACCATGCTTCAACTGCAGAGGAGGATAGGAGATCTGCAGAGAAGAACGATGCGACTTACTCGCTCGCCGAAGAACTGAACCAACCTCTCCTCTCCGATGATCTCGACGTTCTCGTAGAGTAGCTCGGAAGCGATTTCGAGGAAGGCGAGGCTCGCTCGGGAGCACGAAGCGAGGGTTCCAGTATCGGCGAAGGCCAGGATATGTCGTTTGATCTCCATGGGAAGAGGAGGGAAGGGAAGAGGTCGGGCGGACGAAGGAGAGGACGGCGAGGAGGAGGAAGGGAGGGGGATGAGGGAAGTCATCTTCGTCGACCGTGAGAGAGATAGAGGAGCGAAAAGGGATGAGGTTGGAGGCGAGAGGATGAAGATGGGCGATGACCTGTATCTTGGAGACCGAAGAGGAGTGTCGGCGAGAGGGTTCGTTGCTGGGGAGACGGAGGAGCAGAGGGAAAGAGGTCGAGCTCGCTCTCTTTCGAGGCTGATCCAAAACCGTCACGCTCCCTCCTCTGCAAACTTTCTCACTCTCTCAATCTTACCTTCAAATGGCTCCCATCAGAGTAGGATACGTCCCTGAGCACTTCAGGCGAGTGAAAACCTTCTCTGCCCTGCTTCCGAGCTCATTTGATGAGCTGACCGAGCTCAAGCTCTCCGTTCTCCTTCCTTCCAGCTCTCCCCTCCTTCAGCTCGCTGCCCTCGACGGAGGAAAGACCTTCGTCGTAGTTCCTTGTCCTGCTGGAACCGGAGAGATGATCGCTCGTCTCACAGCCAACGAGATCGACGTTTCTATGTTCGTATCGTCCTTGCTTGAGCTTCGACGTCGAGCGACCGCTCACCTCCTCCATCTCTCTCCCCCCTTCTCCTTTCCTCAGCGCTCTCACCGAGTCTCTCATCGCCGGCATCGTCAAGGGTTCCAAGGCTTACAAGATGATTGGATCTTACGTCAAGACTCCTCTCAACTGTCAGTCTCCTCTCTGTCCAGCGAACGAGCACCGAAGAAGGAAGATCAAGCTGACCTCCTCTCTCGACTCGAAGGGGCTGTCATTACGGGACTCGACACCAAGTTCAACTCCATCGACGACCTTAGAGGCCAGAAGGTCGGTATCTCTCGTATTGGAAGGTCAGTCTGTTCCTCTCTCGAGCATCAAAAGCTCAGTCAAGCTCATGCTGACCATCCTTTTCCTTCGACGGGGTTCGCCGTGAGCAGTGGTTCGCAGGTTCGTCCCTCTTTGCCCTTCTCTCTCAGCCGTTGATACACGAAATGACCGTCCGATTCTTGCTTTCAGGTGATGGCCAAGGTGATGGCTGATCAGCAAGGCTGGGTTTCTGCTGCTGGAGAAGTCGAGGAGGCTGAGGTCGAGAGTGCGTCGTTCCTCTTCCCCTCCCCTTCGCTGTCACCGCTGATCTATTTCCGATCTGTTCTGTGCTCTTGCTTTTCAGTTTGCGAGACTTTCAAGAGGCTTCGAGACTCGGTCAACGATGGTAGCAGCGCTTACTTCGTGAGTTTCTCGTCGTCGGTCCCTCGCGTCGTTCGATTCGAATCGCGAGCTCACGTCCTCTCCCTCTATTTCCCTTTCCTCTGCTATCTCCTTTTCAGATGTGGGAATGGTCAGTCCTCGCTTCACGTCTTCCTCGCTGCGCTATGTAGTCGCCCTGCTCGCCCTCTAACTCATTCTCTCTCGTCCCTCCTCGTCTTCATCCCTCGTCGCGTCCTCAGGTACACCACCAAACCCTACCTCAACGAAGTCCGCTTCATCGGTTCCGTCCCCACCCCTTGGCCTTCGTGGGCCATCGCAGCCTCCACATCCTTCCTCTCCAGTTCTCCCGCCGCCAAATCAACCCTCCGAGCCTTCCTTACGTCGCTCGAAGCGAAGGTCGTCGAATTCGATTCGCCCGAGAAAAGGGAGAAGGACGATGTTGATTTCGTCATGAAGGAGTTCGGATACCCTGAGGAGGACGTGAAGGCTTGGTTGGGGACTGTGGCGTACTTCTCGAAGCTAGAGGGGATGGACGAGGAGATGGTTAGGAAGACGCTGAGGTGAGTTCGAGCTCGACGTCGCTTTCGACTTTTCTGTGGCGAGGAGAGCCGTACAGAGTGGAGCGAGAAGAAGCTGAACTCTTCCTTGTGTCGTCTCGTGCTCGTTGCAGCACTCTGGAGAAGGCTGGCGTCGTCAAGGCTCCCGCCGGAGGATGGGTCGTTGAGGGAGAGATCGTCGTTTCGCTCGATTGATAGATGTCATTTCTTGCAACAATTTCTCGTCTTGGCGAATCCTTCCTCTGCTCGAAGCCTCCCTCGAGATCCTCGAGTCGACAAAGAAGTAAATATCCGAGCAGAAATCAGTCGTGTGGACACGGCTGTGTCTGAAAACCAAGCTCAGAATTTCGAAGCTCCTCCCCTCCTCCCACCGCCATCTCCCTCCCTCCTCCTCTTCCATTTCTCTTTCTCCGTTCTCTCGCTCACAATCTTGAAATCTCTCCTCTCTCTTTCCCTTTCACCTCTCTTCCCTCCATCTACAGAACTCGTGAGTCTTTCCTCCTCGCTCCTTCTTCCTTCTCTCGCGAGCGTTCAGCTCCTCCCGCCCCCCTTCCCCTCCCCTTCCTCGCCAAACCCAACCACCACCCACTTTCTCCTCAACATGATGACTTCAATTTTTATTTCTCTCCCCGTCCTATCGACCATGCCGAGACGACAGAGCTGGGAGGCTTCGCCGCCTCCCGCGGGGAGGAAGGAGTTCGCTCCTTCCGATCCACTTCTTTTGGGGCTTGCCAGCCTCGTTTTGTCTGATTCAATCCTTCACACCCATCCCTCTCTTCTTGTACCGAACCTTTCCTACTAAGAGCCCGTCACTGACTCTTTTCTTCCCGGTGTTTTGTTCGTTCTCGAAGACAGACAGCAGCTCAGCCCTCCGTCGTCTCCTTCCTCTTCAAATCTGCGAGCTCGTCCCTTCCCTTCTTTCCTTCCCTCCTCAGGTGAGCTTCTCTTTCCTCTCTCTCCCACTTCACCACTCCTACCCCACCACCACCTTTCCAAAGATGCAACCAATGTAATTCCTACATAAACTTCGCAGTTTCCTCCCTACGTTCCTCTTGCCTGCAAGCTCGAGTCCCTCTCACGAGGGCTACCCCACGCACTGCCTCTGGCTTAGGACTCTCTCCTCGTTGTATCCCTTGATCGAAGATTGGTTTCGAACCCCTTCGTCGGTCGAGGGCCGCCTCGGTTCTCCTCGGAGGATCTTGATGGCGCGTGATGGGTTGATGGGGGTCCTGTTGAGGGCCGTCCAGTTTGGACGACGGGTAGGAATGAATGAGGGTACATACTTCCTTGGATGTCTGAGACCTTATCGCCCACCATCTCTATATCTCAGCTCGATTGTTCGCGAGGCGAAGGACGGAAGTACTGACTTGCTTTTCTTCTTTCGTTCTTCGTTCGCGTCTTCAGTTTCTCGCGTCCTCTTCCCTCCGTCCGACGATGTCCACAGCTCTTCAAGATCAGCACTCGTGCCCTCTCAAGGTTCCCCTCCAGCTGACCACTGGACGAGGATCTCTTCTCCCTCGGCTCAGTGACGACGGTCGACTTCCATTCGGAAGACGACTCGACTTCGCTGAGCACCTTCGCCCTCGTTATCCCGTTGCTATTGCCTGCCTCTTGTCTCTATCAAATGCCCTTCATCGTACCCTTCATCTCACGCTCCTCGAAAGACTCGTCATCGCAAACCCAAGCAAGAGGAACGAAGACCTCGTCGGACGCGAACTCGTCTCACGACGCGCGTCGTCGTCCTTTCTGCTTTCTTTCCCGCTCAACCTCCTTCCTCGATGGCCGACAGCTTGCTGCCGCGCAATCTGCATCTCCGCCCACTTCATCAAGTCAATTCGGTATGGAAGCTCGCTTCCGAAGGGAAGGAGCTCTGCAACCAACTTTGCTCCTCAGATCTCTCGCCGCGAACCTTCGTTGCTCCTCGTCCCCATCGCCAGAAATGTACCTCGTCAAGGAGCCCGAGGGGGCTCGCTCGCTCACTCTTCTTGGCTTCGTTGGGGACGAGCTCAGCTCTCCTTTGTAACGAAAGCTGCAACTCGACGCGTTCGTTCTCTCTCTGCGTCTCCTCTCGTTCCTCGTTGACTTTCTCTCATCTCCGACTCACGACGATGAATGGCTCCCTTCAGTCTCGGCAGGCCCCCATCCCTCTGAGCTGAGACACGCGAAAGAAAAAGCCTCTTGGATTGCCACGAGGGCTTGCTGGGGCGAGGCGTTTGAGCAGACCGAAACTCAGTTTGATTCCTTTCACTTCCTCCCTCCCTTCTTCGTTCTCGGGACCTGGTTTCCTTTCAACTTTGACCAGCTCAAGCGAACTCGAACTCTTCATCTTTGTGAGTCGCTGTTCATTCTCGAGCTTTTGTATTGAGCGGCCGTACCGTAGATCTGACCGACTCGACTCCGTTGATCAACAAAGATCGTCGCTCGTTCAGAGTCTTCGGCCCCCAACCAGAACCTCGTCCTTCACCTCATCCCACTTCCTTCCCTTCTTCGCACCCTCGCTCTCTCGGTCGCTCGTACGGAAGAAGAGCCATGTCTCGGTCTGATGAAGAGGACGAGGAGGAGCGTGATTCTCCACTCCCTACGCCCACTCTCCCACTCTACCTCGAACAAGCGTTTCAATCGTTCTCGTTCGGGGGTCAACCTTCTTCGTCCTCGTCTTCGCACAACGGTCAAGGAGGAGGAGGATCCAACTTCCCCGACTACTGTATCCCTAGGAGACCTTCCGGCTCTATGTGGACAAACGGGATCGGAGGAATCGCTCAGGGAGGGGAGGAAGGGGAGGGGGGAGAGTACGAGCTCAACGGAGGACGAGGTGGGGAGGGAAGGAGAACCGACCTCGACGAGGTCAACCCTTCGCCAGTCTATCCAGCTCTCAACTCGGATGGGACATGGGTAGAACAGACAGCTTCAACTCCCACAGCTGAGAGGGAGAGTTTCGACTACCCAATCCCTCAAGAAGGAGGAGCAGGAGGAGGACTCGCGATCCCGACTCGACCTTCAGCGACTCCCAACTCAACTCGTCGAGGTTCAATCTCACTCCCAAACCTCCATACAACTTCAGACACCTTACACTCAATCCTACCACCTTCCCCACCAACACCATCAACCACTCTCCCTCCTTCCCACCTCAGCACCGTCACCTCCTCCTCCCACTCCTCTCAATCCTCCTCACGCTCAAGCTCAACCTCCTCCTCAAGCTCATCGAGCACACCCTTCTCCTTCTCCCCTTCCCTCCTCCACCCGCACACCTCGCCCTTCTACAACCCCTCCACCTCCCACCCCGACGCACACCCTCTCTCTCCCTCCCTAAACCTCAACCTCACCTTCCCCAATCACTCTCAGCAACCGCCTCGCCGAATCTCCCTCACCCGCTCCCTCTCCTCCTCCCGCCCTCCCCTCCCCACAGGCTCCCCCTCCTCCTCCCAAACCCACTTCCACCCCCCTCCAACCCACCGCTTCCACCCCTCCACAGCACCCGCTCCCGTCCCTCCAAGCCTCAAGAATCACCCGGCCCTTCAGGGAGGCGTGGGCAGGAGGGGGAGTCTTCCCTCCCTCTCGCTGACGGGGTTCTCCCCTCCTCTCGGAACGACAGGGATCTTGGGCGGGAAGAGAGTCTCGGAGGGTGGGATAGGGACGTTTGCGGTGTACGCTGGGTTGAGGGGAGCGGGGATAGGGGGAAGAAGAGGGAGTCTCGCGGAGAAAGGACTGTAGGAGAGGGTGGCGGAGGAGGAGGAGAGGTCGAGAGTAGCGGGGAGACCTAGGTTGGGGAGTATTCCGAGTTTTGGAAGTGATGGATCTGGGAGTGGGAGTAGCGAAGGGAGTGGGAGTGGGGGAAAGACGCCTACGTAGGGCGTTGGACGTTTGGGTGAGTCGAGTTGAGTCGACGCGTCGTGTTGGTTCGACGTTCGCTGACCTCTCGTCTCGCCTCGTTGGCAGTTTTTTTTCTTCTCTTTTTTGGGTTTCTCGGTTTCTCGTTTTGGTCACGCTTAGGTCTCATAAAACATACACGCATATATACACCCAGCATCGTTTCTCTCTCGCTCCTCGCATCGTCTCGGTTCGCCCTTCTTGGTCTTTTGGGTTTCTTAGTGCTTCGTCCCTCAGTTTGGGTTCTTTTGCTTTGGGTTTTGGGTTCATCGTTCTCCTTTCTTTGTTGCTATATCTGTACCGTACTCTCTTCAGCACCCACCTCTCTTTTCTCGATCCATGAGGTCGAGCCTTCGACGAAGCGACTTTCGCGAACGAGCGAGGTTCGAGCTGGAAGAGGAACATATAATAGTACGTGAGTGAGATCGGACGCATGATATATATTGTAAGCTAGGAGAGAACGAGAAGACATGAAGGGTAAGCGAGACGCGGACGGGAAACAAGACACTGAGCTAAAGAGTTCGAGACGACGATTGGGACGAGACGACGACGATCAACGATCCCTTGACCTCTCTTTGCTCAGCCGACTCCTCTTCGCGTCCGACTCCGACTCCTCCTCGATTGTACTGCTCATCGAAGAGTAAACGATAGACGAACGAATCGAGCGTCAGCGAGAGCGAACTCAACCCCCCTTCGACGCGTCTCGTATCAACTCCACTCACCTCGCGACAGTCCCACCCCCATTCAGCGTCGGCGGCCTAGGCCTATACCTCGGCGTCGCACTCCCATGGGCACTCCCAGCCTTGTCAATCGCAGGCAACCTCGGCTGCTTCGACCCTGCTCCCTTCTCCCAACCAAGCTGAATCGCTCGAGTCCACCGAGACCATCGAGACTTGGTAGCCCTTCTTCCTTCCTCCTGTGGGTGCCGGAGGAGGGAAATCTTTGGGAGGGACGTGAGGAGCTGAGGAGTAGAAGGTAGATCCTGGTCGAGAGGCAGGGAGGGGGATTTGGACGGGGAGGCGAAGAGGTTGGGTTTGTGGTTGGATTTGAGCTGAGGTGGGAAGGGTGAACATCGTTGGTTTATTGTTGGTGCTGAGATTCTTCGGTTGGGATCGAGGTGAGGTTGCTGGAGAGGGTCCTCCTCCTCGAACGTCGATAGGTCTGGGGGGCGGAGGCGAGGGTTTCGCGTCGTCGTTCCCGAGAAGAGCTCGAAGTCTGTTCCTCGCTCCTGTGGGAGAAAGGAGTCCGCCTGATGGAGGAGGAGGAGAGACGGCTGGACGTGACGACTGCTGATCCATCGGGGACCTTCTGAGTGCTCCGGAGGCGAGGGGAGGAGGGTGGGGTCGAGAGGTTCGGTTCGAGCTGGGAGAGCCTCGTCCTGAATCGGGAGCGGCTGTTGGAGCTCGAGAGGGTGGGAGCCGGATGTTCTGAGGGACGGGAGATCGAGTAGGAGGAGCGGTAGGTGGTGATTGTGAGGTGATCTGTCCTTGTGGGAGGATGGCTGGGATGGTGGTGAAGGAGGGAGGAGGGTTCGACGAGGAGGGAGTTGGGTAGGACGGTTGAGAGTGATGGTAGATGGTCGGTGCTCGAGAGGGAGCTCGAGAGGGAGCGACGGAGGCTGGAAGAGGGATGGCGACTGGTTGAGGGGAGGGGGCTGCTCGAGAGCCGTGAGATCTCTCGGTTGACTGGGAGTGAGACGCGAGGAGGTTCGGTCAGTTTGAGACGCGTCGAGATCGAGTCAGAGCGATGAACGAGAAAGATTACACACCGGAGCTTGGATGTTGATAGAAGGTGCAACCGAATCTCGTCTGTTCGTCCCAGAACCAAGAAGATTTCCTCCTCCAGCTCCCACAGCTCCTCCCTTCGTCCCATCCGCCGTCAAACTCAAGCCCAACGTCCCAGCTGTCGTTCCAGGCCAGCCCGACGAGCCTTGATACATCGAAACTCCTCGTTGCTGTCCGCCAGTTGACCCTCCGTAGAACGTGTCCCTCGATGGATCGCGAAGAAGGGAGGAAGGTCCGTGATCGAATCCTCCGTCGCTTTGAGCGGGACGATGCTTGACAGCTGAGGTTGGGAGGTTGGGACCGAGAGGAGCGGGCATGACGATTTGCTGGAACGCGAAGAAGGGAGGTTGTCAGCTTGATAGTGAAGAGAGAGGATGGGCGTGAGGTCGAGATGGAGGGAGAAGAGAACGAACTCGAGGTCGATTGGCTGGGTTGGGAGGGAGAGGTCGAGATCCGGCGGGAGAAGGACCTCGGTTCGAGTGGACGACAGTGTTGGGAGAGGGAGCTCGGTTGGAGGGAGATCGTGCTCGAGGGCTGGGACTCGGTGCTCGAGGGACGGGGCTCTGGAGAGTGAAAAAAAAGGAGAGCACGAGGACGACAAGACTGATCAGCTCGAGAGTCTTCGCCGGACGACTGAGACGGTCCAACGAAGCCAACTCACCCTCGATCTCTCATCTACAGGAGTCCTTGCAGCGAGAGGAGTAGCTTGCACTGGAGGAGGAGCAGCTCGAGGAGGGACGACGACGCGGCCGGGAGGTCCTGCCATCCTGAACGACAAGGCTCTCGAGTCGTCGCGTTGGTGACCTTGGCGATTCCCTCCGAGAGGAGCGTCGCGTCCGAAGAGAGGAGATCCGAGACCTTGGAAGTTTCGACCCCCTCCGACGAACGATCCACCGGCCGAGGAGTCAGAGCTGCAGAGGGGAGACGAGACGAGAGAGGAAAAGAAAGAGGACGACGTCGAGTCAGATCGCTCGAGTTCGTCGATATCGAGAACACGGGGAACTCACGGAGGAAGGGACTTGAGCGATCTCTGAACAGCTACGGGGCGAAGGAGAGAGCGAGAACGAGAGAGTCAGCTTCGAAAGTCGCGTCTCGTTCAGATCGAAAAAGAGAGTCATCTCACCTTCCCAATCCTTATCCACCGCCGTATAATCCCTCGTCTCAGGATAGTACTCCACCTCCGCATCCCTATTCCTACTCGGATGAATCTCCACCGGATGAATAGGATACTTCGAGTTCCTCTTCGTCGCACTCCCCAGCACTTCGTAGTCCCCTCCGAACAGGCCCATCTCTCCTCGGTTGGGATCTCCCTCTCGAGCTCTCTCCTTCCCCTTCCCACCAAACGCTCCGAACCCGCCACCGAACCCACTCCCTCCTCCTCTTCCAGCGGTCGACCAGCTCGCCTGCTGAGTGTGCGGACCCGTTCGAGGCTGAGGTTGAGGTCCAGGACGAGGTCTCGCTCGAACGGGGTTCGTCGTCGGTCCCATCCCTGATGGGACGCCCGTCTGCTGAGAGGGTGCTTTCCATATGTCCATGTTGATGTCTCGCTCGTCTCCTCCGATGGATGAGATGGAAGTCATCCTGCTAGCTGCTCGATCTTGAACGGGAACGGCGGTTTGAGGACGGAAGTGCTGAGGGAAGGGTTGAGCCTGAGGACGCGTGATGGTCGGTTGACGTTGCATGGGAGGAGTGATCGCTGAGGGACGATAGAGGGGAGGGTTGGGAGCTTGAGCGGTTGTTGGAGCTCGAGGGATGGTTTGAGGAGAGGGAGATGGTTCGCGAGGAGGTGGGATGGGAGACCTTCGATCTGCGACGACGGAGGGTTGAGCGGGAGGAGGTGGTGGTGGTGGAGGAGCAGTTGAGGCGGGTGGTTGAGGCATGATGTAGATGACTTGAGGAGGAGGTGGCGGTTGCTGCTGCTGCTGCTGCTGAGAGGAAGGAGGAGGAGCCGACGAAGTGTTGTGCGTCTGCTCGGATCGTTGAGCGACCGAACCTTTGCGATCCAGAGGAGGAGTGACGATGGGGAGGACGGGCGAGAAGAAGGGAGTCTGCTTCAGAAGGCTCTCTTCCGTCGAGAGAGGAGGCTCGTGTCGTTGGTAGCTTGGGGAGAGGGTGTCCTGTCGTCGAGGAGGTGAGGATCGTCGAGGAGAGGGTTCGCGTCGAGGAGGAGAGGAGGGAACTCGTTGTTGCTGCTGCTGCTGAGGAGGCTGGTGGTCGTTCGATGAGGATGCGAGTGCGATCGGTGGCGAGGTCATCCACCGCTGTATTTCTTCCATAGCCTGAAGAGACAAACGAAGAACAGAAATGGTCAGAACGGGCGCTCGAAAAAGAGGAGACGCGAAGAGGACTAACCTCCTCCTTTCCCTCGCGTCTTCCCTGAGCCTTCGCGTCTCGAACCTTCAGTTCTTCAGCGTATCTGTTCGATCCCCAATACGACAGCGATGGGAGAATAGTCAGCGAAAAGCTTCCAAACCGTTCCCCCTCCAACCGGAGGAACCGAACTCGAACCCGACTCGACTCGAACTGACCTCAACAACCTCTCCCTCGCCTCCTTCTCCCTGACCCTCAGCTCATCAGCCTCCCTCTTAGCCCTTCTAACCTCCTCCTTCTCCCTCCCCAAATCTGCCCGAGCCCTCGCCAACTCCTCCTTCAGGATCATGGAAGCCACGACCATCTCGTTCGACTTCGTCTCGCTGATCCCGGCCTTGATGTGTGAGACGGCGAGGAGAGCGGTCGTATCTCGAAGCTGACGAGCTAGGGATTTGTTCTGCGATCCGAACGAGAAGGCAAGGCGGTAAACGGTCTGAACAGAAGAGGTAGAAGAAGGGAAGAAGGGAGAAAGAAGGGAAGGGAGAAGACGTACAACGAGCGTCGTCTGTCGAGCAAGATCCCTCGTGTTGTGAAGTTCGACTTCTCGCTGCCTGATGGGCTCGGTCTCCTTGTACTGCTGTCTGAGAAGCTCGTTCTTCATCTTGGCCATCCCTCGTCTAGAACAAGAAGCGAATGGTCAGCTCCACACGAACGAGTTTCGTCGAGCTCTCACTCGGGCTGAGCTCCTCCCTTTCGTCTTCCCATCTCGGTTCGAATACACTGCTGCTCACAGATGAACCTTCCCTCCCAACCTCTCTATCCTCCCTCCCTCCTCTTCATACATTTCCTCAGCCACACTAGGCTCGACCTCCGTTCCGTTGAAGGACTTGTCGATTGGGACGAGCTCGGAACGAAAGGATAGGGCTGAGAGGGAGGGTGAAGCCGGTCGATGAAGGTCGAGTTGTTGTTGTTGCTGGTGATGTTGGAGGGACTGCATCCTCTGGAGCTGATCCTCGTCGTCCAGTGCTGAGGAGAAGAAGTCTTCCACGAATCGTGATCTGAGGGGGGTGGGAGGTGAAGAGGAAGGAGCAGGTCAGCTCACAAACAAGCGAGAGAGCGAGCGGAGAACGCGGAAGCGGAAGAAAAAACGAGGGTTCCTGTATGTACTGACTGGTCTGGATTGGGTCTGGAGGGTAAGGTGTTGAGACTTGAGTCCCGATAGAGAGTTGTAGCCATGGCGGAAGGGGAGGAGAGAGAGAGTAGTGTGGGGGTTTGGAGTGGATGGAGAAAGGGAAGAAGAACGATGAACCAACTCGTTTCTGAAACAGAGGGGTAGGAGGTCAGCCCCTGATGAGGTGAGGTTTTTTTCGAGAGAGGGCTGGAAGGGATTGGGAAGTGAAGATGTGCGAGAGATGAGAAAGGGGATCGCTGGCGAAAAAGGGATACGAGTCAGGATCGACTTTCCTTCGCGTCGTCGACGAGCGAGCGAGGGCTGGGAGGAAGAGCTGTCGAACTCACCTGGACCTCTCGTTCGATCCCTGCCAGATCTGTCGTCGAGCACAGAGGAGTCGAGTCGGTGGTGATGTGAAGGCTGAAGAGACGGCTGATGACTCTTTCGAGGTCCTGGTCGGCCGTTGAGCGATCCTTGGGACGCGTCGAGGTGTTGAGGAGGGAGGCCGCGAGAGCCATCGAGGTTGGAGTTCTGTTTTCTGTTCGGGGATGGAGAGGTGAGTTGAGCAGATTATACATGGGCATGTGCATGTGCATAGTCGAGTGAAGAGAGTGTGAGAGAGGGCTAAGCTGAGGAGTGAAAAGTAAAACGACGCGTCAGACTCTTGAGCTTCCTTCGCACGCGCGAAGGGTTCAAAAACGCGAGAGAGGGGCGAACGAAAGCTCACTATGGATTTTCCGACAGACGAAGGTAATCTTCTCCATCCTCGCGTTCAACTCCCCAGGTTCTCCTAAGTATAGTCTTCCGAGGCTTCGAAAGTACTTCTCGATCTCGACCCTCTCCTCCTCCGACTGAACGACGACCTCCGCCCTGTTGATCTTCTGGTTGGGAAACCACCCAGAGTCTTTCAAAGACATCTTGGTAAGGTCCAGAAAAGCCTCTCCGAACTCAGCAGAGCAGGGGTGGACTGTGAACGGCTTGGAGAGCTCGTACGAGACGGACCAGGACGAGGTGCAGGGGAAGTGTTTCCAGGTATTGAGACGATGTTTGAAGCTGGTGTCGACGAGTTTGACGTAGGTGAGTCGATCCCAGACGTTGCAGTATGCTCCGATGTCGAGAGTGAGGCAGAGATCGGGATCCTCGAAGGGGCTGGAGGGAGGGAGGAGGACGAAGTGGAAGAGGGTGGGGTTGAGGAGCGGGAAGAGTGCTCTGGTGAGGGGGATGGAGTGCTCGGGCGGCGGTTGAGACTGGGATCCGTAGATCTCCTGGACCACGAAGAGGTGGACTTTGATGGGGACGGGCTCGCCGTTGGAATCGTGGAGGACTCGATCCGAGGAGAAGGCGGGAGGGACGGTTCCTGACGAGGTCGTGAGGGTGAAGAAAGTGATTCGAGAGAGGGAGAGGAGAGGTTCCAATCGAGGTGAAGAGGTTTGATTCTGGAAGTAGAGTAAGTGAATACATTAGCTTCAGCTCTAGCGAAGCGACAGGCGTTGAGGGCGATGAAGAAGGACTGACTCGGCTGCAAAACATCTGGACGAGCTTGTCCTCTCCATTGATTTCGACGGCTCCATAGAGAAGCTTGGAGGCGAGCTCGAGGAGAGCGAAGTTCCCTTGGCAGCATAGTGCAAGAGCCCTTGCATCTGCGAACTTGAGGATGTGCTGGATCATCTCCACGGGAAGTTCAGGAGGGGAGGAAGGAAGGACGGGAGGAGGAGGAACGACGGACGAGGGAGAGGAGTCGGCGCTCATTCTGAGGTGGGACAGATTTGAGAAGGGGGATTTGGAGAGGTCAAAGGAGGGGAATGGGAAGCTTGGATATCAATGGAGATGCTGAGGAGAGAGGGAATGTTGATTTGAGGGAGTTGGTGGTCGGGAAGGAAGGAGGGCGAAGGAGGAGCTCGAAGCTCACCGGCACCTTCGAGCGAGCGACCCTCCCCAACGCCATTTGGCCTCAAATCCTTCCCTAGAACATCTTCAGCAATCCTGCGTTCGATGCTTCCCACTCCCTCCTCTCCAGCAGCTTCCTCTTCCAGATCATCCTCGACTTCCTCTCATCGTCCTCGGTTGTTCATTCCTCCCACGACTACCTACCCTCTCCCTCCTCCTCCCATCGCTCCTTCCTTCGCTCAACCTCGTCCAACCTCCTGCCCCATCATCATCGACAACGGATCTTCTCAACTCCGAGCAGGATGGGGAGACGATTCGAACCCTAGGTTCATCCGGGATCAACTCGTTTCAAAGTACAAGGACAGGAAACTCAACAAGACCGTCCTGCTCTACGGAAGGGAAGCAGAGATGGACGCAAGCAGTAAAGGTCATTCAAAAACGGTTTGGGATGGGGATGTACTCACAGGTGCGGAGGCTATGGTTAGTTTCTACGCGGATACTCGTTTGTTTGAGTGGGAGGGGTACAGAGGGGAGTTCAAGGGAGGGAAGGAGGGAAGGGAAGGGATGTTGAGCTCGACTCGTTTCTCTCTTCGTTCGAAGCTCACTCTTCTCTGGTCCTCTTTCTCACTTTGAATGCATAGGAACACGCTCTCGACTACACTTTCATGAACCTCGGTATCACTTCCTCCTCAGTCGAGCATCCTATCCTTGTCTCGGAGCGTCTAGCAACTCCTCTCCACTCGCGAGCTCGTTCGTCCCTTCTTCCCTCTCCCTCCCTCCTTCCCCGTCCCCGTCCCCGTCTCACTCCCCTCTCGCTCGAGACCCTCCCATATCTTGAAACTGAACCATCTCTCGTATTTCTACTCCTCTCTTCGATACTGCAGTCATGTCGGAACTCCTCTTCGAAGCCTACAACGCCAAATCAGTCGCCTACGGAGTTGACTCGCTCTTCTCCTTCTCTCGAACGGGGAAACAAGACGGGCTCGTTATCGGGATGGGGAACTCTTCGACTTCGATCATACCAGTAGTGGGAGGCAGAGGTCTGATGACCTCGGCGAGGAGGTGAGTAAAGCTATCTCCTCCTGAACGTGAACAACGATCATCTGGACTCGACGCGTCTTCGACTTTGAACCTGACCTCTTCGTCCCGGCGGGCTGTCTAGACTCGCCTGGGGAGGAACCCAAGCCAACGAACTCATGCTCAAGCTCGTCCAACTCAAGTACCCGAGCTTCCCTACCAAGGTCACGGCTCCTCAAGCTACTGTTCGTTCGACTTCAGTCTCGCTCTGTCTCACTCCCTCGTTCTCTCGTACTGACGAACCTTTATTCGCCCTTCCAGTTCATGTGCCGAGAAGCATGCTACTTCGCAGAAGACTACCATTCCGAGATCACCTCCTTCGCCGACCCGACTCGAATGGCAGCCAACGACGTTCTCGTTCAGTTCCCTTTCGTCATTCCAGTGAGTACTCACTTTTCTCGCGACGCTCCCTTCTTCTCGTCAGCTGACCGCTCGTCGTACGCTCACAGGTCTCCGACGAGAAGTCTGAGGAGGAGCTCGCTAAAATGGCTGAGAAGAGGAAGGAGGGTGGAAGGAGGTTGGCTGAGATGCAGCAGAAACAGCGACTCGAGAAGGTTCGTCCGCCCTTCGTCCTTTTCCCTTTCTCTTCCTTGAACTTCTAGCTCACGCGAACCTTTGTCACTTGGATCGATCTTACACAGCTCATCAAGCAGGAAACGGACATGGCCAGCTTCAGGGAGATCAAGGACGCGAAGCTCACCGACAAGAAGGTCGCCTACCAAGCTCGCCTTGAGAACGCTGGGTTCGAATCGGAAGCCGACCTCGACGCTGCCATCAAGAAGATCGAGGAATCGATGAAGAGGGCTAGGAAGAAGGATTTGGGAGAGGATGCACCGCCTGAAGTGAGTCCACGCCTGTCATCCCTTCTCGACGTGGAGAGCCCGGACTGCTCGTCGAAACAAACTGACCGAGACGCGTCTTTTCGTTTCGCAGGAAGAGCCTTCGTTCCCTCTCATTCTCATCCCCGATGCTGAACTCAACGAGGAAGAGATCAAGGAGAAGAAGAAGCAGAAGCTGTTCAAGGCTGGGTACGATGCGAGGATGAGGTTGAAGGCTGAGAAGCTGGCGGAGAAGGCTAGGATGGTTCGTTCACTCTCGTCCTTTCCTTCCTTTCTGACTATTCCCGTCACGTCCCTCGCCACGAGGCTCCTCGCTGACTCGAATAGTTCCCTTTCGGCTGCCTCATTTGAAACAGGACGAGCTCGAGAAGAAGGAGGAGGAGGAACGAGTGAACGATCCTCAGGGTTGGTGTGCGAAGCAGAGGGAGGATCATGAGGTCAGTTTTTCGCTTCATCTTATCTAAGACTCGAAGTGAAGTTACTGACGCTGTTCTCGCATCTTCATTTGACCTCGACAGGCTACGATCCATCGAATCTCGGAACGAAAACGAAGGAAGGCTGCTCTCAGAGATCGAAAGAGCGCTGCTGCTCAGAGTCGGATGAAGTCGATAGCGAACCTGGCTGCTGATGGACCTGCACCGAAGAAGAGGAGGAAGGGAGGAGATGGTGAGTCGTCTGCAGTCGAGCCCTGGTTCTGTGCGTGCGGGACGAGTCGCGTCGTGTCGACTGACTTCTCGTCTCGTTGTCCTTCAGACGACGGCTTCGGGAAGACGGACGACGACTGGGCTATCTATCGAGAGATCGTACGTTTCAATCTACCCTCCTCGTCAGAGCTCCCTCGTCCCTTGAAGCTGACGTGCGCGTCGTTCTCGACTCGCAGGGGAACGGGAACGAGTCCGAGGAGGAAGAAGACGATCAAACCCTCCTCAAAACGCTCGAAACTCGCCTCCTCAACCACGACCCTACCTTCTCCCTCACTCAAACCTTCCTCGCTCGCTCTCAACAACAAAACTCTCTCCTCACAGCGTTCCTTCGAGGCGACGATGGATCCGCGTCCGAACCGAGGTTCGATCCCGAGAGCTTGGAGCAGTCGTACCAGCTTCACTTGAACGTCGAGAGGAGCAGAGTCCCCGAGGTGTGGTTCCAACCGAGTATAGCTGGGCTGGATAGTGCTGGGGTTGGGGAGATCGTCGAGCATGTGCTGAGGGAAAGGACGAAGGAGGAGATGAAGAGGATGCAGCAGGTGCGTCGCGACTCTTTCGTTCGCCTGCTTCTAGCTCTCTCTCTTCATTTGTGTCGACTCGCTGACATTCGATCATACTTCTTGTTCTGTTTCACAGGGGTTCTTCGTCACCGGAGGCTCAGCATCCCTCCCAGGAATCGTCGCTCGTCTCACGGCGACTCTTCGACCGGTTCTTCCTTTCCAAAGCAGCTTCAACGTCTCCTCCCCTTCGGAACCCAGGCTCGACGCTTGGAGAGGGATGGCCGAATGGAGTCGAACTCAGGAGTTTGGCAAGGCTTTGATCACCAAGAAGGAGTACGAGGAATTTGGGGCTGAGGTGAGTCGTCGTTCGCTCTTCGTTCGATGGTCTCGGCGTCTCTTCACCGAATCGAGATTCGCTCTTTGTTCGCTGATCTTCTTCGTCTTCTCTGTCTCACTCGCTCCCCTTCACTAGTACGTAAAAGAGCATCGATGGGGGAACTACAGAACTGGATGATCGGCATGCTCATTTAACGAAGGCACCGGCGTTGAGGGAAAGGGGAACGAGCTGCCGGATCCGTCGTCGGTTTCAGACGACCTTTCTTCCTCCGAAGTCTCGCGTTGGCTCGTGCCAGCCATCTTTCGAGCTCATCCCTTTCTTCTGCTTTTCAAGCTGTAGAGCGAGCAGGTTTTTCGATCAGGTAAGTCCCTTTCCACTATTCGGCTGAGGAGCGAACAGCCTGACGAGGGTTTCGAGAAGGAACCAAACTTTTCGTCTCACCATGTCTCTCAGGGTGTTGACATGCTTCTGGTTTTTCTTGGAAGGTTCCGAACAGGCCCTCGAAGCGGAGCTCTGAGAAGTCAAATCGTAAGCAGAAAACGGAGCTGGTGGCTGGGAATCTACGATTCGAAGCCTCGAAGCCATGGCCGGCCACGCGTCGATCGTGTTTACCCTCTTGCTCCTTCGACCATCTTGCACCTGAGTGAGACCTGGAGTTGGGTTCACTTCGAGAGCTTCTGGTCTAATAGGCGAATTCAAGACTCTTTAGCTGGCCTCGCTCTACCTTCCTTTCCTCCTCATCGACCACCACCCTCTCCTTCAAAAAAACAAGACCTCAAAGCAAGCTTCGCCACCTCGAGCTTTCTTTCCCCTCCCCCTCCCCCCCAGGACACCCGCTCTCCATCACCACCCGCTTTCCCTCCCCTCCCTTTCAAGTCCTCGAGTGCTTCCCCCCACCATGCACTCCATCGCTATCCTCCTTCCCGCTCTCTCCCTCCTCGCCTCCACTCAGGCTTGGTCGAACCACCCCTCCTCCCCTCAAGTCGAGAAGAGGACTGACGTCCTCGTCAACTACCAGACTTACACCGGTTCGTTCACCTTCCTCTTCGATCTTCCTTCCTTCTCGTTCTCGGTTCTCGGACCTCCACGCTGAACTTTCTTCTCGTTCTTTCGCTTCATCAGGTGCCATCGGGTTCGTCGTCGACCTTCCCTTTGATCTCGATCTTCACCTCGCTTCCCCTTCCTCATTCGCTGAAACCTGTTCTTCCTTTGATTCCACAGTGGACTCATCGCTACTCCCGTCACCGTGGGAGGTCGTGGATACAACGTCGGAACGGAATCAGTCTCTTCTGGAGAACTTTCGACGGCTCTCATGAAGGTTCGTCGTCGTTTCCCCTCCGCTTTGTTCCCTTCCCTTCTCCCTTCGCTCGAAACTCCCTAATCGAAGCTCGCACTAACGAATCTTGTTGAATTCTCCCTCTCAGTCGTGCACGAACCAGTTCAACCTTTGTTCGGACGCTTCCAACGCTCAACCCAACGCCGCCAAAGTTTGGACGGTCGCCCAGTGTCAAACTCAGCTCACCGCCTGCAATGGAAACGTCGCCGCCGCTGTCGTCGCTGCTACTGCTGCCCCTACCACTGCTCAGGCTGCTATCTCGACCCAGAGCACGGCCTCCGTCGCGTGAGTCTCCTGTCCTCCCTTCTCGTCCGACTCGAAACGCGCGAGCTGATCTCTCCTCCTCCCCTCTCCCCTTTTCCCTGTGTAGCTCGGTTTCCTCGGTTTCTACTCAGTCTACCGCCTCCGTCGCGTCCGTCAGCAAGTCGTACGTCCAAATCTTCCCATTTAATCTCTTCTTTTCGAGGCTGAACTGACCTTCCTCTTCCCCTATCGTCGCTCCCTCAGGTCGGCCTCGATTGCTTCCGTTTCTGCTACGAGCGTCGCTGCCACTGCCACCACTGCTGCCTCCACTACTACTCCTAACCTTGGAATCCAGGGCTTCACCGGTCACCTTGGGTTCGTTTCGCTTTCTTTTGGAGCTCAGCGCCTCGCAACCTGAAGACTGATCGTTTTCTTCGCTTCTGTCCTTCTTCTTCTTCTTCTCCAGAGGATACTACGCCACTCCCGTGTGCTTCGATGGGACCAACTTCATCGTCGGATCGGTAACCTGGCCTAACTCGGGGATCTACCAGGCTTTGCAGACGGTTCGTTCGTCTCAAACTTCGAACGAGAACTCGCTCGCGAAGAAGCCTCCCACTCATCGATTTCCCCCTCCTTCTTCCTCAGTCCTGTGATGATCAGACAGATGACTGCAACAACTGGGCGGGCTTCAACGTCATCAATGCCGCCGCCTGCCTTACTCGTTCGTTCTCATCCTCTCTCGTCTGTTCGTGAATTTGATTGACTCGACGCTGACCTCCGCTCCTCGACTTCCCTTCGCCCTCGATTTCCAGAATCGGTCACGTGCTCCACCAACAGGTACCTTTCCTACAACGCCTACGTCGCCTCGCCATCGAGCTACGTTTGCGCTCCCGTCGCGAACCTCCCTGCTTCGACGTGAGTCGATTTTCGGTTGATCGCCTCGCGTCGTGTCGTTCGTCGTTCTTATCTGACCTCTTTTCCCCCGCTTTATTTAGCTCGCTCTCTCTCTCCAGCGTTGCTAGGGCCAGCTCTGCTTCCTACTACTCTGCTTTGACGACTGCGTAAGCGAGATCCGTTCACTCTTGTCCGTTCCCAAGTCGCCCCTCGATCTGACTCCGGCGAACACATCTCTTTCCCCCTCCCTCCTGCAGCTCGGTCGCTTCCGTCTCGTCGGTCTCTGCCCAATCTACCCAGTCTACTGCCAGTGTCGCTTCTCAGTCGTCGGTTTCTGCTAGCAGCCAGGCTCTCGCCGCCTCGTTCGTTCCCTTTCAATCTCTTTTGACGGCCGAGACACTCCCGCTGACGCCTTTCGTTTCTCTCTCTTTTTCCTCTTACCTAGTGCCTCCAACTCCCAGATCACGGCCGCCTCCGTCTCAAACCTCGCGATGTCGGTTTCGTTCGTCCCCCTCTTCTCCCTTCGCTCTTCGCGTCGAGCCTTTCTGACCCGCTTTCCTCTCTTCGCTCTCTCAGGGCCTCGAGCTCCCAGATTGCCGCCGCCTCGGCCTCCAACGTCGCCCTTTCCGCTTCGTGAGTCCTACTTTGCTTGCCCCGAGACCGCTTTGAGATGGCGTTGACCCGAGTTTCGCGTCGCTTTCGCCGTTCGATCTTTCAGAGCCTCCAACAGCAGGGTTTCCGCGTCGAACTCGCAGGCTTCCGTCTCGAGTGTCTCTGCTCAGTCTGTTCTGTCGACCCAGTCAACCGCCAGTGTCGCTTCCCAATCGTCGGTTTCGGTTACGAGCCAGGCCCTCGCTGCTTCGTTCGTCCTCTCGCAATCCCTTTTTGAAGACCGAGATCCCCCAACTGACGGCTTTCTTTTCCCTCTTTTCAATCTCTCAGTGCTTCGAACTCTCAGATCACGGCCGCCTCCGTCTCAAACGTCGCTATGTCCGTCTCGTACGTCCATGTTGTCCTTCCTCTCTTCTCGCGACGCGCGTCGAACCCAAGCTTCGCTCATCTCCCCGTCCCCTTTTCTTCCTACAGAGCTTCCGCTTCGCAGGTTACCGCTGCCTCGATCTCGAACCAGGCCCTTTCCGCTTCGTGAGCTCGTTTTCTCTCGTTCGCGATCCTCCTAAACTCAATCTGACGCGTCGATTTTCTCTTCTGTCTCTCAGCGCGTCCAACTCTCGAGCTTCCGCCGCCGCTGCCTCAAACTCGGCTCTCTCTGTCAGCGCTGCTGCTTCTCAGTCTGCCATCTCCGTCTCTGCCTCTCAGGATCAAGCCTCGCGAGCCAGTGCCAGTCAGACGTGCGTTCGAATCCTTTTCGTTCGAATCCCCTCTCCCCTTTTTTTGGGCGCTAAACTGATCTCTTCCCCTCCCTTCTTATCATCAGCTCGGTCGCCGCTGCCTCTATCCAGTCGAACTTGGCGGCGCAGTCCCAGCAGAGCATCGCTTCCGTCAGGTGAGCCGACTTGCCTTCTCATTGCCGAGCGCGACGTCCCGCTCACCTTTCTCTCCTCTTCTCTGCGATCCTTAGCACGGCCTCGATCGCGTCGGTTTCTATCACCTCGGTCGCTTCAGCTGCGTGAGCATATCTTCGAGATCAACCTTCGTCCTCGTCTTCGTCGCTGACTCCTCTTTTTCTGTCCTCTTCTCTTCAGCGCCGCCTCCGCCTCCGCCATCCTCAACGCTGCCCCCGTCTTGGCTACCGGATGGTCTCGAGCTTCCACCTCCTTGATCGCTGAGGGATCTAGTGGACGAGCTTTGACCTCGGACTCTCTTTCTGACCCCGCGATGACTCCTCTCGTTCGTCTTCCTTTCCCTTTCTTATCCGAGTCTTCGAATCGACTGACGCTCGTTTCCTTCGTCCCCAGATGTGCTCTACTTACTGCTCTTCCAAGGGATACCCTCTCGCTGGAACTGAATGGTACTCCGAGTGCTACTGTGGATCTGTTCTCAGCGTGAGTCTCGTTCTCGTTCTTGAAGTCGACCTGTCGCGTTTTCGAATCAAAACTGACCTTCTTTCTCTCCTCCTCCCAGAACGGTGCTTCTCTCTCTGGAACCTCGAGCTCGGACCCTACCGCCTGCTCCGGAAAGGTTGGAATCTGCGTGAGTCGATTTGCACTCCGAACAAATCGAGTGCGAGAAGCTGACCTTCTTTCGATCCTTTTCGCCTTTTAGGGAGGAGCGTCGGCTCTCTCGCTCTACTACGACACGACTAAGCTCTCGGCTACCCTCGCTGTTCTCTCTGGAACCGTCACTACTCCCGTCACCACTCTTCCCTCCCCTTACAAGGTCGCTTCGTCGTCCCTCATCGCCGAAGGAAGCTCTGGACGAGCGCTTACCGGGGACTCGACTTCGTCCAGCTCGATGACCCCCCTCGTCTGCGCTACCTACTGCACCAAGGGTGGATTCGCTCTCTCCGGTGTCGAGTACTACAGCGAGTGGTAAGTTTATCGCATCGCTTCCGTCCTCTTTGAACAGCTGAACGAAACGAAGCTGACTTTGTTTCGCTTTTCCGCATCTAGCTACTGTGGAAACGCCCTCTCCAACGGAGCTTCCCTCAGCCTCACCTCGGCCAACGCCCCCACTGCTTGCTCGGGAGACAAGGCTCAGACTTGTGGAGCTGGATCCGCTCTTTCCATCGCCTGTGAGTCAAAAGACCAGCGACGCGATCGGACGCGACTCGACGACGTACTCACTTTCCCTCTACTCTGCAGACAACACCGCCCTTGCTACCCTCACCAACGGAGTCATCACCCTCGTCGGATCGACTACCACCACTCCCGTCGTTACCGCTGGTCTCCCTTCTGGTTACAAGTCAGCTGCGTCCTCTATCGTCGCCGAGGGAACGAGCGGACGAGCCTTGACTGGAGCTTCGACGTCGGCCGACAACATGACTCCCTCGATCTGCGCTGTTTACTGCACCAAGGCTGGATTCGCTCTCAGTGGAACCGAGTACGCTAGCGAGTGGTGAGTAGTTCTCTCTCCTCGAATCGAGTCGCAAACCCAGCTCACTCGCTTTCCTATTTCTTCTCGAATCAGCTACTGTGGAAACGCGCTCTCCAACGGAGCTTCCCTTTCCCTCTTCACCTCCAACTCCGCTACCCCTTGCGCTGGAGATAAGACCATCACCTGTGGAGCTGCCTCTGGACTCTCGATTGCCTGTGAGCACATCTCGTTCGAACCGACTTCGAGACTCGAACGACGAGCTGACTTTCCCTTTCCTTTCTCTCTTCAGACAACACTGCTCTCGCCACTCTTACCAACGGAGTCATCACCCTCGTTACCTCTACCACCACTCCTACCACTCCTACCACCTCTGCCATCATCCTCCCCACGGGATACAAGTCGGCTTCCTCGTCGTTGATCGCTGAGGGACCTTCTGGACGAGCCCTCACCGGAGCGTCTACCAGCTCCTCGTCGATGACCCCCACCGTCTGTGCTCAGTACTGCACCGCTGCTGGATTCGCTATCTCCGCCACCGAGTACTCGTCCGAATGGTTCGTCCCTCGCTCTACTTTCTTGCCTCGAAGCTCGAACGCTGAACTTCCCTCCCCTCTTCTTTCCTTCTTCTTCTCAGCTACTGTGGAAACTCGTTCTCCAACGGAGCCTCCCTCTCCCTCACCTCCGGAAACTCTCCCATGACCTGCTCTGGCGATATCACCCAGACCTGTGGAGCTGCATCCGCCATGAGCGTCGTCTGTGAGTTCGCGCAAGGGTGAAGGGGGGATCGCTTCGACGCGACGAGGTGACTCACCTTTTCTCGACTCTCTTCTCGTTTTCCCAGACAACACCGCCCTCGCTACCCTCGCCAACGGAGTCATTACCGTCACTACCTCTACCACTACCCCTACTACCCCTGCCATCATCGTCCCAGCTGGATACAAGTCGGCTTCCTCGTCGTTGATCGCTGAGGGAACGAGCGGACGAGCTTTGACTGGAGCCTCAACTTCGGCCGACAACATGACTCCCTCGGTCTGTGCCGCTTACTGCACCAAGGCCGGATACGCTATCAGTGGAACTGAGTGGTACACCGAATGGTTCGTCTTAAATCGATTTGCCTCGCTCGAAACTGGACGTTCGTCGCTGACTTCTCCTCTCCCTCCCGTCCCCTCCCCATCTTTCTCTATCTCCTCCCCCTTTCACTGTTCTTCGCCAAAAATAGCTACTGTGGAAACTCGCTCTCCAACGGAGCTGCTCTGTCGCTCACTTCGGCTTCCTCGGGAACCGTTTGTGGAGGAGATAAGACCCAGACTTGTGGAGGATCCTCGGCTCTTTCGATCGTTTGTGAGTCGACTAGAGTGACGGAGAGCGAAGTTCGAGTATAGGACCTTTGACTGATCTCGATCTGACTCTGGTTTGCAGACAACACTGCCCTTGCGACGCTCACCAACGGAGTCATCACCTCGACTGGATCGTCCACCACTACTCCAGTAACCACTCCCGTCGCCTCCATCATCCTCCCCAGCGGATACAAGTCGGCTTCCTCGTCTCTCGTCGCCGAAGGACCCAGCGGAAACACTCGAGCTCTCACTGGAGCCAGCACGAGCGCGTCGAACATGACTCCCTCCGTCTGCGCGCTCTACTGTACCGCTGCTGGATTCGCTTTGAGTGGAACTGAGTACTCGACCGAGTGGTGAGTTTTCTTTCGCTCCATCGCTCTCGAAGTGGCTCAGGGACTGACCTCTTTCACTTCTTCCTCTCGAAAAGCTACTGCGGGAACGCGCTTTCGAACGGAGCTTCCCTCACCCTCCTCTCGTCTGCCTCGCCCATGGCTTGTGGTGGAGATGCTACCCAAACCTGCGGAGGAGCTTCGGCTCTCTCCCTCGTCTGTGAGTCAGCTTTCGCGAAGGACGAGAGGGTACACGAGAGGGAAAGAACAACTACTGACCTTCCTCGCGTCGTTCTTTAGACAACACCGCTCTCGCCACGCTCTCGAACAACGTCTTCACCCTCACCTCGACTACCCCCGTCACGACCCCCGTCTCGACTGTAACCCTCCCTAGTGGATACAAGTCAGCTTCCTCGTCTCTCGTCGCCGAAGGTCCCAGCGGAAACACTCGAGCTCTCACCGGATCCAGCACCAGTTCGTCGGACATGACCCCCTCTGTCTGCGCCAAGTACTGCACTGCTGCTGGATTTGCCTTGTCCGGAACCGAGTACTCGACCGAGTGGTAAGCAGTCTCTCCTCGAGTTGACCTTGGGGAGAAAAACGCGACGCTGACCTCTCTCCTCTCCTTCGCCTTCCTCTTTCCTCTTCTCCCCCTTCCCTCTTCCTTCTTCTCGCGCTACCAGCTACTGTGGAAACTCGCTCTCCAACGGGGCTTCTCTTTCTCTCCTCTCCAGCTCGACTCCCATGCCTTGCGGAGGAGACAAGACCCAGACCTGTGGAGGATCTTCCGCTTTGTCGCTCGTTTGTGAGTTTCGAACGAGGCCGGCTCGGTTTGAAAGGTCGGCCTGTTTCTGACCTCTTAACTTCTTCTTTGTGTCTCCTCACAGACAACACCGCTCTCGCTACTCTCTCCAACGGAGTCTTCACCCTCATCGCTCCCTCTCCGACCACGACAGCCTCGACGACGACTGCTACGACCTCCCCAGCTCCTGCTGCCACCTCCGCCGCCGTCACCCTCTCCAACGGGTTCTCCTCTACCCTCCTCTGTTACAGCGAGCTTCCTGGACGAGCCCTGACCGGAGCTGGATTCTCGAGCGACGTCGTGAGTCTTTTTCGTCTTCAAACTCGACGCGTTCGAACCCTGCTGAGCGTCTCCCTCGTTTCCTTTCTCAGATGACCTTCAAGCTCTGCACCGACTTCTGTGGAAACGCCGGGTTCTCGATGGCTGGAGTTGAGTGGGGACGAGAGTGCTGTAAGTTCGAGATCTTTTCGGTTCGACGCGTCGATTCCCTAGACATCTGCTCATCTCGTTCTTCCTCCCTACAGACTGCTCTTCGACCCTCGTTCTCGGCACCCTCGCTGCCAACGTCAACTGCAACGTCCCCTGCTCCGGAGATTCGACTGCCGTGAGTTCAGCTTCTCTTCCGCGGCCTTGCTCTTTCGAAGCGACTCGACGCGAGGCTGACTTCGTTCCTCTTCCCTCTTTCAGATCTGCGGAGGACCCCAAGCCCTCCAGATCTTCACCACTACCGTCAAGGCCGATACCTCGGCTACCCTCGCTTCTGGATGGAAATCGGCTCCTCTCTGTCTCGCTGAGCCCGCCGACGGATCTCGACTTCTCCAGGACGCCTCGTACGAGGACGCCAAGATGACCGTTGAGTCTTGCACCGCCTTCTGCTCTTCCAAGGGTTCCAATATCGCCGGACTTGAGTACGGAACTCAGGTGAGTCGGCTCTCAATCTTCTTCTCTCGATCTTCATCGAATCACGACCTGACGAGTTTCCCTTTCCCGCCGTTCCCTTCTTAAGTGCTTCTGTGGATCTTCGAGCAACGTCAACGTCAACACCGCTACCAAGAGCACGAACTGCAACATGGCTGCTGGTGGAGCCCAGACGGAGCTCGCCGGAGGAGGTGAGCAAAACTATTTCCTGCGACTTCGCATCGCGTCGCTTTCTCAACCTTCGAAACTCGAGGCTGACTTCTCCTCCTTTTTCCTCTCTTCTCTCTCTTCCAGGAAACGCTCTCTCCATCTGGACCCTTCCCGCCAAGGTCACCAGGAGGCGATACCTTCCCATGCTCTCCCGAAAGCACTAGATATCGAGATCCGTTCCCTTTCCCTTTCCCTTCTTTCTTTCTTCGTTCTCGTACGCTCCTTTCCTTCGTATCCGCTCGTTAAAACTCATCTGCTTTAGAGTTCGGTCGCTCTCTTGCTTTTTTCTTTTCGCTCTCGTCGTCTCGTCTTCGGCCACTCTTCTACACACTCGTTCATCTCTTTGTTGCTTGGGAACTTTCGCGTTCGCTTTCCCTTGACTCTTCATCACGCTCCTTTTTATGTGCTCAGGCTCTTTGGTATCCTCAGTCTATTTATTTTCGATCGTTCTCTATGTCAGTACTATCTATGAATCGTCTTCTGAATCTTGGTCGTGATCTGAAGCGAGAACGAGCGTCGAGGCGAGGCGAGGCAAGGTTCAACAAGACTCAACGATGTGGACGGCAGAGGGCAGAGCGCGTCTCTTTTCCATCTCTCGTCGACCGCGTAGATCCGAAAATGATCAAGACGCTCGAATCTATATTGAACGCTACATCGGCTCTCGTCACTCAATCTCGACGGGCGAACCAAACGGACGCGTCGTCTTTCCCGAGTGACAACGGTCCCTCTTCTCGAGCAAGTGTGCGTGAAGTGTTATGATATCCCAAAAAGTACTACATATCTAAGAACCTCAACATCTACCACTTCTTGTGGGCGATCAACCCCAAAGGCTCGTAGATCTTGACAATGGTGGTGTCGTCGTCTCGTCCCTTTCCTGACGAGGAGAGGTAGATGTAGGGGTAGAAGGCGGTGGAGGACATGAAGACGGGAGTTCCGAGAAGAGCGGCTTCCGACACCACGATTCCCTGGAGGAGCGAAGGAGAGAAGAGAGGGGGAGGTCAGCGCTGGAAGCGAGGCTCGACGCGTCAAGGGAAGGGTTCGAGGAAGGAAAGAGGAACAGGAACGCACGATGTCCTTGACGAGGATATCGATAGCGGAGAGGCAGGTAGCATCTCCCTCGACGAGTCGAGCCATTCCTAAAAGCGAAGAAGAGGAGGGAAAGTCAGCTCGAGTCGAAGAAAGCTCGAGTCGCGAGACAGAAGGAGGCGAAAACTCACGGTTGATGTACATCCAACTCGAACCCTTGGAGGCCTTAACGTGCTGGAAGGTGGTCCTCAGGTTAAGTCCAATCTTGGTAGCGAAAGCCATCGACTCAGCGGCGACGGCGACGTGAACTCCAGCCAAGTTCTGGTGAGCGAGCTGTGATTGGGAGCGACGAAAGGAGAGCGAGTGAGCTTGGCCTTTCCCGGCGAAGGAAGGCAGGAGAGACGAGCGAACCTTGACGTAAGATCCGAAACCAACTCCTCCAGAGAAGAAGAAGAGACGCTTGTCGGCTCCTCCAGCTGAGGGTGGAGAATGAAAGAAGAACGAGGTCAGCTTCCTTCGACGGGCCCGCGTCCACCTCGACCTGTCCGCCCTCTTTCCTCCATCGCTCAACCACAGCGTCCTCGTCAGGTGCGAGAAAAAGGACTCACCAGCCTTCGTGCAAGCATCGAGAACGGTTCCAGCCTTCTTGAGTCCAGCAGCCTCTCCGGAAGCCATGATGGTGAGATCTCCGTTAGCGGCTCGGGCAGCACCTCCAGAAACGGGAGCGTCGACCATGATGGGCTTGTTGGGGAGGAGGGAGAGCTTCTCGTTGATGACCTTAGCGGCGGAGGGGGGAACGGTGGAGGAAACAACGACGGCGGCTCCAGGAGCGAGGACTGACGCGACGACGAGACGAAACGAGGGTCAGCTTTCTTCTCCTCTTCGCTCTTAACACTCGCTCAGATGATGCAAAGAGACTCACGATGTCCGACGCCCTTCTCTCCGAAAAGAACGTCCTCAACCTGCTGAGAGTTGACGACCATGAGAACGAGAACGTCGGTTCCAGTCGCGACCTCGACGAGCGAAGCAGCAGCCTTTCCTCCGATGGCGACGAACTTCTCGAGGGAAGGAGGGTAGGCGTCGTATCCGAGGCAGGGAATTCCAGCCTTAACGATGGACTTGGCCATTCCGAAACCCTGAGAAAGGAAAGAAAGAGACGAGACGCGAGGAGATGGAGGGTCAGAAAAGGATGACGGAGGAGCTCGAACGACAAAAGAGTTTTGAGCTCACCATAGCTGAAGAAGCGCGAGACGAAAGGAGGAACGCAGGGTCAGCGACTGAAGATCTTCATCGAGACGTTGCAAGGAAGCATATAAGCTCACCTCCGAGTCCAATGAAACCGACTCGCGAAGGGGTTCCCTCAGCGTCGAGTCCAGTAAGAGCTCCAGCTTGCGAGCTCTTGATCTTCTCTCCACCGAACGACTCCCAAAGCTTAGCGACGGCAACAGCAGCGGAGGTCTTTCCTCCAGACTGTCCCTTGGCGGCGATGAGGAGCTGCTCAGCAACGGTGAGGAGAGGGAGAGGAAGCTTGAGGTCTCGAGCGATGGAGACGACCTCGGAGGTTTTGGCGAGCTGAGAGTTGGACAAAACGACAAGGAATCAGATGGGCTGGCAACAGTGGTCGGGAGAGAGGCCTCGTTCTTTGACGAAGAAGACGAGGAAGAAGATACAAGACGAGGGACAGGAGGAAAGGAAAGGCGAACTTACGAGATCATCGAGGGTTCCAATGGAATCGGTGCTTCCGTATCCAACGAGCTCGGTTCCAACGGATCGAAGAGCGTAAGAGTCTCCAGCTGATGAGAAAAAGTCAGAAGGAAATAGGCGAAAAAGGTGAGCTTCGAATTCGTCTCCCAAAGAAAGTCCGGTCGACCTTCCGAACATCCATCTCCTCCTCCTCCCTCCTCCTCAGCCTCGCCATCTACGACTTTCGCTCGAAAGCGAGAAGATAGAGACTGGACGTACCAGCTCCGGCGATGAGCTCGGTAAGGGTATCGAGGTTGAGGGAAGCCTTGGCTCCGAGGGCGAGGGCCTCAACAGCAGTCAAAACGTGAACGGCGGTGAGCTTTGGGAGGGCGAAATCGCGGATGAGATGTGAGGAGACGGGCGAGGAAGGTGAGGAGAGCGATAGATGTGAGGAAGGGTGAGGAAAGAGGGAAGGGGGAGAGTGGTCAGCAAAGACGGAAGCGAGCCGAAGTGACGAGGGAAGAAGAGCTTGGAGGGCAAGGAGGAGGAGGGAACGGGAGGAGGACGAACGAGGGAAACGACGAGATCGAGCTTTTGCTCCTCAGTGTAAGAGTCGAGATTTGATCCAGCCATGATGAGAGTGTGAGTGAGGGGAAGGAGAGGGTAGAGAAGTGAAGTGGAGGGGGGGAGGGTTGAGGTGGTTGGGGATGAAAAGAGAGGGAAGCCCAAGGCTGAGGTTTCGAAGGGAGGATCGGGAGAGCGGGCTAGCTTCCGGAAGGGGATGCCCTCGACTTTCCCTCGAGCCTCTGTCTGTGGGGAGGACAGGAGAATTCAAATCGGGAGACGGGAGGCAACAGCGCCCGGAGAGAAAGGAAAGAGAGGAAGCCGGGCGGTGTTGAGAAGGTCGAGAGAAGAGCCTTGGAAGAGCGCGTCTGCAGGATGGAACGGACGCGGTTTTCTTTCGACGAGCCCAGACTTCGAGGCAGAGATGTAAGGCATGCATCAAATCGATTGCGAGGGACGAGCTCGAGGTATTTTGGAGGAGGTTGAGGGAGTTGGAGGGGCGGGAATGTAATGGAGGAAGGGAAGACGACGCGTCGTGGTCGAAGAACGGTGTCGATTTCGACTCGAAGAACTGAGCGCGACGCGTTGAAGAACGAGATCAGCACCGGGAGAGCTCGCCTTCGAGAGGAGATAAGATCTGAGCACTCACCACCATCCCCTACTGTTCCTCAGACGTAAACCCAACCTCCTCGAACTTCACATATCTCTCGAACCTCGCCCGTTCCTCCTCGCTCCTCCACCCTTGACCTGGCTCCTCCCAGACGTGGTCCAGGATCTCACTCTTCATTTCCTCCGACGATACCTTCACTACAACATCTCTCACCGTCGACTCGACGCCATATCTGAGGATGCCGTCGAGGCATAGTCCGATCTGCCATCCGAGGTCCGACGACGAGGTCCGTTTCCCCTGATCCTCATCCTCGCACGCGTCGAAGACGATGGAGACGAGTTCGGCTGCTGAGAGCCAGGGCTCGACGGCTGGTTCTCCTGTTTTCCAGTGGAAGAGGTGGACGTCTTTGAAGAGGAGCTCCTTGAGGTTGGAGAAAGGGACGGTGATGGGGTTGGGGAAGAGGAAGGCGGATCGGGTGAGGATGATGGGGTCAGACCGACGAGGTGGAGGGTGGTTGGGTTAAAGAAAGGGATGAGAGCGTTCCATCGGCTGAGCTCCTGCTCCTCCTCCGTATGGTGGTTTCTGAAGTTCCCGAAGTTTTGCTTGATCGCGAAGGGACGGAAGGTGAGGAGGTCGACGGCGAGGGAGGAGGAGGAGGAGGGCATTCGATCTCGAGAGAGCGTGAGGGTTCCTCCGTAGTCTGAACTTGCGAGAACGGTGAAGGTTCGGATGTGAGAGAGGGTGAGGGAGGGTGCGACTTGGGTTTGGGTAGTGCCGACCTGATCAGAAGGAGGAGGAAGCGAAGAGGAGGGAAGGAGGGACTTGAGGAAGGTGAGCTCGTCTCCATCTCGTCTGCTTCTTCTCCACAATGCTCATCCAAAGAAGGCGATATCCGACTCACCCTTGAGCAGAACAGCATCTCCAGATTCGAGAGACCAGTGATCTCGATTTCCTCGTAGAGAAGCGGGGAGGAGAGTTCGAGGAAGGCGAGCGAGACGAGGGAGGTGTTGTAGAGGGTGGAAGGGTCACAAAACTGCAAGATGTGACGCTTCATCTCGACTGGGAGGGAAGGAAGAGGTCGAGAAGGGGAGGGAATGGCTTGAGAGTCCATGCTTGATGAATTTGCGAGCGAGGTAAGGCAGAAAACGTGGTTGGGCGCTGGTCGTGGGAGGAGGAAGGAGGTGAGGGACCGTCGAGCTCTTTCAGCGCTCCTCCTTCTTTCCCTTCCCTTGCCGACAACGAGTCAAGAAAACCTTCTCGGTGTCACAGCCTCGGCTTCAAGATGTTTCTCGTGTTTCGCCATCGCCAGACGAAAATTCTCGCATCGGATCTAATCAATCTCCTCTCCCTTCCCGTCTCTCCTCGCTCCCAAACCCAGCTCCAACCCCCACCCAACCTCGACCTGCCTCCGCAACCCAGCCAACCATCCCACGAGGTAGACACCGAAACACACCAGCACGTTCAGAACGACGTAGAGATCCGGTTTGGAAGGGATCGGGTTGGGGAGGAATAGCTCGAGAGCGTGAAGGACGAAGATGGTTGGGTAGGTGAGCTGGTAGACGACGAACGAGGCGACGGAAAGGGAGAACGAGAACGGCGACAGAAGATCAGCGAGGAGAGACGAGAGTTCGCAAGGAGCGAGGGAGTGGTGGGAGAGCGGACGTACGAGAGAGAGGTATTTGAGGAGCGACGGAGGAGATCGAAGAGGGTTCGTGGAGTTGAACGACCCGAGGATGTAGTTCCAGAGGGTGGTGATGACCGTATATTGGAGGGATAGACCGTCCTTTTTGAGAAGAGGGTATAAGCTGGGTGGGACGAAGGAACCGAGTGAGAAGAAGCAAGGTCAGCGAGACGAGACGCGTCGAGACGAAGATCACTGCCCTCCTCGCTCTGATCGAGACATAGCTACTGACCTGAAGACAGCGACATTATTGAGCAGCACACCCCATCCGTCTACCTCCTCTCCACCCTCGAGATCGAACATTCCCATCAGCACTCCCAGCAGCGGCACCAACACGCTCTTCTCGTGCACCTGGAACGAGAACAGGAAGAAGCTCATTGCGCTCTCCCAGACGAGCGCCGGTAGAAGTTTGCTGAAGTTGGTTCCTTTTGGTAGGGTATGGGAGAGGTAGAGGAAGTGGACGGTCGAAGGGAGGAGAGAGAGGAAGGTGAGGGCGAGGGCGAGAGGAGGGAGGGCTGAAGTCGGGAGCAGGGTTTTCCATTTGAGGACCGTGTTGGAGGCGCACTGGGAGATGTGAAACGAGGTGGGACGTGAGAAGAGGAGGAAGAGTCAGTAGAGCTTCGATCAAGGTGGTCGAGCGAAGAAAAAAAGGAAAGGAAGGAGGTTCGAACGAACCCAGAAGTTCGCAACCTTGTCCTCGAAGATCCCTCGATCGAAAGGGAAGATCCGATGCAGGACTTGTTGGAGTTCCGAGAGCGGGTAGAGGAAAGGTCCGAAAACGATGACGAAGGATCCCACGGTCGTCAAACCCAGCTTCAGCAAGAGCTTCGAGCTGACCAAAAAGACGAGAATCAGGACGCGTCAGTTTCGACTTCTCCATTTCAGCCGCTTCTTGTTCGACTACGAGAGGGACTGCTCACCCATCCACTCTACCCAAGTTCCAGCACTTCCCCACCAGCCAAACCCCCACAGCAGGAGCATAGTACAAGCTCATCTGCTTGAATCCCAAGCTCGCGACGAACGCGACGCAAGCGAGTCCGTCTTGGGTTCCGTTTCGAAGGAAGACGAGCGACCAGAGGGTGAGTCCGAGCATGATGGAGTTAAATTGGAAGTGACCGTTGTCGATGAGGATGAGAGCGGGTTGGAGAAGGAAGAGGAAGAGGTTGATTTGCTAGAAGAATCGAGGGAGGGAAGCGACGATGGTGAGCTTGAACGAACTCAGAAAGAAGAGGTTGAGTGGACGTACCTTTCCTCTTCTCGAGGTGCTGGACCCAGAAGTCTCCTCCTTCCAGTATATCCAAGCCCACACTGCACTCCAGTAGACGGCGACCTCTCCGAGCAGGACCGAGGCTCTCATAAACGCTTTGAGTCCGGCTGATTCGAATCCTCTTGATGAGTTGAGAGCGAACCAGGAGGGTGAGAAGAGGGTTCCGATCTTGCCGAGGAGGAGAGAGTGGTAGGCCGTTAAGGGAGGGTCTGTCGACGAGATTAGAACGGATCAGAGTCGGTATGGAGGGGAGGCAAAGGCGTCGTGGGAAGGAAGGAGGGACGAAAGGTGAGCTTGAACGTCAACGGAAAGGAGACTCACAATCCAAGCCCCAGTACTGCAAATCGAACCTGTACCACTGCTTCAACGGTATGAACAGAGTGATCTCCATCCAATGCCTCTGAGCCTCGAAGTCTCCGAACATAGGTCCATCTCCAGCTCCTGCGAGAAGCCAACCAAAAGCAAACGATGGTTCAGCTCGGTCAGCTCGAGCTCTCTCCTTCCTTCCCTCGATGCCTCCCCTCGAGAGTACTCACCACTATAGCCTCCCAGCCCAACACACCACTTCATCAACCCGACCACCAGCAGAATGACCGGCACTGTCAAGTGTCTCAATCCCGTATGAGCCATCCAATTCGTCCATCTCCTCGCTGGACTTTCTCCTTCCTCAGCTCCTCGACGATGATGGCTCCGTCTCCGAGACCGTCCAGAGCTAGAGATGATGGAGCCAGGGGAAGGGTAGTGCGAGGAGGTGAAGGATTGCTCAGATCTACAAAGCAAAGCGAAGGAGAAAGTCAGCTCGAGCGCAAGCTGGAAGGAAGGAGGGAGTGAGGGGAGGGAAGGACGGATGGGCCTTACCCGGCGTGAGAAGCTGCTTTTTTGGAGTGATGGCGACGTTTCCGTAGAAATGTGGGGTCCAGGAGCGTGGAAGAGGAGGGAGGGAAGCTCACGGACATCGCTAGACGGATGCGAGGAGGGGGAAGAGACGGTTCGGAGGGAAGGAGAGGTGAGGTTGAGCTTTCGCTCGCTGGCGCGACTGCTCGGGGCGGGAGACGTCGGCCTTCGTCTTTGAGTCCGAGAATATACATTCCTTTCAGTCTGCAGTAAATATATACCTCGACGACGTCTTCGGTCGTGAGACTGGGCAAGATTGCAGTTCTCTGGGCCGTTGAGGGGCCGGTTCGAGCGACGTCGCGTTCGCGTCTCCCGTCTCCCCTCACACACGTCTACTGCTAGATCCCAAGTCGAGCAACCTCATATGAGTCTACAGGAGCACGCCTAAGCCTCAGGGCGAGTGAGAGTGCTCTTCGAAGCCAACAGCCTTCGCGAGAAGGTCTCGTTCTCGTTTCGACCTTTCCGACCCTCCAAACGCGTTCAGATCATCCTCCCATCAAATATAAACACCCAGAGTAGCAGAAAACCTTCCCGGACCCGTTAATTCTTCAGGATTCGAAGGTGAACGAAGCTCCTACCTTGTGTCCAGGGGATCCGGCAAGAGGGGCGGAGAGTCGCCTGAAGGGAGGGAAGCGCTGGGAGTCAGGACGGGAGTTTCGAGCGCGAGGGAGGGAAAACGGGGCGAGAAACTCACTGGGTATCGAGGGCAACACCGAAGGAAGCCTTGACTCCGGGCCTGGTAAATTTAAGAAACAGGGGAGAAGAACGGTTAGAGGGGCGAGGGAGGGAAGGAGAGGAAGGGGGGAAAGAAGGGCGAGGCGACGCACCTGAGGGCCTGAGTGTAACCAAGAGCGAGGAGACCGAAGTTGTTGATCTTGGCCTTGACCTGTAGTAGCAGGAAGCGAGCGAGAAGGGAGAAGTCAGTATTCGCTCGGTCCGTGAAGAGGAAGAAGGTCGGGGAACGCACGAAAGACGAAGGGTCGAGGTAGCTGGTTTGGATCGAAGTGAAACGGGAAAAGGTCAACTCAATGCACTCGAAACCAGTGTAGGACACGACAGAACTCACGTCTTGACTCCAACCTCAAGGTTGACACCGGAGGCCTTGGTGTTGTAGACGGCCTAAGAGAAAAGAAGGGAGGAGAGGGAGAGTCAGCCGGCTGATCGCTCTTCAGTCGAGGCGAAGAACGAAAGCTCACCTTGGCTCCAGCCTCAGTCTCGGGGTTGACTCCTAACAAACCCAATGAGCCGAAATGTACATAAGTCAGTATGCGTTTCTGAGCACGTGTGCTCAAAGAGGGTTGAGCTGGGGCGAAAAGAAGGGAAGGCGAGGACTGACGGTGGTAGTACGAGGCAGAGAACAAGGAGAGGTTTCCGAGGGCGTGGATGGTGGCAGCGTACTCGGGGGCGGTGTATCCGACGGCGGCAGAGTATCGGGTGATAGCTCCAGTGAGCTGATCGTAAGAAGCCTCTCCTCCAACGAGGAAACCGTCTCGGGAAGCGACGGCGTCGGCGGTGAAGGTAGGTCCCTATTTGACGCGTTTTTCGATGCGGAGTTGGTGGTGTAGGTTAGATGGATGGGGTGGGAGGTGGTTTGGATGGTTGAGGAGGTGTAGATGAGACGAGGAGATGGTGGTAATGGAATGGGGAGGAAGGAGCAGGAAGGAAAGCCGAGAAGGCCCGAGTAAACATCGAAAGTCAGTCTCGTCGCTCGGAGAAGGGAGCTGTAGATGATACGAGACATGCACGAACCTTGAAGAGATCGACAGTAGCCTTAGCGTTGACTCCAGGGGCCTTGAAGAGGGCGGAAACGACGGCTCCCTTAGCGTTCTTCTCAGGGTTAAGGGTGGTAGCGAGGTCGAGCTTGAGGCCCTTAGCGAGGTGGTTCTCGAGCTCAACCTGAGTTCGGAGAACGTTGGCGGTGGTCCAGACCTGAGAGAGAGTGCAAAAACAAGGACGCAGGTCAGCAAAACAGCGATGGAACAGAAAGCTCGGAGGGAAGGGCCGGAAGAGGGAAAAGTAGGACGAGAAGGGAAGGACGGCGAATCCATTGTCGACGAGAGCTCTGAAGCTCAAGTCTCAGCTGGTGGACCCATCGAGAGACTCGGAAAGAGTCTCCTCGAGAGGAACCGCACGTTCTAGTGAAGCTCTAGCAGCAGGTTCGAGCGATATCGCCTCTCTTCCTTCTCGAGCGGACACGCCATCGTTTTCCAGCCCTGCCATCTCTTCGTCCTCCCTCCTCTCCCCTCCGGTCGATTTTGTTGAGGAAAACTGACCTGGGTCAAGGTAAGCCCCTTCTTGGCGTCGGAGAACTTTCCCTCGAGGTCGGCGGTGATCACGTTCTCTCCGGTCTTGACTCCAGCGACCTTGAAGGTAACACTGGGATTCGAAGAGAGCACGAGAGAAGATCAGTCAGAGCTGCTTGAGGAGCACTTGAAAAGGTGAGAAGGTGACTTACCCGGAAGCGGTCTTGGTCTTGATCTCGAGAGCGGTTCCAGCGAGAGGGTAGTCTCGGTTGAGCAAATCGTTCGAGCTCTTTCCGACATCCTGTAGAGGGGAAGAGAGGGAGAGGAGGAAAGAAGGAACGCGAACGGGTCAGCTCTGGGTCGATTCAGGCCGCGGAACCGGTGTATTATCGCAGGAGGCGGGCATGTCGTCGGACGCGACAGCAAGGATGGTATAGGCGAAAGAAGGGGAAGGAGGGGAGGGACGAGGGAGGGAAGGAGAGATGGAACGAGGAAGGAGCGCGAAAGGGAATCGAACTCACTCGCCACGCAGGGGGAACAGCTTGAGACATAGTAGAGTAGTAGGAGGGTGAGGGGTCTGGACAAGAGAAAGAGAGCAAGTCAGCGAGAGTTGTACGAGCGACAGAGGAGGAAGACGAAGCTCACGAAGGGGAGGAGGAGAGGAGGTGGTGGGTTGAGATCAAAGCGACGGAGCACGCTTCGAAGGTGCTCTTCTTTTCGGCAGTCGTCAAGGTAAAAACCTTTATTTTTTTCAACGTCAAGATCTGCCAGAAGACATCTCAGCAGTCATTGCCTTCGATCCAGCTCACTCAAAAATCAATTTTTGTCTATGAAACGGTGGGAACTGCTTCCGTCGGAAAGGAACGGGGTCGAGCTCACCCTTCGTTTGTTCGATCCAAACGTTCATCTTCTTCGAACCCCCCTTCAGACCCAGTCCTCGCTGCAAAGCTCACCAACGAACGATGGCCTTCGATATTCGTCCATATGACATCGTCCTCTTCTTCCGTGAGTCTCCTGTCCTTCATCCATCGCTCGTCAGAACCAGGGAGAAGAAGAGGAAGGGAGGATGTCGAGCTCGCGACCGTGACCTTCTCTTCCCCTCCCCACCTCGACACACCTCTACCAGAGTGCGCGAGACGCTCTTCCATCAGCACAGAGATGCGAACATAGAAGAGCTCGCATCACGCTCGGTCTCTCAGGCCTATCGAACGGCTGGGAGGGGGACCGAGATGGTGGGAGGGTCGACGTCGTTTCTCTTGGGGATGGAGCGCTCTCTCTTCTGCCCCTACTCTTCCCCAAAACTTCTCGTGAGCTCGAGCATGTCACTCGGAAGACCTCGTACTCATCTCTTCTTCCTCTTCTCTTCGTTTTTGCAGTGAGGATCATCGCCAACATCTTCCTTCGAGAGATTCGACCCCGAGGTGCTTTCAACATCCCACGTGAAGGTCCTGTTCTCTTCGCGGTCGCTCCTCATGTCAGTCAACTTTTTACACCTCAAACGCGTCCCTTGGAAGCCTTTCTCCCTTGTCGTGCTTGCAATTCCGAATCAAAGAAGAATTAGGAAGTCAAACGAGGTCAAGCTTCGAGCTGACCATCTCCTCGTTCCCTCCCTCCCTTCCTTCTTCTCTCTCAGCACAACCAACTGCTCGACCCGCTGCTCATCTTCTCAGAGATTAAGAAGGAGACAGGGAGGAGGGTCGCCTTCCTCATTGCCTCAAAAGTGAGTCGGTTTTCCTCGGCAACGGTTAAAAGGCAATCAACAGACGGTTCTCGAGAGCCGAGGCGAAGGCGAAGCTGAACTCGTTCCCTCCCTCTCCCTTCCTTTCTCATCTGCTCAGAGTCTCAAGATCGGATGGATTCGATGGGCAGCTCTCTGGATGGAGAGTATCCCAGTCTTCAGAGCGGCCGATGCAGCTGGTCAGTACATCCCTTTTTGCGTTTTGATTCGTGCCATTGATGGCATGGCCTTCGCGCGCGACGTCGAGTTGACATTTCCTTCCCTTCCCCTTGAAACAGTCAACGGTTCTGGGAAAGCTCGTCTTCACCCCACAGATCATCTCATCTTGCTCGGAACTGGGACCAAGTTCCTCACTCAGGTCAAGCCAAAATCTACCATCATGTTCGGCAAACCTCTCGGATTCGCTAGCGCTGAGATCGAGGAGGTCGTGAGCGACACGGAGATCATGTGAGCTGCCCTCTTCCTTCCTTCTTGTTTCAGCTTTCGAGCTCTCGCCAAGACACTGACATGTGACTCATCTACTCATCTTGCCCGTGTTCGTTTCTACAGGCTCAAGCGAGAGTTCGCCATCGAGAAGAACGACGGCAGCGACACTTCAGCGAACGGAACTGCTCAGATCAGGGAGCATCTCGCATCGCTCGGAGGCGAGGCTGGTCTTACGTACAAGATCCTTCCTCGAATCGATCAGACTGCAATGTATGGATCCGTCTACGCTCGCTTGACTGAAGGAGGCTGCATTGGATTGTTCCCAGAAGGTTCGTGCTCGGTCTCCTTGTTCTCGAGACGCGATTTTGCCCGATGTTGTGATTCTGCTCGATTCTTACTGACAGAGCTCGGTGATTTCTTCGACGATAACAGGAGGATCCCACGACCGAACCGACCTGCTTCCTCTCAAGGCTGGAGTGACGATCATGGCTCTCGGAGCGATGCAGGCGGATCCCAAGCTTCGCGTCAAGATCGTTCCCGTTCGTCCATCGTCCTTCGTCTCTCCCACTCTCGCGCGGCTCTCAAGATCTAGTACTGACTCGAAGTCTTCCTCACATCCTACAGGTCGGACTCTCGTACTTCTCAGCTCACAAGTTCAGGAGCAGAGCCGTCGTCGAATTCGGAGCACCCATCGACGTCCCTCTGGAGCTCGTCGCTGAGTTTGGAAAGGGAGGAAAGGAGAAGCGAGCTGCTTGTGGTCAACTTCTCGAGGTCATCTACGAAGGACTCAAGACGGTGACGGTCAGGACCCCTGATTACGATACTCTGGTGGTAAGTCGCGTCGGTTTTGATTCCACTCGGTTGAGCTCGAGCTCACCTTCTCCTCGCCCTCCTCCTTCCCTCAGGTCATTCAAGCTGGACGACGTCTCTACCGATCCCCTGGTCAACATCCCACTCTTGGACAGACCGTCGAACTCAACCGAAGATTCATCGAAGGATACCTCCACTACCAACACGAGCCTCGAGTCGTCAAGCTTCGCGAGCACATCATCACCTACAACAGAAAGCTTCGAAACCTTGGACTCCGAGATCATCAGGTCGAGAGAGCCACGCGAGCTGGTTGGAGGTCGCTCGGACTGCTTTTCTACCGACTTGGGCTGCTGCTGGCTTGGAGCATTCTCGCTTTGCCGGGTGTTGTCTCTCGTGAGCTCCTCTCCATCTCTTCGGCTCTCGACGCGACGGAGGAACTGACCGCTTCTCTCGATTTCTCTTTTCAGACGCTCCCATCTTCATCCCCGCCAAGATCTGGTCTCACCGAAAGGCCAAGGGTGAGTCCTCGGAAACTTACTTCGACGCGTCGAGCAAGCTGACCACTTCCTTTTTCCTTCGCGTTTTGCAGAGGCTCTCGCTGCATCTACCGTCAAGATCGCTGGTCGGGATGTTCTTGCTACATGGAAGATCACGTACGTTTCTCTTCTTTCGGTGCTCTCGTCCTTCCTCGAGCTTCGCCGACAAAACCTCCTCGTTTTCCTTTCACCTTCGTTCAGCTACGCCGCCGGTCTCACTCCCCTCCTCTACATCATCTACGCCGTTCTCGCTACCGTTCTCTCCATTCGATGGGGAGCCTCTCTGGCCGTCACCTGTTGGATGCCCATCTACGTCTTCGTCGGTCTTCCGTTCACGGCCCTCAGTGCTCTCAAGTTCGGCGAGGCTGCGATGGATATCATCAAGTGAGTCTGTTCGACGCGTTGTCTCCCGGCTTACACGACTCTGACCCTCTCTCTCTCTCTCTCCTTGCAGGTCTCTCCCACCTCTCGTCGTCAGTTTGATCCCCGGGAACGAGAAGCAGCTCGAGAACCTTCGAAAGCGACGAGCGCGTCTCGAGGAGGAGCTTGCAGGAGTCATCAGTTTGTCTTCCTCTCTCCTTTTCTCTTCCGTCTTGTCTCGAGCCCTAGCTGACCTGTCTTCTACCTCGATCCAACAGACACCTTCGGACCCGAGGTCTTCGAGAACTTCAACGAGTCGCGTCTTCAGCCGTCCGCCAACGTCCCTCCTTCTTCCCACTCCGTCGCTAGCAGCAACGTTCTTGGATCCGACGGAAACAACATCCTCTCACACGTCAGTCGATCTCCCTTCACCTCTTATCCATTCCTTTCGAAGACCCGCGCTGATGTCCTTCTCTCGGCGTCCTCGTTTCGAGCAGCCCATGAACTGGATCGACGACAAGATCTTCGGATGGTCCAAGACTGGATCGGGAAGCACCGAGCTTGGGGATGCAGGCTCTGAGGACGGCGAGTCGGACTACGATCAAGTGAGTAGACCACCGTCGCGTCTCTCTTTCTCTCCTCTCCTCTCCTCGAGTCTTCCGTTCTGACCTCTTCCCTCGCGCCTCGTCCTCGCTCAGGTTCTCGGCATCCTTCACACCCAGAACGGTTCTTCCAACGCTCGACCAGTCAGCCCAACTGGTCGATCGAGATCGTACGCTGATCTGCAGACACTCAGGGAGTCGGAGTCGGCGTTGAAGGACGAGGAGTCGAAGGACGACGTTGCGGACGCTGGACTTCATCATCGACGAGTGAGGAAGCAGAGCATGGAGTGTGCGATTCCTGTTGGGGAGGTGAGTCTCGTTTCTCGTGCGCCGTCGCAGCCCTCATCGAGTCTATCTTGAGCTCGAACGCGTCGCTGACCTTCATCGTTCGTGTATCTCGTTCGTCCTTTCTCGTCGCAGATCGGAAACTACGTCGGAGAGAGCCCCAAACTTGCGTTCCGAGATCTGACCGAGGAGGTCAACGAGGCTCACAAGAGCGATTGAGGAGGGAGGGAGATGCTTCGAAGGAGGGCGAGGGAAGGGAGCGTGGGAGGACGGAGTCGCGAAAGGAGATACTACAAAAGAAGGAGAAGAAGACTCAGGTTTCACAGGTGTTCAGTTTTTGCTTGCTTTCCATTTTTCATCGCTTATATTCCAACACGACTTTGACGATAATTTTCTCGACTCGTCGTTGGCAAGGAGACGAGAAGGACGCGACGAACAAGGGAGGGAGCTTGGAGGGAGGAGAACAAAGCTCGCGTCCGCCAACTTCATCTTGCCCCTCCTCCCTCCCTCTCCCACTTCTCCCGAATCCTCCTCCTCCTCCTCGTCTATACCTCGCTAGGATGTTTGGTGATGATGCTCTCAAGTTGATTGTAGATGCGCGAAGATCGACAGGTGAGCTCAAAGACCAAAGGAGCTTCCTTCCCTTCCTCCCTCCTCCTCTTCCTCCCTTGCTGACCTCCCCTCCCCCACCCCCCTCCCTCTTCTCTCCCCCCACCCATCCCCTCCTCAGCCACCGACACCCTCCAAAAGTACAACTCCGAACTCGTCCGAACAGTCTGCCTCGAAACCCGACTCCTCCACGACGAGATCCTCCGTCTCTCCTCCCCTCTCAACGGTTCCCAACTCACCCAAAACCGCTCCCTCCTCTGCAACCTAACCGTCCAACACCTCTCCACCCGTCGAAACAAACGCTGCCTCCTCGCCTACCACGCCCACAGAATCGACCGCCTCAACGCAGCCTTCTGGTCTTCAGGAGGAGCTCTCGCCCACGTCCTCAACGATCCAGAAACTCGAGCCAAACTCTCCCCTCACGAGGTAGACTTCCTTCGGTCGTACAACGACTTGGTGCTCGACTACAAGCAGGAGTTCATCGAGGTGTTGGATTTGAGTGGCGGGGTGGAGAGACCGCCGAAGGAGTTGTATGTTAGCGTCAAGGTGGTGAGGGATTGTGGGATGGTTTATACAGAGAGGGGGGCGATTGATTTCCAGAAGGGGCAGAGGTTCTTGGTTAGGAGGAGTGATGTGGAGAGGTTGATTGTGCAGGGGTATTTGGAAGAGGTGTAGGGAGAGGAGGGGAGGGAAGGAAGGGAGGGATTGGGAAGGAGAAGGGAAGGAGAAGGGAAATGAGGTGAGCTCGCGTTTTCCTGCTTCCTTCCTTTGTTCGTGCTTGCGGTAGAGAGAGGAGCTGATCATGCTTTCCTATTTTCGCCCATCGTTTAGGAATGAGTTCTAGAGGCTCCAACGTGGTCGGGGAAAGAGGAACGTTTCAAAGAGGGACAGCGACGAGGGAGGGACAAGCGAGCTTCGTTGTTGTCGAGAAGGTGAGCTCTCGCTTCTTCTTTCGTTCTCTTTTTCTCCCTTGGAACGAGCTCACGACGCTCGACTCCTAACTGACACTCGTTCCTTCGCTTCTCTCAGCCCCGTGAACTCGCGCTCAAAAGCCTCGTCCTTCGATCTCGACCTCGCCTCGTCGCTTCGCTCGTCTTCGCAGTTCAGTCCTCACCCTGATCTTTGCTCTCGCCTTCACTCGCCTCGCCTTCACTCGCCCAGAGCTGACTTTATCGCCCGTCTCTTCCTTCGGCAGCTGTCACGTTGGTCGCCATCGCGGTCAAAACCGTGCTCAACGTCGAAATCGAGCAGGCAAGCACGAAGGTTCGTTCCCTCCTCGCGCGTCTCTCCCTTCTTTTCGCTCTCTCGTCTCGTCGCTGACCTCTCAACTCCGCCTCTCTTTCCTCTCCAGCACGCCATCAGATCGAGACTCGTCTGCCCGCATCCTCGCGAATCGCGTCTGCCTGGGTCGCGGCTCTTTGGAGGCCGTCGACGCTCGTCTCGTCAAGTCGGTTCGAACGTTTCGATGGACATGACTCTGCATCGCTCGCTCCCTTTCCCAGTCAGGAAAGCTATCAGATGGTCCGTCAAAGCGACGTGAGAGCGTCCCAGAACGAACTGCAAGATGACACCACGGGAAGGAGGCCAAAACACGCGTCAAGCCTCCTCGATTCGATCGACTCGGCTTTCTTTGCGACACTCACTCCCAGACACGAAAGCACGAGGTGGTGTGGAATGTAGTTCGTTCATCGTAATATAGCAAAAGAAAGAAGAAAGCAGAAGTCTCTCCACCAAAGCGGCGGAGAGGTCGAAGGAACGCAAAGCAAGGCAAGAACGAAAGAGAGATGAACCGAAGATCTACTGTATCGAAACGCACGTTCGGATTCGACTAAGCCAAGCTATCCGACTCCCCGATGAACTTCTTGATCCTAAGCAAGATGTCCGTCTTCCAGTTATCGAGTTTGGTGACCTGGTCGTACTCGACGACGTGAGCGGTGAAGGCCTCGACGTCTCCGTCGTTGACGGCGTTGGTGATGGAGGTGAGGAACCGAGCTTCTCGGGTGGAGGGGAAGGTGACGTCTGCGTCCGAGCGATAGCGAGTGGACGAGGGAGGTCAGTGTTGATTCGAGAGGAGCGAGGAGGGAAGACGCGAGGAAAAAGAGCAAAGTAGGACGCGACTCACCCTGCTGTCCCCACTTCTCCAAAAGGTTCTTCGCCAGAACGACATCCTCCTTCGCCAAAGCACTGCGAACACGAACCGAATCGAAAGGTCAGCGAAACGTTCGAGTCCGAGCTCAACCGCCCTCCTTGTCTCGGTTCGACTTCCGAGAGATCAGACGACTCACCAAAGTCCAGCCTTCAACCAAATCTCCTTCACACTGTACTTTGTCAGCGCGCTCGTCAGACTCCAATCGGCGACCGAGTTGTAGGTGTCGATGGCTCGCTTGTAGTCTCCTAGCGATCCAGAGAGGTCGGCTGCTTCTTTCAGGATCGCGTTGGCGGTGCTGACGAGAACGAACGAGGGCAAGCGAAACCACCGTCAGCCCGTAGTCTTGAGACTTCCTTACGACCCTCATCTTCAGCTGAACGTAACCGCAGCTCGAGCAACGAGCTCAAGTCGAGGGAGAGGAGACGGTTCGACTCACGCGTTCGCATCCTCCATGCTGTACCACTCTCCAGCCTTCTCCATCGCGTCCCTGGCAGCTGGCAGATCCGTCTCCTTGAGGATCATTCCGACCTCCTTCTGACGGTCAGCGGCTTGACGGAACCGACCGAGTTGGGTGAGGAGGGTGATGGCGTGGGTGAGGGAGTTGACGGCGTCGGGGAGGGAGGTGAGGGAGGAGGATTTCTTGTACCTGTGAAGAGCAAAAGCGAAGGAAAAGAAACAAGAAGTCAGCATTCGGGAGATGTAGATTGGTGGCGAGATTGCGCCGAGGCGAGTGAAAGGGCAAGGGCTTTAGGGAAGGTTGGGGGGGGGGGAGGGAAGGAAGGAGGAGGTGTGTGAGCTGAGGGAGGAGAGGAGGTGGACGAACGATTTCGAAGCGTTCCAGTAAGCGTTGATAGCGTCGTCCTTCTCGTTGGCTTGGAGACGACAGTCGGCTTCCCTGGAGGTGCGGAAGAAGAAGAAAGAAGAGAAGGAGGTCAGGACAAGCGAGGGAAGGAGAGGGAAGGTGACGAGCGAAGGTGGTGAGTTGAGCCAGCAACGTGTTGAGCTTAGCTCGATAGAGAGAGCTCGGAAGAGAGCGATTTGAAGCGGATGAGATGAGTATGAAGTGCTGATCTTCCTCGAGCAAGAACGAATCTGCTCGAGGATCGAGAGCTCTGAGGGAAGCGAAGGAAGACACCGCCCGAGGTCGCGGAGGAAGGAGGAGGGAGGAGGTGCGAGGTCGGTTGCCTTCCTTCTCCTTCAGACCCTCTCCGTCCACCTCCAGCAGCGTCATCACCTCCAAATCGATTACCTGAGGCTCCGATAGGACTTCGCCGACCTCGTACGAGCTCGCAGAACCACAAACGACGAGAAGGATAGCCAGGAAGGTGAACTGACTGATCAAAAGCCCTTCCACTCGAATCCCAGCTCTTCTCGAGCTTGAAAGCATTCCCAGCTTGTTGGAACTGTGACCATCCCATCCCAAGACAAGTCAGCTTCCCCTTTATATCATCTGCGATATCTATAGATCGTCGAGGGAAGCTGTAGAGAGGCAGGAGAGGATGACGTACCAGATCGGCTGCTTCCTCGAACTTGGACGTGTTGGACGAGAACCAACCGGAAGAGGAGGACGCCTTCTTCTGAGCACGGGCGAGAGTATCAAGAGCGGAGGGAGGCATAGCTGGAAGAGGAGGAAAGATGGGTTGGGTGAGGGGGTGGGTGGTGGTTTGGGAGGAGGAGGGAGGGAAGGAGAGCGACGGAGGAGGGCGAGAGGAGAGGAGAGGCTGCTTGGCAACCGCTTTTTTGCTGCTATTTCAGAGTTGCTCAACTTTTTCACAGAGCTGAGCTTCAAGCTGTGTCCGAATTCTCTTCCTTGCTCTTTTTGCAGCCGAAAAAAAGCAAGGGGACCGTGTTTTTCTTTTCCCTCCAGCGATGGGCGAGACAAGGCGAGCGAGAGACCTGGGCCTTCGAGCTGACCTTCAACGTCTTCCTTGCCCTCCCCCCTCCCCCCTTTCTTTCTTCGTCGTTCTCTTGAGCCATGTCTGTTACCCTTTCCAAGCAGGAGACAGCTGCCATCTTCGCTCACCTAAAATCACAGAGGGCCAACAAGGTAAGCTCGCCTTCGAAGCGAGGGTGCGAACTCGACGCCTCCTCCCCTCCCTTCCTTCCCTTCGCCTCTCTCCCTCGTTGCTGACTCTCTCCCTTCATTTTCGTATGTAGACATGCTTTGACTGTCAAGCCAAGAACCCTACCTGGTCCAGTGTTACGTTTGCTGTGTACCTCTGCCTTGACTGCTCGGCCGTTCATCGAAACATGGGAGTACACATCACTTTCGTCAGGTAAGTCCAAAACACCCCTCCTCCTCCTCTCCCTTCTTCATTCTATACATTCTAGTCTTTTCAGGGAGCGGCCATGAGGTCTTCTCCGCCTCACCCTCATGCTGAGTTGGAGGATGGACTCGGATTGAGGCTTGGAGGAGCACGCTCCCTTCACGAGCCAGCGCATCCGTCCAGTCCTCCCTCCTCCCCTCTCCTCGGCTCGACAGCTATCTACAACCATCCTCCTCGTCTTCAAGAGTGCTCATCCTCTTCCTCACATGCATATACCCGCTCCCACACTTTTGAATCCTTGGCTGACACTTCTCCCTTCCCCTTCGTCGCGTCCCTCCCTTCCTCGTCCTCCTCCGAATCCTCCCTTCCCTCCCTGCTCCTTCCCTCTTGCTTCCCCTCCCTCGCAGGTCCACCAACCTCGACTCTTGGACGGTCCTTCAACTTCGAGGAATGAAGCTCGGTGGAAACGCCGCTGCTACCGAGTTCTTCACCAAGAACGGAGGTTCCCATCTCCTCACCCTCCAGGATGGAAAGCAGAAGTACACCTCAAGGGTCGCAGGTCTCTGGAAGGAGGAGCTCGAGAGGAGGAAGGACGAGGATGCTAAGAGGTTAGTACTTCTCTTCTCTTCGAGCGAGGTCGAGCGCGAGCTGCCTGGGGTATGCGAGCAAGTGGGAAGGCGAGAGAGAGGGAGACATGCCTAGCTCGGTTGATCGAGCTCACACACCCTCGCGATCGTACAAAAGCTGACCTCTCGCCCTCCCTTCCCTTTCTTCTTCTGCTTCCTAGGTTCCCCAACAACCTCTTTATCGAAGGAGTCACCAACGTCACCCCCGCATCCTCAGCCGCCTCAGCAGCACCAGAAGACGACTTCTTCGCCTCCTTTGACTCCTCCAAACCCAAGGTCGTCGCCGCTCCCATCGCCAAACCTCCCACCACCTCCAGCACCAACCCTTCCTCCTCCTCAGCCCCCATCCGACCCTCAGGTCCCACTCCTACCGCCGCTCCTCGTACAACCTCCTCCGCTTCCCTCCGCTCCACCAACAACACCTCCCCTTCCTCCAGCTCGACCTCCGTCCCCCTCACCGCCGCTCGTCCAGGCCAAAAAGTCTCCAAGCTCGGAGCGTCCAAACTAGGAGCCAAGAAGGCTGGCTTGTCCATCAACTTCGAGGAAGCCGAGAGGAAGGCTAAAGAGGAGGAGGAGAGGATCACCAAGCTGGGTTACGATAGGAAGAAGGAGGAGGACGAGGAGAAGAAGAGGAAGGAGGAGGAGGCGAAGAAGATCGCTGCTGATCGGGCTGCTGGGGTTAAGAACGGAGCTGGGTCGAGGAATGGAGGAGGAGCTTTGGGGAGTGGTGAAGCGGTGGATAAGCCTGTGGTGCCGAGGTTGGGTTTCGGACAGACGTTCGCGGCTCCGGTGGTTAAGGCTCCTTCGAACGGGTGAGCTCTCGCGTTTCCCTTCTTTGCGCTTCGTCGGCGACTGGAGCTGACTCCTTTCCTTCTTCTTCTTCTTTCTTCGACCTTCCAGAAGTAGCCGAGGACCAGCAGCCGACGAGCGAACCTACGCTCGAGACAAGTTCTCTGCTCAGAAGGGTTCGTTCCGTCTTCCTCCCTTCCTCCCATCCCTAACTCCCTCCGTCCTCCTCCTTCCCTCCCTTCTCACCCCACCCACACTCCCAATCTAACTCCCCTCTTCTTGTTCTCATTTACAGGTATCTCCTCTGACCAATACTTCGGACGAGGATCCTACGACCCCGCCGCCTCCACCGAAGCTCAATCCCGTCTCCAGCAGTTCTCCGGCGCCTCCGCCATCTCGTCGAACCAGTACTTCGGACGGGACGAGGAGGACCAGCAGCAGCAGGCGTACGAGGATGGGATTGGGGGTGGGGAGGGACTGGAGGGGTTGGAGAAGGCTGCGAGGGAGGTGGTTGGAAGGGTGTTGAGCAATCCGGACGTGCAGAACGTTGGGGAGAGTATAAGGGCTGGGGCTATGAAGGTGAGTGTTTCGTTTCGAATGGGCTCCTTCCTTGGGAGAGTCTGGGTGTGGATGGGTTGAGTGGTGGTGGTGTGGTGGAGGAGGGTGGGAGAAAGAGAAGAGGATGTGCTGACCTTTGTCTCTCTCTCGGTCTTCTTTCGCAGCTGTCGGATTACCTCGCCCAGATGTCCACTGAGCGTTAATATGCTCTAGCTTTCCCTCTCTCTCTCCTTACTCTCACCTCGTAGACCTTTCTCAGGTTTCTCTTCTCTTCTTTCTTGCTTTCTTTCGTTCCTGCGTCCGATTTGGGAACGCGTCGACTTCCCTCTTTTCCCTTCTTCTCTCTTCTTCCTTTGCCTCTCTTTTTGGTGGGTCGGAAGCTAACGTATCGAGTTCCCACCCACCGCTTTGTCTATAGTTCTTTTTCTTCACGTTTAATGCTTCACTCTCGTTACTGCTCTTCGAGTTGAAGAAGAGAGAGGGAGAGGAGAAACGGGACGAGAACGTGAACGCGAGTCGGCTGAACAACAAACAGCGCGGTCGTCGCTGTCCTTTACTTTTGATGCGTGAAGATTTTCAGCTGTCTAGGAAGGGTTTCTGGTCCTCGGGGATGTTTATATAAGATGGGAAGATGCTCTGAAGGCGTTTGGAGGGTTGGAAAGGTCGAATCGAGCCTTCTCGTGACGGCTGTTAGTCTCGAAGCATTCTCTCGGTCACCCTGAGGCTCCGATATACTTCTTCAGAGTCAGCTCGAGTCTCCTGGAGTTGGGCTTGAGAGCTAAGTGGGAGATAAGAGCGGAGAGAGACGAAGCGAGGTAGACGATGTTTTCGGACGCGTCGCTGGAGAATGATCGCGAAGGAGGCTCGAAGCTCTCTCGAGCCGAGGAGAGGAGGTCGAGATGCAAGGTATACATCCAATCGTATGCAAGGGACCAGTCCGAGGTGCGTAGGAGAAGCTCGAGAGCGTTGAAATGGCAGGGAGAGAGAACGGCGCCTCGTCCCAGACCTGAAAGCGTTGCGTGAAAAGGACGAGGTCAGCACCGTTAGACCTCGCCTTCGAGAAAAGATGATGGACCGAAGGACGTACCATCACTCCTCTTCCTCCTTCGATGTAAACCCAACCTCCTCGAACCTCACATATCTGTTGAACTTGACTAGCGCGTCCTGTCTCTCAAGCTCTTCCATCAACTCCTCCTCCTCCCGAATCGAGTCCAGGATCTCCCTCTTCATCTCCTCCGACGACACCTTCACCACCACATCCTTCACCTGCCTATCGTAGTCCTCAAAACACACCAGGCTGTAGAGGAAAATCCCGATCTGCCATCCGAGGCTGTACGTGTCCACTCCCTCCCCGTACTCGCGCGCGTCGAAAACGACGGAAGCGAGCTGGGCTGCTGAGAGACAGGACCCGATGAGAGGCTCTGATGTTCCCGAGGCATATATTTGGACGTCCTTGAAGAGGATCGACTTGAGGTTAGGGAAGCTGACGGGAGCGAAGCTGTAGAAGCCGGTTTGGTCGTTGTGGAAGGGAGAGAGACCGACGACGGGGAAGTTTCTAGGGTTGAAGAATGGGAAGACATGGCTCCATCTGCTGAGGTCCTTCACCGCCTTCTCGTCGGGCTCGTAAGTGTTGCGGTCCTCCTTGAAGGCGAAGGGACGGAAGGTGAGGAGGTCGACGGCGAGGGAGGAGGAGGAGGAAGGCATTCGATCTCGAGAGAGCGTGAGGGTTCCTTCGTAGTCCGAAGTTCCAACGACGGTGAAGGTTCGGATGTGGGAGAGCGTGAGAAAGGGGGCGACTTGGGTTTGAGTGGACTCGTCCTAGCGAGAAGGAGGAAAGGAGAGGAGGGGGGAGAGGGAGGAGGTGAGCTCGTCTTCATCTCGTCTGCTTCTTCTCCACAATGCCCATCCAAAGAAGGCGAGATCCGACTCACTCGTGAGCAGAACAGCAGCTCCAGATTCGAAAGCCCAGTAATCTCGATGTCCTCGTAGAGAATCGGGGAGGAGAGCTCGAGGAAGGCGAGCGAGACGAGGGAGGTGTTGAAGAGGGTGGAGGTATCGCTGAAGCGCAAGATGTGCTCCTCCAGCTCGGTTGGAAAAGTAGAAATAGGATGAGAAGGGGAAAGGACAGTCTGAGATTCCATGTGGGATGAACTTGCGAGCGAGGGAAGTGGAGGGATTGAGTCGCCACTGGGCGTTGGGAGGAGAAAGCATCAGGACGAAGGAGGCCTCGAAGGTCGAGCGAGGGAGCGATGAAGATTGGCCTCTCCCTCTCTGAGAGCGAATCCAAGACCTGCGTTTTGGTTTCGGATCTGGTCAGTAGAATTCATTTTCGCTCTCTGAAAAGGAGAAATCAAAACGAGAAGAACTGTCGTCCCTTGACGACCGCCCTCTCACCTCCCCCGGCTCTTCAAGCTCACGACGTCCCTTCCACCCTTCCTTCTCTTCCGACTTCCACAGACCCTTCCCCTCCCTTCCTTCCCTTCTCTTCCTCAACTCTCTGTCCTCGTCACCTTCTCCAACCCTCTACAGAATTCTACGAGATGTCTCTCATCCAACTCAGCTCCCCTCCTTCAACGCCGACTCGGATCCCTCGCCTTCCCTTCGAGCTCCTCGCTCAGATCATCAACGAGGCTCCTCGAGAGGACTTGCCGGCCGTTCAACACACGAGTAGGGTGTTTAGAGAGGTGAGTCGCTCATATCGAAGGGGGGAGAGACACGGGGGAGGAGAGGGGGGGAACGGAGGGGAGGACGGGACGATGTTGAGCTCGACGACTGACCGCTCTCGTTTCCCTCCCTGCCTACTTAGATCGCTCGACCACTCCTCTTCAGAAAGATGACAGTCACATTGTCTTTTGAAATGGCTGGGTCGCTCTTGAGCGTAGCTGGAACTGAATCCCTCGCCCACCTCGTCAGGTTCGTTGAGACTCCTCCTTCCCCCACGTTCGGTCCAGCGAGGCAGCGCTGACATGTCCCTTCTTGTGCTTGTAGAGTCGTGCAGGTTCGTGTAGGGGAAGGTCCCTACCTCTACTCCGACCACGGACACGAAATCCTCAACATCATCGCTGTCGCGATCAGCCTTCTCCCAAAGCTCAAGAAGCTCAAGATCGACGGGGACGCATTTGTGGACGCGCCGCTCGTCCTCAACCGACCACTGGAACAAGCGATTCTCTGCCATCCCACCCTTCAAGACCTCTCGTACGGACGATGGTACTCCCCTTCAACCCCCTACGACCTCTCCTTCGAACGTCCGCGGTCCCATCCCCTCACCATCGACGAAATCAAGTATCCCCCATCGGTCCCCTTCGAAGGACGAGACGGCGTCCTCCCTCCTCATCAGTTCTACAACAGCATCATCTCTTTCATCTCGAACCACCAACTCCACGTCCGATCCATCCACCTCTCCTCTCTCCAAGACGACGGCTTTCCCCTTCCCCTCCTTCTCGAGACTCCCATCCGCGGGCTCGCCTCCTTCAGCATCACGACCTCCTCCATCAATTCTTCACCTCATCTCCTCACCCAAACGGAATGGCTCTCCCGCTTCCTCGAGGATCATCCCCTCCTCCGTCGACTCGAATTTAAGTACGACTCATGGAGCGACGATTCCGAGCTTGTTCGTCTTCCCTGGCGCGCTTTCTCCTTCGTCGACGGACTGGAAGGGATGTCGAGCAACGCTATCGTCCCTTGGGATGATCTTGGACCCATGGCCTCGATTACCGTCACTTTCGAGGCGAGGCAGGACAAGAGGGCCGTCGTCGGTCTCACGATGGAACGATGCGAAGACGGTTGGGCACCAACACCATCGTTGACGACGCTCGCCGTCGGAGGCCTAGCTCTCGCATTCCCAAACCTCGAGGAACTGCATATCTGCGGGTGCTTTGACACGCCGGAAGTAAGCTCGCTCCAATCGTCTTCGTTTGCTTTGGGAGACGAGACGAGAATCGAAGGGAACTGACCCGAATTATTCTGTGTTCTCCTTTCCTTCTTCAGCTCGCTCGAACCATCGCTTCCTTCGCCGGGTTCAAGTTCCTTCGGACTCTCACCTTCCCGTCGAGCCTCCATCTCCCATTCAACTCGATGCTGGACCCTTGCGAAGCGTTCGCTTTCCTGGAGCAACTCGAACTCGACGAGGAGGAACCGTTCCTCTCTCTCCCTCGCGGCTCTTCGAAGCTTGGAGAAGAGCCCTGGAGATACCCTCTCACTGAGGCGGACAGAAACGATCTTCGTGACCTCCTCTTCAACTCTGGATTCCTCGGTGGAACGACGGTCAAATCCCTCGTCGCTCCCTTCGACGACGACTGGAGGAAGTTGGTCGACGTCGCATCGCCGAGTTTGGAGGTGCTCAAGTGGAAGGTGTACGCGATGGATCGGTCTCAAGCAACGTTGGACTCCACACGGAGCTCTTGGGAAACGTCGTCGTGGATCTTCGACCGAAGGAAGCTCGGGTACAAGGTCTGCACTTGCGGCCTGAACGAGTACGAGGTCCCCTTCTGGATTGACGCGCTCATGCGCTGGCAGAGACCTCCCCTCTTCGAACAACGACCCGACTTCGTCCCTGCTTTCACTCTGGATCGATTTTTCACCTCTTTGACTTAGGTCCTCGTGAGTGTCATCTTCATCATCTGTGCGTTCGCGACTGAGCGACGAACTGACGCGTCGTCGTTCTCTCCTTCTTTCATTGCAGTCTCATCCCTACCCTTCCTCCGCATCATCATACTCCTCCCCTCGCACCTCCTCGCAATCCACTTACATCGCTGAACGGAATCCTCGTTGTCGTCGTCAAGGCTGAGGGAACTCGTCGTCGCAGTCGGAAGGTGAGCTTCGTTTCGTCTCGTTTTGATCCTCGCTTGACTTCGCCGAATTCTCCTTCGCTGACCTCGTTCGAACCCCCTTGCGGATCTTAGCTAGCTACTCAGTCTTCCACTCACCTATGAATGACTCTCGTAGCACTAGCTCTCTCATGCAGATCAGCCTCTCGAGCTCGCGAAGCAACCTTCCAATCTCGCGATCACGTTCCATCTCCTCCTTCTCGCTCTCGCTCCACGCCAGCCATCTCTCGGCCCGCGTTCTGACGAGCTCGAGCTCCGAGTTGACGAAAAGTAACCAACAACCGTCGAGAAGAACGAGAAGGAGATCGACGAGCAAGCAGGGCTCGACCTCGCCTTTCCTGCGCGTCGCTCTTCCGTCGACCTTCTAACGACGCCGGACCTTCTCAACGGAACAATTTTCGAACGCTCGGTTTGCGAATACGAAGAGCGGATGTGGTTGAGACCTCGGACAGAAAGGAAAACGGCAGCCGAAGAGAGAAGGTCGAACAGGGTCGAACAGGACCCAGGCTCGAGTTTGATCCTTTGTTGAACCTCGAAGCGTTGCAAAGGAACATTTCTCGAGCCTATGAGTCCGAAGTATTAGACTCGCGTGGTGGCTATTTGCACCATTTGCTTTGTTGAACGTGAACCTGTTCGTGTTGATAAGAGAGGGGTCTCAAGAAGGTGGTGGAAGCAGCACTGAGCTAGAGAAACCAGGGAGGGGGGGGGAGAGCGGGAAGCGACGCATTGAGCCGAGAGTTCGTTTTCTGCCTCTTTCAGTTGCTCCGTCTTTAGGTCGATAGAAAATTCCATTGCGTGAGTACATAGAGGGGATACAACTAAGGATATGAGAACAGAAATCTACCTGAGAGTGATGAGAACCTTCCAATGGAGTCTAGTCTAAAACAACACCTGCTGAGCTCGCTCAGCCCGCTCGCTCCCGCCCTCCCTCCCTCCAATCACCTCGCCACCAGATGAACCGAGTCTTTACGTGCGTCTGAAGCATCCAAGGAAAGACGAGAGGATGTCAGCGAGTGGATCACTCGAGGCGAAGATTGACAGAGAGAAAACTCACCGAATTGGTCCAGTAGTCCTCTCGAGAATCTCCTTTGCCGTTGATTGATGCTCCTGGATGAGATTGATAGGGGATGCGTTGAATTTGGGAGCTCTGGGAAGGTTGGCTTTGTAGGAGAGAGCTCCAGGGGTTGCGGAAGCGGGTTGGTAGAAGAGAGCGAAGAGGAGAGCAGAGATGAGGAGGACGAGTCGCATGGCTGGGAGATGATGGGAGTTTGGGGTGATGGGGGTTCGAAGGAGAAAGAAGGGGGTCTTTCGTTTGGCCCACCTTCCTGGGATCAGAAGCCTTTGGAAGATTCGGTCGATTGAATTGCAAGCCCGGCAGTCCGAAGGAGGAACGATGATGGTTCTAAAGGGAAGAGGCGCTTGGGAGGAGCCGCGGAGGGAGGGAGGGGAAGGGAAACGAGGGGAAGTTTGCTTGTTTCTTGCTTCGTTCGCACGTTTCCTCTTTCGGTCGACCGTTCGTTTTCTCGCTAGACTGGAAGAGGGAAGTCGAAGCGAGAGTGCTTGGGTGAAAAAATTACGTCTTGGGGAGCTTGCTGAGGTGGAAGAAGGGCTTATCTCGGACTTGAGCGAAGGCGAAGGACGCGTCTGAACGTTGTTGAGCTCGCCTCTCCTTCTTGTAGCTCTGGGCTTTGAGTTTCAACCTCCCCTCCTCTTCCCTCTAGGTTTTTCGACACATCGACCAATGCAGTCTTCGAGAGCTCGAAAGAAACCTTATCCCCGAGAGAGATGAAAAACTGTACGCGTTCAACGTTCAGCCTCGACCCTCCCTCCTCCCCTTCAGCTCCTCGCTCGCTTCTCCTCCCCAGCTTCTCCCTCTCTTCACTTCGTTCCAATGCACACGATCCTCTCACTCTCACAAGGGGCAGCTTCGCCGAAACTGGAAGTCTAGAACTGTGCGAAAACCTGCATGCTATGATTTGAACCAAGAGACCCGACCTCGTTCCCCGTGCGAAGAAATAAAAAGACGACCCTGCTGCCCCGCCGAACGACTACTAAGCTAGCACGAACATCGCTCCCACCATCGCCAAACCTCCCAAGGTAGAGAAAGCTAAGGTGACCTTCCCTCCTCCTCCTCCAAGCCTCCTCGTTCCAGCTCCGGTCGCAGCTCGGGTCGTCGACGTGCTCGAGGCGACGGCAGCCGTAGCGCTCGCGACCTTGGCTGAGGCCGAAGCGAGGACTGAAGTTGCTGCCTTAGAAACGGATGCGACGGCGCTGCTGGTGGCTACGAGGTCGTCGGCGCTGGCGGAGGGAGAGGAGGAGTCGGAGGCGGTTGCGGTGAGGGACGCGTCGGTGACGAAGGATTGGAGGTCGGCGAGGTCACTGCAGCTTGCTTTGAGGCCTGGGAGGGAGAACAGAGAGCGAAGAGCTCGATGTCAGCGCGGTGTAGAGAAGAAGGAAGCCTTAGATAAAGACGAGGAGTCGGAAGAGGAAGAGGAGGAGCGACGCACTCTCGATCAAGTCCGCAGCGGAGGATCCTCCCAACGCGTTTGGAGTGCTCGTCTCGATGCAGGGAAGGCAGCTGAGGACGCGAATGGAGACACTTGGATCAGCTGTAGCTCGAACGCTAGATAAACGAGTGAAAGAAAAAGAAACCCACCTCGAGTAAGCGTCGAGGTAGTCGCTCTCGCAGAAGCAGTTCGCCTTCTCGGTGACGCCGAGAGGATCACAGCTGTTGGTGAAGGAGATGAGATCCGAGCATTGAGACTTGCACTGGAGGCGCGAAACGAACGAGCAGGGGAAGGAAGGGTCAGGGACGAGGCCCGACGAGAGGGGAGAGCTCGACGTGAAGTTCGCGACGGCCGAACTGAAACTCACAGCGTCAGGAACAGCCGAATCCGGGATCTCCTGTCGCCTGTTGAGGTGGTGAGAGAAGAGGATAAGGGCCGTAGGAGGAGTGAAGGCTGCAAGAGACGGAGAAGAAGAAGAGAGGAAGAGGTCAGACTGGGCAAAGGGAGAACGTGTCGAAGCGGGAGGGTCGGAGGAAAGAGCGGGAGCGGAACGGAACGAACGACGAGAAAACTCACCTCTCGCGCTGCACTGGACAGCAATCGAAAGAATGATGAACGAGAGGAGGTTGAGAGCGAGCATGGTCGAAGAGTGAGAAGAAAGGCGAAGGTGAGGGGAAGGAGGTGTCGAAGGGCGAGTCGAGTCGAAGTCGAGGTTTGAAGTTTGGAAGAGTTGAAGGTGGTGGTTGGATGTCAGAAGCCCCAGACTTGCCCTCCTTCGTTTTCAAGCCCTCCTTTTGGAAGGGTACCTAGAGCTAAGAGCGAAGGTCAGGTGGTGAGAGCTGCGAGCATCGCCCCTCAGGAACGAGAACGGCGAGGTCGAGTGATCTCGCCTCGTCGAACCGTTCTGAAACTTTTGGGCGAGGCGAGGGAGAGCTAGGACTGTCTCGAGGGTACCTGATTGATAGTTCCAAGGGGAGAGAGTGAGGGCGTCAGGACGGGGTCGGAAGGAAAGAGAAACGAGAGCGGAGAGGCGAAACTCACGACGCGTCTCGGCTGCTCTTCCGCCCCCTTCCGTCGTCGCGACCAGGGTCTCGAGCTCGTCCGAGCAGACCTTTAGAGAAGAGAGGATGTCAGTGAACCGCATCACTCGAACCCAGAATCGAAGGCAAAAGCGAACTCACTCGTCGTGCGAAACAAGCCGAGCGTCTCGCTCTGGACGCGTCCTCCCTCCCTCTCCCTCCTCCCCCCTCGCTCCCTCTTTCCCACACCCAACGAGAGAGAATAACAAGAAAGGTTTCGTAATATGCAAATCGAAACAAAAGACCCGTCAACTACTACCCACACACCGAACCCTTCTCCAGCAACAAAAGAAACAAATACTAACGTGACGACTCGTAACGGAAGATATCAGTCTAAAGACAACCAAACGAGGAAAGGGAAAGACGAAGCGAGAAGACAGAGAAAGAGTCCCAATCATCAACTTCCAAACCAGCCTAGGAAGACAACCACCTTCGGTCTTTTCAATCTTTTAACTCCCTCCCTCCTCCCACCCCAAGCCCAGCCGAGCTCGAGTTTAGACCTCAACCTTCGCGACCTTCTCGGTCACCTCCTCAACGTCCTCGTCCTCCCCACCCTCCACCTCCAGAGCTGAGAACGAAGGAGCGGCAGCAAAGGACTTCTTCTCCACCACGGGGGCACCGAGGGAGATGTTGGCCTTCTTGGGCGACGCGACCTGCTCGACCTTCTTCTCCTCCTCTCCCTCGACGACAACGACGGGGGCGGTAGCGACCTTCTCCTCGGATCCAGCGGGAGGAGGGGACGTAGGCTTGTTGTTGTTGTTTCCTCGTCGATCTCCTCCCACGGGAGGAGCCCTCACGAACGTCTTCGCCTTGAGGTCCCTCGCCTCCTTCTCCTTCTGCCTCTTCTCCCTGCTCTCCTGCTCCTGCTTGGCGATCTTCTCCTCGACCTCCTTCGCCCTGGCGGCGTTGTCGACGGCTCGGGCGGCTCCGAAGGGAGAGGGTTTGTGGGCTAGGGGAGCGGCGTTGGCCGGGGCTGGGGAGGAAGGGGTAGAGGCTGAGGGAGAGGTAGGGTTGGAAGGGGAGGGGGTGAGGACGCCCGAACCGGTTCCGGTGGAGGAGGTGGATCGAGGGAGGAGGGTAAGAGGTCGGCGGGAGGCGGGTTGAGGGGAGGAGGTGGCGGAGGGGATGGCTGAAAGGGAAGCGAGAAAGGAAGTCAGCGAGGGAAGGAAAGAGAGGTGTTGAGCTCGACGCGAGAGCTCGCGAAAAGAGAAGAGGAGACTGACGAGATCGCTCAGCGCTGCTTCCAGGACCACTGGATCCCTTCCTCATGTTGGACCTCCAATCCGAAGGAGACTCGTCGGCGGGAGCGTTCGAGGGAGGGAAGGGAGAAGCTCCTCGAGACTGGAACTCGTGCGAGCCTCGTCGCGAGGAGGGAGCGGATCGCTCGACGGTGGGGACGAATCGACCTCCTCGAGTCCACTGAGATCAAAGGATAGCACGAAGGAAAGTGGTCAGCTTTGGCTCGCGAGAATCGAGAAGGAGCAGCGAGAGACGCGGAGGGAGAAGCAAACTCACCTGATCCTCGGTGTCGGCAGGCGACAAAGGTCCCTCGTTGGCAGGCCTGAATCCTCCAGGTCCTCCGGGTCCTCCAGCTCGCTGATGAGGAGGAGCCTCCCTCTCGACGGGTCCAGTAGCGACGGGCTTGTTGCTCCTCCACTGGCTAGCAGCCTCAGCAGCAGCTCCGCTCTCGCTCACGAAACCTCCAGTTCGAGGAGGTCCTCCTCCAGGAGTTCGAACGGGCTCCGCCGAGGGAACGAACTTGGATCCTCGAGCCGCTCCCCAGTCTCGCTCGGCCTCGGGGACGGAAGGAGAGTTGTTGTAGGAGGATTGACGGGGACCGTTGTTGGAGGAGGATTCGATGGGAGGGAGGGGACCCTCTCGTCGCCAGGAGGACTTCTCCTCAGCGGCGGCAGCGGAGGCGGAGAAGGGAGATCCACCGAGTCGGGATCCAGCTCCCTTGGCTATCAGAGGAGGAAGAAGAACGAAAGAAGAAGAGGTGGGAGGAGGGACAGCAGGAACGAGGTTAGCCGGAGGGAAGAGAGAGCGAGCGAGAGAGGTGGTTCGAAAGAGGGAACGAACGAGGCTCAGCTACGGAGACTCGGACGGCTCGGCCAGCGAGTTGCTGGTAGGGAAGAAGGAGAGGAATAAGATCAGCTTGATTTCGCGAGCTCAAAGGTGGGAAGGAAGAAGAAAAGGAGAAAGTCAGAGCTCACCTCGCCGCTTCGACCCAGACCCTCCTTCAGCATGTCCAAAGTTCCGAACTCGACGTAACCGAAACCCTTGGGCTTTCCCTCCATATCGTTGATGATCTTGACCGACACGAGCTGTAGACGAGCACCATTCCCAAGAGGTCAGCGAAGAAAGAGATGGTGGGAGGAGGGATAGTGCACGAACCTTGAGACCGGTGAAGAAGCTGGAGACCTCTCCCTCTCCTACGTCGAACGCGAGGTTTCCAACGAAAGCGGTCCAGGGAGCCTGGGTGGGAAGAGGAAGCTCTTCTCGAGGAGGTCCACCTGTAGGAAGAAATAAAAAATCAAGGTCAGTCAAGATGAGTAGAGAAAGGGTGGAGCCAACGTGGTGACGTTCCGTGAGCTCCCCTTCCCTTCCTTCGTTCTTTGGCGAGCTCGCTCTCGTTCCCTTCCTTCGATATATAGATGAAGGTACTTACTGAATTCTCCTCGGTTAGGTCGGGACATGAAGTCACCGTCGTCACCACGCTCTCCATCAGCTCGAGGAGCGGCTGAGAAGGAAAGGAAGCGAGAACAAGGAGGGAGGGAGAAGGTCAGACGAGGTCGAACGAGGGAAGGAGGAGAGAAGAGCTGGTACGACTCACGAGCAGAGGGAAGAGAGTCCATCTCATCGGCCCATGATCCGAGCTCTGGATATCAACGCGTCGAGAAGGTCAGTATACATAGAGGGAGAAGGGAGGAAGCGAGGCGGGAGGAGGTGAACTGACTGTCGTCCATGAGGAAGTCGCTCAACGCGATCTTCTGGGATTTCTTCTTGGGAGCTGAAGAATGAAAGTTACACGGTTAGAACCGGAAGAAGGAGGGGTACCGGATGAGCTACTGAACGTACCCATTTTGAGTAGTTTGAGTAGAGAAAGAGGTGTTGGTTGGAGGTAATCGGGCGAGCCTGGCTCTGACTTTTCACCTTTTTCGATTCGAGCGAAAGAGCTCGACCTCTCCTCCTCCCTTCCCTTCCTTCTCCTTCTTTGAGCTCGCAACCATCACACAGAATCTTCGTCGAACCCATCTACACACATTCCCCTCCCCTCTCCCTCCTCACTTCCTTCCTCGGACTCAAACCCATCCTCGGACTCCCCTTCCCCCTCCCCCCCTGCGACGATGCGACCTTCGTCCTCCCTCTCCCGTTGGGTTCCTACCCTCCTTCGATCTCGCGTCCAGACGGATCTCACCCAAGTCGTTACTGTCGCCACTCCCGGCAAGATCCATCGACACCGACCTACTTCCCTCCCTCCACCCGCACCTTACCTCTTCCCTCAAACGGTCATCCTCGCCGACGGTTCTTCCTTCACGCTCATGACGACCTCCCCTCGTTCGGTCTACAAGCTCACGCGAGACATGTCCAACCACCCAGACTGGTACCCGAATAGGGCAACTTCAAGAGATCTACGAGACGAGTTTGGACGAATCGGGAAATTCAAGGAGCAGTACGCCGCCAGCAAGGTCCTCGCCAGGGGAAGGAGGGCACCGGGAGGAGCGGTCAGGAAGGTCGAGAAGGAGGAGGAGGACGAGGAGGAGGAGGACGCTTACGCTGGTGGACTGGAGGACTGGATGAGTGAAGGAGCGGTAGAGATGAAGGAGAACATCAGGCCGGTTAGGATCAAATCAACAGGAGGGAAGGGAAAGGGGAAGAGGTAGTACCACCACGAGGAGATGAGGGAAGGTCAGTCTCTTTTTCCCTTCCTTCTTTTTGAGCTCGCACCTTAGTTCGACTCGAGCTCACTCCTTCCCTCCCTTCGTTCTCGCTCAGACCTAGATCAGATGCTATACAAACATTTGATTCGAACACACACGCTGAGAGGGAGAGAGCTAAAAGAGTACAGTCGAGCAGAGGAGGAGCTGAGGGCGAGCGAGAAGGGGAAGGACGAGCTGAACGAGACGAGACGAGACGCGAGCTAATTTCTACAGAACAGCAGAGGGAGATACAAGAGGAGAGAGTACAACAGAGGGAGCAAAAGGACGCCAGTACGGATACAACAACAACGAATCGAAACGCGGAAACCCTACATCGCCTTGGGTTTGGAGGAAGAAGAGGGAGGGGAAGCCTCGTCGACCTTCGCTCCTAGGATCTTGACTGCTCGACGCAAACGAGAACAAGGTCAGCTCTCCCACCTCCCAAGCGAAAGCGAACGAGCCAGTACTAACCACCCATCCCCCTCTCCATCCCTTCAGCCAACCCACCCAACCCCCCTCCGGTCGTCAACCCTCCCGTCGTCGCCCTCTTCTGCTCGCTCCTCTTCTTCTTGGAAAGGGAAGAAGAAGCAGACTTGATCCTCCAGATCTCCCTCTTCTTCTCGAGTCGACTCCCGTTCTTGCGTCCCGAGGAGGAGGAGGCGACGCGTTTGCCGGGGAGGGGAGCGGAAGCTTGTCGGGAGGAGAGCCATTCTGAGGAAGAACGAGAAAACGAGAAGGTGAGTTTTTGGGTTGAGGAGAGTGGAGGGGAAGGGAAGAGAAGGTAAGGAAGGGGAAGGAGAGGGAGAGGGAGGGGAGGGCGCGAGCGACCCAGAGCTCGAACGAGAAAGAAAAAGACGTCGAACTCACTCGGATCCCTTTTCCTGTTGGGACAGATCCTCTGAGCGACGTCGGGACAGCTCATCATGTCGTTCAGCATGTCTGCGACTCCGAAGTTGGCTGAGTAGACGCAGGCGGGCGAGTTGCGGTCGTACCTGTTCGAGCGCGAACGTCAACGCGACGAGGGAGGAAACGAAACGACAAACGAGGGTCAGCTTTTGGTGAGTTTTTCGGACGGAACGAGGACGGAAAGGGAGTGGAAGAGTGAGAGGAGAGTAGCGGGAGAGTGGGAGTGAAGAGCAGTCGGACGTACTGGCAAACCAACCTCCCTTGAGAATCGTAATCCTGACTCGTCGCCGACAACCCGTTCTTATCCCCCACAGGACACTGAACGACACACAACGTTGGTCCAGCACTAGGAGAAGCCTGAGACTGCCGTCTGCTGAGTCCGTGGTGGGAGGCTCGTCGTTGTCGCTGGGTGGGAGTCATGAGGACGGGGAGACGAGCTGCTTCAACGACGGAGAGGAGAGCGAGGGCGACGAGGAAGAGGAGGGTGGGAGTTCGAGGGGACATCTTGACTTGACGAGGAACGAAGGGTGGGTGACGAGCGAGAAGAGGAGACGAGAGAGGAGAGGGGAAGGGAGACGGGGGTTGGTGGTCGTGAGGAGGAAAGCAACGAGGGACGAGTTGTGTTGTGTTTTATAGAGCGAGATCGAGGAGGAACAGATGTAAATTTCTTCTGTGGACCTGGTTGTGTAGGAACCGAAAGGATTCTGATGAATAGGGGAAGAAGGAAGAGATCGAGACCACGAGGGACGAAAGGAACGTCGAGGTCGAGATGATTCGAGAGAAGCCTGAAGACTTTCGTTGGCGATGGCAGATCTTGAGCGATAGATGAGGTGTTTGGACGGGAACTAGATATCGATAAGTAGAGATTTATCGAACTGGACCGATGGAGGGATGAGGAGAGAGGGAGGTGGGAGAAGAGCGAAGTGAAGACGCGACGCGTCTGGTCTGGTCGAGAGATGAGTCTCGACGCGTTTTGTGTTTCGCTCGGACACAGACCGCTCGGATGCAAAGTTTCTTCAGAGGATTGGCTTCTTCGATGTAACGGATAGAGTCGAAGATTGTGAGGTGGGTGAGAAGCAGAGACGAAGGAACAGACGAGGCGTCCTGCTTCGGTTCACCCTTCTCGCACGCGTCGCGGTCCAGGCTTTTGTTTCAAGCGCTCTGAACCCTTCTGAACCTTCGTGAAAAGATGGCTTACTCGCGACGAGATAGGAGGAGTCCGAACGGCGTCCAAGCAACGGACTATCTTGGTCTTTCTCATCGTTCGCTCCCCACCCGCAACCGCCATCGTCGAACCAACCCAAACCGACAACAATGCGTCTCTTCCTCCTCCTCGCCACTATCCTCTTCGCTCTCCTTTCCCTCCATACCGTCTCCGCAGCTCCCGGAGCTCGCATTCAAAAAGGAATCATCGCTCCTGCTAAGGGGAACCTCTACCAGCAACGCCAGACCACTTCATCTGCTGTCGTGAAGAGGGGAATCGAAGGACCGACTCGCTTGAAGTCCAGGTGAGTTCAAAAACCCGTCTCATGGCCTTCTCGCAGGTACCAAACCATAGCTGGAGAGATGACTGACCCTTGTGCGCTGGTGATTCATCGGTCCAGGGCGTCAGCAACTTAGGTAGAGAACTGACGTGTGAAGAGTTGGTCGACGCATGGAGACGAGGGGGACAGTTCCATTTTAGAGGATCGGTTCACCAGATTAGATGGGTTTGAGGTATCTAGCTCAGTCTACAGGAGTCTTGAATCGATTCAGGCTCCCGGATCGAGAGGAAGAAACGCAAAGAAGCGAGGACGAAGACGCTCAGGAATCTTCTTGTTCGGCTCCCGTTTCTCGAACGCGTCGACTCCGAATCCAAGTCTCAGGTGTTTGTTTCAAGTCGTCTGAACCTTCACGAAAAGATGGCTTCCACGCGACGAGAACAGAAGGGCTTCGAAGTTTCGAACCTTCTCTGCGCTTAGCTCGAGGTCTATCTTTGTCTGTTCCCAGGTCCCAGACCTCGCCCCTCAACCACCATCTTCAGAACCGACCCAAACCCACAACGATGCGTCTCTTCCTCCTCCTCGCCACCGTCCTCTTCACTCTCCTCTCCCTCCACACCGTCTCTGCACTTCCTGGAGTCCGAGCTCGCAGACCTGATATCGCTCCTGCTGAGGGGAATGTCTACCAGCAGCGTCAAACGACCTCAACCGCCGTCGTGAAGAGGGAGGTCGAAGGGCCGACTCGAGCGAAGAGGGCGTGAGTTACCGTCTGTCTTCTTGTCTCAGCGGATGTGCTCGTACCTGGAAAGATCACTGAACCTCGCGTGGTTTCGATTATTCTCTTCAGGCCGTCGGAGAGGAGGAAGAGGAGGTCCATCTGAACGCGATGATGAGTCGACGAAGGGCGAGGGGTCGATTGGGTTTGTCTTTTCATAGAGGTTGAGTCGGTTCGTCTATCTACATGGGTCTGAGGTCTGACGATAGTATCAGTCAGCTGAAGTGGATATCTCTTTGGCTCAGGTCCGCTGTTGTTCAAGCAGCGAGGAAGGCGTCAACAAGGTTTAGACGCACCTTCGTCGAACGATCAGACGCCCGTCGTTCCCTTTCGTGCCGTGATGTAAGCACGGAAGGGAAGCGACAGTAATGGTTGAGTGGGAGGGCTGGATCTGACATTTCGAAGAGGAAGAGAAGTGAGAGGAAGGGTGAAGACCAACGACTCGCGAGACGCGTAGCTGGTTTGCGAGAAGGAACCGTTTGAGAGTGCTTCGAGTGGGCGGTAGAGAAAAGGTCAAGTCGTGGATTCATGCATATTAAGCTACCATAAGGACTGTTCGACAAGAAGAGGGAGGGAGGGGGGTCAGCGTACCCGTCGACGCGACGCGACGAGACTCGAAAGGAAAGCTCACCTTCCGACGCAGCTCGAGTCGAGGAGGATGTTCCGTTCAGCGATGGTCGAAGACGAGTGGAAGGCTTCCGAGGAGAGGGGTGTGGGGGCGAGGCGAGATGATGGGAGGAGTGAGGCTGGAACGGAAAGGAGGAGTAACGAAAAGAAAGACGACGCGTCAGTTCGCTCGATTTCGAATGTTGAAGAGGCAAAGAGGAGGAGAAACTCACGTTGACCTATGACGAACGAGTGACGAATCGATCCAGAGTGAAGGCAGGTACGAAGTCGGGTTCTTCTTTGAAGAGAGGAGGTCCAGAAAATACCCACTCGATCAAGTCCTCCCACTCCCGCCATTCGTGACCAGGAGGCTCCCGCTCCAATACCTCCTTCGACCTCGCGCCAAAGATCGACTTCGTCGAATCCATCTCGTCCCTCCCACACGCCAATGATCCCTGCAACTCGTCTCCCGCGTACACGACCCACTCCAACTCCTCCAGACTCGAGCTCGAAGCGAACAGTCGTCGCCACTCGTCCTCGAACGGAGCCACGTAGTAAGCGAGAGTCCGTTTCCGGTGGATCCCAGAGGTGAGGATGCGGTGGCGAACGAGGTCTCTCTCGGAGGCTGTCATGTCCCTCGCGTCCTGCGAGTGTTCGTCCTCGAGTTCATGGAGGATGTATTCGACGTCGTCGTGGTCGAGCTCTGGATAGTAGACGCTGCTGAAATCGAAGGGGATTCGAACGGCCGAGAGTGAAGAAAATCCGGCGAGGGCGGCGATGCTCTGAGCGACCTGGGAAAGCAGTAAGCCGAAGCAGGCGAAGGACGCGTCAGGACGAGTCGAGGCGAGGCGTGTTCCAGCTCGCGGGGGGACGAGAAGAAGCGAACGACATCGCAAACGCTCACCTGAGGGGTTCTGAATTTTCCTCCGATACCGAGCTCCTTGAGGTTTGGGAAGGCCGAAACGAGAGCCTCAATCGTATTCACCTCTAGCTCTGGAGCCTCATCCTCGAAGAAGGTGACTCTCTCGAACGCGAGAGTGACGAGTTCTCTCCCTCCCTCCGGCGATAGGTCCAGCACCAAGTGCTCCATGGCTCCGAGCTCCGTCCAAGGGATATGATCCTCGTTCGAAAGTCCCTCGAGTCCGTCGATGTGAGAGAAGGCGGGCCAAGGAAGGAAAATCAGACCGTAGTCGTGCGTCCTTCGAGGGTCCAACGTTCCCACGAACTCCACTCGTCGAAGGGAAGGGTGAGCCTTGACGAACAGCGAGAGCCAATCCGTACTGGTGAGAAGTTCGGGGAAGAACTCGTGACTGGAGAAGGTTCCGAGGGTGAGGACGACGAGACCTGTGAGGGGGTTGGAGAGAAGGAAGGGAAGAGGGAAGCCGTCCTCTTCGTCGTAGCCTTTGAGATCGAGGTGATGTATGTGGAGGTGGTGATGATGTACAAAGGAAGTGATCGTTTCGTACAATTCGTGGAAGCCGAGGGAGTTCGACGTTCTGAATGCGTCTTCGTTGAAGGCGACGTGCTCGATGATGAGAGGATGGGATCGGGTTCGAGTAAAGGAGACGTCGTAGGGATTGAGGGAGGATAACCATCGGTCGTATGCGAAGAGCCAGAGGGTAGGATGAAGGAGGACGGCGTGTTCGAGGCGTTCGTTGAGAACGAGGAGGTTTCGGGGGAACTTCTCGAGCCTGAAGGTCTCGAGTTCGGAGAGAAGTGAGATCGCGACGGCAAGGTCGTTGAGGATCGTGTTCGACCGACCGCTCTCATTCAAGGGAGTTTGAGTGATGGATATTGCTAGAGATCTACACGGTCGGGCGAAAGCAGAGGTCAGCACTGAGTTGTCGAGAGCTGGAGGGAGGAGAGGGGAGAAGAGGAGGAGACGAACCTGACGAGAGCTGCTAGCTCTGAGCACTGAGCGATGTTCAACAGCGAGTCCTTGACCCCGCAGACCGAGGTGAAGGTGAGATCTCTGAAGAGGAAAGGCCGAGTGATCTACATAGAGGGAAGAACGGGCGAGGGAAGAGAACGAAGGTCAGCTTCGTCGAGCTCAGCCTTCCCTCCCTATCCCCCCCCCCCCCTCCCTTCTTTCCCTCTCCTGACTCTTTCCACGCAAACTCCAGCTCACTCACCTCTCTGAACATCCTACTCGTCGCATGAACCGCCAGCAAGTCCTCTCGACGAGCCTCCTTGATGATCTCGGAGACGAGCTCGAAGGGGAGTCGAGGAGGGATTCGAGTCGACCTTGACGATGGAGGGCTGCCGTCGATAGCAGAGGCTTGAGAAAGTTGGGAATTGCTCATGGGCTGAATGGAAGGTCGAGGAAGGTGCAGAGGAGGGTCGAACACGAGATAGAGGTAGACCGGTGTCGTGGATTGGGTCCGAAAGAGAGGGAAGGAAGGGACAGTCGAGCTCACCGAATTTCGTCCGCAAGTGCTCCCAAACCGTCAACTTCTCTCCAGCCTCTAACTTTCAAGCAACTCGAAAAAGCATGTCCCATCACGGCCACGACCACTCTCACGGACACAACCACGGCAGCAGCTCGGGAGGAGGAGGAGGATGCGGAGACGACCACGACCACGACCTCTCGACGGATGGAGAGCAGCAGAGTCTCTTTTCGGAGGTGGATCGTTCGTTCGCCTTCGATTTATATCGACTGGAGTCTCCTACCATGCTAACGGACTGCCTCTTTACTTCAGGTGACAACGTGGTAGCTCTGAACGCTGAGAGGGAGGAGATGGGACGAGAAGTCATCAAGTTCGTTTTGAGCTCTCCCCCTCCTCTGCTTCCCTCGCCGTTTCGAGCCCAATCTCACCATTCTTTGCTGATTTGACAGATCCAGGGACATGATCGAAGACGAAATTCTCTACTGCCAGAGCGAGGACGACGGAGAGGTCATGATTCGAGGTCAGTGTCGACCTCCTTCCTTTCCATCTCTTTCGAGCACCTTCGCTGATCTCTTCTCGTCCCACAAAGTCCCCTTCATAGGAACCGTCAAGCTTCGATCCATAACAATTCGTATAGGAGGAGGCGGCATCAGCAGTCCTGACAAGATGAACGTCGTGAGTCCTTTTTTCTATGCTCTTCCACGTCGACGCACCTTTCGCGTCCTTCGACTGATCATCTCCCCCGTTTCCTTCGTTCCCAGTACGCCAACTCCTCACCCGACTTCTCAGACCTCGCCTCTCACACTCCAACTCAATCGTTCTCGCTCGTTCAGACCTCTGCAGCTACGACTTACGACGTCAGGTTCGTTTTGCGCCTCGCTCGTTCTTCCTCCCCGTCCCCTCGTCTTCTCTATCTGACTCTTCCCTCTCCCCTCTTTTTCGTCCTCCAGGATCTCCAAATTCTCCTCCATAACCCACCTCACCCTCCACTTCCCAACTCCCACCTCCTCGTCGTACGAGGAAGACACTCCCATTCGAATCACCTACGTTTCCTTCTCGGGAGACGCGTTGAAGCTGAGACGAGAAGTTCCGACGGGGGTGGTGTACGAGAGTAACTCGAGACCCGTAGATCACAAGGTCGGAGGGTTGGGGGTTGGTGGGTTTGAGAGTAAGCTGGGGCAATAGGGACGCAATCGGATGAGGTTGATCTTGCTTCGACGACCGCCTCAATTCGTCTGTTCTTCGTTGCTGCCGAACAACCAGAAAGAAAGACGGTAGAAGAGACGAGCATGCAAAAGAAGTACGGTAAGAAAGATAGGACCCAAATGAACGAGAAAAGGGGACGATGCAACACAAAGCAAAATGTAAAACGAAACGAAGACAACGAACGAACCGAACCTCAACCCTACTTCCTCACCCTCGCACTCTTCCTCCTCCCACCCACCGTGACCTGACTCTCCTCCTCCTCCACCACGCTCGTCTCCACACTCTTCCCACCATCGATGATCCCCTCCATCATCTCCTGGCTATCTCCCTCCTCCTCCCACGTCTCTCCTCTCCTCGCCATCTCCCCTCTCCTCAACGCGTCCATGATCCTCTGCTTCTCTCTCCTCGCCTCGGGATCGTCGTACACCACCCGAAGAGACTCGTTCCCGTCTTCGGGTTCGTTGGAGTAGCGTTGCTGGAAGGAGGAGGGAGGGGAGTTGGCGTGGTAGGTTGCTGGAGGGAAGACGGGAGGAGGAGGGGAGAGTCGTTTCGAGGAGGTGGTGGATTTGGCGGGAGAGTGGTTGGGAGAGAGACCGTCGGCGTTGCTGTGGGAGATGGAGGTGGATGGAGAGCGGGTGGCCTGAGCGAGGACGAAGAAGAAGAAGGATGTCAGTCGAGGGGAAGGCAAAGCAAAGGCGAGTCGTCGCGGCTGAACTCACTCGACCTGGTCGTCCGAGAACTCGCTTCCTCTTCGAAGCCTGGAGACCGAGAAGAAGACGATGAAGGGTCAGCTCGGGCAAGAATAAAGCTGAGCACGAGTGAAAGCTGAAGCTCACCCTCTCGTCGACCTCCCTTGCAGGAAGCAGAGGCTCCTTCTTCGCCTCTCCCATCCGATCGATCATCTCCTTCAGATCATCCGTCAACGCAGGCGCCTTCGAAACCCTCTCCCTCTTCTTCCCCTTGGCCACAGCCGACAACAGTCCTCCTGATCCACCTGAGTCCGTCCTTACTACGGAAGAGCCAGCGTTCGAGCTTGATGAGGATGATCCGGACGCGAGGGCGGCAACGACTTTGGTCGAGGCAGGGGAGATGATGGGTTCTTGAAGTGGTGGAGGGACCGGGAGGAGCTTTGAGGAAGAAGTGGTGGGAGAGGATGCTACGGTGGTGATGATGGTGACGGGGAGAGGGTTGGGAGTGGCGTTGGCGTCGGGGAACGCGTCGTTGAGGAGTCGAGAGGTTGCGACGCGTTGAGGTGGTGAGAGAGGCGAGTCGAAAGATTCCGCGCGTTTGGATGTTGAACGTTTGGGTGAGGGTGGAGGACGAGCTTGATGGGATCGGGATGGAGAGGAGATTCCGGCGAGGGACCGACTGGAGGTGAGAGGTTTGGATGGGATGGGAGGAGGGGAGAGGACGGTTGGGGAGAGCTCTCGACCAGGGCTGGGGTCCTTGTCGATGAGAGTAGGAGTGGATCCGAGAGCGGTGGGGAGAGTGAGACCGCCGTCTGGGATGGAAGGAACCCTGGAGAGGGAACGATTCGTCGAGGTGTTGGAATCCGACCTTCCCAACTCGGGAACAGGCATTCGGTCGACGGCGGTTCGATCCACTTTGTCTAGAGACGGCGAACGCAGAAGGATTTGAGTCAGTCCGAGTTCAAGACAGAAACCAGTAGACTGTAGACTCACCGATGCAAGTCGAGGCTCCCAGAACGAATTCTCGAAGCTCAGGGATCCGTCCCTCGTCCGACATCCTGATCATCCACTCGGGACTGACGATGGGAATTCCCCATTTAAGAGCGAGGTTGTACTTCTGACCCTCGACCTCGTCAGGAGAACAGACGAGGTGGGTAACCCGTCGAGAGAAGGTCGCGTCGTAGGTTCCGCCTGAACGAGAAGATGAAGGTCAGCTCGAGCGTCGTGTCGAAAAGGAAGAGGGAGAGACGACTCACCCAAACACCCGACGAGATTCTCCATACAGGCCTGCATCCGGAAGGGAACCTTGGTAGCCGAGAGGATGATTGACTCGGCACCTGCAGAGAAGAAGGAACGAAGAGAGGTCCGTTCCCTCGTCGCGAATAGGGGAGTACACGAAACGAGACGCGACGCACCTGGAATCGGGATGGGAACCGTCACTGGAGTATGATGGCGGAAGCTCTCGAGTGGACAGAGCTTGTCGTCTCGGTAGCAGCTCTCGACCCAGTGCTGAGTGACGAAGCGAGGATGGGGGCGCGACGAGGAGGTTTGAGACGGGAGGGAGATGCGAGGCTTGCCACTGAGAAAGGATCAACGAGAGGTCAGATCGAGACGCGTTCTCGTCGCTCTCCCGTAAAGCTGGCTCGTTGGAACTCACCGATTCAGCTTGACTATCACGTAGTCCACACCTTTCCCTACCTCCTTCTCCTCGTCCTTCACGATCACACCTCCCAAGATCGGAATGCACCTCTCCATATCGCTCCGAACCTGCTTCATGCCGCACTTCAGAAGGAAGCGTAGTCCGGCGAAAGGAGAGGAGATGGGAGCCGTCGACGATGATGATGAACGACTGGAGTTGGCTCCTGCTGGGACGAGGGAGGGTCCGATTCCGAGAGCCGAAGGAATGGCGTTGGCGGTCGACGCGAAGGAAGTCGAACGAGCTTTCGAGAGCATCCGACCGAGTTGAGCTTGAGCGATGGCGCTTCCCGTCGACTTTGAAGGTAAGGCTTGATCCGAGGAAGCTCTACGAGCCATCTTTCCGATGTCTCCGACGGCTGGGAGGTCGTCGTCGTCGTCGTCGTCGTCGTCTTCCACGACGCGACGGCGTTTCGATGTTGAAGCGTCTGATGGTCCAGCTGTTCCGAGGATGTCCTGAACGAGAGAGGCTCCAGGTGCTGCTCCTCCTCCTTGGCGACGTCGTTTCATCACAGCCGGCTCGTTGCGTTCGTCTCCAGCCGCGACGAGTATCGGGGTTGCTGCTGCTGCCGCCGAGGTCGATTCTGCGACGAGGGAGTCGGCGAGACCAAAGAGGGTGGAGTCCTTTCCACGAAGAGCGATGTCTCGAGGAGGGATGAACTCTGGCGAAGCAAAAGGAAAGATCTCGGTCAGAAATGATCTCCAAAGAGCGGCGGAGGAGAGCGAAAACTCACGAGGGACGTTCTTGGGCGTGATCCCACTCGCAGGTCTCGAGATCTCGTACTCGTCCTCGTTCCAGCGACCTAGAGAACAGAAACGGAGATCATCAGCACAGTGATCGACTCACGAAGCTTTCAGTCAACGAGAGAACACTCACCATGAGCTCCCACACAGTCCCAGAACCACTCCGGTCGCACGATCTTGATCGAGACCTGTTCCCTCTCGTACTCGACTCGCTTCTTCCCTCCGATTCCGAGTCCATCGTCGACGAGCTTGGCGACCGTTCGCTTGGGAGGAGGTTTCCCTTGAACCTTGTTCAGAAGGAAGTCGGCGTTGACTCGTTTGGCGAATCTAAGCGGAGAGAAAGAAGAAGAAGGTCAGGATCGACAAGGAGACTCGGAGGGAGACGAAAGCGATTGAGGACGAACTCGATCTTGTCAGACTTGTCGTAGTCGGAGATGAGGTGGGTGCAGGTGAAATCAAGTCCTCCAGAGTATTCTCCTTGGAGGGAGTCGATGAGAGCGATCATGGTGTCTCGTTGAGTTCCTGAAGAGAAAGAAGGGACGCGAGGTGAGCTTGACGCGAAGGAGCCGACTTCAACGAAAACGAAGAGTACCACGAACCAGTTGGGAACCCAGAGAGACAGATACGAAGACCTTGGAAGGCTGGTAGGCGATGCAGCGAGATCGACTGAGTGGAGGGAAGGAGAGAGAAGTCAGCTTGAGTTCGCGAAGGGCGAAGGAGGCAGGGAGGAAACAGTCGAGCTCACCTCCGTCAAGCTCACGTCTCCTCCGTCTCTCCAGGTTGCGTGGGTTTGACGAATCCAGTCGGGCGTGAGGATTGGGAGTCCGAGAGATAGCGAGACCTGATGAGATCGCCAGGGAGCAGAGTAAGCAACCAGCATCGCGAACAAAGGGAGGAAGAACGGAGGGAGGGTGAGGTCGAACCTTGTACTTCTCAGAGGTGAACTCGCAAGCGACGAGATGGGTGGTGGTGTCCGTCAAACTGGATTCCACGCGAGCTCCGAGTTCAGTAGCCATCGAGTATAGCGAAGCCTGTGTAGAGAAACGCATCTGGTTCAGCGAGGCGAACGAGCGCAGGGAAGGGAGGCAGGAGGGAGGGAGGGGATGAGAGGCAGACGGACCTTATCCCTTACTCCAGTGAAACAGACTACGACGCCAGCGAACGGTCTGAAGACATTGTTTAGAGACTCGGTTGTTTCTTCATTCGGGTCTTCTTCTTCTTCTTCTTCTAGAGCGTCTGAAGGAGGGTAAGGGAAGCATGGATCGTCAGCGTTTGAGCTCGAGCTCACCGGGAAGGAGAGTTGTTGTCGAAGCACGACCTTCCTTCGACTCCTCATCTCTCAGCTCTCACACCGCTTGAGAAGATGACAGGCTCAGTTCTGGAGTCTAGATGGAGAGGCAAGGCGCTCCCCTCATCAGAGCAGAAGGGAGGACGACCTTCGCTCTCCCTCCCCTCCCTTCCCTTCCTCTCGTCTTCCCTTCCTGCTCCTTGACCTCTCACCAGACTCTAAGCAGACCTTCTTCGATCTTGTCTCCTCACCATTACCTACATCTACCTCCCATCAGCCTCTCGCGAAGGAGAAGCTCGAGCTCACCTTGTTTCTCATGCCCTCGTTTCCGACCTCCCGCTGCTCCTCCCTTCCTCCCTCCCTTCGAGCTTCCTGCTCCTGTCGAAGCCGACGCCTTGGGTTGCTGAGGTTGAGCTCGAAGTCGGACGTTGGGGACCTTGGTAGAGAGATGGCCCTTGACCATGCTAGCTTGAACCGAAGAGAAGGGGAAGGGAAAGGAGAAGGGAAGGAGAGAAGCTGAACGTTGGAGAGGACAAATGCGAATCAACGACGCGAGGAGAGGAAAGACGCGTCGAAGCAAGAGGGCGTTGTTGTTTTCTTTTGTCGTTTCTTCGGATGTTCTTGAGTTCCCATGCATGCCAGAGAGCAAGATAGATCATGATGCAGTGTGACTCGAGTCAAAGCTAAGCTAAACCCTCTTCCCCTTCCCCTTCGAATGCTTGTGACCCTCGTGCTTCTTCATCAACTCCAGCGTCGCCTTCCTCTTCTCCTTCAACTTCCTCTTCTCCTCCTCCTCTTTAGCAGCCTCGAGCGCCTCCTCCTCCTCGAGTCCAGGGTCCTGCCAGTCCTCCCACCCGTCGGTGAAGAGCTCGACGAGGCGTTCGACCTGCTTCGCGTAGCTGCGTTTGGATTTCATGACCTGTGGGAGACGAAGAAACGAGAATTAGGAGGTCAGCGACAGGGATAGAGTATGTAGTTGGGAGAGAGAGATAAACTGAACGAACCTGCTCCCACTGTCGGAACTCGCCGTCGTTCAGGAGACAGGCGTCGAGAGTTTTGGTGAGGAGGTCGTGATCCATCTTTTCTCCGATGAACACGATCTCTTGTCGTCCTGCGAAGCAACCAAAAGAAGACCTGAGTCAGCGAACGTCCGAGTGAAAGAAGAAAGAGGCAGAAAGAAGGACTCACGATCCCCCCAAGCTCCCTCGAAGTCAGCCTTGATCGCTCGGACCACCTCTGGGTTATCGCTCATCGGCCACGTCGACTCGTCCTCGCAGCAGAGCCATCGAGTTCCCTGCACGAAAAGAGACAGTCGTGTCAGCGTGTCGCTTTGGGAGCGGCGAGGAAGGGACGAGGGAGGAAAGGGGCGAGAGAGTACGAGAAGCGTAAGAAAGACTCACTCCTTGCAAAGTATACATCACTCCGGCTTGCGACCACTCGCCGCTGACCTTCGGTCTTGTTGCGAGCCAGAGGAAACCCTTGGATCGAAGGAGGGACTTGAAGACGGGAGAGGCGCGCTTGAAGGCCAGTCGACCAGGGAGATCCAGCTGAGGTTGACCGTTCGCGTCCATGTCCTCGTCCTCGTCTTCGTTCTCAGACGCGTCCGAGCCTGACTCGTCGTCCTCTTCGTCTTCGACGAACTCGTTTTGGATCTGAGAAAGAAGGAAGGGAGGACGGCGTCAGTTGGGTCGAGCGAGCCGTCGAAGAGGAAAGTCAAAACTCACGACGACGAAAGGTTCGCTGACGAGATGCCAGAGTCGCTCAGGGTGGAAGGGACGTCGAGCTCGGTAGACGAAGGATCCGATTCCGTACTCTGGAGAAAGAGGTGAAGGGGAACGACGAAGTCAGACGTGAGCAGCGAGACGAAGGAGAATAGAGGATGAGACGAGACGCGACGAACCTTCCGTCTCGGGCTTCGGAACCATCTTCACGACTCCATCAGGACCAGTCCACTTGACTCGGTTCGACTCCTTGAGAGACTGAAGCCATCCTGCCCCAGTAGCAGCTTCCTCGAACGAAAATTTGCCGGTGTCTGGAGAGGAGACGGGATGGAGATCGAAACGTCGAAACGAGGGGTCAGATTCGTTCGAAACATCGAGACGCCTGTTGGGGAGAGATAAGCGAACTCACTGAGAATCTCCTTGAGGTCCACCCGAGATCGAATTGTCTCGAAGATCTTCGCTGTTGGGTTGAGTGATGAGACAAGTCCACGAACTCTCGCGACGTCCTCCTTCGCGACGACGTCCGTTTTGTTGATGAGGATGACTGTGGCGAACTCGATTTGATCGACGAGTCTGGAAAGGGTGAAGATAGGGAAAGGGAGTCAGATTCGAAATATCATGGAGAGATAGAGGGGAAAGGACTCACAGATCGGTGATGTTCCTCTCATCTTCCTCGCCGACGTCCTTGTTTCGATCGGAGAGGAAGTCGGTGGTGTCGAAATCGCCCATGAACTGAGGCAGGCAAAGATGGAAGCAGGTCAGAGATGTTAAGAGAAGGTCCGGAGACTTGAGAAGGACTCACGGTGGTGCAGTCAACGACGGTCACGCAGGTGTCCAAGCGCGAAATCTTGCTCAGACCTCCCTCGCTAAGGATCTTGGCCAGCTTGATCTTCGACTCGGGTGTAGAATCTGAGGGGAGGGATGCCTCGATGTCTTCGGCGGCCATCTGTTCCGAGAACTCAGCGCTGAAACGAGAAGAGAGGGAGAGAAGTCAGCCGCTCCTTCGCTGGTTCGAACGCGTCGCAGAAAGAGCGAAACGAGCTTACCTGAACGTTTCAGCGACCTGCATTGGCTCTGATACACCTGTTGACTCAATGATCAGGTAGCTGCAGCAGAGATGGGTGTGTCAGTGAGGTCGAAACTACGTAAACGAGGAAGAGACGAGGCGATGAACTCACTCAAACTCCTTCTTCTCGGCCAGATCAGCAATCTCCTCGAGAAGATCTCCACGAAGAGTGCAGCAGATGCAACCTGAGGGAAGAAAGAGGTGGGAAAGAGGAAGGGAAGACGGAAAAAGCAGTGAAGAAACGAAATGACGAGGACGGCGAGGTCAGCGTTTGCGCTTGGGCAACTCGAACGAAAAGCATCGCACTGACCGTTCTGCATCTGAATAAGAGTCTCCTCCTTCTGCTTGACGTTGTGGTTCGTGATGAGAGCTCCGTCGATCTGTTCGGAGTGGGAGAGGAAGAAGGAGAAGTCGAGGTGAGCTTTTGCGAGGCTCGTCGAACGAGTCGGGCGAGGGAGGGGAAGGCCCAATGAGAACGAAGGCATCTCGACTCACGTTAAGCGCGCCGATGTCGTTGACGATGATGGCTGGAAAGACGCGTCGAGGAATGAGATCAGCTACCAGAGAAGGAGAGGTCGAAGGGAATGGAGAGTCGGGTCGACTCACCACATCGCAAACCGTGATCTTTGCTCTTGAGAATGTACTCCAGCAAGGTCGTCTTTCCAGCTCCTAGGAATCCACTGAGAAGAGTGACTGGAAGGAGGGACGCGTCTGTGGATCGAGCTGAAGGCGAGGGAGAGGAAGGAGGGACGGCTATGGGCATCTTGAAGCAAGAAGGGAGGTCTGATTTGTGAAGGGACGTTGAAGTGTGGTAGGTAGCTCGAGAGAAAACTTGAGAATCGAGGAAAAGGAAGGTCAGCGACTGGTCCGTCCGCTTCCCAGAGAACCGAGTCCTCCTCATTGGCCCCAGCTGCTGAGGGAAGGTGATGGGGAGGGAAGGAGGGAAGTCCAGTCGTCGAGACTGCTTTGATCAATCAGAGCTAAAGAGAGCTCCGTTTCTGTCCGAGCCTTCAAGAGCTGGAGGTCAGCGAAACAGCGCAGATGAGGAGGAGGCTTGTGGCGTGCCGACGAAGCTCGTCGAATCGACGATGGTGGTCGAGGTGAAGGAGAAGGAGGGCGAGCTCGAAAACGACGAAGCTGCCGAAGGTCCGCCTAGATCTCGGCCCTTCGTTTGCCCCTGTCTCCTGCGCGACTGACTTTTTTCGGTCAGGCTGAATACCTTGCCTATTGAACTTTGCCTCTCTGAAGCAATTTTTCCATTTTTCATATCAGATGTCGACGGTTTCGCCGTGCTTCATTTATCGTCGAGCTCACCCCTAACGTCCACGACTCGACCTCCTCTCCTTCTCCTCCTTCTCTTCTTCATTTTCCGGAGCGGCATGTTCGTCCCTCGAGCAGTCAAGAGGAAGCAAGCACCCAAGTCTGGCCAGTCGTCAAGCTCGCTAGCTTCTGCTCTCCCTCCTCCTCCTCCCCCACCTTCTACAGCAGGTGTTCCTTCAGCTTCGTCGAGCTCAACGTCCCTCCCTTCCCCTTCACCTTCTACCCTCGCTCCGGCCCGCCCAACACCCGTACCAGACGTCAAAACGGTTGACAGGCGCTCTGTATCCGAATCGAAGGACGTCGAGGTCCAAGCTGTTGCTTTGCTGGAGCTCGTCTTCTCCGACCACGCTCTCTGGACAAAGGATGAGCTCCACCTCGTCGCTCGAGCAAACCAAAATGAAGGATGTACGTCGTTCCCTCCCTCTCCTTCTTGCATAGCCGAAGCTGAAGCTGCCCCCACCTCGGTCGACAGTTATACCTCTCACCTACCTCCTCGCCACCCACCCTCACCTCTCCTCCATCGCTACTCTTCCTCATCCCACTCTCACTCGCGCTCTTCGTCAACTAGGAACACCTGGTCTTCTTCGAACCAGGCTCGCGATCACCGAACCAAGGGCTTGGGGAGGAACCAAGAGCTATGGAGAACCTGGGATAGAGATCGGCAGGTGTGATTGGGGGACGGAACAAGCTCGATCTGGCAAGAACGACGAGCCATGGGAGGAGAGGACGTTGTATCTCGTTCGTCGTCTCTTCTTCCTCCCTGTCACCTCGCTTGGAGACGTGAAACTGATCGATCGGTCCCATCTCATCTTCTCTCTGCAGGAAAACCTTCCTCCTCATCTCCGATCCTACCCTCAAATCCTTCTCTTCCTCATCTCCCTCTTCAAGTCTTCCTCGCCCTCCTCGATCCAACCCGTCGTTCAATCCCTCTCGTTCGGCGGACTCATCTACCGAAACTTCGTCTGGATCGTACTGCGAGACGAGATCGCTCTTGAGAGTGTTCTGAAGGAGTGGTCTTGGGATGGAGCTGTGGGTCGAGGCAAAAGAGCAGTCAAGGGAGTCGAAGGAGTGTCGAAGGAAGCGGAGGAAGCTCGCGACGCTGGCCTCAGGGTTTTGAAGAAGTGAGCCGCCCGTCTCTTATTGTAGATCTTCATATCGACGACCTCCATCTCTAACCGGACCTCCTTTCACTGTATCCAGGGTCGAGCACTCTCGTCTCGAGCAGGAATACGTCGCCCATCTCGCCACCTTCCCTTCCACCACCTCCCACCATCATCACCTCTCGAGCACCTCCACCTCCACCTCTTCGTTCGTCCACGACCAGCCTCCTCACGCCCATCCCTCCTCTCGATCTTCCACCAACACCTACACCCCTTCTCACTACCCTCCAAAAGCTACAACGTCCTTCAAAGCGCCATCCCCTCAATTCCCATCCTCCTGTCTCCTCTACCTCAAAAACGTCGACCCTCAAACCAACAAAACCGCTCTCAAGACGCTCTTCAACTCCCTTCTACCAGAAGGAAAGGAGATCGACTACGTAGACTGGATCAAAGGATCGGACAGCGTACGTTCAATTTTCTTTTCGAAGCTCGAATCGGCTCTCGTTGACGCGTCCGCGACTTGCCCTCTTCGCTCCCTCCAGTGCCATCTTCGACTCTCCACTCCCTCTCTCGCCTCTCACCTCCTCAGCTCCCTCACTTCCACTCCTGCCTACCATATATCTCCCTCAGATCCTCCCATCCTCGCCGAACTCGTCTCAGGCGAACGAGAACGAATCTACTGGATGAACATCAAGGAGTCGATTCGCTTCGACGCGGTGCGGATCGCCGCTTTGGACGTCGTCGAGCCAGAGAACGGATCTTCTTCTTCGGCTCAGGGACCCGCTCCTACCATCCCTACCATATCTCCCTGTCAACCACCGTCAGACTTCCCTTCAGGGTGTCTCGTCTTCGCCAAAGGACTCGACCCCGACTCCTGCAACAAGACCTCGTTGAAGGAGCTGTTCAACGCTGCTCTTCGCTCGGACGAGACGATCTCGAAGGGATTGGAGGTCACTTACGTCGACTGGTCCAAAGGTCTCGATACCGTTCGTGCTTCTCCTACATCCCTCGCTCCTCATTTCAGCAACCTCGTCGTCGTCAAACAGAAACTGACGCGTTTCATTTTGCCTCTTCGTCTCTTTCCACAGTGCTACCTTCGGCTTCCTCATCCCTCCCTCGCTCCACTCCTTCTCTCCCACTTCGCCTCTTCGGACTCGAAGGTCATTCTCGAACTGGTCGAAGGAGAGAGGGAGTCGATCTACTGGAGAGCGAACGTGAAGGAGTCGATCAGGCGGGAGGCGGCGAGAGTCGCTGTTGATGGGTTGGATTCGACGAAGGAGGAAGGAAGGGTGGACGGGAAGGGCGGAAAGAGGAGGAAGAAGATGTGATGTGCTGTTCCTTTAGGTTGGAGGGAGGGAGGGACGGAAAGCTGCGACGCGAGGTTTGACGGGAGGGAGGAGAGCGGAATCGCGAGTGGTGAGTCCCTTTCTCCTCTCTGGTGCTCTATCTTGTCTTGTTTCTGGTACTGACGTCATGTTTTCTCTCCTTTTCGAACAGACGGTTCCTCGCTCGACGCGTCCTCGGATTCGAAACGCGCGACGCGTCGTCAGTTACCTTCCTCTCGCCTCCTCTCCCGATCTCCGCCCAGCTGCTGAACGGACTTTCCTGTTCTCATCTCCACTAGGCTGCTCTTCGTTCCATGGCCGTGTACTCCTCTTCAGGTCCTCAGGCTCGATTCGGTCAGTCCGTCCCTCGCTCGCTCCTCCTCCTCGGCCTTGGGAGGAGGTTGTCTTTTTTTTCTTAATCTAACGCACCCCAAAACTCCGCCTTCTCTACGCACAGAAGTAGTTCTCTTCGCTCTTCCTGTATGGGCTCTGTAGGAAGGAGGAAGGAGGAAGGAGGTGAGTCGTTGCTCGTTGCTCACTTCTCCTTTTTCGTCGTCGCCTCGTTTCAACGGTTGACCCCAGGTGCTCGAAATCCGCATCGACGAGTATCCCCAGAACCACCAGGATCTCATTCTCTTGTTTCGCTCGTTTTCCCCAAGGCAGGTCCTTTTCCCTCTTCGCTTTCTCTCTCTACATCCCTCACGCGCTGGCCGCAAGACACGACTCATTTCGCTCTTTGTTGTGAGCTCGACTCCTCCCCCCACCCGCTCCCTCTTTCCTAACTCCTCTTGTATTGGAACTGAATCTCCTCTCTTTCTCTCCTCCTCCTCCTCATGTTCTACCTTCAGATACCAAGCTCTCATTTCTGATACATATTTCACGAAAACGTGAGTCTTTCAGTCTCGCGTTTCAGCTTCGTCGCCCTCTCTCGAGATGGAAGCCCCTTCCTCCTCCTCCGGCTACTCAGCCAACGACGACGACGAGCAGCGACTCAGCAGTTCGAATGTTCTCTGTTCATCGGCGTGACCCGTTCTCCGGTGGCAGTCGGAGCTCTCTCGTCTTTCAATTTCTGACCCTCGACCTCGTCCCCCTCCCCCCCTTCTTTCTCCTGATCTCTTCCCCGCCCAAACAGCCTCTGCCTTCCCTTTCCAACTTCAAACAGCCATGAGCCAACATCCCCACCAAGAGGAATCTTCCAGATCTGGAGGCTCGCACCAGTTCACCCAGGAATCCGAGCGAGACGACCCTCGAGCAGAGGAGGAGGAAGACGACGAGGAGGAGCTCTCTTCACCATCGACGGACGAGGAGGACGAGGAGTGGATTCCCGGATCGACTAGTGAGTCCTCTCGTGCTCCTCCCCTTTCCTTCGAAAGAGGATGCAGATCTCTTCTAGAAGCTCTCGATTGCCTCGGCTTAGAAGCTGACGAGAAATCTGTTCGTTTCCCATGAAGCAGCAGCCTCAAAACGTGGTTCGGGACGTCATTCAATCACCTCTCGACTCCCTTCCTCCTCCTCCTACCCTTCCCTTCAACCTCTCACCACCACCTCGTCCTCGTCCTCGAGACAACCTTCCTCTTATTCGCAACCTTCCACCTCTTCTTCCTCCTCGAGCCAACACCTCTCCCGTCGAACCTCCCTTCAAAACGAGCCATCTGCCTCCCCTTCTTCGTCCGGTCAATCCAACTCTCCTCCTCGCCAACAATCCTCCGCGACCGACAAGCCCTTCAACCCTTCCACCTCTCGAAAACGAGTCCGAGTAGGACCCAAACCTCGTCGCTTCCAGTCCAATGCGAAGCAGGTCGACATCTTCATGGCCTCGTTCGAGCAGGCAGAGCGTCCTTCGAAGCAGGAGCGCTTGAGATTGGCGGCTGAGGCGACGAGGTTGGCTACAGATCCAGGGACGACTGTTACAGAGAGTGAGTACGAGAAAACCTTCTTCGCGGTTCTCTAGTGTTTGGAGAGGAGATGTGTCGTGGTTTGGAGCGGTGAGGTGAAGGGAGGGATGTCCGAACCAATGTGGATGCTGATCGAGCCTGTCTCTCTCGCTCCCTTCTCCAGGAAACGTCAACGTTTGGTGAGTTCACGGTCTCCTCGGCCTGTATGGAGTTCTTGAACGATTCGGGCTAGTAAAGCTATCGAAACTTAAAGAACGAACGCTCACGCTCTTCTCCCACCCTCGCTCCTCTTTGCCGCTCTCGCGTTCTCGCAGGTTTCGTGAGTCCTTTCGTTCAACTCTCGCCCTCTGACACGTCGAGGGAGATCTTCTGCGTCCTACCACAGCTACGATGCTGATCTTCTTCGTTTCGCTCCTCTCTTGCAGAGAATCGGTTCGTCCTCATCTCGTCCTCAGCTCGGAGTAGAAACTCCGCTCATATCGGCTAACCTTGAACGAGCTAACACCTTCCAACTCCTTCATCTTTCTCTTCGAATCTACCAGCCGTCAGCATCTTCGGGAGTCCGATAGAGGAATGAGGCCACCCGTCTCCGTCAAGAGGAGGAGGTCCGACGAGGAAGCTTCGAGCGCGTCGCCTCAACGCTCCCCTTCGCTCGCACTTCCCTCCCTCGTTCAACATCACGAGTACCTTCGAAGGAACTTTCTTTTCGAGCCGTCTCGTGAGTCAAATACTCCTACTTTCCGCTGTTCAAACCCTCGGAAGAAGTCGTCTGTGAAAATCTGGACTGACGCGACTTTCCCCTTCCCCTCTCTTTCTCCCTCTCACCCCCTTCCCTCGATTCGGTTATCGAATTGGCTTTCTCAACCCCTTCTTTTCCCCTTGATCTCCTTCCCCTTTTTCTTTCTCCTTTTCCTCGTCGTCGCCCCATCCTACAGCCATCGTCGTTATCCCAGCCTCGTCGTTGGTCGTCGACTCCTGGGTCAGGAATCTCACGACCCCGTCGTTCTCTCCCTCTGGACCTCCTCCCCCTCCTCCCGACCTCATCCTCTACGCCAACCCGTCCGAGGGCTACTTCGCATGGTACATCTCTCACGCTGGACGAGGCTACAAGATGCATCTCCCCTTCTCGACGATCACCGGCTTCCAAGTCGCTCCCGCTAACAGCTCGTCGACGTCCGAGTGCGTCTTCTCGGTCGACACGCCTCCCAGGATGTGGTGTACGAAGATGAGGGAGGGTCGAGTCGATGTGGAAGCTGAGGATGGACCTTGGGAAGCGATTGGGGACTTCACAGAAGGAGTGGTTTCGCAGGCGAGGGAGCACAAGATCAAGGGAGCGGACTCAGTAAGTTTCCATCGGACGCGTCCTTCGTTCGTTCTTTCTTCGAGATCTTTGACTGACTCTCCTCCACTCCTCCATCTTCTCAGACGACGAGATCCACGATTCTCAACATCATCACCTCCAATCCCGACCTCAGCCATCTCCTCTCTTCGACTCGACCGATCCCCTACCTGTCGATGCCGCCTCCGTCGAACGCTCCATCCTCCTTCGGCCCAATCTCCTCCTCCACCTCCAGCCCAGGATCCTCTTCGACCCAGTACCTTCCTCCTCCTGCTCCTCGGATCTCCCCATCAGCTTCGGTCGCTCGCCTTTCCCTCGGACCCTTCCAGGACGCGATCACCTCGACCGCACCTCCCTTCTCCATCTCTCGCCTCCCCGTCGCACGTCCCTTCTCTTCGGCAGGAGAGAGATCGACCTCGAGTGATCTCCGAAGCACGTTAGGATCGTCAGCACATGGGAACCGACCTTGGACGACTGGAGAGGAGTGGGAGCCGAGAATCGGAATCGAGCACGCGGTGCCTCCGTTGCCTCGACAGCAGTACCTCCCTCCTCCTCTCGCTCCTTCTGCCCCTCCTCCCTCTCGTCAGAGGTACGAGTCGGAGGGCTCCTTCGGAGGAGATCAGTCGTCGTCGTCGTCGTACGGATATGGAGGAGCAGTCGAGGAGTCGTCACCCGGATCAGGATCGGAGCCGTTTCGGTACCAGCAGCCGTCGAGCTACTACCACGGACAGGACATGCCTCAACAACGTCAGCACCAGTACGAGGATCCTCCCAGGTCGATCCAGCAACCTCATCAACGCTTCATCTCGGCTCCTCTCCCCTTCGCACCTCGAAGAGAGTCAGCACCGGCGTCGTCGACTCGACCTCAAACCTCGCACTACGCTCCTCCTCCTCCTCCTCGAGCTTCTCTTCCTCAGCTCTCGACTCCCTCCTCGTCCTCATCCTCGACTGGATGGTCTAGCCACTCGTTCACGAACCCATGGCCGTATCCCCTCGACCCTTCGGCCTCGTCCCCAGGACCTCCTCGTCCCCACCCTCCTCAAAGCTCGTCCGAGTTCGGTTTCGCTCCTCCCTTCGCGCCTCAGCAATCGTCGTACCAGCCGCATCCCTACCGACCCATGAATCTGGATCCTCATCAGCAGCAGCCTCACCAGGGACCCCAGTTTGAGCTCTCGCCTCCACCTACCGCGGAGAGGATGGAGTTCGACGAGAGCTACGACGCGTCGTCGAGCGGACCTTCGTACGGTCATCGCGGAGGCGCTCCTCCTCCCCCTCCTTCCCGAGGAGGTCGAGGTGGCTACGGAGGTGCGAACCAGTAGTTGTTGAGTCGAGGTCCTTTCCTTTCTTTTCCCCATCTTCTTTATTCGGAGCTGCCTTTCCCCTCTCGTCCTGTTTCGCGTTTTTTGTTGCTCGTTGGCTCTTTCCTTTCCCTTCCCCGTTCTCCGTCTCGTCCTAGTCTATTGCCTTCTCTCTCCCCCCCTCCCCTAACACCCCAGGACTTTAACAAGCTACTCAAGTCCCGGTTCCTACTACCTTAAATCCCTGTACCACCATCCCTCTCGTTCTTAATCCTAGTTGTTCGACGACCCTTTCGCGTTTCGGTTTGGCACCGTCTCGCTCCCGCACACACGCTCTTTTAACGACCTCTCTTCTAGTTTACTCCAACCCACTACCCCTAATACATAGCTCGAGCTCATCGTTCTTAGTGTAGATCGCTTCGTTTCGTCTTCGTCTCGACCTCCCCCCCCTCACCTCACTCGTTCTTAAAAGAGTCGACCGCCCACCATCGTTTGTTCCCCTCGCTGCTCTCTCGCTTTTCTCGGTTCTACCAGTAACTCATACGTTTAATATCTCTCTAGCGTCCGAACCACCGTTCATAGATCATCTCCTCATCGCTGATAATAACATCTCTTCACTTCTTCAACGGACGCGTCGAGAACGAACCAAAACCTCGCCTTCTGCTGCTGGGGAGGACTTCGTTCTCTCGAGCCGGTTTTCGATTCTCGAGCTAGGGCTTTAAGAATTAGGAAAATGGGCGTCTCGAGGAAAATCTTCCTCCCTCGCGATGACGATTTTCTCGCAGCTCACCGCCTCTCCCCTGAATCTCGCTGGAAGTTCCAAGCTCAGCTCGCCTCCTCTTCTCCTCCCCAAACCATGTCCCTCTCCCGCCCTCACTCCATAGCAGAACTAGCAGGTCAGCTCCACCCCCCTCCTCTCCCTTCTCTACCTTCCTCGTCTTCCCTCACTAACCCTCGTCTCGCTCGCAGACCTCGCCTCCGCCTCCGTCCGCCTCTCCTCGTCCTACTCCCTTCGCTCCTGGGTTCGAGCAGCCGACGCCGTCCAGATCCAAGCTGTCTCGTACGCTTCCACTACGAGTTTGAGAAGAGAGGATGATTGGGAAGCTTACGAGAGGGAGTTTGGAGCTTGGGTTAGGTGTGCGAAGTGAGTACGAGTAGTACGAGAGAGAGAAGGGAGAGGGTGCGAGCTCAGGACGAAGCTGACGAGAAAGGAAACGGTTGCGTTTGATCTTTCAAGGATTCTGCTGGAGTTGGTTCCTACGCATCCTCAGTATAGGGATTTGGGGAAGGAGGAGAAGGGTCATATCAGAGAGGTGAGCCGCCCAACCCAACTCGATTCGAGGAAGAGAGAAGCTGGGTTCGTTGGACGCAAGCTGACCTCGCTCGTTCCCTCCCTCCCTTCGTTTCGCTTCGAAGTCTGGTCAAGCCGCCCTGGACGCTCTCAACAAGATGAAACCCTTACTCTCTGAACGATACGAGAAGTGGAGAGTCGCCCATCCGAACTGGGACGAGCGGGCTGAGGTGGAGAAGGTCAGGAGGAGAAGGGAGCAGGAGGATCAAGCTCAACAGCAGATCAACTCGAGAGGGCTGCCATCCTCCCCTCATCCAGCAGCTGCTGTGAGGCATCTACCTCAACCACCACAGCCCCAACAACAGTACCCCTCGTCGAGTCAGCAGCAACCTCGCTATCCAGCTGAAACTCGTCCGCTACCATCGCTCAACAACCAACACCATCACTCCGCGAGCTCAAGCTATCCCTCCTCCTCCTCGTCGTCCTCGCATCACCCCCAAATCAACTACCCGACCCTCAACCCAGCCCACTCTCAACCCTACCCTTCTTACCACCCCTTACCTATCCCCCCACCTCCTTCCTCCAACCACCCTCTCTACCCTCGCCCACAACCACCTCAGCCTCCCCCTCCTCCCTCAGCCTCAGCATCCCCCCGTCTCGCTCCTCCCCCTCAACCCCGCTCCCGTTCCTCCTCACCCAACCCAGCACCCTCCAACTGGCCCGCAGGCCTCCAAACATTGAATTTACCTCCTTCGGTGGTCTCAAGCTTCCTGAAGGTGGCAGCAAAGAACACCAAGAAGAAGGTCGAGACGTGTGGTCTGTTGCTAGGGACGTTGGATCAGGGAGTGTTCACGGTCAGGGTGCTGTTGATTCCGGTGCAGATGGGGACGGGGGATACTTGTGAGTGAGTACGAGACCGCGGTTTACTTTTTTGGGGGGGAGGGGGGTGGGAGGGAAGGGGGGGGGAGGGAGGGAGGAGGGAACGGGGGGGGGACGCGTCGAACGAGAGCTGATTCGTTTTGCGTTTGTGTTGGGGTGGGAAACAGAACGCTGGAGGAGGAGAAAGTGTTTGAGTTTCAGGATAAGAGGGGGTTGTTGACGCTTGGTTGGGTGAGTTTGGTCGATCATCTCTTCGTCCTTTGAGCGGATGGAGGAGAGTCGAACGCGTCGATCTCGTCTTCGATCGAGCTGACCTTTGTCGTTTCCGACTGGTTACGAGCGCAGATCCACACCCATCCAACTCAATCATGCTTCATGTCGTCGCTGGATGTACGTCCCAACTCTCCTTGGCGAAACACGCCCTCACCTCGAACGACGAACGAACGACGAGCTGAGCCTTCTCTCTTCCCGTCTTCCCTCCCTCCCACTCCTCCTCCTCCCTCCTCTCACCCCACCCTCTCCCATGCCACCAGCTCCACACCCACTCAGCCTACCAATGCATGCTCCCCGAAGCCATCGCCGTCGTCTGCGCTCCTCTCGCCACACCCGCTCTAGGAATCTTCCGTCTCACAGACCCACCAGGTCTGAACTTGATCATGGCTTGCAGGAGGAGGGAGACGTTCCATCCTCATCCGGATGTGGAGGGAGGGATTTATACGGTACGTGTCAGCTGTTCTTTGGGGGGGAGGGAAAGAGGGAGGCGAGGGAGCGAAACGAAACGAGAAAACTGACCCTCCCTCCTTCCTCGCTTTGGCTTCGTGTTTGTTTCGACGTTCGAACAGGGCGGCTTCGGAGCGAAAGACCAAGGCTACGGACATGTGCGGATGAGGGAAGGGCAGGGCGTTGAGGTGGTGGATTTGAGGAAGAAGTGAACGACCGACTCGGACGCGACGAGACGAGGACGGAAGGGAGAGGAGGGGGGCAGAAGTAGATTATCATCGACTGTTAGTAGAATGAAGGAAGAATAAACGACTTTTATGAGCTTTTGTGTTGGCGTTTGGGTTTGGGCGAGAGAAGAGAAATGGAGCTGGGGAGGGGAGGCGAGGTGAGGAGACGTCTCGCGTCGTGTCGCCTCTTCTTCTCTCGACTGACAGCTCTACCTTTCCCCTCGTTCCGATCAGTCCGCCAATGGGAGTCGGATCAGCTATACCCTTTCAATGCCTTCCCTCTCGAGGGCATCCGTCTCAGTCTGCGTCCGCCACCTTCGATCGGCTCAGCCGAAGGAAGAGGAGTTTTGAAGTTGAGCTCGCGCTGTTCCCTTCCTTCCAATCGCATCAGCACGCCTCCCCTCCCTCCCTTCTCGCGCAAAGAACCATGTCAGAACACGCTCCTCTTCTCCCTTCCTTCCCTCCTCATCCAAACTACGACTCCTCGACCGCTCACAGGAAGCATGTTCTGGGGCAGAAGCTCGAGTCTAAACCCGTCCATCGAGCCGTCATCTTCCTCGTTCGTTTGCTCTTCCTTCCTTCAGCTGCCCTGATTCTTGACCTCCCTCACTGACCAAGCGATTTGGGTCATCTACAGATTGCTCTCGATGCATGCTTTGTTCTAGCCGACCTCTCCTACACCTTCCGTGAGCTCCTGTTCTTCTTCGCTTCGCCAAAGGAGGAACGAGCGAGCTCACACCCTGCCTTCCTTCTTTCGACCTTTGCATCGCTCCCTTCCCTCCCCCTTCGTCGCAACTTCCGTCGACAAAAGTGAACGATCAGTGCAATCAGGATGGCTCAGACGAGAATCCTCGATGGCTGGAACTTCTAGCATTGGGTTCTGTCATCATTACGACGTTCGTGTTCAGCTCCCTTATCGTTCGCGTCTTCCCCCGTTCCCAAAGCCGAACCTTTCTCTGCCTATCTCTTGACTGGAACAGTATCTTCCTCATCGAAATCCCTCTCGCCCTGTACGCGTTCGGCACGAGATACTTCAACCCGTTTGGACCTGTCACTCGTTCGTCCCTCCATCTCGCCTCTCGCGTTTCCTCTCTCGCTGACAACGAACGCTCACTGTCTTCATCAGACTCAAGTCTTCACCTTCTCGATGCCCTCGTCATCCTCGGAACGTTCACTCTTGAGGTCGCCCTTCGCGTGAGCACGAACTCGTTCCCTTCATCTCGCTCGCACCGACTGACCTCTCTCTCTCGTTCTTTCTCTTCCTCACCGCTGCCAACCTCAGGGACGAGAACGAGAACTAGCAGGCCTCCTCATCCTTCTTCGACTCTGGCGTCTCATCAAGCTCGTGGGAGGCGGTGAGTCTCGCAACATCTCACTCTCGCACGTCGACGCGTCCCGTCTCGCTTTCGTTCGCTCTCCTTACCACAGCCTCTTCTGACCCTTTCTTTCTCTCTCTTAGTGGCTGTTGGCGTAGGAGAACTCGATGAAGAGAACCTCGCTCGCTTAGTGGAGACCGAACAACGCTTGGACGAACTGGAACGAGAGTTGGCGGAGGAGAGGAGGGTCGTGGTGGAGGTGAGGGAGCATCTGAGAGGGAAAGGAGACGAGGTCGGACTAGGAGTGGTGGAGAGGAAGAACCGATCGGGAGTTGCCTCCGGAGGGACAGAAGGGCAGGGAGAGAGGTGAGGGAGAGGGAGGACGAAGACGCGACAGTGCGACCTGACGACTTTTGAACGAATCCATCTTTTTTTCCATCTCCAAATTTTCTCCTGTCGTCCTCTCTTCAGTGCGCTGATCTAGATGTGAGCCCTGACTATCTACGCGTCAGCCTCGTTGTTTACCTCTGAAGCTTTCAATCTGAGGCCGTCTTTTTCCTCCTCTGCGTCGCCTCCCTTCAACCCGTCACGGCTTGTTTCTTTGCCCTTTCAAGCCCAGCTCTCCCTCCCCTCTTCCTTTTTTTGTTTCCGCCGGCCCTTCGAATGTCCTCGCTGTCGTCGTTCGCCATCCCTCAACTCCCTACTTCCTCTCAACCCCCAGCATCCACGCCAGCACTCTCTTCGAACCCTTCCTATCGCCTCCCTTCTTCCCTTCCTCCTCCCTCCTCCCTCTCCCTGCCCAACCAAAGCTCCCCTCTCGCCCATCAGCAGGTCCCCTACCCCCCTTCCTCTTCCCACCTTCCATCCACCACTACCCCTCGCTCTTCTCTACCGCCTAGTCGACGCCAGAGCGTGTCAAATGGGACTGGGAAGCCTTTGCCAGCAGGGAGTCCGAATGGAGCTGGAGGGTCGGGCGTCGCTAGTGGGAGTGGACCAGGGAGAGCTGGACCAGCGGTGAATGGACCTCATGGGCCTGGGATGGTAGATGATAAGAGTAGAGAGGAGAGGATCTTGACAGAGGGAATCAGGAGCTCGTGAGTACCATCGTCTTCTTCTCTTTGGGATCGCGCGAGCAGGGGAGGAGAAGGAGAGCAACGAGAAGGAAGCTTCGTTGCGGGCTTTCTTTGAGCGAGGATAGTAGGCACTCATTAGGGAGACCTTGAAGGAAACGAGAGCTCTTCTCGGAGACCGTATGAAGAGCTAGCTCTATCGACGGAGATCTAGCTCGCACGAGCTCACCGGAAGGACGAAAGAGTCGCGAGCTTCATGCTTTTCCTTCCTCCCTTCGTCCTCCTCCCCTTCCTTTCCCATCAGCTTACATCTCCCATTCTCTCTCTCGCCCTTCACAAACACTAACCTTCTCTCGTATCTCTCCCTTCACAGCGTCCACCTCGCCCTCGCCTTCGATCAACTCTCCGCCCTCCATCCGGACACCTCTCCCTTCCAATCTCCCTCAGACATCGTCGAACGTCTCCTCCCTTACCACGTCTTTCAAATCCCAAACGAGGATCTCGTACCGCCGTCGATTCTCAAGAAGGCTTCGGCGAAGGGGAAGGGGAGAGCTAGGGAGTGGGAGCTGGAGGCTTTGCTGGCGGAGGATGGAGCGTTGGAGGAGGAGACGGAGGAGGAGGAGAGAGCTCGTAAGTTTGCTGTTTCTTTTCTTTCTTCGGGGATGGGGAGGAGGCAGTGTCTTGGGTGGTTAAGCATCCTGAAGCTCGGCGCTCCAGCAGATGGAGGGATGATTGGAGTTTGCGGTCGTAAGTGCTCAAGCTGACCGCGTCTCGCTCTTCTCTCCCTCGACTTGAACGAAACAGGTCTGAAGGAGGTCATCTCGTTCGCGAAACGGAAGAGATCCCTCGAGAAGAGGTTCAAGAAGGTCCGCTTAGCTGAAGGAAACGTGAGTAGCAACTTCCTTGACTCATGTCCCCTCCTCGCCCGAGCTCACCTTTCCCTCCCTTCCTCTCCTCGCCAGCACGCCTCTCCAACTCCTCAAACCATCTTCCTCGCCCGAGCCTCCATCGACAACGAACTCTCCGCCATGACAGCCGCTCGAGCCCTCACCAACCAAGCTCGCTCCAACTACGAATACCTCGAGAAGCGACTGTCGTATCAGGTTCAAGGCATCCCTTGGTCGGACGAGCTCAACCCTCCTCCTCCTTCCCTCTACCCTCAACACCAGCAACAGCAGCACCAGCAACAACAACCCTCTCGGCCCAACTTCACTTCCAACAGCAACTCCTACTCCTCCTACCAACCTGGAACCCCTCAGTACTACCAGCAGCAGGCTCAACAGCAACAACAGCAGCAGCAGCAGCAGCAACAACAGCACTATCAAAACCAACAGAACACCTTCCGCCCAAATGCCTCCTCCTCCTCCTCGAGACCTCCACCTCCACGAACAGGCGCCCCTCCAGGAGTGGATCTCAACGCTGCCGTCCCTCTCAGTCTCCCCGGAACGACCGTCCCAACGCTGGTCGAGCTCGGGTTGATCAGCGGAACCGGAGGAGCGGACGGGTTGACGAGCGATGTGAGGGTAGAGGGGACGAACGTTTGCTTCACGATCGTGTTGAGCAAGCTGAACGCGAATCAGTTGCAGGGGTTGGCGAAGCTGTTGAATGCTGTGGGAGGAGGTGGAGTGCCGGCGGGGGGAGGGAGGGTGGGAAGTTGATGAGAAGGGAGGAGGCGAGCTTTAGGTTATCTTATCCTTTCGACAGACAGTGGCGACGATGCTTTTAATCAGCTCTTGATCTAGATTTTTTCTTTCTTTGAGATTTTCGTCCGTTGGGGAAAGAGAGTCGACAAGCCTGAGTTGGTGCTGAGAAGGAGTGCTTTGCGTTCGCTTCGACTTCGGGTTCGACGCGTCGAGCTGCCGTCGAGGAGGGTGTTCGTCTCTTCGTTCTCCCTTCTTTCTACCTACAGCCCTCTCGTCGCTTTCAGCAGCGAGCGAGAAGACTTCATCACTCGCCTTCCTAAATCGGACCCTTCGTCCTACTTCGTCCATCGTTGAGTCGACGCGTCCTCCCTCGTTCGCTTCGCACCCTTCCGCGGATTTGAAGAGAAGTCGTGATATAACATAGGGCCGGTGGGTGAAAATTAGCGTCTACTGTATCTAGGGAAGGAAAGGAAAGCAGCCAAAGTAGACTAGGCAAAGAGCAAAGACGAAGAAGGACGAAAAACGAAAGCGAAAGGAAACGAAACAAGAGGTCAAAGCTTAGAACGACTCCTTGGGAAGGTCTCCCGACACGTCCCTGTCCGAAGGCGCGTCGTCAAGAGCAGGAGGAGGAGGGGGAGTCTTGAAGAAGGCCAGAGCAAGCCCGGCTTCGACGAAACAGACGACGGCGGCGAAGATAAATCCGTACTGTTAAAAGGAACGAGAAAAGGACGGGAAGGTCAGAAGGAGGTTGAGGGGCCCGAGAAGGAGATGAGATGAACTGACCTTGTATCCCTTAGCGGAAGGAAGAGAGTAAGGGGACGTAGGATCCTGGGGATAGGCGATCTGGATGGTGTTTTGGATGGCGATGAGGAACGCGACTCCGAGCTGAGCGACCGACTGAAGGACGGCTCCGGTGACTCCAGAAACCTCGGGAGGGACGGATTGGAGGAAGTTGACGTAGGCGGAGATGAAGGCGAGGGAGTTACCTGTCGGAGGAAAAGCGAAAGTCAGTCAAACCGAGGACGCGACGAGTCGATGGAATCGATGTTTTTTGGGACTTACCAGCCGAACCGATGGCGAAACCGACGAAGATGAGACTCCAGTAGTGGGAAGGAGAGTAGGCGAAAGCGAACTGGGGGAGAGAGAAGGGTGAGAGAGAGCGTCAGCTTTGAGAACGGTTCGACGACGCGACGAAGGGAAGTTCGAAGCTCACCATGATCATCGATCCTCCAGCCAACAGGGATCCTCCGACGAGTCTGGCCTTGAGAGGGAAGACGGTAAGAGGGATTGCTGATCCGACTCCCATGGCGACTGGTCGGAGCAAAGAGAGAGGGAGGTGGTCAGCGAGATGAACAGACGACGCGACGGCGAAGTTCGAAACGCGAGACTCACGGACTCCGCTGATACTGCTGGGAAGGAATCGAACCGCCGTCATGATCTTTTGAAAGTTTGGCCCGAACGTTAGAATATAGTAATCATCGCCAAACGACAGCCAATCGCGACTCACGGCAGACTGGTTCCAGATCTCCTGGAAGATGACCGAGTAGGTGACTTGACCTGAGGAGTGGAAGGAAACGAGAGTGAGGGGAAGTCAGCGCCGGAGACCGCGAGCGATCGCGAAGAAGAAGAAAGATGGGAAGCTGAAGCGACTTGGACTCACCGGCGAAGTACCAGAAAGCCAAGGAGAAGGAGTAGAGGGTGATAAGGGTGAAGTTTGGGATCCTCCAGAGCGAGGGTCGGATGAGAGCGTCGACCTCTCCCGCTCGAGACTCCATCCAGAAAAAGACGGGGAACAAGAGGACTCCGACGATGAGGGTAGCGATTGATCCGGCGGTGTTCCTGAAAAACAGATAAGAGAGGGGGGGGGGGGGGGGGGAGAGGAGAAGAGGTCAGATAAGAAAGCGAAAGGAAACGCGTCGAAGTCGCGATCGTCGTCGAGAAGGACTGGACTCACCATCCCTTGACGTTCGCCTCAGTAAGGGCGTAGATGAGCAAGGTGATGGACGCAATCTGGAAGAACGTTCCTCCGTAGTCGAACTTGGCCTTTCGGACGATGGTTGGCTCGCCGTTCGAGTGAGGGACGACGACGAAGACGGCCTCCTTCGGTTTGGGGATGATGAAGATGCAGAGGATCGCTAGAGGGACCGAGACGAGGGTGATGAAGAAGAAGATCCAGGTGTAGTCGGCGACGAGAAGGGCCCCTCCGAGGATCAGACCGATGATCTGGAGAGAAGAGAGAACGCGACGAGGTCAGCTTCGAGTTTAGTCGCGCTCGATGATCAAAGAGCAGGACTTACGTTGGCGATGGCTCCAGATCCTCCGAAGCTGAATGGCAAGAGAAAGAACTAGTCATTAAATGAAGCAGATCCCAGAGCGAAGAAGGTTCAGAGCTCACAGGGCGAGTGCGGTGGCTGAAGAAAGAAAGACGCGCGTCGAAGTCAGCGTTTGTTTTTCTTGACGAAAGAAGCTCGACAGACGACGACTCACCCTGCTCTTTGGGCTCAGGGAACAGATGAACGACGAGGTTGGTAGCAGCAGGGATAGTTAAGGCGGCTCTTCAAAAATCATGAGGGCAAAAAAGAGGTCAGTGAGAGCAAGAGGGAGGAAGAGTGGAGAGACAGAGCTCGAACTCACCCAGCAGCCGACAAAGCTCGAAGCAGGAGCAATCCGATCTTGTTCTTGACGAAGCCCAGACCAAGAGAGAAGGTACCGAGCGCAAAGAACCCGATGATGAAGACCCACTTCGAGCTCCAGATGTCTGCGAGACGTCCTCCAGTGAGGAGGGTTGCGGCGAGGACGAGAGCGTAGGCGTTGACGATCCAGATCGACTCGGTCGGGGTCATTCCTACGGCGGTGGCAATCTGTGGTCGCGAGGAAGAACAAGAGGGGGAAGGGAGGAAAGGAAAGGTGAAAAGGAGCGAGGAAAGGAAGAGCGGGGCGCGTCGCAGGTCAGACGAGTTGGTTTCTTCACAAAATGATCACCCCCCTTTCCCGCCCGAATCGAAGGTACGTACATCTCCCAAAGCCAAAACAACAGCTGAGGCAGCGAAGATGTCGAGGAATTGAGCAAGGCTGGAGAACAAACGGGAAGCGAGATTAGAACGAGGAGGGGAAGCGAGATCGAGGCGGGGAGGACGGTCGAAACGACTCACGAGAAGATGAAGAGCAAGGTGTATTTCCTTGCATTCGAGATCTCAGGTCCATGTACCGAAGGAGAGGTAGCCTTCTCGGCATCTCCGTTCACGGTGGGTGTTCTGGAAGGGGAGAGCACTCTACGTGGAGTCAGATTTCAGCCCCAGCTCGAGATCGGAGGCGAAGAATGCGAGCTCGAAGTGAACTGACGGAGATGTTTGGAGAGCGAGACCGGCGGGTTGAGAAGTGAATTCAGAGGTCATGTTGAAGGAGTCGAGAAGTGAAGGAGGTGAAGTGGTGGATGGGGGAAGGAAGGAAGGAAAGACGGAAGTGCGAGGTTTTGACGAGGGAGAACGGGCATGGGTTTGGGTCTCGCTGAGCCCGAGAGCGAGCTCGCTTCAGCCACCAACTTGCCTACGCTGCCCGTGCTCCTCGCCGAAGCTCTAGTAAGCACTTCTAAGCCTCGTCTAAGCTTCAGACCCCCAGCCCGAAGGCGAAAATCGGAAGGAGCGCGAAACTGCATGAAAACCTGCTTGGAGCGAGGTCGACGCGTCTACCGGCCTCTCCCAACGACTCTCGATTCCTCGCCTCGTTACGAGAACTCAGGAAGGAGCCGAAGCGGAACTTCCTTCGTCCGTAAAGTTACCGGTTTTCATCGGCGTTCTTGCGAGGAAGGAAGGGGAGGGACGGCGAAATAGGAGCTCACCCGATGCGCTTCCCCTGGTCGCGAAGAAAGATGTTCATGATATCAGGCAAGCAGGTAACGAAAACAAGTCGACCAAGAAAGAGAGATGAACGAAATCTAGAACTACTCGTTCCTCGAGAGCTGGGAGAGAGGGGAGAGGGCAAGGTCAGCTTTGAAGTCCTCGCGACGCGTCGTTTTGCTCGAATCAACTCACCGACTGCATCTGTGTCAACTCCCAGTAGCCTCCCTTGAGGGCAAGGAGCTCTTGATGGGTACCAGCTTCCGAGATTCGGCCTGGAAAGAGAAGGAAGCGAGAGGTCAGCAACGAAAGCAGCGAGAGCGAGACAGAGGTAATGGCGAACCTTCATGGAAGAAGTAGATTCGATCGGCCTTCTGGATAGTACTGAGTCTGTGAGCGATGGCGATGGTTGTCCGACTTGATGAAGTGGGGAGATGCAGAAGGTCAGCGATCGTCGACTCTCGACGGGTCCCATCTCGTCTTCTGGCTCGATTTAAGACTCACCCTTTCGCAGCGTTGTCCAGAGCAGCTTGAACGACTTTCTCCGACGTCGAATCGAGTGCTGAGGTGGCCTCATCAAGCATCAACACCTTCGGGTTTCGGATCAACGCTCGAGCAATGGCGATTCGCTGTGAAGAGGAGAAACAAGTCAGCGAAACGAGGCGGACGAACGGGAAGTCGAACGCGTCGACTCACCTGCTTCTGACCTCCACTCAGCATGGTTCCCTTCCCTCCGACCTGAGTCTCGAACCCATCGGGCAGAGACTGGATGAACTCCAATATATTCGCTGACCTGCAAGCCTCCTCCAACTCGTCCTGGGTGACCTGCTCGGGTGGGATGATGGCTCCGAGGAGGATGTTGAAGCGAACGGTTCCGGCGTAGAGAGTGGGCTCTTGAGACACGAGACTGACTTGCTCTCGCTACGAGATGAGAAGGACAAGAGAGAGAGAGACGTCAATTCGAGTCGCGAACCATCGCGACGGGAAGAGCAAAGCGACTCACGAAGCTGTTGACGTTGAGATCCGAGATGGGAACGCCATCAAGAGTGACCGATCCAGTGAGAGGGTCGTAGAACCGAAGAGCGAGCTGGTCAAAGGGGAGAAGGGAAGTTCGGAGAAGGGAAGTTCAGAGAAGGGAAGTTCAGCGTCGCGTTCATCGACGGGTCTCTCTCTTCGGACTCCCGCTCCTCCAGTTCAGACAAAACTCACCTGGATCGTAGTACTCTTTCCACAACCACTGGCACCAACGAGGGCGACGTACGTTCCGGGAGCGACGTCGAGGTTGAGTCCTCGGAGAACGCGAACCGAAGGTCGTGTAGGGTAGCGGAAGTGGATGTTGGTGAATCGGATGTGACCTTGAACGGCTTTCCTTTCGAGCATGACACCTTCAGTCGACCTGGAGGAGAGAGAAGGGGGAGTGAGCTTCGACCTCGACGCGTCAACGCACTCAAAAACGCACTCTGAGTCGATATCCGGTCGAGAATCGAGCAGGCGAAGAACGGAACTCGAGGCGGATTGGGCCTGACTCATGTCCGGGACCTAGAAGAAAGAAAAGGAGTCAGCTTCGAGTCCTACGCGGGAGAAGGAGGGGAGGAAAGAGGGAAAGACGCACGAAAGTGAAGACGTTTCCAGCTTGGATGGCTCCGAACACGACCGACATCAAGGTGGTGAAGAAGGCAGTGAGGGAGATAGTGAAGTCGGCGATCCAGCGAGATCCGACATAGAAGACCAAAGCAATCACGAAGAAGGCGAGCGACTGGCTGAGGGCGTAGAGCGCGTTGGAGAAGACGAGGGTTCGCTTCGCGGCCTGGAGGGGGATGTCCAGCGACCTCGAGTAGGCGTCTGCGGGGACAAAGGATAGAGTCGAGAGTCAGCGAAGAAGTATACTCGAGCCAAACTCGACGACGAAGGAGGCGAAGATGTCGCTCTTGATCACGCGTCGAGAACTCACCGACGGCGTCCCTCTCTCGAGTCAGGGAAGCAACAGTTCGGATGGCTCCAGAGGCTTCACTGCAATTTCGAGAAGAAGATGTAATCAGCCTCGAGATCTTCGAAGGGAAGAAGGGATGGGCGAAGGAACGACGAACCAGGCGAGTTGGGCGGAATTCTCGTGCGAAGCCTTGTTCTTCTGATCCTTCATGACGACCAGTCGAAGTCGGAGGTATCCGGCCGAAATCACGAGAGGGATACATGCGATTCCTGGGGAGGGGGTGGTCAGTCGAGTGCGAGGAGAACTTCGACGCGTCAAGTCTGACTCACCGATGAGGGCGAGCTTCCAACTGTAGATCAGACCGATGATGGCTCCAGCGATGACGGTGGCGAAGGACTGGATGATAGTTCCCAAGGTAACACCACTCAACCCACTGATCTTCGAAGCGTTGTCGGATAGAGAGGACGTAAGAGCTCCAGTCTGGAGAGGACGAGAGAGGGTTCGGTCAGCTCGCGTTTTGAACGAGGGCCCTCGCTCGCGACTGCGACTTACCGAGTTCCTCTCGTCGTCGAACCAAGCAACATCGGAACGGAGAATGGCCTTGAAGCTGAGGGATCGAAGCTTGGCGGTAAGAGCTAGGAGGAGGGAAGAAGAAGAACGGGGCGAGGCGACGACGCGTCAGTTCCAGTTCGACTTCTGCCACCAAAAAGACTTCGACAAACATTCGGAAGCCCTGATGAGACAGTGGTTTTGAATGGCGATGCAGATCGCAGCGAGAATAGCCATCACGCTGTCAGAGGAGGAGGAACGCGGTCAGGCTCGAGCGTAGCAAACGCGAACGGACGAGGTCTGGTTACTCACAAGAACCAGAGTCCACTCCTGTACGAGTGCCACCTGAGCTGCTCGTCGGGCTGGAGCGAGAACCCATTCAAAGCAGTTCCGTAGAGGATTCCGAAGGCTGAGCGACGCGAGCAAAAGGAAACGAAAGGTCGAGGTGAGCTCGGGGTTTGACGAAGAACAACAAAGAATATCCTCACCAGGGTAGACGCAACCGCCGAGAATCGAGGTGATGAATCCAAAGTAGTAGTATCCGTGGGCGTCGTAATTGATCCTGGGACGACAGAGAAGGGAAAACGAGGTCAAACACGCATCGACCTTTTCCGCTCCACCAAATCTCGTCTCTCCGTCTCTCCATCCCTGATCAAAACTCACTTCCAGAACCTCCTGGCGATGGTAGGGTATCCGATGACGTCGTTTCCTTCCGTAGAGCTTCCAGTCGTCTTGTTCTTGAGGATCTGACTCGACAGAGATGACTTCCCCGTCGTCGACCTCTCCAGCGCGGGCTTCTCGTTCTCGGCGAAGTTTCGAGCCTCGTTGGCAGTCAAAGCGGCGTCGTCTGAGTCGTGACCTCCCTCGCCAGACTTCTTGTCGACGGCGGCGGCGAGTTGTTGAGCAGTGACGAGGGTAGCGTAGGCTCCTCCGGAGTCGAGAAGGTCGTTGTGGCTGCCCATCTCGAGGATTTCTCCACCTCCCATGACGAGCTGAAAAACGAGGAGGTGGAAGAGAGTTAGTATAGTCCGACGAGCCGAGATGGAAGAGCGAAACGAGAGGACGAACGATGTTGTTGGCGTCTGCAAGCGAAGAGGAAGAGGGGGGAAGATGAAGGAGAGGTTGTCAGCGAGACTCGAATCAAACTGAAACTCAACGGCTCGATGAGACTTTATGAACTGACCTTTGATGGTAGCGAGACGATGAGCGATGGTGATGGTAGTTCGACTTGACGTGGCGGAGAAAGACGTGAAGGTCAGCGATCGTCCAACCTCGACGCGTCTCGTTCTCGCTCGGTTTGGAACTCACCCTTTCGAAGCCTTCTCCAACGCGTCTTGAACAACAGCCTCAGACACACCGTCTAAAGCGGAGGTGGCTTCGTCCAATAACAATATCTTTGGATCAGAGACGATGGCTCGAGCGATGGCGACTCGCTGGAAGAAGGAGCAGGGGAAGGAACGAGGTCAGCGTCGCGAGTCAGCGGCGAGGAGAGGAACAAAGGGATGGACGAACTTGTTTCTGTCCTCCAGCTTTGAGAGGAAGGGTGAAGGTATCAAATGGTCAGTCGTAGAACGAGCAACTCTCGAAGGGGGGCGAGGTAGGAGGCTCACAAAGAAGCATTCCTCGCTCTCCGACGATCGTATCGTACCCCTCGGGAAGAGCAGTGATGAATCCGTCGGCGTTGGCTTTGATGCATGCTTCCTTGACGAGGGTGAACTTCACCTCGGGCGAGGCGTGGTGATGCACGGTTCCGATTCTGTTGTGAGAAATCGACAAGGTCAGCGAGAGCCGATTCCTCCTCCTTCCTCTTCTCGTCAGCTTTCGAGAGTACTCACAGACCATATTCGATGTTGTCTCGAACAGAAGAAGCAAACAAGACAGGCTCCTGGGAGACGAGACCTGATTCGAGGGAGGGAGAAGGGAGGGAAGAGGTGAGCGAGGCATTTTCGTTCGAACTGGAGAAAAGAAACGACGAGCTCACCGATCTGCTGCCTCAACCAGTTGACGTTGAGAGTCTTGATATCTCTTCCATCGAGCTTGACAGTACCAGAGATGGTGTCGTAGAATCGCTCGACCAAGGCGACGACCGTGGACTTTCCTGAACCCGAGGTTCCTACCAGTGCAGCGGTGTGTCCGGCTTCGAAATGAACCGTCAATCCCTTCAGGATGGGTACGTTGGGTCGGGAAGGGTAGTGGAAGACGACGTCCTGGATAAGAGAAGGGAAGGAAGAGTCAGCTCGCCGTCAACGCGATGCGAACTTCTGTTCGAGCGGTGACGAAACGAGACTCGCCTCGAAATCGATGTTTCCTTGCACCGAATCTGGCTTGAGGCCTTCCTCACTGAGACTGTCGATGGTAGGGACTCGGTCCATGGTTTGGAAGAGCTGAGAGAGGGGGGAGGAGAAGGAAGTCAGGTCGCGTCGAGGTCGATCGTCGCTTTGTCTCGCTGGGACTGACCTTGGCAGCGGCCCCACGAGCGTTTCCGATAGCTTGGATCTCGGGGTTGAGCTGTCGGAAAGAAGAGAGAGACGTGATGGTCTCAGTGGGCGTCTTGGCGAGCGAATCGAGAACGAGCGCTCTTCGACGTACCATCGCGAGAGAGAAGGAACCGATAAGGATGGAAAGAAAGACGTTGACGACGATACCAGCATCTGCTCGGTCCTCGGTGATGAGAACTCCACCTATTTCAGAGCGAGGAGGGAAGGAAGGGGCGCGTCAAGGTCAGCTCACAAGCTCCTCGTTCTTCCTCTCGGTTCGCTGCACACGTACCGTAAGCAAAGGCGAGAGCGTAGGCCGAGTAGATGACGAAGAACATAAAGCCAAGTCCAGCAGCCATCACAGTCGACGTCTGCAAGAGAAGAAGAAGAGACGAGGTCAGTTGGACGGCGAGAATCAGAAAAGAAGCGGCGAAATCGACTCTTACCTTGTATCCGACGACCAAAGCAGCAGCGACGTGCTCATCGAACAGAGACGAGAGCTTCTTCTGGGTAGAGAACGCTGCAAGCAGAGATGAAGAAGGAGGGGCCAGTCAGCTTTGGCCGAGAAAAGACGCAGGGACGCCGCGACTCACCTTGAGCCGTTCGAATCGAGCTGATGACCTCCTCGGCGAGGGATCCAGAGTCAGCGACGTTCTTGAGAGCTGCAGCCTTGTACTTGGTCGTGAAAATTCCCATGAAAGCCCCTGTGCAGGCGATGCAGGGAAGAATGGCGGACAGAGCGAGGGAGAGCCTCCAGGATCGACTGATGAGGGAGAAGAACAGGTTTCAGCGAGCGTCTTCCCTCAATTCATGTTCAGCGCAGAGCGACTGGGTCAAAGATGACTCACGCATAAGCGAGAATGAAACCAGTGAAGAAAGTGGCGATGTATCCGACGGCGAGGGCGACTTTCTGCTCGATCGAGAGATGGAGAGAGAAATTCAGGTCAGTCTTCAGAAGCGACATGTTCTGTTCCTAGCAGTCTTCGAACGAACCTCGCTGATTCCCTCCTGGATGAGATGAGTATCGGTTTGAATCCTGCGTGATGCGGAAAGAAGGTTTCGTGGGAAGGAGTGGTCAATTTCGGCGAAGGAGGAAGATAATGGAAAACAACGAGGACAAGACGCGTACCTTGTAGCAACCTCTCCAGCACCGAGAGTATCGAAGAACGCAACATCCTGACGGAGAACCGACTGGAGGTACTTCTCCCTGATCCTCTTGGAAGCGACCTCTCCAGTGTAGACCCAGGCTCCCATCTTGAATCGAAAACAAAGCCGACGCGTCAGACCGATCAGCTCTCTCTCTCTCTCTCGTCCTAGTCCACCGAAAGGGAGAGGAAACGGGCTCACGTAGAAGAGTGTAGCAACAAACATGGCGATTCCGATAACGACGAGGTAGAGAGAATCCAGGGCAGCGGTGCTCTTGAGGTTCGACTGGGCTTGAGCGAGAGCCGCTAACGAGGCAGGATCGGTTCTGTCGAGTGTGTTGAGGATTTTTTGGAACTAGTTTCGGCGCGAAGATGGATGAAGAGGTCAGTGGGTAGGTCGAGGAGCGGTCGAGAACGGTCGAAGAGCAGGGACGAAGGAAAAAAAAGACAAAGGCAAGGTCCGGCAAGGGGATTTGTAGATGCCTCGGTCGACCCTCGACCCTCGCTCTTCCACTCCTCTCTCGCTGGCTGCTAGAGAGACTGAAAGACTCACATCGACGAAGGCTCCCGTAAGTTTACCGAAGATCAGAGTCATGAGAGGCTGAGCGGCACCTGCATCAGTCCATCGAACGAAACGAAAGGAGAAAAGGTCAGCTTCGATCTGCCCACCAGGAAGCTCATGCGAGCTCGCTCTCTCCGTCCGTCACCAAGATCGAGGAAGAAACAACGTACCGGCACCAGCTACACCAGCAACAACAAGAAGCAAGACCCAAAGAGTCAGTACCAAAAAAACGCTTTATCGAACGACCTTCCAACACGACGGGCTCGAGGTCGTCCAAGCCCGCCCGCTGTCCGATTCCTCCCACTCTCAAACACTCGCTCTTTGCCCTCCTCCCCAACCTTCCCCCCGTGCTCTCGAGCGCACTCACCACTAGCAACGAGACCAAAGAAGTTCAAGGTCATCTCCCCCTTGGTGGAGTACCTGAAGAGCTGCCTGAACGGAACGGCAGGGAGGACTTCGGATTCTTGATGAGCTTCGACGTCAACAGCGACCTCGCTGGATTTGGGTTTGCGAGACCATCGAGAAGCCTTCTTGATGGGCTTGTCGGGTTCGTAGGTGGCAGGGTGGGTTTTCTCGTCGTCCTTGTGGTGGGAGGAAGGGGGGGAGGGGATAGAGGGAGTGGTGGGTTTCTCGGACGACATGGTTGAGGAGGAAGGAAGGTTGAGAGGAGGGGATCGAGAGTTGGGTGGGTGGGTTGAGCGGTGGTGGTGGGTTGGTGAAAAAGAGGGAGAGAGAGGGCCTCGCTCGCTTGCAATGTGGAGTTTGAGTGTGGGTTTGCCGAGCTAAGAGAAGGAAGATCCAGGGCAAAGTGGTGGTTTGGTGGGTACGAACGAAATCCAAGCAGAGGTCTCGCTTCCCTCCTCGGCTGGCGGCGCAGAGACGGCCCCCGCCTCTGATCTTTGTTTTGCTTTCTTGTTTTCTTTTCTTGTTCTACCAGTAAAAAAACAGAGAGCCGAACTCTCCCTCGCTTGCTCCCTCGCTTGCAGCCGACTCGCTTGCGAAGCCCCAAGCCAGGCACCAGTCCTTGCTTTCTCGAAAGGACGAAGTGAGCTCGGATCGACAAGATCAGTATCCGAGCTCGCTGGTGGGTACGCGTCGAGCGGCAGCTTCTTCTCGCTTCTTCCTCTCTAGTTCTCTTGTAGTCCAGATATAGAGAGACACGCATAAGTCGTAAGTGAGCATAAGTAAGAGAAGCCGGAGTCGAGAACTGGTGCGAAAGAGGAGGGGAAGGCAAGAGTCAGCTTCTGAGCTCGCGTCTCCCCGACGACTCCCTGCTTTCCTCCTTTCCACCCTCCCAGAGCGGTCGAGAAAGACTCACCAGTCATCAATCAACCCCTCGGAGTCCTCCCACCACCACCTCCACCGCTCCCACTCCCACCTCCAGGCGTCCCGACGTTGATTCCAGGCGTTCGAGGCGTCACGGCTCCGTTCTGTTTCGACGACGAAGGCAAAAGAGGTGAAAACGGGAAGTTCGAGGACGAGTCGATTCAGTAACATTTTGAGAAGTAGAGGAGGATGAGAGAAGACAGAAGTCCGACTGACCTCTTTCCGACGCTTGTTTGAATCCTGGAGGTTGAACTGAGCGTTGTTGTTGTTGGCGTTGTTGTTGTTTGCAGGAATGAGAAGATCGTCCGATGGTCTTGGTCGCTTATTCTTCTTCTGTTTCGACGAAAGTTGAAAGACATAAAACGAGAGGTCAGACGAGTGCGACGCGAAATGGCGAGACGACGCGTTCGGACGAAAGAACGAACCTTCTTCTTCTCTCCCTGAATCCTAGGCGTCCGCACGAAGAGAGATGTATCGTCGACCTGGTTGGTTCGAGGTCACATTGACGAGAGAGTCAGCTCTGCAAACCTTCGAACCGAAAAAGGAAGGAAGAGAGGAGCTCGAAGCTCACCTCAGGCAACCTCCCCTCCGCCAATCTCCACCCCCAACTCTCCAGCTGTTCCGGCTGGAACACCGTTAAACCTTCAGTCCAGTCAGGTACCGTTCCTTCTTCTGGAGCTTCCACGACTAGACGGTGGAACGACGAGGGTGGTTGGAAGATCGAGGGATGGTCGGAAGCTACAACGAACGAGGGAAGGAAGGAAGCGCGAAGCGTCAGCTCGACCTCACCACACTCGCTCTCTCCTCCCTCACCTCTCCTTCTCCATCTCTCCTTCAGCTCGGAACAAAAGCAGCGAAGTTAGACTCACCAAGCACGACACACTCCTCAACCAGATCGTCGAAATCTCCCTTCATCCTCTTCAAGTCCACGACGTTGTCCTTGACCTTCTTCGTCTGCTGAGCTGGACCCTTCTGCTTCTCCCCACCCTCGACCGCTCTCCCCTTTCCCTTGTCCTCGGAAGTGAGAGCGGCGAGACCTCCTATGGTTCCCGTTCCTGGAGCGATAGGGACTGGAGCTTTGGGGTTTCGGAAGTAAGGTCGAACGTAGGTGTCGTAGGAAGGGAGGAGGGAGAGGTGGGAGAGCAGGTCGAGGGAGCCGGTGAGGTGCGTTTTCGGGAGTGCTGAGGGGAGAGTGAGAACGATAAGAGGTGGAGGTTAGCTTCAGTGAGGTAAGGAGAGGGGAGAAAGAGGTACAGGGAGAGGACGAACGAGGAGGAGCGAAGGGAAGGACGGCTGGTGGTGGAGGCGAAGGAGCTCGAGGGGTGGATCCACTGGCGACAGGTTGATGCGAGGAGGAGGGTCCTGCTATCGAGGTAGAGGCTTCCATCCTAGAGTCGAGAAGAGGAAGGATCTCACTTTAAGCTCTGAGAAGTTGTCGAGAAGGAGAAGGAAGGAGTTGAAGGTCGTTCGTCTAGCCCGAAACGTCTGAGCTCTCGTCAAGCTCTCGTCCTCTCTCGTTGCCTCCGCCCACATCAGCACTTTCTCAAACTTTTCTCTTTTTCTTCCCTCTCCCACCTCATCGTCTCTCCTCACTCGCCATGTCCTCCCTGCTCGCTCGTAAGCGCTCCTCCCATCGTCGACGGCTGTCCCGCCCTCCTTCCTTCTCTGTCGAGCTCACGCCTCCCTTCCCTTCCTTCTTTGGTTCTCAGATCTCCCCAACGGCCAAGGCGGTGTCCTTCCTTACTGGATGCTCTTCGTCTCAACCCTCGCCTGCTTCAACACAGTCCAGAACTACATCTCCCCTACCCTCACCCGAAAAGTCTACGCTGGAAAACCAGACCAGGGTCAGTCTCCCTCCCGACGATCTCCCCCAACTTCCTTTGCCTTCTCACACCCCATCGCTTTCGTTTTGGGTTTGGTCTTTGGCAGTCACTCCCTTGAGCAACAGGACCTTCGGTATCTGGACTCTCGCTTCAGCCCTCATTCGGCTGTATGCTGCTTACAACATCACCAACAAGGAGTGAGCTCGAAACTCTCCCCTCTTGTCGTTCCACTTCGCCTCTGCCTTCGTTGCAGCGTCCCTGACGCCTCCCTCCTTCCTGCTTGTGTTTTGTGAACAGGTTGTACCAACTCGCCTTCTGCTCCTACATCATCGCCTTCGTGCACTTCAACTCGGAACTCCTCATCTACAGGACGTGCACGATCGGAAAGGGATGGTTGGGTCCCGCGATTGTTTCGAGTTCGTCCTCCTCCCTCTGTCCTTCCTTCTTTCGCACTCCTTTCTCTCGAGCTGACTTCTTCGTTTGGTCGTTCACAGCCACCAGTCTCATCTGGATGTCCAAGCAGAGGGCTTTCTACACTGGAGCCTCGCTCTAAAGTCCGAGTCGACGACCATCTCCTCCCTCCCTCACTCAAAATCGCTTCTCCCACCTTCCGCCTCTTCCGTCCCACCTACTGTATCCCCACCTCTACGACCCTCGGATTACTACTTAGTCAAACACCTCTATCAAATCATCGCTTACTCGCCTGCTGGCTGACTCGACCACATCGAAAAGCAAAGACGCGTCCCCGAGCTCGAGGTACTCTCAGCCCTCGCTCCCAACAAAGAGAGTATCTAGCGTCCGTCAAGCTAGGAACCGTGTAGGTAACGTAGAATAGATAAGAATAAAAACGAAGGCAAACGAACTCAAAACAACCTCCTCTCTCTCCCTCCTGGAGCGCGTCTCCTCCTCCCTCCCTCAGATCAGCCTCTTCTTCGTGAACCGATGAGGATCGCAGTCCCTGCAGAACCATTTCCCGACGACGGGAGTTGTCATGCCCTGTACGACGAGTGGGAAGAAAGGAACGAGGTCAGCGAAGGGCTCATGAGCGAAGGAGGAAAGGGAGAGATGGGACGAACGACGCATTGGAGGTGGAACCATTCCGAGGGGCATTCTTCGTTCTGTTATAAGAGGAATGGGCGGAAGAGAGAAAGAGAGAGAGAGGTAAGAATGAGTGCGAAGAGGGAACGAAAAAAGGAGAGGAGAGGAAAGAGGAAAGAGGGACGAACGTCGCAACCGATCATCTGAGGGAGGGAGGGAGAGGAAAGAGGTTAGCGTTCCAGGTTTGAATGAGAGAGGAGGACAGAGTTGACAAAAACAACTTACCTCGCCGTAAGAGACGTTCTGGCAGTAGCAGTACCTTGGCTCGAATCTGTCGTGGGCAAGAAGAAAGGGAAAGTCGCGTCGTCAGATTGAGCTTCAAGTTCTCGCTCCTCAAAGAGACCACCAGACCCCACCAACACCTCCCCCTATACTCTACACACGCCCAGCTGCTTCAGATATCCTCCCGAGACAGATGTGAACTCACGGATCAACAGCCATCCCCTCCAGCCCCTTCTCCGAGAACACTGCTCCTCGAGCAACCTCCCCGGCAGCTGCACCACCCCTTCCACTCTTCCTGCCACCCTTCGAGCTCCTCCCTTTCCCCTTTCCCTTCCCTCTCTTCCTCCCTGCACGCTCACTAACAGGTTTCCTCGCTCCACCTCCCACGGTCCCCAAACTAACCTCCCAATCTCCATCCTCGTCCTCCTCGTCCTCCGCCTCCGAATCCGTCTTGAAATCCTCATCCGCTGCCGCTCTATTCGCCTTCCGAACAGGAGCGGAGGTACTGCTCGCTCGTCGAGACGAGGACCTTCTTTCCTCGGCGGCGGTTTGTCGAGCCTGCTCCTGCTCTTGCTCCTCGTCCTCGGGCTGGAACTCTCCTCTGTCCGCGTCGTTGTCGAATCCGTCCTCTTGCTGGGGTTGCTCCTCTTCGACCTCCTTGGGCTCCTTCCTCGCTGGAGCAGCGGCACTGGCGGAAGCGGCAAGAGCTGCGAGAGCTTCGGTGGTGATGCTTGCAGCGTGGGTTTGGAGAGCTGAGTCAAGGGATCTGATCTGACGGTCGACTCGGTCGTAGGCTCCTTTCGCGACGGCGACCTTCTCTTCGCCTGCTTTGAGGAGGAGCGTGAGGAGGTTGGCGATACGAGAGAGTTGATGTTCCTTCTGCTGCTGTTGGTTTGGAGGTTGGTATTGGGAGGTAGAGGAGGTGATGGTGGGAAGAAGGAGAGTGGGAGTTGAGGTGGAGTCGAGGGCTGAAGGAGGTTGTGGATCGACGGCGGAGGTGGAGGAGGGAAGGGGATCTGGGTTGGACTCCTGGGATAGAGATAATGGGTCTGGTACTGAGTCTGTTTGGGCGAGAGGGAGGTGGGGGTGGGTTTTGGTAGGAGAGGGAGTTGCTGGGACGACGGAGGGTGAGCCTCTCGATGGTGATTTGGGAGGGTTGCTGGCGGATGCTAGAGAGGTGAGGAGATCCAGAGGGTCGAGCGAATCATCGCCGAGTGAGGCCTTCTGCGAGATAGGAGCAGGTAGTGATGATGGTGGTGCGAAGTCGATGGCTGAGATGGCTGCTGAAGGGGAGGGAGGTGGAAGGGAGGGATCCTTGGAAGGTTCGGGTTCGACTGCTGCTGCTACGGCTTCCTCGTCCTCGTCGTCGATATCCATAGAGCCGTTGTATCCTGACGGTCCAGCGACGGCGTTTCCTTCGCTCTCGGCGACCGTAGGATGATGGGAGGAAGGGGAGGTGATGGCGGATGGAGAAGGAGGTGGGAGGGAAGGCGGAGCATGACCGAGTCTCTTGTCGATGTACTGACGGACGAGGGACGAAAGTTCGGTGGTGTTGGAGTCTACCTGCTCGTCTAGCTGCCTGAGAAGCGCGAAGCTTCGCTGTAGTTCGAGGGGAAGTTGGTCGACGACTGAAAGCGAGAAGAAGGGAAGGGAAGGGATGGAGTCGGTCAGCTCCACCTCGAGCTCCTTTTCTTTGCTCTTCCTCCACCATCCAAAGAAGCACAAACTCACTCTCGTAGAAGTCCTCTCTGAAGCCCACCCATACAGGATCCTCCGGGTCCTCCTCGTCCTCCTGCTGCTGCTCCTCCTCCTCTGCTTCCTCTTCCTCTTCCTCGTCCGCGTTCCACTGTTGACCTCCTCCTCGTACGATCCTTCTATCCTGACTGACGCTCTCCCTCTTGTGATGGCTCGTCTTCTTCTTGTGGGATCCCGACGGTGTTCCAGCCTCCTGCCTCGGTCGCTTCTTGACGGGCGACCTCGATCCTGACGATTCGTAGCCGATCCAATCTCGTTTGGGAGCGTTGGCGAGAGGGACGTCCCCAGAATGATTCTGTCCTTCGAACCGGATCGCGGCGTTCTTCTGCTTGAACACATAGCCAGGAGGAGGCAATCCGCGTCTGAAACCCTTGGGTGGCATAGTAGCTAAGAAGGGGAAGTTGAGGGGAGCGTGAGAGTTTGGGAGCTCAAGGAAGGAGGTCGCGTCTTCGAAGCTCAACTTTCGTTCTCCTCGGTCTGCCCTTCTCTGCTCCCGACGCCCACCACCAAAGATCCTTTCTCAGCATACCGCTCCTTCGAAGGCCAGGACTCGAATCATGTCCATCTTCCACGAATCAGGCTCAAAAAGAAATCCGTCTTCCCTCATCCAACCCGTCAACGAGCTCGGCGCTTCCTTCCTCCTTCCCCCTCCCCTCCTTCCCTTCCCTCCTCTTCCCATGGAGATCAAACGACACATCCTCGCCTTCGCGGACACTGGAACCCTCGCATTGTGCTCCCGAGTGAGCCTTGCCTTCCTCGAGATCGTGTCGGAGCTTCTCTACGAGGACGTCGAGATCGTCGGACTCGAGCGATTGGAGCTGTTCTTCTGCACGAGGATTCGTTCTTTTCCTCTCCTTCTCCCTCGTTCGTCTCGTTCCGTCGAGGCTGTCTATATACGTAGGAGCGAGCCTGATATCATGACACACTCGTCAACTCTCTTCCTCTGCAGAGAACGAGCTCGTCAGCTCAAGTCGAACCTCACCTCTCCCTCTCTCAAATCAAGACCTTCACCTTCATCGCCGACAAGCCCTGGACCTTCTCCCACCTCCACGCGGACCGATGCACCACAACCCTCGAGGTGGATCTTCTCGTCGTTCGAGGGGTGTCGTTCGAGTCCACCCGCTCGTCTCACGGCAAGCGGAGGAAGCTGCAAATTGACTTCGCCTCCCAGTTCCTCGCTCACTTCAACCCAACCTTCTTCTCCCTCGTCGCCTCTTCCTCTTCAACCGCTCAGGCTCTACCTACCGACCATCACTGTTACTCTTGGACCCGACTTGAACATCTCACCCCACCCTCCGAGACGCGTCGTTCGAGCATCTCCTGGACGACACGTTCTTCGACGGGTCCACCGACGCGCCGACTTGGACCGTTTCGTACGAGTTTACGAGACCGTACGGCGAGCTGGGAAGGGTATCGTACGCCTTGATGGTCGCGACGAGGGACGTTTTTTATGGCCTCCCTCATTGCCGAGGAGGGAAACCTGACTATCGCTTCGAGGTCGTGGTGGAAAAGGAGGAAGAGATGGAGAGTGTCAAGCGATATTTCCAGACGATGGGTAGTTGCTGGGTAGGACGGGAGGAGGTAGAGGCAAAGATCGAGCTCACTTCGTTCGTAGTTCGTGACCTCTACTGAAAGGTGAGTTCCGAGTCCTTTTCCTCTCCGTCCGTCCGAACGACAAACGTGACGCGTCGTCCCTTCGCTCTGCTGTTCCCCAGCTCATCCCCTCCTCACCGCCATCATCTTCTCGATTCACCACCAGCACCAACCCTCACATGCTCTACTACTCGATCAACTCCTTCCGACCTCGGATCCCTCGCTCGCCCTCAATCTTCGTTCGTTTCTTGCATCGCCATCTTCGCGTGAGCTCCTTTATTCTCTTTTGTTCTTTCTCCTCTCACATCATAATTCCTGACTTCCAATCGTTCCTCGTTCCAAGCAGACATGGTCTACCTCGCCGCCTTGCTCTTCAAGCCAGTCGTCGTCTCTCCTTCTGCTTGTCGCGTCCGAATCGAAAGGTCAGCAGCGTTCGACCTACATTCCTTTCGCCCTTCGTATCACGCAGGCTGACCGCTCCTTTCTTCCTTCTCGTCTTCGTCCCGTTTAGGTTGCCGCTGCACCATGTGCTCGTCAAATCCCAAGAGCTGTCGAGGCGTCGTTTCGAGCTCGTCGTCGTTCGCCGGTCGTCGACGCTTGATAGACTACGGGCGGCTGCGTGTTGTTGACTTTGTAGCCTCTATGAATAAGCACCGCTCGCTCCATCTGCTTGCTGTCACTCTTTTTGACGGAAGGGAGTGGAGGACGAAAGCAAAAACGAACCGATACTCCTGGCTCGGTCGGCGGTCCACTGGAACTCGCTTGCTCGATCTTACAACCGCGGCCTCAAACGAGAACAAACTCCGGTATGCGCATAGAATAAAGAGATCGGACCGAATCAGAAAAGGCTGCGAATTCCAAACCATCTCCACCTCACGAAGCAACGACGCCGATCATCCCTACTCTCTCCTCAGGCCAGGCCAATCATCCAACCATCGTCCGAGCAACGATCCCTCCTTGTCCATGTTTCGCATCCATCTTATGGCGTCCTTGTGATCGGGGATTCTGATTTCGAGATAGTGAATCATGAAGATGACGAGAGGAGCTGAACGGAAGGGCGAAACAAAAGGCGTAAGAAAGGCGACGCGACGCGACGAGGACGTGGTTTGGGAACTCACAGACACAGAGGAAGATGGCGAACACCAAGGCCGTGTGACAGATTCTGAGAACCCTGCATTCGAAAGGAGGACTCGAGAATAAGTCAGAGAGGGAAGGAAGCAGGAGAGGGGAAACCGAGAGACTCACACGTAAGGATACTCGAAGACGAAGGCAAAGCGCGGATCTCGAGTCCAGGCAGGACGGAAGAGGGTCCAGACGGCGTGGGTTGGGAAGGTCAAGACGAGGAGAACGTTTCCGAGGAAGCGCAAAGGTACCATGAGGCGAGAAGAAAGCAGGGTGTTAAGTGGTGAGGGAGGGGAAGGTTGTGCGAGGCTGTGCGCGACGACGGGGATGAGCTGAGGGAGGGAAGGAAGAAGGAATGAGCAAGCGCCTTCAAAGGAGTGAAGATATGCTCACACGATGGGAAAGATCCTCCGCGACGACGTCTATGTGCTCCAATCGACGTTCCAGCTCGTCTTCGTCGTCCTCCCACAGCTCCAATCCCACCTCACGAAGGAAACTCTCAACGTCCTCGCGCTCGTCCTCGGTTGGTAAAACGATCTCGGCTCTGTGAATGGAAGACGAGGGGAACGTCTGCTTTGGATGCAGGAGAGAACCGATCACGCTACGAAGAGGTAGCGAGCAGCTTCCATCCTCGCCGAAGGGATGAAAGAGCTCGAAGGTCACCTTCGTGCTGCTCGGGCCAAACCACCTCTGTTCGTAATTCACGTCCTCTCTGAAATCGGTGGAGGTATGAACAAGACGGCAGGTTCTGAGCCTCGTCCATCCTGAAAGCTCGACGTCCTGGACGAAGGTGTTGTTTAGAGGCTCGAAGGGAGGAGATGCGATGTAGTTGAAGGAGATGGGATCGAAGAGAGGGAGGAGGTGATGGGGCAAGTCGATTTGAAGGAAGAGTGGCCATCCACCCCATGGTCTTGTTGAATCTCGAGTGAAGGATGGGACCCTGATGGTGAGATTCTCGACCTGGAGGGGATTCTTGGACAGACGGGAGGAGAAGAAGGACCCGTCTCTCAGCCTTGGGTCGGGGTTGTTCGAGATGAAGGTGAGCGATTTGATGCGAGCGAGGAAGAGCTGTGTATCGACTCGAGGAGATCTCGTCGTCGTCTGGCGAAGAGGATGGAACGAAGATCTATCAGCCCAAGGAGGGTGAAAAGGGACGCGAGGAGCGAGTGAAGGAACCTACTTGAGGGGAGAACAACCTTCTCAGTCTCTCCAGCCCTACGATCTCGACGTCTTCGTACAGAAACTCGGAGGCAATCTCGAGGAAGGCGTAGCTAGCTCGGCAGGCGGAGGCGAGGGTGGAGTTGCCCGCGAAGGAAAGGATGTAGCGATGAATCTCGACGGGGAAGGAAGGGAGGAGGAGGCGAACGATGAAGGAAGAAGCTCATGGCGAGAGAGCGAGGACGAGGAGGGAGCTTCGGGGAGTTGGACTCAGGTACTTGGATCCTAAGCTGTGAGAGGGGGTTGAGCTGGAGGTCGAAGATTTGAAGTCGATTCTGGGAGGGTGGGAGGCAGAGGGAAGGAAGGGGCGACCTTCCTCGAAAGTTGAGCTCGACTTGAAGAGCTCGTCGTCGGTTCCCTCCTTTCGCCCATCACCTCAACAAGCTTCCTTTTCGCGTTTCGCTCCTTTCATCAAGATGTCTCTTTCTCAGACTCCTATCTATCAAGCTATCGAACTTTCAGCTCCCCACATGCTCCCCACTTCTCCTCCATCGACGTCGACTCGAACTCCTCTTCCTCCCTCTCCTTCTCTCCCGCCCTCCCACCTCAGTACCTCCCCAACCTCTCTTCCCTGCTTTCACCACCTTCTCGCTCAGCCTTATGCATCACCCTCTTATCCTTTTCCCTCCTCCTACCCTTCGCCTCCTCAACAGCGCCCTTCGCCTTTTGAAGATCGTTCAAGTTCGAGCCGTCGCAGCTTTCCTTTGCTCGCGGGGGACTGTCGAAAGAGTCCAAGTCAAAGAGAAGAACGCAGAAAGACTGCTGAGCCTCGTGGAAACAGAGAAAAAGAAAAGAGGAATAGAGCGAGCGAACGAGCGGGACGCACCAATCCGGCGACGAGTCGTCGTGCGCTGAGGGGACAAGAAGGCCGGATTCCTGCTCAACCCAACCCCAGATCAAGTCAGCAAAGACCTCCTTGTGCTCTGATATACAGGAGGAAAGGGGCGAACAGGGTCATAAGCGCAATCGTAGATCTTTCGACGCGAAACCGAACCAAAAGACGCGTCGAACGAAAGTCAGCTTTGGCCTCGTTTCCCTTTTCTCTTCCCACTCCTCAAAGAGCAGACGAGGTTTAATCCTACCTGCTTCCAAACCTGCACCGTCCCAGGCGCATGTGTATCGACATAGCTGTTCCAAAAAGAACAAGACGAGACGCGTCGCGCAAAGGTCAATTCAGCTTTCGTCCTCTCGCTCTCCCTCGCCTGCTCTCCTCCCTCGAACTTCGATCGAGAAGGTATAGGGAAGGCGGGACGCACTAGCATTGAGGCCACTGTTTCCTCCCCCCCCCCACCACCGACCAACCCACCCAAAACCCAGCGCGTCAGTTCTCGTCTCACCCGCCCTCCCTCCCTCCACCTGGTCTTCGGGTAAGTGAGCTCACCGTATCACCGTTAGTCATCATCCCCACTCCTCCGGGGGTGTTCTCGGGGCAGACGAAGGAGCAAGAGGAGCGGGGGAGAGGAGGGAGGGGGGATGCGACGGCGCGAGAGGAAATCAAAGCCGCGAGGGCAGTGAGAAGTGAAAGGAGGCATGGCGAGGTGGTGGGAAGCCTGTGAGGAGAGAGAGAGGGGATCGAATCAGTGGGATGAAGAAGGAGAGGGTGGGTGGGGGAGGAGAGAAAAGCGGAGGGAAAGACTAGACGAACATCGTCGAGCGAGTTGAGCTTCGAGTTGTCGGTGAGCCAGAGGTTTGTGATGATGGTTGTGGGTGATGAGTGAAGATTTCCAGAGAGATTAAGAGAGGAGGAGATGGCTGAAGTCTGAGCTTTGCTGGTTTTGTTGAGAAGCAGCGCGTGGGCGAGCCGGTCCGACGCGTCGCGACGGGGAAGAAATGATCTATGCCGGGACTGATTCTGCCAGATCACAGCAAAGCAAGGAGCTGGTCGCAACGTCTGCCAGAGCCTAGATCAAAGGCTGGGGTATGAGAGTCAGGGAAGGGACGCGCGAGGGAGAGCTTTCGACGCGTGCGATCAGATTCAACGTCCGCTCTTGCGTTGAACGAAGGCTTGTTCGCGTTTAGGAAACTCATTATACGACCCAGAGCAAGCGAGTGAACTAAGGAATGAGAGAAAGAGAGAGAGAGGAAGAAGAACGAGGAAGGAAGAGGAGAGAAAGAAAGAAAAGAAGCGACGCGTCAAGAAAGGCGAAACGAAACGAAACGAAACGAAGGGGGAAGGGATATCTGCAGACGACTAGAAGAAGATATAAGTCATAACAAACACACCCAAACACAACGCAGCCACCACCTCAACCGGCACTCCCTGTCCAACCGCCTCCTTCACCTTCACCTCCGCACCCTCCACCGCCTCGCTGACCCCCCCACCTCGCTTCCTCAGTCCAGCGATAAGCGTAGGGTTGGTGGTAGCGTTGGCGAGCTTCTCCTTGAGCTGATGGATCTCCTCCTTCAACTTCTCGACTTCCGACTTCGGTGAGCTGACGGCGATGATGGGAGGAGCGAGAGGAGAAGGGGTGGTGTTGGAGGTTGGAGGAAGACCTGTTGCGGTGGTGGTGGGGAGGTCCCTGTCGGAGGAGGTTCCGTTGGTGTTGGTGTTGGTGGGAGGGAAGGAGGAAACGAACTGGGAGGGAGGGGGAGGGTCGTTGGAGGCTGGGAGGGTGGTGTCGGCTTGGTGGAACTGGGTGGAGGTGTTGGTGGGGGTGGTAGGGGAGGCTCCGTTGACGTTGGTGTTGGGCTGAGAACGAGGAACGAAAGCGCACGCGAGAAGAAGAGGGAAGGGCAAGGGAGAGGAGGTGTGAGCTGAGCTGAGCTCGAACGAACGATAAGGGAGAGAGCGAGAGCAAGAGAAGAGTTCGAGAGCTCACCGAGCCATCAATCAAAGTCGACTTGTCCATGTCCTCCTGAGTGATAGCATGTCTCTCTCCATCGGTGTTGACGTCCAGGTAAGCGCAACGGATCTTCTGCTCGTGGATCTTGGACCGTCCTTCCTTCTCGATCGAGCTCCACTGTTTCCAGCACGAACGACGAACGACCAAGGATCAGCTCTCCTCTTCCTACACGAGACGATGGCCCAAAGGGAAAATATGAGAGGGGGTATTCGAAGGGGTGAGACTCACGATATCCTGCAGAGTCAGGGTCTCCTTGTCGGAGGAGATGGTCGCTGACTGAACGAGGAACTTGTCCTTGCACTTGACTCCTGCGGGAGGATCCTCCTTCATGGGCTGCAAGAGAACTGTGGGACCAAATCAACGATGGAGGGAAAGGGAGAGAACGAGTCAGCGCTGCTCGAGAGGAAGCAGAGAGTTCGTTGCTCGCTGGCGGCAATGAGGAGGAGCGAGGTGAGGCGTCGAAAGGAGAGAGACCGCGGTCTTGCCCTCCCTTCTCCCTTCTGCTTCCTCTTCCAGAAGGGCTGAACAGGAAAGTCCTTCGAGGATGCCTCCCCCCAAAGCAGAGCATAGCACTCTCGCTCTCAAAGAGCTCGAGATATGACGAGGAAGGAGCCTACGAAGCAGACGAAGGGCGAGGGAGGAGAATAGAACTCACCAGACACCTCGACCTTCTCTCCAGGTTCGATCCGTCCAGAGTTGGGTCGAACGCAGTACTGAGATCACCACCACAAACAATACGAGAAGGTCAGCTGTATGCTCTTGGGGCTGGTAGAGCTCTAGCATGTGCGACGAGAGCGAGAGAAGCAGCGGAGTTGGACGAAGGAGGTTGAAGCAGGCTCCTTCCCTCCTCCCTCCTGCTTCCTCCCATACACCTCCAAACCCTCTCTCGCTCCCCAAAGCCATCCGGAAGCATGTACCCCGCCCGCCTACCCCCAGAAGCTCGAGATCGGAGCGAAAATCCCGCTCTCTACGCCTCGCACGAGCTCCCTCCCCTTCCCCCTCACCTCGTCCCATCGCCAGCACCTCTGTCCTCCTCCCTCCCTCCTCTCTTCTCTTCTTGATTCAGACTGACCTGCTTGGGCGCGGTCGTCTTGACCTTGAAGGCAACACTCTCAGCATTAGGGTTACTGATCACAAGGATCTTCTTGACAAGTTGGGTGAGAGGGCCTGAACGAAACAAGAGAAGTGAAGAAGGAGATGAGCGAACCGTCTCGCAAGGAAGGGCAGGAAGGGGGGCAAAGCTGGACGAACGAGCGAAAGCGAGTTGGGCGGAGGGGGAGAGGTCGACGCTCATTTTGAGGGGTTGGTTGAAGGAGAGGGAAGGGGAGGAGGAGGAGGGTGGTGGGTTGAGGTGAGGAGGTGAGGCGAGGAGGAGGGCGGAGCAAAGGAGAGCGAGGGACGATCGCAAGGGAGGGAGAGGAGGGGGCAGCGCGAGTGACGATTCGAGGGAAGAAAAAAGTACTCGTTCTGCTAAGTCGCACCATACGGAGCTCTATGGTGGATCGACTGATTACTAAACTAGATGAAGTCAAAGAGATCGGCAAAGAAGAAGAGAAAAGACTGGTTCAAAGGGGGGTCGCACGCGAGCGAGCGCCCGTCCATACGCTCGTTGCGAAGACGCGTCTTCTTCCCAACGGTGTACGAGGGCCATAAAGCCGGAAAACACGTCGTTGAATCGTTAACGAGAAGACCCCCTACTACTACTAGCTGAAACAGACCCCCAAAATAACGAGATCAAACCAAATCCAACCCAACCCTCGCCCAACCCAAACCCTCGCCCGTCCCCAAACGCGTCCTCCCCTCCTCAAACACTCCCTCCCATCTTCGCCAACAACGCCTTCAACAGATCCACCACCTCCTTGTTCCCCTCCCCTCCCACTCCACCCACTCCTCCCGCCCCAACCCCAGCAGCCACCGTCGTCGCAACCGTCGCCAACTCCTCCAACCCTCCTCCCCCTCCTGGCGAAACCGCTGCCGCTGGTACTGCTGGATTCGGTTGCGATTGGAGGTGCAGAAGTCCAGGCGGAGGACTCGGGATCGGCACATCCCTGATGGGTAGGTAAAGATCCGACTCTTCCTCGTCGTCGTCCTCCTCGCCTCCTCCTTCTTCTTCCTCCTCCTCGTCCGAATCGTCCGAGTCCGAGTGCGAGTCGTCTGATCCGTCGTCGTCGTCGTGGTCCGAGGAAACTTGTACTTGTACGGCGGGGATGAGGGCCGAAGAGGGAGCGAAGACCAGTCCGGGGGGTACGAGTCCTGAGGTTGAGCCCGACGCGTTCGTTGAAGTCGTGTTGGCGACGAGTCGGAGACGTTCCAACCTTCTCCTTTCCTCCTCCTCGTCAAACTCTCTCTCCAGTCGCTTCTCTTCCTCCAACCTCTCCTCCTCGGTCTGAACCCCACCACCAGCGCCAACGCTAACTCCTCGACTAACACTCCTGCTCTCGCTCCTCCCACCCTCACGCGAAGGAGGCTCCTCGAGCGGTAGACCAAGCTTGGCATTCTTGACGTTCCTTCTCCTCCGAGCCGAGTTCTCTCGATCTCGAGCCTTCTTGAGGACTTGAGCTTCCTCCTCCTCCGGGTAGTCGCTGTCGCTGTCTTCTTCTCCACCGTCCGTCTCGACGGCTGAGACTTCCGATTCCCCGTCTTCGTCCAGGTCGAGCTCGTTCAGAGGAGGAGGATCGTCGTCGTCGTCGTCGCGCATCTCCGAGTCTTCTCTGGGGTTGGGAGTCGTCGATTTGGCTTTGGCTTTGCCCTTCCCTTTCGATTTGGTGGTCGGAGTGGTAGGAGGGAGGTGAGCGAACGGATGGATGGGAGGTGGAGAGAGGGCGTGGGCGGGGTCGTAGATGTTGGGCGTTGGACGAGGGGGTGGAGGGAGGTTGAGTTTGAGGGATTGGATTCTGTGAGTGAGCGAAGCGGGACGCGACGAGGAAGAGAGGAAGGGAGGTCGTCAGTTCGGTTCGTCGTCGTTCGAGAACAAGTTGCTTCGTTCGAAGAATGGGATGGTGTTTGCGAGGAGGAAGAAGGTAGAGAAGACGAAGGGGAGATGGCGCGAAGAGACAAGCGAGCCGAACGGAACGAAACGAAAAAGCAACTCACTCATTCCTCGCAGCCGCCAACTGCAGCTTCAACGACTCGTTCTCCTTCTCGAGCTTTACCAGATGGTTCTTAGCCTTCACTCTCGACTCCAGAGCTACCGTTCAGCACACCCAAAACCAAAGCCGAACCCAAAACGCAAAGTCAGCTCTCTCTCTCGTTCGACGCGACTTCTCCCCTCCCTTCCCTCTCCCTTTCCCTCTCACCACCCCTCTCCTCCCCCCCCCCCCCCCCCCCCCCCCCACCCACCCCCAGGGCCATAACTCACCAGTAGCCTTATTCCTAGCCCTCCTCCTCTCCATGACCTCCTCCTTACTCATCTTCTCCCTCTTCCCTCCCGCCCCTTTCGCACTCTTCGCTTCCCCGTCGATGCGAGCCTTCCTCTTCGGCCGCTTCGACGAAGGAGGGTTGTTCGTCGAGCTCCCGTTTCCTTCTCCGTCCTCGTTCTCGTTCTCGTCGTCGACCGTTGCTGATCCTCCTCCTCCTCCGTCGTCGACGATCTCCTTCTCCTTGCCTTTGCGAGAGCGTTTCGGAGGTCGTTTCGACGCTGCCGCTGTTGTGGTAGAGGTAGACTCGTCTCCCGAGTTGTCGTTCTGGAGGTGCTCGTTGGAGTTGGCGTTGGCGAAGGAGCCGAGTTGGTGGTTGTGGTGGAGGAAGTTGTCGTGGGATGCTGATCCACTCGCGTGAGCGTTTGCGTTCGAAGAGAGAGGTCGTTGAGGAGCTGAAGCGTAGGTGAGGGTGCTTTCGTCTGGGAAGGAGGAGGGAGTGAAGACGTAGTTGGGAGTGGGTAGATGTCCTGAGGGAGTGTTGGTGGAAGGAGGGAAGTAGGAAGGATCTTCGTCTTCTCCTTCTTCTTGGATCGGCCACCACCAGTCGAGTTGGTTCTCCTCGACCACCCCTCCTCCTCCTCCTCCTGCTGCTGCTCCGACTCCTCCTAGACCGTCTCCACCTGCTCCTGCTCCTGAGAGCATGGCGTCCATCCCTCCCCCTCCACCTGTGTTGGATCCTGCTCCTATGAATCCTCCTCCCAACTCCCATCCCGCCGACTGATCTCCTTGATTGAGAGCTGAGAAGTCGAGTCCCGCCCAAGCTGCTTGTTGGAGTTGGAGGAGTTGATCATCAACTTGAGGAGGTCGAGAAGGTCGTCCAGATCGAGTCTTGACCGGAGCGAGAGTCGGGTCTGGTAAGGGAGGTTGAGGGAGGAGGGAGAGGATGGAGAGGATGTTGGGATGGAGGAGGAGCGCGTTCAACGTTTGCTGAGAGAAAGGAGCATGAGCAGCTTGTCCGTGGTGTAGTGATTGAGAAGAAGAGGTAGGGTTGTTGAGGTTGGGAGTATCCGCTTGAAGAGCCGCGATGAGAGTTTCCATCCCCTAGAAGGGAGGGAGGGAGGATGGCAGAGAGGTCAGCTCAAGGGAGGGAAGGAGCAGCATGGGCGCGAGCTCGCACGAAGGGAGAAGAAGGATAGAGGATGTAGACTCACTCTCCACTCTGCGTTCTGCTGGTTGCTGTCCATGTTGGCGTTGACAGATCCTTGCAGGGCAGCCTTCGCGAGCTCCTCCAACGGATTCATCGTGGGGAGGGGGGACGGAGAAGGAGGAGGATGGACGTTGCAGCGAGAAACGGCAACGTGTACGTTTCGTGTCTTTCGCGCCCTTCAGATAAAAACATGCATGTTTCGCTCGAAAGCATTGAAAATAAGCTTGTGTATCGTTAGGTAGAGAGAAAAGCGTGACGTTATAAGTAAGGCGAGAAAAAAGCGAGAAGCGTTGGACATAGGACGAGGCGAGAAAACGTAAGGTAAAGCATGAACAGCGAAAGCGAGAGCGTAGAGCGTGAAAAGCAAGCGAGAAAGAGCGAGGTATGAACATGAGGGAATCAAGCAAGAAAGGAGAACACTCCAAGAAACAACCCATCTAGTAGGCCCAGAGACCTTTGAAACCAGCTCGAACCCTCTCGATGAACGAGAGCGGATCCATGTTCGACGCGAGCGAGCTGATCGAGAGGGATCCCATGAGCGGCCAGGAGGTTTCCTCCGGAGTTGGGTCGGGAGCGAAGTAGAATCCAGCGAGGAGGACGAGGTAGCTTGTGGGAAAAAGGAGAGAGGAAGGGAGGTCAGCAACGCGAGAACGAGCGGCCGACGTTCGGGAAAGAAGAGGACTCACGCGAGGATGAGGATGGATCCTCTGTGGTAGTTCGATCGAGCTTCGATGTATGTATACGTCAGGAGGAAGATGGAGAAGATGATGGCGATGCAGTCGTATTGAGGGAAGATGAGCCTACGGAGAAGAATGGACGAACGAAGAGGGTCAGTTGTCGAAGTCGCGTTTCGGTTCGAAGAGTGGCGACTCACGTGAAGGTATCGAAGACCTCTCCCATCTTGCTCGGGTCGTAAAGAGCAGAGAAGGCGACCATGGCGGGGATCTGAAGAAGGCAGACTTGGAGAGCGTAGGCGGATCCGATCTCCATGCTGAGCGAAACGAGCCGAGACGCGAGACGAAAAGGTCAGTGTCCTTGTCGAAAAAGGTAAGTAGAAGAGACGGAAACTCACGAAAGAGCGATGTTTCCGTTGAGGGCGAAGGACATGGCGTTCATAAACTCGGTGGTGTTGGGGACGAGAGCGAAGATGGTGATTCCGAGGAACTTTTCGTCGATGCCCGATCCCTCCAGAACGACGTCGACGACATCGACGAGGATCTCTGTAGAAGACGAAAGAGGGATCCAGATCAGTTCGAGCGTTGACAAACAGCAGGCGAGACGTCGTAAGAACGAACCAGCGATGATTGCGTAGAGAACGGTACACGAGAGCAAGACCGTTGCAGAAACGAATCGACTCCACGAAGGACCGTCGTGCCCTCCGTGCTCTTCCTCCTCCTGGATGGCCTGAGCGACGGGTCCTGACGCTGGTCGAGGCTTCTGAGCCGAGTTGAGGGTCTGCTGGTGTCGAAGAGCTGTGACCGTCGCGGCTGTGACTGCTCGAGTGAAGTCTTCCGAGGTGAGCGATCCCGGGAGGTCCAAGGGAGGCAAGGTCGACGATCCTCCTCCGTCCTTTTGATCTCGTTGGACGTAGCTCTCGATGAAGGGAGTGAGACTTCCTGGTGGAGGGACGACTCCTCCTCCTGATCCTGTAGAGTGGATGCTCGACGTCATGGCCTGAGGGTTGGGCTCCTTCGATCCTCGTCGGCTCGGTTCGGGTCGAGGTTGAGTGCCGGAGGGAGGGAGAGGTTGTCGCTCGTGAGGAAGAGGGAAGTAGGATGACGGGCGAGAGAGAAGTCCCATTCCTGGGAGGTTGTTGGCCGTGGGGAGGTAGTCTCGGACTTCCTTCGCGATGTTGGCGGGCGTGAGGCGGTTGTGGATCGAAGCTCGATGAGCGGGGTGGAGAGCTCCGGTGGTCGCGAGTTCGGGTTGATGGAGGAGTTGCTGAGGGTTCTGCCAGATCTGGGAGGCGTGGGTTCGAAGCGAGAACCAGAGACCGATGAGGTAGGACTGAACGAGGAAGGAAGTCGAAAAGGAAGTCAGTTCGAGAAGAGCGAAAGGCGAGACGAGGAGGAAGCGAGAACGAACGAAGAGGAGGACTCCAGCACAGAAGTACATGAGGTGCTTGACCGAGTCCTGGTAGAACGGGTCCTTCGCTTGGTCGGGGTGGGAATAGCGGCAGCTCTGGCACATCCAAGGCTGTCGACCGACGGGTTCTCGCGAAGGGAATCCGACAGGCGCGTCGGGGCATCCAGTGCAGCTGAGCTCGAACTGGGAGGGGAAGAACGCGTCAAGTCAGCGAAGAAACGACGGAATTGCGAGAGAAGGACAGTACTCACCGATCCATAGGCTTGGTAGAAGAGCGTAGGGGTCAAAGTCCCGATGATGGCCATGATGAGCATCGTACTCGTCACTCCAGCACTCTTCGCGTTGAACTTCTGCTCCTTTCTCCTGAACGCTCCACTCAGCATACTCATCCCCGGCATGACGAGCACTCCAGCCAACAGACTTCCGACGATGGATCCTTCGACGAGTCGTCCCTTGCCCTGCATGAGCGCGATCGAGTAGAGGAGGATCTCGATGATGGATCCGAACGTCGCGTTGATGACGGCTCCCATTCCGATTGAGGACTGAGCACTGATGGAGGCGACGGCCATTCCGATGAAGTAGGAGAGAGGGATGACGGAGGCGATGGAGAGGGTGAAGATGAAGACTCGCGAGGAGATGAGGTTGAAGAGGGGTCCGAGGTCGCGATGTTCCGAGAGAGGGAGGAGGACCCAAGCGTCGAAGATGACGAAGAAGACGAGGGGGAGGAGGTTGATGAAGAAGATGTTGACTCCTCCGACGGTGTACTTGAAGTATTGAGTTCCAGCAGCTCGGTAGGTGCAGAGGAGAACGGTCGAACGAGGTCCTCCAGTAGGCGCGGCTTGACCAGGTCTCAACCTCTCCCTCTTGAGCGACGACGACGCTTCCTCTCCTTCGGGAGTCGACGACTTGACGGGAACGACGATGGTGGGAGCGGGTCGGAATCCGAGAGCGAGAGGTCGGGTGTAGAGGTGTTGAAGGAGGACCCAGACGAGCTTCGCCATCGGGATCGTAACGACGAGTCCCCAGCAGAGGACGCAGACGGAGAGCATCAACGGTGCGATGACGAGGAAGAAGAGCGGCCAGTAGGCGATTCGACCGAGCCACCTCTTGAGTGTGGGCTTGCTTCCTTGGGCGTCGACCGACGAGAGAAGCTTGTATCCTCCGCTGTTGGTGGCTCCGTACGACTGTCCTCGACGAAGGGCGACCTTTCCCTTTCCGAGTTGAGTAGCCTCGGGAGCGAATCCGACGGTTGATCGAAGTCGAGAGTGTCCGTTGGATCCGGTTTTGAGGAGGGAGTCGCGTTCGGTGGGAGGGGAGGGTCGGATGGTGAACTGCGACGACGAAGTTGGAGGTCGCGAGAAGTCCTCGGGCTCGTCGTGAGCTGATCGAAGGGGAGCGACTCGATCCGATTCCTCGGCAGCCTCGAAGGGAGAGGTAGCCTTGATGGTTCCAGCCGAGGACTCGGCAGAGTCGCTCGCCTCCCTCCTGAGCGATCCGGTCGCGTCTTCCTCGACGACCTCCTCCTCTTCTTCCTCCTCGTCCGATCCGAGCTTCCCTTCTCCCTCGACGTACTTCCCGAACGGCCATCCGATGTACCATGCGAGACCGGCAACGAGACTGCTGTACCTCCCTCCTCCACCTTCGACGATCCAGATGACGGCGGAGAGGACGAAGAAGACGATGGAGAGCCACCATCCGAAGAGGAGGACCCAGAGGAGGTTTCCAGGGAGGAGATGACGTTGAGCGGCCGCTGAGGGGATGGAATGGAGGGCGGTTTCGGCGTTTCGAGTGACGGATCGAGACTTCTTGTAGAGAGCGGGCTTCCAGATGGGGAGACCGAAGGGGTGCTCGATGTTGATGGCCTGGGGAGGAGGAGAGGGAAGAGCAGCGCGTCAGTTTTCGATGCCCGGAGCCTCGACGCTCTAGCGACAGGTCTAAACAGCGGGAGATGTATACTCACATCCTGTCGATCCTTCAAGGTCAACTCGACGTCCTCATCGTCCTCGTCCTCATCCTCATCGAGATCCGCGTCGTCCTCGTCTTCGTCGATTCGCTCCTCCTCTCGAGCTCCTCCTGACGGCTCCCTCAACACACTCCCAGCGACGCTTCCCTCGAAGGGATCCTGAAGCTCGCCAGCTCCTACGGTCGAACCGCTTCCATGCTTCGCCGAGTTGGCGTCGTCCTCGTCTCGCTCGTCGTCTCCTCCAGCGACGCTGCCGACTTCCGACCTCGACCTGAGCGAGTCCTCGTATCCTGCGATGGAGGGAGCGAGCGAGGGTTGGAGGTAAGGCGACTGAGCTGGGTTCGAGAAGTATCCATCGACCGACGAGTCCCTCTGGTTCGAAGTAGAGAGAAAGCTGTCCCTCTCCCTTGTTCGACTTCGGCTGACTCTCCTGTCGGCGGCGTGTCCTCCTCCTGCTGCTGCTCCTCCTGTAGGTGCTCCTCCGACTCCAGGAGTGGTGACGGCTGGGTATCCTCCTTCGTAGTAGGACAGCTGTCGACCCGCAGCGATTCGTCTCTCCTTCATCCTCCTTCGAACGAGCTCTTCTCCTCGATCTCGAACCTGAACCTCGTCGTCGCCGTCTCCCTCCTCGGCGTTACGAAGGTTTCGTTTGGATGCAGCTCTGGAGGCAGATCTTGGACGAGCTCCTCCGACGGTAAGGGTTCCTCCTTGCTCGGTAGGTTGACGAGAAGCTGATCGAAGTTGAGCTCTCGAGGAGACTGGAGGGTGAGAGGCGGAAGGGATGGGAGTGTGGGTGTTGTGTGCTTCGTCCTCGTCCGAGGTCGATCCTCCTCCTCCTCCTCCTTCCGAGGAACCAGTCCAGGAAGCTGACATGTCCTGCTGAGATGAGTGATGAGATCTTGCTCCCATTTCGTGAGTTGGTGATAGACGGTTTGCTGAGGGAGAGTTAGGGGTGGGAGGGAGGAGAGATGATGCTGTTGAACCTCGGATACGACCGTCTGCTCTCGCTTGCTGTTGAGTGGGAGAAGGAGGAGGAGGAGGGCGACCTCTGCCTAGGGAGTTGAACGTAGGAGGAGGAGAGTTGGGTGAAGGTTGGTAGGAGGTTGCTGGAGGGAGAGAGATCCTGCGAGTAGGAGAAGAGGGAGTGGAAGTGGAAGGAGGGGGAAGGGTGGTTCCTTGAGCTGCTGAAGAAGACGAGGCTGAGGCGACGGATGGCGATGCTGCTCCTCTGACTGTTGGAGTAGGAGAAGTAGGGCCGGTGGGAGTCGAAGGTCTCTCTGCCATCGAGAAAAGGCGAGGGAAGCTAGCGATGAAAAGCTGAAGGAGAGAGGGGAGGAAGAGGAGGTCGAGGTGAGAGGGGAAGGGTCCGAACGAGCTCACGAATTGAGTTCGTCCACTTTCGCAGCGAACAGATCGGCACGAGCTCACGACTTCTGAGAGTTTTCGGAGAAGATTTTCACGAAGGCTGAACTCTTCTATTGCCTGAGAAATAATCACACCTTGCTTCCCTCTTTTTGACCAGCGAGCCACGAACGTTTCCAGAAACCATTCCAATTCAGTCATCGTCTCCATCGTCCCCCCTCCTCTTCTTCCCCTTCCCCTTCTTTTCCTTCTTGATCTTTTCATCTTCGTCAACCTGATCCTTCCCTTCCCTATCCGACCGCTCCTCCAACCGCTCGCTCTCCACCACCTCCTTCGCATCGTTCTTCTTCCTCTCGCTCCAGTCGACGCCGTACTCTTTGGCGATGGACTTGATCTCGTCTCGAACGAGGAACCCTTCCTTGGTGAGAGACCTGTGGAGCTCAACGTCGAAGCTGGAGAGGAGATGGAGTGGACAGGAGGAAGAGGACGAGCGTCAGCGATCGCGCGTCGTCCACGTCCCTCGTTCTCGACGCGTCGTCTCGAAAACCCACCCGTGCTTCTCGTACAGCTTGGCTTGTCGAGTCGAGATCGATCGATCTGTCCGAAGCGGAACAGTGAAATTGAAGTGGTCAGCGATGGTCCCCCCCCCCCCCCAGAGAGCGACGAACAGAGTGGTCTTTTGATCGCCAGAAAGCGTCGTCGCGTCGCGTTTTTCTCCGACACGACGAAACTTGTCAAACAGCACCCTTTGGTCGGATGCTAGTAGAACATTGCGACTCACCCAGCACGGTACCATATCCTGGCTCTCTTGAATGAAGAAGGAAGTAGCAGTAACCACCAACGAGCGCTCCGTGTCCGATGAGATAAGTTACCGGCTCCATCACGTCCTAAAAGCGGCCACCCAGGATCAGCTCAACTTCTCGACGATGAGGAGAGTGAGGGAAGGCATTGACTCACCCATCCTATGTTAGGATCAAAGCTCAGCTTCGCGACGATGGCCCAGTACGCGAGCAGACCTCCGAGTCCTCCCAACGCGACCCTCCTCGCTCCTCTCCGAGCTTCCTTGTCGCACAGCGCCTTCAAGTCTCCGAGCTCTCGAAGAGACTGCGGTGACAAAATCGAAAGGAAGTGAACGGTGAGCTCGAAGAGGGAAAGAGACGGCGACGCGTCAAATCGAACGGAGCGCTCACCTCGTTGATCTTCCCCAGTCTGCTTCGAAGGAAGTGCGTTCGAGCAGAGAACGAAGGTACGAGTACCTCGAGAGTGAGAGGGAGGTTGGCGGAGATCGTTGTCGAATCGCTGGAGGCAGGGTTGGAGGGTGAAGTTGAGTTCGAGCTCGACGAGGAGGGAGGAGGTGTGAGAGCGATGTGGAAAGATTTGACTCGAGCTGCTTGGTGCACGAAGTCACCGATGTCGGTTCTGTAAGATAAAGACATTGAAATAATATCAGTCTAGAGCTCCTTGAGGAGACAGCGGGGAGAGAGAAAGGAGAGGAGGGGACGAACGAATCAGACCATCGAACGCCGCTGCTTTTCCCGAAGCCTCTGAACTCGACGTTCCCAACCGAGCCAGGAGGCATCTCCGCCGAGATAAGACGAGCGACGTAGGAGAGAGGTTGGGTGGGATGCAAGACGAAGGCGCAAGGGCGATCAGGAGTGGGGAGGGGAAGCGTGAGACGAAGCAGGTGGGAGTTTGTAGGGGAGAGTTTTCCTTCGGAAGTCGAGATCAAGCATGAAGGGTAGGGTTTTAGTCTCGTGTATCTTGCTTGAGAAATCGAGAGCGGTAATCTCAGTGGAAGGTGAGGAAAGACTCACCTCGAACGACCCCATCTTCGCCCTTCACCAACCCCAAATCGTCTTCCTCCGACTCTCCGTCCTCCTTCCCCTGGTCACTCAGGTCAACTACCCTCTCGCCTCGATCTGCTATAGAGGTTCCATCGACGCTAACTCCTGAGGCTGGTTTGGTGGTTTGGAGGAAGGGAGAGCTCGAGGAGAACTGGCAGGGAAGGGAGGAGGAGAAGGAGCGTCGAGCTGACGGCTGAAGTCGAGCTTGACTCTGAGCTCGTTGGCGAGAGAGGAGGGACAGCGCAGGTTTTGTTGTTGCACGCAGAGCGAGGTGTGGATGGTCGGGTAGAGAGAAGAAGAGTGTCCGCAGTCTTCTTTGCATGTCGACGTTGAGATCTTGGGAGAAAGGAAGGGGAGGATCGAAGCTCGCGAGTCGGGCTGTGGGCCTCGTCGATGACGAGGAAAACGCGTCGAGGTTTTTCGATTCTCTTCTGCAGGTCGAGAGCTTCCCTTTTTTGCCGTATCTGGTTGGTAGTTCTAGTGGCCTAATCCGCTTCGACTTACGATGGGCCCACCAAACAAGCAGCTCGCCTGGGTCGTCCACTTTGGTTCACTCTGCTTTCCGCGACGCGTCGCGAGGTCGATTTGGCAGGAGCTGCAACGTTGCGAGGCCATGATCGTGCGAGAGGGTATAGGTAGGGTACGGCGTGGCTCTGGAGAGGGAGGAGAGCGAGGGCGGGTCAGCGAAAGAAAGCTCGTTTGAACTCGAGGACAACAAAGAAGAGGAAGCTCACCTCGGCGTCGACAAAGAGCTCAAAGGTCGTCCAGTTCGTCAGAGGGAGTGGTCCAAGGAGGGTGATTTCGTTGAAAGAGGTCGAGAGGTTGTGGGTTGAAGAGAAGGGATGGCCTGACGAAGGAGAGCGAAGAAGGGACGAACGAGTCAGTCTCGTCCTCGCGTTCGAACCGAGACGCGAACAACTCACCTCTCAGCGGGAGAAATCGCGAACGACAAACGAGATGAGCTTCATCCTCGCCTCTACTGCATCAGCTCCTAGGCTCTCAACTCTGTACGTCTTCAAGTACTGCTTGACTCATTCCATGACTTCCTCTTTCTCCACCACGACCTCAAGGCGATGACTGGTTGAACCTGAGAGTTCCCACACCGCGTACCTAGAAAAAAGTAAGAGGGCCGAAGGTGCTCCTTCCTTGACGAACGGCTTCGTGAACTCGAACGAAACGGTCCACGCGACCGACGGGGCGGTGGACAAGTGGGGGAAGATCCTTTCCAACCAAAGGTCGAACGACGCGTCTCGGAGGGTGAGATGATCAAGTCGGGTCCAGGAGTGACAGTGGTCGTCCGTACGTAGTCGTTCAGCGGTCGGAGAGGAAGAGGGGGCGAGGAAGAACGAGGTTGGGTTGAAGAGCGCGAGGAACTTGGAGGCGAAGTCGATGTGAAGCTTCCTCAACTTCTCGGTGGAGGGGCGGGAGCACTCAAACGAGACTCCTCGAACGACGAGGAGATCCACCTCGAGGGTTGTGGTGCATCGATCTGAGTGGAGGTGGGAGAAGGTCCAGGGCCCGTCGGCGATGAAGGTGAAGGACTTGACTTGAGAGAGGGAGAGGTGAGGTTCGACTTGAGCTGACGAGCTCGTTCTCTGCAGAGGAAGAAGGTTGATGGGTGTGTCAGTATACCAGAACTTCCTTTTATGGATAAGGAGAGCCATTCTCAAACGAGACGAACGAGAAGACGAGGAGGAAGAAGAGGAAAGGAACAAACCTTTGAACAAAAGAACTGCTTCAATCGCTCGAGTCCGACGATCTCAACGTCCTCGTAGAGAAGCTCCGAAACGATCTCGAGGAAGGCGAGGCTCGCTCGGGAGCACAACGCGAGGGTTCCGGTGTCTGCGAAGGCGAGGATGTGTCGTTTGATCTCCATGGGAAGAAAAGGGAAGGGAAGGAGGAGGGGAGAAGGGAGGAAGGAGGGGGAGGAGGAGGGAGCGACCTCGTTGAGGGATTGGAGGAGAGAGGAGACGTCCATTTTTGAGCTTGATCGATGAGGATAAGGGACCAGCGCAGTATTTGATCGATGGAGAAGAGGAGAGAAGAAAAAGGTTTCTTCGGAGATGACTGACGGCGGCAAGGAAGGAGGGCAACGAAACGAAACGAAGAAGGCGAGCTCGCCTCTCCTTCCTTCCTCCTCCCTCCCATCGATCATCCTCTCCAAGCAACCGACTCTACATCCACAGCTCCTTTCACCCTCTTCTCTTCCCCTCTCCCCTCTCTTCTTCCACCCTCTCCACTCCTCCCAAAATGTCGGACGCTCGTGCTCTCCTCCGAGCTCGGAAAGCCGCGACCAGGTCGACTGCCTCCTCCTCCTCCGCCTCCTCGAAACCCATCCGTCCATCCGCTGTCCGAGCAGCCGCCAAACTCGAGGAGAAGACAGCAGCCCGTGCAGCCGATAAGAAGAGGACTTCCACAGCTGGAGACGGAGGAGAAGGATCCAAGAAGAGGAAGGTCGGAGTCGAGGGACCTCCCAAGTCGAGCTCAGGTGTTCCAGAGGGCTTCTTCTCGGACCCTTCCAAGACGCTTCTCGCTCTCTCTCAAGATCCAGAAGAGTCGGAAGGGGAGGAGGAACCAGCATCAGCCCCGTCATCCAAACCATCTACCTCCAAACCCTCAGCAACAGCTCCTCCTCCAGCCGCCAACACCGTCGACGACGAGTTCGACTCCTTCCTCTCCTCCATCGTCTCAGCTCAAGCCTCAGCACCCGAACCCACCTCAGCACCAGCACCTCCTTCCCCTCCTACCAATGCTCGATCAAGAGCCACCTACGCTGCCGAGCCAGTGCGTCTGAAGAACCCGGAGGAGAAGGAGGAGGAGGTCGTCGAGGAAGATGCTGGGGCGATCAGGAGGAAGAAGGAGCAGGAGGAGAAGGAGGAGATCATGTCGAGGTTGGAGGATGAGGAGAGAGCTCAGTGAGTGGACCGTTTCCATCTGAACTTCGGGGCTGAAGGAGAGGGAAGGGCAGGGCGAAGGGCCGAAGGGAGGAATGAACGAACGAACGAAGCTCACCACCACCTCTTTCCCTCCCTTCCTTTCCTCCCTCGTTTGCGTTTTCGTTCGCCGCCCTCCAGGGAAGACGGACTTGATCGTGTAGCAGCTCTCAAAGCTCGTCTAGCTGCCGTCAAGAAGGCTCGGGAGGAGGCGAAATTGTCGAAGGGAAAAGGGAAGGGGAAGGCATCTGAATCTGTTGCGGTCGAGGAAGCTTGATCGATGTCTTCTTCCTCACTTTCCCGCTCTCTCTCCTTCTCGGTTGCGCTCAAATACAAACACAGTCATAAATACCCACTCCCACACTCCTCAAAGCGGATGTAATCCATCATTCTTTGGTCTCTCGTGCCTCGGAGGATCAGGCATCCCGTGCTGCTCGAACCAGATCTCGTCCGCGAAACGAAGATCTTTGGCTCGAGAGACGGACATGGTGGTGGTTCCTTTGGGAGCGCGGTTGAGCCAGATCCACTGCAAGAACGGGAACACGGGATCGGGGGTCAGCTTTGCGGGAAGGCGAGGGGAGGAGAGAGAGGGCGAGGCGGGATGGAGGACGAGACGAAGGGAGCTGAGACGAACCTTGTATCGAGCGTAGTGAAGAACGGTAGGTCCCCAGCGTTTCGCCCAGTCGTCTGAAGGGTCTTCCCAGCCGGGCCAGACGAAGATGTTGTCGCTGAAAAGAGAGAAGAGGGAAGAAGAGGAGAGGAAAGGTAAGGTTCGACGCGTCTCGTTTCGAGCGAGGGAGAAAGCTTTCGTCAAAGGACGTACACGTCTTTGCAGTTGCTGCGAGAGGATAAACGAGGGGTGGAAGAGTCGGTCAGCGAAAGGAGGGAAGCAAAGAGCGTGGGAGGAACGAACAAGTGCAGGAAGGAAGGGACGATCTGTGAAACGAAGAGGCAAACGAGGTCAGCGAGAGCGAAAGCAGAAGATCGAAGACGTCTCGGAAAACGAGTCGCTCACGAGACTCTTCTCCTCCTCTGGATTGCCAGTGTGTCCCTTCGAAACAGCGATGGCCTCCGCTTCCGTCGTGTCGTCGCGTCCGTCGCTGATGTCGAGTCCGATCTCGAAGAACGTTCGAGTACACGAGGTGATTTCCCAGCTAAGAGGAAGGTCTGGAAATTGCGAAGCCGCGACTATCAGTATATGAAGGAAGAGGGAAGCAGACGGGAGGGAATGACGAACCCATGAACATCTGAGGGGAGGCGATACGGCGAGGCGAGGGAAGTCAGCGAAAAGCTCGACGCGTCTTTGGTCGCTGACAGAGAAGACGACTGAACTCACCTCTGGATGAACGAGCTTGATAGGGTAGAAGAACCCTTGATCTCCTCCCACATTATCCTCGATCTTGCCTGACTCTCCAGTGGTGTAAGTTCCCTTCCAGATCGCAGAGCCGACGGGTCGAACGACCTTCCCTGTCGAGTCCGCCTCGTCCGGATAGTAGCGACTCCCCATGAACCTGACCTCCCGCATCCTATCTAGATCGCTATAACCAGAGAGAGGAGATAAGAGGCTGGAGGTCAGCGACAGAGACACAGGACAGAGAAACGACGACGAAGAAACAAGGGAGAGAGTACGAACGCGGCCATGATACAAGAGCAGATCCGTGTCGCGCCGTGCCAGGCGTCGTCTAGAGGAGCTTCGGGGTGGTAAGGGAAAGCGAGCATGGTTGTTGGGGAGAACTGAGGGAAGATTTGATCCCAGAGGAGGGCGGGGTCGACGATGAACAGCCCGTCTGTGTCTGCGAAGAGGATTCGGTGGACGGAGGGAGGAAGAGCTTCGTGGAGGAAGAGCTTCATAAGACCTCCGACGTAGGAATGACTGAAGGGTGGGGTAAAGGAGCAGAAATGATACGGTCAGGCTACGAAGGGGGGAGAGAGGGAGACGCGAAGGACTGACTGGATCGACCACATCTGGCCCTCTCTGTCGATACGAGCAGCGAGATCGTGTTCCGGTCGAACGTAGAAGACGACCTTGACATTATGAGCCGGTCGATGGACGAGGGCGAGTCTGAAGAAACGCGTGAAGAGAAGGGTGAGCGAGAAGAACGAGGCTGACGCGCGCGCGAGAGGAATGGAGGAGTTCGACGGGGCAGAACGAGCTGAAGGGACAGAGGTACAGGCTTACCTAGCTTCTAGATATGTTGCGGCGTCATCACTGGCAAGAATGTGGATCTCGAGAGGTCGTGAAATGTGCATGAGGAGACTGAGAAGGGCAGAGAGAAGGGCAAAGGTCAGCTCGACGAAGCTCAACATCGCTCCTTCCTTCCTCCTTGCAAGCGCACCTCTTCACCGTCACAGCTGAGAATCGAGAACCGATTTAGAGTCAGTATACGATACAAGAGGCTCGCACCACTCGATCCGAGACTGACCTGCCTCCTTCGCGCTATCGAGACCATAGGTGATGAAGGCGAACGAAACGACGTCTGAGCTTCCTTCTGAGGTCGACAGCGTTGTTGAAGTCGAGGAACGAAGGGATGTCGGCCAAGAGGATCCATCCTGATTTGAGTAGCGTGTTGCGAGGAGGAGGAAGATAGATACTCCGGCAAGAGGGAGGATGAAGAGCTTCCTACGCTCCAAGAAACTGAGGATGCTTTTCATACGAAGGCGTTGGAAGTCAACTTCGAGCGAGTGAACCGTCGACGGCCATCTCTCTTTTCGGATCGACACTTTTATCGCAGAGAAAGTAGGACGATGGTTTCTCTAGATCGAATTCAGCTCAGGCAACGAGGGATCGGAATCTACAAACAGGTGGGTACGAGCCCTCTCAGCCGTTCTCTTCGTGTCGATGAGCTCGAGCTCACCTTCCTTCCCTCCTCCTCCCTCCCTTCCCCTCCAGCTTCTACGACTCGCTCCAGACTAGTGAGTTCACCATTCTCCGCTCTCAGCTCACCTCATCCGCTCACGGACCTCTCCTTCTCCCGTCTCAGCCCCGATCCCTCCTACGAGTTTGCGAGTCGAGTGAGGAACAGCTTCAGGAGTGAGCTCAGCCCTCCCTCCCTCCCCTCGTCACCTTCCTCCCATTCCTCGCTCACGTCTCTTGGATCGGCTCCTCCTTCCCTCCCTCACAGAAAACTCTGAGCTCAAGGATCTGGAGGAAATCAAGAAGAAGCTCGATCTCGCAGAGCATGTTCGGAAGGGTTCGTCTCGACATCGTCCTCCTGCTCCTCCCGCGTCTCGATCCCTTCGCTGACTTTCTTCACTTTCCCTTTCTTCGTTGATTTCCCAGAAACTCTCGCTCTGATATCACTCGCCAAGTATCGCCATCTTCGCCGGACCTACCCTCCTCAAGATTAGAAACGAGTCGCGGCGACGATGTGGATCTGGTGAGCTCGCTTGGGGTCTCTCCTCTCTTCGAGACTCTTTCCTCGCCGACGATGATCTCATTCCGGACTTTCTTTCTTCGACCACGCTTTCAGCCTTATTCCGTTGCCCACCGACACGTCGACAGGTTTTCTTCCTCCCCGCTGGCCTCGAGAGCGATGCCCGACGCCTGGTCTCGCTCGCCTCGCTTTCTCTCTCGCTTGCTGCCGTAGATACGCAGCCGAAACGCTCGTTTCTATATGATGACTTTGTGAGTCTACCAAAGGACCTTCGGCGTCTCTCTCGTCTCGAGTCGAAGGTTATCTGGGACCAACATCGACTGACCGACGCGTCTTCGACTTTTGTTTCCCTTTCGCAGATGATTTTAACCGTCGCACTCGTCGGGCGTCTCGATTCAGCCTCCAAGTGGAACCCAGCCTCTCAGCACTGCCCGATCTCGCTTCAGCATGCCCTTCGGCGTCGGAGAGAGCGTCTCTGGGGAAAACAGAAGGGAGGAGGCTGAAAGGCCGACGGGCTCGCCCATCGCCGGAGCACCCACCGATCCCTTTTGATCCTTGCGCCAGCTCCGCTTTTCTTCACTCCCAACCACCATCTCCCACCTCACCTCACTTCACTCAAACCCTTCCTCGCTCAACAAGATGCAGCTCCTCCTCCTTGGTGCTTCTCGCAACATCGGACATCACCTCGCTCGACTCATCCTCTCCCAACCCTCCTCCTCCAGCTCCACCACTCTCACCCTCCTCCTTCGACGAGATCTTCCCGAAACCGACGCTCTCTTCCCTCACATCGCCACTGGAAAAGTCAAGATCGTCAAGGGAGATGCTCTCGTTCGAGCCGACGTTGAGCGAGCTTGGATGGAAGCTGGTGGGAGATCCTGCGATGCTGTTGTCTTCACGATTGGGACTCCTGTGGACGCTCCTGGCTTCGGTATTGGGTGAGTCCATCAGCTGAGCTACTTTCCTATCTCTCCTCTTACATTCTGACGGTTTCCCTCTCGCCTTCTTCGCAGATTGAACGGAGTAACTCTTCCTGTGCCGAACCTCTGCTCCCTCTCGCTTCTCAATGTCCTCTCCGCTATCGCTTCGACTCCCGGAGCGGATCCCAAGCTCATCGGACTCAGCTCGACGGGATTGGGACCTGAGGCTCACAAGAGGCTACCTATCGCCTTCAGGCTCTTGTACGGGTGGTTGCTCAAACAGGTGAGCTCGCATCGGCTCATCTTTCCCTCTTTCCGTCGCGTTCGGCCTGAGCTGACCTTATTGCGTTCTCTTCCGCTCTCAGGCTCACGATGTACACTACTCTTACTTCCCTCGTGCTGAGCCTCTGCGATGACTGACCTTTCATCTTCCCTTCGGCTTCGCAGGACAAGGACGGACTCGAACAACTCCTTCACCTCGCCTCCCTCAACGGACCTCACCCTCTTCCCGCTCCCAACCCTGCTCCCTCCGACACGATCCTTCCTCCCTCGCTCCTCGACTCGCTTCTCCCTCAACTCAAGAGCGACACTCCCTTCTCCCTCTCGCGAGTCACGATCGTTCGACCAGGTTGGCGTGAGTCCGCGTCGCGTCCCTCTCTCTTCCCCTTCCGATCATCCTCGTCTTCCCCAAACTGACGCCTCTCTGTTTTGGATCGCTTCTTTTCGCAGTGACCGACAATCCCAAGCTCCTCACCACCTCCACCAAACCTGGCTACGCTGCTGGCGAGAAGCTCTGGAAACCCAGGACGATCTCGAGGGAGGAGGTCGCGAGGTTCTTGTTTGAGGAGTGTTTGGGATTCGGTGAGAAGAAGGGAGATGGGCAGGGAAAGTGGGATGGGAAGGCGGTGGACGTGGCTTGGTTGAGCTGGTGGTGAAGAGGGCCGAGATGTCTATCAGACCGTCGTTTATCCCATTTGCTTCCTCCCTTCGTTTGTCGCGTCTTTCTTTCTTTCTTTCTTTCTTTCTTTCTCTCTTCGTCTTGGACTCTTCTCTAGTTCAGTACTCTCGTAACTCTACACCCGATCTTACTCGCGAACATCCTAATACTCATGACCTCCTCTCTTTTCTCTGCATCGTGCTCTGAGCGATCGACGAGTTGACTCGACGCGTCGAGCTGGGATCGCTTTCGAACTAACGAGTGAGCGAGCGAGGGAAGAAGAGGCAGCGTGCATAGGTATCAGTTATACATCGGCGTCGTTAAAGGTAGGTAGGTAGGTATCCTATTAGATCTCCCAACTAGATAAGCAAAAAAGGAGCATGAGGTGTCGCTGAGCTACTTCGATTCTCCCTCCCTGAACCTCTTCTTGATCTCGTCCGCGTCGTTTCGGTTCTTGAACGGGAACCCGCTCGTCCTCTTGTCGGATCCAGTCGTTTTGGATAAGTGGCCTGGTTCGTCGTTGAACATGCACTGCAGCAGACACGCGTGAGTAACGAGGGAGAGGTCAGTCTCGACGCGAAAGAGATCGAGTCGACGCGGAAAGCGGCAAGGGGGGGAGGACTCACGACCCAGCAACCCCAGAACCCGATGACGGCGGTGACGACTGAGAAGAAGATGGATAAGGATCCGAGGGAGGTGTAGTACGAGGTGGCTGAGGAGATGAGGAAGGCTGGGGTGAGGACGTAGACTGGTGACGCAAGGGAAACAAAGGGTGAAAGGGAGGTCAGCTCATGAGGCTCGATGGTGAGCTCGAGAGGGGTAGGAGATGACTTACCAGTCGTAGGTCTCTTGGAATGGAAGGCTGAGATGGATCTGGAGGGTTTGTTGGATTTGGGGAACGACGTGGAGGTCGAGGAGGGAGGGTCGACGTGCGGAGGAGGAGGAGCCGTCTGTTTTGCAGGACAAGACGAGGAAGATCAGCTACGATTGACTCAAGCGAAGTCGAAGAGCACTGTGCTTATCAAGCCAAAAAAAAAAAGAGCAGAAGATTAACATACGAGGAGCAAGATCAGGAAGGCGAGAGCCCACATCCTGCGAGATCGGGGGTCAAGCGAGAGCGAGCGAGGCGAGATGGTCAGCTTTCAGTTTCCTCCCTGAGCTCTTCAGGCCTTCAGCACCACTCTCCGTCGGGCTATAGAGTACTACGCTTCTGCTCAGCAAAAGTTAAACTCACAAGATGCCCAGTTGCTGGCAAAGGAAGCTCTCCAAGCCCGTCAACCCATCGCCCATGACCTCCCTCCTCTTCCCTGTCCCTTCGCCATCCAACTCTAGACTCCCCAAAAGGAAGAAGACAAGTCTAGGGAAGAAGAGCAAGGGAAGACTGAGGAAGGCAAGTCCTCCTGCTGTAGTGTAGGCCCAGAGGGAGATGGCATCGTCCGAAACGGAGGCCTCTGGAGGGAAGAAAGCGGAGGAGAGGTCCTGAAGTTCGATGGATTCCTGGTAGAGAGTCTTGACGGGGGCGGCTGGAGTAGGAGGGACAGCTCGTCGGCTGGGGAGGGGAGGGTGGGCCATGCTGATAGGAGATGGAAAAGTCGTTTAGAACGAGGCTGAGGGTTGGAAGAGAAGGAAGGGAGGAGGAATAGAAAGGGAAGCGAGGTGAGCTCGTCGACGTCACTCGGCCTCGCTTCCTTCGGATACTTCCTCCTCCTTCTTTCAGGAAAATTTCCCTAAGAAAGCCACTCATGCTGTGGCTCGATATCTTATCTTCGGGATGAAGCCCTGAAGCTTCCGAAAATGGCTCATAAATATGCCTCCGAGTCGCCATCAGTCGCACAGCCTGCGAGGTCGACTTCCCCTTCCCTCCGTCACCCCCTCCCCTCCCAACTTCCACCTTCTCTTTCAAACATGGTGAGCTCGAAGTTACGCCCTCTCGATGCTCTGGATCTCTATGCTGACTCTCTATCCTTCTTTGTAGTCTTTCGCCGCCAAAGTGAGCTTTCAACCCGGAGCCGTCCCAACGCCTCCTTCCCATCTCCTCCTCCCTTCCCTTCTTCTTCCTCCCTCCGACTTCGCCGAAAGCCATGCTGACTCTCGCTCTCACTCTCTTTCGGATGGAATCGTAGATCGCAGCCGCAGCAGCAGCCAGTGAGTCTCTCTCTCATGTCTAGTGGAGGATCTGAGCTCAGAGAATCGAAGCTCCAAGGCGAGGACACAGCTCACCACCTTGCGTTCCTTCTTCTCTCCGTTTCTTTCCACTCCTCCAGGTGCCGGAGGAAAGCCTCAGGGTCAGCAGCAACCCGCTTACGGAGCTCCTCAGGGCAACTACGGGTGAGCCTTTGCTGCCTTCGAAGGCACACAGAGCGAGCTCAAACGTCGACGCTGACGTCTTCCTCCTCCCTTCCCCCTCTCGCTCCCGCCCTTTCTCCGTCCTCGCGTTCAGTCAACAACCCGCCTACGGAGCTCCCCCTTCTCAGCAGTACGGTCAACAGCCCCCTCAGGGTCAGTACGGAGCCCCTGGAGGACAGCAGGGAGGTGCCGCCTCGTCCTACTACGGTGGATCCGCTCCTCAGGGACAGCAGCAGTCGTGAGTCGTCTCGTCTTCCCGCTCGTCAAGCGATCTCTGATCTCAGTCTGCCTTATTCACTCAGCTACGGTGCTCCTCAGGGACAGCAGAGGTTAGTTCAGAAGTCGTCGTCTCGTCTTCGCGAGCGTGAGGAAGTCGAGCGAGCACGTTGCTGAATCTCTCCTCCCTCGCTCCCTCTCCTCGCGGTCTCTCGACCTCAGCAGTTACGGCGCTCCTCCTTCTCAACAGGGACAGTACGGTGCTCCCCAGGGTGGACCTTCTCCCTACGGAGCTCCTCCCGTCCCCGGAGGACGACCTACGTGAGCTTCGCTCTCCCGTTCGAGTCGAGCTCGCCAGCTCACCTCTTGACCTCGCGACTAACTTCGATACCTCTTCTCTTCCTCAGTGGGAACCAATACTCTGCTCCTCCCGGTGGAGCTCCCGGAGGAGGTCAATACGGTCAGCAGCAGCAGTCCTCGTACGGGTTCGTCTTCGTCTCTTTTGTCCTCGCCCGAAGTCGAACTCTCCTCGCTGACCGACGCGTCTCGGCTCATATCTCCTCAGAGCTCCTCCTCCTCAGCAGTACGGTCAAGGTCAACAGCAGCCTCCCTACGGTCAGCAAGGAGGTCAGCAGTCCTACGGAGGACAACAGCAGCAGCAGCCTCCTTACGGACAGCAGCAACAGCAAGGGCAGGGAGGGTCAACCAACCCTCAGGTCATCGCTCAGATTCTCGGACAGGCTGTTCAGAACCAGGGGATTGGATCTTTCGTAAGTCTTGAGTCGATGGAGCAAGAGGGAAGGGAACGGGGCGGATGAAGAGAGGACGCGCCCTGACGTCTTCTTCGATCGTTCTGTTCCCCTTGCGCCATCGCAGTACCCTCCTGGATCCGTCGATCAGCTCGCTCAACGAGTCGTCCAGTCTGGAGCTATCGAGAAGGTCCGCCTCCCGCTTGCCTCTGGGTTTGGAGAGCGTCGAGTTCTTCGACGCGTCGCTGATCTCTCTCTCCTCCTTCTTCAGATTTCTTCCGAGTGGAGGATCCCCAAGGAGATCGCCTACGACCTCGCCAAGCTCTCTCTCTTCGACATGTGGATCCTCGTCGACGACTCGGGATCGATGGCCTTCGAGGAGAACGTAAGTCATCCGCCCGACCTTCCCGCGTTGACTTCGAGTCGCTCGCAAGAGGTTCATCCTGACCCTCTTCCTCGGGTTGCGTGTTCGTTCATTCAGGGAGACCGAATCGTTGAGCTTCGTCTGATCCTCCAGAAGGTCGCCTTCGCTGCCTCGCTCTTCGACGCTGATGGAATCAGCGTTCGATTCCTCAACTCGCGAGTCGAGGGAAACAACATCACCAACGAGCAGGCCGTCACTCAGCTTCTCACCCAAGTCCAGTTCTCTGGTTTGACTCCTGTGAGTACCACGCAACAAGGAGGGTCAAATGTCGAGATCGAGGAAGACTCGAGACGAAAGGGACGCGCTCGCTGACTCTTTTCGCTCGCCCTTCTCAGCTTGGAACCTCCCTCGACCAGAAGATCCTCCAGCCTGCTGTTCTTGGTCCTGCTAGGAACGGATCGCTCAGGAAGCCGGTGCTGATTGTGTCGATTACCGACGGAACTCCCGCTGGAGAGGCCAGCGACCACATGTTCGTCGTCTCGTCCTTAGCCTCGCCTTTGCTTTCGAGACTCGACTGACACCCCCTTCTCGATTTCCATCATCTGTCTTTTAGCTTCAAGGTCGTCACCAACGCCAGCAACGAGCTCAGGAACTCTCGATACGGTTCGGACGCTGTCTCGTTCATGTTCGCTCAGGTCAGTCGCGTCCCTTCCTCCCCCTCCCTCCTCTCTTTCCCTTCTTCGGGAGCTGACCTTGACTCCCTATCCGCTTCTCGTCGATAGGTCGGTAACGACCAGAAGGCCAAGGCTTTCCTCGGAACTCTCGATACCTCTCCTCAGGTTGGAAACCGTGAGTTCATCCGTCTCGCTTCTTTCCTCTCGCCGTCCTCGAGCTGGTCTCTCGTTCTGACCCTTACTTTCCTGCACCTTATGACTCCCTCCTAGTCGTCGACGTCTGCTCGAACTACGAGAACGAGAGTGAAGAGATGAAGCGAACTACTGGGATCGACCTTTCGCCTGAGCTTTGGTTGACCAAGGTTCGTCTCTCGTTTCGCGTCCTCGTCATCCTCTCGTCGACGCGAGCTGACTCGCCTTCATTGTTCTTCGAAACAGCTCCTCCTCGGAGCCATCGACACCAGCTACGATTCTAAGGACGAGAGCTCTCGACGATAATCGGAACGAACGAACGATGGTGAACTGGACTTCTTTCCGTCTCTTCCTCCCCTGCTCTTCTCGCTTTGTTATCTTGACGTGCTCGAGTTTTCTCTTTGCGTACCCCTCTCTTCTTGGCTTTCCTTAACTAGTAGTGTTTCCTTCTCGGTGATACACGTCCTTCTTTCCTTGATCTCCTTCGAAAGAGAGATCTACAAAGGGTGATGGACGACAACGCGACTTTGCGTTCTTTCTGTCTTTCGTCTCGTCCTTCCTCGATCGTAAAGAACGTCGGTCGTAAAGATAGAGAAAGAGTATGTGCGTGACAGGGGTCGAGAGATAATGTACGTCAAGAGGGGAAAGGAGAGAAAACAAAGCTAAACCTGCGCGTCCTCGACGACGACTCGCTCAGTCTTCCCGTCCAGCGTCTGCCCGTCAACGGCGTTCTGAGTGTTCCTGAGCTCGATAGTGTTGACGAAGAAGAACGTGATGGCAATGGGAATGAGCACTGCGTAAACGGGAGGAAGAAAGTCAAGTCAGCGACGAAGTGTGAGCGGGAGAAGATGATGGAGACGAGACGCGACGAACGAAGGCAAGTTGAGATGATGCAGAGTCTCCTAGAGACAGTTTCAAAAGCACCGACAAGAGCGTCTCGGATGGGATCAGGGTCGGAGAAGCGGTTTCCGAGGGACCAAGACCTGTGAAGACGCGAGGGTCAGGGCTCGGCGAAGACGCTGGGAAGACAGGCGGGCGGGAGATCTCCGAACTCACTGGATATCGCTGATAAGCTCGGCCTTGCTGGCGTTGGGGAAAAGAGCGGTAAGGATGGCGAGGATATCCTTGTACCATACTCCGTTAGCTGTAAAAGAAATCAAGAGCAACCAAGTCGAGATCAGCGTCCGGATTCGAGTCGAAGAGAAGGAAGCATCGACCGACGAACGAACCAATGGAGGACCCGAACCAGTCTCCGAGAGCTCCAGCCAGGAAGACAAAAGCGGTGACGGACGCTACGTCGGCGTGGATAACGGAGGCTTGAGCTGTGACGAGGATGGTGAGCTGGGAGAGACCTGCTCCGATTCCTTGGATGATTTGGCAGACGACGAACTGGGAGAGGAGAGGAGGGACAATCAGTTCGGCCCGTTTGATTCGAAGTAGGTGAGCAGGGGCTGACCTCGACTTTGCCGGCATTTCCACCTGTGAAGGAAGGAATGGAGAGTCAGTCGAGGAGAGAGGCGAGGAAAGAAGGAAGGTCGAGACGCGACGTGACGAACCTGTTCGAATCATGATCGCGACCCCGACGAGCTCAACGAGGAGTCCACCGATGAGGAGCCACTGCAAGAAGAAAGTAAGCGAATAGTCAGCACAGATGAATCGAGGAGAAGAAAGCGAACGCAAGCGAGAAAGGGTCGTCGACGCAAAGGACGAACCTTGCTCGATGTCCTGGTGAGAGCCATCACGACTCCAGCGGCGACAGCAGCTCCATCTGTTCACGCAGATCAAGGGTTCATCAGTACGAGGAGATCAACGCGAGAGTCAAGAGCGAGTGAAGCTCACATCTGGTGATTTTCAGAGAATCCTTGATGTAGAAGTCGTTGTTGTTGCTATACTCGGGATTTGTACCGATATCTGGAACAAAAGAGGAAGGTCAGAGGTGAGCGGGCAAGATCGGTGTCAGTACAAAGGAGAGAAACTCACAGTAAGCCATGAATTGATGGTAGGCGGAGATTGAAGAGGCGAGAGATGCGAAGAACGCGACGGCGAGGATGGTGACGATAATCTTGCTCTGGAAGACCCGAGAGTAGGCGACGGGGGACTTCTTCCACTTGACCTCGAAGAAAACGAAGGCTGGGAAGAGCAGGATTCCGAGAACGAGGAGAACGATCTAGAGAAAGAAGGGGAGACGCGTAGGTGTCAGGTCTCGTTCCGTGGAAGGTATCTCGAGGGATAGTAGCTTACCACGGCAGCAGATGCCCAAGAGGTGCTTGTCTTCTCGCCGTGTGAAGTCAGACCGAAGTAAGTAGCGACGACGATGAAGGCGACCGAGAGCGTGAGGATCGAAAGTCCGACAAGCTGGTGAAGAAGGAAGAAAGGGGCGAGTTAAAGAGTCAGAAGACGTGCACATTCGAGTCGTCTACCAGCGAAGAGGAGTGATCACTGTAGACTCACATCGAGCTCGGCGATCCTTTGAGCGAGTCGGGCTCGAGGAGGCACGAACGCGACCTTCCCTTGACGCCTTTGAGCGATGACGACGATGGCAACGATGGGGAGGATGAGGAAGGGAAGGATGATGGCCTGCAGGTCGAGCATATCAGGGATCAATCGAAGAAGTCAGAAGAGGGATGGACGAAGCGAAGCGAAGTCGAGGAACGTCGAGAGACTCACGAAGGTGAAGAATCCGAACCGCCAGGTGTTCCCCTGCAAGAGCTTATTGAGGAAGGGTACCCAGATGAAAGTGACGATAAAGGAGATAAATGAGGTGAGGCTGATTGAGAAGGAAGCGAGAGGAATGGCGAATCAGCGGGACGAACGAACGACGCGTCGAATCGAGCTCGAACTTACCTAAGCGCCAATCCTCGGAATCTGAGCGTCGTGATGTCGGCGATCTGGATAAAGTTGAGTTAGACACAGCGCAAGAGTTTGAAAGGAGCGTGAACACTCACGAGGATGGCAGGAAGCACGGTGATGCCCGCGTATCCAAGGAAACGACTGAGCAAGAACGACGATGAAGAGATCAGAACGGCGTACTCCCTAAGCTCCCTCGCAGAACCGCTAGTACTCACATAACGTCTCCGGCAGAGACCTGTGCTCCCCGGTTGGCGCTCCCCATGACAACAAGTCCGACGAAGTAGAAAGCGAAGGCGACTCCGAAGGCCTCGGCGCGTCCGACGCGGTCGGAGAGCTTCGCGTAATAGATCTTTGAGGGCGACGAGAGTTCGTGTCAGTATCCTGAGTTAAGGGTTTGCTTCAAGAGAGAAGTCGAAGTGACTCACCGGCACGATAGCTCCCAAAACGGCACTGAGAAGCGAAAAGACGAAGGAGTCGAGATCAGCGTCTGCCTTCGCCTACGATCCCGTCAAGACGAGTAGAAAAGCTTTACCAGGCGATGTAGACGGGAGTGGAGGTTTGATATCGGAAGTCTGAGAGATAGATGGTGGCAGTGAAGACAGTTTGCGAGTTCTGGAAAGGAAAAACAAAGGCCGGGTCGACGATCAGCGAATGAAGTCGACGTCGAGCGAGATTGAGAGGGGACAGGCGAACCGAGACGTTCTCGAAGGAACTGATGAAGATCAGGAGTCCGAGGCTAGATAATATCGAGGAACGAAGGAAGAAAAGGGGGAAGAAGAGAGTCAGGTCGGTGACAGCAAGTGGGAAAGAGGGAGATGGGTGTCGATCGCGAAGTCGATGGACAGGCGAACGCACAGAACGAGAAGAACCCAGACAGTAGACTTCCCCCAGGAAGCGTTAGCAGAGTGCATCTTGGTGGTTCCTGGGTTAGTGATGGAGGCGTCAGAGCCCAGAACGAGGGGATCGGATCCGTAGGATGGAGGGGGATGTTGGCGGGAAGCAGACGCATCATCCCTCGTCGAGTGCGAGGAGAGAGATGGCTTGGTTACGGGTTCGGTCATCTGTAGAAAACGAGGGGGTAGACGAGAAAAGGAAGAGGAGAGAGCATCAACAACTTGAGAGGAAGAGAGAGATCGGGGCAGTGCAAGATCGGATGGAGGAGGAGGGGAAGGGGCGAGAAGATGGAGATGGAGAGGCGGTCGCGAGACATCGCTGCAAAGGAGATGGGCTCCTCGAGCAGCCGAAGAAGTAGAAGAAGAAGGACTCACAAAAGTTGTTGGCTAGGTGGTGGTGATGGTGGTGGTTCGTGGTTAGAAGAACAACAGGTCCCAAGAAAAGAAGAACGAAACGCGTTTGAGTTTCGACCTGCCGGACCACAGAGAAGCCGGAGAAAGCGAGAAATCTGTCAACAACGACGCACCAAGCATGACGTATCTGTCGTCGGCAAGACGTCGGATCCTCCTCGAAGGGAAGGTCGAGGTCTGAGACGAGAGACGGTGACTCACGAACCTTGTTCGCGACCTGTATCGTTCTTGCACAGCCCAAGGCGAGCTCGAGTTTGGGCGAGATCGCAAGGAGATCTGATCCCTCGGGAAGCCTGGTAGGTGGCAGATGTGAGTGTGAGGTCAGCGATCTGAAGCGAAGGGACGAAAAAGCGCTCGAGATTGACGAAGAAGGAAGTGTTGGTAATCGCGCATTCGACGCGTCCTCGCTCCCTGCCTCTTCTCGAGACGTTCGACGAGTGATGGAAGAGCACATCGATATGGGAGCCTAAGGTACCCACTAAAACGACGAAAGAGGCCAGCGAGTCAGGGAGTGCTTTGCGGGAAACGACGAAGACGAAGGAGAGGAGGAGATGGGAGTCAAGAAACGACTCACGCATCAATAAACGAGATCTCGAGCCACCACCGAGATACGCTTCATCCTCTCATCTGCACCTCTCTCCCCAAGCTCATCCAACGCAACTTCTCTCAAGAACTCCTCCGCCCACCTTCTCTCCTCCTCTGTCCGAACAACAACCTCAGCCTCTCGCACGACCTCGTTCGGGAAGTTCTCCTTCCTCGCCTTCCACACCAACGTCCTCGCCATGATCCAAAACTGTTCCGTCGTTGGGGTCCTGGGGAAGTTGGGAAGCTCGTACGTGAGCCTCCAGCTCGAGGAAATGAAATAGGTGGTATCGATCGGATCCTCCCAGTGAAGGCACGCGTCCTCGACGAGCCGGAGGTGACGAAGACGAGTCCAAACGGCGAGGCTGGAGGGTTCCAACCGGAGAGGAGCTGGGCGGCCGACTCCGAGGGCGATGAAGGCGAAGGTGGAAGGGTTGAAGAGAGGGAGGAGGAGAGGAGTGACGGTCGTGGTGAGACCGACGTGAGGACGTTTGTCGATCTTGACGGTGAGGACCTCGACGTCGAGGGTAGCTCCTACGATCCGGTCCGAGTGGAGAGTATAATCAAAGAACGTGCCAGAGGTAGCGACGAGGCTGAAGGTCTTGATCCGAGAGAGGGAGAGATGCGCGTCGACGAGAGGCGAGGAGGTCTTGCTCTGCTTTGACGACGACCGGTAGAGATCCAAGAATCAGCTTTACTGGCGCAGCCTCACTACATATAGGTTTCTGCGGGCCAGGCAGAGGACCAGAGACAAAAAGAGGTGAGGGAGAAGGAGAGCCGAACTCACCCTCGAGCAGAAGAGGTTGTTCAAGCGATCCAGCCCTACGAGCTCGACATCGCGATAGAGGAAGGCCGAAGAGATCTCCAGAAACGCGAGGCTCGCACAAGAGCAGACGACGAGGGTCCTAGTGTCGGTGAAGGCGAGGATATGGCGCTTGAGCTCGATGGGAAGGGAGGGGAGAGGAAGGGTCGGGGATGTGCGTTGCTGCTCTGCGAGGTTCAACGAGCTTGAGTTAGTCTCTACTTCGAATTTTGTCGAGAAGGAGACCATAACCTACTGGAGTATGATGATATGCCAGAAAGAGGTGACCTGATAGCTGGGAGCGTGGAGGAGGGCTGGAGAGGAAGGAGGGAGGGAAGGAAGGAAGGGACGGTGAGCTCGAGCTCGTCCGGAAGGGAGAGAGCGATGAGGCTTGAGAGAAAAGTCGCCTCACGATGTTTGCGTCCGTAACGAGTGCTGCGGAGTCCCCTGAGGTGGACATCTGCTCTTCGAGGCAAAAGGTTGATGGAGATGACGGGCGTTGACGACGAAAGAGGAAGGGCAGGAGGACTTCCAGCTTTCGTCGACGCTTCTCCTTCCGCTGCCCCAAACCACGATGCCGCTCATCACTTCGTTCTTCAAACCTATGGATCCCGCTCCTCGCACTCTCAACCACTCGAGCAACCTTGTCTCGGCTCCCCTTACCCTTCACGCCGGTACTGGAGGCTCTCCCTCCTCATCGTCGACCTCAATCACCCTACCTCCCCTCCCCGTCGAGCTCGTAGCTCAGATCATCAAGGAAGCCCGTCGAGAAGACCTACCTGCGGTGCATGCGACTTGTAGGATGTTCAAGGAGGTGAGTGTAGCGTCCTGGGACACTGAGAGGGGATGCAGGAGCGGGGAAAAAAGGAGAGAAGGAATCTCGAAGGAAGGTTGACGTCGACGAAGCTGAACTTCTCGCCTCCATCTGGCTCCTTTCCTTTATGTAGATCGCTCGAAGTCATCTCTTCAAGAGTCTCGTCTGTTTTTCAGTCCACGCCATCGAGACATCGTTGATGTCGGTAGCTCAGACTCCAGAGTTGGCAGATCTCGTCAGGTGCGTCTGATCGTCTCCCTGTCCTTCCTCCCTCCCACTTGCTTTCAGCTTCTTTCTTTCCGTACACGGCAACTGACGCTTGTCTCTCCGTGTCTGCAGGTCTCTACATGTCTGCATCCAGTTCGTACCTCCCGAGCAACCTCAGCAAGTGGACGAGATCGTCGGCATCGTCGCCATCGCCCTCGGACACTTCCCCAAGCTGGAGTCCTTCACGTTCATGCAGCCGGACGACAGAGAAATCGCTCTCAGCAATGTTCTCGAACTCGCTATTCTCTCCCACCCATCGCTGCAAACACTCTCCTACGAGCTTTGGGACTCTCCCATCACGCCGTACAACTTCTCCTTCAAACGAACGACGCGAGCCCACCCTCTCACCATCGACGAGATCAGCTACTCCGAGGATCCCACTGGACTTTCACCTTCATGGTTTAGTACCATCCTCGCCTACATCTCCCATCATCAACTTCACGTCCGATCCCTTTACCTCACATCGATCCAACTCGACGGCCCTCTCCCTCTCCTCCTCTCCAACCCCATTCCTGGGCTCGTCTCCTTCACCATCACCTACGACCAGTTCTCACCTCCTCCCGCTATCATTACCGAAACGACCTGACTCTCGTTCTTCCTCCAATCCCATCCCCTCCTCCGAGCACTCCGTTTCTACAAGGACGAGGACGACGGCGGCGACGACGAGGACGACGATCAACTGGGCAATATCAGACTCCCTTGGATCTCTTTCTCGTGGGTTCAGGGTCTCGAGGGACTGTCGGACAGTACCTTGGTGAACTGGGACGTTCTCGGAGGAATTACGGATCTGAACATCGGCTGGTCGAAGGGAGAGGAGCGAGCCGTCGTCCTTTTTCAGTTGGAGACCGCCTACGCAGACGACGCTTCTCCGCTGTTGAGTACGAGCATGATCGACGGTCTCGCTACGGCTCTTCCGAAGCTCCAAGAACTGAAGATACACGGAAGATACACTACCCCTGGCGTGAGTTTCAACCTCTCCTTCGTTGAAACACCACAGGTCGCAAACTGACGCGAGTTCTTTCCCTCTTCCTCAGCTCGCTCAAACCATCGCCGCTCTCGCTGCATTCAAATCCCTCTCGGAACTCGTCTTCCCTTCGAACATCCTCGGAGAGGGAGACGCAAACATCTGCTACCACCAAGCGGATCTCATTCTCCAGGAGCTCGATCGGGACGCCGAGGATTCAACCCTTTCTCTCATCCTTCGTCCTGGCCTCATCGCTGGATCTCCCATCGCAATCCCTCTCACCCAATCCGACCGAGACTTCCTCCGAGATCGACTCCTCACCTCCAAGGTCCATCATCGTCGCAGTATGGCCCAGTTCGTCGCTCGCTTTCAAGGAGCATGGAGGACGCTGCTGGAGGGTTCGCCGAGTTTGAGGGACGTTCGTTGGGACCTTTTCGCTGGTCCTTTATCAGGGGATGTTGAAGGTTGAGAGCTGGGCCGAGTTGGATGAGTCGGTGACCACGGGATCTTCTTCTACGTTGGGCAGGGTCGCCTGCTTCTGCGAGGAGGAAGAAGAAGTCGACCTGGACGAGTTCGATTGGATGGAATGGTTCGCCGATGCGAAACCCCTCTTCGAGCAGCAACCCGACTTCGTCCCTGTCTCCACGCTGGATCGATTCTTCCCTCCTTCGTCCTAGGGCCCTCGTGAGTTCTTTCCCTTCTTTCTTTCTTTTCGCTCGAGATCGAGGAACTGACGCGTCGTCTTGCCGTCGACTTTCCCTCTTTTCCTCAGTCTCTTCCCTCTCACCGTCGCTCCCCACCCACTCTCCTATTCTTCTGGATCTAACGCTTCCGACTCTACGCCACCAACGGAACTACCCTCGTCCTCAACGGGTGCAGTTCTTGCCTTTCGAAGGTGAGCTTCCGTTCCATCGCTGCTCGTCTCGTCCTTCTTGTCGACGATTCGCTGACCTTCTCTTCCCCTCTTCGCCTCATAGTCAATCGACGTAGCCCTCTATGCATGCTTTATACTTCATGCAGAACCGTTTTGTTCCTGCAAAGCAAATCCCAACCCTTCCTCCTCGAACCTCGTGGTCGCGTCGGTCTGATCTTCTCAAGACATCAAGGAAGTCCGCAGCCCTCAGAGTTCTCGGGGAGGATGAAGGAAAGTAGAGGATGAAGCACATCTCGATAGTGGTCAAGGAGACGACCGGATGAGGTGAGTCCTGTTTTCGTTTCTCGTCCTGCTTGCCTTCAGTTCGCGACGACGCCACGAACTGACGTCGCCTCTTCCCTCTGCTCCCAAGTCCAGACCATTTCGACCTCACCTTTCTCAGCCCACTCTCTCGAAATCAAGCAAGCTACCTTGTTCTCGCTCTCTCGTCTACCACGAACTCGCTGTCCTCCTCGTTTCAAGCTGGTGAGCTCGACTTGTCCCTCGCGTTTTCGAAAACTCGTTCGATGACTGACGCCCTTCGTCTCCCTTTCTTTGTGCTTTCCCACCAGAACAGATTTTCATCCTCAAGCCCTAGTGAGCAGCGCTTCGTTCCTCCTTTCCGTCTCCTTCGAGACCTCGAAAGTCGAAACCGACCTGACCGACGCGTCTTTCCTTCCCTCTGTTCCTCTTCCTCTTTTGGCCTTCTTCCAGTCGTCTTCGTCGCCGGACCACGTGCCTGTCCTCGCTATTGGTCCATCGAGCGCTGAGTCCTATCGGTGACGCAGTGCGAGGAGTGGAAAGCGAGGAGGGCGAGAGCCAGCAAGAGGAGCGTCGCGACGACGCGTCGAGGTCAGACTTCGACGGTCTTGGCCGCTGCTTCTCTCCTTCGCTGTCCTTTTCCTACCCCCTCCTCCTTCCCGAGGTTGTGATACGGTCTCATGCTGATACGCGCAGCCGAAGCTCGCTCGGAGATGAAATCGAAGTCCCTTTGATGGAGTACGCAGCGACGTCGACTTCAGCTTCCCACTCCCTCCTCGTTTCCCCTTTCCCTCCCAACCACGATCTTCTCCCTCCCTCCTCCTTCCTCGATCCACACCCATGTCCAAAGCTCTCTCCCACCTTCGCCGAATGACTCTTCCTCTTCGCGGTCGACAACCAGCTCGTCTCCTCGCTCTTAACACGAGCCGCGTCGTCGCTCTCCCTTTCATCAGGTCGTTCTCGTCCACCCCTGGATCGAAGGTGAGCCCTTCTTCCTTCCCGCTCTGTACTCTCCCTTCGAAGGGTACCTTCCTCTTCCCCTCGAGCTGACTTCTGCTTCCCTGCACAGGCGGACGTCAACTACGGATACCATTGGGGGAGGATCGACGGAAGATCCGCCAAAGCTCTCGAACCGACTTGGCTCAAGAGACAGGTGCTCAGACAACATCGTATGCGTCCACTCAAGGTAAGACCATACCACACTACCGCGGTATCATCATCTACTCTCTTTCGCAAGCTCTCAATCATATCTCTGATTCTGGCCTGACGAAGCTTTTCCCTTCTCTTCTTTTTGGCGCTCCTCCATCAGATCTTCGCCGACCACCCTCGCTGGCTCGATCTTGAACACTCCGGCTTCGAACGGATCTCTCACGACCAAGCTCGACGTCGCTACCTCGAGACGTGGGGAACGATGCTTGGAGAGTGGCCTGAGCAGACATTCTCACTTCTTCGCGACCCCAAAAGGAGCGACGCGACTCGCCAGGCCGACGACGCGATGTGGGAGGCTGGAAGGGCTTGTAGGGATCTGTGGGGGAAGCAGTCGTCGCTGGCAAACCGAATGGTCCTTGACGAGGTAGAGGGAACAGTCAGCTGGGACGAGGAAGTAGTAAAGGGATCCGCGGCCGTCGGCCCCAAGACGCAGCAGCAGCAGGAGGAGTGGGATCTGGAGGATGGATGGCTGGACTGGGGTCGTTTGAGCTCGGAGGAGAACGAGAAGTCGAGAGTGGCCTGGGCGGAGTGGGTGAAGGAGATCGCTGCTTGGAAGGAAGCGGGGGCGAGCGAGCCGTGGGTGAACGACTGGGAGGGGAAGAGGGAGATGCACGCAGCCTTTCTGTTCAAGACGGCGTGGGAAAGCTGCAGGGACCAGATGCCGAGGGAGAGGACGAGGAAGACGATGGTTCTGAAATATGACAAGTCCCGGAAACCCTGATCGAGATGCATCGTAGTCTTCAGCCGCCCTCGTAGCCAGTCGTCTAAGTATGTACAGTAGCCTTTATTCGCATAGTCTATACGAATGCTCTCCACTCTCCTCCTGATCTGACCCACTCTCCTCAGCTCTCATCACCTTCTTCATCTCGAGTCAAGGACCTCGACAAAAACAACGAGCGAATGAAACCGAACCTCGTCGCTCGACGCGTCGTCTTCTTCGCCGCCGTTCTTCTGACGCTTCTTCCTTCCGTCTTCCCAGCCAACCCTGTGCCTTTACAAAAACAAGAGCGCGCGAGAGAGAAAAAGACTTCAGTCAATGTCGGAGGGCTTTGTCTGCGAAAAGTGGAAATGAAACAGCAGACTCGTCTGTCTCTGGTTTCGATGCAGACTTGAGCTGTCGATGGAAGATCCACGAAGAGAAGAACGTCATCCGATAGAGTCGCAACGAGGGAATAAAAGCTGAAGTTTATGAGCTGAGGAAGTGGGAGAAGAGGGAAGAGAGAGGATAACGAGTGTTCAGTTTCGCGTTCGAGTCGAGGGCGCGCGAAACGAAAGACAGCTCACCTGGGAGACGGTGTGAGCGAGAAGAGTGCGAGCTGTAAATGAGAAGCTAAGCCGGACACGAACGAAGAAAGTCAGGGCCGTAAGAGAGAAGGGAAGGTAGAAGGAGGGAAAGCTCACCGATCGACGAGACGCGACGAGACGAGATACGATGACGGGAGAGCGAGTTGCTGGACGAGCAAGAAATGACCTGGATAGAAGTAAGATCAAGTGTGAGGTTAGGTTAGATGAGAGGTTCGAGAAGTGGGATTGGACGAGAGGGAGTTGTACGAACGACGAGATTGAAACGGGACCGGAGAGCATCGACGCGTGTTGTTGAGCGAGATTCGAGGAGACGAGACGAGACGAGATCGAGATCGAGGTGACTGGATCGGAGATATATGCGTCGATAGCAAGGAGAGAAAGAAGCGATCTGTAATCAAGGCGAGAAGAAAGGTCAGGCCTCTTCGCGCAATGGGAGGAAGAAGGACGGTAGAAGATAGAGGGACTCACCTGAACCAAGGAAGCTCAGTGCATCTTCCCCTTCAGCACCACCGACACAAGCCTACTCCTCGCTTCTCCTCGACCAGCTCCCAACCGGTAACGAGCTTGACTTCGAAGCAGATCTCGAACGAGGACCCTCTCCGTCTCGTCCTTCGAGACGATCTGAATCTGAACATCTCGACGCATCGACTCCGGCTGCAGCACGTCCGAGAAGATCATCCCGAGGTCCCTGAACGAGATGCTTGGAAGACGGTAGATAATCGACCAGCTCGTAGCTGCCCCCCCTACTCGTCCGCAGTACCACCTCGTCCCCTCGGTCAAGAACAACCTGGGTTCGAACACGTCGACTCTTCGAACACGAGTCCATTGAAGTCCGAAGAGGTACCTGTCGAGCTTGTCGAGTCTGAGGATGACGGCTGAGGGTTTGGGAGGGACGGAGGGGAAAGGAGGAAGAGCGATGATACGGCACTGGACAGGGTTGAAGAGAGGGAAGAGGTAGTGGGCAAGGTGGTTGTTGACAGGTTGGAAGGTCGGTCCAGGTTTGAAGGGGGCAGACGCGACGATCTTGTAGACGAGGAGATCGACTTCGAGAGGGCGAGGAGTTCGAGTTCGACGGATGGAGGGAAGATCGGGGATCCAGAAGGAGGTGGAGACGAAGGTGAAGGATTTGGTTTGGAGGAGGGAGAGGTGATCATCCACGCGAGGGCAGGAAGGCTTGGGCTGAAAACGAAGGCAGATACGACGAAAGATCAGCTATTAGAATCCACGGGGAGGGGTCGAGATAGATGGTTTAGAATGGAGGTCTCACCCTTGTCTGGAACAGCTGAGCTAGCTTCTCGACTCCCACGACCTCGACGTCTCGATAGAGGAGGGCTGAAGCGATTTGAAGGAAGCTGAAGCTGACTCAGCAGCAGGAGACGAGCGTTCCTTGATCGGCGAAGGAGAGGATGACTCCTTTGATCTCGAGGGGGAGGACGATCTCCTTGAGAGTCGAGGGAGGAGGAGCCGTAGAGGATGAGGAAAGGGAGTACGGAGGGATGAGGAGGAAAGGGGAAGAGTCCATTTCGTGTTCCTTCCTGGACCGAGAGAGGCCGTTCTTCTTCGAGGTCGAAAGGGTGAACGAGAGCTCCTTCTTGAGCGAGAAGAAACCCGAGAATAGAGAGGAAGGAATGGGGAGGAGATGGGCGTCAAAGGGAGAAAGAAGGAAGGGGAGGCAAAGCTCACCAGCTTTCGAGCTTCCTCCCCTCGCCCTTCCCCTCCTCTCTGTCCCCAACGCTCAGGATCGATAAAGTCGGATACGCTCTCAGTCATGTCGGACGCTCCTCCACCCCCACCAGCTCTCACTCCTCAAGAGGAAGCCATGAAGGTGAGCTCGCCAAGGTGTCTTCCTTCTTCAAAGGAGACCATCTCGCTGACCGACCTCTCGTTCCCTCCCTCCCTCCTCCTCCTCCTCCCTCCCTTCTCTGTCTTCCCCTCCCTCTCCCTTCCTCGCTTCGCTCAGATCCGCATGAAGAGACTCGAACGTCTCGGAGGAGGAGGGTCAGCTTCCCCTAGTCCCTCTGGATCTTCCACCCCTGCTGCCGCCTCTACAGCAACGGGACCGTCAGCTTCCACCTCTCACCTTCCATCTCCCCGTCCAGCCGTCCCTTCCCCTTCCCCTACCACCCCCATCTCCCGCCCAACTCCTCCTTCAGCATCAGCAGCAAGAGCTCCCGTAGCTTCTTCTTCCTCTTCCTCAACCGCTCCGGTCCCGTTCAAGAAACCCTCCTCGTCAACGCCGACTCCTCAAAGGGTCGAGGTCAAGCCCAAGGTGGTTGTGAAACCGGTTCCATCAAAGTCGTTCGAGGACTGGGAGAGTGATTCGGTAGCTTGGGTCTTTGGGGTTACTCTGCAGGTGAGATCACGTCGTTTATCGCTGTTGGTCGATGTCAGGGTCTGCGAGGGCGGAAGGGACGAGAGAGGAAGCTGACGGAAGGCGACTCTTGGTTCGTTTGGTGAGCTCAGAAGGATCGAGCTGAGGCTGTCGACTGGACCATCACCTGGCTCAAGGAACTCTCCGAGGAAGTCGAGTCGGAAGGTGAGCATATAGTCTCTGCTTGGCCTCCCATGCTTTCGTTTCTAACCTCTCTATTTCCTCGTACGAAGGCGCCGCCAAACCACTTCGGACTCCTCCTTCCCTCGCCGACCGAATCCTGATCGCTCGTCTCTCTCTGGATCCCAACACCATGTCGTGCGTTTAGTCTTATTTATTCGGTCCACGTCTATCACTTTTGACTGACCTTCAACTCTTGAACCTCGCAGGGACAACGTCGACGAGCTCCAAGTCATCGCGTCGCTTCCTGAGCGCGAGACCGTCCTCGAGTACCTCGTCGGCTGCTGGAAGAGGTTGTACGCCATTAAGTTGGGTGCAGATCGAGAGGTGAGCTCTCGTCTCTTCGTAGATCAGCCTAGCCTGGAACGAGAAGCTGATCCCTTCCTCCTCTTCTCAGGGCTACCCTGCCGAACAGCGAGCGAGCTGGACCACGTCGTTCGAGGAAGTCAAGGAAGCCATCGTCGGATACATCGGAGAGTCACTCAAGGACCCAGGGATGTTCCCTCAACCCCAAGAGTTCGCCCTTCTTTCCTCTCGACCCTTCCCTCGCTCGTCTGACCTCGCCTCCCTCCTCTCCTCCCTCCACAGCAAACCCCTCGGAATCGTCGAGCTCCTCCCTCCCATCCTCTCCATCGTCTCTCCCTCCCCTTCCCACCCCATCCCATCTCAACACCTTCAGAACCTCTCGCTCCCTCAACTCTTCTCCGATCTCAGCGCCAAGTTCGCGGAAGGAGACGAGTTCGCTCAACAGATGCTCTCGCCCATCCTGAGTCTGATGCTTCAGGAGTACTGGAAGGGAAGCGCTGAGGCGAACGCCATCATCACCGGGGATGGGTGGATCGCGTACATGGCCGCTCTTGGGAAGGTTTCGGAGGCGAAGGAGGTGGCTTCGCTGGTGAGTTTGACGGGCGTCGACTCGTTGTCCTCAGCGCGACGGAGTTCTCGAGCTGACCGCTCCCTCTCTCGCTTGTACAGCTCCCCACTCTTCCGATCTGGCTTCTTCCTTCTGCTACGGCTCCTCAACTCGAGTACATGTCGCTTCTTGGTCCTCTCACTCGACTCAGCGTCTTCCCTCGCGAATTCGTGAGTCTCCCTCTCCTTCGCCTTCGAAGTTCTCGTCTCGCTCGCTGACGTTTGACCTCGCTTTCGTTCTCTTCCAGCCCGGAATTCCCAAGGAGTACTTCTCGAAACCCACCGAGAGGAAGCGAGCGGACATCGACAGTGCTCAGGCGACTCTTCAAGGAACCCTCTTCTCGCTTCAGGTTCGTTTCATTGCGCTTCGAACCTCCGAACATGCCTCGAGACTGACCCACCTGTCTTCGCGATCTCCAGGAGAGTCTCTTTGCCATCTACGGAAACATCGTTCGATCCAAGCCCGAGGCTCGAGAGGCTGTGTTGGAGCTCTTCGCTACCGTCGCGAAGAAGAACGAGAAGAGGTCGGGAATGCGAGTGAGTTCGACGCGTCGACTGGGACACCTTCGAGCCCTCACTGCTGACTGCTTCCTTGTTCTCTCAGGTCGATCGAGCTACTGTCTCGTCGGACTCCTTCATGACCAACCTCCAGGTCATCCTTCTCCGATTCTTCGAGCCTGTGATGGACTTCAACTTCTCGAAGGTGCGTTTCTCTCCCTGGTTTCGAACTCGACGATTTCCCGGGCTGACCGTCCTCTTCCCTCTGCGTTCAGATCGACAAAGTCGACGCCGACTACTTCCGAAAGTCCACTCGACTCTCCATCACCGAGGAGACCAAGATCCGAGCTACCAAGGAGGAGGCTGAGGAGTACTTCGCTGCTCCTCCGACGAACTCGACTCCCGTCAACTTCATCTCGGAGATCTTCTTCCTCGCTTGTGCCTTCCAGCACGTCGGACTCGGGAAGACGGTCAGCAATCGAGGAGAGCTGGAGAAGAGGTTGGGAGAGTTGGAGAAGGAGTTGAAGCAGGTCGAGGCGGATGATAGTTGGAGAGGAGTGAGTCGCTTCGATTCGAGACGACGACGCGGAAACCGAGCTCTCGCTGACCTTCTCTCCCCTCGCTATCGCACAGACTCCTGCTCAACCTCAAGGAGAAGCCATGATCAAGAAGTTCAAGGTAATTTCCGATCTCGCTCGAGTTCCATCGCTCCTCGAACTAACGGTCGTCGCGTTCGCTTTTTCCAGGACGACATGTCTCGAGTCCACTCCTACATCCACGCCTACGACACTCAGCTCCTCGACCCCGATCTCGTCTCTCGAACCATGACCTTCCAAAGCTTCGTTATGACCTGGTTCGTCAGGATGGTCGACCCTACTCACAGCTACCCCAGCAAGATGATCAAGTGCGTTTCAATCTCCTCGATCTTTCTTCGCTTCGTTCGTTTCGCTGACATCCCTTTTGTTCGCAGACTTCCTCTTCCCGCTGAGGCTCCCATGGCCTTCCGAATGCTTCCCGAGTACATCCTCGAGGATATCGCGGAGTATCAACTCTTCCTCATGGCGTGAGTTCGCGATTCGTTCGTCCTCCCTTCCTCGAACGTTTCGACTGACGCGTCTCGTCGCTCTCTTTTCGCAGCCACCGACCTCAAACCTTCGATACTTCGGATCAGACCAAGCTCATCACCTTCGTCATCACCTTCCTTTCGGGAGAGTACGTCAAGAACCCTTTCGTCAAGTCCAAACTGGTCGAGGTCAGTCGCGGTTCCTGCTCTTCGGTTCGTCGACACTTGTCACTGACCCTTCCTTCTCCTTCTTTGCCTTTGAACTCAGTTCCTGTCGATGGGATGCCACCCCTGGGGATACTACAAAGAAGGAGTGCTTGGACCTGCGTTGAGCTTCCATCCTCTCGCTGTTGAGCAGCTCGTTCCTTCGTTGATCGGATACTACATCGGTGAGTGACGACCTCGTCCTTCGTACCCGCGTGCTCGAACTTTCGCTGAATCTCGCTTTCTTTGCTCTCGTAGATATGGAGGCTACCGGAGGTCACCAGCAGTTCTACGACAAGTACGTATCGCTTTCTCGATCTCGATCTCGACGCGTCGAGTTCGACCAAGCTGACCTTCTTGCCTCTTCTTCCTCCTAGGTTCTCGATGCGACGACACGCCATCACTGTCCTTCGATACCTCTGGAAGAACGCTATCCACCGAGAGACGTTCCAGAAGGACGCCATGTGAGTACAAATTCGAACCCTCCTCTCGTCTCGCTCTTTGTTCCTTCGCTGACTTCTTCCCTCCTTCGTCCATCCCTCCGCCCATCAGCGAGAACCTCGACCACTTCGTTGTCTTCGCCAACATGCACATGAACGACTGCACCTTCCTCCTCGAAGAATCCCTCACCAACCTCGCCGCCATCTACGCTCTCGAAACCGAGATGTCCGACAAACCCACCTGGGACGCCCTCCCCGAAGCCGAACGAAAGGACAAGGAATCCAAGCTCAAGTCCGCCGAGAACCAAGCCGGCTGGTCCACCGACGGAGGTCGACGCAACATCTCCGTCCTCAAGGAATGGACCTCCTCCGTTCGCGAACCTTTCCTCAAACCCGAGATCATCGATCGACTGGCAGCCATGCTCTGCTTCAACCTCGCCACCCTCGTCGGACCCAAGATGCAGGAGCTTAAAGTCCGAGATCCGAAGAAGTACAGGTTCGACGCGAAGAGCTTGCTTGGGGAGTTGTCGGATATCTTTAGGAACTTGGGGGTTGAGCAGAGGTTCGTGGAGGCGGTGGCGAAGGAGGGGAGGAGTTACAGGAAGGAGATCTTTGTGAGATTGGCGGGGATTTTGCAGAATAGGGCGGTTAGGACACCGGGGGAGATTCAGCAGATCGTGTTGTTCTGTGATAAGGTCGAGGAGACGAAGGCGAAGATTGAGGCGGAGGAGGAGGGAGAGGATGTGAGTCGTCGATTCCTTTCGTTTTCGTTTTCGTTTCCGTTTCGGTTCTCTTCTTCCTCTTTCAGCACCCCACTGACCTACCTCCTTCGTCTCGTTCTTCGTAGATCCCCGACGACTACCTGGGTGAGTCTCAGCTCGCCTCTTCGTTTCTCATTCGAGCGACGAACCCCCAAACTGACGACGCGTCCTTCGCTTCCCTCCTCTTTCTCTTCTCAGACCCCCTCATGTACACCCTCATGCGAGACCCCGTCATCCTCCCTTCTTCCAAAACCACCATCGACCTCTCGACCATCAAGGCTCATCTTCTCTCGGATCCTACGGACCCGTTCAATCGAATGCCGTTGAAGATCGAGGACTGCTTGCCTGGTTCGTCTCCCTCTCCCTCTCCCTCCCTTCTTCCTTCCGAGATGTGCTGACCGAGTTTCTTTCGATCTTTGCGTTTTGCACAGACGTCGAGCTCAAAGCCAAGATCGAAGCCTACCTCTCCGAGCGACGGAGGATCCGAACTGTCGAGCCGATGGAGGTCGACGGGCTGCCTTCTGCTTGACTTTTTCTCTCGCTCCCGTCGTCTTCGTCTCCGTAGCTCTATCTTGCTTGTCCGGTCCCCTTTCTTGCTTTGACTCTCTTTCGTCTCTCTATCTCTATGATCCCTCTCTAGAAACCCGGAGCCCAAAAAAGCGAGAACGAAAAGAAACATGCGACTGACAGACGAAACGAAACGAGCGAGAGTGAAAAAGAGGTTGTAAGGAGACGAGAGGGCCGTGAAAGGATCGTGCAGTCTAGAGGGTGTCGAGCGAGCATTAAGGGCAAGAGAAAAAGCAAGGTTGTACAGGCGAGGAGATGGAGGGAATATGCAAGGGAGGGAGAAAAAGCTAGGAAGTACAACTAGGGAGCGATGAGAGGGAGAAGGACGACGTTCGGAGGTTGAACTAGGGACCCGAGAGAGTGCTGAGGGATCGTCCGAGATGGTGTGCGAGAGAGGGTTGGGGGGGAAGAGCGTGAGGTTGGACGATGTCCGAGCGAACGAGTGGCGACGCGTCCTCCTCCTCCTCCTTCCGAGGACGTCTACGGATCGTGCTCTCCGTTGTTGAGCCGGGTGAGGTATTGCATGATGAGTTCATAGCTGGTGTTCAGATGCGAAACAGAAGGAGAAGGTCAGCAATCGCTCAAGAACGAACCGGAACACGAGGAAACGAAGCGAAGACTCACGTCAACATCGTCGCCGCACTACTCGGTACAGTCCTAACGAGATTTATGCTCAGCCCTCTATAGAACCCCTTCCATCCACCCTCCTTGTAAATCTTCTTCACCGTCTGGTTGAAGCCCTTGTAGGACGTCACTCCTTGACGAACACCAAGAGCTCCTCCGACGCGAACGTGCGGGACCGACTCGCCTGCCACTATTGGCGAAGCTGCTGCTACTGCTGCTGTTGGTATCGGTGGCGAGGAGTGTGATGGAGGGTTGGAGGAGGAGGGGGACATGGGGGATAGCGGTGGTGGGGTTGGGTGATGAGGGTGAGGGGAGGAGGAGGCTCGTTGGATTTGAAGACGGGTTCGAACGACTTCGTGAGGGTACGTGGTTAGGGAGGCGACCATTTTAGAGAGTGCTGAGCAGAGGAGGATGATGTGGGAGGGGAGTGGAGCTCCGTATTCGGGGCCTGATGGACGTAAGGTGAAGGATGAGAGGAAGGGAGGAAAACGAGTGAGCTTCGCGTTTCAATTTCGTCTTCGACGCGACCTTCTCGAGCGACTCGCTCCAGAGCCAATCTCCAAGCCCCTCGCCTACGCGATCTGAACCAGCTGTATCGGTCGGCCAGACCTAACGACCAGCTCTGTCGCGCGAGGAGCGAGGGCACGGAGGAGGAGGGAGGAAGAAACGCGACGACTCACCAGCCCAGATCTTCAACTGCTCGTATAGCGGAAACTGAACAGCGACATGACTGACACCCATCAGACTCGGGGTTAAGCCCTTGTAGAAAGCCTTGAGTCCTTCTGTCCGATAAATCGTCCGTATCGCGTCGACGGTGTGTCGATACTTCTTGTCGCCGTTCTTGACGTTTTGAGTCTACGAGAGGACGTAGTCGAGGTGCGAGACGGAGCGTATGAGACGGAATGGGTCGATGTAAGCAGAGAGAGGTGAGATTGAGGCGCGCGAGCAATGGGAGACGTGTGAGAGAGGGAGGGACGGAGGAACGAGACGAGGTCAGCTCTCCTTCTTCCCATTCGAGGACTGCCAAATCGCGTCTTTCGAGCCAGACTTACCATAAATCTCGTCTTGATCAGCCATAACGGGTTCGTTACTATCGTCCCAGTCGCTCCGGCCGTCATGGCAGCTACGATATGAAGCCAGATGACGGGTTCTGAACGAGACGAAGGGAAGAAAGGTCAGCTTGGTCGCTCCTCCTTGGCTCCTGCTCGCCTTCCTTCAGAGCTTCCAGCAGCTCCAACACCACCTCGGGACCTCCCCACGAGCATGTTCACGTGCCAGCACAACGAAGACTTGGAAAACTGGACTCACTCTTCCCACTCTCGTTTGCAGCCAACCTCGACTTGACCTCGTCGTACACGCTGAAGTAGATCGCCCACGTCGGCAGGTATCCTAGCACTGTCGGACCTAATCCTCGGTAGAAGCCTCGTATTCCTGCTTGAGCGAAGATCTGCCGAGCGGTAGCTGTGGTGGGCGCAGGAGGTAGCGAGGTGGACCGGTGGAAAGAGAGGGAGGGAGAGAGGGAGGAGAGGAAGGAAGGACGCCGGGGCTCGGTCAGCGTGAGCTTGAACGACGCGGAGGCTCGTGCAAAGGGTGGTTCGAAACGGAGGATGGGTAGGTAGGGGTGATTGGGAGGAGGTGTCGAAATCCGAAAGAGTTCAGAGGTCGAGGAGGATGGGGAGGAGGGAAGAGGGAAGGCAAACGGCGAGCTCCGTTAAACCTGTCGAAGGTCGGTTGGGGACGGTCGAGCTCCTTCCTCCTTCAACTTGAGCTCTTCGGTCAAATCTCTACTTCAGAGGTACTCCAGTGCATATATGCTCCAGTCTCCCGAAACTCTCAGAGGCTTCCAAGGGCGAGGAAGGTGAACGGAAGGAGGGAGAGAAGAGAAGGAGAGAGAGCTTGACGACGTACCTAAGACGCCTTCGTATCCGACCTTCCCTCTACCGATCTCCTGAGCTTGTAACCTCGTCTTGAGCACATCCAGGGGGCACGTAACCACGCTCGATATCAGACCTGCTCCGGCTCCCGAGAGCATGGACTGGTTGAGGTGTTTGAGGTGGTGAAAAGGGATGGCAGTCCCTATCGAAGAGGTCGTAGCCGTCGGCTGGCTCGCGAGCCATTTCGGGTTCTCTGGTGGAGGTTCGTTGGCTGGTGAGGAAGAGAGGGAGTAGGAGGACATGGTGATCCCCTGAGGGAGGGAGGGAGCGAAGGAGGGACCAAAATGAAGTTGGAGGGCAGGAAGGAAATCGCGACTCTCCCCTCGTCCTCCTCGCGCATTCGTCCTCCCCTCGCTGGCCCCACCATCTCCTCCTTCTTGCACTCAAACGACAACACGCTCTTTCGCTCGTCCCTTCTCGCTCCCTTCACCATGCTCAGATCCATACCGTCGACGTCGAAGCTGCCAGGGAAGCTGGTTCAAAGCTGCATCGGATCGCGTTCGTTCGTCTCCTCGGCTGGATCTCCTCCGCTTCCTCCCTTCCTCCCTGCATCTCTCCTCCTTCGACCCTCACGATCGTCTAGACTTCCAAGTCGACTCGATCATCAGAAGAGACGAGCCACCGTCATGCCTCAAGACGCCATCCTCGAAGCAGGTAGGTCCTTCAGATGAAGCGAACGAAGGAAGGAAGCGAGATCGCACGAGCTCATCAACTTCCCTCCACTCCCTCCCTCCTCCTTATTCTCTCTTCTCCCACAGATCCCAACCCTCTACCAACCATCGAACCTGTCGTCGAACCACCTCCGAAACCCGCACCCTCACGGATCGTTCACTAGTTCGTTCGCTGGCTCGCTCGCTCTCGCTCCCTCCTCTTCCGAGCTCATCTCTGATCACTCCTCCGCTTTCCCTCCTCCTCCAGCCACACGCCCTGCATTACCTCCAACCTTTGCAAGAGTCTTTTCGCCGAGGTCAGCACGGAAAGGGGATCCGGATCCATCTTCTTCAGTGTCAACAACCCTTTCCCTCTCGAGATCGACTACACCATCCACGAGAAAGGGAGGCCGAGCGCGGAGGACTGGGAGACGATGAGGACGTTCATGAAGGAGCAGAGGAGGGAGAAGTCAGTACTGCCTCTTCATCACAAGCCAGAGAAGCATAGGAGAGGGATGCAGGAGCTTTAACTGACGCAACTGCTGTTTGTTTCGTTCTGGTTCACGCTCGGTTGTCTTCTTTTCTTGCGACGCGTTCGACCTTCCCCAGATCTCTTCAATCGGTTCCCTCGGCAGTCCTCATCGAGTCGGCGGAAAACGACGAGAAGATCTCTGGGATACCAAAGGAGTTTCATTCTCCGATGGTGGTGAACTACACGGCGAGGAAGGTGAGTCTTTCAACTCTCGACTCTCGACGACCGCAACGCCTGGCGTTTCTTCGGGCTCGTCCTCCGAGTCTCTTACTACATTGCCTCACAACTGACCCTCTGCGCTTTGCGTTCCGTTCCTTTCGACTCCTTCCTCCTCCATCTCGCCATCCCTCGACGCGTCTCTCTCTCCCTCCGCTGGCTTCCACTCTCGCCATCCAGGTCGCCTGGGGTCCCTCCCTATTCTCCGAAACCGAGAAGATGCTCTCCGAGCTCCGTAATGCTCAACGTGAACGTCTGCGTCTCGAAGGTTCGTCCTTCTATCCCTCCTCCCTCCACTGCTCTGCCCTCCCTCCCTCCTCTCGCTCTTTTTCTCCCACTCACACGCACCTCTCCCGTCGCTCCCAGCCCGCTGGGACGCCCACCTCTTCTCCCAAGGCATCAAACCGCCCAAACGCGAGGAGCCTAAACAGAACGGGATGCTCTGGTGGGAGAAAATCATCCTCGTCGCCGTCGCAGCGTTCTTCGTGGACCGGTGGTGGTTGAAGAGCGATACGTTGACGTTCGCGACGAGCAAGGAGAGGGACGCGAAGAGGAAGGAGAGGGAGGTGCAGAAGAGGGAGGAGAAGGAGAGGGATTTGCTTGCGTTGAGTGGGGGCGAGAGGAGGAGAGAGGAGGCGAGGGAGAGGAGGGAGAGCGCGATAAAGGAGAGGGATGGGGATGGGGATGGGGAAGGAGGGAGGAGCAGATAGGGTTGACTGGAGAGCTGTGTGGTTCTGTACTCTTTGATGACCTTGACGAACTTGAAGCTGACGCGTGATGGAAGGAGGCGAGGAAAGACGCGACTCGATTCGACGCGTCCGTTCCTTTTCTTTCCCTCGTCTCCGCCTAACCAAGCAGTACAGTAGAATAAGATCGTATCATAAAGTATCATTAAGTAGGTATGAAAGCAGCGAGCAGCGAATCTAAAGCAGAGAGAATAGATCACAAAGCGAACGAGAACGAGAGACATAAAAAAGCAAAACGCCAGCACCAGCACCTCCTCGAACTACTCCCCAACCTCACAATCCAGCCCCACCACCCTCCCTTCATTCTTGCCCACCATGACCCTTACCAAATCCCCCTCCTCCCTCCAGCTCTTCGCCTCCTCGTCCAGACTCGTCAGATCTCCAAGAACGAGAGCAGAGAGACGTCGACCGTAGACGCATCCAGAGTCCAGACCGAAGGAGTGTTTCTTCAGGTCGAGGCCACGGCCGGCTGCGTGGCCCTGTGAGGAAGCGAAGTGGAAGGAGGGGTAGGTGGGTCAGCGAAGGAAGGACGAGGGAAAACGGGCACGAGGAAGGCAAGACGCGTGTTGTACGAACATAAATGACCGAGATAGGTTCGCACGAGATCTCCTGCTTATTCTTCTTCCCCTTCCCTCCCTTCTTCTTCTTCTTGTTCTTCTTCTTCTCAGCTCCAGCCTCTTCCTCCTCCTCCTCCAACCCCAACTCAACCTCCTCCTCCTCCAACCTCAGCTTCCCCATCGACGACGGCGAAGCTTCCTTAGGTCCTCCCCTCTTCCTACACTCCTCCATCACCTCGTTCCAAACTTCACTCCACCCTCCACCTTCGAGCGTCTCCTTGGAAATGACGCCGTCGTCGTCGATCGAGCGCATGTTGAGGACGTTCCAGGGGACGGTGTTCTGAGGGATGGAGGTGAGGAGGAGGAGTTCTCGAGAGGTTTGGTTGAGAGTTGAGGTCAGAGAAAGTGATTTGGGGTTGAGTTTGGGGTTGGGAAGTTGCCAGGCTGGTGGAGGAGAGGAGCGAGGGAGGGTTGGGTCGAGAGGGAGGAGACCGGCGTGGACGAGGTGGGTTGAGAGGGAGGGGACTGGGGAGGGAACGAGACGAAGGGAAGAGAGGATGAGGGAGTCAGGTTGCGTGTGTGGGACGTACGCCGCGACGGGAAGAGGAGGGGAGAGGAGAAGGAAGAAGGGAGGAAGACGCGAGCGACGACGCGTCGAGAAGGACGCTGGAAAGGCGACTCACGATGCAGAACCAAAGGCAACGAGAGCAAGTACTTGTAGTCCTCCTTCGTCATCATCCTGAACAAAGCCCAAACACCAAAAAGGATCAGCAAACGTCGTCTCCAAGCCCAACTGCGAGAACGAGAACGCGAAGGTCCTCCTCCCCCCCCCCCCCCTCCCTCCCCTCCTCCCCTTCTCCTCCACTCGTTCGCTTGACTCACCTAGCAATCTTGAAATGCTCTCCTTGCCACTTAAACTTCTCCCCTTCCATCGGCAGATAACCCGCCTTCTTCCTCGCGTAGCTCTCCGACCACTCTTCCAGCTCGGGGAAAGGCCATTTCCCAGGGAGGACCTTCTCCATCCAGCTTCGCCACTCGATTACTGGTTGGTCGTGGTTCCCTCGGACCCTAGAAAAACCAAACGAACGAAGGAGCGAATGAGGGTCAGCGAAGGGAAACGAAACCTCGGGCGAAACGCGTCGCTCGCCTCGTCTCGATTCGCTCGTCCCAATCGACGCAAAGCTGCGACAAAGGAAAATCGGCGTCGAACTCACCCCATCACCTCATACTTCCTCAACAACCCCAGCACCTCCAGTGGATCAGGTCCCTTCGCAATCGTATCACCCACGTGAAGTAGCACGTCCTTCTTGGGTTGGTACTTGAGCTTGCTCAACAGCGCTTCGAGGGGCGCTATCGACCCGTGGATATCCCCTACGATGATGAGGCGGTGGGAGGGTTTGCTTATCGACGAGGTGAGGATGCGAGGGGGTAGGGTAGCGAGGTTGAGGAAGTGGGAATGGGGGGAGGGGACTGGATCGAGAGACGAAGCACGTTCATGAAGGAGTTGAGTTTCAGCCCGAGCTCAACTCGTCGAGGACGATACAGTTTCAACCTGTTCTCCTTGGAAAGCTAGGAAGAGCACGGAAGATGGGAGGAGAGGAAGATTTTTGGCACTCACAAGGACCTCTGTAGACCTCTTTAGAGGATTCGTGTCTCCACCACCTCTCGAAGGCACTGGGTTCGCCATGGTCGCTCGAAGAGGAGGACAAGGAGAACCCGAGCAGACCGAGGACGCAGAGGAGGGTGAACAGCAGCGCTTTGCCTCGCTTCCTCCACCCTTTAGAGCTTGAAGAAGGGGGATATCGCTCCCCTAGCTGGTCCCATCCTGAGATGGCTCCGTACGAAGGGGAGGGTGTGCGGGTTCGAGGGTGAGGGTGAGGTTTGGAGGAGGAGGGAGTGGAGAGTCGTCGGTGGAGAGGGAGGGGAGCAGCCTGAGCTTGAGCTTGACTCGGAAGGAGTGGGGAGGTAGGCATCGAGCGAGTGAGGATGAGGATAGGTTGTTGGTGATTAGGTGAGAGGATGAAGTGAGTGTTGATTTGGTTAAGAGTTAAGGCGAAATCTTCATGACCGTTCTGGGTGGAACGAGCTCGAGCTCAGACGCAAGCGAATTCAGCCTCCTCGTTTCGTCGCCCGAAGCTCGCGACTCTCAGGCGACTCTCAACCGTCATCGTCTCAAAATCAAAACACACAAGATGGGTGGATATCTCATCATCATCGTTGCACTCGTTATAGTGAGCCTTTCACCTCGTCTTGCTGGTAGAAGGGAACAGGAACGAAGGCTGACTCAAGCGTTCGTTCGACCAGGCTGCTCTCTCCACGGTTTCCTGGTTCGCTACTCCCAAAGGAGTCAACCAAACGTGAGCTCTACTTCTTCCTTCTCTACACAGAGAGCTCAAGAAGCTGATCGTGCTCTTTGTGTTGAATGCAGCCTTCTCCGAACGTCCATCCTCCTCACCCTCGTCGCTTGCTACCTCATGTGAGCTCGATCCCTTCCTCTCCCCTCCCCTCCTCCTCCTCCCCTCCTTCCCCTCCTTCCTCTCCTTACTTGCTGACCTCGGCGCTGCATCGTACTCTCAGGTGGGCGATCACCTACCTCGCTCAGCTTCACCCCATTCTGTGTACGTCCTATGCGCTCTCTTCGATGAATCGAAGGTCAAGTCGGACTCAAGCGAGAGCTGACCTTCGAACTCCCTTCCTCTTCTTCCCTACTTCGATTGACACAGCACCAAGGCGGGGAGATCTGCGGTTCGAGGATTAAACTTCGCTACGCTCGCTCGGATAAGGACTCGTGTGGAATTGGAAAGTGGTTGGCTTGGGGAGGAAGACGAGATGGGGAAGGGGAGGGAATCGATGAGCTTCTGGAACTGTTTTGGGAGGAGAAGGAGGGACCTGTGAGTCTAGATCGAGCTCTGGGAGCTGGGAGGGAGAGTGGCGAAACCTCTGTCAGGTGTCGAGGCGGAGTGCTGAGGCTCTGGGAGGCTGACAAGGGGAGAGGGGAGGGCACGAAGCGAGCTCATCGACCACGAGCGACGGTGACCTCCGCCGTCCTTCCTTTCCTCTCCTGCCATGAGCTAGGAGCTCATGTTCGACTCGGAGAGGAATCAGGAGACAGACGTGCCTCCCATCGACTCTTCCCTGAGACCTCAGTACCGCCAGGGCTCAGCACCCCAGACCTTCCACCGTCCGCAAGCTCGTTCCCTCTCTTCATTCCGTCCTCTTCTCCCAGCCCTCCCCTGCCTCAACTTCGGGTCTCTCGAGCCAAATTTCTCTGCAAGAACCAAGAGCCTCTCGTTTTTCCCTTCCAGAACGCGAAACTAGAAAATCAGCTTTGCTGCATCTCAACCGAACCTCTCGTCGCTCTCCCTCCCCGAAAAGTCACCTCGGTCACAGCTCAACTTCCTTGCCTAATTCCTTGCTCCCCCGAACCCTCATCATCTCATTCTCCACCATGGCTCCTCGTTCAGCCCTCATCCTAGGCCTCCTTCTCGCCTTCGCGGCCCTCGCGATCCCAGCGTTCGCGATGCTCAAGGAGACGGACTCGTTCACTCCTGCTCCCATCTACGTGAGCTCGACCTCCTTCCTTCTCGAGACTGAACTCAACGTTTCAGCCCCACCGGAGAGCTCAAGTTCGAGACTCTCTCAGAAGCTGACTAGCCTGCCCTCTTGGATTCCGTGTTCGCTGATAGTTGAGCGAAATCGAAGCCTGCTCACCCGTCAAAAGGCTCAACGAGATCAGGATCCAAGCGGAGGAAGCTGCTGGGGGAGAGGGAGGAGATTCAGCGTTCATGAAGAGGATGTTTGCGGTGCTGTTTCCTTTTGAGTCGTGAGTCGCCCGAGCTCCAACTCATCGTTCACCCTTATCCTACCTCCGCGGCTTTGGAAAAGCTGGGAGCTTGGGAGGGGGGAGAGACGAGCGAGAAGGAAGGAGCTCGCGCGAGCTCGAGCTAACGTTTCGTTCTGTCTTCCTTCCGTAGACCCGGATCCAACGCCCTTCTCGCAACATTCTACATCTCTTCGTTCCCCAACTTGATCCTCGCTTTCATTCCTGATGATCTGGATCTCAAAAACCTCAATGTGATGATCGGGGTGAGTGCTTCGTGTCCTCGTTTCAGCCCACCCATCCCTCTCGCCCTCCCTCTTCCTTTCCCCGTCCCTTCCCATATCTCTCTCGCTCACCAGAGCTGATCCTCCCTCTTGTCGCCCTCTTTTTCTCACTAGTTCGCGACGGGTGGTCTCCTCGGTGACACCTTCTTAAACCTGATCCCCCACTCCTTCCTCGGCGAGCCTCACCCTTCTGGAGACGTCAAGATCGTAGTGGTCGAGCCGAAGAGGAACGTTCTCGTTGGATGTGCCATCTTCGGAGGGTTCGCGTTGTTCTTCTTGCTCGATAAGGTGAGCTTTGCTTCCCTCCCTCCAACCCAAACGAACGAACGCGTTTCTCGGCTGACGCCCCGTTCATCGTTCGATCGCGTTGCTAGACGATGCGATACCTCTCTTCCCTCGCTGAGGACGGAGACGAAGTCGCCACTGGAGGTCACTCCCACGGACATTCGCACGCTGCTCCCTCCTCGAGCGCGAAGAGCTCTGCTGTCGAGAAGGACGTGAGTGGAGGGGAGTTGAGGAAACGAGGTGGTGCTGCTGCTGCTGGAGAGGGATCGGAGGTCGTGGTTGCTGCTGAGAAGGAGGAGGGACATCAGACTACCAAGGCTGGAGCTTACTTGAACCTCTGTGAGTTGAGAAGGAGTGACGCGTTCGAGGCCAGGAGGAAGGAACGAGACGCGTCGAATTCGAGCTGACTCGACTTTTCCACGTCGTCTTCGCGTTGATCCAGTCGCCGACTTCACTCACAACATCACCGATGGTCTCGCTATGGCTGCTTCGTTCTACGCTTCGCCTGCTATTGGAGCTACGACGACGTTGGCTTGTTTCGCTCACGAGGTCGGTCTTTGTTTCCCTTGCTCCCTTCAATTTGCGCGTCTGTCTTCCTTCTGTTCGGAGCTCTCATCGACTGACGCTCCATCTTCTCATCTTCAGATCCCTCACGAGATCGCCGACTACTCGATTCTCATCAAGAGCGGGTGAGCTGATCGCACTTCGTTTCGAATCGGACGCGTGTCTTCTTCCCGAAACTGACTCTTCGCTGCTCGTCTTCTTCGTTTCCAGGTTCACCAAGAAGCAAGCGATGGGTAGTCAATTCATCACTGGTGAGTCTCGTTTCCATTATTTGTCTCTTTGTTCCTCTTCCTCGAAGCCAAAACGCTGACCTCTCGCGGCTCGTTCTTCCTCTCTTTCGCTCAGCCATCGGGTACGCTCTTCTCTCCCCTCGTCGCCCTTCCGTCGTCTCTCTGCTGACCTCAACCTTTTTCTATTTCATCTCCAGCGCCTTCGTCGGGTTTGTCCCTCTCTCCTCCCTCCCCACCTTCCTCGGCCTTGCTGACCTCCCCCTCTCACTTGCTCGATCTCGCAGAACCTTCCTCGGCATCTTCATCCAAAACCTCTCCGCCGCCTCCTCAACCTCCCACCTCTCGGACACTCCTGATCTCGTCGCTGGGATGCTCACCAGTGCGTTCTCCTTCCATGCACGTTTCGAGGGTCGAGACTCGAAACTGACGACGCGCTTTCCCTTCGTCTCAACAGCTTCCACTGGAATCTTCGGTACCTCGCTTCACGCGTCGGACTTGACTATCCCAGTTGTTGCTGGTAGCTTCTTGTTCATCGGGTGCGTTCCCATCATCCTTCGTGCGTTCGCGTCGAAGTTGAAGTCGAGTCGCTGACCATCCTCGCTCGTTTTGTTCCCCACAGAGCCGTAACCGTCGTCCCAGAGCTTCTCGCGGACTGCAAGTCAAGCAAACAGCTCATCAAGGAGATGCTCGCCATGGGGGTTGGGATCTGCTGGTGAGTTTGCGACGAAGCGAGCGAGTGGAGGAGGAGGCGTCGACACTGACTCGAGACCTTTCGTTCTTGCAGCATGGCTTGGTTGAGCTGGAACGAGTAGATACTCGGCCTTTAGAGGCGAGAGAGAGGGTTGGCGACGGGTTTAGACTTGAGGGACCACGTCGACGTCGACGTGTTTATTGACGACGGGAACGGATCGAAGAAGAGCGGCGAGTTGCAGTTCGAACGACATATATTTATGCAGATCCTGATACTTCGATAGATCTAGGTAGATTTGATGAAGCTCGAGACGAGCTTGATGAACTCGGCTGGCCTGAGAGAGGGCGAAAGATAGGAGGAGAGGAGGAGACGCGTCGATAGTCAGCGTTCTCGTCTCGCTCCGAGGAGTGATGCAGAAGAGAGGTCGGACTCACTTCTCAGCATGGACCCAGTGAGAAGCATCAAGTTCTTCCAATTTCTACATCGCAAACGAAAGAGTCAGCGATGGTCGAAGTCCTGGTGCGATGAGAAGATCGACCGCGACGAACCATTTTCGGGAAGAAGCTCTCGGCTGCTGGGATGTTGTGACGGTTGATGTACTTGGACTTCGATCCTTTGATGAAGAGCGTTGGTCCGTCCCAGTGGATTTGTCCCGGCTGTTTCCAGCAGAGGGGAAGCGAGTCAGCTTTGCGAAGATGGGAGAGCGACGAGGACGGACGAAGAGAGACGAACCTGGAAAGGGAAGTCTCCGATCGCTGGGATAGCGTCCTTCAGATACTGGAGGGGTAGCCGGAATGAGACCTTCTGGTCCTTGAGGATGGAGTTGGTGAGGAGGAATTGACGGATTGAGAGGGCCTGCGAGCGAGGACGGATGAGGGAGAAAGTCAGTCGAGAGGTCAGGTCGCGAGACTAGCAGAAAGTGAGAGGTGAGCAGACGTACCTTCTCGTACTTCTCAAGGATAGCATCAGCTTGACTCTTCGACTTTGCGTCGGAGTTCTCGATCTCCAGCATGCCATCTACGTAGCTCGCAAATCTGAGGAAGAACGAACGAAAAGAAGGACGAACGACGCGTCGAGAGGATCAGTTCGCGTTTCGACGGCTTCTGACCGGAGCGAGAGCGGGGAAGTCGGTGCTCACTCTGGACTGATTTTGCCTACTGCTGGTGCCATATCGACGGAGATTAAAGACTTGATGGGACCGTTGAGGGCGGGGTGCAGAGCTGTCGCCATCACGACCTTTCCTCCCCTTCAAAACCGAGTGCGACCCAGTCAGCTCGGCTCTCGAGCATTCGAGGACAGACGTGAAGGAGCTCAGTACTCACATCGAGTGACCCATCAGATGAACGCTCTTCGAGGTGAGATCGTGGGTCTTGAAGAAGTGCGAGACGTCCGAAGCCATTCTGTTGGAAACGAGGACACGGAAGAAGCAGGGGACGCGTGAGGTCAAGCAAGGAAGGAAGGCGGCAAGAGAAGCAGAGAGACTGACGACATGTAGGTATGAGAGGGTGTATGCGGAGCGGTCCCGTGATTCCGAAGGTCCTGTGAGGGGAGACCGAGACGCGACGTAGAAAGGGGACGTGGAGAAAGGAGGGAGGTGAGCTCGAGCCCGTTCAAACGGCAGCTGAAGCGATACAGGACGAACCAATGCGTAGACGGGCATGCTCAGCTCTTGAGCGAGTGCTCGAGTAAGTGATCTCCAACTGGAAGACGAGGCGAAGGTCAGAGGCGAGCCTGAACGGAGGGACGAGGGGAACTCGATGGGAGGGAAGGAACGACGGAGCTCACTTCTGTTTCGACCCACTGAACAACCCAGCGAAGATGAGAAGCCTGAAGTTAGCTCTTGGCATATCGAATGTGCATGCCGCAAGCCGTAAAGAGGAACAAAAGCGAGAAGGGCGACTCACAAGAGACCATGAGCGATGACGAGGGTGTCGTCGCTCTTCCTCGACTTGGGCTCAGCGAGCTCGAAGGGAAGCTCTACAGGCTCAGGGACAGCTGGAAGCTCGGAAGATGATAGGTTCCGACGAGGAGGTAGAGAAGGGACCCGGGAAGCTGATCGAAGAAGCGAGGAAGTCGAAGGGAGGAGAGACCGAGGGAGAAGCATGGCGGGAGGAAGGAGTTGAGCTCGAGCTGCACGAGAGAAGGAAGAAAGATCAGCTGTCTCATCTGAAGGGAGAATTTTATGAAGGGTTTGAGATTCTCACAGGGTGACTGAGCAAGATGTTAGGAGGTGAATGGTTACTTGGAGGAAGATTTTATCGCAGTTGTCTCTGCCTTCCACTTCTCGTCGTTGATGAGCAAAGGGAAGGGACGGCTCGACCTCTCTTCCTTCCTTCGACGTCCATCATCTCCCCAGAGAAACTTCCTCCATTATTTTGACTTAGACCTCAAGGACCTCATACTCCATCACCTTCCTCCTCTACTCCAAACCTCCTCTTCCCATGTCCGAATCACCTCCCATCTCGTCCTTCTCCTCCCTCTCCCTCCTCAACCCTCCCTCCGAGTCCCCCCTCCATCCCGTCTTCCCAACCGAGATCGAACGACACATCCTCGCCTTCGCCAGTACTGGAACCCTCGCTACTTGCTGCGGAGTCAGCTTCGAGTTCCTCGAGATTGCATCCGAGTTCCTCTACAAGGACGTCGAGATCGTTGGGCCCTACCCACTTGAGAGGTTGTTCTGCGGCAGAGTTCGTCCTTCTTTCCCTTCCCTCGAACCGATTCTCTCGTACAACACTCGAGGCTACCTCAGCTGACGCTCATCGTTCTCCAAATTCTCTCGTGGTCGTATACAGAAACCCGGACTCTCCTCGGCCCAGCTCGAAGCTCCCCTCTCGTTGAATCGAGTCAGACGCTTGACTTTCAGATCCATCGTCTTCTGGAACCCTTCGTCCACAGGAATCTCCCTCGAACAAGTCAGATTCAACTCTCCCCTCCTCCTCGACGAGCTCGTCTTGAACTTCATCGCCACCGGAGCCAAAGTCACGTTGAGCAACATGGGTTACCGACCCACGCATCGCGTCGTCGCCGACGAGCTCTTCCCTCTTCTCAACCCTACCTCCGTTCAATTCGCACCTATCCCACCCCTCCTCAACCCGGTCAGCAACCTCCTCCAACAGATGATGTTCCCCCGCACCTGGACTCGACTCAAACACCTTCACGTCCATCGTCCTCGATTCTTCCCCGTCCTTCACACCTCGATGTCCCCCTCCGAACGATGGACTGTCTCCTACTACGTCTCAATCCCGACCCCTACTCAGGACCTCGGGAGTATCTTCGATAGCTTGTTCATACCGTTGGGAGTAGATGGAGCTTTTCCGGACGAGAAGGTTGATCACGCAGAGATCGTTGTCGAGTCGGAGGAGCAGAGGATGGATCTCAAAGGGTTGATGGAGCGCACTGTCCCCAAAGGTCTCGGGGAGGATGGAGGAAAGGAGAGGATGAAGCACATCTCGATCGTGGTCAGGAAGACGTCTGCTTGAGGTGAGTCGCGTTCTCGTTTTCTCGTCTCGCTTGCCTTCGACGACGCGACAATCTGACGTCGCCTCTTTCCTCTTGCTCCCAGATCAGCACCCCATCGACCCCACCTTCTCATCCCACTCTCTCGAATCCCATCCAGCCGCCTTGTCCTCGCCCTCTCGTCTACATCGAAACTCGCTATCCTCGTCGCCTCAAGTGGTGAGCTCGTCCTTTCCCTCGCGTTTTCGAGAACTCGTTCGAAGACTGACGTCCCCCATCTTCTTTCTTTGTACCGTCCCACCAGTACAAAGTCTACATTTTCAAGCTCTAGTGAGCAGTGCTTCGTCCCTCCCGTTCATTTCTCTCGTTCAGAACCTCGAACGCCGAAGCTGAACTGACCGACGCGTCTTCCTTTCCCTTCGTCCCTCTCGCTCTTTTGATCCTCTTCCAGTCAACTTCGTCGCCGGACCATATCCCTGTCCTCGCTAATGATCCATGGAGCTTTGAGTGCTCTCGAAGACAGGAAAGCGAGGAGGCTGAGCGCAAGGGAGATGAGTCTCGCGACGACGCGTCGAGGTCAGCCTTCGACGGTCTTGGTCGCTGCTTCTTTCCTGAGCTGTCTTTCTCCTCTTTCCCCCTCGTTCCTGAGATAGTGAGACGTTCTCATGCTGATACGCGCAGCCGAAAGTAGCTTCGGAGATGGAATCGAAGTCCCTTTGATGGAGTACGCAGCGACGTCGACTTCAGCTTCCTACTCCCTCCCCTCTTCCCTTTTCTCCTCTCAACCACGACCTTCTCCCTTCCTCCTCCTTCCTCCAGCTCAAACCATGCTCAAAGCTCTCTCCCCTCTTCGTCAAATGGCTCTTCCTCTTCTCGGTCGACATCCAGCTCGACTCCCCGCTCTCAACACGAGCCGCGTCGTCGCGTTCCCTTTCACCAGGTCGCTCTGGACGAAGACGCCGCCCTTCAGGACCGAGGTGAGTCCCTTTCCCCCCTACCTCCCTTTCTTCCGTAGGCTCCTGTTCCCTTCTAACTCAAAATCTCGTTCTCTGGAACAGCTCCCGAAGGGAGAGAAGTGGATAGAATTCCTCGAAGGAATCCTAGAGGAGGGCAACGCGGTCGAGCGGAGGGCTAACGATTTGTTGAGGGTTAGTTTGATACCAACGCCCTTGTCTCACTGAACTTTGCTTCTTTTTCTGACTCAAAACAAACACCGTTCTCGGGAGCAGCTGCCAGAGGGAACGAAGTGGGAGGATCCCATCGAAAGGCTCGTGCTCGAGGAGATGGATCGGAGGGGCGACAACGGGTGGTCGTTCGAGGTGAGCTCCTAGAAAACTTCTGACTCTTCTTCGACTCAATCTACGAGTACTGACTCTCAACCCTTCCCCTCCCCGTCTTGGTCGCTTTTGCTTTGTCGCGCTTCGATCAGCGCTGTCCCGAGCACGCGAAATGGCTGGTACCCGGGTTCAAGACTATGTCCCACCTCGAAGCTCGAGATGGGTTCATCAGAACCGAGTGGGGATATGACAATCTTGACATGGAGGCCAACGTTCTGTCGCCCCTTCCCGACCCCAAGAGTGTTGTTGGGTCGTCCACTTGAGCTTAGGGATGTCTGCAGGATGTGGTTCAAAGCTTGTTGTATAAAGCTAGCTACTCGAAAGGTTTATATACTATGGAAATGGTCACGTGATCTGAAGGTAGCTTACAAAGCTGTTTACGAAGAATGGTTACTAACAAGGGGACTGAACGAGACGCGTTACTAAGCTACTACGTAAGATCTCTCTGCGAGTCGCCACCTTCCAACACTCCCACTCGACGAGCTGAGAGTCCTTCCTTCATTTCCCCCTTTGCGGGTTTCCATCCATGTCTCCGCTGGTCTTTTGATCCACGCGCGAGGTTTCCTTCTGGATGTTGAGCGATTTCTTAAACCGTTCGAGCTTTTCGACTCCGAGAGCCTTGGTGAGGATGTCTGCCTGCATGTCCTCGGTGGGACAGTAGTTGAGCTTGATGAATCCTCTCTGTTGGGCCTCTCGTCCGTATTTGTACGCGACGTCGATGTGCTTGGTCTTCTCCGAGTGAGTACCGTTCTTGGTTGTTTCGATGGCTCCTTGGTTGTCTACGTTTACTGGGATCGATCCGGTGTCGTATCCGAGTTCAGCGAGGATCTTGGCGACCCACCTAAGGCTCCGGCATCCTGCGGAGAGAGCGATGTACTCTGCTTCAAGAGAAGAGAGACTGATTGCCTTTTGGCGTCGACTCGCCCAGATGACTGTGGATCCAAATACCTTGACGACGAATCCTGTTGTTGATCGTCTTGATTCCGTGTCTCCGGCGTAGTCGGAGTCGGTCCATAGTTCTGCGATTGGAGCGTCCGAGTGTCCTCCAAGTTGAAGCGACGTGTCTGCTGATCCTTGTAGGTATCGCATGACCTTCTTGACTGCTCCCCAGTGAACCCTTCTTGGGTCCGAGCTGAATTGGCTGAGAACTCCGACGGCGAAGGCGATGTCCGGTCGAGTGCAGACTTGGAGGTACATCAACGATCCCACCGCTTCGAGGTAGGGTACTCCGTCCAGCTTCTCTGATCCCGAATCCTCCGATTGGACCGACTGTTGCCTAAAGTCGTCCATCGGAACCTTGTTTGATTTTGCGTCGACCATGTTGAATCGTTCGAGGACCGTTTGAACGTATCGTTTCTGGCTGAGGTCCATTGTCCCCGCCTTGCGGTCCCTCGTAACGTCGATTCCGAGGATGGTTCCTGGGTTGAGGTCTCCTCTGTCGTCGATCTTGAATTCCTTCTGGATCTCCGTCATGACCCACTCCAAATCCTCCTTGTCTCCTGCGGCGACGAAGTCGTCAACGTACTGGACCAGCATGATCCGTCGTCCCTTCCTATGCCCTATGTAGATGCAAGAGTCCGCTTCGAGTGGATGGAGATTGAGTTGAGTTTGAAAGAACTTTGAGGAGTGATTGTAGAACGCGAGTGGCGATTGTTTGAGTCCGTATAGGGCCTTGAGGAGATGCGCGACGAGTTTCTTCTTGTCGGCTCCCTTTTGTTCGTACCCTGTTGGCTGTTCCATGAAGACCGTTTCGACTAGGTCTGCTGTGAGGAACGCCGTCTTGAAGTCTCCTTGGACTAGATCGAGATCCTCCGATGCTGCGATGGCGAGGACGATCCTGAGTGAGTTGAGCTTTGATACCGGTGCGTACGTCTCGACGTAGTCGACTCCTTCTTGCTGACTGAATCCCTTGGCGACCCATCTGGCTTTGAAGCGAGTAATCCTCCCGTCGGCTCCTTTCTTGAGCGCGTAGACCCAGCGACCTCCGACCGTTTTTGATCCTGAGGGTAGCTCCGTGAGTTCAAAGACTCCGTTCCCTTCCATCGACACCATCTCTTCGTCCATCGCTTCCCTCCAGAAGTATGCGTGCTCCGACGCCATGGCTTCTCCGTATGTATTTGGGACGGAGGGTGGTGGAAGATCCTCGAGTTTGGGTTGCGTCGCTTGAGCGTGTCCGGCGAAGTCCTCCGAAATGAAGTCGGTGATGTCGTAGTCTGTCTGGACAAATCTTGCCGAGTCTCCTGTTCCTGTGAGAGGTTTCTTGTGCCGTTGACCTCGTCCGTAGCTCCCACTCAAATCGACAGCCGGTTCATCGATGATGGGCTCGTAAGTGTAGGAGTGCTTGACGCGTGATGGGTTGGGTTTCCTTGCCTCGGTCTCCCTGACCGGGTCTTGTTGGTTGGACTTGAGTAGGTGCTGTTCCTCTCCTTTGTCCTCCTCTAGTTCCTTCTCTTCTTCTTCCTCCTCCTTGTGGTCCTCCTTGATTCCGGCTTGTCCCATTCCTGGTAGCTCCACCGTCTGGTGGACTCCACGTGTTTCGTCGAAGATAACGTCCCGAGAATGAAGGATCGACCGCTTGGGGTCTCCATGGACTTGAAGTCGATAGGCCTTCTTCCCGTTGAGATCGCCGTATCCGAGGAAGATGCACTTGATGCTCTTGGGTTGATGCTTGATCTTTTGAAGGTTGAGCGCGTAAGCGAGAGCTCCGAACGTCCGCATTGCAGTGAGGTCGGGCTTCCTTTTGTAGTAGGCTTGGTAGGGGGTTTGAGAGTTGACTGAGGATGAGGGAATGCGGTTGATTGTGTATGTGGCGTAGTTCATGGCTTCCGCCCAGTAGGATCCGTCGAGGTCCCTCGCGTCTCGTAGCGCGCAGGTGATCTTCTCCTCGATGGTTCGCATTCCTCGTTCGGCCTTGCCGTTTTGTTGCGGTGTGTGTGGGATAGTCGTTTCCTTGGTGATTCCTTCGTCCCGGAGATAGAACTCGTAGTCCTTCGACGTGTATTCCCCACCGTTGTCTGACCTGATCCGTTTGACGACGTGATTGGTCCTTTTCTCCTCCCTTTTCCTCCAGGTGATGAATGTTGCCAGTGTTTCCGACTTCCTCTTCAATGCGAACGACCAGTGGTAGTTGCTGAAGTCGTCCCAGATCGTCATCATGTAACGCATTCCTTGAGCCGAGGCGATTGGCATCGGTCCGGCGAGATCCGTGTGGACGAGTTCGAGAGGTGAAGTGGTTTTGGTGGTGGAGGTGGGGAATGGAGTTCGATGTTGTTTCCCTTCGACGCAAGGTACGCAGATCCTTTCCTTGAATCCGATGATGTCCTTTTTGGTGAAGGTTGGTAGGAGCTTCTGACGAGACAACTCCTCCATGGCGGAGATAGAAGCGTGACCGAGCCGGCGATGAAGGACCTCGATCTTGTCGACTCCTGTTGCCGCGAGTGCTACGTCTTCTCCTCCTGAGCCGACTCCCTTGAAGTCGCTCACGTCCAGCATGTAGAGGTTCTTCGACACCTCTTTTCCCTCCATGAACAGCGATCCGTCTCGAAGGAACTGGCATCGCTTGTTGGTTTGGGTTGTCCCCTTGCTGGGGAACCTGGTCTCGACTCCTTTGTTACCGAGTTGACCGATACTGATGAGGTTGCTGAACCCTGGGATGTGGTATACGTCGGAGATGGTGAAGGCCTTCCTTGATCCTTTCACGGTGGTCTGGAGGTGGATGGAGCCGATGCCGAGGATCTGAACGATTGATCCGTTGGCCGTCGTGACCGTTCCGTTGTGCGCCTTGTATGTTACGAAGCGTTCCCGGTCCCCGACGATGTGGTTTGATGCTCCACTATCGGCGATGTATCCATGCTTGGTTTGAGCGAAGAGCGCTTGGGCCGACGTCGCGATGTCGGATCCTGCTTGAAGACCGTAGTCTACGAGGTGCGCCTCTTCCCTATCCTTCCAGTTCCCCTTGTTCTCCTTCTTCCCCTTCCCGAACTTCCTTCCCTTTCCACCTTGTCCCTGCCCCGTGGGCTTTCCTCCATTCAACTCCCAGCACTCCGACTTGAAGTGTCCGACCTTGTTGCACTGATGGCACTTGGCGGTCCTCTTGTCGACAAGGAGGGCTGTTTCCTTCGACGATGAAGTACCGGTCGGTTTGAGGGACTCGTGAGTCCTTACGTGGATGAGGAGGGATGTGGCGACGGCGGTTGGGTTGAGTTCTTGTTTTGATTCTTGTGCCTGGAGCGTTTGGTGTTGAATGAATTGTTCGAGTGATGCGGGTAATCCACTGAGGAAGAACATTGTGCTCATCCTGTCTGGGATGTTGAGGCCGAGAGCTGACATGTCGTCGATGATCCTTTGGAATTCGTCGATGTACTCCTGTACTGGTTCTCCCTCCTCCATCTTGAGGTCCCTCATCCTTCGGATGGCCATGACCTCTCCCGCTCCTCCTTCCACCTTGTGAGTCTTCCTCAGAAGATCCCATGCCTCCTTTGCGTGTTTGCAGTTCCGGATCCGAGGTAGTTCTCGGTCGCTGACCGCCATTTGAATCCTGTGGAGCGCGAACTCGTCCATATGGTCCCATTCTTCGATGTCCTTGACGTTGTTCTGCTGCTTCACGACCTCTTGTCCGGTGGTGTCCTTTTCCATAATTTCCGGGGTGAGGTTGGGCCTGGTTTTCGTACCGAGGACGACGGGCTTGATTCCTGCTTCTCCAAAAGCGATCTCCATCCTTACTGACCACGTCTCGTAGTTGGTACCATCGAGAGCAGTGAGTTTGAACAGCTTGTGATCCAGCTTCTTGGAGTAGTTGCTTGACATGACGAAGGATTGTTGCTTAGCGAGTGGTGGCGAACTGGTGCTGATAACGTGTTGTTGGGTCGTCCACTTGAGCTTAGGGATGTCTGCAGGATGTGGTTCAAAGCTTGTTGTATAAAGCTAGCTACTCGAAAGGTTTATATACTATGGAAATGGTCACGTGATCTGAAGGTAGCTTACAAAGCTGTTTACGAAGAATGGTTACTAACAAGGGGACTGAACGAGACGCGTTACTAAGCTACTACGTAAGATCTCTCTGCGAGTCGCCACCTTCCAACAAAGAGGAACGAGGCTCGTCGTCAAGCCGAGGACGCGATGTGGGAGGCTGGGAGGGCGTGTCGCGAGCTTTGGTCGGACCAAGACACACGCTACGAGGAGAGGAGGGGCAGGGACTGGTCCAAGTTTTTCGAACTTCAGAACGTGAGCTCTGAGACGACGAGAAGTCTAGAGTGGCCTGGGCGGAGTGGGTGAAGGTGATTGAGGCTTGGAAGGAAGAGAGGGGGAGCGACGCGTGGTTGGAGAACTGGGAGGGGAAGGAGCAGATGTACCACGCCGAGATGGAGGAGGCCATAAGGGCCCAGTTGAAGGAGAATTACGAGAGATGGATGGCCTGGATGGAGAAGGAAGCACAGAAGGAGTTGGCGAAGTGAGGGCGTCTGTTCTCGTCTCGCGTACAGTACATACCTTTTGTTTGGGCTCTCTAGTCTAGTTCTTTGCCCTCATCTTTGTATATACGAATGCTCTCATTTCTTCCAACTTTTTTCTTCTCTTTCCAACCACCCTCTTAGCGCACGGTGTCGACGCAAACGAAAGCGAGAACGAACGAAAAAGACGCGTCGGGCTCCGTTCCAAGGAGGCCTCACCTTCTTCTACCTTCCTTTCGAACGACGACTTCTCACGCGATACCAGCTCTCCTAACTCGATCTCATCGAGGAATCTGTTCGTGAAGAGAGGAATGGGGAAGAGGAGAGGTCAAGCGAGGAGGGGTACCGTCGGTCTTCGCGCGTCGAAGGATCAACGAGGGGGGTCGTCGCCAGTTGGTCTTCGAGGCGTGGACGATGCAGCCGAGTCAGAGGAGATGAGCGTGGTACGGAAGGAGAGCGACTGTAGAGAGAGAAGGGGAGAAAGAGAGACGCGAAGAGAACGAGCCTCGAGCTCGTGAGCTCGTCGTTGTCGTCGTCTCCCTCGCGACGTCCACTCCTCAACCCAAACCTGGAAGACGAACGAGAAAAGAACAGAACAGAACAATCTCCTCCAGTCAACAGCTCCAACTCTTCTTACAGAGTTCGAACCATCAACATGCAAGAGAGGGAGGGAGGTGGAGGGGAAAAAAAGTTTGTGAAACGCGCGTCGGTTTCCCGATTCTCCTCGTCGAAGCAAGAGTAAGCCCCATTGAGTTACGCTTCTCAGCGCAATCGCAGAACTATTCTTCAATGAGGAACAAGTTTTATGGAGTGTCATCGGGTCTTATGCAACCTACGACAATCTCCCTCCGAACCTCCTCGCGACCCAAACGAACCCCCTTCGTGCATCAAAGCAACTTCCTCGTCGAGCTCACCCTTCCTTCCCTCAACCAGACTCGGGAGACTAAAACTGGGAGAACCAGCGGCTCGTATCTTCACGCGCGTGGAATCCAGATGAAGTCTCCTGCTGAGTTGGAAAAGGGGAGGAAAGAGAGCGAGAAGACGAGGAGGGGGGAACGAAGGACAGGGCGAGGAGGAGTTGATGGAGAGAGGAAAGAGTAGACTTGGAGCGCTGCCCGCATGACGATGGTGACGAAGTGGATATGTTGGGGAGGAGTAGCTTCTTGAGAGGAAGCTCTCTAGAAAGGCAATACAACCTCCGACCGACTATTCCACCCTACATCTCTCGTAGCCAACCGATCCCCTCAAGCTCCTCCTCCCAACCAACCTCCCTTCGATTCCCAACCCTTCAAAACCTCCCCAACCTCCAGCCCGAGCTCCCCCTTTCCTCTCACAACCTAGAACCCCCTTCCCCATCCAACCCCTGTCCTCCCTCGAGAAGAAACGTACCCCAGAACATCGCCGTCTTAAGGGTCGATCGCTTTCCAGCTTGGGAGTTGAACGTTTCCCCTTCGAGAGGTGAAGGAGGAGGATGTTTGGGATGAGAAGAGGGTGTGGATGAGAGAGTCGAGGAGAGAGCAAGAGAGACCAGAGGGATAAGGAGAGGTGTGAAGAGTGGGAACGTAGAAGAAGAGAGGGAAGGAAGGGAAGGGAGGGAGGCAAGAGAGAGGAAAGGTCTGAAGAGGTGGTAGGTTTTTGGGTCGTGGGTTGGGTGGTGTCTCCGGGGACTTTCCCAGCAGATGAGGTATACCAAAGAGCCAAGGGGTTAAGACCTTGATCTTGGATGTTGGTGGATCTGCGAAAAGCGATTCTTTGCTCGACGAGGAGGAGGAAGGGGAAGGACGCGGTTGGAGGGGAACAGGAGAGAGCTCGAAAAAGTGAGAAGGAGGGAGGGGGGGGAGAGGGAGTCCTTAGCGACCGAGATAAAAACGAAAAATGTATAGAACTCTCAGGAATGGAGAGCTGAGATGCGAAGCTAGCTTGCTGAGAAGTTAAAATCTGAAATATAAGGGAAGAAGAGGAGGGTAACCAGGGTTGAAGCTGTGACTGATTTCGTCCTGTTGTGAAGCCCGCCCGACCACCTGCGTTCCTTTCCAACCACCTCCTTCCTTCCTTCCCTCCTCCTCCCCTTCTCCTCTTCCCTTCTCTTCGCTCGTAAAAGGGGTTCCTTCGCCACCCTTCTTCGGTCGCCACCCTCTCTTCTCTTTTCACGACCTTCCCCCTCTTACGCGAAACCCTTCCTTCCTCGACGACTCTCGCTGGATTCGTTCCCTTCGTTCCCTCCCTTCGACTCCAACATCCATCCAGCCTCCTTCCATCCAGCCCCAGCAACCTCAAACTCATCCAGCATGCAACGAGTGAGTACCCGCTTCCCTCTTCCCCTTTCTACCTACTTTCTGGGCTTGGATTGGGTCTCGAGAGCTTAGGAGAAGCGAAGGAGGGAGGGAGTTGAAAAAGACCGGTTGTTGACGAGTAGATCTCCCCTCAACACGACAAAGCTGACACTCCCCTCCTCTCCCTCCCTCCCTTTTCTTCACCTTCCTTCCTTCCATCATCAAGGTACCTACCTCCCGTCGCCCAATCGTGCGGTCCAAGACTTCCGACGAGAACGCTCCCTCCACTACGACTCACTCTCGGAAACCATCCTCGACCTCAGGAGTCGTCTCAAAGGACAACGTTCAAGGTGTCCTCCCTCGCACAACAAAGGCAGGATCCCTAGGAGCGGCTGCTGGAGCCAAGATGGTAGCTGCTGGCGTCAAGCGTAGTGCTTTCGGGGATGTCAGCAATAAGATCAAGGTGAGTTCTTGCCTCGAGAAAGGAAGGGAGGGAAGGGAGGGAGCGACTTGTTGTTTTGCGAACGAGAAGATGGCTTGTTCGATGACGACCTCCCCACCTCCCAACATCTGTACTTCCCTTCGAGGGTACTCTATACTGACTCCCACCCACTCTTTGCTTCTTCTCACTTTTGCTGCTCTCGTCTTTTCAGGATGGATCTTCAACCAACGACGGTTCGAAGGGAGGCAAGGACGGCGCTTCCAAACCTTCAACCGCTCAACGTCCTCGTTCAGCAACCATCACCACCTCCACCTCCGCCTCTTCCACTCTCGTCAACGCCGTATCAGCACGACCTCGTCCACCAATCTCCAAAACCAACTCCTCTGGCACCGTTCTCGAACAAACCCACCGTCAAGCCTCCTCCTCCCACCCAACATCCACCTCCTCCTCCTCTTCTTCCCTCGCCAACCACACCTCCTCCTCTCGGCAAGCTCCTCCCTCCTCCTTCCCTACCAAACCCATCATCCAACTCGACTCGGCTCCTCTCGTGGAACTGGATGAGTTCTACCCTTCCGACGAGGACACCGAGATGGCGGGTCCGCTCGACGGCGACGTCGACGACGAGGAGGCTCTTCGTCAACAACACGAGCATCACGTCGACGAGATCTCTCGGGGAGTGTTCGACGAGGATGGAGGGGAAGGGTTCTACAGCGAGGATGAGGACGAGGAGGTGGACGACCCTGAGGATTGGGTGAAGCTCGGGCAGGAGGACCAGGAGGAGGTCGAGGCGGTTTTGGGTGAAGTGCGGGATAACTTCCAGGACGAAGTGGATCTTTGGGATACGACGATGGTAGCGGAGTACGCGGAGGATATCTTTGCTTACATGGAGGAGCTGGAGGTGAGTCATCTGCCCTCTTCAGGCTGGGAGGAGAGAAGGAAAAGGGACAAAAGCGGCGTCGCCGTCGAGCTGTCACGCGTGCCCTCCTGTTGTTGTTTTTTGACCTTTCGACGATGAGCTGACTTTCTTCTCTTCTTTTTTCTTCGCTCTCTGCAGCTCAAGACGATGCCTAACCCTCGGTACATGGAGTCTCAAACCGAAATCGAGTGGTTCGTCCCATCTTCTCCCTTCGAAAACCTCACGCTCGCCCTTCGCCTCGTTCCCACCTCCACTCCTCCTCGTCACGTCTCTAACTCCCTTCCTCCCTCTCTTCCCCCATCTCTCCCAGGTCCATGCGAACAACCCTGATCGACTGGCTCCTCCAAGTCCACCTTCGGTACCACATGCTCCCCGAGACGCTCTGGATCGCCGTCAACATCGTCGACCGATTCCTCTCGGTTCGAGTCGTCTCCCTCGTCAAGCTTCAGCTCGTCGGAGTCACCGCCATGTTCATCGCCGCCAAGTACGAGGAGATCCTCGCTCCTTCGTGAGTTTCGCATCTTCGCTTCGTGCTCGGTCGACGACGACGGGTCTTGGCCTCGATTCAAGTCGATGTGGAACGAGAAAGACGCGTTGGCTGACTTTCCTCGTTCGCCTTTCCTTCGCTCCTTTCCAGCGTCGACGAGTTCGTCTACATGACCGAGAACGGTTACACCAAGGACGAGATCCTCAAGGGAGAGCGAATCGTGCTCCAGGTTCGTCGACTTCCTACCCTTCTCGAGCTCTCGTCGTGCGTCGTCCATCTCCCTTTCGCTGACCTCCTGCTCTTCCCGTCCCCTCCTTCTTCACTCTCTCCCTTTAGACCCTCGACTTCAACGTCTCCTCCTACTGCTCCCCTTACTCGTGGATGCGACGAATCTCCAAGGCCGACGACTACGACATCCAAACCCGAACCCTCTCCAAGTTCCTCATCGAGGCCACCCTCCTCGACCACCGATTCCTCCGAGCCAAGCCCTCCATGATCGCCGCCATCGGAATGTTCCTCGCCAACAGGATGCTCGGAAAGACCTGGGTGAGTAGCTCGATCCTCCGTTTCCTCCCCTCTCCTCCCTCGCCTTGAGCTTCGCTCGCCCTCCCGACGCCGTCGTCCTCCCTCACCCGTCGCTGACTCTTCTTTCGCCTTGTTCCCCTTCGTCGCATATCAGAACGAATCCTTCGTCTTCTACTCCTCCTTCACCGAGGCTCAACTCATCCCCGGAGCCGAGTTCCTCATCGAGCAGCTCGCTCAACCCGAGTTCGAGCAGCAGTACGTCTCCAAGAAGTACGCGTCCAAGAAGTTCCTCAAGGCGTCCACCTTCGCGAGGGACTGGGCTAGGACCCACCTCGCTCTCGAGGATTAGATTCAACACCACCACACCTACCTCATCGCATCGCATCGTTTCTTTTCCCTCTCTCTACACTCTCCTCTGAACTCTCGCGTCTCTCCCTCTCTTCCCTCCCTCTCCCTCTTCACTTCACCCCTCTGTTTCTTTCTTTCTCTTCATTCTTTTGCACACTTGCCCACTTCGCCCTCGTTTCGCTTCGTCTCTCTCTTTTTTGGGCCAAATCCCTCCTCCGTTTGCACACATACACCTTCGCTTCACTCTTCGCTTCGCTTTCCTCCCTTGCATTTTCCCTTGTTTATAAACTTCGTCTTCTTCTCTTTCTGGGTGTTTACTTACTTCTTACGTTCGCGCTCCTCCTTTTGCTCTCTGGTTTTTCTCTGCTCGTCCTTTGTTCTCGCTTCTCCTTTTCTTCGTCTGTCCGCTCTGTCTCTCTTTTTTAAACGTGGATCTGCATGGTCTCTCTCTCTCTCTTCTTGGCTCGCTTGTTTGGGGAAAGGTGCTGAGGTGAATGAGAGGTTGGAGAAGACGGGAAGAGGCCAAGGAGGGAGAGGGAGAGAGAGAGAGAGAGAGAGAGAGAGGCGACGAAAACTCGACGACGCGTCGCGAAATGCTTTCGTTGAGCGAGGATTCAACTGAGCGAAAGTAGCGATGTGAGGATACCCAGTAAGAGAGGAGAGAGCGGTCGTATGTACAAAGATGACGGCAGAGGTTGGACTAGGGAAGAAGAAGAAAGAAAAAACGTAAACGAGACGAAAACGAACGCCGCTCCCTCACTTCTGCTCCTCCAACTTCTTCTGTGCTTCCTCCACCTCGCCCTCGTAGGTGTCTAACTCGTATAACTCGTAGTCGTGAACTAAACTCCACCTCGCTTGATCCACCATCAGAGCGTCGTACATCTCCTTCTTGCCCTCCCAGTTCTGCACCCACGCCTCGTCTCCCCCCCTTTTCCTTCCAAGCCTCGATCACCTTCACCCACTCCTCCCAGGCCACTCTAGACTTCTCGTCATCCTCCAAGCTCACGTCCTTGAACTCCGTGTTGTGGCCAGATTGGTGGTACCAAAGCCATAGACACATACCCCCAACGTCCCCCCAAAACATCGCGTCCTCGGCTTGACGACGGGCCTCGTTCCTCTTGGGGTCGCGAAGGGGCGAAATTTCCCCTTCCTCAAGCCAAGAGTCGGAGTAGCGGACCTCCACGTTCAAATACTGCTGTCGAGCTTCGAGGTGGGACATAGTCTTGTAGCCAGGTAGCAGCCAGTTCGCGTGCTCGGGAAAGTCCTAACATGCGAAAAGCAAAAACAGGAAAAGGAAAAAAAGAAACGAGGCGGGGAGGGGGGTCGAGGGTCAGGGTCAGTATTTCCGGAGCTTGAGGAGAAGAAAAGAGGTGAAGTATGTATGGGCTCACCTCAAACTTCAACTTAGACTTCCGTTCCTCCTCCGCTACCTTGAGTGCGCGCCGTTCAAGATCTTCCAACCACTTCTCTTCCTTGGGGAGCTGTTCCAGAGCATGTTCGAGTGCGTAGTTTTCGAGGAATGCTACCCACTTCTCTCCCTTTGGAAGCTGGTTTAGAGAACGAGATTTCGGGTCAGAAAGAGAGCGAAAGGGAGAAGAGGTGGGAAGGGAAGGGACTCACTTCGGTGTTGTAAAAAAAGCTCAACGTCGTCGTCGTCGAGAGCGACCTGGCGAAAGGGAGAGCGACGACGCGATCCGTGTTGAGGGCGAGGAGTCGAGCTGGTTGTCGACCGAGGAGAGGAAGAGCCATTCGACGAAGAGGGGAGAGAGCTTTGAACATGGCTGAAGCTCGAGGAAGGAAGGGGGGAGGGGAGAAGGTCGTGGTTGGGTGGGACAAGAGAAACGAGGGGGGAGTGGGAAGTTGAAGTCGACGTCGCTGCTCACTTCATCGAAGGGACTGCGCGTATCGACTTTGGAATCAGCGAGAACATACAGAGATCGATGGAGTGTCTAGTAAACGGAGATGGACTGGTTGCTCGATGGAGAAGAGACGAGTCGCGAGAGAAAATGGACACTTCGACGCGTCGCGTCGCGGACTTGCCTCGTCGAGTTGGACGCGTTGATCAGCTGAGATATGGGATATTCGACTCTCGAATGGCTAGGAGCATCTAATCTGGATCAGTTCTCTGTGCTCATAGGGTAAATCGAGCTCAGGACTCTCAGATCATGAGATGAAAGGGAAAGGACGAGCAAGTTACAAACGGATGATCGACGCTTTGCTCAGTCTTTTCTCGAACGGGAGAAAATTTCTAAGATACCAAGCCAGATATGTAGGGAGCTTTCGTTGACATAATCTCTACTCTTTCAGCCGCCGGCTGGGAGAGAAAAGAAGAAGCGTCGCGTCGAGCAGGTCGAGGCTCGACTCAGCTCGCTTTCGGACGTCACTCGTCGACTGAGACTTAGCTCGAGTCCTCCCTTTGGTCCTGCGGTCAAAAAGAAAAAAGAAAAATGCTGAGATCTGCTCCCTCAAGGCGAAGAAACTTTCGAAGAGGAGGAACAGCCGTTTTGTTTGGTCGCGCGTCTCTCTCCCTTCGAACTCCTCCTCCTCCCTCCGCGCCCTTCCAATATATACTTCGAGTGCACCTTCATCCGAAAGTCTTTAGGAAATGTACATCGAACGAAGATTTTCTGCTTCGGTTGCTGAAACAACCGAAAGTGGGCCCCTTGCGAGTTCAGCCTCGCTCAGGAGTCGACTTCCTCCCCCTCCCAACGGTCATCGTCTCCATCTCTTCCCTTTTTCACGTTCAACCCTCGAACTCGTCGTCGTGAGTAGCCCGAGATCTTCCTCTCTCTTCTAGACGTATATTAATCTCCTTTTCCTCTCTCTGGTCCCCGTTCCCTTTGTCTCGAACGACCAGCGATCCATCTCGACCTTCCTCCTCCCCCCCCCTTTCACCTCCGCCCTCCTTCTTTCCTTCGCCTCCTCACCTCCCTCCCTCAAACCACCACCGCCCAAACTTCAACTCTCGTCTCCCCTCAAGATGTCTACCTTCCCAGGCCTCATCCCTCCCAAGAAGAAGCGTAACCCTAAAGCTCTCCAGCTGACGGCTGAAGCTCTCGCTCCTCCTCCCCCCGAAGACGAGGACGCTCCTCCTATCCTCATCGCCAACGATCATCACCACCCAGCTCCCTCCGTCCCTCTCCCTCAGCACCAACACCTTCAGCATCCTCACCCCGCTCCCCTTCCTCCTCGCACGAGAGAGCGAACGTCGTCCTCCTCTCGATCGCTCAGCACCAGCTCATCTCCCGCTCCTCCTTCCTCCTCCTCGACGCCAGCAGCCAGCATCGGGAAAGCCTCAGGAATCTCTCGAAAGAAGCCCGCAGGTTTGGACATCTCCAAATCGATCCCTACTCGACCAGCTCCCACTCCAGGATCGTCCTCAGGGAACGGAACTCGCTCAAAGAAGGATCACCTCAACGGACACGCCCACTCCTCCTCGACCTCCTCCTCCCCGAGAGCGACCCCTCCGCCGAGAGTCTCGTACCAGCAGAAGCTCTCAGAGCAGCTCATCAACATGGATCTCGGAGGTGGAAATGGCAAGACCAAGACGGATCTCAAGACGGAGGATCTCAAGGTCGTGGGAGAGCTGGGAAGTGGGAATGGAGGAACGGTAGCGAAGGTGCTTCATGTTCCCAGCGGGCTGTATATGGCGAGGAAGGTGAGCTTGATTCCTCTCTCTTTCCTTCCCCACTCTGTGGAACCCTCGAGCGAGTCGACCTATGCTGCTTCAACGAGCAGGCGAGGTCTAGGAAGGAGTGCACAAGCTGACTCGTCGTTCGTTGTTCCCTTTCACCTTGTTCTCCCTTCAGCTCGTCCTCATCGACGCCAAACCCTCAGTTCGAAAACAAATCCTTCGAGAACTTCAGATCATGCACGACTGCTCGTCCGTCTACATCGTCAGCTTCTACGGAGCCTTCATGGCGGATCCTCACATCTGCATCTGCATGGAACACATGGACCGAGGGTGAGCTTGGTTTCTCCCTCCTCTCCTTCCCTTCCCTCTCCTCGTCGTTGTTCTCCTTCGGCCTCCTTCCCCACGATGGATTGAAGCCCTTTTGAATCTGATTGATTGCTGACTCTCCCTTCCCTACGTCTTCTTTCCTTTCCCTCTTCCCTTCACCTTCGCTTCCCTTCCCCACTCTTCCCGTCGCTCCCTCCTCTCTCCGCCTCGCTTGAAACCAACGGAACAGATCGCTCGACAACATCTACCGAGAGCACGGACCCATCGACATCGACATCGTCGGCAAGATCTCGTTGGCTGTCCTCGAAGGTCTCACCTACCTCTACGACGTTCATCGAATCATCCATCGAGGTGAGCTTTTGTCCTTGCCATCTCCCTCGTTCGTCGCTCGCCGAGACGCGTCGATCCTCTCAAGGGCTGACTCTCCTTCCTCCTTCCTTTCTTTTTCTCTTCCCCTTATCTTCACAGATGTCAAGCCTTCCAACATCCTCGTCAACTCTCATGGAGATATCAAGCTCTGCGACTTCGGAGTCTCGGGAGAGCTCATCAACTCGATTGCGAACACCTTCGTTGGAACGAGCACCTACATGAGCGTGAGTCCGACGCTTCACTCTTCACCTCGACGTCGAGCGACACCTTCTGATGCTTCTCGCTCCCCGTTGCCTATACCAGCCTGAGCGGATCCAAGGAGCTCCCTACACCGTCAAGTCGGACGTCTGGTCGCTTGGGATCTCGTTGATCGAGCTCGCCCTCGGACGATTCCCCTTCTCAGGTTCGTCTCTGCTCCCTCCCTCCTTCCTGCCTCCACACTTGATCCTCTCGTTCTCCACGTACCTCCTTGCCTCGTCTGACCTCCACCCCTCTCGTCTCCCTCAGATTCCGACGCCGACTCGGACCTCTCTGAACCCGAAGACTCGACCATCCACTCCCACCAATCCGGCGACCCTGCACCTCTCCCACCTCGTCGAACTCCCAAGTCTTCCTCCCTCGCAACCGACAAGAAGGACAAGCGCAAGTCCCAGGGAGTTTCGCTCGGAGGAGGAGGCATGACCATGTCGATCTTGGATCTGCTGCAACACATCGTCAACGAGCCAGCGCCCAAGTTGGGAGAGCCTTGGGGAGACGAGACAATGCAAGGGAAGTTCGTGGATGATTGCTTGAGGAAGGATCCCAATGAGAGGCCTAGTCCTGGGGAGTTGCTGGTGAGTTTCGATTGGCTTCGTTCGAGACGCGTCTCGGCTTTCGTTCTCGTTCGTTCTTCGAGCTCTTTGACTGACGCCGTTCCTCTTCTTTCCTTCGTTTTAGGTGACTCCCTGGATGGAGGAGATCAAAACGAAGCCTATCGACCTCGAGGCTTGGGCGAAGGCTCTCTAGCTCGCTCGCTTGTCCTCGTCCTCCTCGTTCACCTCTCCTTTTACGTCCTTGCTTCTTCTCGGCTTGCTTTCTTCCCTTTTCTTTCTCTACCTAGCATGTCGTTTCTCTCCCTCGCACTTCTCCCTTTCTCTCACACTCTCTCTCTCCAAAAACACGCACGCTCATCCCCACTCCTACACCCGCAGGTCTTGTTCGTTCTCCTCTCTCGCTTGTCGCTTTCGCTCGTTCTCTCGTTTGATCTTTGCTTTTCTCACTCACCTTTGCCTACCCGTTTACGCTTTCCAAAATCTACACCACCCCCCGAACTCGTTCTCTTTGATCGTTCCTTTCGTTCGAGGAAGGCCGTCGTAAAAGTACAAAAAAGGGATCAATCGTGAAGTGGGTAAGAGCGATATCTTCAAAGAGAGGAAGGTCTAGGGGTGGGGACTGGTACATAGTGGGTGAGAGCGAAGCGAGTAAAGCAAGAGAGAGAGAGGGATGGAGAGGGGTAGCAAGAGGATGAAAAGCGAGAGAGAAAGAAGGAAAGAAAAGGAAGACGAAACAAAAAAGCAAAACGAAAGCGACGCGACGAAGTCCTCTCCTCGAAAACAAGGCTAGACTAGACTAAACTAGTGAGGCAACCTCTCCAACTTGGCCTTCCCACTCTCCAACCACTCCCTCTTGATCAAGAAGTCCTTCTTCTCCACCAACACCTTGTACCTCCCTCGGATCGTCCCCTCCGTCGTGTCCACCACCTGACAGATCTGCTTCGCCGTCTTGGGCACTCCCCAGAGATGGCACATGAAGTAGAGCAAGCTTCCGACGACGGTGAGCGGGGATCGACCGTCGATGAGACCGAGAGCCTTTCCGGCGATGAGGACGTGGATGCAGGCGGACTGGAAACCAGGGACGACCGAGAACCCGAGGTTGGAGATGAATCGAGGGAGCATCTGGGAGATGACTCGGGTTTCCGATTCGTTCCTCGCGTGTTCGAACGCGGCGTCCGAGATTCCTGGAGCGATGGTGGAAGGGAGGGGTTGGGAAGGGGTGTTGTTGTTGAGGGAAGGGTCGAGAGGAGGAGGGAGGGAGGTAGGGTTGGACGAGGGAGATCCGATCGACTGTCCTCCGTTGGCCTTGACCTCGTCGAACGCTCGTTCCAGCTGCCTGTAGCACGCGGCTAGGATCTTCTTGGGGACCTGGGTGAGCGTACAGATCTCCTTGAAGGTCCTCGGCGACTTGGCCAGCCTGCAAGCGATGAAGATGCAAGCGGCGATGATGGCGTCCTGAGGTTTCCCCTTGAGAACTCCTTCCTCCGTTGCTCGCTTGTAGAGCTGCTTGGCCGTATCGGTGATCTGCTTTCCGAGCGAGACCTTGTCGCAGACGGCGGCGATCTCGGAGTAGGCGTTGGCGAGCGTCTTCTCGGTCTTGGTGAAGGCTTTGTGGGAGGCTCGTTGAAGCTCGCGAGAGAGTCCAGTGTTTCCGTCTCGGAACGAGATACCGGTTTCGAACGACTCGGGACCGTCGAGTGGGTTGTTGGCTGCTCCGACTCGGGAAGGGTCGTCTCCTTCGTCGTTGGCGAAGGTCTGAAAGAAGGGAGAAGGCGACGCGAGTCAGCGACGAGCTCACCTTCCCGACGTTGCTTCTCGACACAAAACACGACGAAAGGAGATGAAAAGGTTGCACTCACCCTCCATTCACTCCTAGTATCAACGATCTTATCTCCAAGCACCAAACCACACCCTCCACACACCAAGTCTCCCGATCCAAACTCCTCGACGATCTCCGGCTTGAGAGGCGCGCACTCCGGGCACGAGAGGTGGACTGCTAGGTCTGGACCAGTGATCTGAGTACGAGTGCAACGAGGGAGAAAAAGCGATGGGATAGAAGGAAGATGGGAGAGGGAAGGGTGGAACGAAGGAGAGGGAAGGAGGACTTGGTCAGCAAACCAGGACGAGCTCAACTCGCCTTCCCTCACTTCCCTTGAGAAGCTCTACTTACCGGAGAAACGGGAGCCTTGGGCCCAGCCTTGAGGAGGGGAGCCGCCGTAGGGTTCCTCGAGAGAGGGAAGGGTTGAACGAAAGCCATCGGTTGAGACCGGACGAAGAGTACTCGACGACGACGAAGGCGAGGAGGGAGGGAGGAAGGGGAGACGAAGGGAGAGGGATACGAGGGCTGAGAGAGGAGCAGGGATTTCAAGAGAGCGTTAGCACCTCGTTTCGGGATCAAGGAGCTCGAGGGACTGTAAAGTGTGGATGTATGTATAGAAGGAAAGGAAGGATGGAAAGGAAATCGAAGGGGAACCCGCCACCGCACCACCACCACCAACGAACGAGCTCGCCCCAGCTCTCCTCCCTCCCCTTCCTTCGTTCCCAAGGGGCTCTCTAGTTCAACATGCTACATCACGAATGCCACCTTCGCATTCCACCAACTTTCTCGCATCCGAACTCTGTGGAGCTCTCTCCAGCCTCCATCCGAGTGGTCCTCCTTCTCTCCCCTTCTTCCCTTGTTCTCTTCTCTGGACGAGGTTAAGCAAAGGACTACACACCCTTTTGGTTCCTTGAAAGCAAAAGACGAGTATGCAGCCGCTTTGAGTGCGGATTGTCCTTCTGTGTCTCTTCTACTGAAAGAGAGGCGACGAAGTAAGAGCGAAAGAAGGGGGAGAGGGGAGGGGGGGGAGGGGAGGGAGGGTCGTGGTCAGAGGCGAAACGAAATCGAGGCTGTCCTCCTTCCTTTGGGCTCGTTTTCGGCGGCGAACGCTCATCAAGAGAAAAAATCTTCAACTTCAACATCGCCAACCTCTTCTTCATCGACACCTCTCGACTCTCCCAGTTTCAAAACATGTCGAAACGGAAGCTAGATCGCCCGAGGAAGGAAGGAGGAAGCCGTCGAGCTCGACAGGTCTCGCTCGCCATCCTCCCTTGTGATGTCTCCTCCTTCGCTCTTCGCCTCCACCCTCGACGCGATCTTCAGATAAGAGACCGCGCTAATTTTGGATATACTGTCAGCCAAACTCACCCTCTGATCATCGAAAAGACCGGTCCAAGCACGTCTTGCTCTCCCACCAAGCTCGCTTGTCCGACCTCCGATTGTGCGATCTTCCGACCCTCGACTCGACTTCTCTGGCGCTTCATTCAGCTCTCCTTTTCTCTCTTCTTCGTGGGTTTGGTCTTCTAGCTTCCGACAGCGATCATCTCTCTATCACCAACAACATCCCCTTTCCCCCCTTCTCTCCCCTTCTTTCTCTTGAACCTTCAACGATGGGTGCCGACGACAAGATCATCTCGAGACAAGAGGTCGTGCTAGGTTCCTCCCCGACTCCTTCCTTCGACGACGACAAGCTTCACTCCGAGGAGAGCAGCTTACGGTCTTCCCTCGACCAGACCAAGAGGAAACAGTCCTGGCTTGGGTACCTCTGGGACACAGCTGGTGAGTTTGAACGAAGGTCGCGACGACGACGACCACTCTTCCCTTCCTGTCTCGCTTTCCGAGCTCTCTGACTGGTCGAGAGATATCAAAACTTACCAGTCTCATTCTCTTTCGGCGCTTTCTCCCTTCACAGATGCTTCTCCCGAGGAGAGGAAGCTTCTCTTGAAGCTCGACGCCTCGCTTCTGGTTCTCACCTCGTTCGTCCTCGTCTCTCGTCTCTCGTCTCACTTCTCTGCCAATCTTCGCTGACCCTCGTCTCTCGTAAACACCACAGCTTCGGATACTTCGTCAGTGAGTAACGAGATTCGCATCCGAGCTCAGCGTAGGCCATCCTGACCCTCTGGACCCTCCTTCTCGTCAACAGAAAATCTCGACCAGAGCAACATCTCGAACGCGTTCTTGAGCGGAATGAAGGAGGATCTTGGGATGTGAGCACTCCTCCCATCTGTGTCGACGTCAAATGCCTCTCTGACTCCCTCCTCTTCTCTTCCTCAGGTACGGGAACCAGCTCACCACCGCGACGTCTTTGTGGACGGCCGGATACGTTATCGGTCAGATGCCAGTCCTTCTCGCCTTGACTCGAATCTCTCCGCGATATATCATCCCCACCATCGAGCGTGAGTTCCCGTCATTCCCTTCCGTCTGTCTCTCGATCTTGCTGACGCTCGACGCGTTCCCTTTTCTCCCTCTTCACCTTTCAGTCGGATGGAGTGTTCGTCCTCCCTCTCCTCTCTCCTTTCTTCGTCGTGGGATTTTGACCTCGCTCCTTCGGCTTCCCTCTCTCGCAGATCTGCACTCTCGCTACCTACGCCGTCAAAGACATCCCGTCTCTCTACGCGCTTCGATTCCTTGTCGGATTCTTCGAGTCAGGGTTCGTCGCTTCTCGCTTCGTCTCTCTTTCCCCTTCTTTGCTCTCGAACCTTTCTCACTCGCCTGGTCTTCGTCTGCAGATTCTTTCCCGCCGCTCACTACATCTTGGGAAGCTACTACGGGAAAAAGGAGCTCGCTAAGCGAGGTGAGTCCTCGAACGAACTTCTCATCTCGACTCACTCGATTCGAAGACTTACACTCGCGTTCCTATGACTTCGTTCGTCTCAGCCTGCATCTTCTACGTCTCGGGTGTGCTCGGTGGCATGTTCTCCGGCTTCATTCAGACGGGTTCGTACCAACTTCCCCTCCTTCTTCGACGACACATCTCGACTTGAAACTGATCTGACCTCCGTCCCCATCCTTCGCTCGGAATCCAGGAGCCAGCAAGGGTCTCAACGGAGTCAACGGTCTCGAGGGATGGCGTTGGACCTTCATCATTGACGCCGTCATCTCCTTCGCCGTCGCCATTTTGGGCTACATCTTCTTCCCTGGATTGCCAGGCAAGAACACCAAGCCGACGTTCTGGCTGACCGCGTCGGATCTCGAGCTCACTCGTCAACGGATGAAGGTCGCTGGTCGGGCTGAACCTGTTCCTTGGACGAGGACGAAGGTATGTGGATGTCTGTCTGGCGAAGAGGAGATGGTCGAAACGAGACGAGGAGGGAGGGTGTTTCGAGCCTCGGTGCGACGTGTGCTGACCTTTCTTCGTCTCCCTCGCTTCTTTCCCTCCAGGTCAAGGCTCTGTTCACGTCGTGGCATCTTTATGTTCTACCTGTTATGTACATCCTCTTCAACAGTGAGTCTTTCTCGCACGAACTCAATCGAAACGAGCGACGAGACCTGACTTTCGTGTCACCGTTCGTCGCGTCTTCGTCAGACGCGCCCGTCCAGCAACCCATGGGATTCTGGCTCAAGAGTACGTCTTCCTCTGTTTCTCTTCTTCGAGACCATGTTCCGCGAGGGAACCGTCTTGTCGCGCTCCCGCAACGAACTGACGTCGCTTTCCTACCTCGTCGTTCCAGGCTTCAACCCGACCGCGACTCACAAGGCTCCCGTTCCCGGACACACATACTCCGTTTCTCAGATCAATCTTCGTGAGTTATAGCTTCAGCCGGAAGGACAAAGACGTCGAGGGACTTCGAGCTTCGTCGTTTCGTCGCGTCGTTCTTCTCGAGCTGATCTCTTCCTCCCCTTCGTCTTCTTCCCCTCCGCTTCCGTCAACATCGCTCTCAGTGCCTCTCCCCGGACAAGCCATCTTCGTCGTCGTCGCTCTGTTCTTCGCTTGGACGAGCGATAGCGTTCTCAAAGGTCGACGATGGCCGTGGATCTTGGTCGGCTGTGCTGGAAATGTGAGTCCTTTCCTCCAGTTATCTCGCCGAAACCACGCGAGGAATAGTCGGGATAGCACCCCTGCTACTTTGAGCAAGTCCAGGTGATGCTGACGCCTTGTTTCTTCCTCTCAGGTCCTCTGGAACGCCATCATCCTCAACACTTCGCTGTACGAATCAATCAATCTTCGAACTGCGCTGTACTGGATGCTTCCCTCTGCAGGTTCGATAGGAATGCTGACCATGACTTGTGAGCACTCCTCCCATCTTCACTCGTCGATCAACTCGCATCTCCACCCAGATCTACCTCATCGAACGCGACGACGCTGACTCTCGTCGCTCTCGCTTCCTCCCTCTCTCTTCCTCCTCCTCCCTCTTCTTCCCTCCAACAGGGATCAACGAAATCACCGCTGCCGACTCCGAAAAACGAGCAATCGTTATTGGTCTCGCCAACACTCTCACCTACACCGTTCAAGCCATCGTGAGCTCCAGTCCTCCCTCCCCTTCCCTCAACACCTCGAGTCGTTCACGCGAAACGAACCGCTGATTTCCTTTCGCTCTACCCTCCAGGTCCCTAACTTCATCTGGAAGCAAACGGATATGCCTCTAGCCCACAAGGGCCACATCTACTCGATGTCGTTATCGGCTGGATTGAGTTCGTTCGCTCCGTTATTCTTCGTCGCGTCTCGAATCGGAACGACGAGCTGACCTTGCCTTTGTTTCGATGCGATTTTCTACAGTCGTCTGGACCGGTGTAGTGTACTACCTCTCTCGAAGAGATCAGGGGAAGGCGACGAGGGAGGAGAGGTCTTCGGTGGAGGAGTTGGGAGAGGTCGCTCCCATTGATACGAAGTAGACGAACGAGGAAGACGCGACAGGAGAGGGGACACGAGGGTCGAGAGGGTCTTTTTCAGCGGGTTTCATACATTTCACGACTGCTTGGGTTGTACTAGACTGAGTGTGAGGATGCTTCTATCTGTTTCGCTGGGAAGAGGGAGAAAGAAGCGTTGCAGAACTCGAACTCGACGACGTCGGCGCGAAACCTCCCTCGTGCATCAAGCCTTCAGCCTTCAGCCTTCGCAACCTTCAATCAAGCTCACCTCTCCCCGCTGATGACTCCCAGTCGGTTCTCCCTCGACGAGAATTTTCTCGTCGGAGAAATACAGGAGCGGCGGCCTGAGGCTGAAACGTTCGGACCCAATCTGCTTTTTGCCGAAACGCGAAAGCTCAGCGTTCCTCCTTCCTTCCTCCGAACGTCCATGTCCTCTCCTCCCGTCCTCACCAGCATAGGGTGAGCTCATCTTCCCTCTCTCTCCCAGCCTACCCAGCATTCTGATCTTCTTCTTCTCTACCTTCAGGACTGTCCTCATCGACTGCTTCACCTTCCTCAACGCGGACGGCAGCGAAAAGAAACCTCCGCTCAACCAGGTTGGTCGCCTTCCTTCGGCGCTCTCCTTCCTCCTCCCAGCCCTAGAAGCTAAGTTCATGCTTGTTCGTGGGCGAAACAGATTGGTGGAGGTGGCCTCTACTGCATCATCGGTTCCCGTTTATGGCTTCGTCCCTCGGAGACGAGAATCCTCGTCGACACGGAGGAGACGGTCGAGAATCGACCTCCTCAGTTTGAAGACTTGAGGCTCAAGTTTGGAGAGGAGATGTGGGTCTGGAGGACCAGCTATGGTGCTAGTGTCAAAGCGCTGATAGAGTACAAAGGGAAGGAACGCTCGTGAGTCTCTCGGCTGGGTGTGAAGAAGGGAGAGGAGGGAAGGAAGGTTTGAAAGAAAGCTTGAGCTCGCCTCTTCCTTCGGACGAATCCGACGTCTCTGACTTTTTCACCTTGCCTTCCTCTTCAGATTCTCGTACGAAACCGCACCCAACCCCATCACTCCTTACTCCTTCGTCTCCACTCCCCTCGTTCAAGCAAAATACCTTCACCTCGTCTCCTCCCCGCTGGAAGCGCTCTCGACCTCGGCAGCTTTCGAATCCATCGCGTCCACGGCCTCGACATCGTACGAAGGGAAGGGATGGAAGCCTCGGATAGTGTGGGAACCTCATCCGATGTACTGTAAGCCCGAGTATCTGGAGGATCTGATCAAGGCGATGGCGGTGGTGGAGGTGTTCAGCCCGAATCACGACGAGGCTGCTGGTGAGTTCGCTTGTCGCTCGTTGCTTCCCTCTTCTTCTTCGGCTTCTTCGCGAGACAGACTGGGAGCCATGAAGGCACCATTCTTTCCTCCTGACACTGACTCTTTCCTCCCCGCCGTATTTTCCCTCTCCCTTTAACCAGCTCTCCTCTCCCTTCCCCCTCCCTCAACGCCCACCGGATTCGCCTCCCTCCTCCAAACCTTCCTCGACTTCCCAACCCTCTCGCCCACCACCTCCGTCGTCCTCCGCTGTGGAGCCCTCGGAGCCTGCGTCGGGACTCGCTCGGAGGGAGTTCGTTGGGTGCCGGCGTACTGGGAGGAGAAGGACGCGGGAGAGGTGAGGGATGTCACGGGCGCGGGCAATTCGTTCTTGGGTGGGTTGATTGCTGGGCTGGAGAAAGAGAGTGGGGATGTTTATAGAGGTGAGAGGTTTCTCGCGTGCGAAGGAAGGAGATACGAGAAGGGGAGGGAGGCGAACGACGAAGGACGAAACCTGACTCTCGTTTCGTCTCGTCTCGTTTCGTTCCACAGCTGCCGCCTACGCCTGCGTCTCGGCATCCTTTGTGGTGCAGCAGTTCGGACTTCCTGTGTTAACAACCGTCGACGGGGGAGAGCGGTGGAACGGCGAGCTACCGAGGGATCGGCTGGAGAAGCTTTGGAAGAGGATGGACGTCTTGTCGTCTTCGTCGTGATTGAGTTCGGTTTGTCAGCTCGTATAGATCTAGAGACAACTTTAGAGGCGTTATACATTATCTGCTTTGGCTAGTCTGCCATCCATCGCCTCTCAGAAAGCTCTCAGCAAGACGCTCGACTCCTCGTCGCTCGACGCGTCGTCCCTCTCGCGCTCTTTCGCTCTTCCCCAACATCCAAAGAATCGAGAAAGGGTGGAGATTGATCACATCGTAAGGAAATACAGTAGACTACCCGAACTCAAGCGAAGCGTACACCAAATACAACCTATCACGTCCCAAAGTCCGTCTTCCTCTTCTTCTCACTCCCCCTTCTTCTTCCCCTCCTCCTTCTCCTCCTTCCCCTCCCACTCCCTCCTCCACCTCTCCAACTCGGCCCTCACTGCTCTCGCCCTGATCACATCCGCAGGATGACTTTTTCCCCTATCCCCAGCTCGATCCCGATACGACGACCTCCAGTTCGCGAACCATCCGCCTCCTCCTGGTGAGTCGGGTTGGGTGAGTCCGTCGAGGTGGGAGGGAGTGGGCGAGCGGTTGTTGTTCCAGAAGACGGAGGCGGAGTAGGGGTTGAAGGAGGATTCGGCGAGGATTCTGAGGGGGTGGGAAGAAGGGAAGGGGGGGGGAGGGTCAGTCAGTGAGTTGGTGGGAAGAAAGGGAGGAGCGAGACGAGATCGAACCTCAACCCGACCAGATCTGCCTCGACCTCAAGCTGCTGAGACGAACAAGACTCGTGCATCAGTTTGACTTTCGAGTGAGCTTGCTTCGAGAGGTTTCCGATCGCGTCGTTGAAGAACGGTCCTGCGATCATCCTACAAGAACGAAACAAAACGTGCGAAACACGTTGAAGTCAGCCTCGTTGTCGTCTCGCGTCGTCTCTCTCTCTCTCTCTCTCTCTCTCTCTCTCTCTTCCCACCCAAAGTTGAGTAGCCGAACTCACGTAACAGGGAACAAAACAACCCTAACCAGATCCACGACGAGGTTGATCGCGCTGGGGAGAAGCACGCTCGAGTAGCTGAGGGTTTCGAGGTGGTGGGAGAGGAGGAGATGGCTCATCTCATGAGCCAAAATGGAGGCGAGGTGGAGGGTTTGGGCTTCGGTTGGTTCGATGAGGGGTTGGGTGCGGTCGATGGAGGGTGGAGAGGTGGTGGTTGAAGGGAGGAAGAGGGAGAGGAGGGATTTGCGTGGGGGCGTCGCGTTGGTGGACGAGGAGGGTTGGGAGGAGGAGGAGGTTCCGAGGATCTCGTCTAGCATCCCTGTGTTGACGACGACACCGGCTGCTCCGTTCCCTCCGAAGCCGTAGCTGAAGGCGTTGGCTTGAGGGGAGTCGAGAAGGAGGAGTTGGTAAGGAGGTCCGTCGAGCTTCGGTGGACCCTCGTTGATCGGTTCAGGTTCGGGATTGGATTCGGCGGTGGAAGGTGGGCAGAAGGCAAAGGAGCAAAGAGAGTGGAGGGTGGCGGAAGCTCGAGGACGAGGATGGAGTGGGTAGGCTGGGGGTGGTGGAGGAGGGAAGTTGGGATCGATGGGAGTGAAGGAAGGCGAGGAGGGATCGTAGTGTCGGTCGAGGCAGCTCTGGGCACCCAGTTCTAGACGACGGAGAGTGGATTCGACCCAGTTCCAGCGCCAGTCGTCGGCTGGGACGATGGTGATGGGGTTATCGGGGGAGGGAGCGAGGACGTCGAGGACGGCTTGGAACCATCTGCGAACGAAGAGCGATTTGATTCGCGTCAGCGAACGACTCTTCGACGCGAAGACAGAAAAGAGGTACGAACCCAGTAGCGAGAAGGGCCTCGTGGATTGTCTCCTCCTCTTCAGGCGAGATGAGAAGTACTCTCCATCGACCTGCACGCGACGAACGAAAGAAGGGAGAGAAATCAGCGACGAGGTTAGTTCAAGCTCGAACGCGAGATACAGAGGAAGACAGAGAGATCCATGGACTCACCCGTCAACGGCGTCCGCTCAAATCCAGCCAGGACGACCAACCCAAAGATGAAGACCGGTCCCAGCAACGTGAGGAGAATCAAGTTCATCGCCATCATCTTCTTCTTGAACCACTTCTCTCCCTTCTTCTCCCACTCCCTCAACAGCGCCAGTTCCGCGAGCAACTCTGGCGGAGGTGACGGCGGAGTTGGAAGGTTGGAGTTGGAGGAGGACAGGATCGAGAGGGAGGGATCGGGGGCTGGAGTTGGGAAGGAGGGGTAGGAGAGGGATGGTCGAGGGGAGTTGTAGTGAATGAGGAGCGCTTGTTGGGAGACCTTGGGACGAGATTTCATGTGGTGAGGGTCTAAGGGATCGTAGCGACGGAGGTGTTTGAGGGATTTGAGGAAGGCGAAGACATGGAGGGGTCTGTAGGAGGAGGAAGAGGGCGAAGGTTTGGGGTTCAGTGAAACGAGAGGGAGACAGGGAGAGCACGAGCGAGCCAGGACGATGGATGATTGAACGAACAGGAAAGATACGGCTACTCGAGTGATGGTTCCTATGACGGTCACCATGGCGGAGGACTGCGAAGCAGAGAAGAGATGAAGGTCAGCAAGAGGAGGACGAAAGGGACGGATGGAGGGAGATGAAGGATTCGTCAACTGTCGAGCTCACCTTCAAGAATCCGAGAACAGGCCAGATCAGCGCTGGGAGAGCGATCTCCCTCTTGGTCGAAGCATGGAAAGATCGCCTCTGAAGCTCGTATCCGTATCCTGGTCGATGATTTGAAGGTTGAAGGAGTGTAGACGGAGGAGGGAAGGGACGAGAGAACGTGGAGATTGTTCGAGGAGGGAGGGAGCTCAGCTTCCGAGAGAGAGTCGAAGAGGTGGAGAGTAGAGACGTTCGTTGTTGCTGTCGTATAGCGAGGGAGGTAAGGTATCTAATCTCTTGAGGGAGGAGGAGGGAGGGGATCATGGCGTGTGTGGGAGACCCAGCCTGGGGGGGCGATGCTGATGGTTTGAAGGGGAAAGAAGGAAGCGAGTCGAGGGAGGGATGCCGGAGCGATTGGTGTCGCTTCGGTCAGCAAAATCGTCCCTTTCAATCTTGAGATTCGCGAGGGATCAGATTCAGGATACGCACTATCGCTCTAAGATCCTGAGCCGATGAAAATTTGTGTGGACGAGCTAACAGGGTTCGGCTCCGACGAGCTCTCTTTCCCTCGAAGAGTCAGAATCGAAATGACCTCGCTCCTTTCCTCCACCCAACCTCCAGCCTCATCTTTTTCACCTCTTCAACATGTCTGTCGCTACCTCTTCACCTCTTCAAGACGAGGATCGTATCCCTCTCTCCCTTCCAGCGATCCTCAGGAACCCCAAAGCTCCTATCGCTGCTCACCTTCATCAACCCGCTCGACTGATCGGCAAGAAGAAGCTCGTCTCGTCTGGCGGTCGACCTGAACCTTCGAAACGATGGGAAGGAAAGAGATGGACAAGAAGAAGGGAAAACGGTCAGTGTACACTTCACCGATTTTCAGTTAGGAAAGAGTATAGAGCTCTCCTGAGCTCACGATCTGACCTCTCGCTTCCTTCCCTTATCTCCTCCTCGTCACCTTCCTTCCCTCCTTCCTTCAGATCTTCTCACCTCCAACCCTCACCTCACCCTCCCCAGTCGTTCAGATGTTTCTCTCCACCCTTCCACTCTCCCCACTCCAACGTTCCCTACTCCTCTCCCCGCTCACCTCCTCCCACGAACTCGTCCAGCTCCCTCTCCTGAACCACCCTCCCCCGATCCAGCCTCAGCCCTCGCAGGAACGTTCTCGCTCTCGCTCAAGGGAATCCGTCGAACCCTTCGCAACCGTGGAGCTCGATCAGAGGAACTCGTCAGGATCATCGAGGAGGAGCTGGAGAGCTGGGAGCAGGAAGTGCGAGCTAGCGTCGTCCTCATGAGGCGATTGAACGGAGGACGAGGAGGGGGAAGAGGGAGGATCATCGACGACTACCTCGTTCCTTCACCGGACAGGTCAGACGTGCGTGGAGGAGAGGTCCTGGGAGGTCTGGACGAGCTGAGTAGGAAGTTCGAGAAGGAAGACGGAACCGTCCCAGCCATCGTCGAGGTCGCGAGGGGAGAGGCGAGTCTCACCTGGTCCGTTCCAGAGGGTTTCGATAGGTCAGTCTTCCCTCCTCTTCAACTACCTTCCCAGCTTTCCCAAACCAACCCACCAACCTCTTCGTTATTTTTGCAGATTCGTCGTCCACTGCGTCGCTCGTCATCGCAACCTCGTCTCCTTCTCCAAAACCACTCCCCTCGGCTCTCGACTCACCTACGTCCTCCTCCGCCCTTCCTCTTCCACTTCTCGTCTCGCTCAACCTACCTTCCCCTCCACAGGAGGAGGCTTCTCCCTCGACACTCCTCCGACCACGGACCTCTCAGGCTCGTCCATCGCAGGAGGGAGCGGAACGGACTCGGAAGTCGCGTCGTCGCAAGGAGGAGGAGGGAGATGGGAGGAAGACAGCAGTGCTAGTGAGATGGGAGGAGACGACCTCCTTATCATTCCTCTCGCTGGGTCTGTCGTTGTCGCTGCTGAGGGAGGGGTGGCGGTCGAGGGAGTGGTGATCGATCGAAACGAAGACGACGAGTACGAGTCTTCAGACGACGAGAGCGCCTCCTCTATCGCTATGCTCTCGCTGTCCTCCTCTATCGCTTCGTTGGATTTGGATCCGAACCCCACTCCTATTCCCAACCCCGCATCCACGACCCTCACCAACGAATCAACCGACTCCCTCCTCCCTCTCCCTCCGTCAACACCTCGTCCGGCGGCTTCTCGACCTTCGGATCCCGTTGGAACGCCTACGCCGAGGAAGGCCATCGACGTCGGAGAGGAGGGTGGGGAAGGGGAGGAGACTCCTACGAGGAGGAAAGTCGAGGTGGGAGAGAAGGTGGGAGGAGCGCGACGAGGAGCAGGGAAGAAGGGAAGTTTCTGGGAGTTTTTGTACGGTTGAGTAGAGTAGAGTAGAGTGAGGAACTTGGTTGGCTTTGTTCGTGTCTTCTAGATCTCTTTGTCGCCGTATAGGTTTCGCCTTCGAGTTTGTGGGTTGCCTCGTTTCCTAAGTGAGAACAACGCGGCGCCGAGCGACGAGAGGGAGACGCTGCCTCTCCTTTCCTTCTGTTTTCGCCTCGCTTGATACCCACAAGCCCACTCTATGCGAAGACTAGCTAGAAGATACGAGCTTCCTCGAAGAAAAAGTTCCAAAAAGACGGAGGGAAGGAGAAGGGTCTTGACGACGAGCTCGACCTCGAAACTGATGGACGCTCGACTCGTTTCCTTCCTTCCTTCTCTCTCCCATCTGCTCCTCCAAACCGTCTTCTTCGACCTCCTCTTCGATCTCCCGGCAAGACTCACCCCGACCCCGTCAGGACTCGGATAGGACTCCCAGCTCTCGCCATGTCAGCTTTCGAAGCCAGCTCTCCCTCCTCGAGGTCGAGTCAAACTCGTCGAGTTCCTCCTCGACTTCCCTTCGACCTCGTCTCTCAGATCATCAAGGAGGCTCGCCGAGAGGATTTGCCAGCGATTCATGCGACGAGCAGACTGTTCAGAGAGGTGAGCGGGCTAGACCTTGCGTGGAAGCGGTCGGGAGGGGAGCAGTGGGAGCGAGGGAGGGGCGGGGGGAGGGAAGGAAGGGAAGGTTGAGCTCGACGAAGCTGACCTCTTCGTTCTCCTTCCCTCGTTTGTTTTACCCTTTCCTTAGATCACTCGGCCTCTCCTCTTCAGAAAGATCACCGTCACCTCGGTTGGAGAGATCACGGATTCGCTGTTGAACGTCGCTCAGTCTCAAGAGCTGGCAGGTCTCGTCAGGTTCGTCTCCTCCTCGTTCTCCCCTCCCCTCCCTTCAGCTCTCGCCAGCTCGTTGCTGACCTCTGCGCTCCCACCAACCTCGTAGATCCCTAGTGATATCCATCAACCAAACTCCCGGGCAATCGTACACGAACCTCAGCGATCTCGCCCTCGCGGTCAGACTTCTTTCCCAGCTCGAGACCTTCAGGCTCGAGAAGTTCCCCGACACCTTCCTCGCTCTCAACAAAAGCCTCGAACACGCCGTCCTCCTTCATCCTACCCTCCGGCTCTTCGCATACGACAGATGGTTCTCCCCAGCTCCCTACGACTCCTCCTTTACTCGGACTCGATCCCATCCTCTCACCATCGAACACGTCGCTTACGACGAAGAGGCGTTCAGAACGATTCACGACCTCGACCACTGGTTCTACAGGAACCTCTCATCGTTCGTACATCACCATCACCTCCACATACATCACCTCGATCTCAAAGGCTACGGGGAGGACGACTTCCCTCTTCCCCTCCTCCTCTCCGAGTCCAACCCCTTCGCAGGTCTCGTCGTCCTCACCCTCGGAACCTCGTCCATCTACAAACCCTTCCCCGAACTTCTCACCGAAACGGAATGGCTTTCGCTCGTCGTCAAGGCTCATCCGTCCATTCGACGATTGGAGTTCGTTGGAACGTCGGGCCCTCAAGATATGATCAACGAGCGCAAGTGGGCGGTCTAATCTTCCTTCCCTGGCCCGCCTTCGCTCACATCGACGGACTTGAGGGACTTTCGGACGAGGAGATTGTCCCTTGGAGTGATTTCGGCGGCATGGAGCACGTGGTGTTGGAACTATCACGGGAGGAAGGGAGGGAGCTCGTCACTCTCGCGTTCGAGAGAGTCGCCTTCATCGAAGTCGAGGCCGAGGCTGAGGTTCCAGAGCTGAAGACGGATATGTTTCTGGCTCTCGCTTCGGCATTCCCGAACCTTAGAGACCTCGCCATCGGAGGAACCTTCAGAACCCCTCAAGTGAGCGTCTTGTTTCGTCGTTCTCGTCCATTCGTGGCTCGACTAATCCTGACGCGTCCCTCTTCTTTTCCCTGCTTCTCCAGATCGCTGAAAGCATCGCCGCTCTCGCCGAATTCCACTTCCTTTCCATCCTCCATCTACCCTTCAGCGTCCCGAGGCCCGAACCACCCGACCTCGACCAAGCCAGCGTCGAGTACATCCTTCACGAGCTCGAGGACGAAAACTCTTGGGACGCGAGGAACATGACCGCCTCCGAGAGAGATCACGTTCGACACCGTATCCTCGCGTCTGGAATCCATCGGAAACGAACCCTCGCCTACTACGTGGCTCCGTTCGAGGACGAGTGGCGACGGCTGTTCGCTTCGAGCTCGAGTTTGGAGGAATTGGAGTGGCTCGCGTACGCCGGAGATGAGTTGCAGGAGATGAGTTGCAGGGATCGTTGGTATGCAGGAGGGACGAGATGGATTCCTCGAAGTCGATCTTTGACGCAAGGTCGAAGGAGGTGTCGGAGCGGGAGCCTCCTGGTCACGGATGGCGGGATTGGGAGGACTTGATCGATTGGGTGCTCTCTGGACCTCCTCTTTTCAAAGAAGAACCCGACTTCGCACCTGCCTTCACTCTGGGTCGTTTCTTCACTCGATTATCTTAGGTCAACGTGAGTCACTCCCCTTCTTTACCTTCTCGTCGTTCGAGATCGAGATCGAGAGAACTGACGCGTCGTTCTCCTTTCGTTTCCCTTCCAGCCTCTCTCCTCCCGTCCCCTCGCCTCACACCCTCATCCCTCCCCTCTCAAGTCGTACCCTCGTCATCTTACCGCGCTGGACGGGATCTTTCTGGTCGTCACAAAGCCGCGTCGAAAACGTGAGCTTTCCGTTCGAGTCTCGTCCCATCCTTCCCGTCGACAAGTTCGCTGACCTTCCCTTCCCCTTTCTCGCCTTCTCGCAGATATACACCTCACTAGCTACATCGCCTATGCATGAATCTACCCCTCGTATCCTTATCTCGACCCACTGTCGCCCAACCTTCCCACCTCACATCCCGTCCCGCCTCGATCCCGTCAAACCAGCTTCCCACCCGTCCCTCCCCCTCCTTCTCCCCTCTCTCCTAAGATGCTCGGACCCCTGAAGCAAGCAAAAGCAAACCCATGCTCTGCTCAGCTCGAGCTTGCATTCACTCCTGCGTCTCGCGAAAAGAACTCACCGAGCCTTAGGTCGAGGACCTTTCCTCGTCCGCTTCAAGATATCCTCCACCTTCGTCTGTCGATCCTGGACAGCCCTGCCAGCCCATCTTTCGAGTTCTGTGCCCTTCGGATTACGAGGTCTGGTGATGCGAGCTGCTGAGGTGCTCTGTAAGAGGAGGAGAGCTGCGAGGACGAGGTGGAAGAGTTGCATTTCGGCGACGATGTTGTTGATGGTTGGGTGAGAGGCAGGAGGAGCGGGTCGAAAGGTTGAGTTTCGCGTCTGTGAGGGACAGTTCGTTTGGATCCGACGAAGATCCGACGAAGGATTCCGATGGGAACGAATTCGTTCTTGAAGAGGCGTCGCGTCGACGCGGCTGATTTGAGAGTTGAACGAACGTCCTGTCTGCCTCCCGCCTTCCCTCGTCGTGCTGAGGACGGGTCCATTCGTTAGCAGACGCATATATAGATACCTCGTCCCCAGCTCGACTGCCCCCAAACCTCAACATCCCTCCGCCTCGTCGTGAAACCCTAATCAAAACAACACGCCGCGTCCCGACGTCGTCTTCCCGTTCGCCACCCGTCCTCTTTCACGAACGTCTGCACCAACCATCCCAGGAACCATAAACCCAGTCAGTACCCAACTCTCGCAACAACTTCCCCTCTCTCCTGTCGAAAGCCAGCGAGTCAACTCAACTCACCTAGCAGGTCTCGGCCCCTTCCTCCTCCTCAAAATCTCCCTCGCGTTCGTCTGCCTCTGCTGAATGGTCCTCATCGTGTCCTTATCGATCTCCGACCCTCGAGCAGGATGCGCTTTGTTAACTCGAGCTCCAGGTCGAGTGGCTTCGGTTCCTTGAAGGAGGAGGAGGAGGAGGGAGGCGAAGAGGAGGAGGGGGAAGCGCATGTTGTTGATGGATTGAAGGTTGAGAGATTGAGGGTGGTTGATGGTTGATGGTAGTGGGGGAAATGGTGCGATAATGAAAATAAGGTGAGTGGCATGAGTGAACATCTACGATGAAACTTGAGCTGAGACTTTGGGCCGAAGATTTATGGTTTCCGAGAACGCGAAGAGGCGTTGCGTTCGTCGGCAGCGCCGACGCGTTAGGTTTTGGTTTCGTGCTCGCCATCTCTTACCTTTTACGTTGCCGAGATGCCCTATCTCATCTTCACGACAGTTCACGACTAGCATATGAGGTGAGACTACTTGATTGGTCTGGATCTCTCTGGTTGAAACGAAGAGAGAAGACAGCAGAAAGCCGACGAGGGCGAAACGACGCGTCGACGGTCGTTCTCTCGATCTCATCCTCTTCTCCTTTCTCTTACTTCCTTCAAGAACGAGTAAGACCATCGTCGTGAGTGCAGGCGACGAAAACAACAACCAAAATCAAAGGCAAAAAGAAGAGCAGCAGAAATCGAAGTGGATGCAAAAGACGAAACTCGAACCGAACCGAAACCGAAAGCAAAGCGACTCCCTCCTCCTCACTTGAGCCTGACCGTAATCTCCCCGAAATCCTCCTCCTGCGACAGTCCGATGATATCCTTCGTGCAGAGAACTGTTCCGTTTCGCGAACGAGGGAGGGTCAGTCGAGTCGCCTCGCGTCGAGCGAAGTTGTCCAGTCCAGCGGGTCCAAGACGCACCCAAGCACTGGTAGAACCCTTTGGCGGCGGCGGAGGGGGTGCAGCTGTATCGAATATCAAAGTGAGCTGTTCAGTAAAGGCGAAGGTCGAAGGGGAAAGGTGAAGAAGGGAGGGAGAGACGAACCTCTCGACGGGGACGAGCACGGAGAAGTCGATCGAGAGCAAGGGTTCGGCTTCGTCCTCTCCTTCTTCGTTCAGAGCAGGGGAGGGCTTGGGAAGGTCGACGACCATCTTCTTGAGGTATTCGAGGAAACTGGTAGGGGAGGGGAAAGGGAGGAGGGACGCTCAACGACGCGAAGGGACGAGATGAGGACGGAACAGGAGGAAGAGAGAGGAACGAACGTGTAGCTTTGTCTCTGTGTGAGCGAGGGAGTCGAAGCGAAGACGTCAGGAGGTGGTCTTGGGGTTAGCAAGAAAGATGTGGAAAAACCCACGCACCTCGAGCTGGAGAATTAATGCGATCAAACTCGGATCAGCCGCGAAGTCCCACCTCTCCTCGACGCGTCGATTTCCGCCCAACCCAAACTCACCGAGAACGTCTCCACAACCTCTTCTCCCTCCTGAAGATACCCTTCATCCTGAAGCATCTCAGCCTCGGGATAAGCTTCAAGTCCAACCAAATCCAGCCGTGCAAAACTCGTCAGCTCGACGCGTGTCTCAAAGCACCTCGCTCGAAAGGGGAGAGAGGATTTGACTCACCAGCCTCCAACCCATCCTCCGTCCCGACTCTCGAAGGTCTCCCGAACCTATCGACACTTCCCGAGCGATGAGAAGAGACGTACGATCCAGCTCGTTGATGTCGTCGAGCGGCGAAGACGCTGTGTTCAAGGAGGGCAGGAGAAAACGCGACGAGTCAGCGGGAAACGAAGGCGGGGAAGATTTGAGGGGGAGGAGGTTTTCGAACTCACTCAGCAGCAGCGAGAGAAGGTCTTCCGGTAGTGCTTGGTCGTCCGTAGGAAGAGGAGCCAGGTCCGAAGCCGCCGTCTGTTCGAGAAACGAACCAGACGAGTCAGCGACTCATTCGTTTCGAGAACGGACGAGGAGAGGTTCTTCTCACCACCGAGGAGACCAACAGACGACTCCCTCCCTCGTCGTTGAACCGAGTCCCACTGTGGAACGAACGAGAAGAAGAGAACGTGTCAGAAAGCTCGTAGGGAGAGGGGAGAGAGACGCGTCTGATCGAAACTCACCGGAGCCGATGAGCTCTTCCTACTACTCCCAGCTCTCCTCCCAACCTCCGACTCGTCCTCCTCAGATCTTCGAGTATCGTCTCCCTTGAGAGCTGTTCAGACGCAAACCGAAGCGAACCGCGAAGTCGAGTCAGCTCGCGTTTTCGCTCGTGCGAACCAACCCGCCCTTGCCCACCCAACCTCCCTCGGCTCCTCGCCATCGTCGACTCACGAATCGAGTAATCCACGTATCTCTCCATGTGCTCGTCTCCCTCTCCCATAGGCTGGACGTCTCCCATGTCGAAGCCGAAGTCGTCAGGGTACGCGAACGGTTGTTGTCCCTTCTCCTCTCCTTCCTCGGTTTCGGATCCTTCGCCGGCGGCTGAGACGCGTTTTCTCTTTCGCTTGGTTCGGGGTTTGGGAGCTGCAAGAGGAAGGTGGGTGGCGAGAGGAGGTGAGGGTGGTGGGAGTCGAGGAGGGACAGGGTAGGAGGAGTCAGCGAGACGAAGAGGAGGAAGGGACGTTCGAGGGAGAAACGAGAATTGGTGCGACTCACTTTTGATGAAGGACTTCTTCTGGTTCTGCTGACCGAGGATGCTGAGATGAGGAATGAAGAGAAAAGGACAAAGGGGTCAGCCGCGTCGAAACGAGCGAGCGAGCGAAAGAGCGCGTCGAGCTCGGACGAACAGGTTGACGAGTTCAGGAGCTTGGACTGGAGCCGAGTCAAAGAACGAGCAAAGACGAGTCAGCATGATTGTTTCGAACGAACGAGGAGGGTACCAAACTCGACAGACTCACCACCCCCAACCGGAATCCCCTGCAACAACCCCACCGCCGCCTCCTTCGCACTCTTCTCCGCCTGCTTCTCCTTCGCAGCGTTCCCTTGCTCGATCATCGACTTGACGTAGTCTTTCCTCCATCCCTTGATGACTGCGAGACGAGCGGGAGACCAAGCCGAGAAAGCGAGGAGTCAGTCTCGTCTCGTCCCTCGAGAACGCGAGGAAGATGGGTCCGAGGGAGACTGACTCACCGTGATCAGGATAAGTCAACTCGTCGTCCATCTTCGCGAGCTTGACGGTCTTCTTCTTCTTGGATTTCCCAGTAGCTGGACCTTTGAGGATCGAGGCGAGGGAGGATTCGTCGTCCTGTGCGTCGTCGTCGCGTCGAAAAGAGGACGAGTCAGTGCGCGTTCGTGCGAGACGAGCGAGGACGCGTCGAGTTCGACAGCGAGCACGGTTACGAGGATGAGGATAAGATAAGATGGGGAAGAAGGAGGAATAGAGAGGGAGAGAATGGAGAGGGAAGAGAGTTGGGAAGAAGAACAACTCACGAGTAAAGAGGATTCCGTCGCGTCCTTGGGTCTCATCGACTCGTCGATGCCAGCCATCGGTTGACCTCCATCGTCCGCTCCGAATTCAAATCCAGCTCCGTCGTCGGGGTACTGATATCCATCGTCACTGCGAAAGAGGGAAGAGGAGACGCAAATGGAGGGAGAGAACGACGCGTCAGTTTCGAGTTCGACCACATCGAACGAAGACCCGAGCAAGTGAGAGCGAGGGAGACGTGCGACTCACCCCCCCAGCCCCAATCCACCAGCCGAGCTACTACCAGGTCTAGCACCCCATCCAGAAGCTCCTCCGTCCAGATCCATCGCCATCTCGTCGTCTCCGAGGAGGCCAAGTCCGAGGTCGACTCCCGGTTCGAACTCGACTTCCGGTGCGCCTTGGGAGGCTCGATGATCCGATCCAGCGTACAGGTGAGGTTCGTGGAGGTTGCTGCGACGTGAGAAGAGTCGGAGGGGAAAGGAAAGGTCAGTAGAAGGAAAGGAGGGAGGGAGGGTGGGTGGGAAGGAGAAAGACGCGACGAGACGTGAACGAACATTCGTGAAGGAGATCCAATGGTACTAGCTTTTCCACTTGCTCGTGCTCCTCGTGCTCGTTCTATTCCGCATCAGACCACACCGTCAAGCAAAGGTCGGAGGTCAGCGGCTCGCTCGAAACGTCGAAGGAACGAAACGAGACGCGACGATAACTCACCTCCCTCCTCGTCTTCCTCTTCCTCCTCCTCCCCTGTCCTCGTGCTCTGACTCAAACTCGTCGCCTTCCCAACTGACAAAACAGGCTCTCCAAAGTTCAGGTTGTCCCATTCCTACCCAAGCCCAAACCCAAACCCCAAACGAAGGTCAGCTCTCCGTCGCTCGGAACGAAACTCGTCGCGTCGAACTCACCTCCCCTCCAAACCCAGCAGCCATCCCGAAATCCAATCCGAATCCAAGCATGTTCTCCTCCGGTGCATCTAAGTTGCTCGTGTTGGCTCTGCTTTCCGTCCAACCAAAGCGCGAAACGAGGTCGGCTTCGAACGACGAGAGCGAGAGGGTAGGGTGAGTTTGTGACTGACCTCGCTCCTCCATCATCAGGCATGTCAAGTCTTCTCGGCCCTCCAGCAACTCCAGCTTTGCCTCCCTTGACGTAGTCGTTCAGCATCGGTCGGAGGGCGAGGAAGAGGTGGGTCGCGTCGGACTGCATGCCAAACGAAGCACGACGGTCAGCGAGGCAAGAGGGAGGAACGAGGAAGGAGAGGGACGAACGGAAGTGACGGAAACTTGGAGATCGTACACCCTACGAACCAAACGAGTTGTGTCAGCTCTCTCTCGCTCGTTCGCTCGAAAAGATAAGAGACCCGTCGTACTCACCTACAGACTCCCAGCATCAAATTAGCACTCAACCTCAACCCAATCACGACCTTCTCTCCCTCCTCCCCGCCCTCTCCTCTCGCACCCTTCTTCTTCCTCCTCTTGACAGGCTTCTTCTTCTTCGCCTTCTTAGCCTTCCTCTTCTTCCCTCCCTCCCCATCTTCCTCTTCCTCTGACTCGGAAGAGAGATCGGAGGAGGAAGGGGAAGGGGAGGGAGTAGCAAGACCTGAATCGATTCCTCCTGGTTCTCCTGCGACGATTTGTTCACAGGCTTCGGTGAGGTTGAGTTTGATCAGGTCGGATTTGGGGAGGGAACGTTCCTGTGACGTGGGTGCGGGCGTGGGTGGGCGGGTGAGCGAGGCGAGGTGAGAGGTGGTAGAGGGGGAGAGGAAACGAGCGAGGGAGGAGGAGAGGAGGAGGAGGGAGAGGAGCGAGAGGAGATGATGGAGAACGACGACGACGACGGGGGTCAGCTCTCTCGCTCGTTTCTCGGAACAACGAACAAGGAGAAGAAGCGACGTACGTGAGATCCAACAGTCGCTGCCAACCTACACATATCCCAGCCCAACCCAAGAACGAAACGAAGGAAGATGAGCTCCTCGTTTCGCTCGTTCGTTCCTCTCGTCTCCCTCTCTCGTCTCGACGTACCAAAGGATTCCGAATCTATACCAGCATCAGTGGAGCCAAGCAGCGAGGTCAGCTCTCTTCTTCTTCCTCTGGAAAGGTGTATAGAGAAACGAGATGGGCGAGGACTCACTTCCCCTTCCTCCCAAGCGAAGCAGCTACAGCCTGTTCGATATCGATTCGCCACACCCAACACCAACACCAACATCAGCTCGCTCGTTCTTCTATACACACGCGCGGGAGGAGGGGAGGAGAGGGGAGGGACACGTACGTTCGAGAACATCTTGAACGAACGAACGAACGAACGAAGGGGTGAGAACGGAAGGGGAGGGGGGAGATGGTGGTCGGGAGCGAAGGAGTGAGAAAGGGTCAGCGCGCGTGATCTGTAAATGAGGAGGTGAAGAGGTGAGGAGAAGAGGGGACGCGACTGTTCTTTGGTCTTTCCTTTGTGTTTGGGGTTGGTATATAGGGAAGCAAGAAAAGGGGCATTACTAGAGAAGAGAAACAAAAGCAGTTAATGATGTGTGTAGAAGTGCGAGAAACGGGCAGGGGTGAGAGACGACGCGCAAGACGAGGGAGAGATACAAGAGCAAGGGTTCCCAGGGAGGGTAAGTAAGAAAAAGGAGAGAGAGATAGAGAGGAAGAAAGAAAGAGGGAGATCTAAGCCACGACGCAGCAGGAGTTTTGCTGTCGGACGCGAGGAGGGAAGAAAGGAGGGAGGGAGGTGGGAGTCAGCGACGTGCGAAACGAGGGAGCGAGCGAGGAGACAAGCTGGGTGCATTGGGTGGGTGGGTCTGGTAGGGAAGGAGGCAAAGGGACGTGAGCTCACCTTCTTCGCCGTCTTGTAGAACATCTTCGACTGAGCGCTGAGTGCGTTGGACCGTTCGACGAGGTTGTCGAGCTTCTCTCCTCGTTCGAGGACGGACTCGATGGTTTTGTGCTGTGGAGAGACGAGGAGAGAGAGGGTCAGCAAACTCTTCTCAGGTGCGAGGTGTGCGAATGGGGACAGTGTGTGGCAGAGGAGTGGTTGGCGCGGAGGAAGGAGCTGGGTGAGGTAAAGGGAGAGGGGACGAGATCGAGCGAACGAGAGGCGGAGCGTTCGCGTCCCCTTGCTCTGACCTGCGAGCCCTTCATGCTCGAGCGATCAGGGACCGAACCGTCGAGCCTCTGCATCGTAAGTCTCGATCAAGAGCTCTGCAGGACGAGTCGAGGTCGCGCGAGCTCGACGAAGAGGACAACGACCGACGATGCCTCCTCCTCCTCCTGATCTTAGGTCCCAGCTCCCTCCTCCCTCTCCCAGCACATCCCTCCCTCCCACCAGGCTTTCTCCCTCTTCTCCCCAAGGCAAGCCATCTCCCTCTCTCCCTCCTCCCCAACCCAGCCCCATCCCTCCCCTCTCCGCCCTCCCTCCCCTCGCAACCGAAAGTCAACTCTCGTCGGACTCACCAAAACGATCTTGGTCTCATCCAACTCCTGCTGAACCTTCATGATGATATCGGCCTGCTTAGGATCCTGGTACTTCCTCACGTACTCTGCCAGCTTGGCGTCCCCGACGGCCTTGGACCAGGATTCCGAGGTGTACTCGTCCAGAACCTTGTTGAGCACGGAGAACGACACTCGGACGGGGTAGTCGGTCGAGGTGATGAGGACGGCTGCGGATGAGCGAAGAGAGTTGGAGGTGTGGGAGAGGGAGGGGGTGGTGGCGGGGAGTTGAGTGAGGGTGGGCGGGGAGGGGAGACGAGAGGAGGCGAGGTGAGAGAGGGGAGGCAGGAGGGTGCGAGCGTTTGGGAGTTTGGGGAGGAGGTTGAGGTTGGGAGCGAGCGAGGGAAGAAGGGTGGATAAGGGGAAGATGAGAAGAAGCGGAAGAACAAGATGTCAGTACGACTGCTGCTGTTGTTGCTCTACGTGGAAGGTGAGAAGAAGAGGGAAGGAAGGGAAGGAGGGGATGCCCGCCAGCGAGCGAGAGGGCCGAGTCGAGCTTGAGACCGTGCTCTCTCTCTCTCTCCTCCCCTTCTAACCTCCCAGTCGGGCTCAAAGAGGCTCTCTCTCGAATCTAAGCATCTCCGGGTCACTCTCCATGTCCTCCTTGAGCTCTCTCCTCGTCGGCCTCCTCGTCCAACCTCCTCATGGCTCCCTCCCTCCTTCCCTCCCCTTCCCTCTCCCTCCTTCCTCACTCGCTCTCTCGTTCTGTGGACTCACCAGCGACGTTCCCCTTCCTGTACACACTAGCTGAGTTGCTCCCCTCTTGAACGCTCTGCCTCTGCCCATCGGCTGTCCGAGAAGCGACGGTGGAGGCGAGGAAGTTGAGCGCTTCCTGAACCGATCCTTTCGTCAGGAAAGAGTAGTCCGAAAGATCCGAAGCCGTAGAGAACAGGGTAGCGCTCGAGGGAGTGGGGAAGGTGTAGACGGAGAGGGAGAGGACCTTCATGGCGGAGAGACGAGACGAGAGGGTAAGGTAGGGTGGGAGGGAGGGAGAGTGAGCGTTGCGAGACAGGGAGAGGAGGAGGAGGCCGATGACGCTCGTGCGAGGTTCCTTTGTTCGATTCGATTCGTTCTGCTAGAGAAGGTTTTCCTCTTTCTTTCGGAGTCAACTTGCGAGAGAAGAGAGCAGTAAGAGTGAAGGACTCGACATAGGCATCAGAAAAGGGTATCCAAGCGAAGAGGTCGGGACCGTAAGAAGGTAGAAGAGCAAAGACGAAGACCCGAGAGGGCTGAAAGATGGGTTGGTAGAAGTAGAGAGAAACAGAGAGGGAGAACATCTAGTTTCCGAATCCGTAAAGGGTTCGTCCCTGTCGCTTGAGAGCGTAGACGACGTCTGGGAGAAGGGAGGGAAGAAAGGAGGGGACGAGGAGGTCAGCGACGCGTTCGATGGGCGATGTATGGAAACGAGCTAGAAGAGAAGGATGTGCTCACCAAGAGCAGTAACAGTCTTCCTCTTGGAGTGCTCAGTGTAGGTGACAGAGTCTCGGATGACGTCTGAAGAGAAGGAAGGAGGGAAGGAAGGGGAGGAGAGGTCAGCTCGTCCGTTCTCGTCAAGCTCGCCTTCGTGCTTCGTTCGCTTCTTCCACCCGCCCCGCCACCTCCTCCTTCTCGATTCGCCACCACTCCATGTAGTCAACAGAAAGGGAAGACTCACTCTCAAGGAAAAGCTTGAGAACACCTCGGGTCTCCTCGTAGATCAGTCCACTGATTCGCTTGACTCCTCCTCGTCGCGCCAATCGTCGGATCGCAGGCTTGGTGATACCCTGAGGGAAGAGAAGGAGAAAAAACCTGAGTCAGTTCTCGAGAAATCGAGAAAGTATAGTAGAAGTGGATGTGCATAATATACTGACCTGGATGTTATCTCGAAGAATCTTCCTGTGTCGCTTGGCTCCTCCCTTTCCGAGTCCCTTTCCTCCTTTTCCTCGTCCAGACATGTTTTGAAGTAGTAAAGTGGGTGGGAGGTGGGTGAAGAAGAGGTGGAGTGTTGGTTGGGGGAAAAGAGGAAGGGAGGCGAAGCGAGGGCGGTTTTGACTTTCGAAAGGGAGAGGCGGAAACGGGATGCGCAGGCTATCAGAAAGTAAGCAGGAGGATCGGTAAACAGCTCGTCTCGTCGCGTCTTCGAGTGGGCAGGATCGGAAAACAGATCATGAGATAGGTACGAAAAGCTGCTGACAGGTGAACATGGTGCTCTCTTTAGCTCCAGCAACCAAAGCATAGTACTCCGAGCTCTGGGAAGGGTGGTAGACTCGTTTGAGAGAAAGGGAGAAGAGATGTGAGAACCCTAGTTCCCTACCTTCCCCTTATATTTGTGCAGATTTTGAAGACAGGTAATCCATTCAGTATACATCTCCCAGAACTCATGAGTTTTTACTGCCTAATCACAGATCCAAATCCTGCCCAAACCTGGCGAAGCTACACGTCGCCTCGGCGCTTCACTTCCTCGATCTTCCTCTCCCCTCTTCTCCCCTCCTCCTCTTTTCGAAACGAAAGAAGAGTCGTTTGTCTCCCCCTTCCTTCTTCTCTCTCAACCACATCCTTCCCTCTCTTCTTCCCCTTTCAACTCAACTCTACTACCATGGCTCGAACCAAGCAAACCGCCCGAAAGTCTACCGGAGGAAAGGTGCGTCTCCTCATTCAGCCCTCCCTCCTCCCTCCCTCGTCTCGTCTCGAGCTGACCTCGCTTCCTCTTCTTTCTTCACGATCTTCAGGCCCCCCGAAAGCAGCTCGCCACCAAGGCCGCCCGAAAGTCGGCGCCTGCCGCTGGTGGAGTCAAGAAGCCTCACAGATACAGTGAGTCGACTCGTCCTTCAGAGGTGTTGAGCTCGAGCTTCGACGAACGAACGAAGCTGACCTTTCGTCTTCACCTCTTCCAGGACCCGGAACTGTCGCTCTCCGTGAGATTCGACGATACCAGAAGTCGACTGAGCTCCTCATCAGGAAGCTCCCCTTCCAGCGACTAGTTCGAGAGATCGCTCAGGACTTCAAGACCGATCTTCGATTCCAGTCTTCGTTCGTCCCTCCCACTCCCTCCCTCCCTTGCCATCTCCTCTCAAGCTCAAGCTAACCTGTCGTCTTCTCTTCTTCGCTTCTCCCTCACAGCGCCGTCATGGCTCTCCAGGAGGCTTCCGAGGCTTACCTCGTCTCCCTCTTCGAGGATACCAACTTAGCTGGTGAGTCTTCGTCTCTTCCCTTTCTCCTCTCGTCTTCCCTTACCTCGAAGCTGACCTCTTCTTTCTCTTCTTCGTCCGTTCCTCTACAGCCATCCACGCCAAGCGAGTCACCATCCAGCCCAAGGATCTCCAGCTCGCTCGACGACTCCGTGGAGAGCGAGCTTAAAAACCTCTCTCCCTTCTGTAGTTCGTTGAGGAGGAGGTGGTGTTGTTGTGTTTTTCTGTAACGTGGCCGTTTGTTTGCTCTTTTCGTCTTTGCTTTTCTACCTTTTACCGTTCGAGACTTGTTAACATGCATGCTCTTGACGCTCATACTACTACTGGTCTCGGTGCAAGAGGGAAGTTTTGAGGTTCGAACGATGGTCCGAGACGCGTCGAGGGCGAGTTGAGTTGAGCTCGTCCGTCCTTCTTCTCCTCCCGACGATGAGTTTGGAGAGGACCCTCGCGGGTTGTTGAAGAAGAAGATGACTTCCTCGCATGCTCTTCCGTGTTGAGTCTTCAGAAGGGTCTCGTCGAAGGAGAGAAGCAAAAAGAAAGGGCCAACACGATGAGCTCGAGCTCCCTCCCTCTCGCTATCGGTAGCGACTCTCTTCTTCCGCGGCTCTTTCGAGACTTTTTGTTTCTCGATTCCCAGCTACTGCATAAAGACAGTTGTTTTTGACTCGCTTCTCAGAGTGTCTCAGAGGGCGGGGAAAAGCTTCACGAGTCGAGAGAGCGAGCTCAAAGACGACGTCCTCCTCCTCCCTCACTCCCTCCATCTCCTCTTTCGCTCTCTGTCCCGTCCGCCGGGTACAGAAGCCCGGTTTTGACCCCGTCTCTCTCCAATCCCGTCGCTCCATGGAAGCTTTTTGAAGATGAGTCTGCAGATCTGCCTGCGAAACGTCGGCTGCTGTAGTCATGAACTTGGAGTCAAGAGGTCGAGCTCACCTCCCCTCCTCCTTCTCCAAGCTCTTCTCTCCCACCTCCTTCGCGTCCCTCTTCCTCTCTTGGCTCCCTCCATCTTCCCATCAGCATGAGACGCCTCTCTCCTGCTTCCCTCGCTTCCGAGGATGCCCTGGCTCTTCTCTGAGCGGTCGATAAGAGGTGGCCATGCGAAAACCCAACCGGAATTGACGGCTCCTTCGATCTTTCTTTGGTGTTCCTTTGGACCACCAACCATCACCTGCTCACTCTCGCACACTTACCAGCATGGACGATCTCAAGAACGCGCTTAGAGGGGTCGAGTCGGGGGAGGAAGCTGGAGCTGGAGGACGAGGGAAGTGGGATTGGGAGATGGATAGCGAAGGGAGCTCGTCGGACTCAGCCTCCTCGATTGGGAGCGATCTCCTCGAGCAGCTGATGGTGGATCAGGATGGTGAGCCTCGTCGTCTTCGTCTTCCCCAACCTCTTGCTCTCTCTGGGGCGCAGTGGATCGAAAAGGGAGAACGGACCAGCGAGCTGACACCCTTCCTCCTTCGCCCTTCTCAAAGGTCACTCGTACTCTGCCCTCTCTCCGTCCTACTTCCTTCCCTCCGATCTGCCCCTTCTCGCAATGCGAGAACTACAGTTCTACAACATGATCCTCGGTCACTACGGAGGTCTGTACCCATCAAGAATCGCAGACAGGCTCAACAGCGTCCTGTCTTGCAATGGAACAGCAGCCCTCGACGTTGGTGAGTCTCTCGATCCGCTTCGTCTCCTCCTCTCCATTTCTCTCATCTTCCCCGTTTTCGAGGGGGATCCCATCGTCTACCTCATATAGACCTCTCACGTGCTGATCAACTTTCCCGCTCGTTCCGTGTCAGGCTGTGGCTCGACAGGTTCGTCCGCACTCTCTCGTCGGCTCGTTTTGGATCGATCGTCTCGACGCGCAAAGACGAACCGGCACCCTTGCTTCTCAGGAACGCTGATTCCCCGCCTTCTTCATCGTCTTTCTCTCTTCCGGATCTTCTAGCTCTCTGGCTCATCGCGATGGCTAGGCTCTTCCCTCGAACGTCGCTAGTGGGCATTGACATCTTGCCACCGGCGACGGGCCTTCTCACGCCCTCGAACGTCTCTCTTGAAGGTTCGTGCCTTCTCATCTTTCCCTCTTACTCCTATCCTCTCCGTTTGCGTTGCTGACGCCTTGCTGTCTTGCCCAGTCTACGATATCACTCAAGGCTTGCCTTTGTACGCCTCCTCCCTTCGCGACGACGCGTCGAAATTCGTCGCTGACCTTTCGCCTTCTTCCCCGACTCTTATCCAGTTCTTCCTCGAGCTTCGCCTTAGTTCGCCACTCCCACCTTGCTCAATGGCTGTCGAAACCGTTCATAGAATACGTCGTCGATTTTGGACGAGTGCTCGAGTCGGGTGGGGTGTACTCGTTCCTCGAGCCAGAACCAGATTTTGAGGTGAGATCTCCTCCTTCCTAGCTTTATCTGTGCTCTTCCTTCCTCTTTCCTCAGATGTGCTCGACTGTCGCTGACCTAAGCTTCTCCTTTCTTCGTTCGACGCGCTCAGCTTTTTACCGAGGACGGTTCGCCTCTCTCCGAACGATTTCCTGCCACGGCTGCGTTTCAGCACTGCCGTTCGTACCTTCTCTCTCTACGCCCATCTGGGAGTCATCTTTCTGCTCGAGTAGCCCGCGATGATCGCTGACGTGCCTTCCTCCCCTTCGAACGAAACAGACAAACGACTCGCTCAGACGCGCGACGTCGTCTCTCCTTCTCCTTCCGGCGAAGGATTCGGTCGTATCGTTGAGGCGTCTGGCCTCTTTCACGAAGTTATCGAGGACGTTGTCCTTTATCCCATAGGAACTCGATTCGGTCAAGGTGCGTCGTCTTCTCTTTCGTCTCGTCTCTCGCTCGCGTCGGGCTCTTCGCTGACCTTCCTTCCTTCTACCCTCTTTCGCTTGTCACCGTCGCAGATCCAAACACCACCTCTGTATCCCTTCACATCCTCGACCACTTCGCCAACAAGCACAAGGCGTGGATGCCGAAACTCTGTGGTTTTCCCCTCGCGACGGCGATGGATCTGGAGGAGAGGTCGAGCGTCGAGCTCGAAGGGTTGAGGTTGTGCGCGGAGGGAAGAGGACTGCATATCAGAGCTTACAGCCTTACAGCAATCAGGATCTGATGGAGTTCAAGAGCTTGAAGGGAGGGAAGGTAAAAGGAGAGAGCGAGATCGGGAGAGGAGAGGTCGAGAGGGCGTCGCGAGGAGCTCGACGACGACGACGTTTTTCGCTTCCGGGAACGGTCCCAGGGGTGATCTATATATATCTAGGTGAGCACTCCTTTTCCACGCTCTTGTGGCGTGGGAGCAGCTTTTCCTCGTCGACAGGAAAGGCTCGCTCAGGCGGAGGGTCGGCGGAGACGCGTTCGGTGCTCTCGAGAGATTCTTCTCGACCGACGTGCGGCCTCCTCACGCCTTTGAAGCAGGCCGTGCGTCTCGAAGTACGCTTATTTCTTTCTTTAGACGCGACTTCACCCCAGTCCTCGTGAAGAGACGAACTGTGAACGAGGTTTTCAAGGCAGTCGCGTCCAGCAAGACGGGCTGAGCGGCCTTCTCCGTTCTTCGTCAACTTCAGGATGTTCAGCCCAGCTGATCACCTCTCGAGGCTTGTGAGCTAATCTCTTCGGGCTCGATAGTCTAGAGTTCTTGTTCGCTTCGCGGGGGAGTCGAAGGGAACTCTGTTGTCCTTTGACGGCCATCTTCTTCCTCCCTCCCCTCAGTCAGCGCTCTTCCATGCTTTCAAGCGACAGCACTCTCATCCTCGACCTAAGAATGGAGGACGACGAGCAACAGAAGTGGGAGACGGAGTCTCTAGAGTCCTTGTCTCCCTCCGCGTACGACGAGCTGCCGGAGAAAGGAGACGACGGTGAGCTCGCTTCTTCCTCGGTTCCCTCCCTTCCTCCTCTCTTCGCAAACCCATCTCCACTCTTGCTTCTACGATGCTGATCTGGATCATCCTTTTCCTTGTTCTCTGGCCTGACAAGGGGAGTTCTACGCCAGACTCGGAGCGAAGACGTCCTGGTTCCCCTCCTCGTCCAACCTTCAGACGACGCTGGAACGAATGATGCTCGAAATGCTTCTCCTCCTCTTCGGTGGACTCAACTATCCCTCTCGTGTGGAGACTCGTATCTCCTCGCTCTTGTCGGAACCAGACTCGGCGGTCCTCGATCTTGGTGAGTCGCGCTCTTCTTTCTCGTCTCCACATCTCCTCTCGAGAGAGCTGGCTCTTATCATAGGAGCCTCATCTCGGCAACTGCCTAGTACCTCGGCGAATGGTGATCGAGTGTTTTGCTTGGCCTTTTTCAGGTTGTGGATCGAACGGTAAGCCCTTACGACACGGGCGTGCTCTTCGATCTCGCAGGATCAAAAGCTGAGGTCTTCTCCATCCCTTTCTCGGTTCGTCTCGAAGCTTTCTGGCTCAACTCAGTGGCAGTCAAGTTCCCACATACTACGACCATCGGTTTGGATCTCATCCCTCCGAGACCTGAGCTTCTCAGTCCTCCAAACTGCTCGTTCGAAGGCGCGTCGTCTTGCTCTCTCTCGCTCATTTTCCCTTTCTATCTCCGGTCTTCTACCTCACCCTCGGTCCTCACCCTTCTCACTTCATTTCGGCGCGCTTAGCTCACGACCTGAACTCCGGAATACCCTTGTGAGCCCGTTTTCTCCGTCGAGCTCTTCGCTAGAGACGCGTCGAGGTTTCGCTCGCTGACTCTGAGCTTTCTCGTCCTTCCCGAAGCCCCGACTCATCCTTCTCACTCATCCTTCACTGTCACATAGTGAGTCTCACACATCCTCCAGGTCCTCAAGCACCGCTAGTCCTCGTCAGAGCGTCGCGTCGAGGACTCGAGTTCAGCTCCGCTGACTCCCGTTTTTCGGGCTTGCCAGTCCTCTTGGTTCGGCAAGCCGTACGAGTTCTTTCTTGGGGAGATAGCTAGATGCCTCGTCTCCAAAGGAGTGTACGCAATGTTTGAGCCCGAGGTGAGTTGAGGAGCGAGGACGGTCGAGCGATTCGACGCGTCGCGCAACGGATACTGACTCACTTCTCCTTCATTCAGCCTCTTCTCACGATCTACACCGCGGCGAGTAAACATCACGCAATCGAGCCCTTCCCTTCTAATATCCAAACCCTCACTGACCCCTTCCCCCCGTTTCATCGAACGCAGGACGGTTCGCCACTCGTGGACCGTTTCCCAGCGACCGCGACCTTCCAGCACGCTCGTGGGTAACTCTCAGGTCACAGAACTCAAGGCGATAGATATTCTCTGCTCTGACACCTCACTCCCCCAGATCACCGCCTGTCAGCTCTTCGAGGCTTCGTCGATCCCGTCGCCGTCGCAAGCGAAGGTTTCTCGTCGGCCGTGCACAACTCTGGGTTCTTCCACGACGTTCAGGAGGTTGTTCATCTCCTTCCCATCGGAAGACGAACAGGTCAAGGTGCGGTCGATCTCGACTTCTTCGATATCATCGATCCTCTAAGCTGACCTCTCCTCGATTCCTTTTTTCACGACGCGTCGAAACCCGCCAGGTCCAGCAGCTTCCGAGATCTCCACCAACCTCCTCGAACAATTCTTCATCAAACATCGACCCTGGATGCTCACTCTCTGTGGCTTCCCTCTCTCCACGGCCGAGGAGATCTCAGAGAAGAGTCGACTCGAGCTGGAGTCGCTGAGGGAGTGCGAGGAAGAGAGGGGAGTTTCGGCGAAGGCGTTTTGCTTGACTGCTGTTAGGGTATGATGAGATTTTGGGATCAGGTTCACTCTCGAAAGGAGACACTGTCATGCTGAGCGTAGATGAAAACATCCGATCGAAGCGTCGTGATCAAAAGGATAAAGAAGGAGGCGGCGCGTCGACGTCCGTGGTTCGAGGAGGGGACTGTCGAGGACTCGGGTGGATGGGAGGAGGTCTGGTAGATCGAACGAGAGAGATCAGAGTCAGATGAAGAGATCTCGGGGCATCGAAGAGCGAGAAGAGGAAGGAAGGAGAAGCGAAGAGACTGACTATGGCGAAGGAGAGAGAAGGGGACGAGAGTTGTATGCTTCAGTTGAGGAGAGGGTCGCTCTGAGGCGGCCAACGCGAGAAGAAAGAGGTCAGCGAGGGAGCGAACAAGACGCTCGCGGAGAAATAGGAGACTGGATCGAGTCTCACCTTCCAGCAACACGTCGCCGTCGCGTCTTCGAATCGGATTTGTTCGAGCAGCTCCTCCACGTTGTCGTATCCTCGATCAGACCAGAACTCCACAAAGGCACTCTGGAAGTCCGTCTTCCCCATCCTACTTCCAAGGCGAACTACAGTCTCCTTCACCTCACCAAACACCATCCCGCCCGAACCGAACTCTTCAAGAACCTCGTCCGTCAGCTCGTCCGTGTAGTCCTGGTCTCCCCACCTCGAGGTGAGATCGAAAAGAAGCACGAAGGGCTCTCTCGACGTCACGGAGAACGAGACATAGCTGCCTCAGATGATGTTGGTGAGGTGGAGATGGTGAGGGCGAGGCCAGTGAGTTGAGGAGGAGGAGGTCATACCCTTCAAGTTGAATCGAGGGTGTGCTCCTGCGTTGGACGACGTGTTCCTCAAGCCAAAGACGTGGACCCTTTGAGGATCGAGGAGAGGAAAGATGGATGCCCATCTTTCGAGCTCCTCGGTGTCGTCGATTCTGGGGTCGATCCCGATGGGACGAAGGGTGAGGAGGTCGACCGAGAAGTAGGAGGAGGAGAGGGGGAGTCGAGAGGTGGAGAGATTGAGGTCTCCTCCTCCAATGTCCTCGGTCGCGATGATGGCGAGGTTTCGAACGTAGTGAAGGGAGAGATGAGGGTGAAGATGGGGATGATTGAGCTCTGGTTTCTGAAGAGGAGAAGAAGGGAAGGAAGGGGAGGGGAGGAAGGAGGGGTGAGCTCGAGCCTCGAGCTCAGCGGACTCGGACGACCTCCCTTCTCTCTCCTGCGATACCTTCAGCGACTCGCTGCAGAGAATACATGACTTACCCTCGAGCAGAACAGCTTCTCCATCTTCTTCAGCCCGATGATCTCGACATCTTGGTATAGGATGGGCGAGGAAAGCTCGAGGAAGGCGAGCGAGACTCGGGAGGTGTTTGCGAGCGTCGAACGGTCGCAGAAGCGAAGGATGTGATGGTCGAGTTCGAGAGGGAGGTAGGGGAGAGGTCCTGATGACTGGAATGGGAGAAGGGACATCCTGGAGGCAGTCGAAGAAGAAGGATGTATCGATGGTGGGTGTGAGGCAGGAAGAAGAGGAAAGGACGAAACGAAGAACGAAACGCTCGAGCTCACCAAAAGGTCGCCTTCCTCTCTTCCTCTTCCCAACGCTGACGACCGAACCTAAAGATCATCCCAGATCTTCAAGCTGAGACGTCGTACGAACATCAACGACTGACCAATACCCAGACGCCGATCTGGCGGAACGACGGCTTCGCATGCCAGCATGTCCACGAGGTGACCAGAGGAGGCGAGCTGAAGGGAGAGTCGAAGTTTCTCCTCCATGCTTTAGTACTCTCGCCCTCAACTGTCACTTCCTAGACTCCCAATTCTCAAGAATGATACGAGCAGACGACGCCCAATCTGTTTCAGATTCAGAAGCTGTGAGTCGAGGACTCTGCTCTGCTCGAGGTTTTGTCTCTCAGCTTCAGAGTCGAGCGAGCGGTCACCCGAGCTTCCCTCCCCCTCCCTCTCGTTTCCTGTTCGCTTCAGTCTCTCGCAACTCTGACCCCCAGCATGTCCGAAGAGCTCTTCCAGGTCAACGATACCGGTGAGCTCTCTCTTCCCATCTCCTCCCGTCCCAAAGCGATCTCGCGAGCTGATCTTCCTCGTTCTCCTCGCGCTTCCTTCGACAGGTTCACGCTTCAGCGCTCTCAACGACTGGTAGTTCGTCCCAGATCCTGACCAGCGTGCGCATAGTGTAGTACTGACGTCTCGGTTTCTTTCAATTCTCAGTCTTCTGCCCTTCGACGACCCAGAGAAGCAGGCAGAGAGGAAGATTGCTCGCTTCATCTCCGCCCTCGCCGACGACCCTTCAGCCCTCTGGCTCGAGCATCGAAAGGGACTAGTCGACAAGGTTATCAATGCTACAGCAGAGCCAAGAGAGCTGGACATCGGTGAGCTTGCATCTGTTCGGTTCTTTGCGATTCGAAGTTGAGGAAGCTGACCTTCGCGTCTCGACTTGCTCTGGACGACAGGTTGTGGGATCGAAGGTTCGTTTGCACTGCTTCTTTTCGCTCAGATTTCACAGCTGACCAGCAGCTGTTGATTTTTTCAGGCGTGTGGGTGTCCGACGTTGGATCCAGGTATCCAGAGGCGGAGGTCATAGGCCTCGATCTCGTCGGCGTCGAAGTACCGTTCGTCTGTCTCCTTTCTCCTTCTCTCCCTCGGTTTCAAACTCACACCCTACCTTCCAATACTTTACAGATACCTTCCTCCCAACGTCAGCGCTGAGATCTGGGACGTGACTCAAGGCCTACCCTTCGTGAGTCCCCTCGACCCTCGCGCCCGTCGACGCGTCTCACCCTCCCTCATTCTTCCTCCCTTCTCAGCCCGACGGCTACTTCCACCTCGTCCACATCCGAGCCACTCTCTACTGGAGGTCCGAAGAGTACCAGCATCGCATGACCGTCGAGGCTCGCCGGGTCCTGGCTTCAGGAGGAGTTCTCATCATCGAGGAAAAGGACACGAGCATCCGAAGCGACCTCCCCGTTCTCCCTTGGGCTCATCTTCAGCCTAAGGGCGAGACCAAGCTTGATACGGTCGTGTACGGACAGTGAGTCTGGGTTTTCCTCTTTTTGGAACGCTGCTCGCGCTCGCGCGGCGAGCTGTCCTGACTGACTTCGACGTCGCGTCTCTTTTTCGTTCATTCCTCTTTCGTTCCCAGACTCGAAATAATGCTCGCTGAATGCCCCGAGGACCCTTCCGATCCTTCTAGTGGACTCCTCGCGTTCTCGGAGGTGCACGAGCGGGAGTTCGACGTGCATCTGGGGTGGAGAGAAGGAAAGGAGGGACAACGTGAGTTTTCGCGACGACGCGTACTTACGGCCGTCTTCCTCTTTCATTTTTCTCGAGCTGACCTGGGTTTCATCCTCTGACTCAGCTCCCTCGACGAGATTAGGGAATCATCCAGCTTGCGAGCTCATGCGAGAGGTCTACAGCACCTACACCAACATCCAACGCGTCCCGGAGAAGATCGGTGGAGTTCCATCACAAAGAGAGTTGTTGTTGAGGGAGATATCGAGATGTCTGTGAGTTCAACCTAGACCCGTTTTCTTTCACCTGTGCTCGGTTCATGAGCTCTGAGACGCGGGCTGACGCGCCCTGCCCTCTTCGTCGCTCTCCTTTCCCTCTTCGTTTGATCGCGACGTCGTCAACAGTTCAGAACGCTCAGATACAGGCTACTACATCGGCGTCAAGTGCCTCTTGGCTGTTCGAGCGTGATCCCCACTACTGCATGCCTCTTTCTTAAGCGATCGATGAAGAGTTGCGGGAAGGACGAAGCCGACGTCGACATGAGTCGAGGAGAACGCGTCCGTCGCGTGCGTTCGCGAGAAAGCGAGTTATGTATCGTAAAAACAGCTAAAGAAAGAAGCGAAAGAGTCCTCGTAGTACGTGATATCAGAGAAAGAGAGAGAGAGAAATAAACAGAAAAGCAGCTAAGTAAAATCGTCGAGGTCGTCGTGAAACCAAAACCAGAACGCGTCGTCCCCTCCCTCGTCCCTCCTCCCTCCCTCTTCCCATCCACCCTTCCTCATTCTCCACTAAACAACCTAACAATCATATACGCGACCGACCCCCCAAACCTAAACACAGCCAGTACGAGCACCGTGTAGAGCACGATAGCGAGGTAGAGCGAAGTCGATTGTTGAACTCCCTTCTCGACGGTCGAGGAGGTAGAGAATGTTGAGGTTGCTGTGAGGACGACGGCGACGAGGAAGCCGTTGGAGAGGACCCAGGAGAGGAGGAGTCGGGTTCGGAAACCTTTGTAGTAGTCTGGAGATGGGGAAAGGGGAAAGGGTCAGTTGAGGGAGAGGGAGGGAGGGAGGAGGGGTAAGGGAACAAGACGAGATGGGACGAGACGAGACGGACCTTCTTGAACATCTTCAGGCTTGGGAACTTCGATGACCTCCACGATGGGGATTTCAAGAACGTGGACTGAAGAAATTGTAAAAAGAGAGTCAGCTTCAGGGGCTCGAGGCGAAAGGAGAGAGGCTGGGACTCACTAGCGTCGTCGTACTCCGCATCAAGATCCTTCTCTCCGACCGTGACCTCGACATCGGCGTTGTGCTTGTCTCCTCCCTTGCCAGACGTGACGACTCCGAGATCCGTCGCGACCTTGTCTTGACCCTTGGTTCCCCAGGACTGGTGGGATAGAAAGAGAAAAAAGAGAGAGAGGTGAGCTGAGCGGCCGGTGGGCGAAAGAGGGGAAAGAGAGGGACGAGGGACGAACGACATCGTGCTGTTCGAAGGGATGAAGAGAAACGAGAGTCAGCAATGGTCGAACGAGACGAAGACGAGACTGAGACGTACAGTATTGCAGAAGGCGTAGACGTTCATGACGGAGATGTAACTGGAGAAGGAGGGAAGGCGTCAGCTTTGGTCTTCGCGCGACGAAAGGAAGAGGAAGAAGACGCGACTCACCTGGGCGCGATGAGCATGTACTGAACGAACGAGGTGACTGTGGAGAGCGAAGAGAGGTCAGTCGTGATTCCCAGCTCTCAGAGTCGACCTAAGACTCACTCATATGCCAAGGATCGTAGTGCTGAACGAGAAAGGCAAGGCGAAAGGTCAGCTTGAGTCGAGTGAGAAGAACAAGAACGAAGAGGGAACGAACGATGAGCGAGGCGAGGATGTAGACTCCGTAGGTGGCGAGCAAACTCAAGATGACTGCGATACGAGCGAGGAGAAGCGAGGTCAGTGAGAGTTTCAGAGGAAGGTGAGGCGAGTGAAGTCGACTTACTCTGAACGAAGGCAGCGTTTCCGAACAGATCGCCGACCGTCAAAGCGCCATCGGCTTTCATCACGTTGATGGATTGGAAGGTGATCCAGAAGGCGGCGAACTGGAACGACGAGAGAGAGAACAGGTCAGAGGGGTTCGGATGAGAGCTGGAGGAGTGCGAACGAACCGTCATGTAGAGAGTGACTGGGGAAGAAGGGACGAGGGTCAGTTCGAGTTTCGTTTCGTCGAGACGGGCGAACGAGATCCGTTACTCACTGACTGCGAACAGCACGAAAGCAAGGGTGTAGCCGATCTTCGATCTGTCGGAGGGAAGATCTGTCAGCGCCCAAGATCCTCGAGGAGTAAGAAAAGAAGCAGGCTCACCCTTTCGGTCGGTTTCCGAGAGCCATCAAGAAGCACGCGCTGAAGAAAAGGGATGAGACGGCGTCAGTTCGAGCCTCATCGCTGCTGAGGCGTCGAGACTCACATCGTGAGTCCACAGTAGACGTAAGTCAGGACGAGGTTGAGCCATTTCAGGGCGGGCGTGAAGGATTCCATCGAACTGAGGCGAGCGAATCGAACGAAGTCAGCGACGGGTTGATGCCCGCACGAGCGATCGTCTTCGCGAAGGACTACATAGAACTCACGCAGTGAGAACGTACTACAGAAACGAAGAGGCCGGTCAGTTGAAGCTCGAAAGAGTGAGACGGGGGGAAAGGACGTACGAAGGCGATGAAGTAGTTTCCCTTGGAAGGTCGAACGAAAATCAAGTCGGGGTCAGTCGAGGAGCGCTCGAACGGGAGAGAAAGAGAAACGACTCACGATGGCGAACCACGAGAAGATGAGTTGGATAGCTTGGTACAGGATGAGGATGTGAAGGAAGAACTTCCTAATGAAGGAGTGGTTGCTTCGGTAGAGGTAGTCTGGAGTGAAAGGATTGGGAGAGAATGTTAGCGACGCATTTTCGAAGATGAGCGGGAGGGACGTGAGTTTGCTCACAGAAGTGGAAAGTAGCGTGCAGACTCGCTGAAAGGTCAAAGAACAAGGGAGAAGGTCAGTCACGCCTGGCGAGAGGTCGTTGGACGAAAGAGACGAACCGAAGAAGGATCCGTTGAGCCATCGTCGTCGCTGAGAGACGAGGTCGGGAATCTGCGAGGATCGAGGCACGATCAGCCTCGAGACAGTGGTAGACGGAGAATGAAGGTCAAGCTCACCGAATCAGGTACATCGGTGACTCCCTCAGCGGACTTGACGTAGTGGAGAGTCCAGTGAGCTCCTCGCTTCGAGACGAGCTCCCAGCACAAGATTCGATCCTCGGCGAGGTCTGGAAAGACGGGAGCGAACGAGGTCAGTGCGAGGTCGTCCCACAGGAGGGATAGGAGTCGAGCTTACACATGTTGGCGTCGAAGATACCGGCGCTGAAGGAAGAGGAGAGCAGGTCAGTCGAGGTGAAAGCGAGAGGGAGACGCGAAGTCGAGAGAGAGGTTCGACTCACGAAGCATCGTGAAGTTCACCAAGGAAGTACTCTGCGAACGAAAGGGAGGTTAGCTAATATCCCATCGCTAGATCCGAGTAGTTCTATCTTACTTTGAAGAGGCTGGAAGCGGAGAAAAGCGAGTCGAGTGAGCAAGGGTAAGACCGGCGAGGCGAGCGAGGCGAGAAAACGAGAGAAACTCACTCCTTCTCCAGTCTTCTCGTCGTTCTGCACGGCGATGTATCTGAAAAAAAGATTCGGGTCAGCTGTCGAGAGTTTCAAAGGAACGAGCGAGCAGATGAGCTGACCTGTAAGCAGAGAAAGCTCCAGGAAGAACCGAGATGAAACCGAAGATGCTCTCGAGCGGCTTGTCGAGGATGTTGGACATCTGTGGAGAGAGTCGAGCTTGAGTCAGTCGAGAGGTCGGAAAAGAGAGAGGTGAGAGGTCAACGAACCTTGTACTCGAAGTTCTGAGCGGCGACGAGAGGGTTCTGGAAGAGAGGAAGGCCAGGGCGAGTCAGTAGACGCGCCGACAGAAGAGGACTAGAGAGGTCGATACTGACCTTCAAAAGTGTGCTCCAGTAGGGTCCCTTCAAGGCTACGATCTCTCCACAGGCTCCACCGACGTCCGAATTCACGTCGAAACCTGCAAGGCGAGCAACGCCAAAGTCAGCGTCGGCGAGAACGGAGTCGCGTCGAACGAGCGAGGACTTACTCTTCCACAAGTGGTAGATCGACTGAAGGAGAGGGTGACTAGAGTCAATATAGTTTCATATCAGTAATGAAGGCTCGAAACACTCACTCGAGGTCCAGGTTGCGTTCCAACATCGATCAAGACGCAGACGTTCGGGCTGAGGAGAGGACCGAAAGCCTGGGAGGAAAGAAGGCCGAGCGTCAGCGTCTGAGCAAGCGAGAGAACGCGCTGAGTGACGATGCTCACGTTGAAGAACCCTACACGAAAGAGAAGGAGGGAAGAGGGGTCAGGACGAGAGAGTCGAGGGAAGGAAGAGTCGACACGGCGAGCAACTCACATCGATGCGAGTTGAGCTTCTTCTGGTTCTTCTCCTTGAGACAGCTGTACGGAAAGCAACGTCAACGTCAGCTCCTTCTCAGATACTCATCAGTGAAGTACGAAGCGAGCTGACAAGAGCAACTGAACAGGCATCGACTCCGCGTTCCCTGGAACGACCTGCAGCTTCGAGTTGATCCGGAACTGAGTCGTGTACTCGTAGATGTGAGCGACCACGGGTTTCCCGTTGACGACCTGAGGAAGAAGAAGGGTCGCTTCAGCTCGAGAAGAGGAGAGGGAGCGCGGAGGAGGTAGGACTGACGTTCTTAGCTTGACCAGGTTGATAGCAACCGAGCTTCTGAATGACGGCGAGCGTTCGAGGATGGACCTTCGTCCGACCATCACTGACGACGCAGACGACGACCTGGAGGGACGAGAGGAAGTGTTAGTAACGAGGAGAGGTGGGAGGAAGGACGAGAGGGTCGAGACTCGCCTTCTGCCAACCAGTGTTCGACCAAGTCTTACTTCGCGACTTCGTGCAGAGGTAATCGATGTTCTGCATCACTCCTCGAAGGGTTCGAAGGAACAGCTCGTCGTCCTCCTGTAAGTTCGAAGAGAGGTCGTCAGCCTCGGAAGTCTGATGAGAGGTCGAGAAAGCGAAGGGACGAACGTTGTACATGGTAAGAACGATGAAGAGCTCGGTTCGACGCGGCGTCTCGTACAGGTTCTGTCGAAGAGCGTATCGATCGGACCTGAGAAGAGGGGAGCGAAAGGTCAGGTTCTGAATATAAAGATGCTATGCGAGATGAAGACTCACTTGAAGTCGTTGGGGTCGCAAGTAGCGGCGGTGCTGCAAGAAGGGAAGCGACGAGGTCAGCGAGGGAGGACGGGCTCGTGAAGCGAGAGAAAGGTGAACGAACTATCGCATGGTCGTGAACTCCTTCTCAGTATTGTTCGGGCAGTGTACGAGTAGCTTCGAGGGAACCGGAGAGTCGAGAACGAGGTGGCCCATGTAGAGCCTGGGGAAGAGAAGAACATGGAAAGAAGGGAGGAGCGAACGGTGAGCTCGGACGCGTTCTTCGAGCGAAGGGTGATCGAAGAAAGAGGACGACTCACTGAACTCGCTTGACCGTCTTGTTCCTCCTTGGTACTCTCGAAGGCACAGGACCGTAGTGAATGTTGTCGTCCTCGTCCTGCATTCCTCCTCCTCCCAGATCTGTCCCACCTCCGACGCTTCCTCCGTCGTCCCATTGACCAGGCATGTCCGAGGGTCTCCTCCCTCCTCTTCCTCCGACTCCTGTAGGCAACAGCGATTGCTCGTCGGTGCTGATGGAAGCTCTGGAAGGATGCCAGTCGTCTCCACCGTATCCTGGGTCGGCGTAAGGGTCGTGAGGGGAGGGAAGAGGTTGAGGACCGCCGGTGGGAGGGAAGTAGTGGGAGGAAGCGAGGGTGTTGTTGGAGTCGAAGCGAGCTCGAGGACCTGAGGGAGCTCCTGGACCAGCTGTGAGATGGGCTGGGGAGGACTGCGAGTAGGTGATCTGGGACATGGGGATGGGAGGTTCCTGAGGAGGAGGGGAGATGTAGCCTGAGGTCGATTGAGGGAACCTCGTATAGGGGGAGGGCGAGGGAGGAGAAGGCGAGCTGTAGCCACCGGTGTTGGGAGGAGCTGGGCTGACCGATGAGCTTCTCCAGTCTGGTTGCTGCTGAGCTTGAGGAGGAGCGAACTGACTGTACTGAGACTGCTGAGGTTCGGGTGGAGGGTAAGGGTTGTAGAGGGCTGAAGGAGGAGGAGGAGGGGGAGGGGGAGATTGATATCCAGGGTGAGGAGCGATGGGAGGAGCTGGATCAGAGACGAGGTAGGGTTGGTTGTTGTTGTAGTACTGGCCCTCATCGGGCTATAAAAAAGAAGAGCAAGAAGCGAAGAGCAACAAGTTAGCTCGAGGACGAAAAAACGGTCGAGAGAGGGGAAGGTGAGGAAGGAGGCGGGGGAGGTGAGCTTCGTTCAACTTCTTCCCATCTCTCCAGCACTCGTCCGAGCTCGAACATACACAGCTCGAAACGAAGCTCAGAAGGATATGCCCTGCTCTCTCAGCTCTGTGCGAGAAGGAGAGCAGAGGACCTCCTGGCCTTCCTTTCCTCATCATCAAAGGCAACCTCCTCTTTCTGAGCTTGGTCCTCCTCCATTCCCTCCCTTCGTTCGTTCGGATCCTTCCTCCTCTACTCGAGCTAGAACCTCCGTCACTCACATCAGTAGGGTATCTCGACATTCTGAAGTGACTCGTGCTAGGTCTTTGAAAGTTGAAGAACGGTTGAAGTTGGAGGTTGGGAGGCAGCCGAGGGAGGGGGAAGCAAGGGAGGGGAAGCTGTCCTCCTCCTCTCGCTCGGCAAATCATGACGCAGTTCAAAGGTGACTGACCCCTGTCAATTTTTCACTTCTCGCTCTCAAGAAGAGAGAGATCGATGAAGATTCGATAACAGCTTGAAAACTGTCGAAAGGTCGCTCGGTTGAGTCGTCGGGGAAAAGAAAGGCGGAAGGCGAACTTTGGTGAGCTCGACCGTTTCGTTTCGTTCTTCCTTTCCCTTTCCTCTTCTTCCTCCTCACGTCCATCGTCAATTCACCCCTCTTCCCGACCGCCTTCAGGATGTCTCTTCCCTTACCCCAGCCAACATCAAGACCTCTCCCTTTCCTCCCCCTCGAGCTCAAGCATCACATCCTCCGCTTCTGCGATCCCTCCTCGCTCGCCATCACCTCTCGGGTGTCCCTCGCCTTCCTCGAACTCTCCTCCCCAATTCTCTACCAGGACATCGAAATCGTAGGACTCAAGAATGTCGATAAACTTTTCTGCTGGAGGGTAAGTCAGGGTTTCTCTTCCCCGAGTCACAGGAGCGCTCGGAGGAGAGAGAGGGGAGGGCCTCAACACGACGAGCTCACATCTCCTTCCTTCTCCTCTTTTCCCTTCTCATCCTCCAGGAACCAACGCTCGACCATCCCCATCTCCATCCTCACCTATCCCTCTCTCAGGTCCGAAGCGTCGCCATCCAGGCCATATGGGGGACAGAAGGACGAAAGCTCCACCCTTCGACCTCTCGACTCGCTCCGACATCCTCCTCCCTTCCAATCGACCTCCTCATCCTTCGCCCCATCGGACTCTGGGACGAACTCTCAGGATGGTCTTCTATATTACCTCTCTTCAATCCGCGATCTGTACGCGTGGTTGGGCATCCCTGCAGCTCCGACGACTCGGTCCCTTCCATCGATCTCACAGGCGCGTCGTGGTCCAACCTCGTTCACCTTTACTTCAACAGAGTCGTCAGCGAGGGCTACATCGGAACATCACTTTCGGCGGAGGATCATCCACCAAAGGGACTTATGGTCATGTTCTTCGACCTCGCGTCGATACGGTGGGACGAGGTCGACGACGTCGAGCACGACCTCGTTCTGGAGCTCAACCCGGAAGGAATTGAGGAATGGGCTGAAGGGATACCCGCGGAGTTTGTGGTCAGAGTCTCAGAGGACTCCGATAGGGAGAGATTCGAGGATCAATTGAGGGGATGTTGGGAAGACGATGGACGTCTGGATGACTTCGACGCGTTTCGATCTCGACTTCGCTTCGAGATAGCGTCGCAGGACTCGGCTGACGAGCAGGTCAACCAGTAGAGGTGAGTACCTCCTTTCTTTCTCCCGATCTTTTCTCGACGCCCTGCTTATCAACTGACTTGCTCTTCTCTTCCCTTTCCCTCGAGCAAGGACGAGACGTGACGCGACCTCCTCGTCGCATCTCCAACAAGCCTCAGAGCTCCCTCGGAATCCTCCTTGGAACTTCATCTTCTTCCCTGGTGAGCCCTATCCGTTCCCGTCTACGAGCTCGACAGCCTGCTCCTCGTGAACGCTCGCTGACTTCGTTCCTCTCTCCTCGAACAGTTCCATCCTCTCTCCACCGCCACGACTTCTTCGCCCAAATCGTTTATGCCATCGCTACTCAATTCTCCACACGTCCTCTTCTGAATCTTCGCACCTGTCTGCCTCCCTCTTCGGACTCGCCCCGTTCGTCGCTCGTCGGTCGCCGGGTTCTCTTTCTTCTCGTAGGGTTGGGAAAAGCTCGTGAGTCTCAGTCCTCTCTCTACCATACCAAGCTGTCAACTCTCAGTTCTGACGAGCTTATTCTCCCCCTTTTCCCTCTACCAGGCTCACCCATCCGAGGCCTCAACGCGCCGCCGGATCGATCTTCCCACGAGCCCGTTCCTTTGTCTAGCTGTCCCTCTTCGTAGCTTACGTACCTATCTCATGCACGCACTTCATCTTTCTTCTCTCCTCTCTCCATCTCGAAGCAAGATAAACCCAACGCCAAAGGACGCGACCTGAGTGGGTCGAGACAGTTTTCGAGTCGAGCGTGATCACCCTCCGGCTACGAGAAAGGGAATCCACCTCCCCGAGCCTTCCTGTCCTCCCTTCCCTGCCAACACCCACCCTCTCGGATCCATGGCAGGTCCCACTCAACCAGTACCAGAAGTAAGTTCATTCCATTTTGATCTCTCTTCTCTCCTCGCTCCTACGAGGGACGGATTGAAGGGGCAGAGGAAGATAGAAGAGGGCGAACCGAACTGATGAGCTCCCTCCCTCCCTCCCCGCCTTCCTTCCCTCTCCCTCCGCATCTCCTTCCCTCGACGAACTAGACATTCAACGGACCCAACCAACCTCTCCCAGCCTCCAAGGAACTCTCATCCACCCCCAAATCCAGTCTTAACATGTCTATCAAGGTTCGTTCAGTCCCTGGAGGGACGAACGGGAGGGAGGGCAGGGGAGCCGAGCTCAGATACCCTCCTGCCTTCCTTCCTTCTGTTCCGTTTCCTCGTTATTGATAAGCTGATCCGATCCTCTTGGCTTGACGACCACAGGAAGACGGCTTCGACGCTTCGGCTATCCTCTCTGTTCGTTCTCGTCCTCTACCTCCTTCCCGAGCTCGCTCGCTGACGTCGTTCCCCTCCCCTCCCTCCTGCTTCGTTCCAAACAGACCCTTGCCGACTCGTTCAGCAAGATGTCCGCTGACGAGAAGAAGGCGACCATCAAGAAGACCAACGGAATCTTCTTGCTCAACGTCAAGAACAAGGAGGGAAAGGAGGCTTCGTGGACGATTGACTTGAAGAAGGATGGAGAGGTCGTTAAGGGCGCGAAGGGGAAGGCTGGTGAGTCGTTCGTTTGATTGGGTTGGGTTTCAGATGGAGAGGGGAAGGAAGGGATGGAGGGGTAAGATGGGTTGAGGGGTGAAAGTTGAGTCGCTGACCTTGGGTTGGTGGTTGGGAAACGAAGACGTTACGATCAACTTGGACGACTCGACTTTCGTTGGACTTGTGAGTGATCTTCGCTCGATCTCCTAGCACGAAACGAGATATCACGTTCTGACCTCTTGTGCTCCTTTGGTTCTTCCAGGCTGACGGAAGCCTCAAGTGAGTCGTCTCGACCTGGCTCGAACGCGTCGTCGACCCGTCGTCGTCGCTCGTTCATCGCTGACCCTCCTCGCTCGTCTTCTCGTTCCTCCTTCTAAGCTCTCAGAAGGTCGGTCGTCATTGAGTTGCATAACTCCACGCCTTCCTCTGACATCTTCATCTTCTTCCTTCGTCGTTGCTCGCTCACAGATGTTCATGCAGGTCAGTCGCGTTCGATTTGACGTCTCGCTTCGTCGACGGGTTCTGACCTTCTTCTCTTCCTTTTTATCTTATGTAGGGCAAGCTGAAGGTCAAGGGAAACGTCATGCTGGGTCAGTCCTCGCCTCGCTCGTTCTGCGTTGTCGTGAACTCGCGGACTGACGACGTGCTTTCTCTTCCATCGCTCGCCTCTGCTCCCTTTTCCAGCCGTGAGTACCTCTCTTTCTCGACCCCCTCTGTCCCTTCGAAGCTCGTCACTGACACCTTTTCTGTCTCCCGTCCTCCAGACCAAGCTCGACGGTGTTCTCAAGGGATCGAAGGCCAAGCTCTAAGCGCTCGAGTCGCGTCGACCCTCCTTCGACTTCTGGAACGGGATCGGGATTTCATGATTGTTAACGAAGAACGAGAGCAAGTAACCAGGCAGTAGAGAAGTGAAGGCTTGTGAGTTACTACCTCACCGCTCTAGGCTCGAAAGATTCGAGGATCGAGCGAAATCAAGCAGGCTTCGGTGCATCTCGCCTTCGGTACGAGTTCGACCGGTCTCTCCCATGAGCTTCCCTCTTCTTTTACGGCCTCTGCTTCTTCTCCTCCACCCCCATCATCCCTTCCTCCCCATCCATCTACACTCTCTCATCATGGCTACCACTCAAACAGTTCTCGGAGTCGAATTCCCTTCTCAGGTCTTCATCAACGGGTGAGCCCCTTCTCGTCCCTTCTGATTAACGAAGAACCCGAGGCTCACGCTGACTCCTCTCCTCTCGCTCTTTTGACGCTGCCAGCGAATGGGTCAAAGGTCAGTTCACTTTCTGAGAGGCACTTCTATCCCTCTTTAAAGCTGACACCTCATCTCGCTTGATCTCGAACGTGTAGGAACCGGAGAAGTGAGCTCACCATCTCCTTTTTCGTCGTCGAGCTCATCCTCATCCCCTCCCTCCCTCCCACCTTCGCCCTCTCGCTGACGCCTCCCTCTCTCTCGCCCCGTTTCTTTCGCTCGCTCTAGCCATTGGACGTCTACAATCCAGCTACTGAGGAACTCCTCGCTACCATCGACACCGCTTCCATCGCGGACGTTGATCTCGCCGTCAAGGCTGCTCGAGAGGCCTTCGAGACCACTTGGGGTCTCAACACTCCCTCGGCGGAGCGAGGACGACTCCTCTTCAAGTTCGCGGACATCATCGAGGCCAACTCTGGTACGTCGGCTCTCCCTTCCTCTACCGTTTCAGGCACCTTTGCATGTAGAGAAACCTTGGAGGAAGAGCTTCAAACTCGGACCAACCGCCGGACCCAACCGCAGAAGCTCGAGATTGACGGAGTTCCGCTTTTGCCATGTGCGTTTTTATTTCCCTCTTCTACAGAAATGATCGTCAAGGTCGAAGCTGCCAACAACGGAAAGCCTACGAAGTGGGTCGAGGCTGAGTTGGGAAGCTCGCTTGGAGCGATCAGGTACTTCGCGGGAGCGGCCGACAAGGTCTGTGGGTCGACGATTGAGGTGGACGATAACTCCAAGCAGGTCTTCACGAGGAGAGAGCCTATCGGAGTCGTGGCTCACATCGTTCCTTGGAACTTCCCTCTTATGGTGAGTCGAGTTCAAATCAAAAGCGAAGCGAAAGAGAGGTCGAGAAAACGCGCGCTGACTCGTCCGCCTTTCTCTGCTTCCCTCCTCGTCTTGTTCGCAGATGTGGGCTTGGAAGATCGCTCCTGCTCTCGCTTCCGGATGCACCGTCGTCTTCAAGACTGCCGAGGCTACTCCTCTCTCGGTTCTGATCCTCACCAAGCTCATGCAGCAGGTTGGGTGAGCCGTTCTTCCCTCGATTCCTCGTCGACACCTCGACGCGTCGATCCGGTCGTTCGTTTTTCTCGCGCTGACTCGTCTATTTCCCCCTCACCCTTCTCTCTCAGCTTCCCCAAGGGAGCATTCAACTTGGTCAGCGGTGTCGGAAAAGTTACGTGAGTCGAAGGGGACCGTTTTCAATCGACGACGTCGCGCTCGTTCGTTCCGTCGTCGGCTTGAGCTTGAGCTGAACCCCTCCTCCTTCACTCCTCTCGTTCTACAGTGGACAGGCTCTCGCTGAGCACCCAGGTGTCGACAAGATCGCTTTCACCGGTGAGAGTCGAGCCTCCCTCCTCGCAGCTCGTTCAAATTGTCGACTTACTCCTTTCTTCCCACTCGCTTCCCTTCCCAGGATCGACCGCTATCGGAAAGCACCTCGCCTCTACCGCCGCTCTCAGCAACTTGAAGGTCGTCACTCTCGAGCTCGGAGGTCAGTCAAACTTTGCTCAAACTTCCCTGCTCGCAGCTCGCAGCTCGACAGTTCGACTGACGCGACTTCTTCTTCTCTCGCTCGCTCAGGAAAATCGCCGAACATCATCTTTTCGTCAGCGAACCTCAAGGAGGCTGCTCGCTGGGCCGCTTTCGGACTCTTCGAGACTGGAGGACAGTCGTGCATCGTCGGTTCGAGGATTCTCGTGCAGGATACCGTGCGTTCCTTTCCGTCGTCGACCCCTCCTCTCGCTTTTCGAGCTCGAGCTGACACCTCGCCTCCTCCCTCTTCTCACATCTCTTCAGGTCTACGACGAGTTCCTCAAGCTCTTCGTCGCTGCCGTCAAGGAGATCAAGGTCGGAAAGGAGGACGACTCGTTCTACGGTTCTTTGATCTCGAAGATTCAGGTCAGTCGTCCGACGCGTCTTCGAACGTCGAGAGCCCACGCTGACCTGACCTGTCTCTTTCCTCGTCGGACCGACCGTGAAGTTTGATAAGGTCCTGAAGTACATCGAGACTGGAAAGAAGGAGGCTAAGCTCGAGACTGGAGGTGAGTTCTTCGTTCCGCTCGATGCTCGACGCGAAGGCGAGCGAACGAGGGCTAACGAGTCCTTGTCGGTCCCTTCTTCAAGGTGCCCGAGTTGGAGACAAAGGATACTTCGTTCAGCCAACGGTCTTCTCTGGAGTTACCAACGAGATGGTCATCGGACGAGAGGAGGTGAGTCATTCTTTCCCTTCTTTCTCACCTCGTCTGTTTCGAACCTCGACCTGACCTCGCCTGAAACCTTCTCCCTCGTTCGTGCCAGATCTTCGGACCCGTAGCCTGTGTTCTCAAGTTCTCCACCGAGGCTGAGGCTATCGCCATCGCCAACGATACCTCGTACGGTCTCGCCGCCGGAATCCACTCGACGGACGCGTCTCAGCTTCCCAGGGTGTCGAGGAAGCTCAAGGCTGGAACTGTTTGGTTGAACTGCTACTCTCCTCTGCATCCTTCGGTTCCTTTCGGAGGATACAAGTCGAGTGGTTGGGGACGAGAGTTGGGGATGAACGGACTCGAGGCTTACCTTACGACCAAGGTGAGTTGAAAGAAGGAGGGACAGACTCGACCTCCATTCCCTGCTGACTTCTCTCCTCTTTTCTTTGTCTCGACCTCCAGACCGTTCACCAATACTTCGGAGAGGATCTGCAGTGGCCTTTCCAGCTCTAGATGTTGTTTCTTCCTGCGCCTGGATCTAGATGCTGCCTCGCTCGATCTCGAACCTCTCCAGGAACGAAAACTCACGAGCGAGCTCGGACGCGTCGCTCGCAACTCAAGGTCAGGACGTTTCAAGAAGAAACGTGCTCGAGCCTATTCTGGAAGAGCGGAAATCAGCCAAGGGGGAGGAAAGGAAGGAAGGTCGAGCAGTTGTCCTTGGGAGGCGGGGAGGGGAGCGGGCGAGAAAGGGGAGGAGTTTGAAGTCGTTGATTGACCTCGCCTTCGCTGCCTGCTCGCCGAGCGATGTCGTTCTGCTCCCTTGCGACTTGGATTGCTCGAGCTGATAGGGCCGAGTTGGATGGATCTAAGAACATCGAAAGTCTGCGTCTTTCCCTCTGTGTCCAGATATGCCCTGAGATTTCGAGAGAGCATTCCTCTCGCGTCGCAACTCGACTTCGAACGCGAACGGGTCGCCTCCTCTGCCGCTCCCTTGCCGCTTTTGCCTTTCTCCCTCAGACCTCCGGCATTTCTGAAACGTCAACTCATCTATATATGAATTCGTCTTGTTTGTTTCATCACTTCGCCCGAAGAGGAAAGCGAAGGCGAGGACTCAACGACGCTTTCGACCTGAAACGCTCGCCTCCTCCCTTCGACGATCCGTCGAGAGCTCGGTTCCAAGGTGATCAGCCAGGATCACCCATCGGCTATATTGGTACTCTACTTTACTGAGGGAATGAGACAAGGTCTGAGTGCCGACCTGTTTTCGAGTGAACGTCGAAGCTGTACTTCTGGACGCGACGGTTCGACTTCGCTCACCTTCGACGTTGACCTCGAAGATTGAGCCTGGGTACCAGAGTGCTGAGACATGGGTCTTCTCTATAGCGAGTCGATGTGGTAGACCTTCGGGCAAGAAAAGAGCTCGTTTCCGACTCTCGTTTGCGTGTCGAGGACGGCGTGTTCGTTTGGCCCTCTCGGGTTCCTTTGTCGACTTTGCTCCTCCTCTGTTTGTCTCGGCAGAGTTTTTGCGTGGGTAGCTGTTCCTCTAGGATTGGTATACATCTCGCGAGCGAAGACATACATGAGCAGTTTTTACTGGGCGAACCTGAACTCTCAAAACAACTCGTGCTCGCAGCTCAGACTAGTCTCACCTCGAATTTCGCTCCGGTCTGCTAGCTCTGAAATCTCCGAAGCTGGTACATTCTCCGACGGCGGAGAAGGGAGAAGCGGCCTGATACGAGAAAATGCACAAGGGAGCAAAGCGGAACTTGTCGCAGAACGCCGTCGACGCGCGGGAGGAGAGCCGAGAGGGAAGAATCGAGCTGTCGAGAAGCACTCGCCTCTCCTTGCGCAAACTTGCCGTCAGGGGATGTCTCGTCCTGTTGTCCCCCTGATCTGAGAGATCTGCAGACTGCTGCCTTCGAGATGCAATCGCGTTGGCGAGGAAAAGAAGGGGAAGGGAGCTAGAGAGAGCTCAACAATCGAGGGGCTCAACTTTCATTCGAAGTGCAGGAGGTCCTTCAAAAAAACGAGGCCGCTTCCTCCCTTTTCTCCCTCGAACGGCCACCATCAGCAACGCCCTACCCACCTTCCTTTCCATCACCTCAACCAACCCTCCCTCCCCGTCGGACGATAGTACTCGAAACTGAGTTCTCCCCTCATCAGTCGGTTCACCAAGCCTCTCAACACCGAACGCCCCCCCATCATGTCGACAGCTTCCGTCCGAAGTGCTATCAGAAGCGTTACTCCCAACCCCAAGGCATGGTTCACAGCGGCCTACTGGACCGTAGAGTACCAGCCCTCCTCCTTCGCTCCTAGTTCTCGATTCTCCAACCTCGATGTTCGTATACTTCTTCCTCTGTCTTCCTCGCTTTCCCTCCCTCACCTCTCCTTCGTCCCTACCCCTTCCCCTCACGGCCCTCTCGATTTCGATCGACGAGCTTTGCTGATCATTTCTTCGCGTGTGTTCCTTCTCATTATAGATGGACGTCGTCCCTCCTCACCTCAGAACGTGAGAAAACCTTCCTCCTCGTCTCGCAACGCTAGTTCGCGTTGGGTCGCCGCCTTCACCCGACTGACCCTCGTTCCGTCGTTTTCCCCCTCTCAGGTGGCGAGCTTGGGACTTCCTCTTCCTCTGGTGCTCCGATGGTAAGTAATTGTCTCTCGCTTCGTATCCGGCGTCGCCAGGGGAGCGAGCGCGGTGGCCGACGGCGCTGGGCCTCCTCGACGATTCTTCTCGCTTGAACTCTCGCTCGTTTGCTGACCCCTCGCTCTTCCTTCTCGGTATCTTTCAGGTCTCAATGTCGGAACCATGCAGCAGGCCGGTTCTATGATCGCTCTTGGGTATGTCCTCGTCTCCCTCGTCTCTGATTTCGCGTCACTTTCCATCGTCGCGTCCTCGCGCTCGAAATGCTGACCTCGTCGTCTTTGCTCTTAGTCTATCGTGGAAGGAGGTTCTCCCTGCTCTCTTCATCGGAAACTTCATCATCGCTATGGCCGTGAGTTCATCTACCCTCTCTCATCATCTCTTCGCGGTTTCTGACTCGATCTCTTTCTCTCAAGGTCACTGCCAACGGGTTCGTTCTCGCTCCTCTTCTCTCTCGCCCTCCTCCTTTCTGACCTTGTCTTCTTGTCACAACCAGTCTTACGGGAGCCAAGTTCCACGTCCCCTTCTCTGTCGCCGCTCGATCTTCCTTCGGTTTCTTCGGATCCTACGTGCCCGTCGTCTCTCGACTCGTTCTCGCTCTCATCTACTTCGGTGAGTCTTTCGCTCTCAGATCTCGTCTCTGTCTCGGCTCTTTCGTTGGAGAAAAATCGGAATCTTCGTTCCTTCATGTACGGAGGGTCAATGCGAGGAGAAGAACGACGTGGAACTCGAAACGAAAGGAGAAGGGGTTCGTTTCGAAACAAAAGCTCGTCGCTGACTCTTCATTTCCCTCTCGCTCTCAGGTATCAACTCCCAGATCGGATCTAGTTGCGTTAAGATCATGTTGACCGCCATGTGGCCCAGCTTCGCGACGATGAAGAACCAGCTCCCTCTCTCTGCTGGAATCACGTTCGTCCAATCCTTTCTTTCCTCTGTCGTCGCGCGGCAAATCGTCGCTCAGGGAAAGTCGTCGTCCTGACTCTGCCCTTCTCTTCGCCTCTTCTTCAGCTCCTCGGGAATGGTCGCCTACTTCGTGAGCATCTGCCTTCCCTTCATCCTTCCTCCTGCTCAACGAAGACGACTGGAGGTTCGGCGCGTCTGACTTCGACCTCCCCTTTCGTCCTTCCCCTCTCAGGTCTTCTGGTGCATTCAACTCCCTCTCCTCATGATCCCTCCTCGAAAGATGAGGTACCTCTTCCTCTTCAAGTCTATCATCGTGATCATCGGTACGTCGCCTATCTTCTGCGAGCTCTTCCGCACGCAACGACAGACCCTGACTCGTTTCTTTTTCGTCTTCGCAGCCGCTTTCGCCATGCTCGGATGGTGAGTGTGATTCTACCTTCCCTCTCTTCGCTAGATCCTGATCATTCACCGTTCACTATCTACAGGTCGATCAAGAAGGCTGGTGGTTCAGGTCCCATCTTCGCGACCGCTTCGTCGCTCACTGGAACCAAGAAGGCTTGGGCTTGGGTCTCGATCCTCAACGCGTCCATTTCTGGAAAGGTACGTACTCTCGTCCCTCGAGTCGACTAGGGCGGAATGGGGGAGGAAAGGTCAACCTCTGAGCTGACCTCGTTTGCGTTCGTTCCTTTTCAGACCACCCTCGCCATCAACAACCCCGATCTTTCGCGATACGCTCGACGAGTCAACGATCAGTACTGGCAGGTCCTCTTCATCACCGTCACCTACGGATGTCTCTCCCTCGTCGGTATCGTGATCGCCTCCGCCTCGAAGGTCATCTACGGAACTGCCTACTGGGATCCTACTCAGATCATCGCTCAATGGCCCTCGCGAGCGGCGAGCTGGTTCGTCGCGTGCGCCTTCATGCTCGCCCAAGCTGGTACCAACATCTCGACCAACTCCATCGCCTCTTCCAACGATCTCACCTTCCTCTTCCCCAAGTACGTCAACATCAAGCGAGGAGCGTTCATCACCGCCGTCTTGGGAGGATGGGCGACTGCCCCTTGGAAGATCCAGGCCTCGGGAACTGTTCTCCTCAACTTCCTCAGTGGTTACGCTATCGTGAGTACTACTCGACGAGGGCAGAAGATCGATCGAAAAGGAAGACGACGAAGCTGACCTCGACGCGTCCGGTCTCTCTCGCTCTTCAGGTTCTTGCTCCTCTCCTCGCCATCCTTATCACCGACTACTTCCTCATCAAGGGTCGAATGCTCAACGTTCCCGATCTCTACCGACCCAACGGAATCTACTCTTACGGTCGATGGGGAGTCAACTGGCGTCCTTTCGTCGCTCTTCTCTTCTCCGTCGTGAGTTCAGGGGTCTCGTCTCTCGTTGTTTCTCGCGCGAGATCTCGACTGACCCGCTTCTCCTCGTTTTTGCAGACTCCCAACATCCCTGGACTCGCCGCCAAGCTCAACAGCAAGGTTCACATCTCGGACGGAATGAGCCACTACTACTCTTTCGCCTGGTTGAACTCGTGAGTTGACCTCTTCGTTTCTCGAATGAACGCGTCGTCGTCCTCTCTCGCCCTGACCCTCTCCCCTCTTTCTCTCCCAGGTTCTTCATCTCCGCCTTAGTCTACTTGGTCGTCGCCAAGTCCTTCCCTGCTCGGGAGACCATCATCGCCGAGGAGGTCTGGGACGACGACGAGGATGCGGAGGTCGCTTCAGAGGACATGGAGTTGAAGAAGGAGGTCGGAGGATCAGGAGAGGGTTTGCCTTGGGACGGACAGACTACCAGTCAGCTCGCTCACACGAGCACTAGCAGCGCCCCCAACAAGGAGCAGGTTACCGCTCTTTGAGTGTGTGACGCCCTGTAGTAGTTCTCTTCTCGTTCTCATTTCGTTTTGGTTCTTAGAAATATGTATCCCTCGCTCTCTCGGTCTCTTTACCTCTTTTTTGGATCTCACTGTCTTTTTCTTCTTTCATCTCGGTTTACTTAGATCTCTCTTGATGCCATGGATTCTAAACTAATATAAAAACGAGAAGCGAGCGAAGGGAGTCGTTCAGCTCGACGCTCGCCCCGCTTCCTCCCTCTCACCATCTCTCTCTCCCCCTCTCCCTCCCTCCCTTGCTTTCCTTCCTTCTCCAGCAGGACATGGGATGGCTATCCGTCACTTCCTCTCCCACCTCGCCAAGTACGACCCTCCTCCCATCTCTGGTAGTAGCAGCAAGCTCTCGACCTCTTCCCTCTTCCCCGCTCCTCTCCATCTCCACCTTCCCCCACGGCGACCTCCCTTCAAGTCGAGCTCAACAACCTCGCCTTCTACCAGTACCCACGCAGCATACTCATCCGCAGCTCAAGGAGGGATCGAGGAGCATAGCAGCAGTAGGGGTGGGAGTGGATGGATGGGAGGAGGAGGTTGGGAAGGAGGAGGAGGGCTGGAAGGAAGGAGGAGATTGGAGGAGTCGAAGCAAACGACGAGCTGGACGACGCTGGATGGCAGGAGGAAGCTTCGTGGATTCAAGCCGCAGCAGCAGCGAGAAGAGGGATCTATACCACACAAGGAAGAGGAGGTTCTCTTAGATCCCTGGCCGTCAAAACCTACAAGAGGAACGGACGTCCCTCCGCCTCGACCTCGTCCATCTCGTTCAACTCCTCCTCTTCAACCTCATCCTTTCCAGCATCGTCCATCCCAACCAGCATCTTCTCGTATAGATCTTCATCAAGACACCATCGTTCCCCTTCCAACCACCATCTCCACCCATCTCGACCTCTCCTCGTCCTCCCTCACTCCGCCTTCGGCTCATCCCGTCAACAGCCCGCCGGTCCTCGACCTCCTCCCTCCCTCCCTCGAATCTTCCCTCGAATCCCTCCTTTCCTCGCCCACCATCTCCCTCGAAGGACTCGGGATCGCTTCAGCGGACTTCTCTCTCGCTCTTCAACTCCTCGGAAGCCAAACCTCGTCGTTCTCGACTCTGGAGATGGAGGAGGAGGCGACTTTGACCCTCGAGGAGGTCAACGAGCTCAACAGGAGGAGGGAAACTTGTGCTAGGATGGTCTTGAAGTTGGCTGGGGAGAGGACCGTGCATCTATCTGCGGTAGACGAGTACTGGGTCGCGAGAGCCAGGTTGCAGTTGGGTTCATCGGGTGAGTTACGAGCAAGTCTTCCTCGACGCGTCGAATCAACGGACTGCTCACTCGTCGTTGTTTTCCTCCCCAGTCTCCGCCATCCCTCGCTCAAGCTACATCTTCTCATCCGATGGAACCCTCTCCCTCCACGTCCCCTTCTTTCGGACCTTTCTCTCCCCCACCTCAACTCGCCTTCAATCTTTCGAGGCCGTTCATCACTTCACCCACCTCCTCGCTCGCCTCTCATCCCTCGTCCAAGTCGGAACGAACCCCATCCTCCCTCGTCAGGACGTCTTGGCTATTCTGGACCTCATTCTCGAACGAATTCGAACTCTCAACGATCTCAACTCCCTCGATCTTATCCTCCCAGCTCTTCTCAACCGTCGTCGTCGTCGAGATCAGCACGACCAAGAAGTCTCGTTCTTCGTCAGGAGGATCCTTCAAACCTTCGACGGATCATCTCGCTCTAGCAACCGTCAGTCCATGGCAGTCTACACCAAGATCCTCGACCACGACGCTTCCTCCTACCTCGGATCAGCAGCCCTCTGTCAGTTCGGTCTCTCCCTCTCGGACCTCAAGGACGCGAGTCAAGTCCTCGAGGATCCTCAACTCTCCTCTCGGCACTTCCACCTCCTCGCCTACCGGATAGTCCTCGCCGTCGAGAAAACGATCCCCTCGTCCATCGAATCAGCTAGGGTCTACAACGCTTCGAGACTGGCGAGGCCGTTCCGGAGGATGGGAGCAGACCCGTCGCGTCCTCGAAGACCTCTCAGCGTGGACCTTCGTGATCGGATCGTCGACCTCCTCTCCCGCTATCGAGACAAGAGCGTCGCAGCTTGGATCGTGCTCAACCATCCTACCATCCCAGTCGCATCGTCGTCGGCGTCCAACTACAACACCATCATCGACTTGGATTCCTCTTCCTCCTCGACCAACTCCCTCCCTCCCTCGCCCATCGAGTTCGCTCCCCTCCCTCTCCCCTTAGCCGAGCAACTCCTCCTCATCCTCTGCCAACGTCGCCGAGAGGAAGATCTCCTTCTCGCCATCTCCATCCTCCAAACCATCCCTCCAAAGGATCAAACCATCAAACTCTACAACCTCCTCCTCCGACACACCTTCCTCGTCCTCTGGCATCGGAACGAAGCGGACGCGTGTTCCTCCCTCCTCTACTCCCTCCTCGCTTCTTCCCCCAGCCCAACCCTCCGACCCAATCTCCAAACCCTCGAAGCTCAACTCCTCGCACCCCCGAAATCGTTCGATCTCAAGTCCAGGAGGAGGTCCGACGAGGAGATGAGCGAAGTCGCTTCGTTTCGACGAGCTGCGTTCGATGGGTTCTTTGCGCTTGTGATGGAACGGGGTGGGGAGTTCAGGAAGAGGACGTGGGAGTTGTTGGTGGCGGCTGTGACGAAGGAGTGTGGGTACGAGAAGGGGAAGGAAGCGGTTGGGTGGATGAGGTTGGCTGGGTTTGAGCCTGATGAGGAGGGGACGACGTGGGGAGAGCAGGTGTTGAGGAAGGTGGATGCGTGGGATAATGCTCATAGGCCGGATGTTGGAGTGCAGGAGCTGGTGATTGAGCTGATGGAGACGGAGGGGATGAAGCATGGGAGGTGAGTAGCTTGCAATCTGACCGCACTCGAGCATCGACGCGTCGAACGCTGACTTCGTTCCCTCGTTCTTCCTCTCGCCAGACACTCCTACGCTGCCCTCCTCGATCGAGTCGTCCACTCCAACCTCGGAACATCCAAGCATCTCCGACATCTCTTCCTCACCGACTTCGTCGCTCGATCGTTCCCTGGGACTTCCTGGATCACTCTCGATTCAATCCCGCCCACCTCCTCCCCCAAAACGCTTACAGCAGAGACCTCAACTTCATTCGAACCCATCATCGACGTCTCTCGCACATCCCGCCCGACTCAGGTCCACCTCACCCTCAGCCTCAACCCAACCCATCGACCTCTTCCTCCTCATCTCCTCCGCGCCTCAACCTCAGCCTCTGCCGTCCCTCCCCTCGATCCATCATCCTCGTACCCATCGATGCACGACCTCCAACCTCCCTCCAACTGGTCCGACTGGGATCCTCCCTCGAGTGCAGGAGGCTTGTCGTTCGAACGGGACGCTGCGCCGATGCTGTCGATGCTGATGGGGAGGTTCAAGAAGGACGGGGACCACGAGTTTGTGGAGATTGTGCATCTGTGTTTACAGCATGGAAGGGAGGAGGAGCTAAAGAGGAAGAGGGAGGAGGAGGGGTTGGAGTGGTGGGAGGGTGGGTGGGAGTGGGAGGATGAGTGGAGGGAGGGACGGACGACACGTCGCGAGGGGAGGTTGAACGATGAGTTGGAGTTTGTAGAGTAGATCAGTGGTGTGTTGGGTTCGTTTCAGTGTGGGATGATACTTTTTGTATTAGATTAGACGATTTTCACGATTATGGTTCGGCTTGACGTCGCTCGGTTGGAGAGAAGGTCGAAGAGCGAGGACGAGGAGGAAGGGAAGTCTCAACGCGACGAAGCTCGATTCGTTCCCGTTTCTCGACGTAACTCGGACTCGCCGACACCAAGAGGAGACTCGTAAAACATCGTTATAACCCAAAGTGCAAAGCTGAAATCTAGAAGAAGCTGAAACAAAACCTAGTCAACGGGAAGAAACCTAAGCGAGCGCGTCCGCGTGTTCGAACCCAACCCTCCCTCCTCCCCTCGCGATCTACAACCTCACCAGAACCTTCCCCTTCTCCCCACCCGTAGCCTTCCCAACCCTCTCACCCACCGCCCTCCCAACGCCCTCCTCCTCTCCCTCCTCGATGAAGATCACTCCGCATCCTTCGCGTTCCAGTCGCAGGAGGCCGTCGAAGAGGCGGTTGGCGGCTTGGGAGGGGTTGTTGAGAGATCCGAGAGGGTGATGGATGAAGGTGAGATCATTTAAGGATGATGAGGATGGGGTGGCGGTGGTGGTGGAGGAGGAGGGAGGGTTCGGATTTGGTGAGTGTGAAGGGAGGAAGAGAGACAGAGGGGAGTTGTCGTAGAGCATGAGTCCTATTGGTTTTGACGGGGTTGTGGTGGATGTGGGAGGGAGGAGAGAGAAGATGGCCTCGAGTGGTGTGGGGAGTTTGGCGGGGATGGGTGAGGATGAAGAAAGGTTCGGCGAGGGAGCTGTCGAGGAGGGTGGTGTTGGGAGAGCGTTCGACGCGTCCGAGTTGGTTGGTTCGGTGCTGATGGAGGAGGAGGGCTGACTACTACCACTACTACTACTACTACTTGTATTGATGCTCGGGACGGGCGAGAGGAGGTAGACCGGTATCGACGGCGTGTAGTGCTTGTACTTCATCCCAGGCGTCGTCGGAGCCTTCTCCATCTTCTCGTCCTTGAAGTCCTTCGAGTAGACCAGCACCTTCCTCTCTCCCTTCCCCTCCGGGCCATCTACCTTCTTCACCACCTCCCTCAGCTGCTCGACGGTCACTCCTCCAGGTCTCAGGACCTTCAGATCTCCCCTGCCCGTCTCGCTCGACTCCTCGACCGCGACCGTGCTCTCCACTCCAACCTCGCAGTTCCCACCCTCCAAAATCACACTCACACCCTCTCGACCCCCCAAATCCCTCATCACGTGCTCTCCTCTCGTCGGACTCGGTCGTCCAGAGGAGTTGGCGGAGGGAGCAGCGAGAGGGACTCCGGCGAAATGGATGAGAGCTCGAGCGACGGGATGAGAGGGGAGACGGATGGCCACGGTAGGTAGGGAGGCTGTAGTCTGAGTAGGAATGAGGGAAGGGTTGGTGGGGAAGAGGAGGGTGAGGGGTCCTGGCCAGTGGGACGCGATGAGGGAGGTGTAGAGCGGGGAGAGGAGGGGAGTCGAAGGGTTGGTCGGAGGGAGGAGGAGCGAGTGAAGCATGGGGAGGGAGGAGATGTGGAGGATGAGAGGGTTGTCGGAGGGACGACCTAGGAAAGAGAGGGAGGCTGAGAGTCAGTTTCTGTGAGTTGACGACAGGTCGAGTGCGAAGGGGGACGGAACGAGAGTGCGAGTTCTTCGCCCCGCGACGATTAATTCCCTGGGAGCTCCTCGGCCTGGAAACCTCGGTGCAGGCCTCCAGGTAGATCATGTTACGCTTGATGTGGGTCGGAGGTCCTGAAATGCCGCTCTACGAGCTCCAGAAGGACTCGTTCGACCAAGATTCCACCAAAGTTGAGCTCGACTCTCCTTCCCTCCGGTCCTCCCTCCGTTCTTCTCTCCCTCCCTCCTCCCACTCTGCTCCAATCGTCCCAACCTGAATCCCAGCTGACCCCAGCCCTCCCATCGCCCCCTCGACCCTTCTCCCACCATCAGATCTTCTCTCCAAGCCCGCTTGAACTCACCTTTCGCTTTATAAATCCTCTCAACGGCCATCCCACTCAACGCATTCGCTCCCAGTCCATAGACCGTCTCCGTAGGGAAAGCCACGAGCTCCCCTTCCCTGATCTTCTGAGCGGCGAGTTTGATGACCCTCTCTGTTTCGGGGTCGGTGATGAGGGGAGGAGAATCCGAGTCGATTCCGGAGGGGAAGCTGATGGACGAAGGGATCGTTCGGAGGAGGAGAGTTTGGAAGGAGGGAGTGGATTCCATCTTGGAGAGGGTAGAGATGGGTTGATGGTGAGGGAGGAGGGAGGAGGTGGTGGTGATGTGGGAGAAGGCTCGCTTGAGCATGAAGCGGTTGGAGGAGAGACGGAAGGAAGGAAGGAAGGAGGGAAAGAGCGAGCTCGGCCAAAAATGAAGTCGGCGAGAGGGAGGATGGTGCTTGACGACCGTTTCTCCTAACGAGAGTAGATCTGCGCTCCTCGCAGCGCACGCTTTGGTACGTCTCTTCATCTAACCTGTGATCTCGCATAGGCCAGCAACGCTGCTCTTCGGGAAGCAAGTTCAACCGAAGTCGCTCACTCCGTCGAGAGTACTCCTTCGTCCTTTCGCCACGGCGTTGGAGACCGGTTCCAGCTGTATAATACCAGGATGTCGAAAGAGTAGATGTTTCATATGGGTACGATCGAGGGTGAGAGATGTATGGAGGGAGGGACGGGCAAAGACGGTAGCGAGGGGAGGGCGAGTCGCGTCGTGGTGGAGGGAAGTCCGCGAGGGGAGAACGGCTTGGGTTGGATCGATGGGAGGAGTTCTGTAAGATGAAGCGGGAGGCAAAAGTGTTAGGAGATGATATCTCGTAGTACCGGAGGGGGAGCGGGAAGAAGAAGAGAAGAAGGAACTGACGGTTGCTTTGGAGGAGAGAAGAGACGAGGAGAGTCGAGGCGCGTCTCATTCAAGGAGAGTGTTGGCCTGAGGAGAGTAAAGTGAAAGAGAAGACGTCAGCCGAGCGTCCGAGGGGTTGATAGAAAGGAAAACAGCAAGAAATCAACTCACCTCCGAACTCAACGAGATCTCACACGACGACCTCGAGTCGAAGTCGTTGTCGAGCGTCCTCGACCTCAGCATCGGTGTTCCCTTGACGCCTCCAAGAACGCTCCAACAGCTCCCAGAACCTGTCCTTCTCCCTCTCTGACCCAAAAAGGAACACCCATTCCTTCACTCCAGGTCTCAACTCCAACTCCCAGATCTCGCCCAGCGCGTCGTCGAAAAAGGGATGACCAGCGCTCGAACGATCGACGGTAAGGTCGAAGATCACGACGGGATGCCTGTCGAGACAGAGACTGCGGGCTATGTACATGTCTTCGTTGCCGTTGAGAGCGTCGGTGATCTTCAGTTCGACGAGGTTGTTCCAGAGGAAATCAACGTGGTTGCCTAAGTGAAACTCAGGGAACGAGCGTCGCGGGGAGGACGGTAGCAGACCGAAGATGCGGACTGCTTTGGGGTCCACGAACTGGTAGATTATAAACCAGGCGTCGAGCTCGGAGTCGATGTCCTCTTGGCCGAATCCGATGGGGCGTGCGGTGAGGAGGTCGATGGGAAGGGGGAAGGTGGAGGAAGGGAGTCGAGAGGAGGAGAGATGGAGGACTGATCCAATATCCTCGGTAGCGATGATGGTGAGGTTTCGAACTTGGGAAAGGGAGAGATGAGCATGAAGGTGGGGATGATCGAGCTTTGGTTTCTGGAGAGGAGACGCAAGATAGGGAAGAGGGAGGAGGAAGAAGGGAAAGAGGTGAGCTCGAGCTGAAGACCTCCCCCTTCTCTTCCTTGTGATTTTTTCTCGTGTGACTGAGCTCGGAAGAAGCTATACCCACCCTCGAGCAGAAGAGCTTCTCGACGTTCTTGAGTCCTACGATCTCGACGTCTTGGTAGAGGATTGGGGAGGAGAGCTCGAGGAAGGCGAGCGAGACGCGGGAGGTGTTTGCGAGCGTCGAGGGATCGCAGAAGCGGAGGATGTGATGGTCGAGTTCGAGAGGGAGGTATGGGAGAGGTTGGGAGGTAGGAAGGAGATGCTGATGCTCCATCATGAGGGTTTGCAGGGAATGAAGATAAGCGTAAAAGAAGGAGGGAAGGTTGTCGAGCGTTTGGGGGAAGGTGGAGGTGAGCTCTGGATCCTCCTTCTTCCTCCCGCGAACGTCGACGACCCTTCCTTCCCTCTCTTTCCTGATTCCTTTCGAATCTCGTCACTTCCCTACCATGCCATCGTGAGCTCATCTTCCATCCTATTTCAGTCTCGTGAAAACGACGCTGACCGTTTTCGTTCTCCAGAGCCAACCTCGACATCGTCCGACTCGTTCTGCTCCAAGCGTTCGAGCCTCTCGAGACCTACCATCTCTACGAACCTCCTGGACCTCGAGAGCTCATGACTCATCAAGATATGTACTCCTTCCTCCCCACCTGCTGTCTCGTCTCGAAGGATTGGTATGTGAGTAGAACGAGGAGAAGAGATGGAGCTCGCCGAGGAGGCTGATCTTCCTCCACCCTTCTCCCTTCTCTCTCTTCCCTAATCGTACAGGACGTCGCTGCTCCTCTCCTCTACTCCACCATCGTCCTCTTCTCCCTCGGACCTGAGTCGAATACCGCTCTCCTCTCGTACAAGGACGTCACGATGACCCTCCAAACCACCCTTCGACACTCTCCCTCCCTCCTCCCTCACATTCGAGTCATCTCCGTCCGATGGGACGCTCACAGCACCACTCGCTTCTTCGATCAACCACACTCCTACCCCAATCTCGTTCAACTCGGAGCTCTCGCCATCAACTGGTACGACGAACGAAGGAGCGTTCCCGACGTCGTCGCGCTCAGGAAGAGGCTCCCTCGACTGGAAGTCCTGCGAGTCAACCTCGTCCAGAGGAACCGATCTCGAGCTTCTCTTCTTCTTCCCGAGACGCTCAAGAAGCTCTCCATCGCAGGACCGGACGGATTCCTGGACCTTCAAGCGTTGTCGAACAACAAGCTCCCTCGCCTCGTCGAGCTCGAGCTCGAGGCCTTAGGAGGAGATCCAGACGAGGTCGAGCACTTCTTCTTCTACTCCCGAGAGACCATGGCCTTCTTCCAGAAGTTCGGATCGAATCTCCTCACCCTCTCCCTTTCCGTCAGGGACGTGGACGAGCTGCCAGCGGCTCTCTTGACCCTCTTCCCCTCCTCCCTCCCAGTATGGCTTCACTCTTGCCCAGCCGAACTCCTCACCGCTTGTCCCTCCCTTCAATCCTTAATCATCGAAGGACTGGACCTCCGCTACCTCCTTCCCCACGGTCACGCGAAACTCGAAACCCTCGAAGTCGGACTCGTCGAGCAGCCGTCGCACATCGCAGGTTTCGACCTTCAGCAACGCGTTCGATTGGAGCAGGTCCTTCCTCAACTCTCGAACGGATTCCAACGATCCCTTTTCCCTCTCCTCAAAACGATCAAGATCTCCTCCCTGGACTTCCGTCTTTCCTCCCACCGAGAAGACGTCCTCCTCCAACAGCACCTCCCCGTCCTCGTCGACCAAGGACTCCGTTTCCTCGACTCTCGAGGCATCGAGTGGACCGCTTCCTCCTGGCCCAACGAGCTCCTCGATTCCTTCCTCCCCGTCCGAGACCTCACCGCAGAGGAGGAGAACGCGTACCGAGCAGGAGTCGTCTTTCGATTGGCCAATCGACTCATCTACGGACGCGACGAGTTTACCGATCAGGAGCAGGGAGGTGGACGAAACGACGACTCCGAAGACGAGGGAGACGAGGACGAAGATGCGGAGGAAGAGGAAAGGAACATGCCTCCTGGGATGGCTGAGGCTCTCGAGGCAGGGATGAAGGATTTGCTCGAGGGGTTGGACGTCGCGATGGATCACGATCATCTACGAAACGAGAAGAGGATGGAGATCATGGAGGAGAAGGATCTTACTCAGTATGCTGAGGTGTACGCCGAGGAAGAGATGGAGAGGAGGGGGAAGGGGAAGAAGAAGGCGTGAGGAGCGAGAGACGCGTTTCGTTTTGCTTTGTCTTCGTCTTCGCTTCGTTTCCGTTTTCTTTGAGTCGTCTAGTCTACTTCTTACGACCCACTATGGCATCTCTTTCTCCTGTTCTGGAGTTGTTATCTAGGTGTCGAGAGCGAGGGCAGCGCGGAGATGCTGGTCGACGAAACTCGAACTCGTCGACGCGTCGTCTCCTCTCTCTCAACTCCCAGTCGAACAAGATAGCGAAAGGAGCGTGATTTCGATAAACGAGACAGATAGATAGATAAATAAATAATAGATACGAACAACCTGAGTGAGTGACAACGAAGTGCAGATCCGAGCAAAGCAAAGCGAAACGAGGGTGGGTACGAGAAACGAAAACGAAACGATCCGATGAGCAGAAACGAGCGAGCGAGCAAAGCAAAGCAAAGCGAGAAGAAGCACGAAAAGATAGGAGAATTAAGCAAGCCACAAAACACAGAACGAAACAACTTTACGAGTCTACGCCGTCGCCGTCGTCGCATTCAACGCCTTCGTCCCACTCCAAACCCTCTTCCCTCCCAAACTCGCCGCACCGATGATCTTCCCACCCCCTTGCTTCAAGTTCGCTCCCCACTTCAGGCCCTTCAGTCCACCCAGCCCGCTCTTCACCCCCAGTCCCAGACCAACTCCCGCCCCGATGTGAGGGGTGGGGGTGGGGTGAGAAGATGAGAACGACGAACTGGTCGACGCAGGACTGGAGACGTTCCTCCTGCTTCTGCTCCTGCTCCTCTCCTCTTCTTCGTCATCTCTCAGCTCCTCAACCCCAGCCGACCAATCCTCGACAGTTTGGGTCTCCTCCGCTTCTCCCGCCTTGAGGATATCGAAGAGAAGGGAGTTGGTCCTTGGGAGCTCGTCGGGGGAGGGAGTTGGGCACGAGGGGAAGAAGGATGCTTCGAGAGGGGTGGGAGGGATAGGGCAGGATTCGAAGGAGGAGGTGGAGGAGGCGCCAGAGGAGCGACGGCGCTGGGAGCGAGAGACGGAGCGGGAGTGGGTGTTGTAGTGGAGGGAGGGGAAGGAGGGGAGGTGAGGGAGGGTGAGTTTGAATTTGGTGCTCGCGGTGGCTGGGAGGGTGGAGCGTTGAGTTGGAGGGAGGGGAGCTCGTCGAGTTGGGAGAGGAAGGGAGGAGGTGCTGGTGTTGGCGTGGGCGTGGTTGCTCGTGGTTGAGCGACGGACGAGGGTGGGAGCGGGAGCGGGAGTGGGTTGGAGGAGGAGGAGCGAGGAGGGTTGAGTGTTAGTAGGGACGACGAAGAGAGGGATGGCGTCCGACGAGGAGAGGGTTTGTCGAAGAGGAGGAGGGGAGGAAGGCATGATAGCAATGGAGAGTGGTCGAGCCGATGACCGAGGAGGTCGAACCGAGGAGCGAGGGATGGGCGCGACGACCTCAGGGAACGAGAGGAAGAACTCCTTTCCATCCTTCTCAGCCACATCCGAGGGCGATCCAGTCCCACTCCCACTCGACTCGCTCCCTCCAGAAACCTTGATCACCACCGTGTCCTCCCCGTCGACTCCAACAGGAACGGGCTTCCTCTTCAACTTCTTCTCCATCTCCCTCGGGTGACTGACCAACGACCCGGGAACCTTCACATGTCTCTTCGCGTCCATCTCCAGCACAAGAGCAGCGGTTCTCAGCTCTCGAAGCTCTAGAAGTCCGATGGGAGGAGTTGGGTTGGCTGTTCGTCGGTTCTGTCGCGTGGTGTAGGCTCCGGCGATGACGGTTCGAGGAGAACCTTCAGGTGAGGAGGTGGAGGTGGTGTTGGAAGAGGAGACCGATCGAAGAGAGGATGAGAGGGAGAGGGAGGGTTGGAGGGAAGCGGAAGGGGAGGGAAGAGGGAGAGGAAGAGCGACGCGTTCCGAGGTTGGGATGGAAGCGAAGAGGGCGAGCGCCGAAGCGGGAGTGTGAGCGGTGATGGCGAAGTCGTAAGGGGTTCCGAGGGAGGTGGGTCGAGCTAATTTGGTGGTGTAGGTAGGAGTAGAGAGGAGAGGTTGAGGAGCCGAGATGGCGATGGGAGTGGACGGTCGCGACGACGACGCGAAGGGAGAGTTGAGTCTTGATCGTCCTCGACTGAAGGCCTTCCTTCCTCGTTCGACCACAGGCGCGTCCTCGTCGTCGTCGAAGAATACGATAGGACTGAGGACCTCCTTCCTGTCCTCCCTCGCGTCCAACACACCCATCTCGGAAACTCCTCCAAAGTCGATCCCTCTCCTCCTCTCCTCGTGCTCCTCCTCTCCCTGGTCCTCAAACAACCCCAACCCAGCCAACCCCTCCAGGACTAGCATCTCCTTCCCTACGAGCCTCTTGGTTGTCGCCTCTGCCTCGTCCTTCGCGGCCATCTCAGCGAACTCGTCCTTGTAAGCCGCCTTGGTCGAAGCGAGTCGTCGAGCCGCGAGGGAGGAGGCGTGGGAGGCTGAGGAGAGCTCGGAGCGGATGGAGGGAGTGGGAGTGATGCGCTTGAGAGCTGGGTTGGAAAGCGTTACGGGCAGAGGAGGAAGGGCGAGGGCAGTGGAAGGGGAGGAGTCGAGACCGAGGGTGGAGAGGTCTCGAGTCGAAGTGGTGTTGGTGATGGAGTTGATTCGACGAGTTCGTTGGATGGAGCGACCGAAGAGATGTTCTACGAAGACAGAGAGGAAGCAGGAGATGTCAGCTGCAAGTTCTACCGACAAACCAGAGAAGATCTAAGGAAAAAGAGAAGAAACGAGAGAGAAGAACTCACGGACGACCTCCTTGTCGACGATCCTCCTACAGACCTCTTCCTCCTCCTCTCCTTCCTCCTCCTCCGAATCCAACTCCACCTGCTCCTGCTGCTGCAAGTTGATAGTCCCCTGACTTCCCAACGGCCTAGCGAAGTTGATCCTCCTGCTTCCTCCTTCTTCCCCTCCGAAAGCTCTGAGGTTCAAGCTCGCTTGAAGCCTAGGCATGCTGAGCTGACCTCGTCGATATCGATCTTCCTCTTCTCCAATTTCAGATTCGTTCTCAGAGTCGTACTCGTCGTCGTCGTCGTCGAAATCAGACGTGCAAGGACTGGACTGAGGTTCGGGCGAGGAGAGCAAGCGAGGGGATTCTGCTCCTGGGTGAAGGTGGTGAGGGAGGTGAAGGGCTGAAGGGGAGAGGGGGGGGAAAGCGAAGGTGTCGAGAGTGAACGCGAACGGTTTGCGGTGGATTCGATGGGAAGGCCGGTTCGGAGGGGTAGAGGGAGGGGAAGTGAGGGAAGAGGGCGTCATGGCTGGCTAGGCAAGGGGCGGGTAAGGGAGGGGAGGAGGGAGGAGGAGGGAGGGAGAGTGCGGTTGGGTTGGGAAGTCGACCAGCCGACGAGAGAGAAGGAGGAGAAGCGAGAAGAGAAGAGAAGAAAGAAGAGTTTGATGGTTGAGAGTGTGAAAGTGTGAAAGGGCCTTTAGAATTCATCATTGACCGAGATCGAGCCCAGCTGAGGTGAGGTGAGGGGAGAGGAAAGGGAAGGGAAGAAGGGAGCGAGAGACATCTTGAGCTCCCGTTTCAAAGCACCGATCACGATCTGACGCGCCTCTTTCTCAGTCAGTCAAAACGGAGGAAAACCTTCATCGTTCCCGCTGTTCGAGATGAGTGGGAGGCCTAGTACTAGCTTAAGCTTGCGAGTCGAAAACGTGAACAGAAAAGAAACGACATCCTCTAAAGCAGAAGCAAAACAGATCGAGAACCACGTCGACCTCCGAACCCTCCTTTCTCCCTCTCCCTCTCTACATAGAAAAGAAAAAATCCTCCCCCGTGCCCGATTAGGCCGAGATGGGAGCAGACGCCACTCGTCGTCGGTACATGATCGTATCGGGAGCTTTGGGGAGCACGATCATCGTCTGATTGGAACGGACGCGAAACAAAAAGCGTGTCAGCTTCGGGTTTCGCGCGTCCCTCCCTCGACGGATGTAGAATGGGTTTGAGAGAGCGAGACTGGACTCACCTCGTAGTTTGGAGGAGGCAAAGCTCCGACGAGCTTGAGCTCCATCTTCTGGATCACAGCGGCGATGATGGTGGAGAGTTGGACGTAAGCGAAGGACTGGCGACGACGGACGAACGAAGGAGTCAGTTTGGTTTTCTTCGTTTCGCGAAGCAGAGATTGGACGCACCTCTCCAATGCAACGATGCCTTCCAGCTCCGAAAGGTTGGTAAGGGGACTGAGTTCCCTTGGAGATGACTGTGCATTCGAAGGAGGAGGGAGGGAGAGTCAGCGCGAGAGCAGACGCGAAGAGACAGCGAGAGAGCAGAGAGTTGAACGAACCTCCGAACCCGTAATCCACAAGAGCCTCTCCGTTTCCTCCGTTATCGTATTGGTTACCGGCCATGGCAGCGAATCCAGCAGGGTCGGTCCATCGCGAGGGCTCCCACTGCGAAGGAAACGGACGAGGGAAAGAGTCAGAACGCGAGAGCGAGGAGAAAGGGCTGAGGTAGGGACACTGCGACGAACCTTAGCAGCATCAGCCCAGAGACGAGCGTCCATCTGAGCGACTCCAGGGCAAGCCATGACGAAGTGACCCTGTGAGAGGAAGCAAGGAGATGCGTCAGTTCGAGAGCTCGAAGGGAGAGCGAGCTGGGGAGGGAGGAGAGAAGAACGGACCTTGGGAATAACGTAGGAGGAAGACTCGGAGGGAGCAGCGAGCGAGGTAGGAACGGGAATGTCTCCGACGACCTTTCGCATGACTGGAAAACGAGGAGTCAGGTCAGTCCGCGGCAAGGAGAACGAAACGCGTCGAATCGAGCGAGTACTCACTCGAGTGGATGGGAGCGTGGATTCGAAGAGTCTCTCGGATGATGGAGTCCATTACAGTGAGCTACAAAAGGCGCGAAAGTAAGAGGTTAGGGAGAGTCGAAATCTATAAGGCAAGCGAGGGAAGCGAAGAACGAACGGATTTGATGTCGTCGTACTCGAGAGGCCTGAACGATCCGTCGGGCTTTCCGAGAATGGCGACCTGCTCATCGTAGAGAGCCTTCTGGACATCGGGACGGCTGGCAAGTTCGAGGAGAGTCCAGCTGGAGGTGGCGGAGGACGTGTGTTGACCGGCCATGAGGAGAGCGATCCTGTTCGTTCCGAAGAAGAGGTCAGCTTCGACGACTTCGAAGAGCAAGATTCTCGAAGGAGCAGAGCTCACATAATGTGAGCCATCTCTCGATCCTCGAGACCTGATCCGTCCTTGTTGGTGAAAGTAGCCAAAGAGGCGAGCATGTCGTGTTTCTCGTCGTCGGCCTTCGAAACGAAAACGAGCGAGAGGGAGACTAGTCAGCTCAGGACGGCTGGTAGAGGCCGCTGAGACGTCGAACTCACCTCAGAGATTCCCTCCTTTCGCTTCTGGATGATGTCGTAGTAGAAGTCGCTCATCTCCTCTGAAAGAACGCGACGAAGAAGGGTGGTCAGCTTCCTTTCGAAACGCGTCGAGAACGAAGCGAAGAGGCACTCACTGTGAGCCTTATCTCGTCGTCGGTAACTGGGCAGAGGCAAGTTGGGGAACATGAAGTTGAGGGGAGTGAATCCTCCGTCGAGAGCCTCGTAGGTGTGGGCGAAGGACTTATTCAAAGCAGCTCGAACCTCCTTTCCCTGAAGCGTCCTCGAAGCGGTGAGGATCGTGAGTTCCGAGAGGGTCTTGAGCGCAGGAAAGGATCCCCAGGTGGTGTTGGCGTTCTTGGATCGGTAGGTCTCGAAGGAGTGGTCCGTCTTCAGCATGAGCTCGACCTCGTCCTCGATATCAGGTCCGTACGAACGAAGGTTCTCGAGGGAGAGTCCAGCCTTGACAGCTCGCTTCTCCTCGACGAGGACGTGGTTGGGGACGTCGTAGACGACTCCCTTTCCGAAGACGGGGGTGGTGAGATGCTGGGAGGGAGAGGGCAAGCGGGGTATGGCGGAGGAGAGAAGAAGAGAGCGAGGCGCGAAGGAGGGGAGGGAGGGAGGACGATCAGCTCGATTTCTTGAGCTTGACTCGCTTGCTAGATTTAATTTGAGATGGTAGTACTCACAGTGTATGCGTCCTCTGCAGAGACCTGACTGAGCTTTCCACCGAGAATCATGTCGTTCCCCTAGAAAGAGAAGAAGACGCGAAAACGAGGGGAAGGTGAGCTTGAGCTCAAAAGCTCGGAGGGAAGGAACGGCAGCAGACTCACCTTAGGTCCGAGAGCGACAGTCATTTTTCGACCGATGAGGATGAATGTGAACAGGTCTCCGTACTATGAAGGGGGAAGTCAGAGTCAGAAAAGGCGGCTGGAGGGCGGAAAAGGAAGCAAGGAAGAGAAGGAGGTTGAGGGTCGAGCTCACCTTCTCTCGGTTGGCGAACATGAACGCGTAGGGGTCCATTCCGTCTGTAGAGAGGGAGAGGTTTCGTTAGCTCAGGGTCTAGAGTATACGATGGAGTGGTCGAGCTCACAAGAAACAGCTGAACCGATCCATGGGAAGTAGTGGAAGATGACCGGAGGGAGGGTAGGGTCCTTGGGCCAGAACTGACGAGAGAGGAGGACGCATCGCTTCGTCAGTCAAAGCAGTCGCGTCTCTCGAATCAAAGAACGGAGTTGGAGTGTACTCACGAGCTGATGAGCGACGTTGAGAACGACGGCGAGCAGAGGAGCTCCGATGAAGAGGGCGAAGGCAAGGACAGGGAGGGAAGGGAGTTGATCTCGAGGAATGAACAGAGGGAGGTCGGCGAGCAGATTCTTCGACATCTTGGAGGAGGAGAGCCGCGAGGGGAGATAAGGAGGTAGATAACCTGCTTTGTCTAGGGAAGGAAGGGGAAAGAAGGAAGTGGAAGTTAAGGGAGGAAGGTGGTTGGCCAGAAGGTGAGCGAAGACCAGATCGATGGCTCCATTCTCGAACGACTTTGCTTTCGAACTCCGCATCGACGACGAGCTCGCATTCCTCTCCTTCTTCCAATGCTGAGACTGCAAAGAGCAAAGCATGTAAAGTCGGATAATTTATGTAGGCCAGAGTAAGCTCTGTCCTTGAGCACTGAAAAGGAATCTACGAGATCCTTTGTTGACTTTCCTTTTTCGTCGCGCGTCCGAATCGTTTTCCCTCTCGTCATGTCTCTTCCCTCGCTTCGTCCGGCCTCTTGGCTCGCGTCAGTTCTCTCCTATGGGTCGGATTTGACCCTGTAGAAGCTCAGGGGATGGACAGAGTCGGAGGGAAATTGAGCGAGAGCCGTCCACTCGATTTAAAGGCCCCGTTTACGAGAGACGTCAACACAAAACGCAGGTTGACACAACGCAGGTTGGTGCAGGAGAGGATAAATGGTCAGTAGAGGACGCTGAGCTTTGTTGACCAGGTTGGAGCTGGGAGAGCGCGGGAGACGACCAAACGCAAACGCGACGCGTCGTGGTCAGCGAGAAGCTCAAGCTCGAGGTGGGTAACAGCCTACCCCAGTGAAGACAGAACACATGCAAATTCGCATGAGGTGTTGACCTGCCTCCTCCGTGTTGGGGTGTGGAGGAAGAAGGGGATGGAGCTGAACGGTACGACGCGACGAAGGCGAGCCGACTAACGGAAGGTTGACCAGCAGCCACGAGCTGGAAACCTGCTTCAAAGTGTTCTCTTCACTCGAGGGGTCGATTCACAGTCTGAGAGTCGACGTCACTGAAAGCGAGGCGAGAAAGAGACAAAGGACGAGCGAAAGCGAGAAGAGCTTCGAGACGACGCGGTCTTCGAGCGGATCTCGTCACTTCTTCCCCAGCTCTTCAGATCGACAGTCTCCCAACCAGAGTCGGATCTGATGGATAAAATGCGCTCCTCGCCCGAATCTTGGACCTACATCACGTCGCATCGAGAGTCGGTTCAAGGGAGACGAAGAGGGCTCAACTCGACGACGTTGCTCGCGACGACCCCCTCGCGACGATTCTGAACTTGCGAGCTCGGTACTTCTTCTACCGACGAAGGAAAAGCCTTCGACCAGGCGACGGATCGGCAGCGAAAAGCGTCTTCTCGAAGCGGCGTATGTGGAGGAAGGGAGAGGTCTTTGGTCGCGTCGGGGAGGTGAAACCCGCGTGCGTTCGTCGAGCGAGGACGACACGGAAGTCCAAGAGCTCTTGCAGGACTGAGGGGTTGACAAAAATGCGGAAAATTTTCTTTGGTTCCTTCATCAGGGACTGAAGCAGAGGGGGGTATAGGAACAGTTTCCTAGGGGGATAAAATGCTCAGGGCACGAGAGAATTCGGAGGTCTCAACTACTCGAAGCTCGTCGATCGGTTGTCCAGGCTCTCTCGCTTCTCTCCTCGTTTTTTGACCTCGCTCTCACCCTCCCTTCTCCCAGAACCACCACCTCGACCGGCGAAGGAAAAGGATCTCCGAAGGAAAAGCAGGTTTTACCCTCTTACTCTCCTAGGATACCATCAACCTTCACGAGAAAAGACGCCTCTTTCCCTCTCCTCCCTCTCCCTCGACGACCTCAAGCCTTCCCTCCTCGGCTCTCCCCTTCTCACCTCGTCATGTCGTCTTCTCTTGGACCTTCTACACCTCCTTCCTCCTCCTCCGTCCCTACCTCTCCTCGACCTTCTACGGGAGACAGCAGCCAGCCTCGATCCTACCTTCGACGAGTCGCTGTTCCATCTATGGACGGCCAAGACCTCGCTTCTTCGAGCTCGACTTCCTCCTCCCCTCGTCTCGCCTCTTCCTCCCATCAAACCCCTCCTCACCCTACCAGAACCCCTTCCACCGCCTCGACAAGCAGACCCTCTCGATCCCTACCACCCTCTTCGCTTCCCTCCCCCATCGCTGGCCCATCCACCGGACAATTCCATCAGCTCATCCCCGATCCTCCGACCACCTTCCCGACCCCCTCCTACCCTCCGCCTCCCCCTCCCCGAGGAGCTGGAGCAACTCGAATCACAGCTACCACCTCCTACAGCAGGAACCAAGGTCAATCTTCTTCGGCCAAAGGGTTGAGCAAGAGGGAGGCGTATCTGCTCAACAAGCAGCGGCTGGCAGGGAAGAAGAAAGACGAGGAGGAGGAAGGGTTGATCCGTCTCGGGTCGAATGTGTGAGTCCACATCGCCATCTTACTTCTCGAAGACTCCAGGCTGCAACTTCTACGAGGCGAAGCTCACCTTGCTCTTGCTCTTCTCTCTTTGACCTTCTAGGAGCTCGGTGGACGAAGGCATCAACCTCAACACTTGGGACATCGGGGAGGAGGCGAGATTCCTCGACCTCCCTCGAACGATCATCTCTCCTCCTCGACTTGATCCCAAGACAGTCGAACCCTTCTCCGTTCATGGTGAGCTTCCATCTCCATCTCAGTTTTGTCCTCGAAGATCTAATCTCGAGTCGAGGTTCGATGAAGTGTTTGGTCCGCTTGCTGAAACTCTCCGCCCGCTCTTTCGCTTCTCCTCCTTCTCTCTCCCAGGAATCCCCTCGCCGAAGCTCATCTGGTCAGCTGGGATGTGCGAGGTCATAGACGAGATGGGCCATGCCGTGAAGTTTAGGGATCTGATCTCGAAGGATCCCAAGAGGAAGACGCTGGTGAGCTCGCTTTCCCTTGACGTCGACGTCGGCTTTCCTTCGACCCTCTCGCTCGAGTCTGACCGAAAGGCTTCTTCCTCGCCGCCTCGGATCTTCAGGTGTTCTTCATTCGACACATCTGGTGTGGTCAATGTCAGGATTTCGTCAACCACTCGATCTCTGAGCTCGATCCTGTCGCGTTGAAGCAGGCGAACGTCGGTGAGTCTTCGCTCTCGTTCCTCGCCTTTGTTCGTACATCGACGACATCCATAGCTCGAACTAATGCTTTCTTGCTTCTTTCAGATGTCATCATCATCTCGAACGGTCACTGGCAGGTCATCAAGAGGTACAGGGAGCTCTTCGCTTGCCCGTTTCCGATGTTCGTCGATGGAGGCCGTCTCATCTACAACGTCAGTCCCTCCCCACCCCATTTCTACTCCTTCGCCTCACCGACTGACTCCCTCGCTTCCTTCCTCGTCTCCAGTACCTCGGCATGACTCTCATGAACAACGACTTCGGATCCCTCAAGCAGAGCGACCGTTCTCGCTACAACGTCAAGACCGTCCCTGGGCAACTCGTCTCCGGTATCGGCAACGGACTCTTCAAGCTGCCTCTTCGACACCCTGGAAAGCTCACTCAGCTTGGTGAGTTCCTCTCTCCTCTCCTCTCCTCTACTCTAATCTCGCTCAACGAAGCATCGAGCCTGACGCTCGATTGTCTTCTCTTCTCTTTGCGTCGGCTTCTTCTTCCAGGAGGAGAGTTCGTCTTCGGTCCCGCCTCTACGATCCACTTCGCTCATCGAATGCAGCACACCTCGGATCACTGGGAAGCCGTCGATGGTTAGTCTTCCTTCCATCCAGCTCTTGCACCTTCTTCCTTCGTCGACTCGACGAGCTTGTCCCAAAACTGACCATCGTCTTCGGTCTCCGCTCTCGCTCGTCTCTTCCCTCCCTCAGTCGCCGAAAAAGCCGGAGTCGACCCAGATTCCCACTTCCAAAACCTCTCCCTCACCCCCATCAACTCCACCCTCACCTCCGCTCAGATCCAAGCCCAACAACGCGTCCAAGCCCAACTCGCTCAATCCCAACTCGACTCCCAACGTCAAGCCGCTGAGGAACTCGCCTGGCAGCGGGACTGGGAACAACGTCGCGAAGCCGAACTGGATCGAATCCATCGCAAGAAACTCGAACGACGAGCTGGACGACTTCGAGGAGACCCAAACTCGTCCAGGATCAGCAGCACGGATTCGATGGGGATGTCGACTCCTCCTCCCGTCCCAGGACAGGGACAAGGACACCGAAGGATGCTCACTCGAGAGGAGTTCGAAACAGAGATGCTTCGACGGGAGCGAGATCGAGCGTGGGAGGAGTACCAGGAGGCGGAGAAGCATCGTCCTTGGTCGGATCAGGAGGCGGAGGACAAGTTGGCCAACTCGTTGAGTTGTGTGCGAGTCACGGGCGAGGGAGGGGAGGAATACGAGGAGGATGAGGAGGAGGGGGAAGAGCAGTATGTACAGTACGACGAGCAGCAGCAGCAGTACTACGAGGAGGAGGAGGAGCCTAGGAGGAAGGAGAGCAACGCGACGACGACGACGACGACGGATGGGGAGGGCTACGAGGGTGATAAGGAGGAGCAATCGTCTGTGAGGAGGAAGAGTAGTTTGCTGGAGGAGGTGGGGATCGGTGGATGGAGTGCGCCTGCTGGGTCGAGGGTGAGGGCGTAGAGTAGAGGCTCAGGTTTTGGTTTTGGTTTGGTTTCGTTTCGTTCGCGTCTCGTTTTTGCTTTTTCCGTTTCTTGGGTTGTCGCTCTTTCTTTTCTTGGTGTTTCTTTCTCGTCACTGTCCTTGCTTTCACCTCGCATATCGTTCCGTTACTGCTACTACACCCTCTCTACTATACATGTCTCGACCCTCGTTTTTCCTTCGCGACGCGATGACGCCCATGAGTCGAGTCGCCCCCTCCGCGAGCGAGCTCCTCGTCCTTTTTCGCCCTTCTCGCCGTCGCCCTCCAACCACGTTCTTCAAATCAACTTTTCACCATGGCTTCTAGTGCGTCCCCCTCTCACCCTTCTCCCCCCTCGCACAGAGCAAAGTTAACCTAAGCCTGTCCCTCTCGTTTTGCAGCTACTACATCCGAACCTCCTCAGCTTGACGGCGAGGATAAGAGATTGATCGTCGTCTCGAATCGACTGCCTGTCACGATTTCGAAGGACGCGAAGGGGGAGTATCATTTCAAGGTACGTCTAGCTCTTGAGCTTTTGGTGTTTGTTGGGATGAAGAAGAAGAAGGAAGATGGGTGGAGAGGGAGAGAGGGAGGGAGGGGAAAGATGGGAAGGGGAGGAGAGGAAGTGAAGGCAGACGACGGAAGGTGCTTCCTTGAGCTCGTTCTGCTGCTTCAGAGCAGTTTTTCACCACTTGGGATGATGAGCGACAACCGGTATACACCTATCGCAGCTTCTCGCCTTAGCTTGGAGTAGATATATCTGCGAGGACTCGCTCAGGAGTGATCCGAGATGGCCTCCCCCAACCCGCCGAGCTTCTTTCGCTTCGACCTTCTTCCGAGACCCTCAGCAACATGACTGACTCCTTCCTTTCGTTCCTCTCTCGTTCAGATGTCTTCTGGAGGACTTGTTTCAGCTCTTTCCGGTTGCAAGAAGACCATGAGCTTCACTTGGAGTCAGTCCCTCTCCTTCCCTTTCCTCCGAGCTCGACCTTGGGGCTGACCTCGCCTCCTTCCCTCCTCCGTTCAAACAGTCGGATGGCCTGGTATTGAGATCCCTCTCAAGGACAGAGCTCACGTTAACCAGAGGCTCATGGACGAGCATCAGTGTCAGGCCGTTTACCTTTCGGATGATCTGGCGGATAAGCACTACAAGTGAGTCGAGGAGGGGAAGATGGACCGACGGATGGACGAACGGTCGTTCTGACTCTCGCTCCTTCTTCTTCGTCTTGTTGCTCTCTCTCTCGCTTCCAGCGGTTTCTCCAACTCTATTCTCTGGCCTCTTTTCCACTACCACCCAGGTTCGTATACCCCTTCTTCCTCCTTCTCTCAGTTCGCTTCTCCCCCGGCTTCGAGCTCACCTCCTCCTCCCTCCCTTCGCCTCGCTCTTCGCCCTCATCCAGGAGAGATGAACTTCGACGAGTCTCACTGGCTCGCCTACCGAGCCGTCAACCTCACCTTCGCTCAGGTCGTTCTCTCCCAGGTCCGAAAGGGAGACATGGTTTGGGTTCAGGACTACCATCTCATGCTCCTCCCTTTGCTCCTTCGAGGGCTCATCGCTGGAACCGCCGGAGGAAGCTACACTCGGAGAGAGCTCGGAAGGGTCGTCGAGGGTATTCCTGAGGATGCTGAGCAGGATCAGGGGGAGAAGCCGGTGTCGGATAGGGCGGCACCGAAGGAGGGGGAGGAGAAGTTGAAGGAGAATGATATCAAGATTGGGTTCTTCTTGGTGAGTTCGACCTTCGACCTTCCTTTCGCTCGAGTGTCGAAGCTGATCACTATCTCCTATCTCTCTCTCTAGCACACACCTTTCCCGTCTTCCGAGATCTACCGGTGAATAGCTCGTCGAAGTCTTGGAACTCTCTCGCCATGGCTCGTCAACTGACGACCTTCCTTTCCCTCCCTCCAGAATCCTCCCCGTTCGACGAGAAATACTCCTCGGTATCCTTCACTGCGACCTCATCGGATTCCACACCTACGACTACGCTCGTCATTTCCTCTCCTCGTGTACTCGAATCCTCGGTCTCCCCACCATGCCCAACGGAGTCGAGCTGGAAGGTCACTACGCTCACGTCGGAACGTTCCCCATCGGTATCGAGCCTGGACAGTTCTCGGAGGTGAGTACCAGCTCCGTCTCTCTCTCGTGACTCTCGAGGATTCCAAACTGACGGATCCGAACGTTCGTTCGCGTTGCTTTGCAGGGCCTGAAACGACCGACCGTCCAGAAGCGAATCAAGGAGCTCGAGCAGCGATTCGACGGAGTCAAGTTGATCGTTGGAGTGGATCGACTCGACTACATCAAGGGAGTTCCTCAGAAGCTTCACGCCCTCGAGCTGTTCCTCACTGAGCACCCTGAGTGGATCGGAAAGGTGAGTCGTCCTCGTCCTCCATCCTCTCCCTCTCGTCGCGTCTCGTCCCCTTCTTCTCCGACCCTCGCTGACCTTCCCTCCTCCCTCCTCCCTTCCCTTCGTTCTTTGCTTTGCTCGGTTGCTTCCTGCTAGGTTGTTCTCGTCCAACTCGCCGTTCCCTCCCGTCAAGACGTTGAGGAGTACCAGAACCTGCGAGCGACCGTCAACGAGCTCGTCGGGCGAATCAACGGTCGATTCGGAACGGTCGAGTTCATGCCTATTCACTTCATGCACAAGTCGGTGCCGTTCGAGGAACTTACGGCGATGTACGCGGTGGCGGACGCTTGTCTCGTCACGAGTACGAGGGATGGAATGAACTTGGTGAGTTCGCGCTCGAACTTTCGACGATGGACTTGGAGCTCTCGAGCTGACTTTTTCGCTTCGTGCTTTGTGTTCTGTTTCGTTCCAGGTCTCGTACGAGTACATCGCCACTCAGGAACAGCGACACGGAACGATGATCCTCTCGGAGTTCGCTGGTGCTGCTCAGAGTTTGAATGGAAGTTTGATCATCAACCCTTGTTCGTCCCTTTTCCCTCCCGTGTCCCTCTTCGTCGCGACCTTCGACTGACTGTTCTTCCTCCTCCTTATCCCGTGTGTTTTCTCAGGGGACGTCCACTCCACCGCCAACGCCATCCACGAGGCCATGACCATGGACCCCGAGACGAGGAAGGCTAACTTCAACAAGCTCAGCAAGGTTCGTTCTGGTCTCGACGCGTCTCTCCCCCTTCTCTTTCCTCTCTCTCTCCCTCTCCCTTCTCTCTCCCCAGACTGACTCTCTCCCTCTGCTCTCACAGTACGTCAACAAGTACACCGCCGAGCACTGGGGAACCACCTTCGTCAAGGAGCTTTCGTCGTCGAAGATCTAGATCGACACTTCTTCCCTCCTCCCCTTCCTTTTTCTCGACTTCCCTTGATGCCTTTCAACGACCCCCTCCCCCTCCCAACCATTCTCAACACCTCCTCACTTTTGGACGGTTCTCTTCTCTATATCTACTAGTCTCTTTGGTTTTTGGGGACTCTCTCCGTTCGATTTGTTCGATCGATGGAACGAGCATTCTATCCTGGTTCGTCTATCGGACTCGTGAAGGCGAGGGAGCTGCTGCTGTGCGAGTACTTGAGGGCTCGACCTGGGAGTCTGGAGGGTGGAACTGGAACAGTGGGCGGCGAGCGTAGAGAGCTGGAAAGGCAAGGGAAGGAAAAGGCGGTGAGCTCGAGCGAAACGAAACGAGAGCGAGAGCGGAGACTGACCAGCATACGAGTTCGACAACTTCGCTGACTGCTGAGCCAGGTCCTTGAACGTTGTTGGGTCTTCTGTGTACATCCTGGACCAACGCAACCAGGGAAGAAGAAGGAGAGGGAAGGGAAGGAAAGGAATGTTGAGCTCGTTCCTCCTCCCCTCCCTCTCCCTCCCTCACCGCTCGACGCGTCAAACTCACTTAGCAGTCCCTTCATCCCTCCACTCTCCCTTTTCCTTCACAATCCTCTCCAACCCCTCAACCTTGAACGAGTCCTTCAACCTCCTCAGCACATTCCCAGCTCTATTCGCCTCCCTCGACCCCAACCCTTCCACTCCCACTCCGAGCTTCATCTCCCCACTCTGCGGATCGATGAGCGGATGGAACGGGAACCTCCCCCCTCCTCCTTCGTTCAGGATCGTGCATTTGGGTGGGGAGGAAGGGTAGTTGGTAGGGAAGTCGAGCTGGAAGCGAAGGATGAGGGAGGCGTAGAGGCCTTTGTGGAGGAAGAGGACGCCGGACCAGGTGAAGGGGGAGGAGGGGGAGGGGAGGAGGTAGAGCCCTGGGGAGGGGGCGAGGAGGGAGGAGTAGTCTTGGGTGAGGAGGAGGAGGGGGGTGGCCATCTTTGAGGGAAGGGGAGGGAAGTGGAAGGGAGGAAGGAGGGAGGAAGAGGGGAACCAGACTGATCAACTCGAAACGAGAAGGACAGGGGTTGTGAGCGAGAGATCGCGTGGGTGGTTCGAGACGAAGTTCTTCGAGGTCGGAGGAAGAGATGAAGTAAGAGAGAGAGGTAGAGGGTGTATCAAGATCCGGACCCAGATAAAAAGGCGTAAAACAAGCGAAGAACAAAAGCAAGCTGAAGACAAAACAACGCGTCGACGAACAAAACGAAAGACTAAACTACGAACGGAACACAACACCTCCCACTCCAGGTCTAGGACCGAAATCTAACCTATCCACCAACGCCCTAACCTCATCTCCAGGCTCGTAGGGGCCCTCGCTCGTAGGATGACTCGCCTCGAAGTGCAAACCCAACTCGGGAATGAGCACAGACACGTTCGACCTCGACTGATCTCCGAAGTTGAGGTACGACGATCCAAGGATGACCGACCTGTAGGGACCTAGTCGACCGGCTGGAGGGGTAGGGAGGGGCTCGAAGACGGCCTTGGGGATGGGAGGGTAGGAGGAAAGGTCGTCGGAGGGTGAAAGGTTGGAGACGAGATTGCGATCGATGGTTCGGGCGTATCGAGAGAGAGCGTAGGCTCCCCAGAAGGACAGACTCCTTTTCTGAGTCTGCTGGACGAGCGAGGAGATGGAATCTGCAGCTGTGATAGCTCGATGCATCTCCTCGTCGTTCATCAACGCCTTCCCCAACGACGAAGACGACTTCGACTTCTTCCCTCCTCCTGCTCCCTTCTCGCTCTCCTCCACCAGCAGCGCGTGCTTGATCTGCCAATGAGCGATCAGATCCGCGTACCTCCTCAGCGGACTCGTCACCCTCACGTAACCACCCTCCTGTTCCTCCAATCCCATCATCCAGTGCCCTCCGGGACGCGACTGCATCGCTCCGGGGAGGAAGACGACTCCGAATCTCGCGATGTCGAAGGGACTGACGTTCCCTGTCTTCGGATTCCTCGACTCGAGGAGTTGGGCCATCGAGTCTTGGGTCGTTCCGACGGGGGAGGGGTACGTTCGGTAAGGACCCGGGATGTTTCGATCCCTGAAGAACCGTCCTGCGACGTTTCCGGCGAGGGTCATGACGATGGAGACGATCTCGCTGGCTTCGTCCGTGGCTGGAGATTCGACCGCGTAGTCGACGACTGGGGAGCCTGAGGCGAGGATGGCGGACGAGGAGGAAGGGTGGAGAGGGAGGGAAGGGAGAGGTTTGGGAGAGACTTTGACGCTGAAGGAGGGGAGGGACCAGTTGAGACCTCCTTTGCGAAGACGACGGAAGGCGACTGCTCTGGAGGTTCGGAGAAGGAGTTTGAGGTCGGTGGTCCAGGAGGGGAGGGGTTCGGAGAGGAGTTTGGAGGGTGGGCGGACGAGGGGAGATCCGAGAGGGAAGGAGGTTGGACGACGACGACTGCCGAGGAGTTGGCAGACCGTCGAGTAGGTGGTGACGTTGATGTTGTGGATGATTCCTGCTCGGATCTTGTAGTCGACGACTTCTCCTGAGGTCTCGTTCACCTCGGCTGAGAAAGTCATGCACTCCTGACCCTCTCCAGCGACGAGCTTCCCGTTCTTCCCTAGCGAGAATCGCTCGATGGAGATCTCCTCGGGGAGGAGAGCGAAGTTGCCTTGAGGGAGGTATGAGGTGGACGCTCGTTGGGCTGCGAGTCTGCTGAGGCGATGTTTGGGGTGGAGGAGGGTGGTAGGATCGGCGATGTGGGCGTGAACCCAGACGTGTCCTTCCTTCGAGGAGCGTTCGATGGAGACTCCGTCGTCGAGTTCCGAGGCCTCGATGTCGTCGATAACGTAGACTGGGAGGTCTCCGAAGTCGTGTCGGATCGTTGCGAGGGGATCGGAGGGGTAGAACTCGTCGGGTCCGAGGGAGTTGTAGTTCGAGACCGACGACGACGACTTGGTTGAGTTTCCTCCCTTCTTCGCCTTCTTCTCCTTCTCCTCCAACGCCTCGAACAGCTCCCTCACACCATCATCCTCCTTAGCCCTCGCTCCCAGCTCGATCAACCCAAACATCGTTCCAACATCGTCCCAAGGCGTCCGGACTCCGACCTCGACGAGGAACTGAGAGGTCGCCTTCGCGTCGACTGTTCCTCCGTATCGATCGATCTTCTTGAGAAGCGTGGGGACCGTCGATGCGAAGGGAGAGCGCTGGTTTCTAGAGTTGAGGAAGGAGGATTGGATGTGGGAGAGGATGACTCGATCGGATTCGGTGAAGGTCGGAAGGGAAGGGTCGGAGTCGAGAGGAGCGAGAGAGGGAGGCGCCGACGAGGTCGAGGCGAGGTGAGCTGAGAGGAGAGGTCGAGTGTGGTCGATGATGGTTTGGCATTTCGAGATGAATGAAGGGATGTTGTGATGTCTGGAAAGAGAACGAGGCGAAAGGGAGAGAAAGCATCAGCTCGAGCGAACGACGCGTCGAAAAAGAAAGGGTCGACTCACTTCGACTTCATCCACCCATCCACCAGCTGCATCTCCTCCACATCCTCCTCACTCCTGACCCTCCAAATCTCCGTCTTCCACTGAGCCGTATCCTGAGCGATGAACCACTCCGGCTTCTTCATCATCGACCGATAAACTCTGTGCAACCTCAACTCCTTGAACATCTCCGTCTCCTCCCTCTGCTCCTTCGCCTTCCCACCCTCCGAAATCCTCACACTCTCCGCCCTGATCGCCGTCTCCTCCTTGACCCACTCAGCGACCTGAGCCGTCGTCACCAGCACCCTCTTCCTCCTCGCCTCCTCGTCCTGCTCCTCGAAGGCCTTGAACCTGAACCTCTCCCAGGCCTCGTCCATCACGGGATCGATTTCGTTCCTCAACTCTGTCGAGTCCGTGATGATCTGCCTTAGAGAGCCGACAATCTGGGAGCGAGCTGCTGTCTGGGAGGGAGTCATCTCGAGGTCGACGATACCGGTTTCGTGAACGAGGGAGAGGGGGATGGAGTTGGAGGAGAAGGCGAAGAGGACGGATTCGGCGTAGGGGTAGACGATGGTTCCTGCTGGCGTCAGCATTCGTAGACGCAGGCGTTCCTCGAGGATGACCGTATCGAGAACGACTCCGATGACCCTGATGGATCCTCTGGAAAAGGAAAGGGGTGGAGGTAAGAGACGGACGAGGGTCAGTTTTCGAGCCCAAAACGCGAGCTTCTTGATCCGATCAAGGGAAGCACTTCGAACAAGAAGAGACAGAGACTCACTTCAAGGCCTCTAGGATAGTTCCAGGCTGGAAGACGACCTTCGAAGGCGCGTTGGGACCTCCCTCCTCGACGGTTCCGTGAACATGATTCCACTCGACGTCCTTTGAAGACGAAGGGATCGTTACTTCCGAGACGAGTTTCGATCTGGATATGAGAGGTGGGGGTGGGGGTTTACGGAATGGTGTTGACAGAGGTGCTCGTTGTTGGAGAAAGGAAGGGAGGGCGAGATTGTTGGAGGAGGAGGGAGAGGAGGATGAAGGGGAGGAGGTTGAGATTGACCGATGAGGAGAGGCAGGATTTGAAGGGATGGACCACGGCTTCTTCTTGGGTTGGGAAGAGGTACTTGACGTCGAAGAGGAGGAGGACGAGGAAGAGGGTAATGAAGGGGAGGTGGAAGAAGAGGAGGGAGGGAAGGAGGAAGTCGAAGTTGAGCTCGAAGAAAACGAGGAGGGACCTGCCGAGGCAGTCCTTCGACCGAGCGACGATGCTGCCGAACGAGCCAGAGATCTCGAGGACCGTGAGGAGAGGAGCATGCTGAGAGGGGTATACGAGGTCTTGTAAGAATCGACCTTGGAGGTTGAGAGTCAAAATGAGCGGCCAGGGCAAGGGGGAAGGAGGAGAGAGCGAGCGGGGTCGGAATTTGAGAAGTTTGAGCTTGCCTTCCTTGACGTCTCCTCCTCCCTTCAACCACCTCCTTCTCCCCTTTCTCGGCCTTTCTCTAGTAGCAGGTCACCTTCCCTTATCGACTCAGCTCGACCCTTCCTCAACTCCCTTCCCGAAACCAGCTCTCCCGGATGTTCAAACGACTCGCGAAGAAGAGGGATCGAGACGAGGAGGACGAGGCTTCAGGAATGAAGGAGATCAAGGCAATCCTCAGCATGGGAGGAGAGGACGAGATCTCGGGAGAGTCAGACTCGGACTCAGACGACGAGGATGATGACTCCTCGGACGAGGAAGAGGAGGGAGAGGACGGCGAAGAAGGAGGTGAGCTCGACTCTTCTCAATTCTCCTTTGCGAGCTCGAGTTCTTGCTTGACTGCACCTCGCCTCTCCTTTCCAGCTACTGACTTTCGATCTTCCCTTACATTCGCTGCTATAGAAGAAGGATCCGATGATGGAGAGAGCATGGATGACGAGGAAGAGGAGGAGGACACAGAAGCTGCAGTGTTCGACAGTGAGTTTGAGCTTTCACTTCTTGAGCTCTCGAAGCTCAACCCCTGCTTCCTTCCTATACTCACGGGCCTCTCTATATCTTACAACTTATCTCTCCTAAAGCCCCAATACCCATTGCTCTCAACAAAATCGCGAGCTCGCCTCTCTACCCCGACCCTTCGAACCCAGCTTTCCAGGCCTGCATCCTCTGCCCGGACAAGGTCCTCAAGAACCAGCAAATGACCGACGCCCACATGACTTCCAAGGTCAGTAGCTATACTCAGGCTCTTGCACCTCAGATCGACGAGGATCCGCGAAAAGACGAGCCGAATGCTGACCTATAGCCTTCGTTCTCGCTCGATCCAGTCTCACAAACGCGCCTTGGCTCGATTCGTCGCTCACCTGCAGAAGGGAGATCCTGGTTCCGAGGACGGAAGGGTTATCGTCGACGAGATCAACACTCTGCTCGAGAAGGAAAACAGGAAGCTGGAGAGGATGAAGGAGATGTACGCTGCTGAGGTCGTGAGTCCGCTTTCCTTCGCGTCTTCCTCGTATCGCGAGCCGTCCCTCCCTCGAGAGCGTCTCTTCGACTCTCGTCGGCACCTTCTCCAAGCCACCACTGACGCCTTCTCCTCGCCGTCTCCATGTTTGGCTTCACCAGAAGGGCAAATCTCTCGAAAACCGAACCAACGCTAAAGCCAAACGACTCGCCAAAAAAGCTCTCAAAGACGCTGCCGCCGCTGCCGATCCCAACTCCACCGCTGCCACCAGCTCTTCCACCAGCAAGCCCAAGCAGAAGAAGTCGGAGGAGGCTTCCAAGCCTGGGGAGCCTAGCAAGACTCAGCAGAAGAAGGCCGCTCGACGGGAGGAGTCGATTCAGAAGAAGAGGGCTGCGAGGGAGGCTGCTAGAATTGCGAACGGTGGCAAAGACGAGGGGAGTGTGGTTGGGTCGGAGGTTTCGGACGTGAGTTTGCCTTTTCTCGCATGCTGAGGATCAAAGTCGGAAGGAGTTTGCGAGGTCGTCGCGTTAACGAACGACGCGTCCTGACCCTTTCTTCCTCTCTTCGACTCCTTCTCAGCTCGTCCCCTCCAAACCCATCAAACGATCCAAACTCGCCGCCGCGAACGCCGAACCCTCGTCGTCCGCCAACCGTCGTGGAGGAGGAGGAGCTCGAGCGAAGGCTGCGAAGAAGAGTAAAGGAGGAGGAATGACCGAGGAGGAGGCTGCGAAGAGGACTGCTGAGGGACGAGCGAAGAAGGCTGCTGCTACCGCGCCTGCTGATGGAGGATGGGGAGCGAGGAAGGGTGCTGCTGGGGGAGAGAAGAAGGTGGGAGAGGTCGGTAGGGAGGAGAAGAGGAAGGATAGCAGGCGAGGAGGGAAGGAGCAGAGGAAGGTTGAGAAGGCTTGAGCGTATTTGGGAGTTGGGGTGTTTAGTCTGGCTCGATATCTTTATGCTAGGACTTCACTATTCCAGCGAACGGATCATAAATCTCTTCTGAGCAGACGAGGGTTTTCGAGAAGGAGAGACGGACGCGCGGCCAACCGCGTCGGCTGATCTTTCCTGTCCTGTTCTCCTTGCTCACGGACTGAGAATGTCCAACTAGCATGTCGTTCGTACATCTTCAGACATGCTCGCTTCTCGTAAAATCTCTCCCACGGGCGGCGAGAGCCAGAAACATTGGGCGTCTCCTCACATCTCCCTCTTTCTCTCTCTCTCTCTCCCCTCTGACCCGGTCAATTCAAGACGAAGGCTCAAACAGTCTAGTAAAAGCCCAAACCAACCCTTTCTCGTCTCCTCTCCCTTCCCGCTCCGCTTCGCTCTTCTCCTTCAAGCACAATACCTCCCTCGTCTCGCTCGCTCCTCCGTCTTTTACTGGATCAGAATCATCCAAGCGACTGCCGAGCGCCAACCGAACCCACCGAAATCAAGTCAGCATCCTAGCTCGAAAGAGCGCGAGCGAAAAGGGCGAGAGAAGAAACCCACGAATGAAGTAGAACAAGAACAACGGGTAAACAGCGAGGGACTGTCTCGACGAAGGCAACCGTGTTCCGGACATGAAGTTGACGGAGGCTGCAAGGTACGAACACCAAGCACGAAGAAGGAGAGTTGAGAGGTCAGCGAATGCGAAACGAGGGAACAAGGGAACTCCAGGTAGAGGGAAGAAAGGACGCGAGGTCGGACGACGCACCCCAAACAGCCCACGCAACGGACCCCAAGGACACGGGCAGCCTGATCCAGATGGAGTGGAGGAAGTAGGAGATGATGGATGCGAGGAGGAGAGGGGCGACGCAGTAGCCTAGGACGCACTGCGAAACGACGAAACGAGGCGAGGGAGGAAGGGGGCGAGTTTGGGTTGGGAGGAGGGAAGAGACAAGAGGGAAGGAGGGACGAACGAGGGATTGGAAGAAGGATCTGGTTTACGATAGCAAGCGAGACGAAAAGGTGCGAGAGAGTTAGGTGGGAAGAACAGAGAGGGAGGGTCTAGGAAGGGACTATGGACCTACACCTTCCCACCCAACAACTGAGCGTTGACGGTCACGACGACGCTTCCCAGGGCGACGAGGGAGATGACCATGGAGAAGGCTTGGATGGATTGATCTGCCGGGGCCTGAGTCGTCCAACGCGCACACGCAAGAGCAGTCAGCTCTCTTAAATACTCGAGAGCGAAGCGAGAAAGGAGAACCAAACGAAACGAAGCGAGGAAGGGAAAGGTGAAGCTCAACTCACATCGAGACTGAGCACAATCGCCAAAGCGAGACAGATGACCAAGGGACCCCAGAGATCCCACTCCTTGAGGAGTTCGGACGAGCCGCTAGCTGATCGTGGAGGGTAAAGCACTTGGAGCAGTTTGGCGTAGATGGATTTCAGGTCACGAAGCTGAGAGATGGGAAGGAGGATGGTGAGCTTGCGAGCTCGGACACGAACGGGAAAGGAAGGAGGATTGAAGCGGAGAACAAGCGAGCTCACGATAGTTTCCGATACGGGCTCGTCGAGAGTGTTCATTCCTGTGTATCTCTGAGGGACGAGTCAGGAAAAATAAGGAAGGGAGGATGGGAAGGGTGAGCTTGAGCTCGAAGCGAGATGAAGCGAGCGGAAGGAAGGAGAGTCGAACGAACGGTCTCTACTCTGACTCCTCCGATGTTGGATCTCGTGGGACCTGAGCCTATACGACCTGACACTCCTTGAGGCTGGGACGACGAGGAAGACGAGGCTTGAGGAGGAGGAGGGGGAGGGTTGGGTGAACGAGAGGAGGAAGGAGCGGGTTGCGTGAAGGAGAGAACATCGTCTTCGTCCTGGAGGAGAAACGACGCGAGAGAGTCAGCTTGAAGAGATGCGAGAGGGGGAGCTGGAGGGACTAACGGCTTCGATGAGAGTTGAAGACATGCTGATATTGATATAAAACGAGGTCGTGGATGGAGGAAGGGAGGCAGCTCGGCTTGCGCTGACGCTTTCGACTCGGCCTGCTCGACCTCGAGCCCCTTCGTTCGTCCTTCCTTCCTTCTTCCTTCAACTCTCACTCGTTTCAGAAACCTATATCAGCGATTTGGACCTCTCTCAGCAGAGTCCACGACCCCTCGCACCCCACTCGCTCTCAGAGGTTTCTCCGCCATGCTTCGGCCCCGTCGTCTACCCCCTGGTCGACTCCTTCCCTCGTCTCCACCTCTTCAAGTTCGATCCTTCTTCCTCCCTCTTCGTCGCCCTCTATCCTCAACCAACCCTTCCCCTTACTCCTCAACATCACCCTTCTCTCGCACGCTCTCCATCCGACCCATCTCGTTCGGCCAGTTCGGTAGACTGCTAGGGAGATCGCTCAGAGTCCCAATCACTGGAGCCGCCATCGGAGGAGGAGCCTTCACTGCTGCTTCATACAAGCTCGAATGTGAGCGGATTTTCGTCATCTGGTCCTACACGAGATAGCCAAGACTGATATCTACCTTCTCGTACGCTTCAGCCTTCCGAAACTCTACGAACGACCTCCTCACGCAGATCGGCGACCAGGTGTCCTCGACGACCTCCTCCTTCTTCAACTCAGCCTCCTCAACGTTCAACTCAGCTTCAGACGTCGCCTCAGACACCTTCTCGACCCTTCAAGCCAAGCTGAATCAAGCGAGGGAAGGTCTCACGGACGCTTCGACGGACGTTCAGGCTCCAGAGTGGATCAGGTCGAGCTGGAGGTGGTTCAAGGAGGGAAGCGTCGGAGGAGAGGAGGAGGTCGTCGTCGACTCGGACGTTGGAGGATCAGAACAGTCGTCGTCCAGCGAAGGAGGAGGAGGAGGAGTTCCGCCACCAGCACCCACGGTCGCCGCTCTCGCTGCTCTTGGGGCGACGTCCAAGACTCAGATCGTTCAGGAGGACGACGAGGACGATTCCAACTTGATGCAGTTGACGAAGAAGCTCATCGAGATTCGACAGGTCCTCCTCTCTATCGATCAATCGGACAGTCTTAAGCTTCCCAGCATCGTCGTCGTCGGATCTCAGAGCTCAGGGAAGAGTAGTGTCTTGGAGGCGATCGTCGGACACGAGTTCCTTCCCAAGTGAGCTTCGACCTCCCTCTCTCGCTTCGCGTCCCCTCGTTCCCTCCTTCTGACTTTTCCCTTTCCCTCGCTTTCGCAGAGGAGACAACATGGTAACCCGCCGACCCATCGAACTCACTCTCATCCACACCCCACCCACCCCTTCCAACCCTCACCCAGTCGAATACGGCGACTTCCCCTCCCTCTCCCTCACCCACCTCACCGACTTCTCCGCCATCCAGAAAACCCTCACCGACCTCAACCTCTCCGTCCCCGCCTCGGAAGCAGTCTCCAACGACCCCATTGACCTCCGAATCTACTCTCCCAACGTCCCCGACCTCACCCTTGTCGACCTCCCAGGCTACATCCAAATCGCGTCGATGGATCAACCTCCCGAACTTCAAACCAAGATCGCCGCTCTCTGCGAGAGATACATCCAGGAACCCAACATCATCCTCGCCGTCTGTGCAGCGGACGTCGATCTCGCCAACTCGCCTGCGTTGAAGGCCAGTAGAGAGGTGGATCCACTCGGGTTGAGGACGATCGGAGTCGTGACGAAGATGGATCTCGTCGCTCCTGCTCTGGGAGCTCAGATCCTCAAGGGAAACCGATACCCCTTGCATCTGGGTTACATCGGAGTGGTGTGCAAGCAGCCGAAGAAGATGATGGGCTTGGGAGGGACGGTGGATGATGTGACGGGAGCGGTGTTGAAGAGGGAGGCAGGGTTCTTTGGAGGAGAGAACGCGAAGGTGTTTAGGAAGCCTGGGGAGGGGTTGTTGGTGGGGACGGATACGCTGAGGAAGAGGTTGATGGGAGTGTTGGAGACGAGTATGGCGAATAGTCTGCATGGGATCACGAATGCGGTGCAGCTGGAGTTGGAGGCAGCGAGTTATCAGTTCAAGGTGAGTTTCGGTTTTGGACGCGTCGAGGTCGTTTGCTCTTCGTTCAGTTCTTCCTTCGCTTGAGCTTCCCTCTCGAGCGCCTATGCGCTTTGCTTTCTCTCTCATACATCTGCTGACCCTCGTCCCTCGCTTCCTTCTCTTTCCTCCTCCCCTCCAGGTCCAATACAACGACCGACGCGTCTCCCCCGACTCCTACGTCGCCGAAACCCTCGACACCCTCAAAGCCCGCTTCCGAGACTTCTCCCTCCAATTCTCCAAACCTCGTATCCGAACCATTCTCAAATCCAAACTCGACGACAAGCTCCTGAACATCCTCGAACAACTCTACTGGGCCGATCCTCGAACCTCCACCGACCTCACCCTCTCCTCCGCTTCCTCCAACCCAGGAGCCAACGACCTCGACGCCCTCTGGGAACACAAGCTCGAAACGGCCAAATCCCTTCTCACCAAATCGGGAGTAGGAAGAGACTCCACCAACCTCGTCGCAGACGGTCTTCGTCAACTCATCGACACCATCGCCGAAGGCGAACCGTTCTCCTTCCACCCGGACGCCGCTGCTCAAATCATCCAGTTCTCGCACTCCATCCTCCGCGAGCGAGTCCCCGTCACGTCGGATCAGGTGGAGAACTGCATCAAGCCTTTCAAGTACGAGGTCGAAGTTGAGGATCGGGAGTGGGAGGTTGGACGTGCGAGGGCGGAGGAGTTGCTAGAGAGGGAGTGTGGATTGATGGAGGGGAAGCTTGGGGAGATCAGGAAGAAGGTCGGAGGGAGGAGGACGTTGGATGGGTTGGTGAGGTATGTGGGGGAGGTGGATACGTTGAAGAGGGAGATTTTGAAAAGGAAGTTGGAGAGGGCTAGGAATGGGGAGGACGAGGTGGAGGAGGTGGTGCCGCCGATGGATGCGTACAAGTATAATGCGGCGCATTTGGCTGAAGGTGAGTCTCGCACCCCTTTTCTTCTTTTCCTTCACGCGCGTTCGAGAGTCCTCGTTCGATGGACGCGTCCCGTTCGAGTTCGTCGAAACTGACGCGACTCGTCGTTCCTGGTCTGCTCGTTCCCTCGCAGCCCGTCACGCCATGATCTTCCAAGACCGACTCGCCATCATCAAGCTTCGTCGGCAGGCTCTTCGGTCGAAACGATGCAAGTCGGGTCCGGACGAGAAGGCCTTCTGTCCCGAAGCGTTCTTGAACGTCGTCGCCGACAAGCTCGCCTACACTTCAGTCATGTTCATCAGTCAGTCCTTCTTCCCCTCCTCTTCTCGCTCTTCAGTGTGACCTTTCTCGTGCTGACGTTTGTGTTCCTCGTTTCGCTTGCAGACGTCGAGCTTCTGGATCCGTTCTTCTACACTGTTCGTGCTCTCGACGCGTCTCGGTCTTCGCCGCTGCCTTTCTTTCCGAATTGCTAGCTGACACCTCTCGCCATCTTCTCTTGTTCAGTTCCTGAGCGGCATCGACTCCGGCCTCCGACCTGATCTCCTCGTTCGTCCTCTCTCCTCTCCTCCCATCTCCGTCTCCTCGCGCTAAGCTCACCTCCCCTTTCTTTCCTCCTCCAGAAAAACACCACCTTCGCCCGCGAGAACCCAACGATCCGAGCTCATCTCGACCTCCAGGAACGCAAGGATAAGCTCGAGAAGGTTCGTCGCTCTTCCTCTCCCTCCCTTCGTCCCTCTCCCACTCACTGACTTCCCTTCGCTTTCTCGCCTCGCAGGTCATGGCCTCCCTCCAAAGTCTCATCAACCTCCGGCAAGACTCCCAGCAACCCTCGATCGATCACCGCAGAGGAGGGTTCGGCTCGTCGTCGTCGCGAGGAGGAGGAGGAGGGAAGGGCGGCGTGTTTGGATCGTTCTTCTGATCGCGGTCTCGTCTTCTTCTCGACTCTTTTTCACGACTGGACTCTGGCTTTCCCTCTCATTTTTGGAATTCCACGTATACACACACGCTCCTTCGCTACTCTAATACCTACACCTCTCATTTCTCCTTTGCTTCCCGTTGCTTAGTTTTTGCTTTGGTTTTCTTCGTCCAGCTCTCGTCTCGATCTCTTTTACGAACTACTTTTCTTCCTGTGAGATATATTGTTGTGACCTTGCTGCTACCTCTCGACCACGAGCAAGAAATCGAACCGGGTTCGCGCGACGAGAAGGAGTGAATGGAGGACTGAGGGCGTTCGAAACCGCGACGCGTCGTCTCACAGTGTTCCCTTCGGACAACCTTCCTGAGAACTCCCACGCACCGACAGACTCAAGCTCAAGGACCCTCTTCTTCCTTCCACTCTCCTCCTTCGCTTCAGTCAGACCTCAACAGCTCATCCATCAACTCCCACCACCCCTTCCCCCTCACCCTCCTTGCTCACCTTCTCCCCCTCCCCCTTCTTCAAAGCCAACAATCCTCCCACTTCGCTCTTCAACCCCTCAATCTCCCTCTCCAACTCCTCCCTCTCCTTCGCACTCCCATCCGGTATCGAAAGCAAGAGGAGCAGCTTGAGTTCGTGGGTGAGTTTGAGGAGGTTGGTTGAGTTTCGAAGGAGGGAGGAGGAGAGTAAGGGGGTGGAGAGCGGGGTTAGGGTTGTGGATGGGGACTGAAAATTCGAGGTTGTTGGGTCAGTTCTGAGAAGATAGATAGAACCGGGAGAAGTAGGGGAAGAGGGACGATGGAAGGGGGCGAAGGGAGCAGCGTCGAGCTCAACACTCCCCTCCTTCCTTCCCTCCTCCCTCCGCCCAAACCACCCACCCACGCTCGCACTCACCCCAAAAACCTCCACCAAACCAGCCAACCCACCCGCGAGTCCCTCAATCTCTGTATCAACCCTCTCGTTCCACTCCTTCTCTGCTCGTTCGAGGTACTCGTTCGGATCGCTCCCTAGGGGACCTGTGACGGGTTGTCCAGCTGCTGAGCCTGATCCGGACGCTCCTGGGGGTGCGCGTTTGGGGAGGAGAGAGGCTGCGAGGGGGCGCGGAGCTGTGTAGTCGTTTTTGATGATTCGGGGAGGCATCAGGGAGAGGGAGGAGAGGGAGGTGGGTTGGGTAGGGAGGGAGGGGGAGAGCTGGGAGAGTACGGGTAGCTAGGGATGTGGTTGCTAGGGAAGAAGAGGAGCGGCGAGTTGAGAGAGTGGTAGATGGGTCCGGTCGTAAGATTTGAGTACGAAGAGACGATGGGAGATGGGAGCAGCTCGTTACGAGCCTCTCGAAACGAAGGTGAGCTTTCGCTTCCTTCCGTCCCTTTGCCTCCTTTTCCTGCAACGCCGACGTCGATTTTCGCCTTCATGGATGCTTCTCCCCTCTCCTTACACATCACCTAGGGAATACGCTCAAGCTCTCGCCCAAGCTGTGAACTCTCCCATCTTCAAGACCCTCACCGTTCGTCCCCTTCCTCGTTGAGCTCTTCCTCCCCTCCTCCTTCTTTCGCTGATTCGAGCTTGGTAGGGGTTTGGCAGGTCGAGATCCACCACCTGGACCTGTTCACGGATTGGAAGCCATGGGAGAAGCTCCCTATGGAGTGGCAGGAGTGGTTCGAGGGTTGCGAGAGTCTGCAGGAGCTAGAGGGAAAGATGAGGGATGTGAGGAGTTTGGGAGGAGGGGGAGCGAGTGAGTCGTTTCTCTCTCTGTTTCAGCTCACATTTCTGCTCGGGGTGAACGGCTGACGACCTCATCGCGTCGCTTCTGCAGTGACTGGACGACCGGACTCGCTAACGGAGCTCCTCGAGCTCTGCAGAACGCTACCTCTGCCGCGAGGGTACGTCAAGAAGTCAGAGGTCGAGGTGAGCTTCGACGTTTTCTTTTTCTTCTTTCGTTTCGTTCTTGCTCCCAACTGATTCTTTTGCTCTTTGGTTGCAGTCTCCACCTCTACCCAAATCAGTCCTCGTTGGCATGTCCGGAAAGAAGGAGCTCGAAGTCCGTCGTTTCAGAGACATCGCCTTCGAGCTCTCGTCGCGACGAGGGATCAAGAACGCTGTCGTTCGTCTCTCTCTTTCTCTGCCTCTTTCCTTTCCTCTGCTCCCTCAGCCAACCATCTCTTCTCCTTCCTCCGTTTCTCTCCCAGGACATCGGAGCAGGCCAAGGCTACCTCTCTCGAACCCTCTCCCTCTCCTCCTCCTCCTCTCCGACCTCTCCCTCCTCGTCCTCAACGATGCAAGTCCTCGCCATCGACGCCTCCCCAACCCAGATCTTAGGCTCCCAAACCTTCGGCTCCAAACCTTCCTCCACCCCCTCAGCTATCACCTACCTCGTCCAACGCATCGAAGGCGCTCACTCAGCCGAGAGGGAGATCGAGACTTGGCTTGCCTCGAGAGAGGAGCAGGAGGGGACGGTGATAGCGTTGCACGCGTGTGGGAAGTTGACGGATGATACGATTGGGATGTTTTTGAGGAATGATAGGCTGAAGGGGTTGGTGGTGGTTGGGTGTGAGTCGTGTCGGCGAGGGGAGGGGACGCGTCGAACGATCAGCACGGCACTGACTCCCGCGTTTCGCTTCGTTCCGTTTCGCAGGCTGCTATCACCACCTTCGCAGCGGCTCCGGACCTGGGTGCTTCCCAACCTCTCAAGCCTTCAAAGAGCTAGGAGTCCACTGGAGTTCGACTGCCCAAATGGCGGGAGTTCAGAACGTGACGAGCTGGGAGGAGGGAAAGGACAAGCCGAGCGAGGAGATGGTTCGCAGGAGGGAGGAGAGGAGGGTGGCTGCGAGGCTGAGGTCAGTATTCCATTCTACTTCTCACCTTCAAGTCAACCTCTCGCTGACTGACCCTGCCTTTCCCTTTCCGTACGCGTCTTCGTCCTCGTCTCCTCCAGAACCCACCACCGTCGTCTCCTCACCCCTCTCCTCTCGCACCCTCTCCTCCCGCCAACCCCACACGTCCTACCACTCGGTTCCCTCCCCTCCTCCACACCCTCCTTCCGATCCTACGCCTTCGTAGCGCTCACTAAACTCAACCTCCTCGCGTCCCTTTCCTCGTCGGAAACGGAGACGGTTCTCGTCGAAGCGGATCGGTTGGAGAAGGAGTTTGCGGCGGATTGGAGGTGGGAGGGGAAAGGGAGGGTGATTGAAGGGTTGGTGAAGATACTGGGAGGGTTGGTGGAGTCGTGAGTCCGCTTTCGCGAGGGTTGGAGAAGGGAGAGAAAGGGAGGGAGCGGGTAACGTTGACTGATGAGAGTTTTCCATTTTGGCGACAGAACGATCGCGATGGATAGGTATCTATTCCTGGAGGAACAGGAGGGAGTGAAGAGTGTTGATTTGGTGGTGGGGTGGGAGTATGAGGTGTCGCCTAGGAATCTGGTGCTTGTGGCGGAGAAGTGGTGAGGAAAGAGGAGGGAGGACGTGAGTTTGAGGAGGAGGTTGGGGAGGAAGATTTTATGACTTCACGAATCGGACCCTTCCGCTTTTGCGAGATACGATGAACTGTAGAACAGAGAACACGATTTTCGCTTGAAAAAAAGGAGGGAAAAGCAAAAAAGAAAGTCGCGTGAAAGCACAGTCCTTGCAAGCTGACCTCCGACAACAACAAAGCGACCTCACCTTCTCCTCCCTCCCTCCCCTCCCGTCCCTCACCCTCCTCTCCCTCCTCTCTCCTCCCTCTCGGCATCCAGACAACGATGTCTTCCGCCAACCCGCGTCCTTCATGGATGACGGACGAACTCGAAGAAGAATGGCCCGCTTCTCCTTCCCCTCCTCCCGAGGACTCTCGACAAGCCGCTCTCGCCCTCCCTTCCCTCGCCGCCTCGTCCTCTTCCAAGACCGGCTCTATACGAGTCGCCAAACGTATCGGAACAGGCTCTCTTCGCTCTCTCGACTATGGAGATGGGAATCTTCGAGGATCAGTGAGGCATCCTCGACCTCCTTCTCCTCCTTCGCCCACCCGAGCTCGAAGGGAAGAGCTCGAGCAACAGCGGGAGGAGCAGGAGGAGGAGCAGGGGAACGCTGGAGGGACGGTGGTGGTTAGGACGGATGTCGAGGATAAACCTTTCAACCCTCTTACACCTGCGAAGGGAGCTGCTTCGAGGTTGAAGGGAGCTGCAGGTCAAGGGTCAGGGATGAAGGGACTCTTCTCTCCTCTCGCTCTCGAGTCCATGTTCGAACCTCCATCCCCTCCACAACCACAAGAACCTACACACGACGATCAAGAGGACCCCCAGCAACAACCTCCATCCCCTCCTAACCTCACCTTCACGTCTCCTCCTCCCTCAGACGAACGAAACCAACGTCCCTCCCAAAGCCCCTCCCCTTCCCCTTCCTTCCCTCGCTCTCAACAACAACACCTCCCTCCTCGTCCCTCCAGACTCGCAACAGCTTTCGGACCCGACGATCTCACAGCATCGACCGTCGACGTTCCTCAAGACGACGAAGACGAGGAGGAGTACCATTCGGAAGACGAGATCCTCGAATCCGACATCCCCAACCTCGGAGCCTTCAACGGGAGGAAACAGTCGGCAGGCTTCGAGTTCTCTTGCAAACCACCTCCACCTCCGCCTCGCTCCTACAGTGGCTCTCCTCAGTCTTTCGGATCCCTCATCTCTCCTCTGCGCCAGAACGGTTCCTTCGGCGCTCTCCACGACGAGGAGGAGGAGGAAGACGAAGACGAGTACGAACGAGACGGAGACGAGGAACCCACTCAGCCTACCACTCGACGAACCTCCGGAGGACGAACCACCACCACCTCAGGAGGATCAGCATCGTTGAACAACACAGGATACGCGAGGAACTACGGTCCTCCTCTCTCGCCAGCAGTTGGAGGCTCAGGATCAGCTCGACCACCCAACGAGAACCCTCGACGACTCACTCTCTTCGAATCCCAGTACGACACCTTCACTCGCGAGTTCATGACCGAAGTCATCGATCAGATCGACCACAACGCTCCAGAACAAGGCGACGGCTCTCCTCTCTCCGGCTCCTCTCGCTCAGGAGGACCAGGCTCAGGCTCCGGAGGATCGAACGAGTCGGACTCTCCCACCTCTTCCAACCCTTCCGACATCCCCTTCCGAGCCATCAAACGAGTCAAGCTCTCCCCAGCTGCACGAGTCGTCTCGGGAGCTTCGTCCTCGTCGGCTTCGTCCGGGAGGAGCAGTCTGGACCGACTGAGGATGAGTCGAGGCGGAGCGAGTGCTGCTTCTTCGGGAGGGAGACCTGTGAGGAGGGATTGGGAGAAGGAGAGTGGAGAGATGTTGAGGAAGTTGAAGGAGATGGGGAAAGGGAACCCTTCGAGTGCTGCTTCGCGAGGTGGGTGGGGGAGGGGAGGGAGTTACAGCTTCAGCGAGAGGGAGGCGACGGGGAGTGATGAGGGTGGGAGCACCGAGGAGGATGGAGCTGGTGGAACTGTTAGGAGGAAGTTGCCTTTGGCGAAGGATGGTGAGTCAACTCTTCATCTTTTTTTACGCGTCTGAAGGAATTCAAGCTGAGCAGCGTCTTCGTCGTGATTCAACAGCCGATTCTCCACCCACTCCAACCCACTCCCTCCCTCCCACTCCTCCCCTTCAAACTCGAGCCCAGTTCGCCTCGACGAGCATCAACAAACCCCTCATCAAGCCACCCACTCGTCAATCCGCTTACGTCCTCGAAGCAGCCAACGTCCTCGCTCGAATCCACTCCGTCTCAGCCTCAGACGACTCCAACACCACCACCAGCGAAGCCTCTCCCGTCGCGTCGACTTCCGCTCTGCCTCCCGTTCCTGCTCCCGCTCCTACCGTCGCTGGAGGAAGGAGAGTCTCGAACGACTTGCCAAGTCGATTCCCTTCGACTGGACGAGCAGCAGCTGCGAGGGCGGCGGCTCAGAAGGACAAGGAGGGGAAGGAGAACGACGCGCCGAAAGCGAAGGCTGGAGGAGGAGGAGGAAGGTTCGACGAGATGAAGGGGAAGATGCAGAGTCCTAGGAAGCTGTTGAGAAGGTTGAGTGCGGCGGATGAGGTGGATAAGGAGCTGGTGGTTATGTCGGGGGATGTTTCGCTCGTGAAGGAGGAGGAAGAAGGGGATTTGACGGCGACGAAGGTGAGTCTTGACATCGAGAACAACGAAGGGTTCGTTTTGACATCCGTTTCTGACGGATCTTCTTCTCTCTTTTTCCAGCCTTCGGCACCTCCTGCAACCTTCTCTCTCCCTCTCGTTCGACCAGGTCGAGGAGCTCCTCCTCCCTCGCGTCCCACCTCTCAGCAAACCACTCGTTCGAGCACGACCGGAACGGAATCCACTCTTCGACCTTCCGCTCCTTCGACGCTTCGAAGTCGATTCCCCTCCGCAACTTCGACCGCCACCGCTGCTGCTTCTCCTCCTCCTCCTCCTCCCACTGCGACCATTCGGCACGTCGCTCCAGCAGACGACCTCAACCGCTTCGTCTCCTCTTCCACCGTCCTCACGACCATCGGACCCTCTACCATCTCCTCCTCGTCGTTCATCAAGCACGCTGGTGGACGGCCTCCTCCCGCAGGAGGAAGGATGATCTCGATTCCCTTCGATGGTGGGAACGGGATGACTCCCAGAATTGTTGGAAGGATGGAGTACGATCAGGAAAAGATGATGTGGGTGAAGGTTCGAGATCCGAAGGGAGAGAGGGAGACGCGAGCTCTTTCGGAGGAGGACGAGGATCCTTTCAAGGACATGGACAGCACCCGAGGGAGTGGAGGGATGCGGAAGCTCGACGAGGAGAACGAGGAAGTCGAAGAGGGGCAGGAGAAGACGTACATGTCCGAGGAACAGCAGCAGGAGCAGCACAACTCGCCAACGAAATCATCACCACCTCCCTCTCCTCTCAACCTCAATACTCGACGCGAGTTCACTCGAACCACCCACCGAACCGCCTCCTTCGACTCCACCCCCTTCGACGACGCCGCCGAGGGTCCTCAGGAGGATGGCTTCCCCGTTCCAGGAGCAACGAGCTTCCGAAGCCCAACCGTCGAAGAGGAACGCGACTCAGTCAAATCGTTCCAGCTCCCCTCCTCCTCGAGCATCTCCCTCTCCCCTCCAGCAATCCAACACCCACCTCCTCTCATGCACCACGCCCACTCCGCTCCTCCCATCCTCCCCATGCACCCAACAGCAACCTCCACTCCCCTTCCCTCCCATCGTCAAGTCGCCAGAATCGCGTCGGGAGGAGGACTTCGACCCTTCGTTACGCCTGTTTCGGTGCTCAAGAAGAGGTCGCCTGGGACTCCTGCTGCTGGAGCGGGAGGAGATGGAGGAGAGACGCCTCATAGGAGGAGTGTGTCGTTCTCGGATGGGAGGAAGGCGGGGAAGATCAAGGATCTGAGGGTGGATGAGGAGGAGGGGAGGAAGGGTGGGTTGTTTGAGAAGTCGACGGCGGCGGCGGGGAACAAGTCGGTGTTCTTGCCTTCGGCTAGGGGAGCGAGGATTCAGAACATGTTGGAAGGGCTGGGAGAGGATGAAGTCAGTGCCTCGATCGCTAGTGAGTGTTCAGGTCCAGTTTCGTCGCGTTTCCGTCTCGTCTCGTCGCGTTCCCGTTTCTCGTCTCGTTCACTCCTTCGTTTCTATGCTGACTTCGCCCCTTTTTTACTCCGTCCTCACTCTCCAGGTCTACACGAACAAACCCCTTCCAAGCTCCCTCAGTCTTCCTCTTCTCGAGCCTTCTCATCCTTCTCAGCCTACAACAACCATAACCCTCCTCGCACGACCTCAAACGAGTACAGCGAAGACGCCACCGACTCCTCCTTCTCGACCCACGCTCCCAACACCACCGCTCGCTCGATGGGAGCAGGAGGGAAGTCGTTCCACTACGGAAACGGAGGAAGGAGAGGAAACCCTGGGGACGCGACGTTCTTGACGGAGTGGAGTTTCGGAGCGACGAGGGATCGGTTGGTGGAGATCATCACGGACGTGCATCCGTTCGTGGTGAACTGGGAGGAGATGACGGAGATTGATTTGGAGGGGAAGGGAGCGGGGAGTGTGGCGAGGTTGAAGGAGTTTTTGCCGAAGTTGGTGGAGGTCAATCTGTGAGTTCTTGCTCTTCATGTTTCGCAACTTGAACGCCCCTCGTTCTTTCTTCGGAACCCAAGGGACCTCGACTGACATGAGTTGCTCTTTCTGGATGGTGGTGTTTCTGCTTCAGGAATCGAAACGACCTCGACTACCTCAGCGGACTTCCGACGTCGGTAGAGACTCTTCACGTCGCGTTCAACAGGCTCAGCGGTATCACAGCCGTCGCCCATCTCCCGAACCTCCAGTACCTCGATCTCAGTAACAATCAGCTTGACGTCGTTCATCGTGAGATCTTTCTCGTCTTCCTTCGCGTTCGTTCTCGCTCGAAGCTGACTCGATCTCGTTTTCCTTTTTCCAGAACTCCAATGCCTTCGTCACCTTCGAGAGGTCAAGCTCGACAACAACGCCCTCGAGGATCTGACTCCCCTCTTCGTCATGAGTGGACTCACCAAGGTCAGCGCTGCTGGAAACCTGCTCGAATCGATGGACTTCTCGGACGCTCGCTGGTGAGTCACTCCGCCTTCGGTCATTTCTCTCGTTTCATGTCCTTCGATCCTGACTCTGCTTTCTGCTTCGCTCCCTTCCTCGGCTCGTCAGGTCAAGACTCGAGACTCTAGATCTCGGACGAAACAAGCTGCGGTCCGTCACTGGAGTCCATCATCTCACAAGCTTAACCTCGTTGACGCTCGGTTCGTCGTGTTTCACCTCGACTGGTATCGCTCACTCTAGCCCACCTGACTTCCCTTCCTTCTCATTCGCAGACGACAACCAACTTCGAACCTTCGACTCGTCCCACGAGCTCCCAAAGCTTCGATCACTCAAGCTCAGCAAGAATCGACTCACTCGTCTCGACGCTGGCCAGTTCCCTCAACTTCGAACTCTCTACGCCGACAACAACCGACTTCAGACCATCAACTGCTCAGGTCGACGAACGAGGATCGAGAGGTTGAGTCTCAGGAGTCAGGAAACCGGTCAACTGTGAGTTATCTATCACGTCGCGTCGCGTGTCTGGCTCGATTTCTCGCTGACCTCCGTCTCGACCTTCTCGCCACCTCAGCTCCCTCTCTCCCGACGACCTTCGAGACGTCAAACGACTCTTCGTCTCTGGTAGGTATCCTCACTCGTCTCGCGAACCCTTTCGCTCAAACTGACACGCGTCTTTCTCCTCGTCGTCTCTTAGGAAACCCCCTCCCGAGCTCGTTCTTCAGCCAGCAGTGCAACAACCTGGTCTACATCGAGATGGCCGCCTGCAAACTCTCCCACCTCCCTCCCTACTTCACCTCCTTCGCGCCCAACGTCCGCTCCCTCAACCTGAACTACAACTTCTTCTCGGACATCTCGAACCTGGGAGGACTCAAGCAGCTCACCAAGCTCAGCGTCGTTGGATCTCGACTCGAAGCGACAAAGCCAGTCATGAGGATGCTCAAAACCCTTCCTTCCCTGGAGATGCTCGACCTCAGGTTCGTCTCGGTTCTTTTCTCTTTTGGTTCATGCGCTCGATAGATGAGAACGAAAGAGCCGAGCTGACCGAGATCCTTCGCGACACGTTTTCTTTTGTTCCTTCTCTCGGAACCAGGATGAACCCATGCACTCTCGCGATGTACCTCCCGCTCATCATCAGCAACATCTCCTCCGCTCTCGAACCATCTTCCTCTACCTCTCCTCAAAACTCTCCCACCGAAACGGGCTTCGCGGCGAGCCCTCCTTGGACAGAGCTCGACGCTGCTTTCCGACAGTCCCTCCCCGACGTCTGGTACGTTCGAAGACTCGCTCATCGAGGACTCGTCATGCAGGCTTGCCCTCGCGTCAAGACTCTCGACGGAGTGGAGATCTCGGGAGGGGAGAGGAGGAAGGCTGCTGAGTTGATGGAGACGGTGCTGAGGAGGAGTCAAGAGGCGAGGGCATGAGCGAGAGGCGGAGCGTGTGGATTCGTTTTTGTCGGTCGGTTTTCTCTCTCTTCTGCTCTTCTCTCTCCCTCTTTTTTCTCTCTGGGACTTTCTCGACTCCTCTCATCTCTGCTCTACTATCTTCTCTCTTCGATTTGCTTCCCTCCCTCTTTGTTCTCTCGTTCGATCTTCTCGTTATCTTCATCGCTTGTTCCTTCTTCAGCCGTCCCCTCTCATCAACTCAAGCCACCGACCCTCGTTCCCCTCGATTGTTTTTCGGCGTAAACCGAGTTCATTCCACTCTCACCTCCAACCACGACATGTCCTGACGTTTTCCCTTCCTTCTCTTTCGACCCAAAGGACGACCTTCCTTCTTCCTCGTTCCACGCGCGGCTCGCTCCCCTTCGCCTTCACCTGCCCATTCCCTTCGCCCCGACTCGTCCCTCTCTCGTTGGTCCAGGTTGGTCCTCTCCCTCGTGGTTCGCCCTCCCCTCCCCTGCGCTCGCCTTCCCTCCCTCTTCTTCTTCCTTCTTCCACAGATCGCGTCGGCGTCTCTGCAACGTCGGAGAGACACCCAGAAACAAAAAGCAAGCGAACTCCGCTTTCAGCCTCCTCTCCAAACAGGATAGATTAAGCATGGTTCGGTCGCCGATCTGCGTACACGAGGATCCTTCCCTGCCAGAGGTGAGTTTTTAGTAGAGTTTTCCTGTCGATTTCCTGAACCTTGGCGGTGGAAGAGACAGAAGGTCGATTTCTCGCGAGACACGCCGTCGATTTTGGACGCGTCTCGTTCGCGAGAGAAGGAAGTATCTGATCGTTTTTGGCTTTTCCTTCCTTCCTCGGAGGGAAGGATGATGAGCAAGACCGATCTGCAGACTGGTGGCGTAACGGTGGGGGAACTTGAGTCTTCTTTGAGCTCTCTGGAGAAGGTTGGGGGGGGGGGGGACGGACCTCTCGAAATCGGCAGCCTAGATCGCGTCCTCTCTTGGTCCTTCTCTCCTCGCACCTGTTCCTCACCTTCCTCGCTTTCCGCCCCCAACCACTTCAGCGCTGCGGTCCCATCTTTCCTCACCTTTCCTCCCTCGAACGCAGGAACCTCGCGTACGATTTGTGAGTGCTTCTACGACTTGCTCTAGCTCTTCTTACCAATTGAAGAGAGAGACGCTGAGCCGTCGACCCCGCTTTCTTCCTTCACTTGACAGGTTGGTTGTGGATGGCGGACGAACGAGAAGAGGAAGAAACGACGAACTTGGACGACTCGAGACGCTATAGGGACGACCGACCAAGTTCTGGATCCAGTTCGACCTTCGCTCATCAATATCCAGGTGGAATGGAGACTTCAACCTTCCAACACGAGAACAGACCGAGGTGAGAGCGAGCTGTCTCCTTCTCCTTCCTTTGATCCCACGATAAGAAGTCTTGTCGAGCACTCATGCTGACTCGTTTTCTGGTCTCTTAGCTCCTGGGAATCAAGTCCTTACTACCAGGGAGGTTCTTCTCGTCAACTTCCCCTCCTCCCTACACCTCTTCCCCCGCCTCCAGGACTCGTCTTCGCTCCTCCTCCTCCGACGCAACAACCTTCCTCCCATCACGACTTCCTTCTCGACATGATGCATCGCTCTTCAAACTTTTACCCACAACCTACATCTTCCTCGCCTCAATTCGCTGTACCACCTCAACTTCCGCCTCCCCCTCCCCCTCCCCCTCCTCCCCTACCCTGGCGCGAGGTCGACCCTCTGCTCGACTACCGGAGGTTCCACTCCGTCGGTTCCCAACCTCTGACTTCGCCTCTAGAGGGTCCTTCAGGATCGGAACGGAGTCTTCGAGGATCGTCGTCCTACCCACATCTTGGAGGGTCGAACGTGTGAGTTTTCATCTTCCTTTTAGCGAGCTCTGGCAGGTGAAAGCGAGGGAAGCGAAAGCAAGCGCTTCTTTTGAGCTCGTACCGAGGCTCACGTCTTCCTCTTTTCTTTCGCTCGCTGCTCTGCTCGTCAACAGATTCGATTCCATCAATCTTCAAAGTCCATACCCTTACTCGCCTACCCATCCTCAACTTTCCTCAGGCTCCTCGTCCGCCTCGTCGTCGTACTTTCCCTCGCAAGGGGGCTCGGGATCGAGCTACTCGCCTTACCCTACCTACTCGTCCTCGCACGGTCACCTCCCTCCTTCCAACGTTCTCCACCCTCTACCACACCCTCTCCGATACCAACAGCAGCATCATCCCTCTCCTCAAACCTCCATCGCGACTCCGACGCTCTGGTCGTCGTCTTTCGCTCGAGACAGTCCTCTCCCTCCTCCCAGCCCTCCAGGCTCTCGCGAATCCGCCGAAGGTCACCCCTCCTCCTTCCCTCGCCCGGAAGCCCTAGCTCGTCGCGGAAACTCAAGCCCATCGATCTGGCAGTCCATGGAACCCGAGGCTGGACCTTCGACAGGATCTGCTGGCCCACCGTCCTCCATCGCTCGAGCGAGGTCTTCTTCGACCGTAGGGAGCACCTCTGGAGGAGGAAGGAAGAAGCTGCCCCCCGCAGCGACCAAGACTCTTCTGGTCAGTTTAACCTCTCCTCGTTTAAACAAGTTTGGCGCTTTTGATCGAGAGGGAGATCTCGGTGAAAGAGTTCGTGGCGGACTTGTTGGCTTTGCTTGCCTTTCGGTCCTGACGGTCTTCCTCTCTCCTCTCGTCGGTGCTCGTTCTTCGATTATCATTCAGGCATGGTTCGACAACGCTAGAGACAAGTACCCTTCGAAGGAGCAGAAGAGCGAATGGGAGAGGACGACTGGATTGACGCTGCAGCAGGTGAGTTTAGACATTCGACTCGCTCGCGATCGCGTCACGCTTGTTTTCCCTTTCATCCTCCTTCCCCCCCCCCAAACTTTCCTCGACTGACGACCCGCTCTCAATTCGTCTGCCTGTTTCGGGCATCTAGATTGACGACTGGTTCATCAATAAACGGAGGAGAGTGAAGAACGTCGCTCTGTCTCAATCGCAAGGGAGGGACGAAGGACGACGGTGAGGAGGAAAGGGACGAGTTGGTCGGATGCTGATGGACGCGAGAGACGCGCCGTTGGAAGAGGGTTCGAGTAGATACTACCAATCTTTAATCACTGTAAATAGAGTGTAATATCTTGCACTTGTTCGGTTCTCTTTCACCGTGCGAGAAAATCTGATGGGGTACGACTGAGGTGACGCGACTCACCTGTCTACAAAACCAAACGAGGACCAATCTCTCGTGCTTCACCTCCCAACCCCCAACCAGCAGCACCCCCGGTCTCTTTCTCGCCATCTTCCTCTTCTCCCCCATCCCTACTCCATCGACTCTCAGCTACAAGAAGGAGGTCTTGAGCCTGGAAGACTCGCTGAAACAAGCGAGCGTCGGGCGTCTCGAACTCCTCCTCCCTTCGCCTCGTCCTCCTCAGAGGTCATTCCCAAACTTGTTCCTCGTCGCTCATCGACCGACTTTCTGGGGGGTTCCTTCGAGGGTGCTACCCACTCTTACGTCAGTGAGTGTCAAATTTGTTTTTGGGAATCTGTACGAGGCCTTGAACAGGCTGAAATGGGGACGAGGGGGGCAAGGAGGAGGGAGGATCGTGTGGAGGACTGCTTCGTGTGCTCTCGTCCTCGCTCCTTCTAGCGAGACATTCGTCTTCTTGGATTCGCTTTCAGAAGAGCTGGGATCTGACGCGTCCGCTGTCACCTTCGCGAAACTCGAAGTTCCGAAGACGAACGAGGGGAGGTGGGAGGGTCGAGAGTTCGAAGGGGAGAGGGATTTGTTGGGCGGTCCTTTCTCTGGTTCAGCTTCTTCTCGTTCGAGCTCACCCTCTCCTTCCTTCTTCTTCTTCCTTGTTCGCTTCACAGACAAGAGGAACCTCGTCGTCGTCGGAAACTTCAGAATCCCAGCGTCGATTGGACCTCGATCAGCGACTGAGCTCAGTGAGTCAGACGAACCCAACAATCTGCTCCCTCCCTCGAGCTGAGATCTCCCTGAACGAGTTGTCCCTTCGCTGACCTCGTCTCTACTTCTTCTCCTCCAGATCTTCTCCCTCTCCCTCCTCTCGACGCGTCGAAGCTCTGTGCCCCACGCCCAGGCGCGTCATTTAACTCAGGGGCAGGTCGACTTCTTCGCGTTCTTCGAGATGAGTGGCGGAGAGTTGAGCTCATGCAGCTCCCTCCTCCTGCTGCTCATCTGGATATGGAAGCTCCGACAGGTCTACGAGGGAGGAATGAAGCAGGAGGAGAGGCGTCGGTGAGCACGCTTCATTTAGTCAGGGAGATCGCTCGAGCTCGATCAAGGCTGTTCCTCTGCCGTTCCTCGATCCTCGACTGATTCCTCGCCAACCTTCTCTCTCACCTTCCAGAGGCGTCCAGTGCCGCCGACCTCGCTTAGAAATCATCTCGGAGGACCCAGAGGTCGATACAGCGACCGACTACGTCGACCTAAAATTTGCATGAAGAGCAGGATCAGCATTCGTCTCGAGGTTCCAAGGGAGCTCGCGTTTCGCCCTTCGCAAAGGCATCTTCGCCCACAACTCCTGCCGAACCATACCGACGACTCGGATTTTTTGCTCTCGAGGCTCATTAAGCTCGTCTTCTACTGCCGGAGAAGTCTCGTTCACCTTGCATCTCTATATCTGCCTCAGGAGGACTCTGTGGTGTGACTGGCTGAGAACGAGGATCGCCCTTCGGCGAGCAGGTCTCTTCCTCCCTCTTCCTCATCGTTCGTCCATCCACACTTCTTCCCATCCGAGAGCATATACGGTCAGCTGACTCTCCTACGCCTTCTCGACCCAGATCTTCGTCTGCGCTCGACTTCTTGCTCGAGTCCATTCGCGTCGTCTGTTTCATCGTCAAGCTCGACCCACCTTGTATCACGGACGATAGGGCTTCCATGCTTTTCTTCTGAGCTTCTGAGATATGATGGTTGTCTTTTGGACCTGACGAGATGTCGTCAAAGCTCAGCTACCTCTCGTAGAAGCTGAGGGTGTCGACGGACGTCGTGCTTGCAGCGAAAGAGCGAGAGAGGTCGATAAACTTGCAACTCTTGGGTCCTGAATCTCTCCCTCTGAGCTCAGCACTCAGATTAGAGAGTGAGAATCTCAACGCCAGAAAGTTGGCCGATAGATCCGCGCCATGGCAACGAGTCGAGCTCGCGAAGGGAGGAGAGTCCAGAGCTCGAGGTCACCTTCCTCTCCTCCTCCCCTCATCCTCGCCCCCTCCATCACTCTCTTATCCCCAAACATACAGTAGCACCTCTCTTTGACTACGGATCTACTCCCTGTCCATCGATATCGACAAACGATCCTGGTCTCGCTCGCGGAGAGCTCAATCAAGGTGAGCTTCGAACGATTCCTTCCTGCCCTTCCTCTTTCCTCCCCATCTTTGGCTCAAAGCTCACTCGACTCGCTCTTCTTGTCCTTCTCATTCTTCAGCATTCAATAAGCCTTCATCATGGCTTCCGTCGCCTCTTCATCCTCGCGACCTGGAGTCGGTAGAGCTCGTTCCAACACCACGACCACTGGTCTTCAACATCTTGCCCTCGCCGAGCCTGCATCCTCCGTTCGTCCTCTTCGAGCACTCATCAGACCCCTTATCACCTCGAGCTAACTATTACATCTCTTACCTACAGGTTCAACTCACTTTCCGAGCTCATCCCGAAACGAACTGGCCTCGAATGGTGCTCCTGAACCCTGCCGTCTTCCCCTTCGCCAAAGACGGAGACATCATCCGAATCACTCAACCACCAGAAGCAGCAGCACCAGGAAAGGATACCAGATCAGCAGCCCTCAAGAAGAGAGCCAAGGAAGGGTTCCTGTTTCAGTTCAGTGTAGCTGCTCTGAAGGTGCTGGAGAACGATCAACGACGGAATGGACTCAAGGTGAGCTCAAGCTTTCCTTCCTCTCCCCATCCGCGATCTCGGACTTGCTTGAGGCGATAAAGGAACACGAGAGCTGATTTAGACGTTGCTTTGGACTCTCAGGTGTCGATCCAAGAAAGTACGGTCACGAACTTTGGGTTCCAGAGGTCGGGTCAGGTCAAGCTCGAGGTGGTGAGTCCTTCTCCATCGCTCCTCCTCCCTCGTTCGCGATCAGAACGCGAGGTCAAGCTAACAACACCTGCTCTCATTCTTTCAGGTCGATCGGAAGGACGTCACAGCCGACTTCGTGAGTCTTCGACTCTTAGGGAATCGTCGTAGGAAGTGGGAAGACGTCGAGCTGACTGGGTCTTTCGTTCGTCGCGCGTCAGGTCGAGCTTTACTTCAAAGATCAGTACATCGGTCGTTCGGATATGTGGAGGCTGGGAGTGAGCTGGGAGGGGAAGTGTCTTCAGGTTGGACAGGAGGTAAGATCGATCCTCGTCCGTCCATCATCTCGACTCGTTCGCTGACCTCTTCGTGTCTCGCGTCTTTCGTTCCTTCAGATCCCTTTCGCTGGGTGCATCAAAGCTGAGGTTCGGAGTATCTACATCAACAAGAAGAGAGTGAGTAACGAGCTCTCCTACTGGTACTAGGGAAACGCGTCGAGCTAAGCTGATGCTCGCTCTCCTCTTCGAACCAGGTTCCCGCCGCGTACTTCACCGCCAGAACGAAGACGATCTTCCGTTCCTCCTCAGCCAAGTGCTACATCGCCATCCAAGTCTGTCGAGAGATGTACGAGTTCGATGAGGATGGGGAGAGGTACTACGAGAAGGCTCTTGTGAGTCGCTCGATTTGTTTCTCGACGAGCTCTCTCTCCTTTCGCCGTCGCTGACTTTCGACCATCTCCCTTCCCACCAGCATGGCTTCCTCCCCGAACTCTTCGCTCGCTGGTCGAAACTCAAGACCAACCACGTCGTCACCATCATCCTCTTCTCGCGAGTTTGTTACGATCAGGCCGAGCTGGACAGCGTGGAAGGACCTCTGTATCACGACAAGGACTGTGGCTCGTACAAGGACTTCGTGAGTCTCTCCTTCTTCTAGATCTGGCTCCCATAGTCTGACATCGCCTCGTTTATTTCACCAGTACAAAGTCTGCGTCGACATGGACAGCTTGATCAAGCCTCAAGAGGTCGTCTCCCTTCTCAAATCCGAACTCGCCAACTTCCAGAAGGCCGTTCTCCTCGACCACAACCACGTTCCTGGGAAGGAAGCTTTGATTCTCGGGACTCTTTCCTACGTGAGTCACCCTCTCCGGCTGTGTTTTCGCTCGAGGAAGTCGAACTTACTCTCTCTCGTTTCGTCAAAATCCCAGGCTCACCAAGGAAACATTCTCGAAGTCGTCAACCTCGCCATCAACCCGTACGACAAGCACTACGTCGATCGAGACTTCGTTCGAACTGGTCTCAACCTCACCGTCGTCACTCCTGGAACGGGCCATTTCAAGGTCGACAAGCAGTTCGTTCCTTTTCCCTCGTCCGTCGTCGCTCTTCTCGACGAGCAGATCTGACGCGTTGGCTTTCCCTCTTCCATCAGCCTCCTTCGACTCACCACCGACCGATGCACGGATCACGGACTCAGCATCGATCTCGTCTGCCTCAACAAGATGCCTCTCCACAGCGTACCCCTCTTCAGCTTCTTTTCGCCAACTCCGGAGCTCGGAGGAGAAGGTCGAAAGACGGAGGGGAAGAACGCTCGAGAAGACTACATGTCGAGAGACCCCTTGTACTTCGACCCAGTGACGGTTCAGGGAGGGATGGAAGAGACGGAGCTGTTCTATTCGGTCGCGTTCTGGTGAGTACAGGTCCGATCTTGCTGTTTCGTCCTCGTTTCGAATCTGACTCGCGACCTTCGTTTTCGCTTCGCCTTCGCAGGGTGTACTGCAGCTTCTGGTCGAAGACCAACGACAAGGTGAGTTTATTCTCGCACTTGAAACCGAAGTACCGCTCTCTGATCCCTGTTCGTTAACCTCAACAGCGGAAGAAGCCTGGGAAGTTTGTCTCTCGCGTCAAGATGCCTCAAGTTCAGAACATGGGAGTCTTGAATCACGGTTCGTTCTTCTCGACCGACTTCCCATCTTATCGGATCTGATCTCAGCTCTTGGCTCTCATTCGACAGATCTCACGACCATCATCGTACCTCACCTCGAGGAGGAACCTCACGGAGTCTCAGCGTTCTCCCTCATTGACTCCAACACCTCGTCCTCCGCCTCGACGTCGGCTCCAATGGACATCGCTCCTCTCAGCGACGAGCAACGTCTCGTGGCTCAGCATCAGTTCGACAACGACGTCTTCGCTCAGGCCTACCCCATCGAACCGATCGGAGCTTTCACAGCAGGAACAATGGACTCGTCGGCTCGTCGCGTCAACGTCCACTCCCCATCGTCGACGAACTCGATGTCGATCGTCCCCTCGGCTCGAAGTCCGGTCCTCTCCTCCTCGTACCGTGCTCTCAACCCACTCAACCCTCTTTCCGCCTCCTACAACTCGATGAGCGGCAGACTCTACACCCCTCAACTCTCCAGCTCGCTCGGACGAACCTCCCAAATCGCCTCACCCTCTCCTCCCTCCTCGGGTTTCGTCATCGAACAACCAGTCGCGACGACGTCCTTCCCCAAGATGCCAATCCAGCAAGCCTACGGATCGACCCTCACAGCAACTGCGTCTTCGACGAGAGCGTTCAACCAGCCTCAAGCCGTCGGAAGGGAGTCGTCGTTGTCGATCAAGCCGCCGTCTCGATCTACCTCCCAGGCTTCCTTCGCGTCGCGGTCGACCGTCGTTCGCTCTCCCCACGCTTCGGAAACACCCACTCCTTCTCGACCCACCTCTATCATGTCGGACAGCCCGAGTCCTCCGCTTCTTGGACTCGAGCCCAGTTCAGGAGCTCAACAGAGCAAGAAGACGAAGAAGGAGAAGGGATTCAAGGCGTGGTGGAGTTGGACGACCGGAGCAGCAGCAACCCCAGAGGAAACCGACGTTATCGCATCACCAGAACCTCCTACACCAGCCGCTCAGTACCAGTCCTCCATCTCCTCCGGTCTCTCCCCACTCTCACCCTCACCCATCATCACGTCCAACCCTCGCACCTCTCCTCTCTCCATCCCCACCAACCGTCTCCCCATCACTGGAGCAGTCGAGCCTCACCAAGAAGAACCTCAGCCTCGGAACTCGTTCGCTTCTCGCTCCATCTTCCACTCGGGAGGAGGTCAGGAAGGGAATCTACGAGGAACGCCAGGAAGCACAGGAGATCAAAACATGCGAGACGGGAACGGTCGAGCTCCGGAGCGTCAGTGGCTCGTCAATCCCTGCAACCCGTCGGAGAAGCAGCTCGCCAATCAGAACGCTACTCATCGATGGCAGCACATCCTTCCGAAGGGGAGTATGGCTCATCAGGTCAAGTGGAAGTCGCTCGTTACAGTTCGTCCTTCGCCTCATTCGACGAGACGCGATTTCGAATCGATGCCTCGAACTGACCTCGTCTTTTTCTTACGTTGATTTCAGCCTGGATGTCTTCCCATCACCACCGACTACATGCCTTCGGAAGTCGAGCTGCAGAAGAACTATACTGAACGGGAGAGTGCTGTGAGTCGACCTCGTCTCGAGTCGCGTCCGCCGTCCCGCCTGACCTTCTTGCTCTTCTCTTTTTCCAGTTCCCGATGGAGGAGTTCCACGAGTCTCCCTTCATTCTCACTCCCGCTTCTGGAATCGTAGAGAAGCAGTCGATCGTTCGAGAGATGGCGCTTCAACGGTTCGTAAACTCCAACCTTCGATCCTCGTTTCGAGTGCTGACTCTCGTTCGGTTCTGCCTTCTCCCAGTCTCGCTCAAGGCTTCCAGGTCGTCGTCGCTTCGGGAGCTTCCTCTTCGATGTCCCATTCGCATCCTTCGAGACCTGGGAAAGGTCAGAAGGCGGTTCGTTCTGCTCCTCTTCCTGGTGGAGCGTCCGAGGCTCTTCGACAGTCGAAGGGAGCAATCTTCATGTCGCTCTCGAATCTCATCCATCGACTCGAGTACACCGAACGCGACGACTCGATCAGGATCCGACAGTATACTCGACGTCTCACTTACTCGACGACACCGATCAAGTACGAGTGCGTCGTTTGGCCGATTCTCGCGTCGGGGTTCCAGAAGGTCGAGGCTATTTTCAAGTTTCCTGTAAGTCTCGAGCTCCTTCTCGCGTTCCAATCTTCATCCCTCGATCTGGTCTGACCCTTCTTCTCCTTCTTCAGTCGGATACGCTGGGAGCCTTCAACTGGAACAAGGTCCGTCGCAGAGTCTCGACTCGTTCGTCGACCCCGCTGACCTGCTCTGCCCTCCGTTTCTTTCCTTTCCCAGTGCGACAACCTCGTCACCGGAGATCGAGAGCAGCTCGACGACAGCCTGACCTACTGGAGAGCGAGGTTCATCGTTATCCCGTCGGAGAGGGACCCGGATACGAACCTGAAGCCGGGGACGAACGAGAAGTTCACCGTCGAGGAGGTGAGTTGACTTCCACGCGTCGTGTCTTCGAGAGATCGAGTGTTGACCCCTCGTCTTCTTCCTCGTTTTTCAGACCCACCTTTCCGGAGCAGATCTTCTCGCCGCTCTGATGACCAAGGCTCGTTGGATCCCTCCTTCCGAGGCAGGAGCTCCTCCTCGACCAGTCCGCTTCCTTCGAACCACTCTCGACCCCTCCGCCTGCGTTCTCGACGCCGCTCTAATGGAGGATCTCTCAACTCTTCAGTCTTCTCACCCGAGCTCGAAGAGCAGGCTCATCTTCGCCAAGACGAGCGTCGAGGAGGTCGTCAAGATCATGCTGCAGAAGAACGGAGGACTTGCCATCGGAGACACGCCGTGGGCTCACAAGGTCTGGTAAGTTCTCTTTCCCGCCTTCGTCTCCATCTTCCTCGGACTCGTACTGATCTTCTCTCATCTTCTACAGGCCCGAAGCCTTTACCGGAGACAAGCTCGTCAGCTGGCTCTGCGAGACGTTCGTCGACATCAAGACGAGGGAGGACGCGACGAGGGAGGGTCAGAAGTTCTTCGAGGGAGGGATGTTCCGTCACGTTCACGGCACTCATCAGTTCAAGTGAGCTCTCTTCATCTTCTATCTTTCCATCACTTGAGGGCACTGACTCTTGCCTCTCGTTCCGACAGCGACGGAAACTACATCTACCAACTCAACCCGCCCTACGGAACGCCGAAGGACAGTCGACTTCGCTTCATCCCGAGGAACAGCACGGCTTCGACTCTTCCAACGGCTCGTCTGCGCCGAGCCAAAGTCAGCATGAGTCAGGAGATGGTGAGTCTTGTCCCTTTTCCTGCCCTCTCGACGCTCGAAGCTGACGAGACCTTCGTTTCGAATCAGCTCATTGACGTCGACCCGTCGAAGAAAAGCGATCGGTCCGAGGTCGCTTTCTTGCACTATGATGCTATCCACAACGCGTGAGCTCTCCTTCGCAGTCTTTACGTCGACTCGATGCATCGTCTGATCCTCGTCTTCCATTCAACAGTACGAACGGATTCCATTTCGAGTTCAGCGTTCGTTTCCCTCCCTCTCCCTCCTTCTCTCGCATCTTCCCTTCCGACGCTGACTCTGGCTCCTCCTCGTTTCCAGTGGATTGGGATCACCGCTCAGCTCGTCGAGGAGCTTCGTCAAAACTGGGCAAGGCAGATCGATCGATACGGCCTTCGAATGATTGAAGCACCTTCGGAACCGATCTCGGAGATCTCGTCGAGGCAGGCCTTCCGAGCTTGTCTCATCATCCCTCTCGCCGTACCTCCTCCAACCCGAGACGAGTGGGATCCTCAGTCGAACTCGGACCCAAGACCGTCGACTCAGTTCTTCGAGACGGCTCTTCTTCGACATCGAGGATTCGTTCTGGACGTGAGTCGTTCGCGTCCTCCTCGTCTCCTTCGTCTCTTCGACGCTGACGCCCTTTCATCTCCGCTCTTATCACCAGATCCAATCCGACGATCAGTTCACCGACTCGGTCGACGTTCTCTACCATCGCCGAATCCCCTACCGATCCTCTCAGTTCGTTCATCGAAGCGGTCTCGCCTTCGTCCAATGCCTCCCCGACGGAGGAGGATTCGAATGGCTCGACAACAAGCTCTTCTCCGAGTCAAAGCTCGAGAAGAGTCGAGCTGGGAACATGCCAATCAAGGACCGAGCCGAGGTTCTTCGTCAGGAGTTCAGAGCGTTCTGTGCGTCGAAAGAGAAGTTGGAGGAGTGTTACGCGACGGCGAGAAAGGCGAGGGAGTTGGAGTGGGAGCAGCAGGTGAGCCTTTCCCTCCTTCATCATCTCTCCCTTATTGAGAAGTAGACTGACTTGTTTCCATCTCCTTCCCAGGGCTACGTCGCGAACAAGAAGGTCGATACTCAGCAGCTGCAGGAGATCAGGGCTTCATTGAGGGCGAAGAACGCGCCTCCTCTGCCTCACTTCGGGTCTCCGGACAATCTTGATCTTTGAGGCTAGCGAGAACGGTTAGTTAAGTGCGGGATATTTTCACGATCTGATGACCCTCACGATTTTCGCGACTCGAGAGGCCGCGTCGTTCGAAAAGACGAAAGAACGAAAACCATCGAGTACGCGGACAGACACTGGATACTTGAGCAGACAACAACGACGTAGTAGACCTGATTGTTTGAAGTACTTCGTGCCAAGCTTCTCTTGACCCAGGGCTGCTTATGTCGCGTTCAACTTCGCGACGGAAACACGCGACGCGTCGACGTAGGAGGCCGAAGTTCATGATCCCTCTTCTTCCTTCTTTGCTGCCGTTCCTCCACTTCCTCCGGTCCTTTGAGACACTGGCTCGTCTCGTATGTGTCCTCGTCGAGTTCGAAGATTGATGCCCGCAGTCGAAGCTCGATGGAAGAAGGAGTGAGCAGCGACGTCGACTTCAACGTCCCACTCCCTCCCCTTTCTTTTCCTTTTCCCCTCCCAACCACGACCTTCACTCCCCTCCCTCCTTCCTCGACCTAAAGCCATGCTCAAAGCTCTCTCCCCTCTTCGCCGAATGGCTCTTCCTCTTCTCGGTCAACAACAAGCTCGACTCCTCGCTCTCAACACGGGCCGCGTCCTCCCTTTCCTCGGGTCATGGTCAGTCTCGACGAAGACGACGAAGACGACGAAGACGACGCCCTTGTGGACCGAGGTGGTGGAGGTGAGTCCTATTCCTCCCTTTCTTCCGTAGGCTTCGCTTCCTTTCTGACCCATAATCTCGTCCTCTGGAACAGCTCCCGAAAGGAGAGAACTGGGTGGAATTTCTGGAGTGGCGGGCGCTTAGCGACCTCGGAGGGGGATGGAGTTCCGAATTCGACGTGAGCTCGTACTGACGTCCTCTCTCTTTGTTCTCCTCAAGCTCTGGAACACTGACTCTTCGCCCCCCTCCCTCCCTCCTCGCTCGGTTTTGCTTTTCCACGGGTCAGGGCTTTCCCGAGCACTCGAACTGGTTGGTTCCCGGGTTCAAGACTATGTCCCACCTCGAAGCTCGAGAAGGGTACTTGGAGGTCAGTCACCACTACATATGTGAACACGTCGAGCAAGACATCCTCTCGCCCCTTCGAGACCCCAAGAGGAACGAGGCCCGTCGTCAAGCCGAGGACGCGATGTGGGAGGCTGGGAGGGAGTGTCGAGAGCTTTGGCTGCACCAATTCGAGCGCTACGAGGGGGGCAGCACGCTGGAAACGTTGTTCGAACTTCGGGACGTGAGCTTGGAGGATGACGAGAAGTCCAGAGCTGCCTGGTCGGAGTGGGTGAAGGTGATTGAGGCTTGGAAGGACGAGGGGGGAGACGAGGCCTGGGTGAACGATTGGGAGGGCGAGGAGGAGATGTTCGACGCTAAGTTAGAGGAGGCCCCGAAGTTCGCCTTGAAGGCCGAATACGAGAAGTGGGGGGCGGAGGCTGTACAGAAGAAGTTGGCGAAGTGAGGGCGTCCGTTCTCGTCTCGCGTACATACCTTTTTGTTTTGCTTCTCCAGTCTAGTTCTTTGCCCTCAACTTTGTATATACGAATGCTCTCTCTTCTTCCAAGATTCGTTCTTCTCTTTCCGACTACCTTCCCAGCGCACGAGGTCGACGTAAACGAAAGCGAGAACGAACGAAAACGACGCGTCGAGCTCCGTTCCAAGGAGGCCTCACCTTCTTCTACCTTCCTTTTGAACGACGCCTTCTCACGCGGTACCAGCTCTCTTAACTCGATATCATCGAGGAGTCTGTTCCTGAAGAGAGAGATGGGGAAGAGGACAGGTCAAGCGAGGAGGGGTGCCGTCGGTCTTCGCGCGTCGAGGGATGAACGAGGTGGGTCGTCGCCAGTTGGTCTTCGAGGCGTGGATGACGACGGCCGGCGGTAAAAAGGAAGCTAAGTGAGCAAGAGTCACGGTGGAGGGCGAGTTAGATAGGGAGAGAGAAAGATCAGCGTGAACAGAACGAGCCTCGAGCTCGTGAGCTCGTCGTCGTCGTCGTCTCCCTTCCCTCCCTCAACCCAGCACCGCCGAAGAACATAAACGAGAACCAAGACAATCTCCTCCAGTCAACAGCTCCAGCTCTTCTCACAGAGTTCGAAAAATCAACATGAAAGAGAGGGGGGAGGAAAAAAAAGTTGTGAAACGCGCGTCGTTTCCCGATTCTCCTTGTCGAAGCAAGAGTAAGCCCCATTGAGTTACGCTTCTCAGCGCAATCGCAGAACTATTCTTCAATGAGGAACAAAGGTTATGGAGTGTCATCGGGTCTTATGCACCTACTAGCAGTCTCCCTCCGAACCTCCTCGCGACCCAAACGAACCCCCTTCGTGCATCAAAGCACTTCCTCGTCGAGCTCACCCTTCCTCCCTCCTGAACTCGGGAGACTAAAACTGGGAGACCAAGCGGCTCGTATCTTCGCGCGCTTGGATCCAGGTAAAGTCTCCTGCTGAGTTGGAAGAGGGAGGAAAGGGAGCGAGAAGACGAGGAGGGGGGAACGAAGGACAGCGAGGAGGGGTTGAAGGAGAGAGGAAAGAGTAGATCTTTGGGCTGCCCGCATGTCAAAGAGTATTCGTACTTCCGAGCCGTTTCTCTTGAGGTAAGCATCCTCGAAGTCAACTTTCATTTCTTCGATCCTGTGACTTCCCCCGAGTTGTAGAGCTCCCAGGTCTCAGCCGAGGGAGCAAAGAACGCGTCGTCCGCGACGCGCGAGTTGTTTGGTTGTGTTTTTCGTTCTTCGCTTGACGCCCTTCCTCTGTAGAAGCTATCGACCAGCTTTCCTTAGCCTCTCAGCTATGTCTCGACTTGCCTCGTGGAACGCAACCACCTGTATCACTGCCGAAATCCCATCTCTCGACCTTCGTCCCTCTCTCGCTCAGGCAGATCTTCGGCTCTCTGACTTCGCGTGCTGTTTCGGACCCACTTTTTCGTCCCTTCCTCCCCTACCCACAAGGGTCTTTGCTTGTCTCGTTCCAGCAGAGACGTGACGCGAGAAAACTCGCCTCCTCGAGATGCTCTCTCGGAACGAGAAAAACGCGCTCGGACGGGCGGGATCAGCGTCGATCAGTCTGCAACTGAAATTTTCTGGCCTTCTCATCCCTCGGCAACCTCTTGGAGCTCGAGTTGATGAACTGAGAGTGCGAAGATTTTCTTCAGGTGCTGCTACGGATTCCAAAGTTACGACGTGCCGGACCGCAAAAGGGCCGTTTCCCCCTCAACTCCTTCGACCTCCCCCCCTTCCCTTTTTCGACCTAACCCTCCCCTTCTCACACCAACCCCCACGAACTTCGAGTTGCTGCGACGACTTCTACCCCCCCGTCTCCTCGCCTCTCCCCCCTTCCTCCTCTTCCAACAAACCAGACTTCTCCCTGCCTACAGCTTCCGGTTCGGTTCTTCTTCCTCGTCTTCACCTCCTTCCTCCTCGCCCGTCCGCCAGTTCCCTTCTACTCGTCGCATCAACAACCTCGAAGACCGAAGCATGCCTCACGATGGACCAACCTCTCAACCACCGAGCATGCCTCCCTCTCGGCCTGCTTCTCCAGGTGCTCGTGAGTGCCTATCTGTCTCGTAGGAAGGAGTGAAAAGACCGAGATGGAAGGAGAGACGTGTGCTGAACCTGCTTCTTCCTTTCCTCCGCCCTTCTCCGTTCCCTCCTGGATCCTCTCCCCGTCATTTTTTACAGCCAACGTCGCCTTCATAGGGTCAGTCTACATCCTCTCGTGTCTTGCAGAAGAGATGCTGTCCGCTGTAGCAGGAGAGCTCGAGCTGAACGTCATGTCGTCATTCAAACACCCCCCTCCGTCCTCGTTCTCTTCTCTTTCTCGTTTTCAGAGCTCTGGACATGGGAACTACGAGTACTCGATTCATCGTGTTTGACGAGTGGGCCAACAACATCGCTTCCTATCAAGTAGAATTCGATCAACACTACCCTCATCCCGGGTAAGCTTCAACGAAACCTTCTCCCTCCCATCCCCTCCTTCACCTTGGTTCTCTCGTCCTCGTCGTCTCGTGTTCGAAGACTTCTCGGGCTCACTCCCCTCTCCCTCTTCGTTTTTGTCTTCCACCTTCAGCTGGCACGAGCACGAACCTTTCGACCTGCTAGACTCTGTTCACGAATGCATCGAAGGAACCATCGAGGAGCTCGAAGCCATGGGCTACTCGAGAGACGACGTCAAGGGAATCGGGATCACCAACCAGCGAGAGACGACGCTTCTCTGGGATCGAGCAACAGGTCAACCCATGTGCAACGCCATCGTATGGGACGACTCAAGAACAACAGCAGTCCTACATCGCTTTCAGAAGAAGCTAGAGAACGAGGGGATCGTCTTGGAAGGCTCTGATCTCGAGCTCGAGCTCGAAGGTGTCGTCGTAGATGACCTCGCAGAAGGAGGAGGAGAGAGGAAGAGACTCGTGGGTGCTCAAGGAATCAAGGAGCTGTGAGTCACATTTTTCACTTTCTCCTTCTTCTTACATCTCGGCACTTGAACCTGCGTCGCATCGGTAGGGAGGAGGGAGGACGAACGTCCAAAGGACCGGGCAACCTGTCCGACCTCCCCTCGAAGTCGGGTTTCCCGTACCAGTTTAGCTGACCTCTCTCGCTGGGGGCTTCATTACGCTGCTTATCAGGACCGGACTACCGCTCTCGACGTACTTCTCGGCCATCAAGCTTCGCTGGATGATCGATACCCATCCTGAAATCGCCAAAGCTCACGAGGAGGACAAGCTCTGTTTCGGAACCGTCGACTCATGGCTCGTTTACGTTCGTCCCTCCTTCTCTCTTTTCACCTCGCTCCTCGAGCTTCAAGCTAAAATCCCTTCCCTTCGGTCTTCTCCTACCCTCTCCTTTTTTTCTTGCCGCAGAACCTCACCGGCGGCATCGAGAACGGCCTGCACATCCAAGACGTCTCGAACGCTTCTCGAACCCTCCTCACCGCCCTTCAAACCATCTCCTGGTCTCCCTCCCTCCTCACCTTCTTCGGCTTGCGTCCCTCCCTCCTGCCTACCATCCGCTCGTCCTCGGAGGTTTACGGAAAGATCAGTTCTGGACCTTTGGAAGGTGTACCGATAGCGGGGATCGTGGGGGATCAGCAGGTGAGCTCGCTCTGACTTTTTGACTCTCGTTCTTCGACGAGCTCGGTTCCTTCCAGAGCTAATGATTCGCTCGCTTCCGTGTTGTTCGTAGGCTGCGTTGGTGGGTCAGAAGTGTCTGAGCGTGGGAGAGGCGAAGGCGACGTTTGGAACGGGAGCTTTCGTGCTGTTCAACACTGGGGAGGAGGTCGTGAGGAGTAAACATGGATTGATCAGTACGGTGAGCTCGCTTTTCTCGACACGTCTTCCTTGTCGAACATCGAGCTGACCACCTCCTCGCTCGTTTTCGCTCGTGATCAGGTCGCCTATCAACCTGGACCCAACTGTAAACCCGTCTTCGCGTTGGAGGGAAGTGTAGCCGTCGCTGGAGCTGCCATCAAGTGGTTCGTCCTTCCCTCTCCTTCCCTTCCTCCTTCCCCGAGCGTTCTCGAGTACCGACTGACTCGATATCTGACAGGCTTCGAGATCAGATGGGTCTCATCGAGAAATCCTCGGACATCGACCGTCTCGTTTCGACCGTCAAGGACACGGGAGGAGTCTACTTCGTCACCGCCTTCTCTGGACTGCTCGCTCCGTATTGGGACTCCGAAGCTGGAGGGCTGCTCATTGGGATATCAGCGTACACGACGAAGGCTCATGTCTGTAGGGCTACGTTGGAGGCTGCTTCGTTCCAGGTGAGTTTGAGTTCGAGGGGGACGAGACGAGACGAGACGCGTCCTCCTTCCCTTCCCTCCGTTCCCGCCCTTCCCCCGCCCCTCCATCTTTCTTCGACGGCACCTCCCTTCGCTTCTCGCCCTGCATCAGCACGTGACGGTGTCATTAAAGACTTGAACTGACTCGTTCGTTTCGTCCTCCCTTTCTTTCCCTCCTCAGACTCGTGCGATTCTCGAAGCCATGCGTGCAGACTCGGGGACGGAACTCAAGATGCTTCGTGTGGACGGAGGAGTAACTAACTCGGATCATTTCGCTGCTGTAAGTTGACTTCTTTTGCTCTCGCATTTGACCGGAAGAGAGTGAGTTCGAAGTCGAAGCACAAATCGCTGACCACGCAACGCCTTCCCTCCTCTTCCTTCCTTCGCTTGTTCCTCCCTTCCTCGACCTCTTCGATACGTACTGGACCGCTTCGTATAGATCCTCGCTGGTCTCGGAGGATTCATCGTCGAGCGACCAGAGATGCGAGAGTGAGTTTTCGCGACGCGTCTCGTCTCTTCCATTCCCTCCCCTCCCTCTTTCTCCTCTCCAACTTCTCTCCGCCTTATCTGTGCTATCCTCGATCCTGCTCGCTGACTATCTCCTCTTCCCCACCCTTCCTCCTCTCTCCCATCCAGATCTACCGCCCTCGGATCCGCTCTCCTCGCAGGATCCGCTCTCAACCTCTTCGGCTGGGACATGTCCAAACCCGAGACGCTTCGAAAGGTCAACGCTCGAGCCCTGGCAGTCTTCAAGCCCGACGTCCCCGAACGAGAACGACAGCAGAAGTGGCGACGGTGGCAGCGAGCGGTGGAGAGGAGTCGGCAGGTGAGTTTTTGTCCTTTCCTTCTCCCTCTCCCTTTCCTCTCCAATATATCCTTCCTCCCCAGTCGTTCGATCATCTCACTGACCCGTTTCATCCTTTGTCTCGTTTCCTTCCTCAGTGGCGAGAAGAAGAAGACGACGAAGACGAGTACGACGAGGAGGTCGAGAAGGCCAAGGGCAACATCGAGTTCGTCCCTTCGAGGGAAACCAACGGAACTGGATCCAGGCAGTCATCGTACCACGGGAAGTCGAACAGCAAGGATGGGATCGCGCCTCTGAGTAGTCAGTTTGAATCGCTCAAGGGAGCGTGAGGGGAGGGTTCGATCTTGGTTTTTTCTTGTAGCTCTAGATTTTTCTGTTCGAGGATGAGAGATGGTGGTTTGGGTTTTTAGGGGTTCCGTAGGCTTCGCTTTGCTTTTTAATGGACTTTCTCGTGACGAAACTGTAGTTCTGGACTGGGGAGAGAGAGGGAGATGGAACGGGAGACGAGACGAGACGCGACGAGTCGACCACTTCTCGTCGCAGCCTTCCTTTCGCGGGGGCGTGCTCTCGTGAACGAACCGAGGTCGTGAGGACGAGCATGAATCCCGAAAACAAATCAAATCAAAGAAAGGTAGAACTAGAGCGAGGAAGTACAACGACAGGCGACGCGAAGAAAAACAAAAGTGCGCGCGAGAGACGGTCGAAAGGAAGAAGAAGAACGAATTCGAAGGTAGGTATGTAGGCTAGAGAGTTACAAGAAGACTAAAAGTAGAGTATGACACGTAAAATGCAAGAGGAGTGAAAATCGAGAAGGAGATCGTGAGGCGTGCGTGAGATGGATCGGAGAGACAGATGAGAGCGAGAGGGAGATGAGAGGTGTAAGATAGAGGTCGAGAGGGAGTGAGATGGGTCGAAGTAAGTTCCGAATGAGGAGATAAAGAAGGAGTGAAGAGGAGAGGGGGAGGGAAACCGGAGAGCGAGAGAGATAAACGAAAGAACGAAACCCAACGCGTCGTCTCCCTCACCAAACCCGCCCCTCCTTCTCCGCGCCCAACCCAACATGCTCGACCTCCAGCATCCTCATCATCGCCTTCCCTCCACCCTGCGAGAAGCCGAGCCTCTCCGGACTCGGCGTCTTGACGCTCTTGTCATGCTCGACGTCGTCGACGCTCGACCCGTTCGATTCGTTCGAATGAGATCGGTAGCTCATCCCCACCGATTCGGCGGACGGAACCGGTTTTCTCTTGACTGGAGTCGAAGACGATCCAGATGAAGCTTTCCTTGCTGTGACGGGAAGAGGAGGGGAGGTGAAAGGAGCGCCTGAAGAGGTGTTGAGGTTGAGAGGGGGTTGGGGAGTTCGAGAGGAGAGAGGGAGGTGAAGATGGAGGTTGTGGTGGTTGTGACTTGCTGCGTAGGCTGATTCGGCGGTGGAGGTGGATGGATGAGGGAGCGAACCATCGAGGGAGGTGGGTGAGAGGGGAGTGTAGCGTTTGGTTCCGGACGGGGCTTGAGAGAAGGTCCTGGGAGTGTAGACGCCCGTGGGAGAGATGGATCCTGGTGGAGGAGGGGAGGTGGTGGAAGAGGTGGGCGTGGAGGGAGACGCGAGACCGAATCCTCCAAGGAGGGATGCTGAAGGTAGTCCGAAGTAGGATCTGCCTCTTGCGAGGAAACCTCCTGCGAGGACTGGCGACGACGCGTTCGAACTCCCTCCTCCTCCTCCTGCATTCTCCTCCACCGGAGAAGCTCCAGCAGATGTAGATCCACCACCTCCTCCATGCGTCCCGATGCCCAAACCCAACCCTAGCCCAGAGCTCTTCCTCCTCGCTCCGTATGCCAGGCTCGACCGCTTCGCCTGAGCAGCGAGTTCTTGATCTCTCGCGCTCGGGGCGGACGAGTTCCTTCCCGCTGGTCCAGGGAACGACGCAGGAGTGTAGATTCCTGAGGAGGCTCGTCGCTTGGGGAGAGGTCCGACTGGGTTGAGGTCGGGAGAAAGGGGAGTGAAGTGAGAGACGGCGGGAGAGGGAGGAGTCGCTGCTGCTGGAGCGGTTGGGAACCTCCAAGTCGAAGGGGAGGAGACGCCGTTCCCTGAGGGAGTGGTAGGAGTGGAGTAGACGGTGTTGGAAGGTGAGGGAAGGGAAGGGACGGTCCAAGTTGGGGTTTGATGGAGGGTGAGAGGGTCGACCTCAAGCTCGAGCTCGGTTCGACGGATGGAAGAGCCCTCTTCGGCGGCCTTGACGAGGAAGACGCCTGAGTCGTTCGACATGGATTCGTCCGAGGAGGATGCTGAGAAGACGAGGATGGGTGAGGGAGGGCCTTTGGATGATTTAGTCTTCTGGGAGGAGGGTGAGGCGAGTGACGGGAGGGAGGAGGAAGCGAGCGACGAGGAGGAACCAGTTTCAGAAGAGAGGTTGAAGGGAGCTGATTCCTCGGTTGAAGGAGTGGTTGGAATTGAGGTAGTGGGGGTAGGAGTGGGTGCTGGACGAGCTTTTGATCTTGGAGGAGGGGCGAGAGGTTTGATGGATGCTCGAGGTGAGGTGGGAGTGGAAACCGAGGAAGGGGACAGAGCCTGTTTGGTCGGAATCGAGGAGGGAGAAGGAAGGTCAGTTCTCGGGAGAAGCTGTAGAGTTCATTTCACGCTCGAATCGAAAGAGGAGTGAATCAACCAAGCTGTGAAGATATGCTACGTCTCTAGTAGAGCTGGTGAGACCGTAGCGAGCAGCGAAGAGCTCTCGCTTCGTTGCTTTGGTCACCTCCCCTTCGACGCCTCGTCGCCTTCCCTCCTTCCCTGCCCCTCTTGACCCTCCCTTTCAGCACGAAAAGTGAAAGAAATCTACTCACAAGTCCTTCCAAAGCTACGTCCAACCCTTTGCTAGCATCCACGGACCTCGCTCTTCCCAAGGATGTCTTCTTGGATGGTGAGGTCTGACTGTTGTTGACTCCTTCTCCATGTTGAGCTCGACGTTCGTTCTCCTCAGGGGAAGACGAGAGCTGCTGCTGCTGCTGAGCTCTCGTAGGGAGGGAGTGATTCCTAACCAGAGGGGAGACGACCATCCTTCCTTCGTTCGTAGTAAAGAGCTCCTCGATGGGTCTTTTGTGGAGTGAGACGGTGTGGTGGTTTGAAGCTTTGGGATCAGAAATCATCTCGATCAAGAGGCACTCCGTCCTGGCGACTGTGCATTTCAGGGCTGCTTTCGGTCGAGCACTCCAGTTTTTGAGAGAAAAAATGTGACAGGTCTATCAAAGGGAGCCCAAGAGCGGGAGAGGGCGATGTATCTGTAGAGGTCTAGTCAAGAGAGTCGAGGCAGGAAAACCTGCAAGGGGCTAGCTCTGTCTCGCTCGGGAAATGCGCGACTGAATCAAGCTTCGATCCATTGTTTTTCGTTCCTTGTCCTGGAAGCCTTGTGCCATCCAAGCCACTGAGGAACGAAGAGGAGGCTAAGATAATCGCGTAGCTACCTGGGATACTACCGAGGATGTGTCGAAAAAATCCTCCGTTCAGCCACGTTCTGCGACGAGCTCGAACTTTCGCGACGCGCTCTTGCGAGTCTCTTCTTTCACCACAAGGACAGGCTTTGGTCCTTCTTCTACACTTGCGAGATTTTGATGGTTGCTAAGTGTTTGTATCGAGGTCTACAGCATGAAACTTAGCGCAAAGGGAACGAAACTAAAGCCGCGTCGCGATTCTCAAGCTCCAATTCGAACGATGACCTTCCCTTTCGCCTTCCCACTCCCAACCAAAGCATAAGCAGCCATCAAACTCTCTTGATTCCAGTCGTGAATTGAGTCGACGGGAACGGTGAGTTTCCGTGAAGCAGAAAAGAAGGCGACAGAGTTTGAGGTCAATTCAAAGTCGAAACGCGTCGACTTCGCTCTCCCTCCGCTCAATCCACTCACCTTCCTCAGCCCACCTCGCCAAATCCTCCAGATACTGCGTCTTAGCCTCGAAGATCACGTAGCTCCACTTCCTAGGAGGTCCTCCCAGCCAAGTCGGCCTGAAATCGTTGATCGCGAGTGAGAGGAGAACGCGAGCGTTCTCGAGCGAGAAGAACTCCTTGGGGGATTCGCCACCGATGTTGATGATTTCACAGCCGGAGAGGAGGTATTCCGCTGAGTGTGAGCAGAGGGGTAGGGATTTCATGGTGTCAAGGATGAGGTTGAAGCCGAGGGAGGAGGAGAGGGAGTAGGAGGAGGCGAGTTGTTGTTCAATGGGAGAGGTGGTGTAGTCGAGGGTCTGAGAGCCGAGAAGAGAAATCTGTCAGTACCTTAAATTTTTTTTTCTAGGAGAAGAAGTCGATGCACTGACCTCATTAGCTCCGAGAGCGAGATACGCGTCTCTCGACGAAGACGAGCACGAAACAACGACGTGAGCTCCCAGGACCTTCGCAACTTGGATGGCGAGCCTTCCGACGGCGGTTCCTCCTCCTGGTGTATGAGCGAAGATGGCGTTACATGCGGGAGTCAACGAAAGGGATCAGTAAACGAGCGAAGTCTAGACGCGTCGAGGCAACGAGACGCGACGAGTTAACGAAAAGAAGACGAACCATTGATGAAAAGTCGATCACCAGCCTTCAGACCTCCGACAGTGGTCAGGCAGTGATGAGCTGCAGATCCAGCGAGAGACAGACCAGCAGCTTGCTCGAGCGAAAGAGTCGACGGCTTAAGGCAAAGGTCTTTGTCCTGCGAGCTCAGAACGGCGGAGTCAGTTCCTCGTCCCGCTCGTCTGCTCCCAACGGATCTCAGACGACACATCTCCATCTCCAAAAGAAATGAAGCAGTCGACGCACCGCAACGACAGCATACTGGCAAATCGCTCCTCGTCCGAGCTTTAAAACTCCCTCCGAGATTGGGATGATCCCAAAAACGAGGTCGCCGTTCTTGAAGCGAGTAGAGTCGCCGGCGTCCACGACTGTTCCGGAGAGATCTGACTCGGTAATGGCTGAGTGAGAGAAGGGAGGAAAACGAAGAAAGAGGTGAGCTCGAAGTGAAAGCGAGGACAGAGGTCGAGCTCGTCGCTTACCGGGCAGCTTCCTCGTGAACGGAGGAAGAAAGCGCATCATGGTTTGACTGTCGAGTGTGAAGGAAAGGTCGAGACGTCAGAGATCGTTTGTCTCGAAGTAGGGGAAGCATCGAATCTGCTTCGACAGCCGCGGACGTCGTCGACTCGTCGTCGACACGCCCTCTCTTCGTCCCTCGTCGCGCTTTGCCTTCCTCTCCCACTTCAAGTCCCCATCATCTCAACATCGAAAAGATCAAATTGTGAGCTCACTATCCAGGATTCAAACCAGCGAACGAGACCTTCACAAGTACCTCTCCCTTCCTTGCCTTCGGAACGGGTGCGTTGGTCGAGAACTTGAGCACGTCGACGGGCTCACCTTGAGCGACTTGAAGCCAGGTTGATTGAGTTGTAGGAAGGGACATCGGCGAAGAGACGAGCGAGAAATGAGTGAGGTTGCTGAGATGGAATTGGTTGGAGGGAAGGGAAGGGAAGCGACCTGCGAACAACGAAGCTCGCCGCGTTTCAGTCGTTACGAGAGAGTCCGGAGCAAGGCCGTTGAAGACGAGAGCTCTGCCGGCTTCTTCCAAGCGTGCAGAGAAAGAAGAGGAGGAAAGTCATGTTCGATCGAGTTACTGATAACCGAAGGCGTACGAAAACGATCCCATCAAGCCGAGTCGACGAGCGCGTCGAACCACTGGCGATGCGACGGCCTCGTACGATGCCTTAAAGTCGGGAGAAAAGAGAGACAAAAGCGGAGAGTGAGTCAGCGAACGGGAGCTTGAGACATCTCTCGCGCGAGAGAGAGCAAGAGAAGGAACGGGTCGCTGACCTTTTTGACGCGACGACTACGAGGAGACGAGACGGATCGCGAAGTAATGGAAGGTTGAACCGAAAGAGGGAGAGAGACGATGTCTGGGACGAGAATTGGGCATCAAAATCAGACAAGGAAGGTCTGAAGGAGAAGAAAAAGAAGAGGAAAAGCTCACGCGAAGACGACGATGTGAGAAACGAACGGATGGTGATGTGACGACGAAGGATCCGAGGCGTAGAAAGTCGAACGAGGTGTAGAGCCTTGGAGAGGTGGTGGTGGATCGAGAAGACGATGGTGGGGAGGAGGGGGGTGGGCTGGAGAGATGTGCAGCGGGAGGAGGACGCGTCAGTTTGCATCGCTGAGACGAGAACGAGGTGGGAGAGGAGGGCTCACCTCTCAGTGGGGGATGTCGCGTACTACGAACGAGAGGAGCTTGAACCTCGCGTCTGACGCATCAGTTCCGAGCATTTGAACACCCCTCATCTGGAAAAACTGCTTGACTCGCTCCATCTGCTCCTTCGTCTCCAAGACGATCTCTACGCGACCGATTCGAGGGTCTGGGTACCCTTCATCGCCAAAGAGATCCATGGCGGCGCAGCGCACCGGTTCTGATCCTCTTCCTCCCTCTTCGAACGGTGCGAGGAACTCGTAAGAGACCGACCAAGCTGCCGACGACGCGCAAAAGGTCGCTTTGAGGACGTGCGAGAAGGACGCGTCTGTGAGCGTGACGTGTCGAAGAAGGGTCCAGGAGGTGTATTCCAGCTTGGTAGGTAGCTGTGTAGAGATCATGTGTGAAGTACCGACCGTTGCGTAGAAGGAGAAGGAGGTGGGATTGAAGAGAGCAAGGAAGGAAGAGAAGTTGATCTTGAGCTCGTCGGCTTCGCCGGTGTAAGAGAAACCCTGAGAAGAGAAAGTCAGACCTCGAACAACCAGGAGATCCACTTCGAGAGCAGTCGTGCATCGGTCTGAGTGAAGGTGGGAGAAAGCCCAGGGCTCGTTGGCGACGAAGGTGAAGGTCTTGACTCGAGTGAGGGAGAGTTGGGTTTCGACCTGAGCTGACGAGCTCTTTTCCTGGAGATGAAGAGAGAACAGGGGCGAGTCAGCAAGACAGGAGAACATGCCTTCCATACCAACAAGACAGCGGCAGCGACATTGAGATCGTAGGACGAAGAAGGAACGGACGAACCCTCGAGCAGAAGAGCTGCTCCAATCGCTCGATTCCGACGATCTCGACGTCCTTGTAGAGAAGCTCCGAGGAGATCTCGAGGAAGGCAAGGCTCACTCGGGAGCACAATGCGAGGGTTCCGGTGTCTGCGAAGGCGAGGATGCTGCGCTTGATCTCCATTGGAAGAGGAGGGAGGGGAGAGGAGGAGGGGAGGGAGGAGGCAGGAGGAGGGAGCGAGGACGACATCGGGTGATGGGGGAAGTTGGAGTTTTGAAAGTTTCCTTTGGTGGCAAGGGATCCTGGGGAGGGAGTGGAGTTTCTCGAACAGACGACGGATGGTGAAGGGCGTCTTCGACAATGGTGGCTGTGAGAGGGAAGGGAGCGTCGAGCGAGCTCGTCGACTTTCGTCGCCTTGCCTCTCTTCTTTCCCCTCGCCTTCCACCCTCTCAAAAGCCACATTTCGCCTTCGGAACACGGACCGAGCCGATCTCTGTACCACAGAAGCCATCTTCTCAACTCAAAATCCGGACCCCTCCCTCCTCACCTCTGTTCTCTCGCCGATGAGCTTCGTTCCCTTCTCTCCCTCCTCTCCTCCTTTCTTCCCTTCCTTCCCAACCGAGATCCATCGCCACATCCTCTCATTCGTCGACGCATGCAGCCTGGCAAAATGCTGTCGAGTCAATCTGGCTTTCCTGGACATGTCGGCGGAGCTGCTCTACGAGCACATCGAGATCGTAGGAACGGAAAGGCTGAAGCGCTTCTGCTCCTCCCCCGTTCGTTCTTCCTTTCCCACTCCCGTTCAAGTCGAAGATATTTCAGGTTGAGCTGACTGTTGATGTCGTATAATCTCCTCGCAGTTCAAACGAGGAAGCCCTCGAATCAACACCTTGCTCTCCCTCCATCGCATCAAAACGTTCACCTTCGTCGCGACCTCGTATCACACGCCTCCCTTCCTCCTCAACCCTCGTCGATTCGGCAGCTGTCCCCTCGAAATCGACATCCTCACCCTCCGTACCGTCCCCCTCTCGAGATCCACCCCTCCAGAGGTCCCACCCACCAGCTTCCCGGTCACCGCCCTCCTCGCTCTCGTCCTCTTCCCCTACCTCAACCCCTCCCGAGTCGAGGTCATCCCTCTTCCTCCCTTCTCCCCACTTAGTCAGGAGGAAAGAAAGGACCTCTTCCTCCTCTCCGGAACAGGCCTACGCAACTGGACTCGCTTGAGGGAGATCATGCTCGTTCAAACCGCCCTGACGTTTGCGACCAGTTCCAACATCATCGGCTCGTCGGAATGGTCGGTCTCCCACGAGCTGCCCTTCGTGTACGGGTTCGAAAGTCCCAGGATCGGAAGGATGTCGATCGCTGTGATTGCTTGGTTGTTGGACATAGCGGACGAACCTTCGAGGAACGTCGCGATCGTTCGACGGGAGATTGTCGTTGGGTCGGAGAGGGAGAAGGAGTTGATGAGACGTTGCTTGCGAGCCTTGTTCGAGTCGATCTTCGATGGAAGGGCTCTGGAAGATCGACTGGAGGCTGTCGTTCTCGTCGTCAGGGATCTCTCCCACTGGGTGAGTGGTCTTTTGAGCTCGCTCTTTCGCGTCGCGTCGATCTAACGCCTGTTCCACCCTTCCTTTCTTCCTTTTCGTTCTTCAGTTCGACCCTTACGTCCTCCGAGGTCCTCCTGCTCTTCTCAAATCCGACGTCACACCTCCTGCCCGTCGCGTCGCGTTCGGCGGATGGTGGAAACGCGTCAAACGACGGTGAGCTCGATCTCTCTCTCGCGCTCTCCTCAAGGCCTCGTTCTCGCAACTTCTGACGATCTCATCCCTCTTTTCACGACTCAGATTCACCTCGATTGTCGCCAAGATCAAGCGATGAATCGAAGCCAGTTGTTCGTTCGTTCGTCCTCGAAAGAAACGAAACTCGTCTCCCGCGTCGAGGAACGAGGACCCGCTCTCGCGCTTCACCTTCGTCTTCCTCGTCGCCAGATCAATTGCATGCAGAATCCTTCGAAGCCATTCTCTGCTCTCTTTGAAAGCCCACTCGAGCTCAGCAGCTCGGCTTCGTTTCCTCGCTTCGTCTTCGTTTCGCTCGCTCCCTCTCCCTTCCCTCTCTCCTTTTCCCTCATCAAGCAAGCAAAACAGACAGCTCAATCGTATCCGAAACGAAACGAAAATATCTATATTACAAACTCGATCGAGGAAGTAACGTAAAAGGGGGGCAACGCTAGATAAGCGAGGACGAAGGAACGAGAAACGAAACCGAGAAACGCGAGAACGACAACGGAGAGCGGCGAGCGACGATAAATAGGATTGGATGGGCGGATGGCGGTGGTGGTAGTGATGGCGGTTTTGGTAGAGAGCGGAGAACGACTATAACACGGAAGAGGAAACGAGAAACGAGCACACACAAACAAGCGAGAGCGAGAACGAACGAACGAACGAGCACGAAACGAAATCTAATCCCTCCTCTCCCCTTCTCCTCCTTCATACCCTCTCGGCACGGCCACCCCACCCCCGTACGCGTACGCTCCTCCGTTGGGTGGAGGGTAGTGAGCCGGTGGTGGCGGAGGAGGAGGGTAGCCTCCGACGGGAGCGTAGTGTTGACCTGGTCCGTCCGGGCTGTAGGAAGGGTACTGGTGCTGGGAGGGACCGGAAGGGTAGTATCCGCTTCCGTTGCTGGGGTAGTGCTGAGGAGGACCCTGCTGCTGGTGAGGAGGGAGGTAGTGGGCGTGTTGCTGAACTGGAGATTGGAGGTGGGGAGGTGGTGGGTAGGCTCCGTTTCCGTTGGGTTTGTAGTACGCGTGAGCAGGAGGACCCTGTTGGTGGTGGTAGGGAGGCTGTTGTTGGTGCTGAGCTGGGTGAGGAGGGTAGCCTGCGGGAGGTCCGTTGTGGTTGTAGGATGGGTGAGCTCCGTGGTGGCGGGGAGGGGAGTGCATTTGGGGAGGAGGAGGGCCGTGGTGGGAAGGAGGACCTGAGGCTGGAGGCGAGCGACGCGACGAGGAGGGACCTCCGTTCGAGAGGGGTGGAGGAGGGAGGGAAGCGTTCTTCTTGGAGGCGGAGTTGGGAGTCTTGGAGACGTCCGAGGCTGAGCCGGGGTCGGGTTGCTTCTTGGGCTTCTTCTTGGGTCGAGGAGCGGCAGCGTCGCCAGGAGCAGCGGATCCCGATCCTTCCTCCTCGGATTCCGCTCCGTTCTTCCCCTTCTTCTTCCGCGAACGGATCTTGCCTTGTTGCTTGGCGACGAGACGAGCGTATCGAAGACCACACTGAGAAGGAAAGGAAGAACGAGAACGAATCAGCTCGAGTCTCGCGTTCGCTCGTCTTTTATCGACGCGTCGTCCAACCTCGTCCGTCAGCTCTGTCCGGACGAAGACTCACAGCGTTGCAAAGGTCCTTCTGCCCACTCTCTCCCTTCCTCCACTCCGGACTATCCTTCAATCCACAGCTCTGGCACTCCTTCACTCCCTTTGGTGGCTTCCCTCCGTTCCTCAACTGACTGGGATCCTTCGGCACTCCCGAAGCACTCAAGCTCCCACCTCCACTCCCACCCCTCTGACTCTTCTTCGGCCTTACCAAAGGCACGCTGGGCGCCAAAGGGTCGGGACTCTTCCTCTTCTTCGACGGAGGAGAAAGAGCCGACCCTCCCGATCCCGTTGGCGACGTCGACTCGAATCGATCGTGGGTGTACCCGTCCGTTCGAGGAGCGGTAGGAGGATGAACGTACGCGTGAGGAGGCGGGGGACCGTAGTTGGCTGGAGGAGGGTGGTGGGAGTTGTAGGGGTTGTGGTTGGGAGGAGGAGGGTTGGACGACCAGGCAGGGTAGGAGCCTGGGTGAGGAGCGAGGTGAGGAGGAGGACCGCCGATGGCTCCGTTCGTAGGCCATCCTGGATGAGGAGCTTGAGGGAAGGAGTGAGGGAGCTGGTGCTGAGGGTGATGGTGGTGCATGTTCGAGAGAGCTGGGTCGATGTAGGAGGGAACGGGAAGGGAAAGTCCGGCGGAGGGATGGGAAGGTCGAGGGAGGAACTGCTGGTTGATCGTTTGGAAGCAGGCGAAGATGAGGGTTCCTACGAGAGTGAGGAGTAAAAAGTTCGAAGGTCAGCGACGCGACTTTGGAAGGCTTGCTCGAAAAGAAGGAAACGAAGCGACGAACCGTAAGGAATGAAAACACTCTCGATAACTCGATAGCATCCCTCGGTCAAGAGCGTGTGCTTCGCTCTGAACCTCCTCGTACACGTCGTCTTGGCCTCAGCGAACTGACTTCCTCCCTGAGGGTTGAGCGAGATCTCGAGAAGCAGCTTCTGAAAGTCCTCCTCCCAGTAGCCTCCGTCGCAAGGCGTGAGGGATCGATCCGCGCCTGGGTCTCGAGGAGGAGGGTGTGAGAGAAGAACCTCGTGCTCTGGACTGGACATGAGGACTTGGAAGACTCGTGAGGGAGCTGATGGAACGAAGGAAGAGGGGAGGAAGCGAGTCGAGTCAGCGAGCAGTCAAGAACGAAGAGGGAAAGAATGAAAGAGACGCGACGAACGGTAAGCAGGTGCAGCTGGAGGTGTAGCTCGAGGAACCGAATCGACTTGATCCCAGAGAAGCTTGACCATCTGGAGGAGATAGAGGGAACGAGAAATCAGGCGTCAGACGAGATTCAAGCAGAGAGGAAGAGTTTCGACGCTCGAGCTCAGCGAAGCTCACCTCGGTCGTAATGAACGGCGTTCCACACCAGTTCGTCCACTCGCTCTTCTTGCTCTCGTCCTTGTCCTGAGCTTCGTCCTTGTCTGCAGCGGCGAAATGACGATGTCAGCTCTCGCGTTCGTACTTTCAGCGAGGAAAGACACGTCGAAGACGAGGGGCGGGAGGAAGACTCACCGACGATGGCGTGGAAGAAAGCGAGGATCAATCCTTCACCAGCAGCGTTGAGAACGAGATCGAGAGCGAGGTAGTGGTCGTCTGCGATGTACATCTTTGCATCGCTGCTTAAGATCGAAGGTGGAAAGAGGAGAGGAAGAGAGTCAGCTCAGCTGCCTCCGAACTCGAGTTTGTTGATTCGGCTGAGAGCTCCCTTCGACGTTGAGCCCCTGCGTCCGCTCAAATATTCCTTCCTCTCTGCTTCGAACCTCCAGATGTCTTCTAGGGTCGTCCCTCTACCAGGGAAAGCAAGTTCCAGCCCAAACGCCGGCGGCGAAGAAGAGGAATCCTCTCCAAAACACGGCGACCAAGACGAGGAGAGAGGAAAGGAGGAGAGAACGACTCACGCTGCGAACTCTGGTTCCTGGCACCCCAAAATCTCCCTGATCCTAGGCAGACGAGCGAACCGGACCCTGGAGTTGGCGATGAAGATGGAGGCGAAGGAGGAAGGGAAGAAAGTCAGCTTCAAATCGAGTCTTATCGAGGGGAGAGGAGGAGGAGAGGAGGAAGCTCCAACTAACCTGGTGACGCTGCCGAACAAGGTCCCGCTCTCTACGATTCCCTTCAAATCCGTCTTTGCTTGCTCGAGCTCGTCAGCTGTGTGGTAGAGAGACGGTGGAAAAGGTGGAAGGAGGAGGGAAGGAAGAGGGAAGTCAGGACGCAGCCACGAACGAAGTCGAACGGGGGCTGAAAGTTGAGGTCGAGTGTCGAAGGGAGGAGAGGAAGGAAAGGCACGCACGATGGAGGTAGTTGAAGAGAGAGGTTCCGAGCATGGAGTGATGTTGAGCTCCCATGTGATGCTGGAGGACAGGGTCGAGGTATAGGAACTCGAGGTCGGAAGTGAGGAGGGACCTGAGAAGGAGGGGATTGAAAGGAAGGATGGGGATGAGCGAGAGGGAGGGACGAGGTGTCGGATGTCTCGAAGGCCTGGAGAAGAGGAGAAAAAGAGCTTACCAGTCTGTACGTTTCGACGAGCGACGAGAGACGGAAGAGCAGAGTAGTCAGCTCTTGTAGAGGGGAAGTTGGAGCTTTGAGGGAGAAGGTCGCGAGAAGTAGAGGAAGAGGCCAGCCCTTGCATCCTTCGATGGGCGGCCCCTTCTCCGAAGGAAGGGAAGAGGGAGGAAGCAGCACTTACAGCAGCGAACTTTGCCTAGCTTGGGAATATGATCCTCTTCTCCAGCCCCCAGTACCCTTCCTACGGCTGAGAGGTCAGGCTTGTCTGCATCCCTTGAGCTTGAACGCGAACGCGAGTGAGGGGGGATGTTTGGTGGAGCGCGAGGGAAGGGAGGGCGAGAAGGAGGAATCGACTCTCGCTTCGGGGAAGGTTGAGGAGGAGAGGGTGTAGATGCTTCATCCTTGACTTCGAGAAGGGGAGGAGGAAGGGGAGGAGGAGATCTGGAGTCCATCTTCCTAAGATCGAGAAGGGAGTCTTGCTGATCGAGGTGTGAGTTGGGAGGGGAACGAGAGGCCTCTCCCTCCAGGCCCTTTTCCTCTTCAGCGAGAAACAGGCCTTGACTCGGGTCCTCAAGCAAAACTTCCCCACCTTCATCTATCCCCGACTCTTATCAGTGGCAGTTACTTCCTTATCTTGTGTGCAGATACGAACGATCTTTGTGCCTTGATTTTTTTGATCGCACCTCGATCTCCTAGTTCATCAACCTTGCCTCCGACCTCCTTGCTTTCTCCCTAGAAGCTCCGCCCTCCCCTACCTCCCACCTCCTGTACACCATGACGTCCCTCCCCTGGACCCCTAGGTCGCTGCCTCTCTGCACTCCGTCCCTACTCGCTTCCTTCCTTCCAACCATCATCAACCAGGCGAGATGTACGCTCGCTTCAAGTCGAGGTCGAGCTCAAGAAACGGATCGTCCTCAACTTCTCCCCGACCTGTTCAACCTTCTAGAACGACTCCTCCCTCGCCTTCTGTAGAACCTCATCCCTCAAAAGAACAAGACAAAGCCCTCCTTCCTCCTCCATCCCTTCGAGATCGATTCCAAGCGGAAGTAGGCAGGGAAGCAGAACGGGCAGAGGGAGTCGTCGTTCAGAGGGAGCGACGGAGGAGCGAAGAACTCGAGCGTCAAGGATCAGCTTCCACGAGCTCGAGAGGGAGAGAAGCTGGAGTTTGGTCGGGGTGGGATAGGGTCAGTTCTTCCTTCCTTCTTTCTTTCCATCCTTCTCTCGAGGTCTCACCCTCGCGGATAATTTTGCAGCAAGCAGGCAAGAACACGAGCTAACGACGACGCTGACTTCCCTTTCATGTTTGGTTTTCCTGGTTGTTTGTTTTTCTTTCCTCCTTCTTAACTCTCCTCGACAGAACTCAACCTCCTCGCTCGTCTCCCGAACAGGCTCTCTCGACGATCAGCATACCATCCGAGGTCCACCTTCCTTCTCCTCCTCCAATCGAGCCAACTCTCGTCCTCGACCTCCTCTCGCTCGAAACACGTCGGTCCCCTCGTCCCCTCTCTCAACTCGATTCGCTGCAACCACTCCTTCCCCTCGCGATGACTTCCATGGATTCGACCTTCCTACACTCTCCCCAGCATCGTACCGAAACTCGCCTCTTCTCTCAGGTTCAGGAGGAGGAGCAGGAGGAGGACAGGAGTCCTGCGCGTTCCCGCCTCAGGAGTCGCCCGCTCTCTCTACCCCGGAGCTCGAACAGCCAGCGAGACCGTCAAGATTCCCTTCGCAGCAAGACTCGTCTTCTCTACGACGTCATGGAAGGTTCCCCGACGACGCTCCCACCGACGGAGGAGTAGGAGACGAAACGGACTCGACCAGATCTTCTCGCGACGAGGACGACGACGACGACGAACAAGACTTCACTCCCGTCCTCCTCCCTTCCCTTCTCCAAAACCAACCCTCAACCAACCAAACCCGCGACTTCGATCAACGCTCCTCGGACCTCACCACCATCTCCGAAGAACGCTCCTCTCGCATGGCCTCGACGCGATCCAACTCCGTCGCTAGGAGCAGCATCGCGAACACCCACCATTCTTCGGAGGGAGGTCGTTCGAGCACTTTCTCGGGAGCTGGCTGGGAAGCGGGAGGCGGAGGGAGGCAGACGATGGTTAGCAGTGTGTTTGGAGGAGGGATGATGGGGATGAGGGAGGAGCCTGAGCAGGAGGCTGAGGAGGAGGAGGCGAGGAGGAGAGGAGACGCGCTGTCGGAGGGATCGAAGAAGGAAGGAGCGTCGATTTTCTACTCTTCCAAGTCAACCTCGGAGGATCCTTCGTCGTCGAAGTCACCAGCTGGATCTCCGGACAAGCCGAGAGAAGACGACGAGTCTCTTCCTCGCTCGAACTCGAACGGAATCACGCCTGGTCTCGAAGTCCCCGAGTTCCCTCTTCCTCCCAGCACTCGACCAAGTCTGGACGCGCCATCTTCGTCGTCGAATGGAGGAATCGAGCAGCCGCCGAAGAGGAAGCTCTCGCCTGCCGAGGCCATTGCAGCTCAGGTACGAGAAGACGATCTTCTTCGAGCCTCGTCGCCCATGTCGGCTCTTCCTCCTGCGAAGCCAGCGCTCCTCCCGGAGACGGAGATGGGAACGAATCGAGGATCCTCGATTCTCACGACGGAGCAGGAGCAGGAGCTCTCGTTGCCTCACCCTCAGGCGAGGACCCTCCTCGACAATCTCCCATCATCGGCGCGTCCACTCCCCCTCCTCGAGTCTCAACCCCTCCTCGTCCAGCCCTCCTCGTCTCTCCTCCCTCCGGCGATCTCCTCAAAGCCCACACCCGTCAAGCCTCCATCGACCGTGATCTCCCTCCCCTCCCGCCCACCGCCTCCGCTTTCAACTCCGAGACCACCATCGTCCCAACCTCCGCGCCTCCTCGTCTCAGCCCAAACATCAACACCACCAGCAACTCCCCTCTCACCACACTCACTCCCACTCAAAAGACACCCTCCTCAGTCCTCTTCGCCTCCGCTCTCCTAACCAACCACGCCTCCAACCTCCACACCACCGCTTCCTCCCTCAACCAACGCGCTCAGGACCTGTCGTACGCGTCGAACGAGATGCTCAGACATGGGCGACAACTCGTCTCTTCCTCTTTCCCCTCCTCTTCCTCCACCACTCCCGCCGAAGAAGAGGATTCGGTGAAGATGCTCGAGAGCAGTGCGATTCTGCATCGAGGGGGGAGGGAGATGATGGAGGAGGCGATTCGATTGAGTGGACGAGCTTTGGAGGTCGCGTCGAGGGAGGTTAAGGAGGCTAGGGATGAGGAGGAGAGGATGAGAGAGGGATGGCAGAGAGAGAGGGAAGGGTGGAGGAAAGAGAGAGAGGGGTGGGAGGCTGAGAAGAGGGGGTGGGAGGAGGAGAGAACGAGACGGGCTGAGGAGGAAGAGGAAGTGACGAGGAGGAGGAAGAGAGGGTCGGCGTCGTTGCCGTTTGGGTCGGTTGGGAGGAGTTATCATGTTGGTGGGTTGGATGGTGAGTTGTCTATATCCTCTACCAACCTTTGGGGTCTCTGAGCGTTGCTCGAACGAAGCTAACCTCCCTCTCGTCTCATTTTCGACGCGTCTCCTCCCCTCAGTCCCCGAGGACGTCATCTCCCTCAACCCCTCCCTTCCTCCCTCCCGCCCTCACACCAAGCACTCCTCCGAGTTCACAACAACCTCAGGCGGATCGAACTCTCCTCCACTCACTCCAGGCGGGCCAAACTTCCTTCCTCAGCGACTCGACCTCGCGTCCATCCGTTCTCCCAACGACGACGACACGCCCGAACGAGCTCAGAGTTTGAGTCCTAGTGCCTTGGCGGGGACATGGAAGAGGAGCATCAGCATGGCTGGGAAGAAGATCCGAAGGAGGATGAGCTCGGAGAGTTCTGCTGGAGGGGGAGAGGCGGATGACAGCGGCGAGGCGGTTGGAGGAGGGAGGAAGAAGGTCGGTGGAGGAGTGAGGGTTAAGGGAGTAGGGTTGTGGGGGAAAGTAGGGGGAGGGAGCCAGAAGGGGAGGAGGAAGGGGAGTTCGACAGGAGCTGAGGGGATGAGCGATTGAGGGACGACGGTCGACGCGTCGCGATTTGGTTAGATTCCGTTGAGCCTCGCTCAATCTCTCGCTCTTTTTGTGGATTTGTTTTGGAATAGGATAACCGGTCACCTAACCATTGGTCCATAGATACACGCTTATACATCTTCCTTTGATTCTGTGCCAGCAGAAGCGCTCGACTCGACCCCGACGGCCTCGTCTCGGCCTCGAGGTTCGGGCAACCGCGAGCTTCTTCGACTCGCAAGTCGAGCTCTCTCCTTCCTTCCGAACCACATTCATCTCAACACCCACTCTCGCACATCTTTCCTCGTCAATGTCCATCCCCCCGACTCAATCAACCTGGCTTCAAGTCGCTAAAGGCGAGCCCATCGACGTGCTCAAGTTCTCGAGGGACGCTCCCGTTCCGAAAGCAGGGGAGGGAGAGGTGCTGGTGAAGGTGTCGTTCGCTGCTTTGAATCCTGGATTGTGAGTTCGTTGATCTTCTATGGTTGATGTTGAGGGAGAGAGGATGAGCTCTTGGTGGGAGGGCTGGAAGTGGGAGGGAGGCGAGGGAAGAAGAACGAAAGGGACGCGTCCGCTTTCTCCTGCTAGGTCACTTCGAGAGAACGTTCACTGACCTCTCTCTTATCCTCCTTCATCTCATAGCCAAACCATGATGCGATTCCTTCCCGCATTCGCAAGAAAGCTGCCCAGTAAGCGACGAATCCCAGTCGAGCGACTCGACCCGTTTGCTCCTTTCGACTCCCCAGCTCACTGCGTTCGTCTTTTTGTTACATCATCTTCTTCAGCCGTCCCCGAAGCAGATTTATCTGGAACAGTCGTCGATGCCAGCGACTCTACTCGCTTCAAGAACGGAGATCTCGTGTTTGGAATCGTCTCAGCAGCCGAGGGAGGGTTGAAGCTCGGACGAGGAGCCATCTGCCAGTACGCTGTCGTTCCTGTAAGTGCAGATCCTTTCGCTTCTTGGGGATCTAGTGGAGACATGTCGTCTGAGAGTACCTGCGAAGAAGATGGGAAGAGAAGAACGAGCAGGGCTGACTGACGCGTTGAACTTGCAGGAAAAGGATCTCTGCCTCAAGCCTTCGACTCTTTCCCTCGAGCAGGTCGCTGGTCTTTCACTCGCTGGATCAACGGCTCACCACTGCTTGACTACGGTTGGAGGCCTGAAGGATGGCGATCGACTTTTCATCAACGGTCCGTCGTCTTCTCGGATCGTCGCGTCTTTTTCGGCTTTCGTTCGACGCGTCGAGGCTTATTCACGGAGCCTTTTCGCTGACTCTATCAATACCACCCTCTTACTTACTTCTCAAATTAGGAGGAGGAACCGCCGTCGGAAGGTTCGCCATCCAAGTCGCGAAGGTCCTGGGAGCTCACGTCGTTGTTTCGTGCTCGTCTTCGTCGAGAGACGCGTGTCTCGCTCTTGGAGCCGATGAGGTTCGTGGCTTCCCTCTCCTCTGTCCCATGACTTCATTTGAGTCGTCTCTGAAACCTGTCTCTCGTCGCACAGATCCTCGACTACACCACCTCCCCCATCGAACAACAACTCGCCGCGTCCCACTCCCTCTCCTCCTCACTCGGCTTCAACCTCATCCTCGACACCATGGCTTCCCAACCCCTTTACAAAAACTCAGTCAAGTACCTCCTCCCCGGCTGCCAAGTCATCAACATCGGAGGCGAGGTTCCAAAGGCCTTCTTCTCCCTCACGACGGCTCGCGTCCTATTCTCGTTCGCACTCAACGGGTTCAGACCGACTCGGCTCGGAGGAACTCCCAGGAAATGGACGTATGCTATGCTGGAGACCAAGACGCACTATCTGGAAGATCTGGCGAAGTGGGCTGAGGAAGGTGAGTTGGGAACAGAGATGCCGAACGCGAGGCAGACGCGTTCAACTTTTGGACTGACTCGAACACTCTCGTTCCTTCTCACAGGAAAGCTCACCGTACCTATCGACTCGATTCGGGACTGGGACGAGGAGAACCTGTTCGCTGCTTACGCTCTCGTTGGAAGTGGGAAGGCGAGGGGAAAGGTCGTGATCCGAATCGGAGCTTGAGACGCGTCTTGCTACCCATAGTATCTGCGTATCACTCCGCCCACACGCAGTCTCCTCTAGTATGTTGTACAAGCGACTCGAGAAATAAGAGAACCGACTGTCTCCTTGGTAAGAGCTGAGAACCTTAGAGGTTCAGACGCCGACGCGTTCCCTCGCAGAACGAAAGAGGCCTCATCAGCCCTTCGTTTTGGTCAACCAAGCATTTCTGATGGTCAGAGTTGTCTTCAGAAGATTCAGAGGCCAAGGTGTCTGCCTTCAAAGACACAAAAAGTGAGGAAAAAAGTCAACAAACTCTGCGGACGAGAAAGCTGAAGGACGGTTGAGCTCGAGCCTTCCTTCCCTCCCTCACCCCACCACCCCCGTCCCGTCCACCTTTCTCCCTTCATGTCCACTCCTCCCGCCGAGGCTCCCAAGGAGTCTCCCTCTATCACGACTACGACCACTGCCGATGGATGGATCGAGGAAGCTCCTTCGACTGCTTCCACCACCACCCCTGCCGTTCCAGCGACCTCTCCAGCTCCATCTTCGCCCACCACGGCGACCGCTACTCCAGACCGAGGGATCAGCTCGTTAGCTTCCAGGATCGGAGGATTGTCGACAGATGCTGAGGAGAAGGAGGAGAAGAAGCCCGAGGCTGAGGTCAAGGCTGCTGATGGTGAGTTGAGAACACCGTTCAAAGAACGAAGGAGGAGGTCGAGGTCGGACGAGTTTCTGAGCTAACTACTCCCCTTCCATTTCGTTCTGCTCTATTCCTATCAGCGGAGAACATTACACCAAACTCGTACCAAGTCTCGGTTAGTCGTTTGAGCTCTCGTTCTGTCCGAAGGGAGCTGCAAAAGAGCTCCTTCGTTCAGCTTCCACGAGCTCACCTTTTCCCTTCCTTCCCTCCCTTCTCCATCTTCTCTCCTTCCTAGGTCACCCTCGCCGATCAACAAGCCGATCCCAACTCTCCTCTCTTCAGTATCAAGAACTTCGAGGATCTCGGTCTGTCAGTCTACGTCTCTTCCCCTTCCCCCTTCCTTTCACGAGCTTCTCCTTCCAAAGATCAAGTTGAGCTCACCTCGACTCTCCTCCTTCCTTCCCATCCTATCAGCCACCCCGATCTTCTGAAGGGTATCTACGCTATGAAGTTCCAGAAGCCCAGTAAAATCCAGGAGCGAGCTCTCCCTCTGCTGCTCCAGAACCCGTGAGTTCGACGTCTTCGTTCGTTCCCTCCCTTCGAAGTGAGCTCGCGATGGCTGACTCTCGTCTCTTCCTCTCTTCGCTACCGGCTCAGACCTCGAAACATGATCGGTCAATCTCAGTCTGGCACTGGAAAGACCGCTGCCTTCACACTTACGATGCTCAGTCGGATAGATTTCTCCAGGAACACGGTTCAGGTTCGTCCCTCCCTCCTCCGCTCTCTTTCCCTCCATCGCGTCGTCGCGTTCAACTCGTCGCCTCTCGAACGAAGCCCACCTAACGTTCGACTTATCCACCCTCTCCTTCTTCCTCTCCTCCTTCTCCCTTTTTAGGCCATCTGTCTCGCTCCTTCTCGAGAGTTGGCTCGTCAAATCGAGGAGGTCATTCGAACGATGGGACAGTTCACTCCCGTTCAGGTCTTCCTCGGTGTCAAGGACTCTTTCGACCGTCACTCCGCTCCCATCACCGCTCACGTCGTCGTCGGTACTCCTGGAACTCTCATGGACATGATCGTCAAGAAGAAGCTCGATCCTAAGGAGGTCAAGGTGTTCGTTCTCGACGAGGCCGACAACATGTTGGATCAGCAGAGCTTGGGAGAACAGACGCTCAGGGTCAAGAAGTGAGTCGACGATTACCTCCCTCTCGTTTCTCTCGTTCTCTATCGACAGTGCATAGATCCTCGAAGCTGACCAGCCGTTGTCGTCTCTTCCTCGCCCGTCCAGCATGCTTCCCAAATCCACCCAACTCATCCTCTTCTCCGCCACCTTCCCCGACCTCGTTCGAAACTTTGCCGTCAAGTTCGCTCCTACGGCCAACGAGATCAAGCTCAAGCAGGAGGAGCTCTCGGTCGACGGTATCAAGCAGTTCTACATGGACTGCTCGGACGAGCAGGCGAAGTACGACGTCCTCGTCGAGCTTTACAGTCTGTTGACGATTGGGCAGAGTATCATCTTCTGCAAGGTTCGTTTCCATCTTCTTTTCCAGATCACAGCTCCTCTTCGACGAGAAGATGAAGTTCTGACCTCGTTCCTTGCCCATACTTGTCTTCGTCGCGTCTCTCTCCAGCGTCGAGACACCGCGGACCTCATCGCTCGTCGGATGCTCGCTGAAGGTCATCAAGTCGCTTCCCTCCACGGTCAACAGGATTCTGGAGCTCGAGATGCTACCATCGATGGATTCCGAGATGGGAAGACCAAGGTTCTCATCACCACCAACGTTATCGCTCGAGGAATCGACATCCAGCAGGTCAACATGGTCGTGAACTACGACATGCCTCTCACTGGAAACGGACAGCCTGACGTCGAGACCTACCTTCACCGAGTCGGTGAGTACCCTCCCTCCCATTGTCTCTACTTTTCGCGTCTCGAGATCTGAACTGACGCGTGGTACGTTCGCGAAAACAGGTCGAACTGGACGATTCGGAAGGAAGGGAGTCGCGATTGCTTTCGTTCACGACAAGCGATCTTGGGAGGAGATGAACGCTATTCAGGTTGCTCTTGGAAGGGAGATCGTCAGGGTTGAGACTGGAGACTTTGACGAGATGGAGAAGGTCAGTGCCAGACTCGCAAACCGGTCACTTCTTCGATTCGACGCGTCGAGTTCGCACACAACTGACTCGACCCTCCTCTCTTCCCTCTCCCCTCTTCTCACAGACGATCAAAACTGCCCTCAAGGCTTGAGGAGGTGAACCTTAGAACGATCATAATGCCCGACTCCTTTTTGTTTACGCGACGAAATGGAGAGAGACGGAACGGAGAAAGAGGAGGAGGCGAGTGTCCGAGAAGCTCACCGAGGGAGGAGAGAGAAAGGGGGCCTAGGGTCGTCTCACGCGACTTGATCTCTAGAACGACTGAAAATTTGTCTCTCTCTCTCCACCATCCCCTGGATTCGACTCTCAAGCCTCTCTGCGAAAACTTTTCAGTTCAGGGAACGCATCATCGGCCGCGAGAAATCGGAGGCTGATCAAGCCCTGCTCGCGATCGCCAGGGAGCCGGATGCGGTTTCTCCTTCTCTCTCTCTCCTTCTACTTTCCTTCTCCTAGGCTGAGCAAATCTGTGGGGAGATAGAACTCTCTTCGTTCGGCCTCAGATCGAGCATGAAAAAAACTTGAGAGACACGCAACCAAACAGGCCTTAAAGGCTCTTGAAGAAATGAGGAAGGGTCGCGGGGAAGGGGAGGGGGAATGTCAGCTTTCGCTGACTCCCAACTTGAGCTTCAATCCTTCTCCTTTTCCGTCCCATCCCCCCCAACCACGACCTCTTCACGCCCGACTTCTCTCTCAACTTCAACGCCCTCCGCCCTTCTCTCTCCCTCCCTCTCTCAGAACCATGTCCGTCACCTACCAAGTGAGTCTCTTTTTCTCTCAACAACAAAACCTGACCTTCCGAGGCGAGCTCACACCGAAGCTTACGTCCTCCCTCCCTCCCTTCCCGTCCTTCCTTCCCATCCAGCCCTCCTCGCCCTTCTCCTCGGTCTACCAACGCTCCTCGACCTACTCGTCTCCGTACATCTCCTCCGCCGAGTCGAGTCTGGAGGATGGAAGCTGGCAGGGACCAGAGGGAAAGGAATACAAGGTACGTCATGTTTTCACGATTCTCTACCTGCCCAACCTCTCGACATCCCTTCAGCCCTCAGCCCATCCATCTCGCCCATCTCTTCTCCTTGCCCTTGCTTTCAAAACCGGAAAAACTGACTCCTTCCCGCTCTTCTCTCCCTCGTCTCCAGTCCCTCCCTCCCTCCCCCTCCTCAAGCTCGGACATCTCCCCGCTCATCTTCCTCTACCCAACCGTCCCCCTCCTACTCTTCTCCCTGGGTCTCGCAGGTGCCTTTGCGTGACTTTCGTGATGGGCTCGACAACCAATCCTCACTTTCAACCCCCGTCCCACACCTCTCGCCACCCCCCTCGTCCTCGTCTCGAAGTGGAGGTGGGCGAGTCGGCTCGGAATGTTAGTTTGACCGTCTTCTAGCTTCTGCTTTTTCTTCCCTCTCTCCCTTATCGGTCCTCTGTGTTTGCTTTGTTTCCCTATAGCCCTGTATCCCTTGCCCGTGCCCCAATCTACTTACTCACTTACCTTTTAATCCTAATACGCTGCTCTTAACGATCTTGATGCCCTGCTCCCTTCTCGTCTCGCGAGCTCCCTCTCGTCAGCTCGACTCGCTCAGGCGCCCGTTCTTGCTAGCTCCCGTTTTCGTTCGAACGTTTGAGAGCTCATGCGAAAAACGATCATCGTTCGAAGGACTATGTATGTAGGGAGGCAAGGGGTGGGAGGGAGAAGGTGTTTATGTGTAGAACTTTCGGTTCTGGTTTGGGTGGGAAGCGAGGAGGGAGGGAAGAGAGTTCGAAGAGGGAGGAGGGTCAGTTTGGGTTGCGGGTGAGAGAGGGTAGAGAGTTGAGGTGGGTGGGTGGGTGGACTAACCTCGTTGGGACCGAAGAGATCTGCTCGGATTTCGGGGAGCATCTGTAAGAGGAAAAGAAGGGAAGGAGGGGAAGGTGTGAGCTCGACGCGTTTCGGGTGAGAGCGAGGCCAGGCTTTGGAGGAACGAGAGGTCGAGACGAGGTGGATTGTTCGAGTGCGGTCGAGGGAGTAGGAGGAGTGGAAGCTGACCTCGCTGGGAGATGGGGAGCTCCCAGCTCAGAGCGCGATCCCGAACGAACAGAGAACTTCGCGTCGAAACGACGTCTCTTCCTCCCTCTCTTCGTCTCTTCTTTTCCTCCTCCCAACCCAACCCTCAACCAAAGAAACGGAAGAAGGACTCACCTTATCCTCCAACAAGCCCAACCTCTCATCCAGGGTGTTGTTCACCTTCATCCTCCCTCCAGCCCCAGCCAACTTGGCTCCTCCAGCCGACTCCGCGGGGAGGTCCTCGCTCTCGTCGATGGTCACGACCACGGTCCTTCCAGAGATCTCGTTGTACTGCTTGGCGGCGGCCTCTCCGGCTTTGGCAGCTAGCTTTCGGTCGGAAGCTCGGACGATAAGGGTGCAGGAGGGGGAGAGGAGGATGAGGAGTCCCTGTGAGGAGCGAAAGGGAAGCGAGGCGAGGGAGGAGGGGAGAGAGGGTGAGGTCAGTGCTGTGATTCTTCGAGAACGAACGAGACCTTGAGCGAAGATTTGAGAAGCGAGCCGGGTTGGGGTGGTGGTGCAGGATTGGAGGGAAGCTGGTCGAGCGTCGAGAGCGTCGAGTCGTCAAGAAGGGAACGGAAGAAGGAACAAGGACGAACCTGAACAATCAAGAGCTCCATCAACTTGGCGTACTTGGTCTGATCCTTAGCGAGGTCGAGGACACCCTTTCGAGCCTCGTCGAAGAGATCCGAGAGGAGCTGCTCTCGTTCTCGAAGGATCTTCAGTCGCGAGGTGTTGAGGATGGTGGATTGGGCGCTGGAGAAGAGGGAAGGTGGAATTCGAGGGCGATGAAGAGGTGGTTGGTAGGATCGATAATGAAGGAGCGTTGAGTAAGAGTGGATGTGGAGGACAGAAGGTTTGTTGGGTGACGGTGAGGGGAGGAGGAGACGAAGAGGAGGGAGAGGGGAGGGGAGGTCGTCAGTCAGGGGCTCGACGTTCGAGAGCGAAACGAGTAGACAACGAGACCAAGAGCAGGCTCGGGACTCGTAGAGCAGAAGATGTGCAAAAACCGAGTACGCACATCTTGAGACCGATCTCAGCCTGCTTGTGCTTCTTCTCGTACAGGGCGTCGATGTTGAGGGACTCCTGACGGACGATCTTGGCCTGGGAGACGAAACGAGAAGCAAAGAAGCGAAGTGAAGTCAGCATCTGATTTCCTTTACGAGAATGAGCTGAGAGAAAAGGTACTGTGGGTGTAGGGTAGGATGACGGGCCAGAGGAACGAAGCGAGACAGCGAAGAGGGAAGGGAGGAAGGGGAAGGGATCGTGAGCTCGAGAGCAGCAACGAGCACCCCTCCCTTTCGACCTTGAGCTTCTCTATGACTCCAGTCTCGTCTTCCGTAGCTAAAGAATCCGCCAAGTAGAGTGACGGGAGTGTCGAGCTGCTGTGAAGGTGGGATTGCAGAGGTTGGAAGAAGCGAGACTCTCTTTGAGCTCGCTCCCACAGCCGCCGCCGCTCCAATCAGGTCCTCAACCCTTCTTCCCTCTACCAGCACCTCAAGGACACCCCCCGAGCGGCGTAGGCTAATACCAAAGCTGCCTGAGCTTCGAGTCACCCGTCTCCTAGAGCTCTGAAGGTCTGGGAGAGAGCCAAGAGACGTCCTTCCTTCGTTCCATCTCGCCAACGTTCCTGCGGCTCTCTCCGTTCTGGCCTGAACTTGTCCAACAACGACTCCCCTGACAGGCGGAGCAGGGGAAGCGAACCCTCGCCGAGAGCCCTAGAGAGGCCCGAACCAGCACATTTCAGAAGGCAAGGAAGGTCGAGGATGTGACGTACCTTTTCGATAGCGAACTCCTCGTCCGCCTTGACCTGGATCTCCCTAGCCTTCTCTCGAGCTTCTTGAGAAATGAAAGCAACCTGTCCAGACCAGTGACCATATCGAGTACCACGAGCGAGGAGTGAGAGGGGGAGGGGAGGATGAAGGGAGGTTGAGGGAGGGAAAAGAAGAAGAGGGAAGGGAAGGTCGGCGATGAGCGGTTCGTTCGAGCAAGAGTCGAAGTAGACAGAGAGAGCAGGAGACTGACCATCTTCTTCATCTCGTTCTCGACTTCTTCATCGTTCAGTGGGCGGGGGTTCGACATAGCTTAGGAGTTTGTAGGGTGGAAAGGGAAGGGAGGGGACGGAGGAAGGGGGAGATGTGGTTTGGGGGCGAAGGTCGTTCTCGAAAGGGATTCGAAGGTCAAGAGAAGGAGAGTAAGGTTGGCGCAGATCGATTAGGAATTTTGCTTCTTTCCTTTCGAGAACGGAGCTACTTGATCTGTGGCAGATCTATCCTCTGAGAATCCACTGATGTGATTTTCTCGTCGTCAACGACTTTGGGTGGTCGTCAAGAGATTCGAAAAGAGAAGGAAGGGCACGGACGCGTCTGTTTTCATCCTCTCAACTTCGACAACACCCTCCTTCCTTCCCTTCTTCTCCCTCCCTCCCCCCCCTCCCCTCTTTCCCTCTCAAGACCTACTAGCCTCCCTTCTCTATCCAGAGCTCGAGAACGAACCCCCCTCCTCTTTCGTCCTCCAAGGAAATGGCCACTCCCGGACGACCCACTCGTTCTCCCCTCGACGGTCCTCCTCCCGCTACACCCATCACCGACTTCTCAGCTCTCGAGGGTCAGAAGGAGAACATCCAACCTCTGTCCACAGGTCGATCTGCGCACGCTCTCTCTACGATCTTCGCTCAACGTCCTAAACAGCAGGAGAAGGACCTCAAGGAAGCTCAAGCAAAGTTCGAGAACGAACTCGTCCAGTGTGAAGAGAGGAGGAAGTTGGAACTCGCAGGAGGAGCAGGGATGGGTGACGAGATGGAGAGTGACCCCTTGGATGTTTTCGAGAGGTACGTCTTCTGTCGAGGGAGGGTGGAGGGCGGGAAGGGAAGGAGGGACGGAAGGGAAACGAATCGAACGAGCTGAACCCTTCCCTTCACTCTTCCCTTTCCCCTTCGTTTTTTTGCCATAGATACATTAAGCACATCCGAGAAGTCGCTCCCTCCGGTTCCACCCAATCTTCCATCCTCATCCCTCTCCTCGAACGATGCACTCGTACCCTCCTCGCCGAAGGAGACCTCTGGGCTCAAGACGTCCGCTACATTCGAATCTGGATCCACTACTCGAGGTTGATCGATAGGAAGACGGAGGTCTTTGATTTCCTCGAGGCGAAGCAGATTGGGACGGATTGGGCGCTGCTGTACGAGGAGCATGCTGTGGTTTTGGAGGGGTTGGGGAGGTGAGTCGCTGGCACACGACCTCTGCGAGGGGAGAGGGAAGGGAACGAGAGCTGACCTCTTTGTTGTTTCCCTTTCCCTTCCCTCTTCGTTCGACTTCGTCCCTCTTCTGCCCTTCTTCCCCCCTCCTCCTCGCTTTCTGAATGACAGACGCCCCGAAGCAGATGCCGCCTACCGTCTCGGAATCAACCGAAAAGCCAAACCTCTCGAACGACTTCTCCAACGCTACAAAGCCTTCCAGGTTCGGATGCTCACTCCTGCAGCTCTGCCCGACCCTTCCTCCTCCCTCTCGGCTTCCACCTCCACCTCCTCTCGGCCCTCTCGAACCACCCTCAGTACCCTCTCTACCACCGCCGCTGGAACTTCGCTCTCGACGGCGACGCCTAAGGCCAACAACGGGAAGCGAGGAGGGCTCGCGATCTTCGTCGATGGGGAGGAGCCGGAGGAGGAGAAGAAGTGGGAAGGGGAGTTTGGGACGAGGGATGCGGTGAGGAAGGAGAACGAGAGGGAGGCTAGTAGCTTTGGGAAGGCGGAGGTGCTGCCTCAGGGACGAGGAGTCGTTCCCAGAACGCCGAAGTTGGAGGTCTTCCGAGACGAGGTGAGTCGTCGTTTCGCGTCTTTTCTGCGTGCTCTTCCTTCTCGGAAGCTTCTCTGGAGGTCTTCTCGAGTATCTCCTCGTGTTCCGGTCTGGAGAGAGCCGTTTTCTGACCTGGTTTTCCTCTTCGTTTGATCCTCGTCCTCTTCAGACCGCGTCCACCACTCCCTCCTCCGCCCACGCCGTCGAGGACGTCTTCACCCGCTCCAACACCCTTTCTCAGTGGGAACTCATCGTCCAAGACCCTCTCGTCAACATGCGAGACCTCGTCATCCCGCTTCGAACCCACTCTCACTCCCAATCTCAGGCCCTCAACTCCTCCTCCTCTTCCGCTCCTCCTCCTCAACCCTTCGCCGCTTCGACCTCCCAGCCCTCGACCACCCAACCTCGAAAGAAGGCTAGCCGAGCTCCTCCTCCACCAGAGAACCCGAGCGAATACGTTCAGCCCGCGAAGTGGCAGGTTCCGGACTCGACGCCTCCGATTGCGAAGAACGGACAGCCCGAGTTGAGGAAGTTCAGGTGGGATATGGTGTTCGGGGGGGGGAAGGAGTGGAGTTTCGAGGAGTGTAGGGCTAGGAGTATGGGGATTGAGTCGGGTGGGAAGGATATCTGGGAAGGAATGGGTGAGTCGAGACGTTCGCCTTCTCTGTTCGACCTCGAGGACGCGCCAAACTGACCTGCTTTTGCTTTTGTCCCACGTTCTCTTTCTCTCGACAGATACCGACCCTCCCTCGAAGAAGGTTCAGCCTATCAAATCCTCGCCTATCTCGATCTTCCAGGACGCGCCTTCGTCCTCGTCACCCGTCGCTCCTCCTCAAACTCCCTCCATCTTCGCCAACTCCCCAGCCGTCGCCGTTCCTCAACCTACTCCGTCTCTCCCAACTCCCAAACCCTCTCCTCCTCAAGAGCAGCCAGTCTTCGTCGCTCCAACTCCCAAAGCCCTGGCGGCGTCGGTCTCCTCCAACCCAACTCCCTCCTCCGCCTCGACCTCTCTCACGCCCAAAGCTCCTTCGAACCCAACTCCCAAAGCTCGAACTCGTCCTTCGCCAACAGTCAACACCAAGGCAGCTCTCGCAGACGTCATGGACATGTACAACGCCGGAGCAGGAGACGACTCGGACGAGGAAGACTCAGACGATTCGGACGAGGACGACGAGGAGGATTCGTTCGTCCAAGGAAGCAACGGAAGCGTCCAAATGATGGCTCCCGAGCAAGGATTCATTCCGCCTACTCCCACCCCAGCCCAAGGAGCGATCCACGCCAGTCGACCACCTCCCCTCTTCTCTCACCCTCCTTCGGCTCTCGCAGGATCGACGATCCAGGAGGGAGACGACGTCTTCACCGATCAGAACACTCCTCCAGCACCTCCTCGAACGATCCAGCAGCAGCAGCAACCCTTACCAGCACCGGTGTTCAGGGACGAGAACGACGTTCCTTCGAGGACTCCTGGACCAGCGACCAAGACTCCCGCTCGAACGCCGTTGTCGACGAGGAAACCGACGTTCGAGATCTTCTCCGACGAACCCTCCGCACCAGCACCAGCAGCCTCGTCGTCGACGTCGGTCTTCAGGGACGAGAACTCGGAGAACAGGAACGTCCCCGTTCGCGAGAGTTTCGCCACTCCCATGCCCGAGTCGAAGCAGCCTTTCCGACGAGGACTCGGAGTCGTCGCTCAGCAGGTCACCGAGGAGGACGAGGAGGAATACGATCAACAACAGCAACAGGACGACGAGAACGACGATGCCAGCTACCGATCGAACCGAGGAGTTTGGGACGGACGCGTCGGAGGATTCGAGTTGATGACTCCCATCACGGAGAGTACGGCGGAGTACTCCCACGCTGGAGGAAGGAGCTCGATGGGTGGAATGACGGCAAGGAGCTCCATGGGAGCTAGTTCGATGGGTGGAAGGGTTGGGATCCTCGAGGAGGAGGAGGAAGACGAGGAAGACGAGGAGGAGGTTGGAGATCAGGCTTTCGTGGTCGACGACGAGGCTGAGGTGGAGGCGGAGGAGATCATCTCGGGAGAGGTGGCGAGGGATCTTCTGTTCCCTGGAGGAGGAGAGCGAGTCGGTGGTGGGGATAGGTCGCTCAGGGAGGAGACGCCAGGATCCGAGTTCGATTCGTTCGATCGATCTGGAAACCAGACTGGACCGTTCGCTCTCTCGGACGGATACACCATCGAGGGCTTCACTGGAAACACCGGAAGGATGGACACGATGCAGATCGTCGATATGGATAGGACGGGATCGCTCAACCTTACCGAGGAGGAAGTCGTCGCGCCGAAGGAGGATGAAGTCGAAGTCGCGTCGGTCGCTCCCTCGCCGCCTACTCCAGCAGCACCAGCCGCTTCCTCCCCTCCCCCTCCAGCCCAGGCATCCTCTCCTACCACCCCTCAGCCTTCCACTCCTCCTCCCGCCTCCGCCATCTCCTCTCAACTCTTCCAAACCCTCCAACCTCTCCCTCCCGCCGCTCTTCAATCTCCCGTTCGACCCTCGGTCGCCAAAGCCATCGCTTCTTCGCCCATCGTCCCGCGTCCCAAGTTTGTAGGAGTCCCCAACCCTTGCAACCCTATGGACCCCGACATCATGAACTCCCTCATCGCCTCCCTCGATCCTCCCCTCGCTTCCCTCCCTGGATTCAAGGAACTCAGCTCGAAGACCGTCAACCGACTCGACGGACTGCAGAAGCTCGCCGCCAAGAAGGCTCGACGAGGAAGCACTGGGAGCAGCAAGAGCGGAGTTGGGAAGGACGAGACCATCTTCGGAGAGATCGACCTCGCCGGGGATATCTACGAGGTGAAGGAGAAGATCGGAGAGGGAGGGTTCGGAGCCGTCTTCCTCGCGAAGGACCTCTCAGCTGCCGCCGCTGCTGCTGGGGACACCACTCGAGACGAGGACGACGACGACGAAGATGAAGATGATGAAGAAGGACCCTCTCACCTCGTCGCTCTCAAGGTCGAGAAACCCTCCGGCATCTGGGAAGGACTCGTCCTCGATCGAGTTCACAAACGACTTCAACCTCCCTCCCTCCGCTCCTCCATCATCTCCTCCAAAGGTCTCTACGCCTTCGCCGACGAATCCTACCTCGTCCTCTCCTACTCCTCCCAAGGAACCCTCCTCGATGCAGTCAACTCAGCAGCCAAGCTCGGGATCGCCTCCCCAGCAGCCGTTACAGGAGGTCAAGGAGGAATGGACGAACTCGTCTGCTTCTTCTTCGCTGTCGAACTCCTCAAAGTCGTCGAAGGCTTGCATCGAGCAGAGATCATCCACGGAGATCTCAAGATCGACAACTGTCTCGTTAGACTGGACGAGGTCCCATCGAGCGTGAAGGGCGGATGGACGAGTCAGTACGACGGGGAGGGAGCGGGAGGGTGGTCGTCCAAGGGAGTGAGGATGATCGATTTTGGGAAGAGCATCGATATGAGTCTCTACCCTGAGGGGCAGACGTTCGTTGCCGAGTGGGAGGTGGATCAGAGGGATTGCGTAGAGATGAGGGAGGCTAGGCCGTGGAGCTATCAGACGGATTACTTTGGGTTGGCCAGCGTGTTTTACTGCATGCTTTTCGGTGAGTCCCTCTGGATCTGTTTCGCTTCATCTTTTCGAACCCAGAACTGACTTGAACGTTTCCGCTTTTCCAAGGTAAATACATCGAAACCACCGCTGCTCCTTCTCAACCTGGAGTCAACACGAAACGATACAAGATCGCGACTCCTCTCAAACGCGTTCGTCCAGACCTCCCACCCTCTCCCCTTTCCTTCTTCTCCGAGCCTAACCTCCTGCCCCTCTTACTCTCCCTCTGCAGTACTGGCAAACCGACCTCTGGACTCGCCTCTTCGATCTCCTCCTCAACCCTCGTCTCGCCGCGACCGCCAGCGGAGGAAACCTCCCCATCTGCGACGATCTCGCGACGATCAGGAAGGAGATGGCCGGGTGGGTGGCGGAGAAGTGCATGAAGGACGGGAAGAACTTGAGGAGTTTGCTGAAGAAGCTCGAGTTGGGGAGCATGTAGATTTCGCTCGCGTCTGTCGGTGGTTCGTTTTCGTTCATTTTCGTTTTTTTACTTCTTCCTTTCCTTCTTTCGGAGCTCTTTCTCGTATCTATATCTACGTGCTCCATTGCGATCCGCTTCTACACTACTGCTCCTTCTTTTCGCTTCGTCTCTTTACACTTTGGAATCGCTTTCGCTTCTTGATCTTCATCTCTTCGTTCTCATCTTGCTCCTTCGCCAAGTCAGCCAAGACAGCGGGTCATTATAGAGAGAGACGAAGCAGATAGGTAGGTCACTTGTAAGAGAGTCGTGCATGAAGAAAAACGATCCCGTGAGAAGAGAAAGAAAGAACTACGATCCACCGCAACGACGCGTCTACGCTCCGATTCGAATAACGATCTTCCCCTGAGCCTTGTTCGTAGCAAGTCTAGCGTAAGCAGCAAACACACCCTCTTGATCCCACTCGTGAACCGAGTCTACCGAGCAAGTGAACTTACCTTTGAAGTCGAAAGCAAGAACGAACGAAAGAGACGAAAGTCAGCTCGCCATCGCGTCTCGCTCTCTTCTTCTCGTACCCCAACGAAGAATGGAAACTCACCCTCAGCAGCCCATCTAGCCAAATCCTCAAGGTAACTTGTCTTGATCACCGTCAAGAAGAAGACCCACTCCCTAGCTGGTCCTCCGAGCCAAGTCGGCTTGAACTTGTTCATTCCAAAGTCGGCGACCAGTCTCCCAGTCGAGATGAGGCCCTTGGGGGACTCGACTCCGATGACGACGTATTTGCGGTTGGGGAGGAGGTAGTTGGCGCAGGAGTTGTAGAGAGGTTGAGAGCCGATGGCGTCGAAGATGAGGTTGAAGCCGAGGGAGGAGGAGAGGGAGTAGGAGTTCGTAAGTTGTTGTTCGAGAGGAGAGGTCTTGTAGTCGACGGTCTGAGTAGAAAAGAGGATGTAGGAGACTTGTTAGTGAAGTTTGAGAAGGTCGAGAGAGGAGAGAGGAGAAAATAACGTACTTCATCAGCTCCGAGAGCGAAGCATGCCTCGCGCGAGGACGACGAGCAAGAAACGACGACGTAGGCACCGAGAGCCTTAGCGATCTGGATCGCGAATCGTCCGACGGAAGAACCTCCTCCTGAGATGTGTAAGAAGATATGCAAGCGAAGGAGAGAGGGGCGATCAGCGAGGGAAAGCGTCGGACGCGTCGCGACGGACGACGAAGAGGACAAGAGCAGAGAGAACAACGCACCGTTGATGAAGACTCGCTCTCCAGCCTTGAGATCACCCTCCTTAGTCAGAGCTTGATGAGCTGTTCCTCCAGCGAGAGCGATACCAGCGGCTTGTTCGAAGGAAAGAGCGGCAGGTTTGATAACGAGATGCTCGTCCTGTGGTGTTCGATAAAGGGAGTCGAGAAGCAAGTCAGCTAAGATAAATTCCCTCCTGAGCTTGAGCTTCAATTCCAGTTGGATTTCGAAGACTGGAGAATGACGAGAGCTCGTGGAAGAGAGGGAAAGGAGGACGACCTTGACGACGGCATACTGGCACAAACTTCCTCGTCCCGTCTTGAATCCCAGATCGGCGGGGATGATTCCGAAGACGAGATCTCCATTCTTGAATCTGGTAGAGTCGCTCGCATCGACGATGGTTCCAGAGAGATCGGACTCCGGAACGGCTGGAGGGAAGGAAGCAAAGGAGAGAGAGCGAAGGAGGTGAGCTCGCGGAAGGTTCAACGAGATCGACCAACATATTCTCCCTCTCTGCTTACCTGGGAGCTTTCGCATGAACGCAGGAAGCATGGGCATCATCTTGGAGCTGATAGAAAGAAAATCGCGAACGAGTCAGCTTCAGGTTCGAGAGGAAACGGGCATGGCGAAGAAGGGAAGGGTCGAGTCGAGCTGTTCCTCCTTCCCTCCGAACTCTTCGTTTCTCCTGCTCCTCCCTTCCTTCCCTTCCAACTTCAGACAAGCTCGTTCCTTCAGGCCCATCGCACGTCTACGACGCATAGATCGATCGAGCACTCACCCTACAGGGTTCAAAGCAGCGTGAGAAATCTTGACCAGAACCTCTCCCTTCCCAGCAAGGGGAACGGGCGCATCCGTCGAGAACTTGAGGACCTCCTCGGGCTTTCCCCTTGCGACCTGAAGCCAAGTTGATTGAGTTGAAGGGATGGACATGATGTTGAGCTGGAACTTGGATGAGTGGGTCAGATGTGGGTGGAAGGAAAGAGACAGAAAGTTTCGTTTGGTTGAGGGAGCTCGAAAGTCGTCGGTGACGCTGTGTCTGGAGTGACCGATGCGGCTATTGCTTCAAGCGGAAGTTGCTTTCACATACATATCGTATCGGGCATGCTAGAAGAGAGATCAAAAGTGGAGGTTCGAAGATCTGTTCTCGCTCGAGCAGCGAGAAAAAGGTAAGGCGGACGAGATTCAGCCCTCGACGACGCGATGGTGATTCAGCTTCTTCCTTTCATGCAGCTCGACGGAGCGCAGATCTTTCACCGAGTGGGCAGCTGAAAATATCTAAGACGCAAAACGACCATGCATCCGTCCGAAAAGAACCAGCGGGATCGACGGCGGCGACCGTGAAAGCGAACGAGGACATCCAGGTCGTGTCCAGACGGCTATGAGGCCAAAATGGCGCGAACAGGAAGCGAGAATCAGTCACAGCCAGTGAGGAGAAAAGAGCTGTGTGATCGAGAAGATGAGGAGACTCACGAGCGAAGGACGACGAGAAGGGAAAAGAGCGAGTGGAGGACGAGCGACCAACGAGGCGAGTCCGGAGAGGAGCCGAGGAACGACGAGTGCGAAGATCCAGAGAGTGGAGTGTTGAGGCATGGATAGGCGAAGGCATAGACGGTTAAGAAGAGGAGGTCTTGAGGGTTGGGTGAGGATGAGACTGTTCGAGAAGAGAGGAACGAAGTCGGCGAGTGTCCACGAGACGGCGCCTGTAGAGATCGTAGGCAGTCACGGATATCGGCTCACCTATGGATGAAACTAAAGCTTGAGAAGGAGTCCGAGGGAGTCGCGAGGCTTGTTGACGATGAGAAGAGGAGAAGGAGGTCGCGTCGCGTCTCGTTCTGCTTGAGAGAAAAGGCAAAGAGCAAATCAGTTGAGAATCAACGCGCCGAGAAAATGGAGAGAGTCAGCGCGTCGCTCAGACTAGATTCTGGAGGTTGATAGAGCAGAGAAGAGCCGACTGACCTCGGAACCCAACGACATTTCACGCAACGACCTCGAGTCGAACTCCTTGTCGACACTCCTCGAACTCGACTTCGTCCCTCCAATAACGTTCTAGCTGCTCCCAAAACTTGTTCTTATCTCTCTTGGACTCAAAAAAGACCACCCATCCCTTCACTCCAGATTCCATCTCCACCTCCTGGATCTCGCTCAGGGCGTCGAAGGAAAAGGCGTCTCCCCAGATCGAGGAAAGGTCGAAGGAAAGGTCGAAGGTCACGACGGGATGCCTGTCGAGACAGAGACTGCGAGTTACGAACATTTCTTCGTTACCGTTGAGAGCGAGGGTGATCTTCAGTTCGACGAGGTTGTTCCAGAGGAAATGAACGCGGTTGCCCAGGTGAAAGCGAGGAACCGAACGTCGCGGGGAGGACGGTAGCAGACCGGTGATGTGGACTGCTTTGGGGTCCACGAACTGGTAGATTTCCCACCAGGCGTCGAATTCGGAGACGATGTCGTCCTCTCCGATTCCGATGGGGCGTGCGGTGAGGAGGTCGATGGGAAGGGGGGAGGTCGAGGAAGGGCATCGAGAGGAGGAGAGATGAAGGACTGATACCCTGTCCTCGGTAGCGATAACGGTGAGGTTCCCGAACGTTGGTGAGGGAGAGATGGACATGAAGGTGGGGATGATCGAGCTCCGGTATCTGGAAAGGAGACGCAGGATAGGGAGGAGGGAGGAGGAAGGAGGGGATGAGATGAGCTCGAGCTGAAGACCTCCCCCTTCTCTTCCTTGTGATTTCTCCTGTGATTGAGCTCGGAAGAAGCTCTACCTACCCTTTTGCAAAAGAGCTTCTCAACGTTCTTGAGTCCGACGATCTTGACGTCCTGATAGAGGATTGGGGAGGAAAGCTCGAGGAAGGCCAGGGAGACTCGGGAGGTGGTTGCGAGCGTTGAGGGATCGCAGAAGCGAAGGATGTGATGGTCGAGTTCGAGTGGGAGGTAAGGGAGAGGTTGGGAGGTAGGAAGGAGATGCTGATGCTCCATCATGAGGGCTTTGCAGGGAATGAAGATAAGCGTAAAAGAAGGAGGGAAGGTTGTCGAGCGTTTGGGGGAAGGTGGAGGTGAGCTCTGGATCCTCCTTCTTCCTCCCGCGAACGTCGACGACCCTTCCTTCCCTCTCTTTCCTGATTCCTTTCGAATCTCGTCACTTCCCTACCATGCCATCGTGAGCTCATCTTCCATCCTATTTCAGTCTCGTGAAAACGACGCTGACCGTTTTCGTTCTCCAGAGCCAACCTCGACATCGTCCGACTCGTTCTGCTCCAAGCGTTCGAGCCTCTCGAGACCTACCATCTCTACGAACCTCCTGGACCTCGAGAGCTCATGACTCATCAAGATATGTACTCCTTCCTCCCCACCTGCTGTCTCGTCTCGAAGGATTGGTATGTGAGTAGAACGAGGAGAAGAGATGGAGCTCGCCGAGGAGGCTGATCTTCCTCCACCCTTCTCCCTTCTCTCTCTTCCCTAATCGTACAGGACGTCGTTGCTCCTCTCCTCTACTCCACCATCGTCCTCTTCTCCCTCGGACCTGAGTCGAATACCGCTCTCCTCTCGTACAAGGACGTCACGATGACCCTCCAAACCACCCTTCGACACTCTCCCTCCCTCCTCCCTCACATTCGAGTCATCTCCGTCCGATGGGACGCTCACAGCACCACTCGCTTCTTCGATCAACCACACTCCTACCCCAATCTCGTTCAACTCGGAGCTCTCGCCATCAACTGGTACGACGAACGAAGGAGCGTTCCCGACGTCGTCGCGCTCAGGAAGAGGCTCCCTCGACTGGAAGTCCTGCGAGTCAACCTCGTCCAGAGGAACCGATCTCGAGCTTCTCTTCTTCTTCCCGAGACGCTCAAGAAGCTCTCCATCGCAGGACCGGACGGATTCCTGGACCTTCAAGCGTTGTCGAACAACAAGCTCCCTCGCCTCGTCGAGCTCGAGCTCGAGGCCTTAGGAGGAGATCCAGACGAGGTCGAGCACTTCTTCTTCTACTCCCGAGAGACCATGGCCTTCTTCCAGAAGTTCGGATCGAATCTCCTCACCCTCTCCCTTTCCGTCAGGGACGTGGACGAGCTGCCAGCGGCTCTCTTGACCCTCTTCCCCTCCTCCCTCCCAGTATGGCTTCACTCTTGCCCAGCCGAACTCCTCACCGCTTGTCCCTCCCTTCAATCCTTAATCATCGAAGGACTGGACCTCCGCTACCTCCTTCCCCACGGTCACGCGAAACTCGAAACCCTCGAAGTCGGACTCGTCGAGCAGCCGTCGCACATCGCAGGTTTCGACCTTCAGCAACGCGTTCGATTGGAGAAGATACTTCCTCAACTCTCAAACGGGTTCCAGCGATCCCTCTTCCCTCTCCTTAAAACGATCAGGATCTCCTCCCTGGACTTCCGTCTTTCCTCCCACCGAGAAGAAGTCCTCCTCCAACAGCACCTCCCCGTCCTCGTCGACCAAGGACTCCGTTTCCTCGACTCTCGAGGCATCGAGTGGACCGCTTCCTCCTGGCCCAACGAGCTCCTCAATTTCTTCCTCCCCGTTCGAGACCTCACCGCAGAGGAGGAGAACGCGTACCGAGCAGGAGTCGTCTTTCGATTGGCCAATCGACTCATCTACGGACGCGACGAGTTCACCGATCAGGAGCAGGGAGGTGGACGAAACGACGACTCCGAAGACGAGGAAGACGAGGAAGAAGAGGAGGAGGAGAGGGATATGCCTCCTGGGATGGCTGAGGCTCTCGAAGAAGGGCTGAAGGGATTGCTTCAGGAGTTGGACGTCGCGATGGATCACGATCATCTTCGAAACGAGAAGAGGATGGAGATCATGGCGGAGAAGGATCTCACTCAGTATGCTGAGGTGTACGCTGAGGAGGAGATGGAGAGGAGGGGGAAGGGGAAGAAGAAGGCTTGAGGGACGCGTTTCGTTTCGCTCTGCTTTGTCTTTGTCTTTCGTCTCCGTATCGGGTTTCTTTCGCTAGTCTCGCTCTTACGATCCCGACCATGACAGTCCATTCTCTTCTTCGCTCGAAGCTTCGAGAGCGACAGCATCAACTGCTCCCCGTCTCATATGATCTCCGTCGACGTGTGAACAGCCAAACTCTTGCTTCCAGGGTTACGATTGAACAGTTCGAGCCTCGCTCTCTCTTGCTGTGGTACGTCGTGAGATCGTAAACGAGCATGGGTCGTGGGTATCTAACGAGAAAGGGTATCTATCGTCCGAAGCGGTTCCGGCACCGACGCATCGTCGAGGTCGTACCTCACGACCGCCAGTATTGAGCGCTGAGCAGCAAGGGGAGCGGAGAAGGTGAGCGGGAGCTGGAGGTGTAGATGAGGAGACGAAGACACTCACAGATCGTGAATCGCATCGAACATTGCGTTCATCACGCTCGTCTTGTTGAGCAGCCTCTCGAACTCCTTCAGCGCCTCCTCCTCGGTCAGGTGGAGCAGGAAGTAGTTTTGAATCTGGAGACGCAGACAAGTAGATGAAAGGGAAGAGAAGGTCAGCGCTGGCGACTCAACGCGAATCGGACGAACGAGAACGAGAACGAGAACGTGGAAAGACGAGACGCGTCGTCCGGTCGTCGAACTCACCTTCCCCACCGCCGCGTCCGGCTCAAACTTGATATCCTGCACTCCCGAATGCACCATCAACGCCACCAAGTTCAAGATGAGGTTGGCGTTCTTCCTGAGGTTGCTGAACGCGGTGCTGCAGAGGTTCCTGAACCGGAGGTAGTGAGGTGAGGTCGTCCCTCCCATGGCGTCGATCATTTCGCGAGAGAGCTTGACGGGAGGTGGAAAGGGTTTAGGATCTCGGCCGAGGATGTATCCGAAGTCGACTGAGCGGACGAGGAGAGAGAGAGCATAAGACCGAGTCAGCAAGGGAAGGGGAGAGGAAGGGAAACGTGGAGGAGGGAAAGGCGAGAGACGAGAGGAAGGAGGACGACGAACTGTGGAAGAAATGACCATCTGGCGCGAGCATGAGGTTATCGAGATGTCGATCACCTACTCCGAGAAGGTAGGTGATCACACAGTACCCAGCTGAGGCGAACGAACGAAGAAGGAGGAAGCGATCAGTCGAATGTCCTCGTCAACGCGTCGTTCGACTCCCTCCTCTTCCTCCTCCTCCTCCTCCTGAACCCCCGCGAAACGGGAAATGCGACTCACCACAGCTCCTCACAAACGTATCCAGCACACTCGGTTTGACCCCATACGTCCCCGTACTCTCCTCCTCCGGGTTCATCAACCTCAAATAATCCAACAACGTCCCATGCTCCCTCATCACCGTCGCCAAACTCTTACTCTCCACAAACTGAATCATCCCTTCCTCGGACCCCGTCGCCAGAACCGAGTACGTCGTCAGTCGAAGATCGAGGTTCTCCTTCTTGAGGAGCTGATCCATGAGCGTGAAGAGTTGAAGAACGAGTTGATCCTGACGAAGATCGTCTCCGTTCTTGAAGATCACGCCGTACTCTTCTGGTGGAGAAGAGGGAGGGTCGGGTGGGGGTGCGAAGGTCGATGTTGATGTGGGTGTTGATGTAAGAAGGGAAGAGGAGGGGAAGAGGAGGAGAGTGGTGGTGGTGGTGGTGGGTGAGGAGGGAGGGGAGGTTGGACGAGGAGGGATGAGGAACGAGAGTTTGAGAGGGAGGAGGTTGGATTTGAAGATGGAGCAGTTCTCAGAGGAGATTCCGTTGGTGAAGATTCGACCGTCGATGGGGAGAGGGAGGATAGGCATGGTTGAGAGACCGTGTTTGGGATCCGAGAGGTAAGTCTCGAGCTTCTCGATCTTCTTCTCCCTTCGATCCTTCGAGGCTCGGTACTCCTTCGCTCGACCGGAGAGGGTAGCGACGAGTTCGGCTTGTCGACGAAGGACGTCTCGACGGTCAACTCCTCCTGGGGACTGAGGAGAAAACGAACGGGGAAGAGGAATTGAGAGTCAGCAAGGCGAAAGTCGAGCGACAAAGGGAAAGAGCGAAAACACGACTCACGTCCTCCAGCTTCTTCATATACCGGAAGACGATCTTGGCATACATCTTCCCGACCGAGCGATCTTCCGTTTCGACCATGAGGTACCAATAGAAGCTGTTCCCCAAGACGGCGTTGAGGACGCTCCGTTTGATGAGGAACTCTGCAAGACCGCTGTCTTCCGTTGAGAGAGCTGCTGCTGAGGCGAGGGCCGACGCCGAGTGAGACGATCGAGTCGAGCGAGTATCCGAGGGAGCTTGAGGCTCGAACTTGAGAGCTTGGACGAGTTGAAGGAGATAGAGAAGCAATTCCTGCGACGCGTCGACAAAACGAAGTGAGAAACGCAAGCGTCAGCGAAGAGAGAGCTCAACGAGCCTACATCGGCCAAGAGCGGACCGGGAAGATATAGAAAAAGACATGAAAGCGCTCACATCATCGTCCGCCCTCCCCAACTGCTTCACAGCGTACGCTCTCACCCTCCCATCGACGAACCCAGGACCGAGCAACTCCAACGCATCCACCATCTCCACATCCGTCCACATGGGCAGTAGCACCTCCACCGCCTGCTTCACCTCTGAAGGATCCGTCCAGCTGACCGACTTGAGGAACTTGGTGAGAGCCATCTTGTCGCGAGAGAGGTAGAACCGGAATTTCCAGATCAAGTCCTTCTCCTCTTCTTCGAGGAGTTGGGTGGGTGGGTATTTGAGGATGGACTGGAGAAACCGAAAGGCGAGCGATGATACTGGTCAGCTGCTCGTTTTGGTTCCGAAAGAGAGAAAGAGAGAAAGGGAGAAGAGGGACTGACGTTCAACCGATCTCGAATCGTCGCGTTCGGCTTCAGCTCTCGATCCAGGGGACCTGTTCGATGACTTCGGACCAGACGACGATGTTTCGCTTCGACGAGGTTTTCCTTGTTCATATCTGGGTCGACGATCGACCACAGACTGAGATCGGTGGCGAGTTCGTTGGCGAAGGAGGGGATGGCGTTGATGGATTGAGTCGCGGTTGTTGGAGTCGCTCGGGCGGAGACAACGGTGGGCATTTCCTGAGAAGGAGAAGAAGAGGAGAGTAAGCTCAGGGTATTGAGAACTGGTGAGGGTGAAGAAGGGAAGAAGGGAAGGGAGAGAGGCGAGACGGACGCACAGGTTCAGCGAAGACGACCGGGAAATCGAACTTGAGCAGATCGATGTAGAGGAAGAGATGAGGTGACTTGGCTGACTCGGCCTGGTAGAAACAGAACGCAAGCTGAGTCAGCTACCATACCTCCGTCTAGTGAAGAGCTCGCAGAACTCACAGCATGAACCTTCTCGATCTCAGCGAAAGTCATCTTGTCGAGCCAATCGAGGTGAGGCATGTCCCTCTTCTCGTACTTCTGGACGAGCTGCAAAGACCAGATGAAGCCGCCCTCGTCAGCGTCCGAAGCTTCCCAAGTAGGTGATGAGCAGCACTTACATCCTCCAACCTCCCCATCTCATCCTTCAGCCCAACCTCACTCGGCGTCGTCGTCTCGTGCGACCCATCCCCCTCTTGATCTCGATGGAGGTACAGTCGTTGTTCACCTCGACGCAGATACCTACGACCCCCACATCAAAGGAGCAGAGCAGCCATGTCATTCCAAACGAAGTCGTAAGCAGGAGAGAGAACGGAACGTCTCGAGCTCACTCACCCATTCTCAAACAACCTCATCGTCGTCCCTCCCACGGGAACGGCCTTCACGACTCCCTGAATATCCCACACGGTGAACACGAGCTGGGAGTTGGACGGTATCGAGGAGAAGAGGTTCGGAGAGGTGAGCCATTCGTTCCATCTGTCTCGACGAGAAGAGAACGAAGGGAAGGAAGAAGGGTGAGCTTGAGCTCGAAGCGAGGCGAAGGAGAGGAGAGGCGAGAGGGAAGGACGGACGTGTAAGTCTTAGAAAACGACTGATGTTTCGTCCGATGTACGAGCGAGAGAGGTTTGTTGTCCGAGTAGAGCTGGGTGGTGATGTATAAGTCCGAGAGGACGCTGGCCGAAGGTAGATGAAGTGAAGCGAGAAGGAAGGAGGGGGAGGTGAGCTTCGACCCTTCGACTCTCCCACCTTCGCTCTCTACGCCAGAGCAGCTTCAGGGGACTCACGGGAGTTGCGAGCCAGAGAAGGTCCACTCCGGATGGTCTTGAAGCTCTTTGTAAGTCCGTTTAGGGATCTTTCCTTCCAGGCGAGCTCTGTTAGAACGAAGAGCGAAAGGAGGGAGGTCAGCTCGAGAGGAAGCGAGCTGGACGAGAGGGGAGGGTTAAGGCTGACATCCTGTAGGATACGGGGATGTGAAGATCGCATGAGCGACCAAAGTTGAATTCCTTCCCGCCGGGGTCCATGAAAGAATCGAGACGAGGAAGCGAGGAGGAGAGGAGGGACGTGGTTTCGGAGGAGGAGGAGGTTGATGAGCTCGCTTCGAGGGAGGCGATCTCCGAGCGAGGCTGGGCTCTCAGAGTGGTTCATTGAAAACTTTCGGGCTCTTGGAAAGAGAGCTCGGACGAGCGAGAGGTCGTCGTGATATCATTAATCATAACAAAGCAAGAGAGAGGCTCGCTAGAAGATGGTGCAGAGTCGAGCTCGCTCTTCCTCTTGGTTCCCTCCCTCGACCTTCCTCGTCCGACAAGCGACCTTCTTCGCGTCCCAAGCCTCTCTTCTCTCGCCCAGCACATCATCTCAGTCCTCTATATCCGCTGCAGCTCGAAAAACTTCTCTCCACACACCTACCAAAGCCAAAAATCCGCACAAGATCAGCTTCCCATCTCCTCCTCCTCTCCCTCTCTCCCCATCTCGCCCTCCTCGCCGAGACTGACCTTACACTTCCCTCCCGTGGCCTGCTTCAAACGAGAGTGGAGAGGACTGATCCGAGTGCGAAGGACTCGTTGGCGGGAGTGGCTTTGAACGTCGAGGAAGAGGTCGAGAGGAGAAGTCGAAGGATGTTGGTGCGGGATTGAAGGAAGTTGGCTCGGTGAGGCGAGAGAGGAGGGAGGAGAGGGAGGAGAGTGATGAGGAGGGGGATAGATTCGTTCTGGCTACGGAGGGAGAAGGGGAAGAGAGGTCAGCTCTCCTTCGACGGACTCAAGCTCGACGCGACGAGCTGACCGACGAAAACTCACCTGGAACTCTCCCATCGTATCCGACCCCTTCAGCACAACACCCAAACCACCAGTCAACGTCTCCTTCCACCCGTCGCTCATCTTGTCTAAGATCCCAGCCTTCACCAAATACCTCAGCAGCTCCAGAACCGGCCCCGGCTCGCTCCTCAACTGTCCCAGCGTCTCCTTCTCCATCGAGGGCCTCACAAAAACCTCTCCTCCTCCTCTCCATCCTCGGTTCTACTCATCGACCTTCCTCCTACTGATCCCATCGCCCTCCGAGTAGAAGAAGAGGCGATTACGGAGGAAGGAGGAGCGATGAAGGAGGAGGCCGAGCTCGACGAGGGAGGAAGGAGGGAGGAGAGCGACAGCCGGAGCTTTGGATTCGATGGATCGCTCGATCTGAGGAGGAGTAGGCGTTGGCCGCTAGAGGGGAAAGAGAGGAAGAGGAGGACATAGAAGGGGAAGTTTTTCTTGATTCGGGGGATGATGGGAGTTGGGAGTCAACTCGGGAAGTGCCTCCGTAATCGAGCTCAACTTCTCGAGCCCTTCCTTCCTCTCTCTCCTCTTCTCAACGACCACCATCTTCCCATTTCGAAAAAATCTTGCGACTCCTTTCTAAACCACCAGTGCCCCTTTTCCTCTTCCGCTTCAACCTTTTACCACGAATCCAGCCTCACCACCATCCTTCGTCTCACTCCCTTCCTCCTCCTCCGTTCACAGTCCAGCTCGGACTCGCTCTCGCTGGGAAACCTCGTCAACGAGAGGAACGGTGACTCAGGAATCAGCAGGGTTGGGTTAGAAGGATGTTTGGAGGGACGGGGTGGTCGCTTGGAGTCTAGAAGGGTCGAGGAGGAGGGCAACTCGATGATGAGGAGGATCCTTCCTCGTTCGGAGAACGAGCGAGGGGTTCATCTCTTCTCGTAGGACTTACCTCGAGGCTTCTGTACATCTATTGACCCCTTCCTTCTCGCTCATCGTTACAGCAGCTCACAGTTCTAACAAGAGATCGGGGATGAGAGCTGGTGAGTCTTTCCTCAAGCCATCTTCTCGCCTTCCTCCCTTCTGCGAGCTCGCTCGAGAGCCGACCTGTTTGGTCTTCAATGCAACCCTCGTTCTCGTTCGTCTGCAGGCTCAGTAACAGGGTGTATGATTCAGGTGTTTCCTCTCGCTGGTCTCTTGCCAAACGTGAGTCTCGCTTGGTTATTTTTGGCTGGAAAGGTGCGGAGGGGAGGAAGAACTTGAAGCTCACCAGCTTTCCTTCCTTCTCCTTTGTGGCTCGTTTCGTTTCTTCAGCTTGCAATAATCGATCAGCAGCACGGCTCGGATCCTTCTTCGAGCCTCCTGGGTGACTGTGGCACCGCTTCGAGTGAGTTTAATTCGCTTCGGTATGCGAGGGAGGGCGGGAGGGAGGAAGAAGAGGACGACGCGTTCGTTGCGCTCGAGCTCATCTTCTCCGTCGCTTCTTCAGCGACCTCCGTCAACTCGCCAGCAATCCGAACTGAGGATATTACTCCTTTCAAAGACGATTACTTCTCTGTTCGACTGAAGGAGGGCGATGTGATCCTTTGCTTCGTGAGTCTCGTCCACCTTCTCCCTTCTCCTTTCTCTTTCTCCTTTCCTTGCTGACTTCGCTTCCTTTCACTTTCTTACACAGACCGACATTCTTTCCAACCTCATCTACTGGCCTGAACTCCTTCTCGGCTCCACCACCGCCTCTCCAACGCTTCCCAGTGTCACCACCGACACATCGCTTCCCTCCCTCACCCTTCGGATGGACGAGCTTCGGAACGCTTCCTCTCACCCACCACCCAGACTGGACCCTCCTCTTCCAAACCCATCCTCAACAATCATGCCACAGCCGGCCTTCTCCAGCGCTCAACCTCGTCGCCTCGACTCCAGCTCCTCCTCTCTCTCCCGAGCTTCACCTCCCTCCGCTTCCACTTCCTCCTTCCTACATCCACAGAGTCTTCTGGATCTCCCTCTCGACCCTCGGTAGCTGCCCTTGAGGCGGGCGATTCGCTCCTCGAGGTTGGAGGAAGGGCTTCGGCGAGTTCGCTCGATTGTGCTTCGGACGAAGGAGGAGGAGGTTTGGGGGAGAGGTTGAGTCTCGGAAGAGGGATCGGAGCTACGGATCCCGATGGAATGTACAATGGGGGTGGATAGGTGGAGCTGGGGCATTTCGAGAAGGAGCTCGGAGTGGGTGGGAGGAGGTTGAGAGGACGGACGCGTCTTCGCTCTCCTTGATTGCTTCGTTCCTTTTTCTCTCAAGATTCCGAGACTGTATGTGATGTTGAAGAAGTGTAATCGGATCCAGAGGCAGAAAGCGAAAATCGAAAAGAGATAAAAATGAAGAGAGAGAGGGAAGAAGAGCAACGAAACTAGGAAGTGTACTTGAAGATGTCCATGTCGTACGCACACTTCTGCTCTCTCCCCTCCCTCCGAGCATCAGTGAGAGTCTCCCCGGTCTCCTTCGTAATTTTGTCGTTCCCCTGAGAAAACCAAACAAAACTATGACGGTTCTCGACCAACGGGCAAGCCTCCAACTCCTCGCCGTTGGTAGCTACGACTGAGAAGTCAGCGAGATGCAAATTGCAGTGAACTAGCAAAGCAAACGGAAGAATGATAACTGAAAATGGAGGGAACTCAAAAATGAGACCGAGCTCGGGGAGGCAAAAGAAGTATCGCTTCTTCGGATCAAAGAAGCCTGAGCGAACGACGAAACGACGCGTCCGAAGTCAGTCAGTTTTCCATCAAAATGGGAACGGAAACGTCAAGGAGAGAGGTAGAGGTGTATAGATCGAGGAGAGAAGAAGAAGAAAGGATCTAGAACTAACCATAGACGGCAATAACACAAACTCCCAACGCGATGTTCTTCCAGTCGCTGCAGAAAGAGCAGAAGGAGGTCAGCGGAGCTTGAACGTGGAGGAGAGATGCTTGAGATCCTAGAGAGTGCGTACCTGAAAGAAGTAGTTCGGGAAGGAAGGAAGAAGAGAGGAAGGTCAGATCGGGCGGGACGAGGGAAGAGGAGAAAGACGACGCGACTTACATATGAGGAATGCTCTTCACCGTCTCACCTCCAGCCATGTTGATGCAAAATAAGTCGAAGATGCCGAAGCACAGTCCAGTCTCCGGAGGAGCCGAGTCCTGGTATCGTTTGAAGACGGAAGGAAAGTAGTGGTCGACGAGCTTCGACATTCGAAGACTGAAAGCGGAAGTCGCGCCATCAGCGAGCGAAGAAGGAGAGAGGAACTGAGAAGGGAAGAGGAGACTCACGAGAGATCCTGCACCTGATCCGAACACATAAACTTGTCCCATTCGGCTGGATGTCCGAGGCAGAGCGAGGTCCAGCTGGCTTGCTGGAGAGAGAGGAGGGGAGCGAAGAGAGACAGGTGGGAGTTAGGATTCGAGCACAGCCGTATAAGAGAGAGAAGACTTCGACTCACCTTCCAAGTCGCTCTTGAGAAACCCCATAGAAAGGCGGTGAAGTATCCTCTTGAGTCGGCAGAGGGAGGCTTGGGGAACGACCAGGCGCGTTTCTGATTGGATTCGATTTCTTTGGTGGTTTCGTCCAGTAGATCGAGAACGGCTTGCATTCCTTCTTCCAGTCTGGGTAGAGGAGTGGTTCGGGCGAAGAGGACATGGCCTTCGTCCGTCTCAAGGGTGAGGGAAACGGGTCTGAGAAAGGGAAGAAAAAGAAAGAGGAGTCAGTTCAATCGAACTCGGAATCGAACGAGCTCACTCGCCCTCCCTCCCCTCGCTTCCTCTTCCAACACTCACGGGTCCTGCACCATATAAACCTTCATGCCTCGAAGGTTCTCGTACGTGAGATCTTGGATCTACCAGACATCCAGTCAACTCCGAACCACAGGGTTGATGCAATGTGGACAGCAGCCCTGATGATCCCAGTCCTCAGCCCTCCTCCCTCCGAGTTGAGCTCGACCTTCTCCGAAGCTTTGAACCTCTTCGCCCTACGCTCTTTAGACTCCTCCATCGATTTCTTCTGGCGAAGGTTGGGAGGCATCCCGTCCTTGTTGAAGAGCTTCCTAGAAGCTTTGGGGTTTAGACCGACCTGGAAAGGGTAAGGGGGAGCTTTCGCCTTTGGCGAGGGAGGAGGGAGCGTAGGTTTGGTTTTGGATCCTGAGGAGCGGGAGGAGGAGTTGTAGGAGGAAGAAGAGGAAAGAGAAGAGGAGGAGTGGGAGGAGGTGTTGGAAGTGGTGCGTGTGAAAGGAGTTGAAGGGGAGCTGTAAAAAAAAAGAGGATCAGCTTGAGCTAGAAAAGACAAAGAACGAGAAGGGGAGGAGGACTCACGCATCTCGAAGAGTGGCGTGTTTACTTTTCGTCTCGACAGCTGCTCGTTCAGCGAGTCTAGTGAAATCAACCGTTGGAATTGCGATGACCGCCTTGTTAGAACGAAGTCTCTCTGTATAGAAGTCGAAAAAGCTCATCGAGGAAAGGAAGAGGAGGGTGGGTGTTGGGCTTGGAGAAGGGAGGGAAAAAAAGCGAGGGGAGGAGAGTCGGGGGGTTGTTGTGGGGGAAGCGAAAGCAAGCGCGTCTAGCTCGCCGGGAAACCAACGCAAGACTTTTAAACTTCTTCCTACTCCATCCTGCTACGTAGGTCTCTTTCCACGATTTTCGAAATCTCGAAAAAACGCGTTATCGAGCAAGAGCGAACGGGGGCGGGCGGACGGAGGTCAGATGGAATCGAACCGCACGCGTTGCACCGACCAAACTTTTTTTCCTCCCTCCCTCCTCCAACCACAACTCCCCTGAAAGAGCAAGCTTTCTCCCCCTTACATCAGGTTAGTCCCTTTTGAAGCCCCTTCAGTCTCTTCCCTTCGTTCTGTCTCTGGCAGCCGAATTACCAAAAGAGACAGACACGAGCGAAGGAAAGACGACGACGAATGAAGGAGTTTGCCTTTCAATCCCCTTCTTCCTTCACGATCCTGGTACTGACCTATCCTCTGTTCCTCCCACTACCTCTTTGAGCCCTGGTCAGGTCTTCCTCGCCGAGATGGTGAGTCCAGAACCACTCTTACGAGTGCAAGAGGGCGAGAACGACGAGCCCAGGCTGACCTTCCTTCCCTCGCTTCCTTCCACCCTTTCCACCAGTTGGCTTCCTTGCCTTCGCTCAACCTCCTCCCTCAACCCTTCACCTCACTCTGTGTCTGTGAGCTTTCCGACTAGCCGCTGCCGTCGTGTCAGTTCGGACTTTGAGGTGAAGAGGGAAGGAAAGGGGGGAGACGAAGCATCGAGGACGTCTTCCTCTTTTCCCCTTTTTTCATTCCGTTCTGACCTCGTAAGTCGTAGTCCCTCTCATCGTTCGACCCCCTTGCCCATTTCCTACTTGAGATCTGGGTCTGCGGGCTTCCCCTGACACTCAAAAAGGCTGACTCCTTTGCTCTCTCTTGATTTGAATCGTCGCAGTTCATTTAGCGTCCTCGTTCTACTTCAACCCTCGCGTACGGTCATTTTGATCAGCTAGGTTCATCGGTGAGTTCTTTTGGTTCATCTTGGCTGGAGATGGGTGGCTGCAGAAGGAGTGGGAGTGGGAGGGGGAGATGAAGGAGAGATCCGCAAAGCTCTCGACGCACGCTGACTCTCTTCTCCCTTTCCTGTCGCTCTCTCACTCTCATCCCCGACCACCGCTATCCTCCACAGCACGACATACCTTTCCCATCGCCCTCACCAGCCATCTCCCTCCTTCCCTCCCTCCCACGGGTCTCGTCGCTCTCAGCCCAACCTTGACCTTCTTTGAGGTTCGTTCGTTTTCGTCTCTCCTCTCTACTTCGATCCGTAGAGCCACTTGCTGACCTCGCCTTTCTCACTTTCATTCCTTCCTCTCAGTTTGGCTTCGAGTTTTCAGCATCTGCTGGGAGATCGAAGCTTCGCTCATCCTTCAGCGTTGGGAGACGTCGCCTGACTCCGTTCCTCCTCTCGCTCTCCTTTCTCGTGCCCTGCTTTCTTTTGTTGGTCTCTATGTAGCATATTTGCACTCTGGGTATCTCTCCCTCTCTCTCGGGCGCTACACCCTTTTCGTACGCTTTGTTGTCGCGACGCGTCTCGTTTCCCCTCTCTCTTGCCGTCGCTATCCTTTCGTAGCAATATTCTAGATGTTTCGATCTCGGCTTAGCTCTTCTACTGGATACTCGTTCGTTTAGACCTCTCTCTTTCCTTACGATGGTCGATATGCTGAGCTGCCGATCTTGTTTGGTGGACCGTCGCCGCGTCGTTGTTCTTTGTTTACCTTTTGCGTCGAGGGCCCTGTAGGTTTCGCTTTATTTGTTGAAGCGTTGGGATTCTTCCATTTCACTGCTGGGGTTCGTATCACACCATCTATAGATTTCTACTCCTCGAGGAGCTCTATGTCTCGTGTTAGAAAGAGGAGAAAACGAGAGGTCGAAAGACGCGGGCACTTTGTTCGTGATGTGCTGCTTCGCTTAAAATTGCTGTACATGCATCTTCACCTCGTTATTGCGTCTGATTAGTTCTCTCGCTGGGTCCATAGCCACTGAAGATAGGATAGGGGCTACGGCCTCGTTGCTCTTTCTTGAGAAAAAGAAGAGACAAGCTCAAATCCAGGTCGAGCTTCGGAGGGAGGAGGAGGAACCCATCGGGCTTTCCTGAATATCTCACTTCGAAGGGAAGTATCGAGATTGCATGATTGAGTAAATCGCCCTCTCAAGATTTTGCTCATCAGTACGAGAGAGGCAAATTTGAGCCAGGACCGATCGGTTGCGCAGTGAAAGCAAAGAAGGAAGCGTTGAATCCTCTCGCTGTCGTCTGCCCTTTACCCATCACACGCTCTTCTTCTCTCCTCCTTCTAAACCTCTCCTACAACCTCGCTCTCCACCCAGACTTGCATACTACCCTCGTCTCTTCTTCCTCTACTACGCCTACAATCTTTTTCTCCTCTCCCTCCTCCTCGACTCCTCCAAAAGCGCTCAAAACGAAACGCATGCATCGACTCTCCCTCCCTTCCTCGCTTCCTTCTCCGACTTGCGCTCCTCTCTCATATGCGTTTCAACTCGGATCGGCTTCGCTTTTGGTTGGGACGTTAGTAGGATGGTGCTTCTGGTAAGTCGACTTTTTTTTTGGGAACTTTTTCTCTCTCGGTCTGGCCGAGGTCGTCTTTTTTCGTGGAGGGAAGGACGAAGGAAGACCAGCGAGGCGAGTTCAGAATCGTGCTGACCTACTCTAAGGCCTTTTCCGACTTTTCAAGGTCTCAGAAACACTTGGGGTACTAGGCCCTACTTCACGGTGGAGTTGATTTGGGTGGTGATTTAGTAGAGATCGGAAAAAGTGAGTTGCTCGTTCGTTGTCAAGGCAAGTTGGTTGCGAAGGGCGTCGCATCCATTTCCCTTTCCTCAATCTACCCTCTCAGCTTCGGAAATCCTTTTTGGGGGGTTTCTAATCATCTTTGCTTCCTTTTTTATCCTTGTAGCAGAGTCTTGAGGCTCGATAAGATCACCTCGAGATTTGTTTGTTCGCGTCGTTCCAAAGCCATGGTTCAGGTCGAGACCAAAGGAGCGATGGAAGGTCAACCTACTCGTTCTGGATTTCGTCTCTCTCTGCGTGAGCATATTTTTCTCTCCTTTCTCATCGTGAGCATCTCAGCTGACCTTCCGTTCTTTCCCAACAACCCCTCAGGCCTGTTGGAGGGATGCGAACGAAATAACTCCGACCCCTCGCCTTCCCCAACTCAAGCTCCCTCCTTTTCCTTCCTTTCCTCCCTTCTCCCATCCCCCCTTCTTTTTTCCTCCTTATCCCTCTTCTCTTCCTCTCCAACCCCACCGATCTCAGCAACTTCACCACCGTACGCTTCTCCTCCGCGTTCTCCTTTCCCCTGCTTCTCTTCTCAAATCGAGCTGACCTCGCCTCCTCCCTTCCATCTCTCCTCCCTTCCGTCTCTCCTCCCTTCCTCCTCTCGCCTCTTTTCTCCCTCAGACCCCCGATCTACTCCCTTTCCTCGGACTATGGCTCTGGACGCTGGCCCCAGATTCCCCTCCTCCACTCGCTCCAACTATGCGAAACTCATCCATACCCGCCACAAGAGCGACCGGTCAACCTTCCCCCCCGTCCACTCGGACCTCGGATCAGACGACGACCTATCCTTGCTCTCCTCTGTGAAAAGGTGGGAGCTGAGGTCAAGACACTGTCCTGCCTTTGCCCTCCGTGGAGCGACGGCTCTCAATCCCCGTCTTCTCAACGCTGTCCTTCGAGAGATCGTCCTGGTCCCAACACCCCCATCGCTTTCTAGTAAGAACGCCAGCCTGAGTAGCCAAACTCACGCTATCAAGGTGAGTTTTTGGCCTCTACTCTCGCTGTACTCTCGGTTCCGCCTGCTCCTGTTCGATACTGACATCTTCCATCTCAATCTCGTCCCTCCCATCTCAGATTGTTCAAGACTCCCTCTCCTGGGCCGCCGATGTCGCTCGGATCGTTCAAGGACGCTCGATCTCTCGCCTTAACGCTATCAACGAGGTAAGTCGTCTTCCTTTTTGCAAGGAAAAGAGACAGGAGGAGAGGAGGGGGTGGGGGACAGAAGGGAGACGAGAAGGGATGATATCGGTGTAAGGAGGGAGGAGAGGAGCACAAAGGAAGAAAGACGAGCTCACACTTTTCTTCCTCCTTACCTCTTCGCCCTCCCTCCTCAGGCACTTCCCTCGCTCATCACGTCAGTTCAAGACTTCGTCGAGGAGCATCATCTGCCCGTTCTCTCCCGAAGGGAAGTGTGCGTGGCTTTCGAACGAGCCTGTTTGAGTCAAGTCGAGGGAGCGAGCGCCCTCCTCCCCGAGCACTCAGGTCAGTCTCCTCTTCTTCCTCTCGGACCACACCCATCTCGAGCTGACTCGCTCGATATCTCGCTACACAGTTGCCGATGCCGTTCGACGATTCCCTTACGTTCCCATCTTCACCACCTCCTCGTCCGAACCATCTCTGGAGGAGGACGAAACTCCGATCAACCTCTCCACCTCCTTCGTTCCGGTCCCTCTCGAAACGAGGGAATGGCTCGACTTCAACGACTACGAGGAGGACACTCCCCTTTCAGACCTTCGAACCAACGTCCTCGCTTTTCTTGCAAAAGCCGCTCTGGACGTCTTCGCTCTCAGCGTGCTTGGGAAGGAGGAAGCGGAGAAGATCGCACAGGAGGAAGGTCAGCTCCTTCCTCTATTTGCTGTTCCTCGAGACGACGATGACTGACCGTAGGTTTCTTGCAGCTCGCGATTCCTTTTTGGTCGCAAGGTTCCCCAGAACGGAGCAGGGAGGTAAAGCGCCTCGGCTTCCGGTCTCTTTGGTCGCAGATTTCTTCGAAGATCCGGATGGTTCGTCCCTGCCTCTTCCTCCCGCATCAGATTTCTAGAAGCTGACATCTCCCCCTCTTCCCCAGATGATTACCTCATCCTCATCGCCCGCTTTGCCCTCAGGCATCCTCAGCAGCAGGTCCCCCTTCCAGTTCTATCCTTCGACTCGCTTCTTCCCTCGATCCAGTCAAGAAAGGTCGTCAGCCTCGCCTTGAATCTAGTAACCACCAACTTCAGCGACATTCCTTCCGACCTGATTCGAGCCTTGGGGGATGCTGGTGTTCTCCCAATCGACGTGATCCAGAGTGAGTAGATCACGATTCGCTCGAGCGTCTCTCTCTCGACGCGTCGGCTTGACGTCTCTCTTCCTTTCGCTAACTCTCTCATGCTTCCGTTCCCCGTTCTTCCCTATCCCAGGTCCCAACCTTCTCGACCTCCTCAGCGCCGACGCTTCCACGTCCAAGAACCACCTACTCTCCAAAATCATCGATCTCGCCATCTCCCTCCGTCGAGTAGGAGTCTCACCTGCCAGGATCCTCGACATCTTCCAGTCGGATCTCGAGAAGAGCCTTCGAAAGTCCCTTGGGTCGATCGAGGAGAGAATTCCCTCCAAGTCGGAGCGCGTGGAGGTGAGGCAGCTCCTTGCCAGCATTCTCCAGGAGGAGGTCGCTCCTCTCCGGGAGGATTCCAAGATCCCTCGGTGAGCTACAGGCCGAGACTCTCTCCGTGAAGAGATAGTACAGCTGACGAGTAGTCCCCTTCGTTCCTGCAGTGCCGACGACGTTCATGGGAGGATCGTAAAGTCACTCAACTTCCAACGGTATCGAAGTCAACTCTCCTCGACGGGTACTGTTTCCGACCTCGCCACTGAGATCGTTAAGGCCAACCCCTTCAAGGTCAGTTCGATTTCTGTTTTCGTTCGTCCGATCAAGCTGACCCCTCCGTCTCTCTTGCTTACCCCAGTTCGACTCTCGTCTCGGAAAGGTCTCACCGTACCTTCAACACACGGCAGTCCATCCCATCGTCTCCTCGACCTTCCAAACCCACCCTCTCGAACCATCAACTTCGTCCTTACCCCATCCCGTCGACCTCCTTCAGGACTTTATCATCGACGGTCATCGTACTCTCGCATCGGAAGCTGTTCGACGTGAGCGGAACCGAGGGGAGAGTAAGGTTTGTTTCTTTCTTCGTTTCTCTCCTCGACCCATATTCACCTCCTGACTATGCTCTTTCTCTTTCTCGTTTCTCTTTCAGAATGAGGTCACTCCCATCAACCCGTTCGGCCTCTCCATCGACAAGAAGGAGCCCATCAAGCTCTTCCTCAATCCCGACTTGGTCGAGCGGCTTGCAAGGAGCCTCGAAGAGGATTTCAGAGAAGGAGTGGATGCGGAGGGAGCTCGAGAGCTGGCGGAGATGATTGTGATTGGACTTGAGGAGGCTCGGAAGGCTGATTTGACGGTGGACGAGGTGTCGGTGAGCAAGACGGGCGAGGTGAGTCACTTTTTGTCTTCGTCTTCTACCCTCCCCTCCCCGTTTCGATTCTGATCTCGAACCTTCTCGCAGACGTTCGTCTTGGTTGTGAAGGGACCCCAGGAGAAGATCGACAAGTGTAAGCCAAAAGTTCCAGCCTCCGTCTCCTCCTCTCGTCGCTCCAACGCTGACTTTCGCACCCCCGTCCAGTCTCTCTCTCTCATCCTACAACAGTCCCAGCCTTCCCTTCCAATCAACCTCTACCAGGAGCTCCTCCTTTCGTCGGTGGTCCTATCGTCGGTCTGAACTGGAACGGACGACAAGGCTACTGGGCAGCTCTGGCCAACGTCGCCAACGTCGGTTCGTCCTTATCTTGCCTCCTCTTCGTTCATCACGTCTTCTCTAAAACCAAGGGCTGACCTAATTCTCACTCTGACAGCTGCTTACCTTGGGCATGTTCAAGGTCACGGTTGGATCGTTCGTCCCTAGGACTTTCCCTCTTGCGTCTCGATTGAAACTGACGACGCGTCTCTCCTCCCTCTCTTCCTTCCCTCTACAGGTTCGGGCCGTCTACCCTCCCAACCCAGCTCACCCAGGCTGGTGGATTCTACTGTACGATCCGAAGAACCACGACTTAGTGCCGATCTGGACGCAGTTCGGTCATCGTGAGTTTCTTTCGTTCGTTGGAATCGAGCTCGCCCTTTTTCGTCTCGCTGACCTCCTTCTCTTCTTTCGCTTGCCTCCCCAGACCTACAGTCGTTTGAGGAGTACGGAACCTTGGCCAACAACGTCTTCACCAGCACCATCCTTCCTCGCCTCGGTCTCCCTTCCAAACCGCTCGAAACCCTCTCCAACCACCTTCGAACCCTCGTCGACAGCCAGAGAGCCCTTCTTGGGGGACTCTCCCTTCTTCAGTCGTTCTACCAATACCGCGTCAACAAGAGGAAGGAGATGCCGCCAATCGTCCTTTTCCATCTCCCTCGGCTTCGAAACGAACTCCTGGGGAGATCTCAAATCTCGCTCGATCCTTCGATTCCTCTCCCTTCGTCCAACGACGACTTCCTCTTCAGCTCGCTCAGGTTCCTGCTCTCCATCCCTGGTGCCGACTCGGAACCAGCCAAGGCGGTCCTTGCTCGAAAGGCCAAGCAGGACGGACGAGGACCTCGAGAGGGATTCTTACCATGCGAGAAGGTACGTCTCGTTTCCTCGGAGATCTGCTCCCTTTCTTAGAGTTGCTCGCTCTTTCCTCTTTTCTCCGAAGACACCGTGCTGACGTCGCTTTGCCCTCCTTGACTTCTTCCTCTTTCACAGGTGTACAACGGCGTCATGGGAACCGACATCTTCAAGGCTGCCTACAAGATGCTCGGACGAACGTCGCCAACGTCCCTCGACGGTGTTCAGCCAGGACTCTTCCTAGATCAGGCTGGGCTGGAGATGGAGGGAGAGGAGATTCTGGATCAGATCGCAACTATCTCGAACAACTGGCGCTGGATGCGAGGCGGAAGCGGGAGCGTCACGTCGAAGGAGCTCGGTGCGTCCCAGATTTCCCTCCTCCCTTTCTCCCTCCCCCATACCTCCGTCACTGACTTTACACTCGCTCGCTCTTCCCCCAAAGTCAACGTTCTCGCCAAGTTCATCAACTGCGATGGTCGAGATCCCACCACTGGGATTCTTATGACGCTTGCACCTCGGTGAGTTCGACGCGTCTCTCCTTTTTTTCCTCCCTCTTTTCCTCGCCCACACAAGCACAGCTTTGTTGACCTCTTTCTTTGTCCTCTCATTTTACAGGTCCGGTGCTCTCTGTGCTTCGGTCTCCCACGTCGGTTCGAAGCTGGAGCTCGAAGGGAGGAACGATTTGGACAGCTGGGAGTGAGTTCGCCCTCGACCGAGCAGTTCCTCGTTTTTTTCCTCCTTCTGACCTACCCTCAACCCTTCTCTTGGTCCTCAGGTTTGAGAGTTTGTTCATCAACCACACCAAGCACGACTTCGAGACCGACACCGCCGAACTCGTCCTCAAGGCCTACGGCGCGTCGTCTCAAGCGTACTTCGCCGTTCTCGACGCGCTCGATCAAAGGAGGAAGCTTCCAGAGAGCTCGAAGCCTCTCCCTGGAAACCTGGAGATGGACAGCAGTACCGAGTCGGGTGAGTTGCGTTCGTTTCGTCCGAGACACTCGGGCAACCCGTTCGCTGACTCCTCGAACGCCTCTCGATTCCAACCTGCTCAGTTCGACGCCTCCTCAGGGACTCTTCTCTCTCCTCGGCCTCTGCTGAGAGTCGTGCTGCCACTCCGATGGTCCTCTAGATTTTGCTTAATGACCACCATGTCTCTTTCTCCTCGTCTGGACTTGTGTTTCTCTTCTCGTTTCTCGTTTTGCGACGACCGTATTTCCTTCTTCACGATTAGCTTTGGACTCTTCTCTTTCCTCTCTTTTTTTCCGACCGAACGATCTAGATTATGACCTTTTGTAATTTTGTCCCTAGAGTTTCATCCAAAAGTAAAAAAAAAAAACGAGTACGATGACCTTCGAAACGAAACGGAGTTACGACGCGATCAAACTAGCTACAAGAAATTACACAGCGTGGGATGCTTGCATCCGGGAGATTGGTACTCGATGAGGTGGGAGGAGCAGTTGAGGCAGCTCGTGGAGGAGGAGGTTGGCTCTTCTGCTGTGGACGGAGCGGCTGCTGTAGGAGGAGCTGGATGAGAAGCGGGTTCTTCGAAATGGAGCGGCATCGCTGAGTTGTCTGTATCGAGTCGAATGAAGGTGTTTGATGGTGAAGGGTGAGCGTTGAAAGCAGGGACAACGAAAGGGAAGAGCGAGAGAGCCGTTTGGTCGAGCTCACCTTCTCGTTCCTTCCTCCCCTCCTGCTTCCTGCCCATAAAATTTGCTCTTCGGGTTCATCGGCAGGCTCGAATATCAGCTGATCCTCTCGAAGTTCTTCTCACCGGTCAATTTATCATCTTTTGTTCTTTTTGGTCCTTAGCAACCATCTCGCGATGATGACCACGCACGCCTCCACTTCCTCCCCTCTTCGAGTTCTTTCGTCCCTCCCTCCTCTCTTTGCTCCCAACCCTCACCGCCCATCCCAAACAACCTTTCAGAAAAAGCAGCATGTCCACCTCTCCTTCCATCTTCATCCTCGGAGCTACCGGTATGTCCTCCACCCCCCTTCTCGCTCAAACGAGACGAGAAGATCTCGAAGCTCACCTCACCCCCATCGCTCATCTCCTGTTCTCTTGCAGGCTACATCGGAGGAACCATCTTGAGCTCTCTTCTCGAGCAGTACCCTGAGAGCAAGATCACCGTTCAGTACAGGCAGGACGCTCACAAGGACGTCCTCGAAAAGTTCAGCAAGAACATCGTTCCAGTCAAAGGTGAGCTTGAACGAGAGATGCGTTTCGTCATGAGGAGGGTCCGAAGAGGAGGAGGGGGTCGCTTTCAGGATGGTTTAGTAGGAGAGTCGAGTAGGAGAGTCGAGAGAGGGATACTGGTGTCGACCTCCTCGAAGGAGGTTTGGACGAAGCAGCGAAGAGCGAGAGCATATCAAGATCTCAACGACTCGAGCTGACCCCCTCCCCCTCCCCTCCTCCCCTCCCTCCCTTCCCTCATCCCTCTTCCCCCTCCCCAGCCTCCCTCTCCGACGCCTTCATCCTCTCCTCCGAAGCCTCCAAAGCCGACGTCGTCATCAACTGTGCCGATTGCGACGACCTCGTCTCGACCAACGCCCTCATCGAGGGACTCGAGCAAGGAGCTCAGGCTCGAATCGCGGACAAGAAGCTCAAAGCCGTTTACCTTCACACCAGCGGAACCGGAGAGCTCGTCGATCCTGAGGTCCCTCTTGGAACTCTTGATGAGACTGTTTACGATGATAAGGATTTGAAGCAGATCGTTGCTAGTGAGTTTCTGAAGAAGGGAGGCAGAGGGGGGCAGGGGACGCGTCGATTCGGATCGCTGACTTGACGCGTTTGCTGGTACAGTGCCCGAGTCGAGGGATCACAGAGTCGTTACCAACAAGTGAGTCGATCTTCTCGTTCATCTCTCGGGTGAGGTGATGTGCGAGGAGTCGGAACGAGACGCGTCGAGTCGAATGTCGAACTCGCGCTGACCTCTTCTCCCTCTTCCCCTCCCTCTCCAGAGTCATTGAAGCCTTCGAGCGAGGTCACTTCCTCGGTTTCGTTATCCTCCCTTCCACCATCTACGGCCCCGTGCGTCCATCTTCCCCTCCTCCTCCTCCGTCCGTCCTTTCCTTCGCTCGCGAACTCTCAACTGAACCCTCCCATCTTTCGTTTCCTTTCGTTTCCCAGGGAACCGGTCCCCTCAATCGCCTCTCCCAACAAATCCCCAACGTCGCCAACTACGCTCTCACCACCGGCCGAGCCACCTACGTCGCCCCAGGAGAGAACATCTGGTCCAACGTTCACATCCGATCCCTCTCCAAACTCTACACCTCCCTCCTCTCCCTCCTCCTTTCCTCCTCCGCTCCCCCTCCCCCTAAGAACGGCTTCGAGCACTACATCTTCGCCACCTCCATCCACGGTCCTCACGCCTGGAAGAAAATTGCCGAAACCATCGGGGATATCCTCAAGGACCTTGGGGAGATCGAAGAGGGGGGTGCGATTGGGAAGGAGGGAGCCAAGGTGACGGGGACGAACTCGGTTGGGGTGAGTAGTAGGGCGAAGGAGGTGGTGGGGTGGGAGGAGAAGGAGGTTGTTTGGGAGTGGTTGAGGGGGGATGTGGAGGATACCGTGAGGAAGTTTAAGGCTGGGAAGGGAGGGTTGAAGACCAACTGGGGGAACTGAGCGACGAGTTGATTGATCTGTTTTGAGTCTCGAGTCGGTAATCTTTGATCTTGATATCTTATGATCTCGTTTCTTCGTATCCTTCGAGATAGATGGCTGCATAAGGCACGCGACGAGGACAGGAAGACGTTCGCTCAACTCGCCGTCGCGCGACTAGACACGAGACGAGATACAGAGACCATGGACCCCACCCAAAGAGGCTAAGGACGAGTGACCAGAAGGCAACGGATCCTGATGTACCTCCATGTCTCTTCGAGAGCTTCTGATGAGCAGGAGAGAGGGAGAAGAGAAGAGGAGAACGATGTGGTGACGTGAGATGGTTAGGGTCGTTGTTGAAACTGCCTCTCTCCCTCTTCCTCCTCAGGAGTCACGCCGGATCGACACCACATCAAAGCAAACCCACTCTCCCTCGAATCGCCATTGCCCTCGTACCCTCACGTCCCTCGCGCCTCTCGTTCCCTCCGTCTCTCTCGCGTCGCCCTTCTCGGTTTCCCTCTCTCGCCTCCGATATCCTTTCTCCTCGTCTCGCACCACCCTCCATCTCACTCCTATTGCCACCCCTTCTCTGGAACCCTCTTGACTCCATTTCCCCTCGGTAGCGAGCGTTCCTCTTCTCGCTTTGGGTCTTAGGGTCTCTTTCGACGCGTCGTTCCTTTTGGGTTTCTCGTTCTCGTCTCGTCTCGTTCTTGGGTGGAGAAGCGCATATCGTTTTTCCTGGGTCATCGGGTATATCTTCTCTTGGGTGTTAGGTAGATGTCCTCCTTCGACCGACGATTCCTCTCTCCTCTCGAGAAGCTCTCTTCCTTCAGCTCCTCCTCGGACGAAGCTGGAGGGATCATCGACCTCGACCAAGCTCAACCCTCTCCATCTCCCCTTCGATCCCAACTCGAACACCAGCTTTACTCGGACCTCGAGAAAGAGCTAACACTCAGGATCTAAGCTGAGCAGACTCTCGATGAGGAGAGGAAGCATTGGAAGCTGAAGGAGTCGAGCATGCAAGCGAGAGTTGAGCAGCTGGAGGGAGAGTTGAAGGACGTTTACAAGGGGAAGAAGCATGGCAGTCGTTCGGGTAGGAAGAAGGAGAAGAAGGAGACAGCGAAGCTCAAGGTAGGAGAGAGGAGTCCCCTCCTTCTTCAAAGGACGAGGTCGCTTTGGGGAAGCATCAGCAGCAACTCGACAGGGTCAGAGCCGAGTCTCTCCCTCTCCCTCCTCCTCGTCCTCCCTCCCTCGCCACAAGACCTTCGACGACTCTTTGGAGAAGCAAGGACGTACCACCTCATTACCACCTCAACCTTCCTCCCCCCGACTTCCAACCTGGTCTTTCATTCGGGATGCCAGCCCTCCCGAAACGAACGTCCATCCGGCCCCCCCTTTTGCTGCTGGGTCCCCGTTCTTCCCTCAGCATGCCCTCTCTGTCGAGCCCTCCTCTTCCTCCACCACCGAATTGGCTTTTCCCACTTCCTCTCTGGTCGCCAGCAACGTCATCTCCTCTCCCAACCGACCGAGGAGATCGTCCGTCGCGTCGTTCGTATCCCGTCTCCTCCTCCTCCTCCTCCTCTTCCTTTCTTCCCTCTCAAACCCCTTCGGATCCGATCCAACTCCTCTTGACCCTCCATCCTCGATCAAGATTCTTCTCTCTTCTCGAAGGTCGAACATTCGGAGCCGCGTGGACGAGCATCGTACTCGACGTCGAGGGAGTTCAGGAGTTCAGTGGAGTGTGGAACATCGTCGAGGAAGCGAAGAGGGGCGCCGCGTCGCAGCCTCTGAAGGAGCTGAGTCGAGGGGGATGAAAACTTGGGGAGATGAGGACGAAGGGCTGAGGTGAATACCAGCGGAATCTAGTCTTTCTGTCCGTGTCGAGGAAAGGGGTCCGTCCGAGTGAGGGGAGAGAAGGAGTGACAGCTAAATTATCAACGACCATGACTTTCATGCTTTCTATCACCTCTCACAGAGCATGCGAATCGTGATATCACGCTCGAGAATAGAGATGTGCAAGTAAAGTCTGGAAGCGGGAGCAAAGCAAGAGAGAGGGACGTAGCAAACGGGCAAAACGATTGAAACAGCAACAGGCAAGCAAATAAAGAGAAAAACGCGGAGAGCGTAAAGCAGCAGGTGGGCTTGAACTAAGGTTGATAAGGTGGATTGTACGATAAAAATGAGGGATCGTACATAGCGTGAGGGGGAAAAGGGTCAGCAAACAACGAAGACACATAAAGGTAAGAGTGTGGGTGGTAATGACGTAATAGATGGGGTTGGACACTAAGGAGCAAAGGTGGATAGTATTTAGATGGGTTGCAAGGAGAGCTGATACATCCGAAGGGTTTCAAGGACGCTGCTTGAGCGGTGTTGATCCGAAGGTGGGAGACGCGACGTTGCGTTCCGAAGGAGCTGCTCGGAGCTGGTGGGAGGAATTGAGAACTTGAAGTAGAGGGAGTGGAGGATTGACCGAATCTTGACAAAGAGGAATCCTGTCGAGGAAGCGAATACAAAGTCCTTTCGGATGTTCGCGTCCATGACTTGAGTGTAAACCAGCCTGATCCCTCCAGCCTAGATCCCAATCCATCTCCCTCAAGTACCTCGTCCTCGCTCTCCTGCTCCTCCGTTCCAGAGGCCGACGCGTCGTCCGTGGCGTCAAGCCCGAACGCATCTTCTTGAAGATCGTGGACGGCGTCCACTCCAGCTTGGATGACTTGGTGCATGTAGGTTCGAACCTTCTCCTGTCCTCGCGCGTCAACGTGGAGTTGGATGCGTTCCATATCAACGAGGAAGTCCGGGGGCAGGGGATAAGCGTCGCCAAAAGCGAGAGATGTGGGATCCATCCAAGACTTGACGAGTTCTCGCATGACTTGAGGATCTCCTAGAGCAAATTGGGTTTGAGCAGCTGTCCAACCCTGGTAAAGCAGAGGTAGAGGAGAATCAACACTCTGGACTTGGTTGTCGGACGAAAGAGAATCTTCAAAACAGTCAAGAAGCTTACGGATCGACGCCTCATGTTCGTGAACCCTTGTGAGGAAAAATAGTAATTGAAACCATCGGGGAGTCAGAGTGGTGTCATATCCGCGGGCAGAAAAAGTATAGGAGCCCGTTAGGAAGCGCAACTCACAAAGATTGATCGAGTTGAGTGTCAGAGAGCCTTCTTCTCCTAGGTCTCGCTTCTCGAGCTTTGTTGGGAACGGATGCTCTAGATGCTGTAGCGCAAAAACCAAAGATAACGTGAGATAATGGAAGGTACAAGCGACGCGTCGGCTTGGTCGTCCGACGTCTTAAATGAGCGTCTTATCTCGGAGGCAAGATGGGACCAACCTCCAGAAACCACGCTCTGTAGATTATAGACCGGTCGAGAGATAGAGTCAGTTTTTTTTTTTTTTTTTTTTTTTTTTTTTTTTTTTTTTCCTTTTTTTTCTTTTTTAGCTCGGGACCTAGCTCTCCTCGACACGCCGAAAAGAGACCATGGAGAAACCGAGACGAACCGGAGGGGCGAGAAATTTGTCGATGATTCAGGTGAGCTCTTCTTCTTCTTGACCAGAGTGTCGGTTGAGTCTTCGAAGGACAGTGGACGGGAGGAGGAGGGAAATGCAGAGCTAGCGCCCGTAGCAATCGAGGGGGAGCAAGAACCTGGTGAGAACGCAAGAGAGGTTCAATAGAGAGCTCTGAGAAAGAGACTAGCCCATGCGAGTAAAATAGAACGAACCGTCAAAGTGACTAGCCGAATCAAAGTCGTTGATCTCTCCCTCCACGTTCTTCTGGAGCTCGGCAGAAGACTCGTCGCAACCCGCCTCCAGCTCCTCCAACGCAGATCCCAACTCTTCGATCATCGTCGTAACTTCAAAAGCCAGCTGCTGATCCTCGAGGGAAAGAGAACCAGCCACGATGCCCTCCTCAACCTCGTTAAAAAGAGCCGCAAAGCTCTCGAAGAACGAGTCGAGGCGGCTGTCGCTTGTCGTCATCCCTGCGAGGAGATCATCGACGACGGTGAGGAGTTTTTGGCGGATAGACATGATGGGCGGGTGGCAGGCAAAGCAGTGGTGACGAGCAGGACTTCCGAGTCGTTGTTGGGAGGAGGGAAGGAAAAGAGGAAAGGGCAACCTAACCGAACGCCTTCAATTCATTGATCTGTCTCTCCGCGGTGCAGACGCGAGGTCCCGGTTTTCCTCAGGAGGTGTTGCTTGTTTTCTCCACGAGAGCTGAAAAGGGAAGCAAACAGCTGAATGGGCGAAAAGGCCTTCGCCATGACTAGAAGGAAAGGAGGTTTCGCGAGCAGTCGAACGCGGTGAAGGCTCGAGAACCTCTGCATCTCAGGGGCAGCTTCACAGTAGCCACGATTAATGTGACGGTCTCCATGCTACTGGCCGGCCCAAAAGCGTGAGTCCAGACCCCAGAGAGGAAGAAGACGAGCTATCCGGAGCCAAGAACGAAAGGGGGGAAGTCTCAAGTTCGTCACAAATGTTTCCTCGCGATCGGGAGCGTTGGAACAAAGCGTCGAGCCAGGTTTTGGGATCTGAGCGCCGACCCCAGACTGACTGGGAAAGTCCCGAGCGACGGCGCAAGCCACCGGAAGTCGGATGTCTTCTCATCCGCAGTGAACCCCTCGATCTCTTCGCCTGGAGCGCTTACTCGCTTGTTTATTTCATCAGAAGCCCTCGCCCAGTCCCCTTGCTGAAAAAGTTCGCTTCCAGAAGCTTCTCAGTCCTGGTTGAAGGAAGAGATGAGCCAGCCAACTTGACTCGAACGATCGTCGCTGAATTTGGCTCTCCTTCCTCGAGCTTCTTAAGATGTGAAAAATTCAGACGATGTCGCTCTTACCCCTGTGGGCGTTCAGCTTTTGTTTAAGAGACGAGGAGAGATCGATCCTCGTAAGTCAGTCTAGTTTCCTCCGGTTTCTTTTTCGGCTTGCACGTATCCGTCTCTTCCCCATGACTCCCCCCACTCTCTGTGAAGTATCCGATATGTTTACACATGGTCCCGATCCCTCCCCTCCCGATCCTTCCTCCCCTCGTCGAACCTCTCTTTTCGCCTACTGGCCCTGCCCTTCCCTCCGAACCTCCTCTCCCCTCACCGGACGAACTATCGATCTCGCAACTCGCCTTCGCCGTCCAACACCTCTCCATCACCGTCAGTCGCCTGTCATCGGAGAACGAAGCTCAAACTTGGAAAATCGTTCATCTCTCGTCGACGGTCGCGCGTCTCTCGTCCGAGAACGAGGAGCTCAAGAGAAGGGCCGAGGAGTCAAGTCGGGTGATCAGGAGGGTCATTGGGGTTGGGAAGCCAGGAGAGTAGGGGGCGAGGAGGGCAAGGAGACTTATGGTCGGTCACGGAATCTCGTTCGTCCCCTTTCCTTCCTCCTTTGACTCGCCTCCTTATGAGCATGTGAGCTGACTATCCTCCTGTCGGTTCATCAGAATGAGCTCAACTCTCGTCAAATCTACCCCTCCCGCCACTCGGCCCCTCCTACCTCCCTCGCAACCCTCCCTTTCGAACTTATCGACGCGATCGTCTCCCTCCTCCCTCGACCGGACGTCTTAAGGCCCTGTGGAGTTTCGCTCAAACTCCTCGAGCGAGCTTCGATCAACATCTACGCTACCAAGACGGTCGTGATGACTTTGAGCGAGGCGGCCAGCTTCATTCTCACTCGGGTAAGTTCGACGCGTTCCCTTGCTGCCGCGTTGTTCTCTTTCTCGACGCGTCGCTGACCGTCTTTGCGTTCGAATACCACAGCTCAAAGAACCCTTCGCCATGGATGATCGAATCACGCCCCTCCTCATCCCATCTCGCCTCTCCCTCACCTACCGTTCCTTCAAATCCAAACACCTCACTCCCCTCTCCTGCACCGCTCCTCATCTGCCCTCCCTCCCCATCAACCTCCTCTGCCTCGAACGCGATCCCAAGCTCCCCGGGTTCTCCATCGAACGATGGTCTCCCTCCCTCTGGTTTCTCAACCCTCAACACCTCCATTATGGATCCAACGAAGAAGAAGACGGAGATCTCGCTCCGACGAGCTCACATATCCATCGCCGCACCGTCGCCGCCTCGACTCGTTGGACTCGCTTAACAGTCGTTGTTGCAAAAGGACTTCACTCGGTACCTCTCCTCGTGGACAGCGAGGAGTTCGCGTTCTGCGGGCTGATGAGAGCGGCGGGAGAGGTTCGGGCGATGGGGCTGCTGAGGGTGTACGAGAATCAGAGGCAGTGGAAGCTTGAGATCGTGGAGGAGAGGGAGATAGAGGCCTTCCTGAAGTTGCTGCCAGAGAGAGATCCCTCGCTCAGATCTAGAGCGTTTGTGGTGGCTTTGCTAGCGTGAGTCTCATCGATCTTGACTTTTTCCTCGACGCGACTTTTTATCGCTGACACTCCTCCTTCCCCCCCCTTCTTCGTTGATCGACCCCAGTGAATCGAAGAGTGATGAAGGTAATTTTTCTCGATTGAGCTGTGCGAGACTGTCCGGAAATTTGATGGGACTGCTGAGGTTGGACTCGTCACGTCGTTTTCGTTGGTCGATCAGCGTAGTGACCATCCTCTCTCTGGATATTTGCTGAGATGCTGGTCGGTCCGATGCAGTCCTCGGGGTCCTTAGAAGGGAGGCATAGAAAGGCGCAAAGGATGATGGCGAGTCCTTCTCGGTTGAACTGAGGTTTGCGTGAGCGAACGACGCGAGCGACGCGGGCGGCACGAGCGAGGGAATGCTTATGAGTGTGGAGCTCTAGACGGAGTCCAGAAGGGATAATAACCTACCGTCCCGCGCGTACTATCATGAGTCGGGAGTTTTCAGTAGGGTTTGGGTGAGCAGAAGACGCGGCCTCGATTCTTTTCGATTAGTCTTCTCTCTCTCGGCTCGACGGCTACCAAACTTGCTTTCTCCCTCTTGCTGAGCCGTAGTAGGTGCAACGGAAGTAACGCGTCAGCTTTGGCTTAAAAAGTTCTCGCTTTCGCCTCTTTTGATTCAATGCCACTTGTGCAGATCATTTGAGCTACCGTCTCGTTTTTCGTCTTCTTGTCTCTCGTTCTCGCCTTTCTCGTCGACTCAGTCTCGGAATCAAGGATTCAAGTCGTAGGAAGTCAAGATGAAGTCATCAAGAAGAAGATCTTATCGTTCTACCAGCAAGGAAACCCTCGAAGCTCGTCGGAAAGTCCCACTCGTTGTCGTCGCTTTCGCCACCTCTCCTCGCTCTCCCCTCCTCCCTCTCGCTTCCCAGCGGCCCCCGACTCGAGAAACTCCTCTTCCGAATCAACCCAGTCTCCTCTCGCGTAGGAGCCCACAAACACACCACTCAAGACCCACCCAGCGTCGTCCCAACAACGAATGATCAGCGACGGACGTGTCGAGTGGACGCGTCTCGTCTCGTCGTCTCGGATCTTTCTCATACTTACAGTCTACTCCTGATGACGTCCAGCATCTCTTTCTGAAGGGAAGGTTCTCCGTCGATTGGATATGGGGAGGCGTGGACCACTACGGCAGGGTTCTCCTCTCGGACCTGCTGTCAGTCGAAAACGACAAGTAAGCAGCAAAATATCGATCATCGAGCAGCATAAGATTATAAGAACAAAGAGATACGTATCCGAAACACGAAAACTACTACTACCTGCTCAGCAAACCAGAACAAGAGATCGAACCGAACTCTGACTACTGAACCGCCCGAGCGAGATGCCTCTGAAGCAAGACCGCAAACTTCCCTCCATCATCTCCCTTCGTCTTCGCCTCTCCCTTCGAAACCATCTGCCCAACATCCTGCGCCAGCTCCGCCAATCGATCCATCTCTCCACCCCTTCCTCCTGAGCTTCCAAGACGATCCTGATCCATTCGACCCTTCGACGACGAGAATCGAGTAGCGAGTGCGAGTTGGGTGACGGCGAGGAGGGAAACGGCCTCGAAGACGTCTCGAGTTGCTGGGAGCGAGATGGAGGGAGAGTAAGGTGGGAGGTAGAGGTGAGAGGTGGAGGTGAAGGCGTCCGGGAAGACGGAGGTTGGAGCTTGAGGTGGTCGAGAGGAGATTTGAACTGAGGCAAGAAAGGAATTGTCAGATTGGGCGCTAGGCTCGAGCCAAGAGGAACAGGGAAGACGCGAGACTCACGGTTGTAGCTGATAGCAGCTTCAGCGATCTCCAGAAGAGTTCCAATGGTCGCTGGTTCCGAAGCTGAGACCGTCGCGTCTGCAGCGATCATGAGATCCTCAACGTCTCCTCCGTCCGGGTTGACCAACCACGAAGTCGACCTCGTCGCCATGTTGATGTTGAAGGTGAGTGTCCTGGCGATGAGGAACAACCTCTGGATGACGGCGCAGAGGAAAGGACGTTCGTTGGGGAGGGCGTCCGGTTCCAACGACGACGCGTCCGCTTCCGAGCTCTCCTTGTGCAGAGCGAACCGTTCCTCGTCCGTGACCGGCTCGATGAGAGCGAAGAGGTGGTTGGGGTGGGAAAGGAGGTCGTTGACGAGTTGAAGAACGAGACGAGCTCGACCGGCGAAGGCTCGAACGATGGGTATGGTTCGAGTGAAGCGGGAGGTGGATTGGAGGGAGGTGGCGATGGAAAAGAAGAGGGTGGAGATGGAGTCGAGCTCTTGGAGTTGCGCTGAGGTGATGGGTTGACCGGATCGCCATTCGAAGCAGCGGGTGAATTGATGTCCGCTACGAAGGCGAGAGAAAGAAAAGAAGGAGGAGGTCAGGCCGAGCTGAGAGGATCGAGAGAGGAGCGAACGAGAGGAGTACTCACCAAAGCTGAACCCAGGGAACGACCTCATTCTCCACGAACTGAGAACTCGATCCTATCGACCCAATGAGGTTCACTACCACTCCCAACTCCGCCAACCAAGCTGCATGCAGCGGATCGTGACCTCCTGATCCTCCAAACGCGTCCTTGATCGTGGGCGAGATCTGTCCGACCTGTGCGACCTCGGCAAGGACGTTCGTCGAGTAGGCTGCCATGATGGCTGACGAGATGAGTCGATCGGCTCCGCGATCAATGGTGCTGATGGCGAGATGGAAGTTGAGAGTCTGCTCCATGAAGAGAGGTCGTCTCGGTTGAACTCCTCCCTCTCCCTCCTCTTCCCCTTCTTCGGTCATCGACGCGTCCGCCGAAGGAGCTGATGTCGACCAAGGGCTGGAGACGACGACGTCGAGACTGTTCCTGACGAGTCCGATCTCGTCCGCTAGACTGAGCCACTCGCTGGGAGAGAGGTTGTGCTCTGGACGAACGGCCTGCTCGAAGACGGCGACGAGGAGAGAGAGTTCGCCGTCGAGTTCCGACGACTGGGTTTGGAGGATCCGTTCGAAGGTTGATCCGAGGGCGAGGACGAGGAATCGAAGGGTAGTTTGGAGGAAGGAGTGAACGACGAGTCGATCTTGAGGCGAGATGGGGTTGGACGAGCTGGGAGAGGGGAGGTCGACGGCTTTGCGAACGAAGAGGAAGAGGATTTGGAGGAGGGTTTGGTGGAAGGGGACCGAGAAGGCTCCTCGAAGGGAGTCCAAAGGAGGGAAGGTTTCGCTAATGATGAGGTTCCTGATCTCCGGGAGGACTCCGATGAAGCTTTCGAGCTGAGACGACGACGAGTCCGACACTGGTGCCTTCCCCTTCGAGCCGCTGCTGCTGCTTCCTTCCATGATCGACGTCCCCCAAGTTCCCTCGACGAGCGTCCGAAGGATCTCTATCCTCTCGACGTGGACGGCGAGCATGACGTCTCCGTCTCGAGTTTCCCTGGCGATGACGGGAGCGATGGTTCGAACGTCGCGAAGGAGGATCTCTGCTCGTTTGACGGAGCCGTCGAGGAAGGGAGGGACGATTGCGGTGAGGAGTTGACGCCAGGCTTTGGTGCATGCGACTTCGGAGTCGATGAGGGACCAGTCGAGGTTGATGGATTGGACTTCCTCGACGGTTTGGTCGATGAGGAGATTGTCGACTTGGTCCGAGCGGTAGCCTTCGATCTTCTGGCGGAGGACGTCGATGGCTGGAAGGGAGGCGAGTGAAATGATGCGACGAGCAAGAGGGTCAGACGAAGAGTTTGAAGGAAGAACGCGAGAATCGAGAAAGAGGAAGGAGTCGAAGAGAACGCGTCGAAACTCACAGTAAAGGTACCCTTCCCCGAAGTCTCTCTCCTCCCTCGGCAACCTCAGCCTCACACTCTCCACCTCGAACCCAGGATACGCGTCCCTAATGCTCCTGTGCACCGTCTCGTGAAGCTCCGGGTCGCACGAACTCCTCAGGTACCTCAAACTCGCCCCTCCCATCAACCGATGCTTCTGCCTCAACATCAACTTCTCCACCATCTCGAACGAAGCAGGCTTGGGGTTTCTCGTCTTGATCCCTCCTCCTCCTCCCATCCCTCCTCCTCGTCGTCCCGTCGTCTCGAGATCGAGAGCGAAGAGGTGGATCGCGTAGGCTCGTGAGAGGTTTCGGTACGAGGTGACGCGAGTGTCCTGGTCGTAGAGGAGGGTGTCGTCGTCGAGTTGGTTGGGGTCCGAGGGAGAGAGGAGATCCGAGTCGAGATCTGGTTCGGAGGGGGAGAGTTTCGACCTGAAGGTGATTCCGAAGAGAGGTTCCCAGAACGAAGGATCCGAACGAAGGGCCGCGAGAGCCTTGTGGTCGCCGAAGTTCTCCCAAGCGACGTCGAGGAACCTGAGGATGGAGCTGAGGAAAGCAGGATCGCTCTCCCAGTACTCCTCCCAGAGAACGACCATCGTCTGTGCGAGGGTGATGGCGTTGACCTCCTTCTTCGTCGACCCTTCCTTCTCCTTGCCCTTCCTCGACGACGACGAGGTGAGAACTCCTCCTCCGTAGCTGTGGGACTTCATGTCGAGGAAGAGGGCTGCCCATCCGAGTTGAGTAGACATGAGGACTCCGAGGAGATTCCAGACGGATCGTCGAAGGTCTCGATCTTGGTAGGGATCCGCGAGGAGGTCGAGGAACGCCTGAGTCGTCGCCGTCGCGTCCTCGAGGTGTCCGACGATGGAGGGAGGGGAAGATCCTGGGAGAACTGAGAGGGATCCGCTGAGGGTCTCAAGGAGGAGGACGGCCTCTCGAGCGATCTCCTGCGACGACGAAGGGGACGTGACGAAGTTGGCGACGACGTCGACGATCTGAGTCTTGACCCTGTCGTTTCCGTTCCTGCTCTGGTTGTTGCCGAGGTTCCCTGCTGACCGGTTCGACGAAGACCTATCGAAGAAGAGCTGCTCGAGAGGGACGAGCTTCCCGAGATCCAGCCTCCTTTTGGTGGCGAGGAGATGTCGAACGAATCGAAGAGTTCCCTCAATGAGACGTTCCGCTCGAGGAGCTTCGAAGACTCGACCACTCGCGTAGAGACCTGCGACGAGACCTCGACCGATGACAAGGGTCGAGACGATGGAAGCGAGGGCGAGGTTGGTGGAGTTGACGATGAACGCGTCGGCGAAGAAGGACTGGAGGGTGGAGAGGGGGCCGAGGTTGGTGGACGACGAGGACGACGAGCGAGTTCGAGGAGAGAGGGTGGGGTCCCTGAGGATCTCGTCGTAGAGAGTGGTGACCTTCTTCCCGATCTCGAACCGCTCCTTCAGGCTCTTGTACTTCCATCCCGTGTAACCCGTCCATATCTCCGCGTGAATCAACGAGAGGGCTCTCGTCAAAACGTCCGCCTTGACCTTGAGGAACTCCTGCTCGACGACGAAGTGGGATCTCTGAGCCTCGAGGAAGAGAGCGAAGACGAGGTCGACGAGAGCGATGGTGGTAGGGTAGGATCCGATGGATCGTTCCGACGCGAGGATGGAGGATGTTGAGGCGGAGGATCGACCGTTGGAGAAGAGGAGGGAGGAGGAGCGAAGGTAGGTCCAGACGCGACCTGGGAAGGCTGGGAGGAGGGAGGTGAGGACGCTGAGGGTTGTGCTGATGAGTCGAGAAGAGGTGGGAGTTGGCCGAGTGGAGGAGGAGAGGGATCGTTCGAGGATGGAGAAGAGGATTTGGACGATGTCCGTCGAGGAGGAGTCCTCGTCGTTTTGTTGAGAGGAGGTGGAAGAGGAGAGCGAGTCCGAGGGGGAAAGGTGTGCGACGAGTTCGGCTGCGAGGCTTGGTCCGGACGAGAGGACGGACTTGAAGAGGTCGAGGATGTCGAGGATCGCGTCTTCTCCTGCGCAGTCTTCAATGCCCATCTCTTCCAGCGAAACCACCATCGACGGCTCCCGTCCTCCCGACCCAGCTCCGAACACGTCCTCGTCGGCTCCTCCCCTCGATCCTGGCGGCGCCTTGACCCTGATCCCAACGAACGCCCTGAGGATATCCAAACTCAACCTCCACCCTGAGACCTGCGTTCCCCAGCTCACTACGACGGGAGTCGTCTTGGGGGGGCTGACCACGATTCCGACGGTTCCGTTTGGGACGACGATGCCGGCGGGGAAGTCGAGCCTCCTCTGCGTCCTGTACTGGATCTCTCCTGGCTGCATCCCGGGCTCGACGACGAACTTGCCTCGCGTGTTCGATGGAAGGACGTGCGAGAGCGAAGGAATCTCGGCGAAGAACCTGAAGACGATGTCGGCGCACTCTGCTGAGGTTTCCGAGGGTTCGAAGGTTTCCGACGAGGAGAGAGATTCGTCCCCGCAGAGGGAGCGAGAGAGTTGGATGAGAGGTCGGAGGAGGGTTGGGAATCGAGACCGAGCGAGAACGAGGAGGGATCGACGAGTTGGCGAGGTTGGGAAGTCGACCTGAGGGAAGCAAAAGGACGAGGGTCAGGACGCCTTCGAACGACGAGGACGAGAGAGTTGGATCGACTCACATCCCAAAACTGATGACACAAAGAAGCGGTCCCCGTCCCTGATCCGTAGAGAGCGATCCAGCAGTCGACCATGGCTTCGAAGGGAAGGAACTCGACGCGAACGAGCTCGGTCAGACACGACATTAGGCCTGGCGAGCGAGAACGAAGGAAAGAAGATCAGCACTCTTCCTCTTCTCATCGAGCACCAGAGACAGAGAAGGACTCACCCTTCATCACCGACCTATATCCCAAAGCGTTCAAATCCACGTTCTCTCCTCCACCTCCCTCTCCTCCGTCCTCAACGTCAACAAACAGCCTTCCCCTCAACAGATGCGACAGCCCACCCAGCAAGTTCCCCTGCCCTCCCAACGCTCCAGTCACGATCGTCTGCCAAGCCGGCTGCTGTTGCTGACTCTGCCCATCTCCCGAAGGTAAGATCGCCTCAGCGAGAGGGATGTACTCCTCGGGCGTCTCGTTCGAGAGCGAGTCCGTGAGTCGCGAGAGGATGTACGACCAGGCGACGAGGATCGGGGACGTGGTCGGAGAGGGTACGACGGTAAGGAAGTGGTGATGGAGTCGGAGGAGGTGGGCTGGAGATGAAAGAAGGGAGTTGGGAGGGAGGGAGGAGAAGAGGGGAGTGTTGAGAGGTATCGAGAGGAGGGTTTCGAGGTCGAGAACTTCGACGCAGATGATGACCACCATTCCGTTGATGTTTCCACCCAAGATCTCACTCTCCTGATCCTTCAAGAACCTCACGTTCCTCTGGTTCCTCCCGTAGTCCGTTCGGTGCAGGACGGCGATGATCCCTTCGACCGTATCTGGGTCGTTTTGGGCGGTTTCGGAGGAGGAGTTGTAGAGGACGAGGAAGAGGACTTCGAGGATGGAGAGTTGTTCCTTGAGCAGTTGTTTGGCCCAGAGAGGGGAGTGGGTGGTGGAAGAGATGATGTGGTTGGGGAGAAGGGTTCGAGTGTGGGTGTCGAATTGGCGAGCGAGTCGTTGGACGAAGGAGGGAGGAGCGTCCGGGGAGAAGGAAGGAGGAGCGAGGAGCTGAGGGATGATGATCTGAGCGACCTCGAAGTACTCGTGTCTCTCGTCCTCGACTGCTCGAAGGAGAGCCGCTACCAGACGTAAGATGGCCAGTCGCTCTCTGAAGTAGAAGAGGTTGAAGTGGTCGAGGAGGTCGGCGGAGAGGGAGGAGGTTGCTTTGGAAGGGGAGGGTTGTTCGACGACCGATGAGGGACCTCCTGTAGCTGCAGCGGCGGTGGGAGTAGCGGTGATTTTGGAGGGAGGAGGCGGTGGTAAGGATAGAGATGCTGCATCGTCCGACCTGAGGAAGGAACGGAGGAGAAGGAAGGATTCGACTTGGTCGAGGTCGAACCTCGAGCTGATCTTTTGGACGAGCTCCTTCTCTCCAGCTTCGAGCTTGATCTGCTCCCCATTCTACAAAGACCAAGAGCCAATTAGCTCGAGGTAGATAAGGAGACGTACGCGAGCTGTAGTAGGACTCACCTGAGCTTTGACGGTCCCTGATTCTACGAGCTTGCCCGACTCTTGACTTGGTCGTTTGAAAGGGTCACCACACGAGTTGAGCTGGGAAATCCTCGACTGAAGGATCCGTTCGAGCGATTCCGGAGAGACCGAGGAGGGACATGGTGGAAGGTCGACTGATTCGTAGAGAGATTGGTAGCTGAAGATGGGAGGGAGGGGAGGGGGTGAGCTCGAAGCTCGCGCAAGGAAGGGAAGGAAAGATGGGCTGGAGGAGAGCAACGAACGAGAGGAGGGTTTGAGACACGCTCAACGAAGAGCTAGGAGACTGGAAGGAGCACGAAGGTCAGCGTATGCTTCGTATGGAGAAGGGGAGAAGGAAGAGCTCACTTTTCCGTTGCTCGACATGGTGGTCGCTTGAGGAGCAGCCTAGGAGGAGGCATCGAGTCGAGATTCAAACGAAGCTCGCCCAGCGCAGCCCTCAGGTCGAGAAGTCAACAAGATCTACTTCTTGTCCGCTCGCGTCCGAGAAGAAGAATAGATAAGGAAGTTTATAAAGAGCTTCAAAGACGCGAAACGTCGAAAAAGAAGGGTCGTCGAGGAGGGATCTACCCTCGCTCGTCGACGTCGACGCAAGATTGCTTCGCCTGCTTGTTCCGCCTGCTGCTGATCGAGAATCAAAACAGGAGCAGCTCGAGGAAGACGATGCTTTTGATTGGATGACTGGATGAGAAGACTTGAGACGACCGTGGGAGAGAAGTAGGAAGGGGACGCGGAACGACGCGTCGCGTCTGACGAGAGTGTGACCGACGACGCGAGTGTGACCGACGACGCGAGTTTCGCTCCCTCCTTTTTCTTCCTACTAGCTTGTCTTCCCTTCTCTCTCTCTCCTCGCTTGCAGCTTCTCCTTCTCGGTCATTCTTTCCAAGTAAACAAAGCGCCTTATATATCTCCTTCCCAAATCTTCCAACCCTCAATTCGGACGCGAAGCAACCTCACTGTGCCCCCGTTCCTTCCCACCCTTCCATCCCCTCCAACCCTCTTCTCACGACCACCAAAAACAAAGTGCCTGGTCCCACCTTCCCCTTGTCTCCCCCGTCGAAACCCGCTTCCTCCCTCTCCTGCTCCTCCCCCTTCTCCTGAACCCCTCCCTCCCTTCTTCCTCTCCTCGCCTTCCTCGCACTCAACTTCTCATCCACGTGGCTGAATCCTCCCCCACCTGAGCTCTCCCTCCCCTTCCCTTTCCCTACACCACTTGATGACGCCAACGAAACTACACTCTGCGTTCGACGCGCCCTCCCCGGCGGAATGATCTCGTTCCCCTTCGGTGAGCCGACCTCGACGCGTAGATCTACATCATCTAGCTGGTGATCGAGCCCTCCGTCCTCCAGTGACAGCCACGCCCATCTTTGAAAATCCACTCGACCGCGAACCTTGAGAGCCTTGCGCTGCTTGGGGGTGAGAGAGCTGGAAGAGGAGGTGAGGGCGTTGGCGGACGCGACGAGGTGGGCGGCAGCGAAGGGGCGGGGGAGGGAGTCGTATTGAGCAAGAAGGGAGGGGAGTGAGGAGAAGGGGAGGAGGGCAAGGAGGAGGGAGGAGTGAGGAGGGAAGCTGACATGGAAAAAGAGGGGAGAGGGGCGGTTCAGCTCGAGGCTCGAGGACGCGCGAAGAGGGAGATGGGTAACGATAGCGACTCACAGACCATCTGGAGAGTTGGCTTGGTTGATGATGGCTCGAGTAGCTTCAGGGATGTAGGCTGTTGAGGTGCCGAAGAGAGTGTGTTGGGCCTGAAAGGAAATAAGGAAAGCAAGATGGACGCGTCGAGACAACGTTAGCTCTCACGTCTCACGCCCTTTCTCCTACGAGCCGCTCATCAGTACTCACATTCCCCACCGCCGTGGTCGCGCGCAAGTTCTTGCTCCCTACCAGCAGCTCCACTCCTCTGACCGACTCCTTAACCAACCCCATCCCCAGCCCTCCAAAGAACCACTTCCCGATCCCGTAGACGAGCCCGACGACTGGGACGGCGTTCACTACGTTTTCAGCGGTCCTCGCTGATCGAACGAAGGGTGTGGGTTGCAGGGAAGAGTTGAGAGCTTTGACGAGGGAAAGGAAGGCAAAGCGAGGAACCAGAGCATCGAGGGAAGGGGAAGAAGCGACGAGGAAGGGACTGCTTGGGGAGGGAGCGTAAAGTGGTGGGAGGAGGAGAGGAAGGTCGACTGATGCTGGCGCTGTTGCTGCTATCGATCCGGCCGGAGCGGTGTGGGAGGGAGAGGGAGGAAGGTAAGAGGGAGGGAGATCTTCGACGCCCATGGCGGTTGACGTAGATGTAGATGTAGATGGATGTGGTTGGGTGGGGAGAGGAAGGAGGGTCTCCGCTGGTGCCTTGGTTTTGAGGATCATGGTCGTCTAGCGAGCAGAAGCGGAGGGAGATTCATCGGAGTGTCACCTTTGGGGGTAGCGCCGCAGCGGACAGGTTCATTCTTGTCACCAAGCAAGCGAGGTCAGCTCTGTATTCTTCTAGCTCTCGCTAGCGACCTGAGGCAAAGTTCCGAGAACCTAACTTTTGCTGGCGACGAGGGAGGAGGGAGAAGGAAACAAGCCGATCTCGTTCGAGCTCCCCTCCGCCCAGCAACCTCACATCAAGTTCTCTCCTTCTCTTCTTCCATTCGTTTTGACGTGGAACTCCTATCGAGCCGACCGTCTCATGCATATCGCGTTCGAAGTCTCAGTTGCGCTCGCATCTTCATCGAAGAAAGAACGACTCGAGCGAACGAAGGACGAAGGCGAGCTTCTCAAGAACGAACGAGCTCACCTTTCCTCGCTCCCTCCCTCCTTCTCCTCCCTACTTATTCTGTCCCTCCCTCGTTAACTTTTTCTCACTCTAGTGCTACGACCAGCACTTTCGCCTCCCTTTTTTTCGCTCCCAGCATACACTGACTCCCTCTTCGTTCCCTCCTCTGCTCTACAGGCTCTCCCTCAACGACCTGGCTCTTCTCCGACTCCGAGCTCAACAACGACAGCTTCCCTCGTTTCGTCGTCACCAAGAGGCTCACACCTCCTCTCGAACCGGAAAAGCGAACGAAACGACGACTACTCGAGACTGGCTGTACCAAGGGAACCCAGAAGCCTCGGACTCCTCACTCGAACCGAACTTTATCAAGACCGCCAACGAAGGCTCCCACCCTTTCAATTCCTAAGGATGTCAGGACCTCAAGCACATCCTTTCAAGCGTTTCAGAAGTGCATGCAGATTCTTGAAATCGTACCAGAGAGGTAGGCAGCACAGGGAGAGCGACGAACATCGAGAACGAGCACTTCCTCGTGGGAAACGAGGACGCTGATTCTCTGCATCGTGTAAACCGAGGTCAGGAACCGATCCGAGACGCTCAGACTCCCGGCACGAGATACATCAGCGCTCGAAGAAGTAAAGAAGAAGCAGCTACAAGGTCCTGAGAGCGCGAGGACGAAGAGTCGAGCTGGTGAGAAAAACAACAAAGCGCTCCAGAGCTGACTGAGCTCGACAAAGCAAAATCGAAAGCTCTAGAACTTTCTCCGAGGAGGATTTTCTCGCCCCACCTCAACCTCACTACCTCGCAAGTCTCAAGAAGGTAGAGGCAGAGTAAAAAGTGAGTCGCCGTTGGCTGAAGGTCTCTCTCTCCTTCGCAGTCGGGCTGGAAATCGAAATGGGTTCGGCGAAGGGAGGGAGCAGCTTTTGAATCTGCAACGTCGACCTACTCCCTCTCTTCGTCCCCTTCCCTTCCTCCTCCCCTTCCCTCAGTCCCAAGGACTTCTTAAAAGCGTCAAACGCACTCTCACACAACACACCCCCCCACAACAACCCTTACTTAGAATGTCTTACAGCGGAGGCGGAGGATGTTAGTGCAAACTTCTCTTCGGTCCTTTGACTTCTTTCGCCCTCCCCTTCGTCGACCTCGTCGCTGACCTCCTTCTTCTTTCTTTTCTGCAGACGGTGGAGGAGGAGGTGAGCCTATCTATTAGTCCTTCTTACGTATAGCTAGTAGCTGACTATTCTTTATCTTCGTCTTCGTTTTGGACTAGGAGGAGGCTACGGAGTGAGTTCCTTCCTTCCCCTCCCTCGTCCTCTCCTTCCCTCACCCCTGCTGACCTCTCGCGTTCTCATTTGCTTCTCGTACAAAGGGTGGAGGAGGTGGAGGGTACCAGGGAGGAGGAGGAGGAGGAGGGGGGTGTGAGTCTGAACTTCTCGAACCGGTCTGCCCTTCTGTCGACGCCCGAGCTCGTCGCTGACTCCCTTCTCCTCTCTCCTTTCTTTCGCAGACGGTGGAGGATACGGTGGAGCACAGGGAGGAGGTTTCGGTGGAGGAGGTTCGTACGGCAGCGGAGGATTTAACAACGGCTTTGGGGGTGTGTATAAAACCAAGACTCTAAAATGGAACAAGCTCGCATCCCTGAAGCTTTTTCTCGCCTCTCTCCCTTCCATCTCGCCTGCTGACTCTCCCATCTCTCTGTTCACCATCGTTCTCTTCTACAGGAGGAGACCGAATGTCCAACCTCGGAGCTGGACTCGGCAAGATCGATTGGGCTTCTGCCAACCTCATCAAGGTTCGTTCGAGTTCCCTTCCTTTCTGTCCCCTTCCCTCGAGCTCGCACAAGCTGACATCCATCTCTCTCGCCTTCTCTCACCTCTCCACCAGTTCGAGAAGAACTTCTACATCGAGGACAAGCGAGTCCGAGCTCGTGAGGACAAGGAGATCGAGGCCTACAGGGCGAAGCACCAGATGAGGGTTCGTCTCCCCTTCCTTCCCTTCCTTCCTTGAGCTCGCTACCGCTCTTCAGCTCTTCCTCTGATCTCGTGCTAACCTGTCCTCGTTCTCCTACTTCTTCAGATCCAAGGAGCTCACATCCCCAAGCCCGTCACCTCCTTCGACGAGGCTGGTTTCCCCGACTACATCATGACCGAGATCAACGCCATGGGATTCGCCGCTCCTACTCCCATTCAGTGCCAGGCTTGGCCTATGGCTCTCTCCGGACGAGACATGGTCGCCGTCGCCGAGACTGGATCCGGAAAGACCATCTCTTTCGCTCTCCCCGCCATGTTCGTCTCGCTTTCCTCCTCCGTCTTTTGTCCGAACGCGTCGAAGCTGACCTTTCCTTCCTTCCTTCTCCTCTCTCAGGGTTCACATCAACGCCCAGCCTCTCCTCTCCCCCGGAGACGGACCCATCGTCCTCATTCTCGCTCCTACCCGAGAGCTTGCCGTCCAGACTCAGGCCGAGTGCACCAAGTTCGGAAAGTCGTCTCGAATCCGAAACACCGCCGTCTACGGAGGAGTTCCCAAGGGAGGACAGATCAGGGATCTCCAGCGAGGAGCTGAGATCGTCGTCGCCACCCCCGGACGACTTATCGACATGCTCGAGTCCGGAAAGGTCAACCTCCGAAGGGTTACCTACTTGGTCATGGACGAGGCCGTGAGTCCTTCGTTTCTTGTCCCGTCCGAGCTTCGATTCTTCCTTTCTGTCGTCGCTGACCTTCTTTTACGCCTTCTCCTCTTCCAGGACCGAATGCTCGATATGGGTTTCGAGCCTCAGATCAGGAAGATCGTCGCTCAGATCCGACCTGACCGACAGACTCTCCTCTTCTCGGCCACCTGGCCCAAGGAGGTTCAGCGACTCGCCGCCGATTTCCTTACCGACGCCATCCAGGTCAACATCGGATCCATGGAGCTCTCTGCCAACCACAACGTCAAGCAGCTCGTCGAGGTTTGCACCGACTTCGAGAAGCGAGGAAAGCTCGTCAAGCACCTCGACACCATCTCGAACGAGAACGCTAAGGTCATCATCTTCACCGCTACCAAGCGAGTCGCCGACGACATCACCAAGTACCTTCGACAGGACGGATGGCCTGCGCTCGCTATTCACGGAGACAAGCAGCAGCAGGAGCGAGATTGGGTTCTTGGAGAGTTCAAGTCTGGACGATCGCCCATCATGATTGCCACCGACGTTCGTCCTTCTCTCTCGCCTTCCTTCTCGAACCTTTACTGACCTTCTATCCATCCTTCTAGGTTGCCTCCCGAGGTCTCGGTAAGTATAGGTTCTCGCTCATCTCCTAGCTTTTAGCTTCAACAGCGACACCTTCGACCTCGACGAGACGTTTCCACGGGCCTTCGTTCCTCTTCAACGCCCGACCGTCCTCCTCTACCTTCAAGAGCATGGTCAGAACTCTTCCAAGCGGATCTCTCGAGACACCGACGGACGCTGCTGCTTTGGAATCAGATCTCTCTTCCCAAGGGGCTTTCGAACGGCTCGCTCACGCGTTCCTTCTTCGAGACCACCCCTTCGAGATTATCTTTCCTTCGCGTGCGCTCCTTCGACCTCTCGTGGATTCGTCGACGTTCTGCTCCCAGCTCAAGATATCGAGGAACCGGCGATCTCGGGTCGATTGGATCGAAATCGCCTCGCTCGGAAACAAGTCTCCTCTCGAGCTCTCGCTGGCTGGATCGACTCGACGGTCGTTCAGCCCCCTCCTCCCATCCGACATCGAGACCATCCGCTGCCTTCCCTCGATCAGGCCAGGCGCGTTCAACCTCGGGGAGCGAGCGAGCAAAGGAAACTAACAGGAGATCATCTCGCGAGGAGCTTCGGTTTTGGTTGGGACGTTCTGTCCTTGACTTCGAATCGGACTCCTCTTCGCGTTTTCGTTTTCGTCCGCTTCTGCTTTCCTCGATCCTGCCCCGTTTCTTCGGAGATGGTGGCATTCGAAGACGGTAGACGTTGGTCTTCTGTTTAGCTTTCTTTCCCTTTACTTTAGCGTTCGTTCGTTTGAGGAAGCGCGCGAGGAGGAGAGGAGGGCGAGACGAGACGAACCGGACGATCCTTCGCACCCCATGAAGTCGCTCGCTAGTCTCATCTCTCTTTCTTTCTCTCTTCGCTACCTTCCTTCGTTCGTCTCGTGAGGTTTAGGAGAGGTCGACATAGATTAGCCTAGCTTAGTTCTCGCTCGATAGCTTTGCACTCGCTTCCCTTCTCGACTCGTTGTTGACTCTCTTCCCTCCTCCCCTTCCCTTCAAACCGTCAATCTCATCCCCCTCCATCGCATTTTCCTGCCTTGGTTTGACCTTTTTCAGAGTACGTATCTCTTCCCTCTTTCCCTTCTTTCTCGTCTCGAGCTCCTCGAAATCGTCGCTGACTTTCCCCTCCCTTCTTCTTCCCCTCTTCCAGTGTCAAGGATATCAAGTACGTTATCAACTACGATTTCCCTAACAACTGCGAGGATTACATCCACCGGTGAGTCTCTATCCTCCTCCTCTCGACCTGCTGCATCTTCAATCGAACGCGCGAGCTGACCTCCGCCCCTTCCTTTCCCTCGCAGAATTGGACGAACTGGTCGAGCCGGAACCACCGGAACTTCTTACACCTACTTCAGTACGTTCTCATCTCACCTACTACCCTTCTCGAACGCGTGAAACTGACCTTCGCTCTCGCTTGATCTCGTTCCTCAGCCGCCGACAACTCGAAGTCCGCTCGAGAGCTCGTTGGTATCCTGAAGGAGTCCAAGTCCGAGGTCCCTCGGGAGCTTGAGGAGATGGCCATGTACGGAGGAGGAGGAGGGCGAGGTGGAGGAGGACGAGGCGGAGGACGAGGCGGGCGAGGTGGAGGATATGGAGGAGTGAGTTACTTGATCTTTGTTTTGCGCCGCGTCGTGCGACGCGTCTTCTTCGAATCGGTTTGCTGACCTGTCCTTCTTTCTCTCGGCTTCTCAGGGAGGAGGAGGTTGTGAGTATAGTTTCCCTTCTCCGCTCTCGTCCACTAGATTTTCCCTTGCTGCTGCGAGTCGGTAGCCCTCAACACGCTGCTGACGGACTTCACCTTCCGAACTCCCCCTCCCCCCTTCGTCGACAACGCCTCTCTCGTAGATGGCGGCTCTTACGCTGGCAACAGCTACGGAGGCGGCTACTCTGCTGGGAGTGGCGGATCCTGCAGTTCCTACTCTGGGAGTTGTAAGTGACGAGAGGCCGCTGGACGATCTCGTTCGACGAGACTTCACAGCGAGCGCTCCCCCTTCCCCTTTCTCGCGACCTTTACTGACCTGATTCTTCTGCTTCTTTCTGTACCCAAGACGGCGGCGGAGGAGGAGGTTACGGAGTGAGTAGACTTTTCTCTCGGTCTTGCACTTGAGATCTTTCACCGCTATCTTGGGCTTCGCGTCGTCTAGTCGGAACCGCCGCTGACCCTTCCCTTCCTTCTTCGTCATTTTCTTCTTTGCGAGCAGGGAGGAGGAGGGGGTAACAGGTGGTAGAGAGCTCTCGTCGCTCGCCGATGATGTGTTGTAATCTTCTGGGCCTTCTCTTCGCTCGCTCGCTGCCTCGCTCTCCCTCTTAGACGTTTATCTTCTCTCGCTCGTTCGCTTCTCTCTTCTTTTACTACCTCCCTACCCTACGGTGATTGCATGCCTATCCCGTTATACTCTTCTTTCTCGTTTCTCCGCAAGACCGACGGGCGAACGAAGGAAGCAGCTCGAGAAGAAGCGAAGGTCCGAAAACGCGACGCGTCGAGGTCCCCCCCTTCCCTCGACAAAACTCATTCGCTCCCTTCGCCCGCTTTCACATTCAAGCGACTCTTTAGAGCAAACGCTGGTCGACCACTCGGAAAATTCTCTCGATCCATCTTCCTCCTGATTTCAACCACAAAACTGCGTGCCACGAATCCGAAGCAGGGCGATCTCCACGCTCGTTCTGAAGTCACCCTCTCCTGTTCCTCCCCTTCTTTCCTTCCATCCCAGCCCCCCAACTCCCTTTCCTTTCCCCCTCCCCTCTTCTTCGTTCTCCCAGCTCGGTCGGACCCCTCCACGATGGCTTCCGCCTCTCCCTTCTCTGCTTTCCCCCTCATCGGACCTACAGCAGAGCGACCGCTGCAACAGGCGTTCGTGCTTCGGCTCTCGGAGGACAGTTTGGATGCGCTCAGAGAGCTCATGATGAACGACCACGGGGAGGGGATGGAGTTGGAGTTGGGATTGGGAGAGACGGTGAGTGTATGCGCTTTGATTTGAATTGGTTGGGAGGTGCTGGGGGTGGAGAGGAAGGGGAAGGAGGTGACCGGAGGGGGGGGAGTGAGGGAGGGAAGGGAGGGAGGAGGGAGGTCGAGCTTGTTTCTGGCCTCTCTGGAGGCACTAGAACCGCTGGGAAGGGGCTGAGTGTGGTACGAGATGGAAGCTTTGATTCCCTTCTATAATCCACTCCGAGAGACCTAGGTCTTTGGGTCGAGAGAATCTTCGTATCTCGTCCGAGGGAGGGGATCCTTTCCCATCGTCCTCCTCCCTTGTTGGCTTCCCCTTGCTTGAGTCCGAGCTCGCATCAGCTTCTTCTTCTCCTCTTTCCCTCTTCCTCTTTCTCTCATTGACCAACATGCTCTCCATCTATGTCTCTCTCAGCTCCTTCACATCCCGAATCAACCCTCCTTCACCCTCACCCCCGCCGAGCTCAACCCTTCGACCGAATTCGTCTCCCATCCCTCCCCTTCCTCCCCTTACTTCCTTCACTCCTCAGCCTCAACTCGCTACACCATCCGACAAACGACCGTCTCAGCAGCAACCAAGAACAAGCTCCGTCTAGGGACCGAACAGGCAGCCAAGGACAAAGCAGAACGAAGGATCGTCCAACTCGACCACGAACCCGTCAAGTCAAAGGGAGGGAAAGGGAAGCAAGCAGCAGCTTCGACCTCGTCCTCGTCGTCGTTGAACAAGGATGGTCTCCCAGCTCACATGCGTTCAAAACCTCTCAGCTCGGGGAGCGCAGGGAGTGGTGTGGGGAGCAGAGGAAGTAGTCCTGCTGGGAGGATGGGAGGAGGAGCCCTGACGCCTGGAGGAAGTCCGGCGATGTCGAGCTCAGGAGGAACGATTCGAGCTGGGTCGAGGGATGGGTCGAATCCGTTGAGGACGAGGATCATTCAGTTGTTGGCGATGGGTCCGCTCAGCTCGAGGGATCTGGTGGCGAAGGTGAAGAGTAGGGAGGAAGACGTGATTGAAGTGCTCAACGTCGTGAGTTCGCCTCGCTCTTGCGTCCATCTCCTCCTTCCGAGCTGACCTCGCCTTCTTCGTTCTTCGTTCGAATCAGGTCGCCAAACCACCTTCCGCCTCTCGACTCTACCAACTCCAACCCAAATCCTTCCTCGAACTCGACATCTTTGGATGGAAAGCCTACTCGCGAGCCGACAGAGAGAAGGTCGTCGCCGCTACCCTTCACGCGTTCGACGTCGACCTTCGACTTCCCAAGGACGCTCCGGAACGACGAATCCTCGATCCAGACTTTGTCAAATCACCAGCCAAACCAGCCTACGCGACGTCGGTGCTAGGACAGTCTCACTCGGGGTCGTACGGACTTGGGTTGGGAGTTGGGTTGGGAGTTGGGAGCGGGAGCAAGAGGTCGGCTAGTCCGCTGCCTCCTGCGTCCCCAGCGGACGATAGTGGTTCGACGTCTTCGGGGTCGACGCTGCCGTTGAAGTCGAAGAAGGGAGCGGCGGTGGTGGTCGAGAAGGGGAAGAAGAAGGTTTCGCTTTCGACGTCGTCCTCGGCTGGAGTCGCGTCGAAGAGGAAGGATCGAGACGACGACGACGACGACGAGGACGGAGAGATCTCGGAACCCAAACCTTCGAAATCATCATCATCAATCACCAACGGGAACGGCTCCTCCTCCTCTCAAGATCACAGCAAACGACGGAGAACCATCGATGCTTCCTCCCCCCTCCTCGCCTCCAACCCCTCCGGCTCCTCCTCCTCTCTCAAACACTCCACCTCCTCCACCTCCCTCAACAAATCCCTCCTTTCCGCCTCCCACACCAAATCCCACCTCTCCATCTCCAGCTCCTCCAACTCCCTCCACGTACCCACACCTTACTCCTCTCGTCCTTCCACCCCTCTCATCCCGGACCAACCCCCACCCTCCTCCTCCCACCACTCCCGCCGCAAAGCCTCCCCAACCTTCACCTCCTCCTCCGGCTCCTCCACCACCTCCTCCTCCCCTTCGTCCTCCCGCTCCTCTTCGCCTCACCAACCCCTCGACCTACCCGACTCGCCTGGTGCACTGAGGAAGAGGTTCAAGTCCCTCTGGCCCGAGTACGATCTGCTCAATGAGAGCTTGGGGAGGGAGAAGGAACGGAGTGAGGGGATTTTGGCGGGGAGGGTGGGAGGAGCGGGAGGAGGGAAGAGTTTGAAGGAGGTGAAAGGGGAGGTGAGGAGGAGGAGGGTGATTCATAGGGAGTTGGAGGAGATTAAAGGGAGGTTGGGGAGGAGGGCGAAGGAGGGTGGGAAGGGGAAGTGAGGGATAGAAGAGAGGAGGGAGACGCGTCGGTTGGTGGGTTTGGGTTCGGTTGGGTTGGGGCGAGGGGTTCTGTTTCGCTTTTGGCCTTTCTTTCTTCTCTCTTTCTTTGTTTCGTTCCTTCTTCGTTTCTCTAGACGTTTCATTTCTCTTTGATGACCTTCTCGCTCGACAAGTAGGACTTGGGACGAGGATTGAAGCGAGACACGACGAGGTCGTCGTCGAGGACAACTCACGCGAGGGAGCGAGCGATTCTCCCCGACGCGTTTGATTCGATAGACAGACGTTGGAAACGCACTGGAACCGAGACAGGCGCGGCGAAGGTGTCGCATATCTGCAGCTTGACCTCCTGAGTGCCTACGGCATCGAGCGAGGAACGACTTCGAGATGAAAAGCTCGCTCCCTCGCAAAGACGGATCGACGCGTCTCGTTTTCGTTTCGAAGACAAGTCCCCGACCTCGATCTTCCTCAACCTCGACACGGATCGACTTGCTTTTCCGAATTGATTTAAAAGCAAGGCATGATAATAGAGATCGTACAACCTAAGAGAAAAACGCTAATGTAACGCAAAATACAACGAACGAACGAGACCAAAACGAAAAACACAAACCAAAACAACGCACGGATCCCACCACCTCTTCTTTTGGTTCTCCGTGCTTGTTTCTTTCCCGACCCAATAAACTAAACCGAACCCGAGAAGAGTATCTAGGGGCAGCAGAATCAGATGGCCTCGACTCGAACCTTAGCCGCGTCCTTGGAATAAACCGCCTTCTCGTCTTCATCGATAGACCCTGCCTCCGCACCAGCGTTGGTACCTTCCTTGGAGTAAGGAGTGCTGTCGGATCCAGAGGTGGGAAGGTCGGAGACGTCGTCGGCGAGGATGGCGTGGTCGATGAAGGATTCGTTGTCGGGGAAGAAGTGGGAGAGACCGGAGTAGAGGGCGATGGAGGTGCAGACTTGGGAGGAAGGAGGAGGGAGGGCGGGAAGGGGAGGTGAGCTTCGAGCGAGGAGGTCTCGAGGAGTTTCGAGAGAAGTGGGATGGGAGGACTCACATCCGAAGAGCCAGCAGATGTTGAAGAGGTTGGTGAGTCCGTCGCTGATGGTGACCTTTCCAGGGGAGACGGAAGCGGCGAGTCCGGGGAGGGTGGGCGCGACTGGAGAAACGAGAAAGGAGGGAAGGTCAGCGACGCGTCTTCTTCTGGAGCCTGGATTTCCCTTTCAGAAGCGAAGGCGGTATGAAGCCGCTCCAAACCCAGAAATCGAGAGAAGAGATAGTGGACTCACTAGGCACGACCAGGGCGACGAGAGCTCTCCAGTTGACTCCTCCGGTGAAGCGATACCTTCCCTCCATTCCCGTGTAGAGAGAAGGGACGTCGATCTTTCCTCGTCGGGTGATCCAATAGTCGGCGACCATGATACCACCTTTGAGGAGGAGGGGAAAGGGAAGAAAGGAACAGAGCGGAACAGAATTAGCTCGATCTGGCGAGAACGCGTCTCCCCTCGTCTCGACTGAGCCACCGTGAAGAAGGACTCACAGATCGGGGCAAGGAACACGGTGTATCCTCCCATAAACGCTAAGAAGCTACGAGAGGGAAAGGAAAGAGGAGGAGATCAGTTTCGGTAGTCGGCGACGCGTCGTGTCGCTCCCGCCTCCCGCCTTCCCTTCGACTCACTTTCCGGCCTTCGCGAGGATGTTCCAAGGAGTGATGCACCATCCTCCGATGACGACAGCGAAGATGGATCCTCTTCGGATGTTCATGTACCGAGGGAAAAGCTGGTCGAACGAGAAGGGCGGGAATCAAGTCAGGCCAAGGCTTCGAGGGCGGGAAGGAAAGATAGGAGAGAACGACGAACCGAGAGCATATCGTTGGCAGCACTGATGGTGTTGGCCGATACATTGGTTCCGATGGTGGCCAAAGCGAATCCGAAGGCACAGAAGAATCGAGCGGCTCGACCCTTAGCATCTGTGAGGGAGGGAGAGAAGGAAGGAAACAAGAACCTGATCAACGACGAGTCGAAGGGAAAGATGAGGTTCTGCAGAGACTGACCATCGTCGAACTCGTTGATGAGGGTGGTGGGGTCCCAAAGAAGCTTTCCGTAGATCGCCTCTCCAGCAGAAGTCACGACGATTCCCTGAGGGTCGAAGAAAAGAAGTGGGTTTGATCAGTGATCAAACGCGGTCGAGCGTCTCTCTCTACTCGACGGTGCGAACTCACGACGAAGGCAGTCAATGTGAAGACGACGGGGATGATGAATCCTTGGATGTAGATAGCTCGGGTGTTCTTGGCGTATCGAGAGAAATCGGGGATCTGTGAAGAGGAGCGAGCGAGAGGGAGGTCAGCTTCGGGCGTCGCTCGAGGCGCGTTCGACGAGTCAGAAGGGAGACTCACGTTGACCGAGAGAGTCGCGTAGTTCCCGAGAACCGAGTTCATGCTCGAGAGGAAAGTCCAGGCGAGTTTGGATCCCGAGATCGTGGTCTTCTCCTCGAAGATTGGACCCTTGCCGGCGGTCACAAGAGCCCAGATGAAGAGACCGATGAAGACGATGGGGACGAAGATTGACTTGGCCCAGAAGAAGTACTTGATCTTGGTGGGGTGGATGAGGACGAAGGCTTAATAAGGGAGAGCGAGTGGGCAGCATCAGAGAAAGCTCGAGTAGGAACGCGACGAAAGTCGAAGGAAGAGACTCACGGAACTGGATGAGCCAGAAGAGGAAGAAGGAAAGCATTCCAGCGCTGGTGATGTTGGACGACTCAGGGAGGTGGTTGGGGAAGTTTCGGAAGCTGGGGGCGAAGGCGATGAGCATCTGCTTGACACACTCGGAACCTGAGAAGGGAAGAGACGACAAAGAGAGGGACGAGACGCGTGAGTTCCTTCGCTTCTTGTCGATGAAGAGGAGGGGACCAGCTCTCACCAGTGTAGCACTGAACTCCGGTCCAGAAGACGGCAAGAACGACTCGAGAGATAACGGCAAACTGAGGAAGCGAGGACGAGATCGAGTCAGTTCGACAGGTCGCGCGAGCTCGATCCATCGACGCGTCTCGCTCACCTTCGACAAGTGGAATCCGAACGAGGACCTGGCTTGGATAGGGAAAGGGACGTGCAAGACGGCTCCAGTGGCACTGAGAGAGTCACGAGATGTTCAGGGAAGGTCAGCGAAGTCTAGGGAACGAACGAATCGAAGGAAGGCGAGGGTCGAAAGAACGCGTCTCGCGAACTCACGACTGCAGCAAGATAGGGATGGCGATGATGAAGTGACCGAGGAAGATGCAAGGCAAGGCTGAGAGGGAGGGAACGAGCGACCCATCAGTACAGATTTACTGACGGCGTCGAACACGAATAGAAAACGAACCGTATCTCAAACTGAGAACGAGACGGCCCAAGTCATTGATGTCAGCTTCTCGCGTCTCGTAGAGTCCCTGAGAGAGCCAAGCTCACCTCATTCCTCCAGCCAACATGGCAGAAGCCATCTCCCAGGTAGAGATCTGAGCGAGAGGGGAGGATCGTCAGCGAGAGCTCGAGAAGAGAGAGGAAGGAAGTCGAAGGTGTCTCGAGACGGCTCAGACGGCTCCCTCGTCGTCTCCCCTTCAATTCCGCCTAGCCATCACCATCAGAGCCCTCGAAGTAGGACGAAGATGTACTCACGTTCAAAGCATCCGAGATCCAGTACACAACGAACGACGAGGTAGTCCAAGTTCTCTGCGAAGGAGGGGTGGGGTCCAAATCCTTATTACTCGTGCCAACGCGGGCGTCTGTAGGAGAAGAAGAAGAGCGGAAAGCCACAGGTCAGCAACTCGTTAACTAGCAGCATCTACTCTCCGAGGAACCATCTCGAGGTCGTTCTCGGTGGCGAGAAAAATCGAGAGGTGGTTTGGAACGCAAAAAGCGAAGGGAAGATAAGAAGTTTCAGCCCACTCACAGCTCGACTCCTCGGGCGCCAGTTCCCAGCTCTTCAGCTTCGTAAAGTTGCGGATCGTGAGACCTTCGGACGACATGGTTGGAGAGGGAGGGGAAGGGGAAGGAGAAGAGAAGGAGGGAAGGGAGGGCGAGAGAGGGAGTGGCCGTTGGAGGAGAGAAGGGATGGGCAGAGGAAGGATTGGACGTGCAGTCGACTAGGCGCGGCCTATCTTGTCTTCGAAATGGGCCCCCCCTTTCTCGCCTCTGCGAACTCGCCCGCGTTTCTGCTCTCGATCAACCCAAGAATGAACGACGGAGGAGAAGAAAACACGGAGGAGTCGAGACAGGGCATGCTTATCTTTGAAAGGAAGCGCACGAGGGCGAGACCCGAGATGGAAGCGAAAGGGAGAGATCAAGAGAACAGAAGGCAGCAGAAGAAGAAAGGGGAGAGCTCGAGGGTGGGGCTGGATTGCTAGAGTTGGCCGTAGATTGGAAGGCAGAGTTCTCGCAGAGCTCAGAAGAGCGACGTCTCAGTCCTCCGAACGCCTGAAAACTTGAAGGATCGTTCTTATCTCGCTCTCTGACCTGCGTTCGAGCGACGAGATGGGAGAGCCGAACAATTCGACGCTCGTCGAACCACTTTCTTCGAGCGCCATACCTCGACGTCCAGACTTCCTCGCCATCTAGCCAAGGCACGCAGTGTAGATCGTGTTTTGAGGGTGCTGGTCGTTAGCGGCAAGAGGGAAACAAATCAGATCCGAGACGCGTCGAGATGGCACGAAGGGTGTCTCTTCGTTTTTACTCCTCAGCACTACACTTCGTTCTCGGTTTGCTGAGCGTGACGGTACCTGTTCTACACAAAACTTTGGTTCTTGAACAGTTCTTGAATCCCGAGAGCCGAGGACCTGAAGAATCGAAAGAACGACGAGACGACGGCGAACCCTTTCTCCTGAACGAAGTCTGCTTCCTGTCTTCGCCGTCTCTCAGATGCAAGTTTCACCGACTGTTGAGCTGTCTACAAATGTATCGACCTCTCGAACCCTTGTCTCGAAATCTTCAAACCTTCCAACCTCCTCCGCCGTCCCGCCTCGATCCGGCCCTCAATCCAAGTTCCCTCCTCCCCTCGTCTGTCCTCTACGATACTCTGGGTTCCCAACCGAGCAAGCTCGCTGCCTTGTCAGCTCCTGCTATCTCATTGGGCTCGTGGAAAGGGCCGTTCCTCGCTCTCAACAACACGTCCTTGACGTTCGTCTGCCGTTCTTGAACGGTCTTGAGAGCCTTCCTGTCCATTTCTGAGCCCTTGGCAGTAGAGGCTCTGGTGACACGAAGGGCCGAGGTGCTCTGGGCGATGAGGAGAGCAGCGAGGAAGAGGGAGGAGAGGAAGAGGAGGAGTCGCATTGCAGTTGTTGATGGTTGGGGTGGAACCCAAGAACGAGTCTAATTTCGTTAACAGTGGAGTACGTTTGGTTCCGAGGAAGGGTATCGTCTGGCACGGATCCATATGGAGCTGATGGATCAAGTCCAGCCTTCTGGAGTGGCTCCACGATAAATAATGTCTCAGGACTCAGGAGGATGGGAAAGGACGGAACGAAAGAGGCGTCGCGTCGACGCCGCGATTTGGTTGTTGAACCGCTTTTGTGAAGCGCCTGGGAGATATAAAGCAGACGGGATCTGAGCACCTATCGAGGGAAATCAGGGAAGATCCTTCTTTGGGGGTTCTGGCAGTCAGTGGTGCGAGTAACGCGACTCAGCTTCGAGGAGACGCGTCGAGCTGGTCGGAGGCGTTTCGCTTCTCTCGGACCCCTCGATGCTCCACAGGTTTTCGTTTGCTCTGGCTCTAAAACTTGCGCCTTTCCAGTGATACGCTCGTGCGACCTACTCGGCTACTGAAGTCGGAAAACGAGGAAGGAGGTGACGCGTCGAGACCCGCTTTCACCCAACTCCCACCACCCAGCACTCCGTTCCAGCCTCAAAAAAGCCTTCAGGGAAGACTGGAGAGGGTGTTGAACTCTCTTCCAAAGATATTTGGGCGAAACAAGGCCAAGAATCTGTCCCTGACGACCATCTCTCGTCGTGGAGGGCCAGCGAGGTGCGTTTCGTGAGCTTCCACCTCTCCTCCCTCCCCTTCCCTTTCCCTCCACACTCACCGCTCGACCATGTCAGAACCCACCGAACTCGCACCTACCACCTCTTCCACTCCTTCTCCCGCTCCCGTTCTAACTCCAGCTCCCGAATCCGCTCCTCCAGCAGCACCAGCAGCACCAGCAGCAGCACCAGCAGCAGCACCTCAAACCTCCGTCTTCCTTCCCTCCAACACCTCCGCCCCTCTCGGTCAGTCCTCCTTCCCCTTCCTCTCTCCCTGCCCTTCGTCAAGCTCCAGCTTATCATCGTTTCTTGCTTCGCTTTTTCTTGGTCACCCCAGAAGATCTCCCAGACTCAGCGTTCGAACACACGCCTTCCGAGGTAGGAGCCGCTTATGCAGCTGCAACGGGGAGGGTCCAAGCGAACCAGGTTCTCAGGACAAGTGCGATGAGAGCGAAGGATGAGGGGGTCAAGGTTAAGCCTAGTTGGCCCAATGTACGTCGCACAAACGCGTCTTCTTTGCTCCTGAAACATCTTGAGGAGGTAGGGAGGGAAGGAGGGCGGGACAGGAAAGGAAGGCGAGCGAGATCGAAGCTCACCGAACCGTCCATCTCCTCGTCGTTTTGCTTTGCTGCAGACCAAAATCCGAATCAAGTTCTCAGACCGCACCCAGATCGAACGTTCCTTCCCTTCGGCTACTCCTCTGACGTCGGTGTACGAGTTTGTGAGGTCCTCGTTGGCGGAGAGCTCGAAGGAGGAAGGGTTCATGCTTTGTGAGCTCGACTCTCGCTTTCCTCACCCTTCCCCTCCCTCCCGCCACGCTTCCCTTCTACCCATGCTGACCGAGCTTCTACGTACGTGCATTTGTATGACAGACCAACCCCCACGAACCAACCTCCCCGAAAAACCTGTCAAATCGACCGTCAAACGAACGAGATACGACATCCCTCCTCCTCCTCCTCCCACTTCGCTCCTCGACCACGGGCTGGCTCCTAGCTCGGTTCTGCTCATCAGGTTCGAGAATGAGGATCTCAATGGTGTGTACCATTCTCCCCCCTTTCTTCATCAAAAGCTCCTCCTTCAGATCAGCTCACGCCATTCCCTGTTTCGTTCAACCTCCAGCCTCCGACAGACCAGCACCTCTCCTCCCTTCCCTCCTCTCCCACGCGACCGAACTCCCTCTGCCCGCTCCACCGAAGGAAACGGACGCCCCTGCTGCTGCTGCTGGACCCAGTGCGCCTGCGAAACCGGAAGGGAAGGCTGGAGGGAAGGTGCCGAAGTGGTTTAAGGGAGGGAGTGAGTTCTCGTTTTCGTTCTTTCTTTGCGTCCAGAGGGGTTTGACGCGTCGCTGGAGTTGAGCTGACCACCATCTTATCTTCGTCTTTGTGTTGGTGCAGAGAAATGATTCTAAACCCGAACGAGCAAGAGCTGCAGCTTCAACCATCGCCCGTCGTTCGTCGAACGGAACGATCTCATGATTTTCTCTTGTGCCCTTCTCTCTCGATCTTTCTCGAGCCAGAAAGTAAACCTCTTGCGAGTCTCCGACCATCTCTTTCCTGCTTCTCAACAACGAAATGAAAGCGCAAGATCTCAGTCAAACAACGCGTCCTCTTCCGGCTTCGCCCCTTCCAAACCCGTCGAGCTCGCGCTCGCCTCCCTCCCTCCTTTCCTTCCTCCAACCCTCTCCCTCCCATCCAATCATGCCAGAGCGCAAACCCCCATCTGTAAGTCCCCTCTCTCCTCCCATCCATCCACACGTCCAACCCCCTTCTCAACTACCACTAACCCTCCTGCTCGCTTTCCCCACGCCAGTCCTCCCAACGTCCTTCCTCCTCGCGCGAGATCATCGAACTCCCCTCCACAGACGACGAAGACGACTTCCCTGAGACGGCGGATCTGTTCGCGAAGTACTCTTCGTCCCAACAACCCGAAGCAGCACCCACCCCAGCGGCAGGAGGTTCAGGAGAAGTGGCTTCGCCTCAAGGAAGATTCCTCAACTTTCGATTTATACACCGGAGGATTATACGCCGATGTGCGTCTCATCTCATCACCTTGTCTTGAACACGCTCGTTCAATTGAGTCGAATTGAACGCGCCTCGCTAAATCCCGCTCCCTCCCCTCTCCTCCCTCCTCCCTTCCTCCCCCCTCGCTCAGGTTCAACCTCCTCCACCAACTCGGTGCCCCCCAGATCCATGGTCAACTTCTTCGCATGCTTCGAGACGAGCTCTACCTGGATCAGCCGGACCCGGTCTTGGAGGAGGGGAAAGAGCGCGATGGGAACGGAGATGTCTTTGAGTCGAGGCCGCTTTATGGTTCGTTTGGAACGCTTCCCTTTCTTCTTCCCCGACCCTTCTTGTTCGCGTGACTGAACTGATCTTCTCTCTTCTTTCGTCCTCGTTCTCTTCGTGAATATCGCTCCGCTCGTCGCCAGTCCTCAAAATCCTCCTCCTCCAACTACACCCCTCCCGCCCCCCTCCTTCCATCCTCGACCCTGTTCCCTTCAGTAATCCCACCCTCAAACTTCGTTCCCTCCCTACCCGAGGCGAACCTCAACCCACTTCGCTGGAGAACCCAAACCGAGCCGACCTCGAGCACCTCGCCCGCCTGTCCATCAGCTTGCTTCCCGCGTCGTTCAACCCGGGCAGGATGTCGAGAGGGGTGGCGGAGTTCTTGGGGTTCGCGACGGCTTGGGGACTGATGAGAGAGAGGGAGAAGTGGGAGGAAGGGGGGTGGGAGAGGGTTGGGAGGGATTGGGGGTTTTGAGAGGGGGCTGTTGAGCTGGGGAGGTGAGAAGGTGTTTTTGTGTTTCGTGGCTCGGTTCGTTGTTCGTCTAGTCTAAATATCCTATGTGTTCATCTTAGCTATGTCTTTCCCCCTTTTATACGTCGTGTGTTCGTTCGAGAGCGAAGGAAGAAGTTCGGAACGACGCGACTCGAGCTTGTCTCGACGCGTTCGACGACCCCATGCACCGTTTCTCCCGTCTTCCTCGAGTCTTCAACGCGCAAGAGGGAGCACCCGCTCTGCCTTGCCTGCCCGCAACGCATACCAAGAAAAACGAAACACATTTAGAAAGAAAGAAGAAGGAGAACCGAGACCTAGTAAACGAAGAGAGAGAGCGAGAGAGGATTCCAACAGTTTGACTACACACCCTTTTGAGGGGGAGACGAGACGAGAGAGAGGTTACGACCGGCAGCAGCGAAAGGAGGGGTGAGAGAAGGCAAGATATAAGAGAGCGAGTGGAGAGTTCGAGACCGAGCGAGGAGGAGGAGGTGAACGAACGAACTCGAAGGCAGGGAGGGGAGAAGCGTAAAATAAGATAGAGGGCCGACATGCTAGACGAAAAGAAGATGAAACAGAGAGAGGTAGGGTAAGGCTAAGCTAAGCTACATGATAGCAGGCTGACCGAACGTCTGCCTTCCTCCTCCTCCAGGTCCCTGCTGCTGCTGCTGTTGTTGCTGCTGCTGGTGCTGTTGCTGAGGTTGTTGCTGCTGCTGCTGCTGCTGCTGAGGATGAGGTTGCTGCTGCTGCTGCTGCTGGGAAGGATGTTGCTGTTGCTGTTGCTGGTTGGTGGACCGATCCTCGAGCGCCTCGTACGCGAGGTTGAAGTCCTTCTGCTCGACGCGAGCCCAGGTGGCGGGATCGAAGAAGATGTAGGTTCCTCGTTCGTAGGTGGCCGTCTTCTCGGTAGCTTCCGCTCGGGGATCCTTGGTGAGCCAGTAACCCATCTCCTTGTGCCACCGCCAGTGTCGAGTGTAGCTGAGGGAAGGGAAGGGAGGAAGTCAGCGAAACGCGAGACGGGACGAGCTCTTGAGGAGCCCTCAGCCAAGTAGCAGGATAATTAAAAGGTGAGACTGACAGTTCCTGAGCAGCGACATCTTGAAGAACGTCCCTCGGCGAAGCGTAGAAGATGAAGAAGAGCGTCTCCTCGGCGAAGAGGTTCATCTTGCCCTGAGCGTTGGCCGGTCGAACGTTGTAGCACGAGGGAGTGTGGAACTCCTCCTCGAGATGGACGCCTCGAGTGTTGGCTGGGTCCGCCCAAGGAGCGACGAGACTCGACGACAGAGGACTGAGAAAAGGAAGGGAAGGAAGTCGAAGGTCAGCTTTGGAGTTTCGCGACCTCTCCTCCTTCTTCGACGCGAGCTCGACTCGACCCTGAGCTCCTCCTCCCGAAAACCGAATCCACCTCGACTCCTCCACAAGTCCAAGCTAGATGTGAAGGTAGGACTCACTCGTTCCCTCCCATATCCACACCCAAGCTCATCAGATCCGTCCCAAACGACAGCATCCCCTTGTCCTCGTCCGCGTTCCGAATCGCGTGCAAGAAAGCCTGCAGTCCCCACTTATCCGCCGGACTCGACAGCACCTGCTGAGCTGGTACCGTCTGAGGAGGCAGGGGTCCACCCTCGTGGTGAAGAAGATGGTGCTGCTGCTGTTGGAGGTCCTGCGAAGGAGGAGGAGCGGTTCCGTTCGTCAGGTTGGGAGGAAACGCCGGCGCTCCCGTTGAGGAGGGAGGTTGACGAGTCGTCGAGGAAGGGGACGAGGGAGGGAGAGGAGCGGTTGTTGTTGAGGAGGGAGGGTTGGAGGAGGAGTTCGGAGGAGCGAGCTGAGGTGCTGGGAGGGAGTTGGAGGTGGGGTTTTGAGAAGGCCAGGCGGATTGAGCGGCGGCGAGTTTGGTTGCGTAGTTGGGGTTCTGGAGGAGATGGGAGAAGAGAGAGATGGTAAGCAACGCGATCGTGGAGACAAAGGGCGAGGTCGTGTCGAAGGGAAGGACGGGAAGGAGGAGATGAGGTCGCGAAAAAGCGAGCTCGTCGATCTCGAAACTCTCCCTTCCCTTCCCCATCCTTTCGTCCTCCCGAGCACCAGCTTCCAACGATTCGACCTCCACCCTCGCACGAGGCATCGTCTATTAGCTCCTAGACAACCATGAACCACCAACGACGAGCTCTCGCGAGATCCCGTCCGAAGTGAAAGAAAGGGAAGGGAAACGCGAAGACTCACCCTGGGATCTTCGCTCACTCCTCGGGCAAACTTCCCTCCGCCAACAACTCCCATACCCGTTCCAGTTCCGTTCCCCAGTCCTGCTCCTACTCCGTTCACCTGTCCAGCTCCACCAGCGGCCATGTCTCCTCCCAAGGCCGGGAAGTCGTCTGCACTGAAATCTCCTCTCGGTCCTCCTGCTCCTCCTCCTCCCAGCGGCTGGGGAGTGCTTCCGAGAGCGGCAGGGTTGCTGGCTTGGGAAGCGTAGGAATGAGGAGTTGGAGGAGCTGGGGGAGGTGGGAGAGCCTGGGAAGCTGTTCCTAAGGACGAGAGAGCTGGGAAGTCGAGAGGGTCGAGACCTGCTCCTCCAGGGTTGTTCCCTCCTCCTCCTGCTCCCTGAGCGTCCGACTGATGAGAGAAGAGGGATTGATGGGAGGGAGTAGCTGATGGTGGTCCTTGATGCTGCTGCTGGAGGGGATTCGAGGAGGATGAAGGAGGTTGTTGCTGCTGCTGTTGGGAGGAGAGCTGCTGCTGCTGCTGAGAGGCCATCTGCTGTTGCTGCTGATGGGAGGGAGGAGGAGGAGCGCCGAAGGGGAAGCCAGCTCCTCTAGTTGAGGAAGGGAAACCTGCTCCTGGAGTGACTGGAGCTGGTGTCCGAGGCCCTTGCTGTTGTTGAGGAAGGCCGAACTGCTGTTGCTGCTGCATCGGACGAGGAGGCATGTACTGGTAGGGAGGTCCTCCTCCTCCACCTCCTCCTCCGCGAGGGAAGCCCGCTAGAGCAGGAGGAGGAGCGAGCGCTGGGGGACGAGATGGGGGTGCTCCTATGGGATTCAAAGAAGACGACGAGATGGTAGTGAGAGAAGAAGGAGAGGGAGGACTGTCAGCTGATGAGAGAGGAAGGAGCGATGGAAGGAGCTAGAGTTCGAAGCTCATCCCTACACCTTCAAGAGATAGAGAAGAACGTACCTGGACGATTCATCGGTCCTAGAACGAGTTGGGAGTAGAGGGTAGAGAGGAGGAGCGGCGAGCTTTTGAGGGGAGAGAGGCTGAGGGAGCGAAGGCGAAGGAGAGGGAAGGAAGGGGGAGGGAGGTGAAGGGGCGGTCGATGGTCGAGGTCAAGAAACGCGGGCGGGAGGAGGATAAAGGAGATAAAATCTGTCAGAGAGGCTTCCTTAGACTCTCGAGGATGTGGAGGGGTGATTCAAACTAACGCTAAGGGGATTGAGGATGGATGGGCGATGGGAGAGAGGGTGAGGAGAGAAGGTCTCGCTCGACGAAAGCTCAAAGAGGAGGAGCGAAACGAGTCCATCCTGACAACCATCTTCTCAATCCGTCAAATCTTCAATCTTCAACTCAGCATGCATATCAAGCCTACTCAACCCTCCTCCAAACCTCTCCCAACGCTACCCCGAAATCAAGCACCAGATCCTTCGATTCTGCGACCCTTCGACGTTGGCCATCACTTCCCAAGTCTCCCTCTCCTTCCTCCAACTTTCCTCCCCCATCCTCTACCAAGATATCGAGATCGTCGGACTGGAGAACGTAGAGAAGCTCTTCTGCTCGAGAGTGAGTCCTTTCTACGCTAAGGTCAGGGGCAAGGGAGACGACATCGAGCTCACCTCTTTCTCTCTTCCCTCCCGCTCCTTCTTCCAGGGCGAGGAAGACGATGGGATCCTCGACCACGCCCACCTCCATCCCTACCTCAACCTCTTCCACATCCAAACCCTTACCATCACCGCAACAGAAGAAGCTTCAACAGGAGACAAAGAACTCAACCTCTCGGCCACCAGACTTCCTCCCATTCCTTCTTCGTCGCGGGCGTCGACCCCCTCCGTGTCCGTCGATCTCCTCGTCTTACGTCCCGTCGGAATCGGTATACGAGACGACGCAAAGGAGCTCGAACGATGGACCCGCATCTATGAGGTTCTGGACCCGAAAATGGTCCAACTCGTCGGTCAACGAAACTCGCTTTGGAACCCGCTCTTCAACTTCTACGGGTGCGGCTGGACCCACCTCGTCGAACTTCACATCGCCCACGCCACCTCTGCTCGAGACGACTGCTTCATCCACGCCTTCGAAGGGGCAGATCCCTCCCTCGTGGTCTTGGATCTTTCTTCGAGCTCAGGATCCGAGATGTCGGAGGATACCTTTCGAACCGAGATGGTGTACGAGATGCATCCCGAGGCGATGGAGACTGGAGTGGATGCATGGGTTGTTCGGGTGGGGTCGGAGAGGGAGAAGGGTCTGTTTAGGAAGCGGCTGAAGGCGTATTGGAAGCGGCAAGGCTTAACGGATTGGGAGGTGGAGCTGGATATGGAAAGGGTTCGGTTCGAGCTCGTTCCTTCAACTTTCTCCCTGGTTCAGTAGACAATAGGGTGAGTCAACCTTTCTCTGTCTTCTATCCCCTCCTTTTTGCTCCGTTGCTGAATTCCCCTCTCATCTTCACAGCTCCCGGCTCAGCTCGAACCTCGTCTCAAATCACGACGCGTCGGATCCCTCTCGTCTCGTTCGGCTCCGTTCGAAGGTCAGTGGCGACTAGCGCCCTCACTTGTAGCGTATCTTTTGTCTTCCCTCTGCAACGCTGACCCTCTCGACCTTTGTTTCTCACAGGAATTGTCTCCTCGGACCCTTCGATCTCCTCGCCTCGCGTCTGGTCTCCTGGACTCCCTCGTTTCCTCCTCTCTCTGCTTTCCTCCTCTTCGTGCTTTCCCGATATGCCATACGCTCTCTTTCTATCTTTCAGACTTCGCTACATCCTTTTGCCTCCTCCCTCCTCGCTCGAACTCCTCTACGAAGCTGTCATCCCCTTCGCTTTCCCATCTTCTTTCGCTCCCCGTCCTCGCTCCCTTCCCTCCATGCTTTCTCTCATCATCTAGCCACACCTTCCTCTTCTTACATAGCGACCGTACCACGTATCCATTCGCTTCTCGTTTCGAACGTCCTATCAGCTTCCCTCTCCCTTCGTCAAGTTAGAACGTCGGACAGGAGAAGCACGAGCTTCGACGGTGCTAGGATGGCCAACCGCCAGGCTATTCATCGATTCTGAGAGCAGAGGAGACGTTCGGATAACACTCGAGACGAGTCAACCCCCTGCCAGAAGAGAGTCAGAGGTCCTCGGACCCAAACTCAACCTCGACCAAGGGAAGGGAGGGATTCGAGGAACGTCGCTTCGACTCTCCTTCGACCACGACCGCGAAGGATGGGAGATTCCTCAGAAGACGAAGACATCCCTGTGAGCTTATTTCCTTCAACTCGGTTCTCGTACGAGTGCTGATCTCGTGATTGCTTCTTTGTGGTAGCGTGCGAGGAAGAGAGTTCGACGACGAGGTGAGCTCGACTCGTTTCCTTCGAGGCGGAGGAGATCCTCTCCCCTCTCGCTTCCTCTGACTCGTCTTCCACTCTTTTGGTCGTACAGAGAACACTGCAGTAAGACTCGCATCGAAAGACCGAGGAGGAGATTCTCAGATTGGCCAGAAGGGAGGAGGGGGGAGAGGTGGAGCTGAAGCTGGAGGAGTGTCGAAGGAGGTGAGCTCGACCCTTTCCCTCCCTCCCTTTCCCTCTTCCCCTCTATGGTCCTTACTCGTTCTTTTCTCGTTTCTTGTACCTCCAGAACAAGAACCAACCTCAAGCGGCTCCTGGAACTACCGCTCCCATCCAGAACGCCTCAACGAACACCCTCCAAAGAAGACCAGGAGTTCGAGCTCCTCCTCCCCTCCCTCGACCCGCTGCTCCCTCTCCACTTCCCTCTCCTCCATCCCCGCCTTCATCTCACGCCAAACCCAAGTCCAAGCCCACGAACACCAAGCAATCAGTCAACAACTCCCTCCCAAAACCTCGCACCTCTCGTGCAGCAGCTCCTCCTCCTCCCAGACCAGTCACTCCATCACACCCTCCTCCTCCTCCTCAACCAGCACCCGGCCCTCCAGGAACCGTCTCCGCCTTCCTCTCCAGCTCTCCTCCTCCCAACCTCTCCTCCTCCTCCGCTCGAAAAAGGAAACAACCCAAACCCAAGCCCAAATCCTACGCGACCAAACCGCATCCCGTCCCTGTTCGACCGGCTCGAGGACCGTCGTTCTCGGACGCGGACGAGGAGGACGAGCGACGCGAGGAAGCAGCGATCGCTCATCTTCCTCCTACGAGGAACGGAGCTGAGCAGAGGGAGGATATCGTGAACGAGGGAGCTGAGAAGAAGTTTAGGAAGGGGGTGCTGGGAGCGAACAAGAGAGGGAGGAAGAGGGAGGAGAAGATGAAACTCGAGGATGATGGGAGAGGAGGAGAGAACGAGTGTCCGAGGTTGAAGCTTGATGATGGGAGACGAAGGCGAGCTCATTTTCCTCCTCATCTGCTCGCTGAAGTCACGATCGAAGGAGTTGACGTATCGATTCGCCTCGCATCAGTCCGCAACTCCACTTCGCGAACCCTCGACCTTCCAAACGACCTCGCGTCCACGCCGCTCCCTCCTTCCCAACCGCTCGCTCCATCCTCAGACCATCGACCTCCAAACGAGCCAACGACACAGTCTCCTCACCTCCCAAAATGCAGACACTCTCGACCATCACCGCTCTCGCATTGACTCTCCAGCTGCCCGAAGGATTCACGATCGACCTTCTCGACGGTCGACGAGGGATCAAGAGGAAGAGAGGAGGAGCTTCGACGCTTCCGACTGCGAAGAGCAGCGCGAAGCTGGTAGTTGTGGGAGCTTCAAACGGTCAGGGAGCTGCGGCTCAGAAGAAGAAGACGAAGAAGGGGAGGAAGGGCGTTCCTCAGCTTGAGATGATGGAGCTCGAGGATGGGTGAGTGTATGCGTTTCTTTTCGCTTGCGTCGAACTCGAAGCTGACTCGCTCGTTTCGGTACCTTCTTTACAGACCTCTCACGCCGCCTCCCGAGAAGGAAGATCGATTCGAAGATCGTCTCAAGAAGAGGAAGAAGGAGAAGGACAAGTCGAGGAGTCGACGCGACCCTCTCCCACCCCTCGCCGCTCCTCCACCTCGAAACAACGCTGTTCGACAGACCGTTCCTCTTCCTCCTCGACCCAAGTCAGTATCATTCCTTCTTCTACCCGTGTGTTCAAAGCCGGTGGACTGATCCTCTCCGCTCCCGCCTCGTTCCTGATCCAGAGCCTACCCAACTCCTCCCATCGCGTCGGATTCCATCTCTCCAGTCGACAACGCTCAGGTCCACCCTCCTGCTCGACGACGACAACCTTCCGACTCCATTGAATCCTTCCCGTCCCTCCCATCGAACCCTATCAAGCAGAAGAAGGTCAAGAAGGCAGTCGTGGGAAAGCCGACGGAGCTCCCTCTCGAAGTCGTCAACTCCTCGAGCGGAACCAACGCGTCTCGAGCGTGGGATGGGAAGCAGAAGAAGAAGGCTTTGAGCTTGCATGCCGTTGAGGGAGGAGAGTGGATGGACGAGGAGGAGATGGGAGAGAACGGAGCTGGAGGAGACGCGTTCGTCGAAGCACTTGGATTCGACGAAAATCGACATCAGGACGAGGACGAGGACGAGGACGAGTACGGCGCCTACCTCGACGACGATTCGTTCTTCGCTGGAGTCGACATGGACTTCGATGGGGATCTTCAACAGGAGCAGCAGCAGCAACCCGTCGTCAACAGAGACGACGCTCAAGAAGCGAACGGACTCCAAGACGTCTCCTCGCCTCTCGACGGTCCCATCTCGTCTCCCTCGAACGGTCCTCTCAAGAAGGGAAGAAACGTCGCCGTCTCCGAACGTCCTCGAACTCGACCAGAAAGTGGAAAGGTCCTCTTCCCGATGGATCAGGTCATGGACAAGATCAGCTCGTCGCTCGCGAGGAACGTGGCCGTCGAGGAGGAGATCGAGGAGTCGTCGAGGGAGGTATCGATGGAAGAGGCCATCCCGGACTCGAGATCATCGTCGGTTCGAGCTGGGAAGCAGAAGGAGAAGGAGGAGGAGAGCCAGCAGGAGAAGCAGGAGACAGTCGTTCCTTCGGTCGCCCAGAACCCACCTTCGGATCGCCGCTCGTCTCTTCGATCCTCAACCTCAGCAGCATCAGCATCAGCGTCAATGAGCAAGATCGTCTCCACGAAGGGGAAGTGGAACTCCAAGGACGTCGTCGCAAAGGTCGCTCGTCCTGTTTCCAGAGGAAGGTCGAGCAGGAGGATCGTGGATCGAGAGCCGTCGGATACCTACGTCCCAGCAACACCTTCTCCTCCCCGCTCTCCCGCCTATCGCATCCCATCTCCTCCACCTCTCGAGAAGGCTCTTCAACCTACCAACCCGTCAAACCAGCCCAAACCTCCCGCCGTCGACGCGTCGCCCGCAGAAGCAGGTCCCTCCGAACCAGCTCGACTCCCAGCCTCCTCAGTCGTCGCGTCGAACAAGGCTTCTCCTCTTCCTCTCCTTCCTCAGGCAGAAGCTCCCAAATGCTTCGTCGATCGAACTCTCTCTATCACCAACCGAACCTTCTCGATCTCCTCTGTCCAACCCCATCGAGGCTCGTCGGCGCCTCTCCCTCCAGGCATGAGCAAGGACGACTTCGAGTTCGTGACCGGGACGGTCAGTTTGACGCGAAGACGAGGAGGAAGTGGGCAGGTGCTCAAGTCGTCGTTGAGGAAGGGACCTCCCGTTTCGACTGGACCGAGGAGACGACAAAGGACGGTCTCGTTTGCTGCAGCTCCTCTTCCCTCTCCGGTAAAGCACAACCTCGCTCCTCAGTCGGCGCCAGCTCCTCTCCTATTTCGACAAGCACCTCCATCGGCACCTCCTTTTCGTCCTCCTCCTCCCCCGCCGGCACCAGCACCTCAGCAGGAAGAACAGCAGCGAACGCCGGTCAAGCGAATCACGTCGCTCTCTCAGTTGGGTGAGTATCGTCTCTTTTCCTTCCCTCGCTCGCTCACTCCACTTCCTCTACTTCTCACCCACGGCTTCTTCGACTCGTCCTCTCCTCAACTGGAGGAGCTCCGATCCCTGACCCTTCGTTCCTCCTCCTCGTGCGAGTGTGGTCGAGAACAGCCCTCCCTTCCTTCATCCCTGCAACCGCTACTCCTCCCTCCGTCGCCAAACGATCTCCCTCGTCCTCGTCGCTCGCTAGGAAAGGATCTCATCGTCTTTCGGAAATCCTCGTTCCAGCTTCCTCCCTCTCCCCTTACTTCGGACCCAAACCCAAGCAGCAACGCGTCGACGTCGTCGCGGGAGGATCGAAGTCCAACCCAACCGCCTCCTCTTCCTCTCCCTCTTCTCCTGCTACCAATCCACTTCCTCCTCCTCCTCCTCTTCGATCGAACTCCTCGTCGGCATCGAGATTGAACCCAGCCGCGGTCATATCGTTCCCAAGGACGAAAGCGAGCACCCAGCCATCGAAACCCTCAGGACTTCGTTCTTCGTCTCCCGCTCTTCCCTCGTCGCCGCTCGGAGGAGGGCCCTCTTCCACTTCTCGAACTTCACCTCGATTCGTCGCTGCTCCCACGACCATTAGGAACGCTCCTCGAACCGTTCCAGCCTCGACGTCGTCCAACGATCAGGTCGCTTCAGGATCGAACGCGAACGGAGGATCAGCTCGTGCTTCTCAGAGCGATGGTGTTGGAACAGTCGGAGGATGGAGAGGAGGAAGTGCGAAAGGGAGCAGCTCGACGGTGGCTGCTGGGGAGCGAGGGGACGGGGAAGCTGAGGAGGAGGAGCAGTGGGAGCCGTACTCGCAAGACGACTTCTTCCAAGACGTTGTCGAGCCGTCGTCGAGAGTTCGTGGTCGAGCTGTTGTTGGAGTTGGGCGAGGAGGCGGTGCTGGTGTTGATGCTGGTGTTAGTGGTAGCGGTAGCAGTAAGAGGCCGTTGGGGAGGAGTAAGAGAGTTGGTTGACGGGGAACGACGCGTCTCACGAGCTTTTGCATTTTTCGATTTCTTACTCTTTCTCTTGTTCCTTCTTGCACAGTTTTGATGATCAGCACATTTTTTGAATCAGCTCTCTAGTCGAAGCTCTCAACCTTTCGTGATGTAGAACGGAGCTGGCTGCTGAGCTCAAGACGAACGAGGACGACTTTTCCCCGACGCGTCTTCTTCGGCCGAGTCACTCGCTCCTCGACCTGCAGGCTTTCCGTCAGGTGATCATTGCGTGTGCTATCCCGTCTCTACATACAACCTCCCCAGTCTCGGAGAAGCCCGGCGCTCAGCGGAAACGACGAGCTCGCTGAGGAGGGGCTTGATTCAATGGTGCGAGAGGTCGGCGCGTTTTCTATACTCCTTCGCCTTCTAGAATTTCTGCGACTCCAAAAAGTTTCCGGAGATTCGGGGACAACCGCCCCCCAAACCTCAGCTTTTTAGATCTCCCAAATTCGTTCTGTGGCAGGAGAGAGAGGCAGCGAGAGACGAGCAAAAGAAATCAAGCGAAATTCGTCGAGATACTCGCTGTTTTCGCTGCCCGATGCCTCGTCGCGAAGGGCAGCTACGACAGTTTTGCAGCTCAGGAAGTCGTAGAGCGAAGCTGGAGCTTTTCAGAAATGCCACAACCTCGGCGAAGAAAAACCTGGTCCCTTCGGAACCCGACCTCGAAGGGACCTCTCAAGGGGGGGGGGAGGGTTCTCGACACATTGACCCAAGCCCCTCCTCGCAAGCTCGTCGGCTCGCTCGTCGATCGTGATTGCAAAAGAGGCAGGGGGTCAATCGAGACTGCAACCTCCCCACGAGGGGAAGCTCTTGGAGGGAGGAAGAGGCTGCTCTTGAACGGGGACGCCTTCTCCGCCCGCTGTGTCCCTCTTTCCTCCCTCGCTCTCTTTCCCTGTTCCTTCCTCCCTCCGATGTGCTAGCTCTCATTCGATCACCACCCTCGTTTTTTTGGCCTTTAGACCCATTCTCGTGGCCTGACGTTTTTCATCGCTCTCCCTCGCTCGCTCGTTCCACGACGACTCGATCTCGCTCGACGCGTCCTTGTTCTCTCGATCGTTGTTTTTGCTTGGCTTTTTGATCGTGTAGGCACGAGCTTCTCAGTGGAAGTTCAGGAGTTGAGCTTCCCTCGACTCATCTCGACTGAAGAGGGAAGGAACAAAGAGCGAGAGCGAGAGAAACTCCGTCGACGTGAAAAAGAGGTGAGTCGCGCGCGACCTGTCCTGTCTCTCCTCGTCCGAATTTCCTTTCTTCCTAAAAGCCACCGATCTCAGGAACCGAGGAGGAAGATGAAGGACGCGTGCAAGACGGGAATGAGATGAGCAGCAAAGGAGGGAAGGAAGAAAGTCGACTGTTTTGGGTTGATCGTTCGCTCGAGCCTCGCGTGCTTTCGACCGAAGCATATTTTCACGCTGCTCCTCTCGTTTCTCTGAGCTGGCCCCTTTTCCTTCGCGGACGGCGGAGGGGGAAGGAGATGTTTGACCACATCTCGCGGCTCTCCTCTCTGATTTTCGAGATCAAAAGCCTTGAGATGGAAGCAAAGGAAGGCGAGAGCAAAGGGGGAGGGAGGGGGAGGAGAGAAGGCGTTCGACCTTTTCCTTTGACCTGCAACGCCCAACAACCTCTCCCCACCTCATCGCTCTTTCTTTGCTCGTATAACGACTTCAGCGGCCCCCTTCTTCTTCTCCTCAAGATCCGGATCTTCCCTTCTTTCTTCCCTTCTTCGCCTTCTCTCTCTCGTTGAATGAGCAGACATCAAAACGGCAATGCGTCCAACATGGCTTCCAGAGGTGAGAGAACGCCCTCTCCCATCTCCTCGCTTTCTTCCCTGACTCTTCCTTGTACACATCTATGTAGTGAATCATCGTATCACTGTCCTAGGAGACGGAGGAGTCGGAAAGACTGCTCTCGTGGTTCAGTTCACCATGTCCCAGTTCGTCGAGGTCAGTTCGCCCTTCCTTCCCTTCTCTCACCTCTTCTCTTTATCACCCGCTCTCGGCCGCTTCTATACATACATCTCGGAAGCAAAGTACTGACGCTCTCTTCCCTTCTCTTGCAGACGTACGATCCAGTGCGTTCTAAACCTTCCCTTTCACGAAGAGATCCATCGCTCGCTCTCTGCTCTCGATCCTCCTCGCCCTTCTCCCTCCCTCCTCTCGGTCCCTTCTCTCGTCGTCTGACCGCCGTTCTCTCGCTTCTTCGCCCACTTTCATCAGACGATTGAGGACTGCTATCGAAGGTTATGGGTCGTCGATGACCAGGCTTGTCTTCTGGAGGTGTTGGATACTGCTGGACAAGGTGAGCTAGCGTTTGTTTCACCCTCGCTCGTTCTCGCCTTCTCGCTGTCCTCTCTTTTCTGGTCGCACTGCAACGATCGTCAGAGCTAGAGAGCTCACGCCTTTCCCTCTTCGCTGATACCACAGAGGAGTACACAGCCCTTCGGAATCAATGGATCAAGTGAGTCTCTCTTTCTCCGCTTACGCGAAGCTCAACAGGAAGGGAACGAGAGGGTAACGAGAGAGAGGGCGAGCAGGTCTCGTCCGAACGAGACGTGCGGCTGACCCAACTCTCTGCTTGCTTCTTCACTTCTTGCAGAGACGGAGAGGGATTCATTCTCGTCTACTCGATAGCTTCCTCAGCATGTACGTTCTATCCCTTCGTTCCAAACGCTGCTTCGTCGAGCTTCCGACCTTCAAACTCTCCTCCCCCTCCTTCCCTTCCGTCGAGCTCAAAACTCAAGCCGCCCTTCCGACTTTCCCTCCTCTCCTGCTGACCTACCTTAATTCCTTGGTCCCTGACAGCCTTCAGTCGGATACCAGACATCTTCGACCGAGTTCTGGATACGAAACGAATGCAGGGAGAGGATCGTCCACCCATCATCATCGTCGGAAACAAGTGCGACCGTGGGCAGACCGATCGAGAAGTGTCGGTCGACAGTGGTCGACAACAAGCCTTCGATCTTGGAGCAGATGCTTTCTTTGAGGTCCGTACTCGTCTCTGTGCTTTCCTCGTTTGGGCTCTTGGCGTTGTTGGATAGCTGTTACTCTGGGAGGTCGAAGAGAGCTCGACAAACGCGAGCTGACCGATTCCTTCCCTCCGACCTCACCTCCCTCCCTCTCACCCTCAATCTCTTCGTCCAACCCACCCCTTCCTCGACCTCCCAGGTCTCAGCACGAACCAACTACGGAGTGGAGAACGCGTTCAGGTCGTTAGTTCGTCTGATGTCGGATCGCAAGAACGGATCGCCTCCGAACACGTCGAACGGATCCGCCAACGGGAACGGAGGAGCCATGAAGGAGTACGGAGGAGGAGGAGGGAACTCGAGTCTGGGTGGAGGGAGTGGAGGAGGTGGAGGTGGTCAGCGTCGGAAGAAGAAGAAGAGAAACTGTGTGATTCTGTAGGGAACGGAAGGACAAAAAGGACGGACGTCGTGTTTTGCGCGTCGCTCTCTCTCTCCCATCATCTACCCTCCAACCCATTCCATCTCGCTCCTCCCCCTCCACTTTATTATAGCAACGAGACCCCTGTCGACGATCTTCTTCTTGCCCTCTTTCTCTCTCTTACCTTTGTAGCATCTCTTGACGACTCTCCTCTCTCCTCTTCTTCTTCTTTTTGGGCCACCTCTCTCTTTTCTCTCTCCATCTTGGATTCCGTTTCTTCCTTTTTCACCTCCCTCTAGACCTTTGCGACAGCTCTCTTGACACCCACCTCTATCTCGTTTTGACGTCTCTCCTACTTTATGCTCACGCCTTCATGACTCTCGACTCCCCTCCTTCGCGTCTCGCCTCGTCTTCTCCCCGCCTCTTTTTTCTTCGATTCTTCGCTCTCGTTGATTTTTTGAAACGGTACCTAGCTGGACACGAGGGTACTCGCTACCCTTCGTCGTTCATGCTCACGCCAAAGTAACCTATAGCCACCCGATTTTATGGACGACGTGAACCTGTCTCTGTCGACGCTGCGAGCCTCTCTCGCCTCTTGTTCGACCAATTTTGAGTCCCCTTCTTGTCCCCCAACTAGGTCAGTCCCTCCTTCCCCCCTCCCCTCCTCTCCTCCTCTCTTCCCTCTCCCTCCGCTGACTCTCTCTCTCTCTGTATGCAGTCACCGCTGTCCCCCCTCGCACAAGTCGCTAGCTTCCTTCCCCCTCTTCTAAACTAACAGCAAAAATGGACTCTAAGGGAGAATTCGAGAAGACCGGAGCCGCTGGAGGACCCAAGTTCCACAAGATCAGGATCGTGAGTTCACCCATCCCCTCCTTCTTCACTGCTATACACTCGAGAAGCTGACCTCCGTAAACATATTTTCTTCGCTCGCAGACCCTCACTTCGAGGAACGTCAAGAACCTTGAGAAGTGTACGTTCACCTCCTTCATCCCCTTCCCTTTTTTTGACCTTCGTTCGTTCGAGCTCACCTCCTTCCCTTCTCCTTTTCTTCCTTTCAGTCTCCAACGATCTCATCAACCGAGCCAAGGACAAGGATCTCCGAGTCAAGGGACCCATCAGGATGCCCACTAAGGTCCTCAAGATCACCACCAGGAAGACGTGCGTTCCCTCTTCTCACCCTCGCTCCTTCTCTCTTCCTCCCTCCTTCCATCCCTTCCACCATCATCCACCGCCCTCCTTCGCCTCGCCCTCGCTTCTTCCGCGCGAGCAGAGAGCTGACTCCTCTCTTCCTCTTCCACCTCGTTTGAATGTTTTTGGTATCCTACAGCCCCTGTGGAGAGGGATCCAAGACCTGGGACCGATTCGAGATGAAGATCCACAAGAGGCTCATTGACTTGAACTCCTCTTCCGAGATCGTTAAGCAGATCGTGCGTCCTCCCTCCTCTCCCTATTTCCTTCCTTTTCTTCTCACCTTCTCGCAGAAACTAACCACGCCCCACCCATGTTGCTCGTTCCAAACAGACCTCCATCTCTCTCGAGCCCGGAGTCGAGGTCGAGGTGAGCTTTCGTTTCCTCCTTCTCCTCCCTCCTCCCTTCCTCTCCCTCGTTCCTTCGTCGTCGACTTCGAGCTGACCACCGTTCGCTTCTCCCTTTGCTCGCCTTCGTCCCTCAGGTCACCATCGCCAACTAGATTTGGTGTTGACGCCCTCCTTCGATTTGCTACTTCACCTGGGACGGAAACTCGATGCGAATCTTGTTTCTTCTCGCTTTCACCCACGCGGTTCTTCGACTCGGAGAGACTGTGTGTGTGTGTACGGATGGCCGAGTGAGCGAAAGGGTACGAGAACGTGGCTGGAGGTCACTGGGCAGGCTGTGGAGGAGAGCGAGAGCAAGGGAGGGAGCGACGGCGAGCGACGTTCGAGCTCACCCTCCTTCCTCCCCCTCGTGAGTCTAGCGACTGGCGAGCGATCGAGGCGGCGCTTCTCCAAGCCCGGAGGTGATGCGGCCGTGCGTGTCAGATAGAAAACAAGCAAGAAAGGAGTCGCGTTGCGGTTCGAGCGCGGCAGCTCGAACCTCGACCTCGCTCGTTCTCCTCGTCCGTCACTGAGGGGAGACCGAAGGTCCGTAGGAGTGGACATCATTGCCTGATTGCTCGCTTGAGTTGTCTAAAGGCGAAGAGCAGACGTCGTACCGAGGAGGGTACGAAGGAAGAGAACAGGAACGAAGGTGAACGAACGACGACTTTCGTTCTTTCCGAGAGCAAAGAGTGAGATCATGGTAGCGAGCAAGTATCGAACTAGGTAGGAAGCAAAGGTACGGTCGTGAAGCGGTCGCAGGCAGGCGAGGAGCGTCGTGTGGTCGTGGAGTGGACGCGAGAGGCGAGGGACGGTGAGTTGACGTGTGACGAGTGTGGGTTTCTGTGGGAACGAACGATGAGAAGGAGTCAGTATATGTAGAAGTGTATGGAGCTGAGTCTGTTGAGCTCGAGGGACACCAAAGGACAGGTAGACTCACGGTCTGAAAGAAGATAAGAAGAAGGAACGACTGGACGCGTCGTTCTCCGAGTCGGCGAGAGAGATCTGATCTGTTTCCAGCCGAGGGGGAGGAAGAAAGTTGGTCCAAGGATTAAGATGTAGGACTAGAGACAGATAGATCAGAAAAGAGTCGGCTCACCTCGAAACCCAACGAGATCTCACGCGACGACCTCGAGTCGAACTCGTTGTTGAGCCTTCTCGACCTCGGCATCGTCCAACCCTTCCTGCCTCCAGCATTCCTCCAACTGCTCTCCAAACCGAACTTTCTCGCTCTCCAATCCAAAACGAACAACCCAGCCCTTCACATCCTTCGTCATGGCCTCGGGATGCAGCTCCCACAGCGTCTCGCTGAAAAGGACCTCTCCCCAACGGGACTCGAACGCGAGATCGAAGACCACAACGGGGTGGATCTCGGAAGAGAAATAGAGGGAGAGGAGGTTTTCGTGTCCAAAGGTAGCGTTGGTGATCTGCATTTCGACGAGGCGGTCCCAAAGAACGATGGTCTCCGGGTCGAAGAGAGGGATGCGCGGCGAGGTCGGTGTACCGAAGATATGGGCGAACTTCGGGTTCAAGAACGCGTAGATATCTGACCATCGACGGAACTCGGATTTGTTGTCTCCTGGGTCGACTCCGATGGGGCGTAGGAGGAGGTGTTCGACCGGTAGGGTAGGAGGAAAGAACGTGGCGAAGGAGGGAATGAGGGGTGGGTCCGCCGGGATGCGTGAGAACCAGAGGTCAAGTTCACCGTCTCCTTTCGCCATTTCTGCTGTTGCGATGATGGTGAGGTTTCGTACTTGGACGAGGTTGAGGTAAGGATGGAGTTGAGGTAGGTCGAGTACCCCGTCGTCGACGTCGTCGCCCTGTGACGAAGGAGGAGGGAGAGAGAGAAAGAGGTGAGCTCGCTCGCTGTCCGCAACAAGACCTCCCTCTTCCCTCAACTGACAGAGATCGAACTCACCCTAGAGCAGAACAACTTCTCGATCTTATCGAGTCCCACGATCTCGATATCCTGATAGAGGATTGGGGAGGAGAGTTCGAGGAAGGCGAAGGAGACTCGGGAGGTCGTTGCGAGTGTTGAGGGATCGCAAAAGCGAAGGATGTAATGCTTGAGCTCGAGAGGAAGATGAGGGAGGGGAGCTGAAGGAGCTGAGAGTGGTAGAGTGGACATCTTGAGAGTGTGAGAAGAGTAGGAAGATGGTCTGGGATTCGATGATGGTCGTGAGGGAGGAAGCGACCCTCCTTGACTTTCAAGCTCGCCTGTCTCGCGTCGACTGTTGGACTTTCACCCGCCACCTTCCCCCCAAACTGTTCTCTTCCCTGAGATCTGTAGTCGTCCTCAGGAGCCGAGGCAGGATACACTCTCAAAACCGTCAAATCTTTGGCGCCAGGCTTCTCTCAACGACCACGAACACCACCTCCAGCTTCCGCGCCCTCAGCTCCCTCCCTCCTCCTCCTCCCTTCCCTCTTTCTAGAGCTCCGATCAGCTGGAACATGGAGCCCGTTCTCCCTCATCTCGCGTCCCTCAGCGAGAGGCAGCATCAGGGTTCGTTCACTGGAAGAGTAGCAGACGCAGAGGTTGGAGGAAGCAGGAGCTAAGGAAGGGAAACGAACCGTCAAGCTGACCTCCTCGATCCTCCTCCCTCCCTTCCCAATGCCCTTCTTTCGCCCGCCTTCCCCTCTTTATCACCTCTTATTTCCTCAGCTGTGACCTCAGATCCCTCCATACCCCTTCAGATTCTCGCTGGTCCAGGTTCAGGTCAGTCTGCTTCCTCGTCGATCCAGCGGAGGAGCTGCCTCCAAAACACGAAGCTCACCTCACTCCTCCCTCCCTCCTCTCCCTTCAGGCAAGACTCGAGTCCTCACCAGTCGAATCGTCCACATCATCGAGCATCACGGAATCCTACCTAACGAGATCTGCGCCGTCACTTTCACCAACAAATCTGCAACAGAGATGAAGGTTCGACTCACAGCGAGTATCGGTTCTGAACGAACGTCGAAGCTCATCCTTGGTTCGTTGACCTCTCAGCTCTCTCTCTCCACGTCCCTTCATCTCTCAAACTCACCCTACTTTGATCCTACAGGAACCTTCCACGCGACCTGTGTTCGCTACCTCCGTCGCTACGCCTCTCACATCGGTCTCCCCAACAACTTCACAGTCCAAGATCAGTCCGACGGCCAGAAACTCATCAAGTCCATCCTCGCCTCCTTCTCCGACGTCCTCGACTCGCTGGAGAACAAGCTGGACGCGAAGAGCGTGCTGGACATGATCGGGAAGGCCAAGTCGCTAGGGGAGACTCCGATGTCGATGGCGAGCGAGGCAAAGACGGAGAGGAACCCCGTCAAGTTGATGGTCTCGAGGGTGAGTTGTTGTTTCGCGTCGTCGTTTGTCGCGTTTCCTCTCCAGAAATGTGAAATGTGGACTCGTCCACTGACAGCCCGACGTCTCTTCGTTCGATGCAGATCTACTCCGAGTATGAGTCGAAGATGAAGGCGGCGGACGCGTTGGACTTTGAGGATCTGCTGTTGAGAGGTGCTGAGCTGTTCAAGCAGGAGCCGTGGATTCTCAAGCCGATTAAGCATATCTTCGTTGACGAGTTTCAGGTGAGCGTGTCTGTCGAATTCATCCTCCTTTGCGAAAGCTCATCTAATCCCTCTTCTTTCGTCCAACAGGACACGAACGTGACTCAATACGGTCTGCTCAAGTTCGTCCTTCTCGTTCTTTCCAGTCGCGTCTCCCGAGTCAAAGCTCTCGGCTGATCTCTTCACCTTCCCCTCCTACTCAGGCTCTTTGCAAAGGCTTCTGGATGCGTCACCATCGTTGGAGACCCTGATCAGAGTATCTACGGTTGGAGGAATGCGGGTCAGTCTCGTCGCTCGTTTTGTCTTCGTCGCGTCCTATCTGACCCGCCCGCTCTCTGCCGTTCTTCTCTCAGACATCGAGAACCTCAGTCACATGGTTCGAGACTTCCCCAAGACCAAGGTCATCCTTCTCGAGGACAACTTCCGTTCGACTGGCGCGATCCTCGCTGCTTCTTACGCCATCATCTCGCAAGGTTCATTCCTTCTTCCCATCCTCCCGCCCTCGTCTTGCTCCGCTCTCGCTCATCTCTCGTCCCTCGTCCTTTCTCTCCATCTCTCTCCATCAGACAAAACCCGACACGCCAAAGGTCTCATCCCCTTCCACACCTCAGGCTCTCCCGTCGTCCTCAAACGATGTGCGACCGCGGAAACGGAGGCGACCCTCATCGCCAGCGAGATCAAGAGGGTGAAGATCTGCACTGGGTTGGAGTGGAGTGATTTTGCTGTCCTTCGTGAGTTCGAGATCGCCTGCTTCGAACCCACTCTCTCTCGAAGCAGAGGGCCTGACTTCGATTCTCGTCGCGTCGAAACACAGTGCGATACGGAGCTCTCAGTCGACCGATCGAGCAGGCCTTCCAACGTGCGGGGATCCCGAACAGGATGGCTGCTGGACATAAGGTGCGCCTGACTCCTTTATCTCTTACTCGCCTGGAGAGAACTGACCTCCTCTCGTCTCGTCTCTCGTCCCCAGTTCTTTGACCGTGTCGAGATCAAGACCGTGCTCGGATACCTTCAGCTCGCTGACAACCCCAACTTCTCAGTATGTTCAAGCCGCTCTCGGGTCCTCGCCTTCGACTGAAACTGACTTCCTCTCCTCTCTTCGCCAGCCTGCCTTCGCTCGAGTCGTCAACATCCCGAAACGAGGAATCGGAGAGAAGGTTCGTTCTCGTTCCTTCCCTCTTTGCCTTCGAGTCCGAGCTGATGGGTGTTGCTTTACTTCGTTCTCAGACCCTCGAGAGCATCGTCTCCTCCGCTCAGGCCGCGAACGTCAGTCCGATCACGCTGTCGCGTCGAGGAAAGTGCACCGTCAAGATCTCGACCACCGCCCGGAGCTCGCTGGATCAATTCCTCAAGGTCGTGGACAAGTTGAAAGAGCTTGCTGATGAGGTACGTAGACGTCTCCGTCTGCCTGTGGTTTTGGGAAGAGATGGAAAGAGACGCGAGCTGACTTTGCTCTGGTTCTGGACGCGCTTCAGGGAAAGACCGTCGGCGAACTGATCCAGGTTCTCCTCAAGGAAGTCGACTTCGAAAAGCACTGGAAGGACGACAAGTGGGAGGATCGTCTAGAGAACATCATGGAGCTGGTACGTCCTCCTTTCTTCCTTTCGTCTCGACTCGACTCGCTCTCATCCTCTCGTCCGTTCTGACACGCTCGCGTCTGCTCTCCGTTTCTTCCCAGGTCAATTACTCAGCTATCGTATCCAGCAACGCTGAATCTCAAGCTGCTCTCTCCTTGGCCGACGATCTCGACGACTCGGAGGAGCTGAGGGAGATCCCGCCTCCGTGAGTTCTTCTCCCTTTCTTCAACAACCCTCCGCGTGTTTCTTGTTGGCTGACTTCTCCTCCTTCGCAGATCTACTCCACTGAGAGTGTTCCTCGAAGCTTCGATGCTCTCCACCGATATGACGACTCACGAGGAGGAAGCCAACGTGCCGGTTCGTCCGAGTTTTCTCGACACTCGCGCGTCGCTTTGATCTCGCTCGCTGACCTCTCCCCTCCTGATATCGACGCTCTTTCGCCTCTTCAGAAAGTTGTCATCTCTACTGTTCACGCTGCTAAAGGTCTCGAGTGGCCCGTCGTCTTCGTCCCTGCCGGTGAGTCGCGTCGACGAACGACCGAGGCTTTTCGTTGTCTGACTTCGTTCCCTTTCGATCTCGTCTTGCAGTGGAAGCCGGAATCTATCCTTTCTATCGATGCGAGGAGGAGAAGGAGCAGATGGAAGAACGGTGAGTCGACCTGCCTTCTTCGTTCCTTCGATTAACGCGTCGAGCTGATCCTTGCTTCGTTTTCACAGGCGCCTTCTCTACGTCGCCATGACTCGAGCTCAGGCTCTCCTCGTGAGTCTTTGCTATCCAATCACATGGAGACCACGTACTGACGAGGTTTCTTCGCGCTCGCAGTACACTTCCTATACTCAAGGTCGTATGTCGAACGGACAGTTTCAAGAACGAAGGGTTAGCTCAGCGTCTCTCGTCTTCGATCGTTCCGAACCTCGTACTGACAGAACTTTCTTCGTCGCAGATATCTCCTTTCCTGCCAACAGAGGGGGCCGTCAAGGTTCGTTCTTTCCACCAACGACGTTTTTGTCGCGTCGACCTCCGCTGACTTCGTCATCTTCCCTTCTCGTCTAGACTCGAACGAGCGTCCTTCCCACCATCGACGCCGAAGCCAGGGAGAACATCATGCACGTCCTAGGAAGACCTCCCGTCGACGAAGCTGCTATCCTGGTCGAGATCGAGAAGGCGTGAGTGCTTCTCCCTCGCTTCGACTTTCTTCGTCTCTCGACGACTTTCCTGACCCGTTTCCCCTTTCCGCCGATGCAGTGGAGACGACGCCAAGCTCGCACCCGAATGGAACGGCGCAGAAGCCCCCGTCTCTGGTAGATTCGCTTCGACTCGAGGAGGTTTCTTCAGCAACAACGGAAACGAGGACGAGTTCGCCTTGCCTCCCATGCGACGATCAACCTCGCCTGGTGGATTCGCTCCTCCCTCACACGGACAGCCCTACAACCCACGATCACGATCACGATCTCCACCACCCGCTCAGCTAGGAGGGTTCTCCCGAGCCTCCTCCCTTCAAGTCCCATCAGCTCCCTCCTCCTCCTCGTCCTCGATGTCGTCCAACAGCAGAGCGGGAGGATCGAACCCGTCGACTCTTCGCACCTCCACCAACCCCAACCCCAACCCCAACTCCAAACCACCACCACCACCCTCTCGACCCTTCCACTCCTCCTCCGCTCCAAAACGCAAACTCGTCAATCCTCCACCGATGAAGGACCCTCCTAAACATCTCCCTCTTCGTCTCGCCACGACGGATCGATACTCCCTTCCTCCCATGAACGCCAACACCACCTCGTCCGCCGATCCCTCGACTCTGGCTGCTCCACCGGTGTCGCTGGATAGGTTCACGTCGGCAGCGAACTCGTCCTTGGAGTTTATGAAGAACTTGGGGTTACCTGGTGGAGAAGGAGGAGCGGGAGCTGGTTCTTCTGCTGGGGCTGGGACGGGTCAGACGAAGAAGAGGTTGGGGATGGGTCGACCGATGGTACCTTGGGGACAGGGAGGATCAGCACCGAAGAAGTCGAAGCCTTGAGGGAGTCGATCTTAGTTTTCGATGTCATGCAAAGCAAAGCGACGCGTCGAATTCGACGACCTCCTCGTCCTTTCCTTTCTCTTCCCTCGGCCCTTTCGTCCTTCCAACCGAACTCTACCCCTTCGCGTTTCAGTCTCTCAACCCCGATCCCAACCCTCCCCTCGTCTCACCGTTCTCTTCCAACGGCGCTCGCGACTCGCTCCCAAGGCGACCTAAACGAAGCCCACGCGTCGAGCTTCGAACCTTCTCCTCTCCTTCTCTCGCCTCGTTGTTTCCTCCCCAACACCCTCCCTCCCGCCCCTCCCAAGCCCACCACTACTCTCCCAAGCCCAGCCCTTCGAGGAGAGTTCTCTTCTTTCTCCCAAAAACAAACCCGTACCAAGGAGACAAACGAAAAAACAAATACAAACCGAACCAACGCCCGACCGACCTTCCGAGCTCACTTGGGACTCTCTTTCCTCCCTTCGTCCTTCCCCCCTTCAAACTTTCGCTCTCTCCCACCCAACCACCACAACCACCATCAATGTCCACCCACATCCGCTACCATAACGGCATCAAGCATGAGTTCGTTGCTCGGTGAGTCGCGGTCCTTCCCCAACCCAAACCCTCTCAGCCCTCGTTCAGCCCTCTCTTATCTTCCCCCTCCCCTCCCCTCCATTCGTTCGGTTGAGCAGCTCTCGAGCAGGCCCAAGCGACATCACCTTCGTAGCAGAACACTTCATCTACCCACCTCACGAAGCACCTAGGTCGCTGGGACAGTTTTGGTTGTTTCATCCGTGAGCAACGCATCCCCAAGTCGAGTTGAGCTCGACGTTCGGTGTCGTCCGAACTGACCCAACCTTTGTTTTGCTTTGCGTTCGTGGGTTTAGTGACTTCGTTCAAATGAGCATGGAAGAGCAGGAGTATTTGCAGATCGAGAAACTTCTGCGCCGGACGAGGGAGAGGGAGGCGAGAGGGAGGAAGGGTGGGAATGCGAGTGGGAGGGTGAAGGGAGGAGGGAGTTGGAGGAAGTGAACGAACGGGAGGGGTGAGTTCTAAACCGAACGGTCTTGAAGTTCGAACTCTCGAAGCGGGTTGGAAAGCTAACGTGGTTTGCTGTTTGGTGGTCGGGTTTGATCAGAGTAGAGCGAGTGGTCGAGTTCAGGAGAGGAGGAGGAGAGTCCTGTTGTTGTAGGGTGGAGGGGAGGAGCCCGTCGAGGTCGATTCGGTTTCATTTTCCTTAGGGTTTTAGGGCTCGTTTAGACTTGTTGTTTGTTTCGATGGGATATACCCTTGCTTGCGTACAAAACGAGAGCGGGAGAAAGAGAGATGGGTCATAAGATCGTGTAGAGTCGAAAGCGAGGGAGGGCGACGCGTGTTGAGCTTGAGCTTGAGTTTGAGGGTTTCCATACGGTCGAAGAGACGTTAAGCGTTCGAGGATAGTGCATCCGAGGGGGAGGAGTGGTGAGAGGAAGGGGTTTGAGGCGAGATGACTTGTCTGAGAGCGAGGAAGAAGAACAAGACGGGAAACGAGGTCAGTTCCCGACGCGCGACGTCTCTGTCCCCTCCCTCCCACCCTCCCCTCCCCTCCCTCCCCTCCCTACTCCTCAAGCCCCAAAACCCAGCAACGAAGTCCAGACTCACAAGTCATCATTCCCCTTCTCAGTTCATCCAATCCATCAACCCTCCACCCCCACCCCCAGCCTTCTTCTTCCTCAACTCCTCCTCCTCCTTCTCCTTGTTCAGCGCCAACATCTTCTGCAACCCACTCTTCTTCTTCTTCTTCCTCCCCGCTCCAGCTCCGTCCTTCCCTCCGTCGGGTGTGGTAGGTGTAGGAGGAGCGACAGAGGGGACCGTCGGATGGGAGAGCGGGACGTGTTTGAGTCGGGGGGAGGAGAGTGCCGAGGCTGGGTTGGAGGTCGTTCCGGAGGTTGAGGGGAAGGGAGGGAAGTAGGAGTTGTTCGTTGGGTTGGTTGAAGCGAGAGGTGTGGAAGACGTTGAAGCGAGTGATGGGGAATCGACGTCCATAGGAGTTGAGCTCCCCGAGAGCAGTCCTCCAGGTCCAGGCGAAGGAGCGACGGATGGGGGAGCGGAGGAAGCTAGTTGAGCTCGTTCGACCTCCTCCAACTCGACCTGCTGCTGCCTTCTCGTCCTCCTCGTACTAGGGAAACTCTCCAACGTCTTCTTGTCCGACCCGGGTCTACAATCCACCTCTCCACAGACCAAGCAAGTTGTTTTGATGCGATTGAAACCCTTCTTTCGCTTCCTGCTCGCTCCCCCACCGACTCCTCCCTCCCTTGTCGCACCGGTGCTTGAGGTCTTCTGTCTCCCTCTTCCCACCTCGACGGAGGATGTCCATCCAGGGACGTTGAGGGCTCCGCATTTGGAGCAGCATACGAGGTGGGTTGTCTCGGAGGGGAGAGCGGCGAGAAGGCGGAGGCGAGCTAGGTGCAGGGAGGAGAGGTGGGGAGAGAGCGGGAGAAGGAGGGGAGGGAGAGCGAGAAGGTGGGCGAGTGTGTGGGAGGAGGAGAGGAAGGGTGTTGCTGGGGAAGGGGGTGGGGCGAGAGTGGCCATATTGAGGTGCTTGGTGGTTAGAGAGAAGGAGAGGGATGGGAAGAAGGGAGAAATGTGAGCTTCGAAGAGCGGGAGCAAAGGAGGGAGAGCTCGAAAAGAGGAAGGACGAGCTCTCCTTCCCTTCCTTCTTTCTGCAACCTCCCATCTCCTCAAAAACCAACTAAGTCGAGATCTACATAGATCGGAACTCTCCTCCATCATGGCCTCCTCCTCCCTCCGACGAGCTTGCCTCTCCAACACCTCCTCTCGCCTCTCCGCCTCCTCCCTCTTCACCCCCTCCCCTCGTTCGCTCCCTTCCTCCTCCTCCCTTCGTTCCTTCTCCATCACCTCCCCCTCCCTCGGCTACATCGGAGCCGCTCCCATCTCCTACCCCTCCAACACCATCCTCACCACCGTCGCCAACGATCTCGTCATCACCGGCCCCTTAGGCGTCCAAAAGATCCACATCCACCCCTTCGTTCGACTCTTCCACGCTCCCCCTCTCACTCCCATCGACGAAGGTCGCCTCGAAGTCGTCGTAGACGATCAATCCCAAAACTTCCATCGAAACATGTGGGGGACAACTCGAACGCTCATCGCCAACGCCATAGAGGGAGTCTCGGAGGGGTATCGAATCCCCATCAGGATGGTGGGAGTTGGGTACAGAGGAGCGATTGAGGATGCTCCTCTGCCTCCAGGTGTGAAGGAGGAGGATTGGGTGGGGAGGAAGAGGTTGAATTTGAAGTTGGGGTTCAGTCATCCTGTGTACGAGGTTATACCGGTGGGGGTGACGGTGGAGGTGCCGCTGCCTACCAAGTTTGTGCTCAGCGGGGTGGATAAGCAGCTGGTGACGCAGTTTGCGAGTGATATTAGGAGGTGGAGGAAGCCTGAGCCGTATAGAGGGAAGGTGAGTGCTCTTCTCCATCTATTTGTGAAGCCCGTCGTGAAGGAGGGAGGTTGGGAGGGACGAGGCGATGGGAAGGAGGAAGGGAAGGAAGGAAGGGACGTTCGAGCTGACCTTTTTTCTCCTTCCCTTCTTTCTTTCGCTTCCTCGTTCGTCAGGGGATCTTCGTGTAAGCACGCATACATTCTTCTCTGAGTGCTAGCTTGACGCTTACTGACTCCTTCTCGTCTTTTTCGTGAAACAGCAACGACGAAACCATCAAGCGCAAGGAGGGAAAGAAGAAGTAGTCGTCGTCGGGTCGGATCGCCTCGGTTTTCGCTCGCTTTTTGTTGGGTTGGTGGGAAGGAAATGGTAGATCAGTATCTATCGTAACCTTGTTTCGCTCTCTGTCTCTCTCTTCTCGCGCTCTCGCAAGTCCCAACAACTCAGCTCGACCCGTTCGCGAAAGCTCGTAGTCGTCTTTCATCGCGTCGCTTTCCTCTCTCTTCCCCCTCCTTTCGTCCCGCCTAGCCTTCACTCGTTCGAAGACAAACATAAGAGATACAGATACGGAACGAACAAACTCGATCTACCTCCCCAGCATCCCCGTCCAGTCATGTTTCCTGTACCCTTTGAGGAACTTCTCGACCCTCGCTTTGTCGAGCTTCGAATCGACCTTCTTCGGTTTCCTCCACTTCCTCGGCTCCAGCTCAAGCATGCTTCCGATGATTTCAGCGGCGAAGTACCTGCGACGAGCGGAAGCGAGTTGAACCAAAAATCCAGTCAGCGTTCCTCGTTCTTCCTCCCTCGAGTCTCCTCTCGCTCGTCTTCGCGTCGCATCACAAACACTCACCTCGGGAACTCCCCCCCACCCTTATCCCCCTCATCGACCATCCCCATATCCTCCCCCTCTCCAGCCTTCGCACTCGAGTCCGCCACTCCCTCGATAACGTGCCCGTACCCCTTTTCGCCCTTGTAGTCCCACTGGACCATGAAGTAAGGGAGGTTGGAGACGAGCGAGCGACGGAACCCTCCTGGACGGGAGGAGAAGTCGATGAGTTTCTTGTGTTGGGACCATTCGGTTTCGGAGGAGAGGATGGATTCCTGAGAAGGGGAGGACAGGGGTTGGAAGAGAAACGAGGTAAGCGAGGGAGGGAGAAGACGGGAAGGGAACGACGACGACGAAACAGAGCGAAACGACGAACCTTGAAGTAAGCAGGAGCGTCCTCCCACATCTCCCAGGGCATCGGGACACTGCGAAAGAACGAGAGGGTCGAGGGTCAGCTCGAGAGAGAACGAGAGAGCGAAGGAGGAAAGGGAGAACGACAAACTCACGCCTCGATGTAAGTATGCTTCTGATGCTTGAACGACAGCACCGTCTCGTAGAAGAGCACTCCCTTCCCTTGCTCTCCGAACATCTTCATCAGGCACTTCATGAAGTTCTGCGAAACGAAACGAAGAGGAGAACAAGGTCAGCCCAGCTCTCGACTCAAAACGCGTCTCATCTCGACCCCGTCGTTCGTCAACTCACCCTTATCTCATCCCAAACATCATCGTCCCCCTCCAGGGTCGTCAACGTATGCTGCAGCGGCACAATCAGGACATGACCCTCGACGAGTTCCTCGGTCTGGGTGCAAGCGAGGTAGACTCGAGTGCCCATGGCGATGACGGCTGCTCGAGGAGGACCGTCCTCGTCTTTGGGGCAGAGGAGGCACGAGTCGAGGGCTTTGCGGGTTCGGGCGTAGTCTGTGCGAAACGAGCGACGGCGGAAAGGGAGTCAGTTTTGGAGTGGGAGGGAGAAAGAAAGAGGGGGGTTGAGGAGAGGAGAGGAAAGGAAAGGAAGGAGAACGAACCGTTGATAGCGTAAAGTCGTTTGGACGCGTCGGTCTTCATCTTCTTTCGAGCGAGTCTATCAGCGTTGTCGTCGAGGTAGTCGTTTCCTTCCTGTGATTGTACGAAGAAAGACAAAAGCGTGAGCCGAAGTCGTCGACGCGAGAAACGAACGACGCGACGAGAGGGGAAGGAAAGGAGAGAAGAAAAGACGAACCCTGAAGGCACCATCCCCAGCAATCGCCTTCGCGATCTCAGCGTCCATGTTCTTCGTATCCGCCGCTCCAGCTCCGAACCTCTCCTGTCGAACGAGATCTCCGAGGGTGGTGGTGTCGTCGTCGGCGTTGAGACGAAGGAGGTCTCCCGTCTTGGGATCTCGAGTTTCGAACTGCAGACGCGAAGAACGAAACGAAAGCCCGAGTCAGCTTCTCGCTCTTTCGCAGACCGAACAGAGGATGAGAGAAATCTCACCTTCTCAACCTTCCTCCTGTTCCCAGGCAGCAAAGGAGCCTCCTCCTTCCCTCCCAACCCAACGTCGTACAACCTCCCTCGTCCGTCCAGCGTCGGCATCATCTCGACCTTCACCTCCTCTCGTCCCTTCCCTTTCCCACCAGCACCACCAGCAACAGGTGCTTGACTCTCCTCTCCCTTCTCAGCGGCTCTCCTAGCCCTAGCCACCTCCGCATCGTACTCCGCCTCCAACCGACTCGCGTCAGGCGAATCCATCAACCTCGCCTTGAGGACGGAAGCTTGGAGCTTGTTGAGTTCCGAGGAGGAGAGAGCTGGTTTGCCGAGGTCGAGAGGTGTGATGGGAGTTCCGCGAGAGAGGGACGACGGAGGAGGGAGGACGGAGGGGATGGGAGTCGAGGGTTGGGAGAGGGATTGGAAGGAGGAGGTTCGGCGGAGGGAGTCGACTCGATCTGCTCCTGCTGCTGAGGACGAGGAAGCTGGGTTTCCGGATGGCTCCTCTCCTGGACGACGGAAACCTGCTCGAGAACCAGGTCGAGATCCCGTTCCTCCACTAGAGAGAGCAGCAGCGTCGCTTGTGAACATGTAGCGTTCGTTTCCTCCTCCTGGCGTGTTCGATCCACTCCCTCCACCTCCAGCATGTCTCCCAGGAGGAGGAGGACCTCTCGAGTCCCTCCTCACAGCCCGTTCGTCCAAGACTCGCTTCTCCTCGACGGCTTCCTCGAAGTCCTTGAGGGATCCGTACCGTTCGATGGCGACTTGGTCGATGGGACGCGATTCGGAGGAGGCGAGCTCGTAGGTTCGACGGAGCTTGGTCATCCGCCATTGGGATCCGGGAGCTCCTGGGACGATGGGTTTGGAGGCTATGAAGGGACACGAGGGAGGTGAGTCAAGCTCGAGGAGGTGAGGAGAAGGAGATGGCGGAAAGGGAGGGAGGGAGGGAGGGAGGGAACGAACCGGAAGGAGACGAGAAGCTCTTTCCCTCGGACTCTCCCTCGATGAGACGAGTGTTGATCTCTCGACGATGGAAGCGAGGCTACAAGACGGGCCGAGGATACATATCAGATTTGACTCGAGGCGGGATTGAACCCGAGTAAGAGAGAGAGTTGGGCTGACCTCTTCGACGACGACCTTCGCCTGAGCTTCCTCCTTCTCCTTCCTCGAGCTCTGCATCGTTCCCAACTCTGTGAAGAAGTCTTCTCCACCGGGAGCACCATCCTTCGACGCTGAAGATCTTCCCCTCGAAGCTGAAGGGTCGTCTTCGTCCATCATCATCCAAGACTCCCGACCTGTTGAAGCGGCGATGGTCGACTGAGGGAGGGGAGCGGTGGTGGGCTGGGAAGCATGCGAGGTGAGCGAGTGAGATTCGGAGGTTGGAATTGAGTAGATGGCCTTCTGCTCATGTCGAATAACGGATGGGAGAGCCGAGTGAGTTGATGGATCGAAGGAGATGGGAAAGGGAAGGAGGAAGGTCGAGGAAGAACGGGGAGGGAAGGGAGGAGCGATGAGACTGACCTCGACCTCGTCCGTTCCCTTCTCTACCCAGACACCAGCATCATCCTCGTCGTCCAGAACGGTGAGACCTCCTTCCGCCTTCTTCCTCTTCTTGTCCTGATGTTTCCTCTCGCTCTCTGAGGATCTGTCTCGGTGGGAAGACGAGTGATGGTGATGATGTTTCTTGTCTCCCGACTTCTTGGAGGAGTCTTTGGTTGATGAGGATCTCTCCCTGGATCGAGATCTCTTGCGATCTTTGTCTCGATGAGAAGGTTTGTGCTTGGAAGAGGAAGAAGTAGAGGTAGAGGGTTCGTCCATTTTTGGTGCGTTCGTCGTCGTTTGTGGGGAGAAGGAGGAGAGGGAGGAGCGTCGAAGCCGACGGAGGGGACGACGAGTGTTTGGCGGACTCAAAAGAATATAGAGAAAGACCGAAATTTTTCTCGTTTCTCGTCGAGAGCCTAGTCCTGTCTATAATCTCTCCCACCATGTATTTGGCTCCGTGATTGTGTTGAGTCCCGTCCCTTCTGATTGGATCGAGAAGTGGTCTGACCCGTTCGATTCGAGCCCACCTTCTTCCTTCTTCAAACCACGACTCTCTCTCTCTTCCTTCCTCCTCCTTCTTCTTCTCTCAAAAGGATGTTCACTTCTATAGCTTCCACCTCAGCGGCCTCCTCTTCGTTACGGAGAGCTTTCCCTGCTGCTGCTCCTTCTCTGCTTCGACGGACTCTCGCGACGGCAGCGACCAAATCAAAACCGTGAGCTCAACCGTTTCTTCCTTCCTCTCGCTTCCTTCTCTCCAGCCTGCCCACCTCCCTCTTGCGGGTCCAGCTTCTTCATTGACTCTTATCTTATCTCTATCTTAATCTTCAGTCCAACAGGTACGCTTCAAATCCTCGCGTAGACGTCTGAATCGAGCGATCTGCGAGAGCTGACCTTTGCCTTTCTCCGACTCGTCCTCCTCCTTCTTCTCGTAGCTGTCGTCCTCATGAACGTAGGTCTACGACTCTCGATATTACTTCTCAGCATACATCTTATGCTGACCTAAACTCTCGCTTTGTTTCTACCAGATGGGAGGTCCTTCTACCGTTCGTTTCTTTCGCTTTCGTCTCGTCACCTCCTCCAACGAGCTCCCAGCTCGCGACTCGACTCGTCGGCGCTTCTCTCCTCCCTCACCTCACCACTGACGCTTCCCACCCTCTTCACACCCAAATCTAGATCCCCGAAGTCCACTCCTTCCTCTCGAACCTTTTCCACGACCACGACCTCATCCCCCTCCCCTTCCAATCCCTCCTCGCCCCCTGGATCGCAAAACGTCGTACCCCCTCCATCGAAAAACAATACGAAGCCATCGGCGGTGGTTCCCCCATCCGACGCTGGACTTCCACCCAAGGAGCAGGCATGGTCAAACTTCTCGACGAGATGTGCCCTGAAACAGCTCCTCACAAAGCGTACATCGCGTTCCGATACGCGGATCCGTTGACGGAGGAGTGCTTGAAGGAGATGAGGGAGGATGGGGTGGAGAGAGCTATTGCGTTTACGCAGTACCCTCAGTACAGTTGTTCGACGACGGGGAGCTCGTTGAATGAGTTGTGGAAGGTGTTGGAGAGGGAGAAGGGGGAGAGGAAGAAGATGGGGGTGCCGGCGACGAAGGAGATTGAGTGGAGTGTGATTGATAGGTGGCCTACTGAGCCGAAGTTGATTGAGGTGAGCACTTCGTCGTGCTTTGTTCTCGAGGAGGAGGGGGGAAGGGAGGGAGGTGGGGAGAGGGGAGAGGTGAGGAGCGAGACGCTGATTTCGCGACTTTCGTTTCCCCTCCCTCAGGCCGTCGCTCAAAACATCACCGCCACTCTCGAGGCTCAGTACCCCCCGGAAACACGAGATAAGGTTGTCATCCTCTTCTCAGCTCACTCTCTCCCTCTCTCGGTCGTCAAGTACGTCCTCACCCTTCCTCTCGCTCCTCTCCTCGACGCGTCTCCCATCCTGACCCTCCCTTCCTTTCTTCTCCCTCCCAGCCGAGGAGATCCCTACATCACCGAAGTCGCCGCCACCGTCCTCGCCGTCATGGAGAAGCTCGGAAACCGAAACCCGTGAGAACCTTCGCCCCACCCTCCTTCGCCTTCAAGAAAGAAACCAGAAACCCGTGCTGACTCGACGCGTCTTCCTTCGTCTCAGCTACCGACTCTCCTGGCAATCCCAAGTTGGTCCCTCCGCCTGGCAAGGTCCTCAAACCATCGACGCCATCAAGGGACTTCACCGAATCGGTCAGGACGACGTCGTCATGGTGCCCATCGCTTTCACGAGCGATCACATCGAGACGTTGTACGAGTTGGATATCGAGTACGGGCCTGAAGGGAAGGAGGTCAGTCTCGCTCTCACCCTCCCTTCTTCTTCTCTCTCCCTCACCACTTCTCTTTTCCCTCTCTCTCGTCGCTCGAAACTGACACTCTCTTCCCCTCCTCTCGTTCGTGTTTGCGTTCCGTTTTCGCCAGCTCGGAATGAACATCACTCGAGCTCCCTCGCTGAACGACTCTCCCACCTTCATTCGAGCGCTGGCGGATCTGGCTTCGAGGCATCTGAAGGACTACAGCTCGGGGTCAATTGGACCTACGAGTGTGCAGATGGGGTTGAGGTGTCCGGGGTGCACGAACGAGAGGTGTAAGGGGAGTAAGGAGTTCTTTGCAAGGGGTGGGAGGGATTGAGACGCGACCTTAGTCTAGTTCGTCTCAATGGGACTTTTTGAGTGATGCTTTTTTTCGAGCGTTGGACGCATCGTGAGAAGCAAGGCGAAGTGTCGAGAAGAAGCAAGCAGCAAGATCAATCGTTTGAAGCAAAAAGCGCGTCGTCCCTTGCTCGTTCTTGGAGAGAGAAGGAACGTTCCATCGTTGCGCGTAGGAACCGGAAAGAAAGCGAGACTCGAAAGAAACCGATCACCCCCTCTAGGATACAGGACTCCACAAGCAAGCAAGGACATCGCGCTCCCCCTCAGCCTCGCTCGGTGGTTGAAATCCGACGAGAACGCTGTCCTCGAGCCTCCTAGTGGCAGCTCTCCTGAGATTCTGTAATCCGAGCGCCTAGGCCTGCGTTTACATCGAAAAGCTCTCTTTCTTGACAGCAGTCTCAAGTCGAGGAGAGCCAGGAAAGGGAGAGGATGGCAAGCCGCGACGGTTGAGCATCTCGGTTCGCGACCGCGTACGGAGAAGACTTTTCGCTATAGGCTCTCAGCGAGGTGATGAGCGGGATCGGTTGTCCACTGCCAAAGCTCAACTGACAACCCAACTGACGAGAACGGAAAAGAGGGAAGATGACCGTCAGAGGGACAGAAGGGAGGTTCGTTCGACGCTGCGGCTCCTTCGTCCAGCGAGGTCGTGTCGACTCCTTCCCTCCTTCGCTCCTCGAGCTGAACACAACTCCCATTCAGACTTGACACCTTTCAACCTCTTCCGACCCACCTTCTTCTCCTTTCCTCTCGCACGATGGCGACTCCCCCTCCTTCGTCCCTCCTGTCGTACCAGACAGCGGCGCTGCTCTCCCTCCTCAACCTCAACGTGCCTTCCCCTTCCTCCTCCTCCTCGAACGGTCGATCTTCAACTCCTGCACCAACACCCGCCAACGCTCCCGTATGGAAGGTTCTCGTTCTTGACGAGGCTTCCAAAGATGTGCTCGCTACTACGCTGAGGGTTCAGGATCTGAGGGAACAAGGTGTCACTCTGCACATGTGAGTCGAACCCCTTGCATCTCTCCGCTCTCTCGCTCCAGGACCCCGTATAAGCTCGAAGCAAGTCGGGTAGTGCGATGGTGGGCCTTTCGAGACGTTCCGTCGAGGCTTCACGCGAGCTCAGACGACGACGAGCTCGGTCGCAGGAAGGAAAGAAGGGATTCGCTGGAAGCTGAGCTCGAGCGCCGCTCGTCACCTCCTTCCTTGTCTCTTCTACGACTTCCACGCTCTCTCCTTGCATACACCACCGCGATAATGGCTCTGGCTGACTCTACGTTCGTCTCCATCTGCTCTTGACTCACAGGCAGCTTCACTCGAATCGACCTCCGCTCCCTGACGTCCCAGCCATCTACTTCATCTCGCCCACCCTCCCAAACATCCGTCGAGTCGCAGAGGTTCGTTACCCTCACACCGGTCCCAGAAAACCGACTCGCTCATAGCTGACTTGTGTACTCCTATCGCTTTCTCTTCTCCAGGACCTCAAGGAGGGTCTCTACGAGTCCATCCACCTGAACTTCACCTCCTCCCTTCCCCGAGCTCTCCTCGAAGAACTCGCCGCTCTCGTCGCTAAGGATGGAACCGGAGAGCTCATAGAACAGGTCAGTATACTTCTCTCAGACTCTTTGATACCGCGTCTCTCCCTCTGATCTTGAGTTCTACCCCTTGCTTTCTCCAAGGTCTACGACCAGCACCTCGACTTCATCGTCCCTTCTCCCTCCCTCTTCTCCCTTCTCCCTCGTCTCCCACCACCGGCCTCCACTTCCAACGGTACTACTGGGCATGGCTCTCAAACACTTGCGCCCCCAACTGCCGATCTTCGACCTACCTACGCTGTTCTGAACGATCCCAAGGCTGGCGAGACGGAGATCGAGGCTGAGGTCGGACGAATCGCGAATGGGCTGTTCTCCGTTTTGGCTACGATGGGTGAGTCTTTCATCCCTCGCTCGTACTTAACTCTCTGGCTTGAGCTGATGTACCTTGTCTTTCCAGGTTCCATCCCTCTCATTCGATCGCCGAGAGGAAACGCCGCCGAGATGGTTGCGAGGAAGCTTGACGCGAAGCTGCGAGATCATCTCCTCACTTCTTCTCGGTCTGGCGGAGGAGGAACTGGAGGTGGAGGAGGACTGTTTGCTGGTGGAGGAGGAGGGGGAGATGGTATTGGTGGGCTGCAACGACCTCGTGAGTTTGTGGACCTCTCGTCCTCGTCCTCTTGTCTCTGTTCGAGCTCACCCTCCTCTCGTCTCCAGTACTCGTCATTCTCGATCGAAACGTCGATCTCGTCCCTATGCTTTCCCACTCCTGGACGTACCAGGCTCTCGTTCACGACGTTCTGGATATGAAGCTCAACCGAGTGACTGTCGAGGTTCGTCTTCTCGTCTGCCTCTCCTTCGAACGAGACTCGCCGCTGACTCTCCTTTCCTCTTCCCTCAGGCTCCCGAGAACGGAAAGCTGCAAAAGAAGGCTTACGACTTCGACTCCAAGGATTACTTCTGGGCCAAGAACGCTGCCAACCCTTTCCCTCAGGTCGCGGAAGACATCGACTCGGAGCTGAACCGGTTCGTCCCTCTTTCCTCGTCCTCGAGCGAGGGTCAAGCGAAGGCTCACCTTCTTCCATTCCCACAGATACAAGACCGATGCCGCCGAGATCACTCGATCTACTGGAATGAGCGATGTGAACGACGTCTCGCAGATGTGAGTCCGATGCTCGAGAAGTCGAACACGAATGAAACGGAGCTGACCCTTCGTTCCCCTCTTCGAACGAACAGCGACTTCTCTTCCAACGCTGCCAACCTCAAAACCGCCATCAACCTCCTCCCCGAACTCACCGCTCGTAAACACACCCTCGACACCCACATGAACATCGCCACCGCTCTGCTCCAAGCCATCAAGTCTCGAGGTCTCGACACGCTCTTCCAAACCGAGGAGGCGATCACCAAGCAGGTCAGTTCTCCCTTTGCTTTCCTCCTCTCTCCTCCGAGGCGACTTCGTACTGACTTCTTATTTCTTCTCTACCCACAGACCAAAGCTGCGATCCTCGACATCCTTCGAGATCGGGACGAGATGGCCTGCACCGACGAGGACAAGCTTCGACTGGTCATCATCTACTTCCTCTCGATGCCCGACAACGCTGTGACCAAGGAGGATATGGCTGAGCTGGTGCTGGCTCTTAAGACGAGTGGAGCCGATATGAGTGCTCTGGAGTACGTCAAGAAGTGAGTTTTCGATCTTTTCTTTCTTGCTCGAACGAAACGAGCGTCGACGCGTCGAACGAAGACGCTGACTTTCCGTGCGTTCGTTCGCTTCCCAGGGTTCGAGAGATCACTCGAATGACGATGCTCGCTACTGCTCCTGCCGCTCCCGTCGCTTCTGGTCCTGGAGGAGAGCTCTTCAGAGGTTTCGGAGTCCTCGGAAGTCGAGTGAGCCGTCTCGTCCTTCCTTCCTTTCTCGCCCTCTCTGGTTTCGTCGCTGACTCCTTTCGCGTCTCTCCTCGCCACCAGATCTCGGACCGACTGAAGGAGAACGGTCTCCCTCTCGCCGGAGGATTCGAATCCCTCATCTCAGGAGTCAAGAACTTCCTCCCCGCTCAAAAGAACCTCACCCTCACCCGTCTCGTCGAAGCCCTCATGGAACCCTCCACCGCCTCCTCCCAAGCTCTTCAGGACACCGACGACTACCTCCTCTTCGACCCTCGGTCGGCTCGAGCCTCCTCTGGACTCGGACGAGGAGGACCAGGGAAGAACAGACACGTCTTCTCGGAGGCGGTCGTGTTCGTCGTGGGAGGAGGAGGTTACGTCGAGTACACGAACCTCTTGGAGTGGAGTGAGAGAGCGAGTGCGGCCGCTGCTGGAGTCGCTGCTGGTGGAGGAGCTGGTGCTGGAGCGGGTGGAGCTGGAGGAGTGGGAGGGAAGAAGATTACGTACGGAAGCACGGAGATCTTGACGCCTCAGGAGTTCTTGAAGACGTTGGGATCTTTGGCTCAGGTTTGAGCGCGTCGAGGGTTGGGTTCGTTTGCTTTTAGTTTGGTCGGACGCTTCATTTTAACCTAGTAGATCTATGGGTTTCTCAGTCAGCATTCTTGCTCGGCGTCCGTCTTCGTCGTGTGTCTGGGAAGAAGATGCGAAAGCGAGCTCAACGCTGGCTGAAGTGCGACTCGCCTCAAACTCGCTCTTTCGCGCCTCCACCTTAGAAGTGACGTGCTCTCCGAAAGGCATAATAAGGCTGTCGTTAAAGAGGGGCAAATTCATGCTATCAAAGCGTCGGGGCCGAAGACGAGAGGTAGGGGAGGACGAGTCGCGTCGTCGAGGAAGGTCTGTTGAAGGGAAGAAGCTTGAGACCGATTGGAGGAGTTCTGCAAGGACGAAGCGGGATAGCGAGGTGTCAGGAGAAAACATCTCGCATTTTCGAAGGGGAAGTAGGAAGATGAAGAGGAGAAGCAACTGACTTCGGTTGCTTTGAATAGAGAAGAGAAGAATCGTTGCGCGTCTCACTCAAGGAGAGCGTCGGCCTGAGGAGTTTAAAGTAAGAGCAAAGATGTCAGCCGAGCGTCCAAGGGGCTGGTAGGAAGCAAATCAGAAAGGAAGCAAGCCTTACCTTCCAACAACACGTCGCCGTCGCGTCTTCGAATCGGATCCGTTTGAGCAGCTTCTCCCCGTTGTGGTATCCTCGCTGAGACCAGAACTTCAACAAGGCACTCTGAAAGTCCGTCTGCCCTATCCCACTCCCAATGCGAACTACATACTCCTTCACTTGACGAGGCATCGTCTCACCCATGCGAATCTCTTGGAGAACCTCGTCCCCCAGCTTGTCCGAGTACTCTTGGTCTCCCCAGCTCGAGGTGAGATCGAACACGACCGTGAAGGGCTCGGTCGAACTGATGGAGAACGAGACATAGCTGGTGTGGACGGCGTTTCTGAGGTGAAGATGGCGAAGGCGAGGCCAGTGGGACAGGGCGAAGTCGATGAGAGGGTGCTCTCTTGAGTTGGACGACGTGTTCCTCAAGCCCCGGACGTGAACCCGCTGAGGATCGAGGAGAGGATAGATGGTTTTCCATTTCCTGTGCTCATCGTATTCAACGAGTCGGGAGCAGTCGACTCGTATTGGGCGAAGCGTGAGGAGGTCGACGGGGAGGGAGGAGGAGGAGGGAGGGAGTCGCGAGGTGGAGAGATTGAGGGTTCCTCCAACGTTCGAGGTCGCGATGATGGTGAGGTTTCGGACGCGGGAGAGGGAGATGAAGATGGAGGTGAGGATGATCGAGCTCTGGGTCCTGAAAAAGAGGAGGTAGGGGAGGGAAGAAGAGAGGAAGGAGGAGACGTGAGCTCGAGTTCGGTAAGGCCTCCCTTCTCTCTCCCGCGATATCCCAACCTGAGGCTCAATACAGAGAAAATGCGGCTCACTCTCCAGCAGAAGAGCTTCTCGACCTTATCGAGCCCTACGATTTCGATATCTTGGTAGAGGATTGGGGAGGAGAGTTCGAGGAAGGCGAGGGAGACTCGGGAGGTGTGTGCCAGCGTCGAAGGGTCGCAGAAGCGGAGGATGTGCTGCTTGACCTCGAGAGGGAGGTAAGGGAGGGGAGCGGATGGTGTCGAGGTTGATAGTGTAGTCATCTCGGAGCGTCGAGAGCGAGATAAGACCTTTTTTGGATGATGGGCGTCGCAAGGAAGGGGAAGGGTGAGCTCGAAACCGTTCTTCTTGAATCGCAACGACGACAAGCTCTCCTGATGTTTTCCCTCATCGAACTCTTCCGCAACAAACGACACCAACATCAGATGGATGCAGATATCCAGCTCGAGCTTCAGATCCAAAGGGATATCGAGGACGTCTTCGGGGAGATCTTCGAGGAAGACGAGGAGCTCGCAGAACAGGTGAGCTTCGTTCGTCCTTCCTTCCCCGTCTCTCTTTCTTCGTGCTCACTTCTCGTTTGATTCCATAGCAGGATCTCGAGCCCGAACGAGCCTCAACACCACCGCCTCTCCGCTCGGAACAAACCATCTCCAAGAGGAAGCTCCAGGAAGCTGTCGATTCCATCCTCGGAGAAGGAGAGTCGAGCACCTCCCTCGTCGACTCGACTCGCAAGAGGTCTAGATTCGAGCCTGAACCGTGAGCAAACCTTTCCAAAACCTCCTCCCACACCCTCTATACACCCTCGTCTGACTTTCGCTCGTATTCGACTCTCCAGAATCCCACCACCATCCTCGAAACCAACGACGTTCCTTCCCTTCTCACCAGCGTCCCTCACCGCCCGTCTCAACACCTTCACCCTCCCAGCCTTCACATCCTCGGCTTTCTCAGCTCGCGATGCGGCAGAGAAGGGGTGGGAGAACAAAGGGAGGGAGCGACTCGTATGTGGGGAGTGTAAATCGGCTTGGGTGGTCAGCGATATGAAGGGGTTGAAGCCTGCGACGGGTGAGTGAGCCGAGGAACGAGAGATTGGGAACGAGTCGACGAGAAGATGGGAGAGCTAATCTGTTTCCTTGTGTTTGGATGATCTGGTGGTAGCCGAGAAGCTGAAGCTGAGGATGCGTAGAGAGTTGGTCGAAGCGCACAAGGAAAGCTGTCCTTGGAGGATCATGGCTGAAGGGAAAGGTTCGTCGCGTTTCGTCCATCTGTTTCGTTGCTCCTTGCTTTCTCTCTTCGAAGTGGGATCAGAAGCTGACCTTCAGTATCTTCCGACTACGTTCTCGCTGTAGCAGCGAGCTCTTCGTCGACAGCAGCAACTCCAATCCTTCCAACAACCTCCCACCTCCTATCCCTCGCTGCCACCCTCGCTCCTCGCATACCTCTCGAGCTTCGTTTGACATATCCCGAGATCGTTCGTCCAGTCGAAACCACCTCAGACGTTTCTCGAAGTCTCGCTAACCGCCTGTTCCCCTCTCTTGAACTTCAGCCTCCACCAACCCTCGCCATCCTCACCTCGTCTTCCTCCTCAACTTCCCCACCAACGACCCTCCCCTCCCTCCTCCTCATCATCTTCAACTGGAAGCTTCTCCTCCCTCCCGCCACACCCTCGAAAACCGCAACCTCTTCCAACCCTTCCCTTGACTCCCGCTCCACCACCGTCGTCCAATGCTCAACCTGTCTTCGTCGCGTCGGCCTCTGGACCTACTCCTCTCCTCCGCCCGTCGAAGGAGAAGCCAAGATGTTCGATCTGAGCAGAGAACATCTCGCTACGTGTGTCTCTAGAGGGGCCGAGGGAGAAGGAGCTGACTGTGTGGTGGAGGGAGGGAGATGGAAGTTGGTTCTGGACGCGTTGGTGAAGGCTTTGGATGAAGGAGTGAAGGAGGGAGAGGAGGAGGAGATGAAGAGAAGGAGGGAGGTTGTGATGAAGGTCAGTAGTCCTGGTTCACTTGTTCTCGTGTGGAAGTTGCTGTTAGTGCGTCGAGGAGACGGAGGGAGAGGGACGAAGACGCGGCGACGACGCGTCTCTTCCTCGAGGTCGAAACGAAGCTGACTCTCGTCCCCTCTCTTCGTTCCTTTTCGTTATTGCTCGATTTTTGACTCGCAGGACCCGCGATTGTTCATGGAGGAGCTTCTCGGACCTAAGATGTCGCAGGAGGAGTTGAGGAAGGAGAGGGAGGAGAGGAAGAGGTTGACGGAGGGGAATGCTGGGATCTGAGGGGAGGCGGTTGATCTTTAGGATGGAAAGAGCGTAGCATGTAGTATCGCTGATTCTCATGATTTGTACGCCTCGTCTTGATACGCTCGACCTCGCAACTGGGCTTGAAGGGAAGAGGAAGCGACGAGGACGAGGATGATCGAGAGGGAGCGCTCGCGTTCGGCCCTAGAACCCTCCGTCCGCAGATTTGGCCACTTTCTTTTCGTTAGATTTGCTTCCATCCTCAGACTCGTCCATCGTGCTCCTGGCTCAGCTTCCAAAGAGGAGAAAATGGAAGAACGAGATCCAAGCTACAAACTGCGCCTTCGTCCTCTCCTCCAGGCAGGGTCTGCGTTTTTTACGTCGCCCTAGTTTAGTTTGCCTCTTCTCTGTCACTTCGCCAAACTTCAGCAGGTACGCAACCTTCGCATCTTCAAGTTCTACAGGTCCGCTTCCGTCCCAGGATACTGACGAACAATTTTTCTTCGCGCTCCCTTCAAAACTGCCCTCTCTATCGAACGAACGATCCTCCCCTCCGCCAACTCCTCCTTCCCTTGACCTTCGCCCTTTCCTTCCCTCCCCTCCTCCTCCTGGTCCTCCTCCAACCCAACCCCACCTACTACTATCGGACCCTCTCCCTCCTTCCAGCTATGTCCACCGCCAAAGTCACCAAGACCGCTGGGAAGGGAAAGGGTGAGACCTTCGTCCCTCTCGAGTCAAACGAGTTTTCAAACGAGGGGAGGGAAGGGTTGCGAGCTTCGAGCTAGAGAGGGAGGAGACAGACAGCCTGGAGGAGGAGGGGTCAGGCTAGTGCAGGTCTAGGCGGACATGGTGTATGGGTAGACGAGGATGCCGGAGGGATGTGGGAGGAAGGATGGAAGGAGACAGCACGACGAATCCCTGGACACCTGTCGCCCATCACTCGCACCCTCTTCGTCGCCAGAGGTCGAACCTATCGCCAAATTCCACTCAGCACCTTTACAACCCACCTCCAGCCTACACCTACACCTCCCTTCTACCCTCCCATACCGCTCACGGACCCCCCACCCACACCTTCCTCGCTCGCGAAACGCTCGACCCAAACGGAATGAAGGAAAGCTGACTTTCGCTTCTCTCTCCCTTCCACCCACCTCCGTTCTTCCTCTCTTTCTCCCTCCTTGCAGCCCCCGCCGCCGATGTCAAGGCTAAGGCCGCCAAGAAGGCTGCCCTCAAGGGTACCTCCTCCACCTCCCACCGAAAGGTCCGAACCTCGGTTTCCTTCCACCGACCCAAGACCCTCCGACTCCCCCGAGCTCCCAAGTACCCCAGGAAGTCGGTTCCTCACGCTCCCCGAATGGACGAGTACAGGACCATCATCCACCCTCTCGCTACCGAGTCGGCCATGAAGGTTCGTTCGCTTCCGCCACGCTGTTTGGAGAGGGAACGAAAGAGGGAAGGGAAGGAAGGAACGAGTCGAGCTGACCTTCGTTTTGTTGTTGGGTTTGAAACGAGCAGAAGATCGAGGAGCACAACACTCTCGTCTTCATCGTCGATGTCCGATCCAACAAGAGGCAGATCAAGGACGCCGTCAAGAAGATCTACGAGGTCGAGGTCGTCAAGATCAACACCTTGATCCGAGTGCGTTCTCTCTCTCTTCTCCCTCCCCTCCTCTCCCTCCCTTTTCGTCGAACCTCAACTCACCCTTCTTCGCTTCGCTCGCTCAGCCCAACGGACAGAAGAAGGCTTTCATCAGGCTCACCCCTGACCACGATGCTCTGGATGTCGCCAACGTTCGTCCTTTCCCTTCTTCGCTCGTTCGGTTCGCGTTCGAGAAGCTCAGACGCTGACCTCCTCCTTTGCGTTTCGTTCGTCTTGTTTCGAACCTCTTACAGAAGGCTGGTTACATTTAAAAGCCGTTGGACTTTGGTTTGGCTGGCTGGAGGAGTTATGAGCATGTACGACTCTTGGAAACTCGAGAGGGGGAGAGGAAAGAGCGCGTCGAGTTCGTCGAGACGAGAAACGCAGGGATGGACTGGCTCTGATGGGCTGGGAGAGGCTGAAGGTCGAGCGGCAGGAAGAGCAGGTAGAGATAAGAGAGAGAAAAACAAGAGCAGTCGCGTCTCGAGGGGAAGCAAAGAGCCTGACGTCGACCTTCTTCGTCGACCTTCCAAGATCCGCCCTGTCCTCCCGCCCTTCCCTTTCCTTTCTCTCCCGATCTTTTCAATCTCCAACCACATTCATCTCTTTCTCAAACTAAAGTCAACATGTTCTCCCTCGCCGTCTTCAAAGCTGCCTCTCGAGCGACTCCTCTTCTCGCTCGATCCCTTCTCGCTCGACCTATCAACCATCTTCCCAGGTCAGTTGTCGAGCTCACCATCTCCCCCTCCCCTCGCCTTCCTTCCCTTCGCTCGTTCGTTGTTCCACCTCCTGACTCTTCGTATCTTTCGGTTCGCGATACACAGGTCTGGATACGCGACCGCAAAGATCAACATCGATCCTTCTCACCTCGAGACCTACCACAAGGACGTCAGTCCCGTCTTCCCTGCTTTCCTCCCTCTCTCCCTTCTTCCTCGCTATCAACTGACGTCTCCTCTTTTCCTCTCCCCTCTCTTGCCTCCTCCTCTTCCCCGTCCTACAACCCTCTTAGGTCGCCAAAGAACTCGGCGAAGAAACCAACTCCGACCCTGACGACGTCTTGCTCGAAGGGATCCAAGAAGAATACGACGTCTTGCAACCCCCTGCCAAAGAACTCCTCAAGCATCACGGAACAGTCGTCGAAGCTCCTGCTCCTGAAATCGAAATCAACGTTGTTATCCGACCTGGAGAGAAGTGGGATGAGAAGAAAGCTGTGAGTTTCAAGAGGGGGGAGTTCGATCCTTTGGCGTTCGTCGCGAGGGTGAGGTATCATCCCTTGGTTTGAGGCTTGCGAAGGGAGTGCGAGAGAAAGGGAAAGCGAGCTGACTCGTTTTGGGTTGGGTTTTGGGATTAGACTGAATCGGAAGAAGATGTCATCGCGGACAAGTTCCCTGTGAAGGATACGGCGGCGTTGCAGGAGTTGACGGTGGAGGAGGAGTTGGCTTTGGAGCAGAGGAAGAGGAAGGGGGGACACAAGGCCTGAGGGAGTTCTCCGGCTCGTGGTTTAGTTGATTTAGGTCGGGTTGGGGAGAAGGAGATTTGATGCTCGTAACGACCTTGAAGATCGGAGGACGAAAGAGCGGAGGGAAACGAGATGAGGTCGACGTGTCGAACGGTTCTCGTCTTTGGAAAGTCTGTCCGAGCTCGATCTGAGAGGGGCTCGCAGCTCAGCGAGAATGGAGCAAGAGACACGAGTGAAAAGCATACTACGAAAAAGTACCAATCCTCCCTCGTCTCTTCGCGCGCGAGAGACCTCCCGCTCGTCGCGTCCCTCCCCATCGCTCGCTTTCCCTCCCTCTCCGCTCCATCTCATCTCATCTCCCATCTCTCCATCCTCATCCCCCCAATACAATCCCAGCCTCCCCTACTTCTTGTTCTTCCCAACCTTCTGCCACCCATCCGCCTCCTCCACTACGTTCGCCGACGAGCCCAAGTCGAACCCAACCTGTTCGAAGATCGCGTCGTGCGAGGACGAGGTAGGAGGAAGGTCGAGGAGCTGAACTTCCGAGGTGTCCGAGCCTGGGGAGGAAGGTCGGGCAGGAGCGTCGATTCTGAAGGGGAAGAGGTTGGCGAAAGGGTCGTCGGAGGGAGGAGGAGGAGCGTTGGAGGAGGTGTCGGCGTCGAAGTTGTTGGTCGCCAAAGCTCGTCGAAGCTGAGCTCGATCGCCGAGGAGTCGGATCCAAGGCGAGGAGGCTGTCTTTCCGAGTTCGACGAGTTCGAGGGAGACGGCGAGGGCGGCGTATTCTTGCCCTGTTATGGGTGGAAGAGGAGGAGGGAGAGGACGCGTCGTCAGTCAAGCGTCTCGCTGATCTCTCTTTCTCACTTCGAGAAGATCTCGAGAAGGAACAGTACAGTGACTTACAGTTCTTGACCTGAACAGACTGGAAGACGAGAGGATCCTTCTTCTGCATGTCCGACATGATGAGGGAACGAAGGGGAGGAGGGTAGGCTGGCCGTCCGAGGATGGCGGCGACGAGAGGTCTGAGCATGCTCGCAGCCGCGAGATGACGTTCCGTGAGAGGTAGGTAGGTCCGACGACTAGTCGAAGAGTTGGAAGGAGTGGTGGTGGTAGTGGTGGTGGTCGAAGGAAGTGGGCGTGGTGGACGAGGCGACCTGGAGATCTCGACGACGAGAGGGTTGTGTTTGGTGAGAGACATCCAAGGAGCGGTTCCTGTCTTTCCGAGGGTGACGAGTCCAAGCTTGGAGCAGCCGAGAGCGAGGTCTCCGAAGGTTTCGAACCCAGCCGACTTGACGAAGTCGGGCTTTTCGAGGAGCATGAGGTCGTTGACTCGACTGCGATGGGGGGGAGGTTCGTCGGGAAGAAGGAGGAGGATCTCTACCAGGCGACGAGCGAGGGGAGATTGGAGAGTGAGTTTGGAGGTCGTGAGAGGGACCGAAGAGGAGGTGGATGGTGTTGCTGAGGTTCGAGGAGGTAAGGGAGACGCGTTGTTCTTGGGAAGAGCGATCCATTCCGAGCCCAGTCGTGTCCCAACGCCGATGTTGACGACCCCTTCCTCGACTGCAAGAGCGACGTAGTCTTTCCCTGTTGACGAGAGCAAGAGAGTCAGTTTGAAAGTTCCCAGGAAACGTCGATCCGAGAGAGATCCACGAACAGTTGTCCACTCGAGCGCGTCTCATGAATCCTCGATCCACCTTGAAGAGGTCCGCCGCGACCTTGGCTCGGAGAGGGAAGGGGTAGGGAGAGGATTTGAGGATGTCGATGAGCGGCTGGAACTTGTTTTGAGTGATAGCGGGGACGGGCTGAGGTTGGGAAGGTTGAGTATCCGAGGTCGACGCGACGAGTCCGATCCATTCCGCTCCAGCCTTCACTCCGTTGCCCATGGAGACGATTCCCGCATCTCGAGCAGCATCGAAGTACTCTCGGCAGGTCGTCGTTCCTACCATCGCGAACGCCTTCGGCTGGATCTGCAAGACGAGCCCTCCGATGAGCGAGAGGAGGGGAGGAGGTTGAGAGGGACGAGATTGGAGGGCAGTGATGAGAGGTAAGAAGTCCGCTCTTGATAGAGTTGACGTAGGCGCGGAGGGAGGGAGCGGAGTCGCTCGAGTGGGAGTGGGTTGGTAGAGGCTGGGAATGGAAGTGGTAGGCGCCGTCGTCGGAGTGGGTTGAACGAGGGAGGGAGGAGGTCGCGCGACGGCGGCGCCGAAGGGTTGGGGAAGAAGCGCTGGCTGAGAGGGGTAGGACTGCTGAGCGGTATCTTGAGCTGGTGCTGCAACTCCTGCTGCTCGTACGATGTCGTGGACTGGAGACGAGGAGACGAGGCGAGACGAGTGAGCTTCAGGACGCGAAAGCGGAAAGCGAAGACAGACCCACATTTGTAGACTTCCGCTGCACTCATCCTTAGCTCATCCGAAGCTTGAGCGCTCTCGACCAAAATTATGTTGTATCCGCTGTAGAGCGAGGAGTTTTGTGTCAGCTTGCGGAACAGCGGATGGACGCGAAGAATCAAAGGGCGAGCTCACCGACTCCTCAACGAGGAAAGCATGTCGCTGTACTCGGTATCCGACGACAAGAGAACGACGGTAGCAGGAGGGGAGTTGTCCAGTGCGAATGCGAACGTATCGCACATCAGTCGGAAGTCTGCACCCCTAGAAAAAGTAAAGAGAACGGAAGCAAGAGTCAGCGTTGAGCTCACGACCTCGTTCGAAGCAGGACGACGAGCTCATCAAGCGAGCAAGACCAGGACTCACTCCTTCTTTTTCGCACTTCCTCTACCCTGAACCTTCACTCCACACCCCAGCAGACTGCTTCTCAGTCTTTCTCCCGAAGGAAGTTGACCTCCCGGGTCTGGTCGAAGCAGGAAGAAAGGTGAAGAAGGAGAGAGGATGGTCAGCTTCAGCTCTCGCTCCCTTTCCTTGCCATCGTCCCTCTTGAAAGCTTCAGAGCTGCTTGGACTCACCTTCGTACATCTGAATACTCCTGATGACCCCAAATCTCTCGAATCGTCTGAGTTCCTTCACGAGAGCTGGTCCGTTCGTTCCAGGGGGAGGTCGGCAGCTCTCTGAGGAAGGGAGAGAGGGAGAAGGTCAACGAACGAAGGTCAGCTCCTCCTTCTCCTTCCCTTTGATACCTTGTTCTCCTCCCAGAGCACCGAACTCCCTTGCTCCCCTTCAGCAAGGAGCGTAGACTCACCGAAATCCCATACGACGATGACGGATCCTCTGCTAGTTCCGTTCGTCCCCACTGGTTGCTGTGGTGCTGCTCCACCTCGTCCTCCTCCTCCTCCGGGAGATGCCTCTCGACCACCTCTCTCCCTCTCGAGCTCGCGTTCAAGATCCCTCATTCGTCGCTCAGCAGCGAGCTGATCCTCGAGGAGTTGTTCTCGACTCTTGCCCTCGAGTTTGAACGGATCCATTGAAGGGGAAGGAGGGGAGGAGGGGGGTGGGTGAAGGGAGGAGGAACGCTTTGTGAGCTTCGACCTTCCCTTCTTTCCCCTGCGCAGCGTCCAGGGTTCAATTTGGCTCCGCTTGAGGAACTAATTCTTCAACCACTGATTGGGGTGCTAGATCAGCATGCTTTGACTTTGGTGAGATAGCTGCAGATTTTATATTGAGCGAAACAGAGGGCGGCGAGAGCAGACAGTCGTTCGGCGCGTCGCCGTGCATTTCGTCCTCGATTCTTCGCCGTTCGTACCTTTCCAAATATGTCGAGAGCCGCCAGGAAAGCAGCTTATGTACGTCGAGAACTCGCTAGCTAAGATCAAAGCGAATAGGTAGCATGGAGGAGACGAGACAGCACCACAAACCAACGAAGATCGTCGCAACCCAACCGTCTCTACTCCCTCTCCCCTACAAGCCATCTGCAACTACATCAGAGATCTGAGCCTCTCTCAGCAACAAAGCTCGAAAGATCGCATCCTTCGCAAGCATCATCGCCTTCTCTCCCTCGCTGAGCTTGCTCGCGTTGGCAGGATGAAACGCGTCGTGGACGCAGTTCGTTTCAGGGAGGGTTCGATGGAGGGTTTTGCGGTAGACTGTTCTCGGAAGTCAGGCGAAGAAGAGATGAACGAAGATTAGAAGCGAGAATATGCATCCCAAGCTGAGGGAAGAGAGAGAAAGGAGGGAGATGAACGAGACGACGCACTCATCTCGTCGCGTTTGTGAGAAACCTGGATGAGCATCTCGTGTTCGATGATAGCGATGATCCTGTCCGCGGAGAGAGCCTCCTTGGAAGAGTGGGTTCGGACTGTTCGAGAAGGAAGAACCGTCGTCAGCGAAAGAGGAAGGAAGAGAACAAAGACGGCGAGAAAGACACGACCGTCGTTCGCACTCACGAAATCGGCGCTGGTCTTCCCTCTCGATACCGAGCTCCTCCATCAAAGCCTTGAGCGTGACCTCTTCTTCCTTGGAGGTTGATCCAACGTTGGCGGTCGTCGAGGACGTTTGGGCCGTCTCGAGGGAGGAGGAGGATGAGGCGACGGTTTCCGACGAGGAGGTGGAGGAAGAGAGCCGGATCGGTTGCTGGTGGTCTGGGAGAGGATTTCCGTAGATGTCGAGCTTGATGACCAATGTGGGAGTAGGGGTGGAGATGTCCTAGGAGCAGAGCGGGTAGAAGAGGGAAGGTCAGCTAAAGGAAAGCAGGATGAAGCGAGGGCTGCGACTGGAGAGGCACGAAGGCGACTCACAGCGACTGATATCCTTTTTCTCGACGGTGTCGAGGGCGTCGAGAAGAGGAGTCTTCGGAGTGTCTTACGGACTTGGTGGAAGCGGGGAGGATCCGTCGAGGTGGAGAGAGGCGAAGGTGCAGAGAGCGAGGAGGGGCGGGAGGAGCTGGAGGGAGGAGTTTGCACTTGAGCTGAGCGGCGAGTGAGGGAGCGTTTAAGAAACATGAGGAGCTGAGACGAGGATAGATGGATCAGGGGTGAAGATAGGGGAGGAGCTGAAGAGAGGAGGTGGCGGACAAGGACAACGACAACAAGGCGGGACGAAGAGGAGGTTCAGCGCGGGTCGAGGTGGTTGGAATCGCGAGAAAACGTGAACGAGGGATTGCTCGCGAGGAGATAGGAGCTGATGTTGTTCTTGATGTCAAAGAGGACGCTTGGGTTGGCTGGGAAGAGGCTCGGGAGCAATGAAAGAGTCGGAGGTCGAGTCAACGTGAAAGGATCGAGGGGAGTCGAGAAGCGTCCATCTGCGAGAGTCGTCGAAGGTTGAGGAGACGAAGCGATTTCCTGGTTGGTACGTCTGAGGAGGAGTTCAGTCCCGAGCCACTTGAGAACCTTGGAAGACGAGCTGGCACAAATTAGCAGGTTTTGGTGTGGAAGACGGGAGGGAAGTCATCGAAGCGAAAAGTGCGAGCTCAACTTCCCTCCCTCCCTTCCCTTCATCGCAACGCCGACGCACCCTAGGAGCTTCGAACCTCCAAGTCAGCACCTCAACCCTCCTCGGAACCAACACCTGGCTACCCTCCATCATCTATCGGAGCTCTTGAATGAGTTTCCCTTCGTTCCTCCCTAGGATCGCTCTCGCACCCGCTCGTTCTGCTTCGTCCTCCTCCTCCTTCATCTCCCCAACCATCCCCTCCTCCCTTCGGTCGTGCTCCACTTCAATCAAACCCTCTGGGCTCTTCAGTATATGTAAACCTGTAAGCTCGAACCTTCGAATTTTCCACTCTCGCTCTGTACTAATGTGCTGAACCCCGTTCGTGGACCTCTTCCATTCAGCCTCGTTCCCTCTTCGCCTCCTCCCCTCCTCCTGCCCCTCCTGTATTAAGATCCTACTCCACTACCAAACCCAGCTCGAGGTCAAAACCAACAACCAACTCGGCACCTCTCACTCCTTTCCCACCCCACTCTCCTCGTTCATCTCGACCACCTCTTTCCTCGAGCTCAACTCCTTTCTCGAGCCAACGTCGTCGCTCGTCCTCAGCCCAACCCTCCCCTCCTCCTCCTCCGCCTCCTCAACCCGAAGTTGAGACAGAAGAACCGATACTCGCATCAACACCCCCGCTTCACGGATTCCAACGTTGGAAGGAGCTCAATAGTCGACCTCGCTCGACGTTGACGAGGGAGGAGAAACTAGAGCTGAGCGACGTTGTAAAGCAGGCAGAGTGGAATCGACGGATCAAGCTCTACCAGCTAGATTGTAAGGGGAAGGGATACGTATCGATGGACGGAAGCTCGTCGAACGATGAGTTGCAGACCTGGTGGGAGGAGGTAGGGCAGAAGACGTTGAAGGGGAGAGAGGTTTGGGACGAGTTCGTCGTCACTCGTCCTGTCCGCTCTCCTTCGTCTTCTTCGGCGAAGACCATCTTTGGGTTCTTCAAGCCGAACGTTGATGATGGATTTCGAAGTGTTGTCCCTCTCTCTGTGAGTCCTCGGTCCGGTTCGTCTCGATTTCGGTCAGAGCTGCGTCTGACCACCCGTCGCCCCGTCTCTTTCTCGCTCAGATCGCCCTCTTCACCACTTTCGTGCTCTACCTCGGTGCAGCATACGCTACTCAGGAGGTTGAAGCTCGTATCGATCCGTGTGGAAACGTGAGAATCGTTCTCCTACAGGCGGTCCCCATCTTGCTCGCTGACCGTCACGTCGTTTCCCTGTCCTCGCTCTTCGTCCCTTTTCCTCTCTTTCTCTCAGGTGGCTATCCAACTCGGAGCCTTGGCTGGATGGTCTAACGTAACTCTCGCGCTAGGACTCGTGGCATCAGCGATCTTCGCCGTCAAGTCAGCTGGAGCGAGACCTGGCGCGTCGCGTTCGCTGCTGGGAGCTCTCGACCGCTTCCTCGCCGTCAGCTGGACCCCTTTCAGGAGGTCGTACGCTCACTCTCTAATGTTTGGGTAAGTAGAGTTCTTTCTCCATCGTCTGTCGTCCGGCCAAGGAGCTCTTCGATGGTCTGACGACCGCTCCGTCTCGTTTTGTCTCCTTAGCCACACCAGCCGCCATCACCTCTTCTCGAACTTGGGGGCTCTCGCAGTCTTCGGCACGTCCTTTGCATGATGAACCCTCTCGCTTCTGTCTCTGACCTCTCTTCCTCTCTTCAGGCTTCTTCGCTTATCCCTACTTCGACGAGCGAGGGGTGTGGAGTTTGTTGAAGCGCAACTGGCTGTACCTTCGTTCGTCCCCTCTTCCTTATCTACCTTCTTCTCGATCACTGACCACTTTCACAAATCTTCGCTTGCTCAGGCGATATTCCTGGATCGATCAACTCCAGCTGGGCCATCTCTGGACCTCCTCCCGCGGTCGAGGAACCGAAGAAGACGTCGACTGGAGTTTTCCACTTCCTCGTCTTCATCCTGACAGGTCAGCTCCTTTCCTTTCCATCTGGCTCCTTCTTCCGCTTAGCTGACCCGCTCCTTTCTTTTCTGTAGCATGTGCCACCGAAGCCGTCGTCCGACAGGCCCATCACTCCTTCTTCGTTCTCCCTCGAGCTCAAAAGACCATCGCTCGACTCCTTCAAAATCCCTCGGAGACTCGCTCTCTCACTCCCTCCTGGTACTTCATCCCCGACGCGAAGAAGATCTATCTCGCCGAGACGATCCAGGCGACCTTCGGAGCGAAAGGAGCGTTCGGCATGTCCTCAGCACCGTTCGCACTCGCGAGTCTCGGGTTTCTGCAGATGGCTTTCGTGAGTCTCGTCGCGCTCGTTCTTCCTCCCTCGTCGCGCCAAGACTTGGACTGAGTCTTTCTCGATCTCGTTTTTATCAGAACTGGCATCCCATTTACCTCCCGTTCCAGTACATGGCCTACCGATTCATCAAGAGGGACCTTCTCGAGACGTACGAGACGAGGTGGGAGGGCGTCGATCTGAATCACAACTTGGCGATTCTCTTCGGACTGGTCTACTTCTTCGTTGGAGTGAGTACCTCTCCCTCCTCCTCGATACCCTAGATGCTGACTGTTGTGCCTCTTCGAACGTCCAGGACAGCGTCTGGGACTGGTTCCTCGATAAGGCAGCTCGTCTTCGAACCTGGCTTGGACTCGAGGTGAGTGTTGCCGCTCACGTCTCCTCGATTTGTCCTCGGATCTAACTCCGTCGCGTCTCTCTTGGAAAACGCAGTTCACATCTACTCCTCGTTGCGATCCTCCTGCATCTCCCGAGCCGAAGGAAGAGTCGGACGAGGACTCGAGGTGAATCGCGTCGCCCTTTCGTCTTACCGCTGCTGCTTCTTGAGCTGACATCGTTTCTTCTTATCTTTCCCGCTCTTCAGTCTCATAGGCTGGGTACTCGTTAAGCTGTCTTAACCTCTCGTCGTCGTCTAGGATCGCCACTTTCCTCGTCGACTGAGGCGTCGAGATCGGGTCGTCGTTTCGATCCCGCCCTTCGATTCGACGTTCGTCGTTGTTCCTCCTCAGCTTCGTCGGTAGTTTTTATTTTGGTTATCAAACCTGCTTCGCCTTGTTCTTAGCTGTGTCATCTCTTGCATGATCGTTCGAGCTCACGCGTTTGAGAGAGTCGTGAATCGAGAAAGTCCAGAAAGGGCTCGAAAGAGAGCAAGGCAAGAAACATAACTAGATTGTGAGGACGGTAGGTACGAGAAACAAACGGAAACGAGGTTCCACCCTCTTAGAATGTGTATAGAAGAATGAGGAAAGATATTCCGATGGTGAACGCGACGGAGAAGGAACGAGCGAGACTGCGTTTATCGTCGGACCTCGTCCTGCTCGTCATACGACGAGTCGATACCTCCCATGAGGAGCTTGACGAGCCAGAGTTCGGGAGTAAGACTGTAGAGCGAACGAGGATAGAGAGTCAGCGTTCGAAGCGAAAGCAGCGAAGACGCGTCGAGTCGATTTTGACTTACTCCATGCCGCTCTTCTGCATCATCTCAGCCTGCTCCGACTCGTAGTTCGAGGTGACTGTGGTTACGGAAGGAACGGGATAGGGAAGGGGGTTGACGGAGAGTCAGTCGCGGTTTGACTTCGCCTTCGTTCGGCTCTGCCATCGTTGCTCGTCGCACAAGAAGAGAAGATAACGTACCATCGACGAGTCCACCGATCGCGGGGTGGGAATCGAGCTCTCCGAGGAAGGCTTGCGCCTGTTCGAAAAGGGAAACGCGGAAGAGTTCAGCACCTCAGCCCTCTCGTCGCTCAAACCTCGCTCTTCCTCCTTGATTCGACCCTCAAGAAAACGCACCTTCAAGTCGTTTCCGACCTGTGCGAACTGGTATGACACGGCGTCAGGTCCGTATCGAGTTCGCTGAAGCTCGGCGTTGGTGTTCTGAATGACTCGGAAGATGCTGAAAAAGGGAGAACGGGACGGAGTTCAGCACGCGAGTCGGTCGGTGGAGGGGATCGAAGAAGACGCCAACTCACTGATCTCGAGCCTCTCCCGCAGGAGTTCCCTGTTCGAAACAAAAGAATGTCGAGGTCAGAATGACGCCGAGGAGAGAGTTAGAGAGTTCGAACGATGGATGGACGAACGTCGGTCTGTGGGAACGAGGAAGGGACGAAAGGGAGTCAGCGACCGTCGGCGACGTTAGATTTCTCGACCACAAGGCGGCGCGTCAACTCACGATAGCGATCTGAGGAAGTCGAGTGGATGGGAGGTCAGCGAATGTTCGTTCGATCTCGAGACGCGAGCGAGAAACGAAGACTCACGATGAGAACAGGCTTCTGGAGACGACCCGCTCGAGCAGGACCAAGGAGAAGAGGCTGGATGACCTTCTTGTCCATGGAAGTTCCAAGCTGATGAAAACGGAAGGGAAAAAGCGAGTCAGCCGCGAAGGAACGAGCGCGTCTCTTTTCCTCAACGTTCAGTGTACTGCTATCCTACTCACAGGAGTCAAACCCGAGTACTTGATCTGCTGCAAGAGAGCGAGAGCTCCCTGCTCGGTGGTGATGTTGTTTCCCTCGACGTTGGAGTTGAGGAACCTGACTTGAATACCGTCGGCGTCCAAGAGACCAGCAACGAAAGCGACTCGACTCAGGATGAGCTTCAAGTCGTCGATTCGCTCTCCACCCTCCTCGAAGGCCATGGATCCTGTGAGAACGAACAGAAGAAGCTAGGTCAGCAAGTCGTCGAGCGAAGACAAGACTCTCCGAATCGAAGATGCGACTCACCGGAATCGTCGACGAGGATCACGACGTCGAACAACGCGAGCTTGAGCAAGTCAGTCGCGAGCTCCTTAGGCATCGACCAGTTGGTGGCGATGGTGTCCAAAGCTCCACTCTGGGCGACCTTCTGGGCGATGGGTCCGAGAGATCCAGGAGGGAAGAAGGCGGCGAGGTTTTGCTGAGGAGACGCGAAGAGGGAAAGGGTGGACGCGTGAGCTCGTGCGCAGATCCCTTTTCGTCGTCGCGATCAGAGAACGATGAAAGGCCACTTACGTCTTGGACACACTGCTGAAGGATACCTTCGACCTGTCGAGGGTCCATAGGAGCACCAGTTCGCTGCTGCTGCTGCTGCTGCTGTTGCTGCTGAGGAGGAGCTCTGAATTGTCGTTCGAAGCAAACAAGTCGAGGAGATCAGCACACGCAAACGAACCTCGGCGGGCGACTTGATGGGACTAGACTCACCCGTACTGTTGCTGCTGCTGTCCCTGAGGAGGCTGGCCGTACTGACCGGGAGGGGGACCAGGAGGAGCTCTGTTCGAACGCGGACGAAGAGCGAAGCGGTCAGAAGTGTTGGGGAAGCTCGAATCTGAACGAGCTGGCGTTTCGACTCACCCGTACTGTCCCTGCTGCCCTTGCTGTCCCTGCTGTCCCTGTTGTCCCTGCTGTCCGTAAGACTGCTGACCAGGAGGAGCTCTGTTGAACGCGAGGAGGGAAGGAGATGATGAGCTCGGTCGAATTCGAGAGCGGCTAGAGCTGAGCTCGAGAAGATCTTTGAAACGGGAGAGGCGACGAACCCGTAAGACTGTTGACCCTGCTGACCCTGAGGAGGTTGACCGTAGGACTGCTGACCAGGAGGAGCGCCAGGAGGAGCACTGGAGGGGTCGACGGAGGGAAGAGACGAGGTCAACATCCCGAATCCGGCTGCCGTCTCCTTGGTTGTCGATGGGGCCTCGAAAGTGATATATAGAAGCTGAGAATTGACTTACCCGTACTGCTGGCTACCAGAAGGAGGGGCACTGAAGACGCGAAGACCGAAAAATGGACGAAAATTAGCTTGGCGAAAGAACGAACAAGGATGACGAGCGGGAGAGAAGGAAGGCGGGAGAACGAAACGAACCCGTACTGAGATTGCTGAGGTTGTCCAGGAGCTCTGCGAAATGACGAGATGATAGAAAGGCTAGTTAGCAGCTGGTCTGACGCATCAGAAGGAAGGATCATGAAGCGGAAAGCGGAAGGGCGAGCTCACCCAGGAAGAGGCCTTCCACCGGGAGGGGCAGGAGCTTGCCCGTACTGCTGCTGTCCCTGCTGCTGCTGCTGCTGAGGAGGAGGAGCACCGTAAGACTGCTGCTGTCCACCTTGAGGAGGGGCTCCTCCTCCTCCTCCTTGAGCGGCCTGAGCTGCTGCCATCTTGGATGCCAATCCTGCGAGAGGAAGAAGAAGGAAGGAAGGAGATGGTGAGCCGTCAGCTCGTCGACTTTCCATCACTGCGAAGCCCTCGAGTTCGAGGGACACTGGATCTCACCCATGTTGATTAAGAGTGTTTGAGGGGGTGGGTAGGTGTAGGAACAGGGGTTGGATGGGTTTGAGGTTGTTGTGGTGGGAAACCAAACGAGAAGGAGGAAGCGAAAGGGGCTGAGCACGAAAGTCGGACTTCGAAATGGCTCACAACGTCACCCGGCCGGAGGAAGGGAAAAAAAACATACTGAGGGGTCGAAAAGCTGCTGGTAGGGTTTGAAAGATGGACCTCGGTGTCAAGCTGTCCTAAACGTCGAGGTGAAGGAAAGCATTTCCTGAGAGATGCCTTCGCTTCGTCGTCGCAGGCTCGACTCGCGAGTCGCGACTCTTCTTTGCAGACCGTTCTCCAGCTCGTGAGACGAAAGTTCACTCGCTGAACGAAGATCGTGTCCTCGAGTCAAGAAGGCGGTCATGGGCATAAGGAGGCGTCAAAAGAGAAAGCTAAGAAAGAAAGAAAGAAGGCCCAAAGGAGACAGTAGAGTAAACGCGTCGCGTCTTCCCCCTCGTTTTACGTCCAGACCTTAGTAGGGATTCCGGCGACGTTGATCTCGAGGTCCTTTCTCTCGGCACCCTGAGCGGTCGCTCCCTGGCCGGCGTTCTCCTGCCTGTCTCGCTCCTGCTGCGAGAAAATGTGTCTCTGCCGCTCCTTCACCCAAGCTGCAAACGAAGGACGAAGTCAAAAGTTAGTGTCGAGAGAGGGAGTCGAACTGGGGATGTGAGAGGCGAGAATTGAGCTCACTCTCGATGGTGATAGGCTTAGTCTCGTGCGGGAGATCCTTGACCTTCTCGTACAGATTCTCGCTGGCGAGAACGGGAGAGTCCTCGACGGCTTTGACGAGAACGTGGTTGTTGGGTCGGACGAAGTAGAGCTGGATGGATCGAAAGAAGAAGCGAAGGGGTGAGCTGAACTGGGGAGAAGAAGCGAGAAACGAGACGCGAGCGGAAATCCAACTCACGACTCCGATTCGATCCAACTTGGCCTGATCAACCTGAGGAGCGATGACTCGGTGAACAGAGGACTTGAGGTAGGTTCCGGAAAGGAGATCGAGGGTGTCGGCGATGTTGACGGCTGAGGGAAAAAAATCGAGTAAGATCGAGGTCAGAAGCGAAGAACGCGTCGCGACTATCAAGAACAAGTCGGGTCGTCCGCGAAGACTCACTGATAGATCCAGCGAGAGGCTTAACGAAGTGCCAAGTTCCATCGTGAGCGAGGACTTGGAGACCCAAGACGGGCTGTCGGAACAGGAGAGTGACGGATCCGAGATCGCTGGAGGGACGAGCGAAAGGAAAACAAAGTCAGGACGCGTCTCGCTCACACGCGCTTGGCTGCTCCGAAACGCTCAATTCGGGCTCACGTGTGACCCTGGGTGTAGAGGCCAGTAGCCTTGGCGTTCTCCTCCTCGGATCGAGCCTTGTACTTCATGTATCGAAGGTCTGGAGAGGGCGGGGAAAGAACGAAGAAGAGGTCAGCGAGACGTGCGAACGAAGGAAGAGCCTCTCAAGTTAAATCGGAAGCAAACTCACGATCCTCGGACTTCTCATCGTACTGGTGTCGGGAGACGAAGTAGTTCTCGTCCTTGAGCTCGAGAACGATGGCGAAGAGGACGAGAAGCTTGTTGATCACGTTGGTGTGGACGTCCTTTCCGAACTGCTTGATCTCGTCCCAGTTGGCGACGACGGGAGAAGGGTGGTGAGAGTGGAAGTCGTCGAAGTCGGGGGTGAACTGGAGGAGGAGAGGTGAGATGGAACCGAGGGGAAGGAGACGAAACCGTCAGCTTCGTCACTCCTCTGTTCGTCTCGCGACCGATCTTCAGTGAGCGAACGGAACGTACCTTCGGGATGTTGTAGACTTCAATGTTCTTCCCTCGGTGGGTGGGAGTGACCTTGTCCTGCTCCTTGAAGCTGAGACAGGAAGGTGGGAACGAAACGAGAGCGACGCGTTGAACTCAGCGCTCAATATTTTGCTCTTCTCGTCCCTTCGCTCGTTTCCGAGCGGACTCACTGCTTCAGCTCCCTTCCAGTATATCCGTTGTAGCCGCCGTTTCTGTGATCAGCAGCGTAGGGCTGTGTTCGAGAACATAAGGGGAGAGAAGAAGAGTCAGCGAGATGGTTGAATTCGAAGCGAGGGAGACGACGCGTGACGGGACAAGGCAAAACGCACCTCCTTCTCCTCGAAAGGAAGATCGAAGAACTGTACACGAACCGAAGATTGCAGTCGGGAGTCGATGAGGACGAGGGATGTCAGAAGCTGTAGAAGAAGGGAGGAGGAAACGACGATGGATGAACGCGAACGACGCACCTCCTTTCCGATAGCGAACTGCTTGTCCACTCGCTCCTGCGAGATACCGAAGTTGGTGACGTAGAAGAAGCCTACACGCAGACCACCGAAGAAGGAGAGAGATCAGCGATTCGCTCAGAGGATGGGCTGAAAGGCCAGCGAGGGCGAGCAAGAGAGTTACAACGAGACGAGACCAAACTCACCAACAGAGTGCACTCCATCCTACGAGCGCACGACCATCATCACGAAGGGAAAGGAAGGAGGAAGAAGAGAAGGGGGGACAAGGAAAAAGTCAGCGAGATGGCAAGGAATGAAGTCCTTTCTTCGGCTCGATCCGATCTCTTCTCCTCACTCACCTTCAACTGCCTAGCCAGTTCCTCCTTCCCTCCAGGCTCATCGAACTTCGACAGATCGATGTTCACCAAGTCCGCGTAGGCCACTTTCCACCCACCAAAAACCAAGCCCCAAAATCAGCTCAACTTCAGCCCCAGCGCCCTTTCGCCCTCGAGCAACGAAACGAACTCACGATTCTCAACCTGCGTTTCGGGAAGAGTTGAGTAAGGGTGTTCAGCGGTTCCGTAGATTTGTTCGGTGACGGGGGAGGAAGAGGTCATTTTTGGAGAAAGGGAAGCGGTGGGTGATGGTTTGATGGGAGAAAGGAAGGAAGCCAGGACGAGCGCTGCTGATCAAGAAAGGGATGGAGGCGAGTCGCCATCGGCAGCGCGAGGAGGAGTCGAAGTCGCGCCTTCGGAGATAGGCTGATGGCGATTTTTCTCCTTCCTTCGTCGGCACAAAGCTCAACCAGCCGAGGCAGGAAGAGTCGTCGATTTTCTGAGAGCAGACTGAACGCTGGTCGAGAAGGATTTCCGTAGGATGAGAAGGGAGGAGGAGCGGGTGAGCTCGAGCTACTCGAAGACGCGACGCCCCCCAGTCCTTTCTTCGTCGCGAGAACGTTAAGAGAGGCTGAGCTCCGCTGAGCGCTCACCTTCGGAACCCCTCCCGACCTGCTGTTCAAATAACCGTTGAGCTCGAAAGATTGAGGAGTCAGCGAAGACGAAGTTTGGTTCGGGAGAGACGAGCGCCGTCCTCGTTTTCTTCACGTCTCGGTTCATCTCGCCTCCTCACAGCTCCTTCCCTCGAAGACTTTCGAGGAACAGGATCATGCCAAGTCCGAGAGGGTGATAGCGCCATGAGTAAGGAGTAGAGTCAAAAAGAAGGAGCAAGAGAAGAGAAGCGAAAGGGGACCCATCCGTCGTCCCGCCCACCCAGCCCGACGAAGCGAAAGCGAGGGGGTAAGAAAAGGAAGGGGAAGGTCAACTAGAGAGGAGCGAGAAGGAGCTAGAGAAGTAAAGCAAGAAGAGCGAATGCGAGCGAAGCGAAGCGAGGGAAAAGAGCAAAGAGGGAGGGATGAGAGAGGGGGTGACGCAAAACGAAACGAAGGGAAACGCAAAAGGAAAGGTCCGTTGGGGGACGACGATGGATGGAGGAAGCGAACCGAGTGGATTGAGTGAGATGTGGGTGAGAGACCGAGGGGCTGCAAAGACGCGTCCAGGAAGAAGAAGGGGAGGAAGTCAGCGAGGGCGAGCGCGACGCGAAACGAAAAGCGGAAAGACGACTCACAATTCCTGAAGACGAGCTATTAGAAAACGAAGGGGCGAGAAGTCGTGCATGTGTGTGGCGTGGTAACTACTCCTCCTCCATCTTGACATCCCTCACCGGCGTCGCACCAGACGAGGAGTGAAAGAACGAGAACGCCTTCCCGACCATCCCCAAGATCCCACCCTCGACTTCCCTCTTCGCCGCCTCCCTCACGACCTCCCCAGCTCCAGCGCCGCCCTTCGCAACACTAGTAGAAGAAGAGGAAGAAGTAGAAGGAGTGCTAGCAGTGTTGGAAGAAGAGGAAAGCCGAGAATGCTTGCTCGGCCTCGACGAAGGACGATCTTCCTCGTCTCGATCTCGATCTCGCTCGTCCTGGTGTCGTTTGTTGCTGGAGGTTCCGTTCGAGCGCGAGGAGGAGGAGGAGTGGGAGTTGGAAATGGCGTAGGAGGTGGAAGAAGGGAGATGAGAAAGGATGGTGGACGAGACTCGGGAGGGGGAGGACGAGGACGAGAGACGGGAAAGGTCGTAGCCTGCTGGAATCGGTGGAAGAACTGCTTTCGAAGAACAAGGGAAAGGGTAAAAACGAGGGAGGAGGGGTGAGAGAGTCGATGGGGGGAAGGGTGGAGGCGGTGGATGGGTTGGCTAGTCAGTCTTCGAGCGCCCTCGACAGCGTGAAAGGGAGAGGGGGAGGATGAGAGAAGGGAAGGGGAGGTAAAACAAACCGCCTTGAGGACCAGGGTTGACTCGAGCTCGATGAGCGAGGTTCTCGATCAGGGAAAGGGAAAGTCCGATCTTGTCGTCTTCGCGAGCGATGCGTTCGACGAGTCTGCAACGAAGAAAAGAAAGCGACAGAAAACCGCACGCGAGCGGAGACGCGATCAACACACCACAAAACGCACCATCCCCTCCTCTCCTTCCCTCCATTCTTTCCCGGTTCACAAACAAGAAGACGAAGAAAGAAAGCACTCACCTCTGCGTCGTAGCAGCCTTCATCTGCATCTCCACCGCCGACCTCTTAGCTCCCTCCAACTCCCTCCTCAAAACAGCCAACTCCCTCTCCTGCTCCCCTTCCTTCCTCTTCGCCGCCCTCTTGACCAGATCCAGATGTCCCTCAGCCAACTTCGCCTGAGCCGTCAGCTCAGCGAGCTTCAACTCCGCCAGCTTGAGCTTCGAGGCGAGGTCCTCGGCGGAGGTGGGAGGAGTGAAGAGGGAGGGAGGAAGAGGAGCGACGATTCCGTTGGCGGGGGTGGTACCGTTGAGTTTGTTGGGAGACGAGGGTTTCGATTGAGTAGTGGGAAGAGTGGGAGGGGATCCTTTGTCGGGAGAGGGAGGGAAGGCTCTCATCGTTCCGTTGGAGATGGTAGGGGAGGGAGGACCGGTGATGTGGATCTCAGCAGCCGTCGACGAGGAGTTGTTGTTGTTGGACGACGAAGGGACTCGACTGGTAGGGACTCCAGGGATGGTGTCCGATCTCATTCCTCCTCGAGGCCCAGCGGGTGATCCAGTACGATCCTCCCCGACGGGACTTCCATGGTGGGACGAGGAGGTTGACGAGTCTTCTCGAGGTCGAGAGTAGCTCTGAGCGCCGTTGCCGTTGAAGTTGGGGTTGATGAGGACTGGAGAAGGGGAAGGACCTCCTGAGCCGTTGTGGCCGTGTCCGTTCCCACTTCCAAAGCCGTTTCCGACTCCTCCTACTCCGTAAGGAGGGATGGGTTGACCGTTGGCGAGGAGAGGGACGGGAGGACGGTTGGGAAGGGAGGTGGGAGGAGGAGGAGGAGGTTGGAAGGGAGGGAGCGTTCGAGGACCTGAGGGAGGAGGTGGCAGGCTGTTTCGGATGTTGTTGTTGTTGTTGTGGTTGGCGGGAAGGGGAGGAAGAGCGGCACCTGAAGAACGAGAACGAGGAGAGGGAGGAAGGAGCGAAGAGAGGTCAGCTCGCTCTCGTTTCTTCTCTCGTCGCTCAAAACGAAGGAGTGAGCTTACCTGGAGGAAAGAAGGGTCTTCCAACTCTAGCTCTCGCGAACTCTACATGATCCAAGGTGACCGCTGATGGTTGCAGGCCTGGTGGGATGAGCGAGGAGGGAGTCTTGAGTTGTTCTGCGCATCGTCTGGCTTGGGAAGCTGATTGGAATGAGATGATGGTGAAGTGAGGATTCCGAGCTCCACTGGATCCATTCCGAATCGAAGTAACAGATCCAAGTCCTTTGACCATCCCAAACACCATTTGACCAGCTCGATGAGTCTCGGGAACTGACAAAGGGACGAGAGAGAAGAGAGAGGGGGAAGGGGCGGGAAGGGAGAGGTCAGCTGAGGTGGAAGCAGACGAGTCCGCTCGTTCTCGTTTCTCTACAGGAAGAAAGAGCGAAGAAGGGAAGAAGTAAGAGACGTACGACCACCAACGAAGACCTGCAAAGAAGCAAGCGAGGGAAGGGGGAAGTCAGTCGAGGGAAGAACGAACGAGGGAAGGAAGGAGCTCGGTCAAAGGACTCACTGATCTCTCCTGCCAGAGAGGACTGTCAAGCGCCTCAGTAGCCATCGTAGGAATAATCACAGGAACATCCAGAGCGCCATCGGAAGAGGAAACGGAAGACATAGCAAGGAAAAAAGGGGGGTGACGAGGTTGGAGGAGAGGGAAGGGGAGGAGGAGAGCGGAGTTCGAGGGCGTCAGTTTTCGTCGTCGAGGAGAGGGGAGGGGTAGCTGCTTCGCGACCGTCTTTAGATCTCTAGATCTCGCTCTCGCACACCGAGCGGAAGTAGGAGAGAGAGGAAAGTGTTCAAAGCTTTTTTGTTCTCAAAAGATGCGGACAGAGGCTCGCAAACGGCGCGAACCCGCGTCGTCGCTCGTCTCTCTCTCTTTCCTCCCTCCCTCAGCGATACAGAGCACAAGCATACTGATCTCCCACCCGCCACCGAATCGCTAACAAATACAACCCAGATCCCTCCCCATCCCTATCACCCGTCCCTACGTCGTCGCCTTCAGCGCAACCGCCTTCGAATTAGGCATCTTCCGAGATTCCTTCTCGAAGTCCTCCAGGTCCTTCGGGGAGAAGAAATGCGACGCGGCTGTGGACGAACGAACGAACGAACGAAAGAACAAAAGTCAGTCAGCGATGTTGTTTCGAGCGTCTCGAGACGGGAAGAACGAGGGAGGAGAACGAGCGAGCAAGCGACTCACATTCCAACAACCACTCCTTCTTAATCTCCATGACGGACCGAGCAAACTCCTTGGAGGTGAGGACGAGTTCGTAGTAGAGGATGAACCGAGGTGGGGGTTGAGCTTGGAAGAGGGAGGAGGAGGGGTGGATGTGGATCGAGGTGTCTGGCGACGAAGGAACAAAACAAGAGGGAGGGTCAGTTCGAGTTGACGCGACGAGGGAGAGAGAGACGAGGTGGGAGGACGACGCACTGTTCTTGGTCGTTCGGTATCCTCCATCGCGGTGGAGTCGAGCCTGAGAGAGAGAAATGAAGAAGCGGGAAGAGGGGTCAGAACGCGGCTCGAGGAAGAAAGAGAGAAGATGGGAGAGGAGGGGAGGGGCGGGGGACGAACGGTGTTGTAGCTGCGAGGAACGACGGAAGGAGGAAGGAACAAGTCAGTCTAAGGCTTACGAAGGATGAAGAGGACGGGGAGAAGCGAGTGGAAAGAGCACTCACAAGTACCCAGCAGTGATAGCCTTCTGGATCGGAACGATGTCGCTCGTGTTGGCGTTCGACTCGATCGTCACCTCGACTCGCTCACACAACGCCGCCAGCTGATCTCGAACGTCCCGGACTCGACAGAGCGCCTTGTACTGCACGAAGTTCTGATGGAACGGAATCAGGATAAGGAGAGGAAGGGGAAGCGAGAGTCAGCGAACGCTCGTTGCTCGAACGCGACTCGAAGTGGAACGAAAACGGGAAGGAGACGCATGATTCACCTCGTAACACCACTGTTGGGAGTAATCGGTATCCCTCCAGGTCTCCCAGATGTTGAGAAGGGTGAAGTGGTCTCCTCCAGGCTTGACGAAGTTCTTGTGAGCGGCCTGAGCGTGGACCTTCTTGTCCTTCGGGATGTAGTAGAGCGAGCTCGATTCTTGGAGCATCGAAATGATGGAGAGGACCTAAGATAAACAAGAGAGAAGCAGGAGAGTCAGTGTCCGCAACGGGAAGGAGAGAGAGAGGGCGAGCGAGCGAAAGGAAACTGAGGACGCGACTCGAAAACTCACCTCGTCCGTACAGTGGTAATCCTCACTACAGATCACGGCCTTCGAAAGCTGAGGTTCCACCGGGAACTCTGCCATCCTCCTTCCCAATCTCGTCAACTCTCCCGTATGGTTCAGAGCACCGAGAGCGTAAAGCAGCTCGACACTCCTCATCACCGTCTCGGCTGCTGGAGGGTCGAGGAAGTCGAATCCGATGAGATCGTTGATCCCGAGCGACTTGAGGAGGAGTACGACTCCGGAGAGGTTGGTTCGTTGAATCTCGGGGACGGTGTTGGCCTCGAGCTCGTTGTTGAAAGCCCACTTGGTGTAAAGACGGAAGCATTGACCGGCTCCGACTCGTCCTGCTCGACCTGCCCGTTGGTTGGCTGCTGCTCGAGAGCACTGTGGTAGAGAGAAGGAGGGGGAAGAGATGGTCAGCAAGAGCGAAGAAGTGAGGAGAGAGAGAAGAGAGAAGAGGGAGAAGACGAGATCGTTCGACTCACAGGAACGACGGTGAGCGACGCCATTCCCGTCTTGGGGTTGTACGAGTTCTGCTTGACGAATCCAGGATCAATGACGTAGACGACTCCCTCGATGGTGATGGAGGTTTCGGCGATGTTGGTGGCGAGCACGACCTGAAAAGAGCAAAGGAAACGAACAGTCAGTCGCGTCGAACGAAGAAGTCTCGTAACAAGCAGAGCGAAGACTCACTTTCCTGGCTCCCTCCGGCGTAGGCTCGAAGATCTTTGACTGAAGTTCACTCGGTAAGTTGGCGTAGATGGGAGCGATGATGAGCTCAGGAACCTTGTCTCCTAGGGCCTTCGACGTCTCGGTGATGTTCTCGAGGGCGGCTTCGATCTCGTCTTGACCCTACAGCAACCGAGATAATGGACAGGAAGTCAGCTCAAGATTCGAGCAGGTGGAGAAGGTGCAGAGAGAGGGACGAACGGTGAAGAAAACGAGGATGTCTCCCTTGGGAGCCGTGACGTGGATCTGGAAGACGGTGGTGATGGCGGCATGGAGGTAGTTCGCCTCGGGTTGAGCGGTGTATCGAATCTCGACGGGGAAACGACGACCGGGGACTGAGGGAGAGGGGGAAAGAGGTCAAAGAGGGAGTCAGACGCGTCGAGGGGAGGGATGGGAAGGTAAAGGGAAAAGACTGACCATCGAAGATGGGAGCGTCGTCGAAGTACTCAGCGAACTTCTTGGCGTCGAGCGTAGCACTGGAGATGATGAGTCTCAGCTCGGGTCGGAATCGAGCGATGTCCTAGTTCGGAGAAAGCGGAAGGAGTCCCAACATCAGCTTTCGTCGCGTCGAAAAGAAGAAAGGGAAAGTGCGAGACGAACCTTGACCAGTCCGAACAGAATATCCGTACTCAGCGTCCTTTCGTGAGCCTCGTCGATGATGATAGCCGAGTACTCCGACAACACAGGATCCGCCAAGAACAACCTCAACAGCATTCCGTCCGTCATGTAGTGAAGAGCCGTCTTGTCGCTCGTGCAATCCTCGAATCGAATCGAGTATCCGACCTCGTTTCCGACGCGAACTCCGACCTCCTCTGCGACTCGAGCGGCGACCGACATGGCAGCGACTCGACGAGGTTGAGTGCAGGCGACCTTGAGACCGTTCTTGCAGTAGCCGGCTTCCATGAGATACTGAGGGAGTTGAGTCGTCTTCCCTGATCCGGTTTCGGCTTGAACGATGAGGATCTGATGCTCGGCGACGGCTTGGAGAAGCTCCTCTCGGAAGGCGTAGATGGGTAGTGACTTCCGAACGGCGTCGATGGACTCGGCTGGAGGGAAAGCGAAGGGAACGCGTGAACGAGAAGGCGACGCGAGGTCAGCGAAGGTCGCGACGCGTGAACGAAGACCTCGACCTGAGGACAAAGAAAGAAGAGACTCACCCTTCGTCGTAGCCTCCTTGATAGCCTGCTGTAGCAGCTTGTCCTTCGCACTCATCTCTCCCTCTCCCTTGATCACTCCGTCGCTGAGGAAGGCGATCTGCTGGCTCTCGTCGAACACGAAGTCGTACTCCTCCTCGATGACGATCTTGTCCAACGCTCCCATCTTGTAGGTACTGTTGGCGGTCTGGCTCTGCTCCCACTGATCGACGTCGGTGACGAAGGCCTTGTCGTCCTTCTTGTTCTCCTCGTATCGCTTGTACAGGACGTTCCGCTTCTTCTCCGAGTCGATCTTCCCCTGCTCGGTGATGTAGTCGTCCGGGAGCTGGTAGCCGTCGTATCCATCGTCGATCTTCTGCCTCTCCTCCATCAACCTCAGCACCTCCTTCTTCCTCTCCAGCTCGCGCTCCTCCTTCTTGGAGATCTTCATCCCTCGGAAGAGGTTCTCCTCGTCGATGATCTCGAGCTTGAGGAGGTCCATCTGCTGAGCTTCTCGTTTCTGGAGGTACTCCTGACGGGATCGTTCTCGAAGGGAGGGCATGGCTTGTTGACGAGCGACCGTGTCGTCTCCTAGTTGGCGACGTTTGGCTGCTTCCGACTCGTTGGCGAGGGAGGATCGATCCGTGACGAGCTTCTTCGACTTGTCCTTGTCCTTGTCCCTGATCCGTTGAGCGAAGGCGTCCCTCTCCCGTTCGTCCTCGACTCGTTCGCGTTCTCGACGTTCCTCGGGAGTTTCGTCTGCTGGCGGAGGAGGTAAGTCGTCGTCGTTGGGAGGTGGTGGTGGAGGAGATCCTCGTTCGGCTTCCTCGTCTTGACGTCTCCACTCGTCCTCCTCCTCCTCCCTGCGACGTTTCCTGATCTGCTTCTCCTCCTCGTCCGACTCCCAGGCCCCATCATCGTCGTCTCTCTTCCTCGTCGTAGATCCCCGCTCCTTCTTGTCCTTCTTCCTCTCAGACTTGTCGAGCTTCTTCTCCTTCTTCTCCCTGGACTTGCCCTTGTCCTTCTTGATCCCACCTCCTGAGGCGATCTCCTCCTCGAGCAAAAGTCCGTATCGTTTGCCAGCATCCTTGCTGCTGCTGCTAAAAGAAGCTCCCGGGAGGGCTGAGGAGGAGGCGAACGAGGAGGATGGGTTGGAGGTGGAGAGCTTGGATTTGGTCGTTCGAGGGATTCGGTCGTAGAGGGAGGAGGCAAAGTCCTTGGAGTCGGAGGAAGCGGGGAATCCAGCAGAGAGGAGGGATTGGAAGAGCTTGTCGGGTGTTTTGGCGGAAGAAGCTGTATATATAGGGAGGAGGAGCGAGAGTCAGTCGACGAAGGAAGCGAAGGAAGGGAAGGAGAAAGGAAGGAACGATGAAAGCTCACCAATCGCTGCTACATACTCGACCATCGCTGACTCCGACATCCCCATGAGCTTGATGGCTCCATCCGAAATGAACTGCTTCGTAGAAGCGTCCATGCTGAGGTCCTATATAGAGAAAAGACGGGGAGGGGAGGAGGAGAGGGCGGGTGGATGGCGAAGGCAACTCGCGACCCTCGTCGAGCTTCGAGACTTGACCTCTCGTCGCGCTCAACGACCATCCCACTTCTTTAGCAACCATGGCTCCCAACCCTCGAACGTTCATGGAGATCTCCATAGATGGAGCTCCTATAGGGAGGTGAGTGCAACCTTCTCCGGAGCCCAGGAAGGAAGAGATCAAGCTCACCGCTCGCCTGTCCTTCGCTCCTCCCTTCCCTTCAGAGTTGTGTTCGAGCTCTTCATGGATAAGGTTCCGAAGACGGCAGAGAAGTAAGTACATCCATATTTCCTTCGTCCTATCAATAAGCTGTTCGCTCACATCTCGTCCCTTCTGCCTCAGCTTCCGTGTTCTCTCGACTGGAGAAGCAGGCGTCTCGACAAAGTCAGGGATCCCCTTGTCGTACGCTGGCAGCACCTTCCACAGAGTCATTCGTACGTTCAGCACATATCTAGACTGCAGGGGGCGAAAGCTGATATACATCTTGCCTGCCTTCAGCGGATTTCATGCTTCAATGTGGTGATTTCACGAAGAAGGACGGCACCGGAGGAGAATCGATCTGTGAGCTCTCGCCTTTCCTTCCCTCCCTCCTTCCCCTGTCATCTTCTCCCTACATACCGTCAAGACCGCAACTGATACGTCCTCACCTTGCTCGATAGACGGAGGAGTCTTCGACGATGAGGATCTCACAACGCCGGTGGATCGAGAAGGGTGAGCTCGACCTCCTTCCCTCCCTCGCGCGCTCGACCTGAGCTGACCTCTTCTCCTTCCTTCCTCCTTCAGTCTGCTCGTGATGGCCAACAAGGGTGGGTCTCAGCTCCACAGCTACTAGAGTGTAACGTCCGCTGACCTTTCCTCGTCTGATCCAGGTCCCAACACCAACGGAAGTCAAGTCTTCATGACCCTCGCCGCTGCTCCTCATCTCGATGGAAAGGTGAGCTTCGGTTTCTCGACCTGATCCCTCTGGCGTCTCCCTCGCTTCCCTCTTCTCGAGGGCCACTTCACTGACCTTCTTCCACTCAACTTTGCAGCACTGCGTTTTCGGAAAGGTCGTCTCAGGTTCGTTCTTAATCAACCTTCGAGCTCCGGACGACGAAGAACGAGCTCAAGCTCACGCGATTCCTCCCTCTTTCCCTTCGCGATGTCTCTAGGGTTCGAGCACCTCAAGACCATCGAGGCTATCCCTACCGACAAGAAGGATCGTCCTCTTCAGACCGTTTCTATCTCTCGTTGTGGAGAGCTCGAGCTCATGAAGAAGCCTGTCGCAACTGAAGGTGAGCCCTCGTTTCCCTTTCCCTCCTCCCGTCGCATCTCTCGCGAGCTCACCATCTTTCCGTTCTTCTGCTCCCTCCCTCCAGCTCGAAAAGAGTCCCCTCCTCCTCGTCGTCGTCGCTCCTCATCTTCCTCCGACTCGGACTCCGACCGACCTCGTCGTAAATCCTCCTCCTCCAAAAAGAAACACCGCCGACACGACTCGGATTCCGACTCCTCCTCAGGCTCAGACTCGGACTCGGACGACGAACGTTCAGCCAAGAAGAAGTCCAAGAAATCTAAGAAGTCGTCGAAGCACAAGTCCTCGAAACACAAGTCGTCGTCGAAGAAGGACAAGAAGAGCAAGAAGGGAGAGGAGAAGGCTCCTGATGGAGAGAGGGAGGAGACGGACGCTGAGATCGATGCTCGGTTGGAGAGGGAGGATCGGGAGAAGGAGGCCGAGAGGAAGAGGGTCGAGCTGGAGGAGATCAGGAGGAGGTTCAAGAGGGAGGAGGAGGAGAGGAGCAGGAACGCTGCCGCTGGTGGAGGAGACGGAGGAGTGAGGTACAAAGGTTCGTTGCGTTTCGTCTCGTGTTGGCTCGTTCTGGCTCTTGCTGCAATCTCTTTCTCGCCCTTTGGCTTCGTTCCCGCCCCGACGCGTGCTGACTCGCTCTCTCTTCTCAACCTGCTCTCCTCTCGCTCTCCATCAGGTCGTGGTGCGATGCGCTTTTCCGAGAACGCTCCCTCGCCCGTCCTCCCTTCTTACGCCCCCTCCTACCGAAACCGAGCTCCTCAACACTCCCGATCCAACTTCACCTCGTCCGAGGCTCTCAAATCAGCATGGCAACACGACATGGCCGGAGGGGTGGGAGCGGAGCGATTCGTCGCTGCTTCGTCGAGGGGAGGAGTCGAGGGTGAGAAGGAGGGAGCTGGAGGAGGATACGAGGATAGGGACAAGGCTGCTTCGACGGAGGCGGAGAACGCTGCTGTCGTTGCCGGACAGGCTGGGGAGGAGATGGTGGACGAGGGACCTGTGATGGAGGAGGAGGAGGCTGCTGGGACGAGCGGAGGGATGAGGGGATTTTGAGCGGTGATCGATGGAGTTTGGGAGACGATCCCCTCGTTTCTGATCTGTAAGTTCACGCTAATGGTCTCGAGAGGTCGAGAAACGTCCCGAGGTAGCAGAGAACGACGAGTCCAGGAATGAAGTCGCGTCGTGTTCTCGTCGAGGTCTTGGGTTTCTCCCGTCCTCTTTGTGGCCGAGGCAAGACTTCCATCCCTCCTCACACCTTGCGCAGGAAGCGAGAGCTCGCACGAGATTCGCTTTCGTCCCGCTTCTTTCTGGAACACGTCGAAGAGAGAGAGAAAGGAGACATGGGATGATCGAACGACCGCTCTGGCCGACGAGTGCAAACGAAGTAAAAGTAATGGTCAAGAGATATAGGAGAAGGGGAAGTACATAGAGAGAGGTCGTTGCGTGTCGTACATAGGAGAGAAGAGAGAGAAAAAAGGTCGTTAGAGAAGACAGAAGAGAGGTGGGGGAGGGGAGGGGGAATGATGAGCCGACGCGTTCGAAGAACGACGATCAAGCCAGAGAAAAATAGCAAAAACGAGGTGGGTGAGGTGTGGATGCGCGAGATGCTAGTGCGGTAGATGGGGTGGTAGGATTAGATGAGGATGAGGGTAGGGCTCCTTCCAGTGGAGGGGAGGAGGATGGTTTTGTGGACGGGAGAGCGAGACCACTCGTCGACCTGTTCAACGGAGGGGGAGGGCGACATCGAGCAGTTGATTTTGATGGACGAGTAGATGGTTGGGGAAGGGATGAGCTTGTAGCTGGGGTTGTACTGAGGGAGGGAAAAGAAAGAGAAGAGGAAGAGGAAGGTCAGCGAGAGGACGGAGGGACCGGACGAATGAGCCGCGTCGAGTGTGGGGGGAAGAAGGAGACAAGGGAAAAAAAACTCACTCCCTGTTCCTTTAAGTCGTCGCAGAGATGGTGAAGAGTCGAGAGAGCTCGTTCCCTGAGAGAGGCTACCGAGTGAAGATCTGGGAAGAGAAGTAGCCGGAGACGAGGTCGTGTGAGCGAACTGAGGAGCTAGACGTCGACGGACCGGCTCTCGAAGGAGCGAAGAGAAGGAAGGACTCACCAGCCCACTCAGTTGACCACACTGGAAGCTCTACTACGAGCTCAGGAGAGAGGTTCGAGGGATCGAGGGATCTGTGGTGGAAAGGAGAGAGGAGGTCAGCTCTCTAGGATGAACACAACGAGCTCGAAGCGTCGCGACCCGATCCCTTTCCACCCGCTCCTGGAAAGAAGGACGACGACTCACGAAGAGAACTCGTTCAGGGACTCCCTAGTCTCCTCGGAGGGAAGAGCTTTGACGGTCTTGGGAGAGCAGATCATTTGTGGGAAGGGTGGCGGTGGAGGAAGGGGGGTAGGTTGGGGGAGGTTGGTTCGTCGAGGTGGAAGGTGTTGAGGTTGAGAGCTAGCGCGGGCTCTATGTCTTTTGATTGAAGTGGGGATGTAGATGGGAGATGGTGGAGAGAAAGGAGGAGTCCGAAGTGGGGCTTTTTGGTGGGGAGAAGGTGAGGGTTGGTTGTTCGCGAAGGTGCTGGTGTGGAAGGAAGGAGGAGGTCGAGCTCGAAATCCACGGCGCTCCGTCTCTCGACGTCGCTCAGTCCCTTCTCTACCCGACCATCTGCCGCCGGTTCTTGAGGAAAACTTCCTTCTGGAAGTCGCGCGCTGTTCGAGAGGGATGGTCAGCTATCACCTGAGCAAAGGAAAGACGAAAAGAGGAGCAAAGAACGAGGAAGAAAAGCCTATCGAGAAAGACGAGTCGGCCGACCTCGAACGGGGAAGAGCTCGATGGGGACGCGACGGGGGGTTCGGAAACAAAGAACACGAGCAACAGACAGGCCAATGATGTACAGAAGCGAGCTCGGACCGCGCTCTCCGACCTCCATACGGGGGAAAGAAGAGTAAATCGAAGGAAGAACTGATTGGCAGCTGAAAGAGTCTGCGACGCGTCCGCCTTTCGTCCTCCGCTTACCGGAGAGACGCGTCGAGCTTGTCATGCGTTCAGGAGAAGGAAGGTATGGAAACGGAGTTATTCGGTTCAACTGGTCGAAGGCGAGGAGAAAGGGAAGAGTCACGAAGGGAGCCTGATCTCGCGACACGACGGACGACGAGGACGATAAGATGGCCTCGGTCAATATCGACGCTTCTTGGGCGAGGAAAGCACGAAGGAACGGTAAGGGACGAGATGCGACAAGAACGTACTCATCTAGACTTGCCTTGAATCTCTCGGAGAATCTCGCACTCCAGACGCTTCGCGGCCGCTTCGTCCACCCCTTCGAGCGACGCACAACTCCTGCCCGTGATTTCTCGCGGATTCTTGCGAGCTTACCTTTACCGCTGCCTCTCCAGCACATGATTGGATAGAGGGTATCCCATCTGAGTGAGATCTCGAAAAGCTACTCTCCCGAGCTCCCTTTGACGCGGTCGTGAGGGGCGAAGGATCGCAGAGTCGCAGAGAGGTGACTTCAGAGGCTGAGAACCGACTGAGAGGGTAGAAGCAGCCACGTAGAGTGGAAAAAAGAGCCCGAGAGGATGTCTAAGAAAGTACGGAAGCTGGATGGTCGCGGTGAGGGGGAGGAGGGCGAGCTTCAGTTTTGGTTCGAGCTCACCTTCTTTCCTCCTTCCCTCCCTCCTCCTTGCCAACCCTCACTCCTTTTCAACCAGAATCCCTAAAGGAAGCCTCCGCTCAATCTCTGATCACCGGAGTCACTCTCGAGATGAATCTCTACTTCCAAGCGGCCTCCTTCGTGAGCTTCAACTTTCGTCGAGCTCACCGAATTCCTTCCCTCCATTCGTTCCTCTCGCTGACGACCTGCTTCCCTTCCCTTCTTCACGTTTTCTCATCAGCTGGATGAGCTCACCTTACAGAAGACCTCCATCAAAGCTCTACTCACATCCAAAAACCTTCCCGAGAAGGACTCGAAGCGACTCCTCGCTCTCGTTATCGAAACGCTCAAGTACAAGCCCACGATCCTCGAGCTGCTCGAGAAGGTCCCCCTCACCAAGGACGACAAGAAGATGATCTACCAGAGGAGCAAGAATCTCGCCCTGGTTCTGGTACACGATCTCTTGTTCTCGTCTAAACCTGGGTGAGTTCGTGCGAGAAGGCGAGAGCTCGTCAACGAAATCTGAAGCTGACCTTGAGCTTCCTTCGTCCCTCCCTTGTTTTGAACCCTCGCAGGATCCAATCTTCCGCTGGACCCATCAAGGAAGCTTTGACTAAGCATCGAGCGAGACTGAACGCTGAGCTGGTGCGAATGAAGATCAAGAAGGGAGTCAGGAACAACAAGGAGCTGCAGGTAGGAGGAGGAGTTGGTGGTGAGCTCGACCTCTTCGCTTCGTCTCGCTTGTCGTCCGGCATTTCTGATCCTTCGACTTTGTCTCTACACAGACCAAATCCCTCGATACGCTCGAATCAACACGAACCTCACCACTCCCGAAACCATCATCGCTCACCTGCAAACTCCAGCCGGAGGGTCGTTCACGTTCCTCCCTCCCTCCTCTGCTCCCTACCCCCAGCCCATCCCTCCAAAACACTTCCACCTCGATCCTCACCTCCCCGAAACCCTCCTCGTCTTCCCTCTCTCCGCCTCCCCGATCCTGACCTCCCACAAATCCTACCTCTCCGGCCACCTCATCCTCCAAGACAAAGCCTCCTGCATCCCAGCTCACGTCCTCCTCGCATCCCTCACCTCTCCCACCTTCACCAAACCCCTCAACGGAGAAGTCATCGACGCTACAGCAGCTCCTGGAAACAAGACGACTCAGTTGAGCGCGTTGATGGGGAACAAGGGGAAGCTGCATGCTTTCGAGCTGAGTCCTGGGAGGTGGAAGACGTTGAGGAAGATGGTGCAGAAGGCTGGGTGTGAGAACGTCGACTTTGGGAAGGAGGGTGGAAGGAACTTCTTGGATACCGCGCCGAAGGGACGAGAATGGGAGGGAGTCAGGTACATCCTGCTGGATCCGTCGTGCTCTGGTTCGGGAATCGTGAATCGGTTGGACTTTTTGATGGACGATCGTGAGTTGCTTGCACTCCCTTCTTCCTCAGTGACACCCTCTGACCGATATACTCCCCTTCTTTCGCGTTTCTTATATTTCGCGTTTCTTACAGCCGAGGAGGAGAACGAGGAGATCAAGAAGGACCGTCTCCAGAACCTCGGCGCGTTCCAGCTTTCGATGATCAAGGTTCGTTTCTTCTCTCTCTGCTCCCTCTTCATGATCTCGAGCTGACCTCTCCGCTCGTCCCTTCACCTCTCCAGCACGCCATGAAATGTAAGCCTGCTTCGCGCCACCGTCTTTCTCTCCTTGCCTTCGCTGACCTCGCCTTTCCTCCGTCTCTCGCTCTTGAAGTCACCTCGGCCGTCAAGATCGTCTACTCCACCTGCTCCATCCACGCCGAAGAGGATGAACTCGTCGTTCTTGCTGCTCTCGAGTCGGCCGAGGCGAAAACTGGAGGATGGAAGCTCGCTGGAAGGGAGGAGGTGCTGCCGAGTTGGGAGAGGAGAGGAACGAAGGAGGTCATGGGCAAGAAGGGTAAGTTCTCTCGCAATTCCCTTCTTCCATCTTGGATTGCACTGACTGACCTCGAGTCCTCACTTGTGAATAGCCTCGCTCTCGGAAGGAGTGCTTCGATGCGAGCCTGGAACCGACAAGACGAACGTGAGTTGACTCTCGAACGAACGCGTCGAGCGACCGGTGCTTCTCCCTTTTGAACCCTCCAAACTGACTTCTCGTTTCGTCGACACATGCAGGGATTCTTCGTCTCGTGCTTCATTCGATCTTCGCCAGCAACCGACCTCATCGTCGCTTCGAAGAAGGCCGCCAAACCCACCGCCGCCGTCGTCGCTTCAGCTCCCTCGGCTTCCGTCCCAACAACTTCGACCACGACCGAGGTCACTCCAGCGTCGAAGAAGAGCAAAGCCAACAAGAAGAGGAAGGCTGCTACTTCCGCTGCTGCGTCCGCCGAGGCCGAGGCCGACGTCGAGGTCAGCGCGTCGCAGGCTGAGGAGGAGGTCGTCGCCGTTGCGAAGAAGGCGAAGGTTGAGCTCGTCGAGGAGCCAAAGGAGGTCAAGAAGGTGGACGCTGTACCAGTGTTGGATGGTTGGAAGGGAGAGACTGGTGGGGAAGCTGAGGGTGCTGGGAGCAAGAAGAAGAAGAAGAGAGGAGCGAAGAAGAAGGGAGGAGCCGCCGGTGCAGCCGGTGCTGCTGGAGGGGAGGGAGAGTGATCAGAACACCTTCTTTTCAGCTACGCTTCATGTTGCTTGCATAGAAAGGATGCGAACCGAAAGCGGATGGAAAGAAAAAATGACGCGCCGGGCTCGACGCGTCGAACTTGTCTTGTTTTCTGTCCCTTGATCTCGCCCTCAACCGCTTCGACCTTCTCCTTCCCTTCCTTCCCTCTTCCCTTTGTGGATGGCCACTCCCAAGAACAACCTCCTGGAGCAGCTCAACAAGCTCAAGGGAGCTAAATCAAGACCAGCAGGGGAGCCGCTCAAGGTGAGGAAGAGCTTCTATAGGAGAAGGAAGGAGGTGGTTGCTTTCCCTTCCCCTTCCGAGCTCACCTCCTTCCTTCCTTCCTTCCTTCCTTCTCTCCTTCCCTCCCTCCGGCTTCTCTTCTTCTCAGGAATCCTCGAGCTTCCGTATAGCCAAGTCGGTTGAAACTTCGTCGAGTCACTTCAATACTCCCAAACAAGCAGCAGGAGGAGTGTCGAGTTCGTCGTCTTCTTCCTCCTCGAGTTCGTCCCTTCCCTCCCTTCCTTCCCCTCCTCCTTCCTTTCTTCGACCTCCTCGTTTCTTAACCTTCCTAAACTGACCTCTCGTCCTCCCTCTTGTTCCATAGACGCTGTCGCTTCCTCCTCTCGTTCCATCGTCCAACCTCGACCCAGTCTCGAACCAGCTCCTCCCCCACCCTCCGTCCAGAAACGACCTTCGCCTACTGGTCCTCTCGTCAAGCCTGAACCTGGGAGCGGAGGCAAAAGACCGAAGCTCGAGCCGACAGGTCAGTTACGCCTCTATACATCTGCATCTCATCGAAAGCTTGAAGCTGAAATTGGACTTCGCTGTATGGGACGAACGGACGACAGGTGGGAATCGACCAGCTCCACCTCCTCCTCCCCCCGTGTTCAAGAAGGAGCCAGGGAGAGCTCATGTGGACGTCAAGCCGACGAGGATGGAGTTGGATGATGCCAGAGATGTCAAGCCTTTCGTTGGCGGTCCTAGTGAGTTCTTCGTTCTTGTGTCAAAGGGAGGAACGAAGGAGGGAAGGAGACGAAGCTGAAATGAGCTCGGGACTCTTCTCCTTCCTCCCTTCAGGTTCGTCGTCGTCCCGAACCGTCTCGGAGGACCGAAGCAGCTCCAACGGACCCAGGGATCAACGTGGTAGGTCTCTTCAGCTTCTCGAAGACCTGAGAAACGAGCTGACCCCTGTATATGCTTTCTCAAAGCTGGATCGTCGGCTTCAGGGAGCGCGAGGGAGGACGTGCCGATGCTCGATGTCAAGCCTCGCCTTCCCATTCCTACTTCGGACAACGAGGAGAACCCCGACGATCTGGAAGCCATGATGATGCTCGAAGATGTGAGTTCGACATCCCCCTTTCTCTACGAGAGCGAGAGCTGACCTCCCTCCTCGTTCAGTCCAACTTCCTCGCCGACCTTCCTCCTCAGCCTCGACAAGCAGCAGCGGCAGCTCCTCCTCCTCCTCCAGCACCAGCACCACGACCTCCACTCCCTCCTCACATGCAGCTCCAACGCTCGGCAGCCTCGTCTTCAGCATCCCCAGCTCCTCCCTTCTTCGGTCGCTCGCCCATGTCGACTGATCTCAACTCGATGTCGGTCGAAGCACTGAACGCTCTCGCTCTCAAGAATGCGGAGAAGAAGATGGCTCTCATGGAGCAGCTCTACAGTGGAGAGGAGTGTGACGATGATCCGGTCGTGCTCATGTCGAACATGTGAGCTCTTTTTCCTTCCCTTTTGGCGGAGCGGAAGACGAGCTTCCTTGCTGACTCGCGTCGTTCGTTCTCCCTCTTCAGCGCCAACTACCAGAAGAGGATCGACGAGATCAAAGCAGCCATCGCCAAACGAGATCGGTCTCCATCTATCATGTCGGCTCAGGACACTCCTACGATCTTCTCTCGACAACCAGTCGGTTCGACCTCGACATCCTCCTCGGTCGGAATCGCTCGTCGTCCCTCCCCTCCTCCCCAACCCAAGTACAGCCTCCCTCGTCCACCACCTCCGGACAGCCCTCGTCGAATCCCTCTCAGTCCCATTGCGGCGCCAGCTCAGTCGAGCTCGAAGGGAAAGCAGAGGGAGGTCTGGAAACCCGACCCAGGGTTGATCGAGCTCGGGAGTTCGGACGAGGACGAGGCAGCAGAGGAGTCGGACGAGATCGTCGAGATCGAGATGGGAAACGGTGGGGGAGGAGCTTACGGTGGGGGTTGGAGTGGGGATCTGGTGGGGAAGTCGTCGAACGCTCGAGGGAAGGAGAGAGCGAGATCCGCAGAGAAGGATCCGATGGACGAGTTCAGGGATCTGGGCGACAACATCTTCGACGACTCGGACGACGATTTCGTCATGCTAGGACCCGGGCCACCCTCTCGAACATCTACTCGACCATCAACGCCTCCACCTCGATACTCAGCCCAACCAGCACATCAACAGTCGAACGGTCCCTCTCGACTCTCCGCCGCCTCGCGTCCTTCCAAACCCGCTCCCCTCAAATCCAACCCGAGTCTCGAACACCCATGGTCCGCCGACGCTCTCAAACTCCTCAAGGAGAAGTTCCGTCTTCAGTCGTACCGTCCGAATCAACTCGAGGCCATCAATGGAACCCTCGCCGGAAAGGACGTCTTCGTCCTCATGCCAACGGGAGGAGGAAAGTCGCTCTGCTACCAACTTCCTTCCCAAGTCGTCACCGGGAAGACTTCAGGAGTCACCATCGTCGTCTCACCTCTCCTCTCGCTCATCAACGACCAGGTCTCGCATCTCAAGAAGCTCGGGATCTACGCGATCGGGTTCACGGGAGATCTACCTCAGGAGACGAAGAGGGCAGCGTTGTCGGTGCTGAGTGGAGGTGGTGCCAGTGGTTCGAAGTCTCTCGATGGAAGGGTGGTGTACGTGACACCGGAGATGTTGAACAAGTCGCCTGCGTTTGGGAGTGTGTTGAAGAGCATTCACGCGAAGGGGAAGTTGGCGAGGTTCGTGATTGACGAGGCTCATTGTGTCAGCTCGGTGAGTTCGCTTCTCTCTTCTTCTCGCTTCCCTCGAAGCCTAAACTGACTCCTTCACTCTTCTTCTATCCAGTGGGGACATGACGTAAGTAAAACACTTCTGCATCTCTCAGCTCTCGCGACCTTCGCTGACTCGACGCGTCTCTTCCCCCTCGTCTCGCCAGTTCCGACCTGACTGTGGGTTCCTCGTCTTTCGCCTCTCTTTGTTCATCACACGCTGAACCTGCTCTTCTTATCTACTTCGATCACAGACCGAGACCTCGGAAAGCTCAAGAACGACTACCCTGGGACTCCCATCATGGCTCTCACAGCGACGGCGAATCATCAAGTTCGAGACGACATCAAGCGATCCCTCAAGATCGAAGACTGCATCACCACCACCGCCTCCTTCAACCGAGCCAATCTCATCTACGAGATCCGACCCAAGACCGGAAAGAAGACGTCCGAGGAGATCATCAACTTCATCGCCGAGGAGTACCCTGGAAGCTGTGGAATCATCTACGCGTCGAGTCGAGACGGTTGCGAGAAGCTCGCCAAGGAGCTGAGAGACGCCAACCGAGGGATCACCGCTGCTCACTATCATGCTGGGATGTCCTCGGATGATCGAGCTTGGGTTCAGAAGTCGTGGCAGACGGATAAGATTTCGGTTATCGTCGCGACGGTGAGCAAGACGCGTCTCCTCTTCTCTCCCTTCTTCTCTACGTTCGCTGACCTACTTCTACCTCCCGTGCCTTTTGAAAGGTCGCCTTCGGAATGGGGATCGACAAGCCCGATGGTTCGTCCTCTTTCGAGTCCTTTGGGACCGTCGTTTCTTTCGCTGACTCCCGTCCTCCTCCCTTCCCCTTCAGTTCGTTTCGTCATCCATCACGCTCTACCTCGATCCCTCGAAGGATACTACCAAGAGACTGGACGAGCTGGGAGGGACGGAAACGAGTCACTCTGCGTTCTCTGTGAGTCGTCTTCGTCGTTCTCATTCTCATCTCATCGCGTTCTCGTTCTGACTTCGGTTTATCTTCCTTCCGCGCAGACTACTCCTGGGGAGGTGCGACCCCGCCTTTGTCGCGCTTGTCGAGCCTTTGACATACTGAGCGTTCGTTTCCTTTCGTTCACAGACACCAAGAACATCTTCAACTCGATCGCTCGAGATCAGAACCTCACGTGGGAGCAGAAGGAACGTCAACGAGAGAACATCCGAGGAGTCCTTCGGTTCTGCACCAACAAGACGGACTGTCGACGTCGTCAGATCCTGGTGAGCTTCTCTTTCCTCTTCTCTTCTCTCCTCGAACCTCGTCGAAGCCCCTGGCTGACCTCGTTCTTCGTTCTGCCAGGCCTTCTTCGGAGAAGAGTTCGCCGCCAGTGACTGGTGAGTTTTGCTCCTCGTTTCATTGCTTCGAGATCTGCAAACCTTACTGACTCTCCTTTCTGTTCTTCTCGTTCACAGCAACAAGACCTGCGACGTTTGCATCGACGTGGACAGCGGTCGACTCGAGATTCGAGATGTCGTAAGTCCTCGCTCTCCTCTCGAAAGGATCTCTTCCCGCTCGGCCCTGACCGACTCTCTCTTCTTCCTCTTCCGCAGACTGAGGATGTCAAGAGTGCTCTTTCCCTCGTTCGACACTCCCTCGAGATGTGCGACAGGATCACCATGAAGCAGGCCGTCGGAATCTTCCGAGGATCGAACGCGAAGATGAGCAACGACCTCGACGTCTCGAGCCTCGAGGAGCATGGCTGTGGGAAGGGATACGAGATGGGAGATGCCGAGAGGTTGTTCGAGACTCTCCTTATCGAGCAAGCCTTCGAGGAGGTCTACGTCGCGAACCTGGGAGGTTTCTCGAACGCTTACTTGAAGGTTCGTCCTTCTCCGTCCCTCTCTCCTTCTCCTTCGATCGACTACCGAACTGACGATGACCGCTTTCCCTCATTCTCTCCCGCTCAGCTCGGACCCAAGCACAAGGAGTACCTCAAGAAGAACGGGAAGACCTTGAACGTGAGTCTTCTCCCTCTTCGCCTCTACCTTCCGTCCCTCGAGACGCGCTGACCTCAATCTTCTTCGGACCCTTCTCTTCATCGACAGCTCGCCTTCCGACAAAACACTCCGAGGAAGGGAGCAGCCAAGAAGTCGACAGCCAAAGCGAAACCCGTCAAGCCCAAGCTCGGAAAAGCTGGAAAGAACACCGCCAACCCGAAGGACGTCTTCATCGACGACGGCGACGACGATATCGAGGACTTCGAGGACTCTCAGCCTCAGCCAGCTCGAAGAGCTCAGCCGAAGGAAGACCCCTGCTTCGTCGAACTCAAGGCCATCAGGAAGAGGGTGAGACGGCCTTCATCTTCAACGTCTCGATTTCGCTTTCCTTCGACTGACGCTGCTTCTTCCCTCTCTTCTAGATCGCTGCCACCAACAGTGGGGATCACGACGTCGAGCAGGAGTTCAACGACGAGGTTCTTCAGATGCTGGCCATCATTCGACCGACGAGTAAGTCGCCTTCAGTCTCGTTTAGCGAGTGAACGCCCGACGCGTCCTGACCTTTGTCTTGCCTTCACTTTGTCGCCTCAGCCGAGACGGAGTTCAACCAGATCGACGGACTGGGAGATGCACCGTATAAGCCTCACGGGAAGGTGAGTCATCTCTGTCCGATCTCGTTCTGGCTCGCTTTCGAACGCGCGTCTGATCCCATCTTTCGCCCTTCCTTTCGCCCCTTGACCTTCGTCACAGCTCTTCGTCGGAACTCTTAGAACAAGGTGGAACGAGGCCGACCCCGTCGAGGAGTCTTCTCAGGACGAACCCCTCGCTCGAGGAGGTCCAAGTCGAGCCGCTTCGTGAGTTTCCTTCGTCCTCGTCTTCGCTCGCGCACTTCTCTAGTTTCTCACGTCTCTGTTCCCTCCCTTCTTCAGCAACAGCAAACAACCAGTCAACTTTCAGCAGTATGCCTACAGCAATCGCTCAGAGCCCTCGGCGTCGACGTCTCGATCTCGAGGAGGGAGTTCGTCGAGAGGAGGATCCAGCGCCCGAGGAGGTCGAGGAGGAGGAGCGAAGAGGGGGAGCAGCTCGGCTGGGAGGACGACCTCGACCATCAGAGCGATGCCTAGCGTCGTGAAGAAGGACAGGAAGAGGAACGCCTTCGATTGAGGAGGGGAAGGGAGGGGCAAGGGGGAGGAGGGGAGCTCTCGTTTCACGTTTTAGCATCATTCTCCTTTCTTCGCACTTTTCTCGTATCTAGCACATCTCTCGCAATCCATCTTCATCTCTTTCGTTTTTCGATCTTTCTTTCACATTATTGAACACCTTCGCATCACTCAAGAGCTCCAGAGAGCGATCGTTCTCGCGAAAGAGAAACGAAGAACGAGGAGATCAAGAAGATCCAGATCAAAAGCGACGCTCCTCGACTACAACTGCAAGAAACAAGGTCAAGCGAGGAACTACGTAAGGGGAGCTTAGACTGAAGAAGCAACCGCCGAGGCGGAGGCTACGGCTGAGACTATAGCGAGGGAGGACGCGACGACGGGGAAACGAGGGCGACCGTCGAGGCGGATTCGGTAGAGTTGGCGGTGCTGGTAGCGACGGCGACGGCAGCAGTCGAGGTAGCTGCTGCTACGGCAGCAGTCCCAGCGGCGACCTTTCCAGAGAGGGAAACGGTGTTGGCTCCAACTGAGACGGGGCAAGGGAAAGGACGAGTTAGCTTGAAAGACGCGTCGATTCGCTCGCATCGAACGAAGGCTAGGACTTACTGTCCGTGGTGAAGATGACGTTCTTGAGGAAGACGTCTCCGACCAACCACTGATCGGCTGATCCAACTGATGGGGAAAGAGAGGAAGAAAAGGAAAGCGTCAGCGACGAGCGATTCGACCCGACGAGAACGAGATGAAAAGACTGACTGTTTCCACTGCTGATACCGGAGATGCAGTCTCCAGCGAGGTTGTTCTGGTCGACGGGAAGGAAGGTGAGATCCTGTGAAAGAGCGAGACATTGAAGAGTCAGCGCGGGGAGGGAGACGCGTCTTGACGTCGAGGTCGAAGGACAGAACTCACTCGAGGGTCCTGAGAAAACGAGGCGAGAGTCAGTATGCAGAGTATTGGAGGCTGATGAAGATGAGCTACGTACGATGGCGAAGGACTGTCCACCGAAGGTGAACGCAACGGAAGTGGTGGTCGTGCATGGAAGAGTGAATCCTCCAGCTCCGTCGCTGGCAGCTCCTGGGATGGCAGCGTGGATGGCAGCGGCGTCGGCGGCAGGCATGATGATGACTGTCGGAGAAAATATCAGTAGGAGCGAGATAAGTATGGCAGTAGAAAGGTCTCGAACTCACGACTAGTTCCGGAGTCGAGGATGGCTGATTTGCCGGTGAACGCGAGAGCAACACCGTCAACCGAAGCGTCGTCAACGGCAGCTTCCCAGAATCCAGTGGTTGAGACGACGGGGAGGTCGACCAAAGTGGCCGCATCAACTCGAGTGGCCTGGAGGAAGGAGAGGAAGCGAAAAGGGCTCGTTCAGTCTCGCGCAGAGCGAAGAGGTCGACGCGTCTCGATCTGTCTGATCTCGTTCCTCCTTCGACCTTCCAACGACTCACATCGGCAGCTCCAAAGGAAACTGTATAACCGAGAGAAAGGATCAGCTCAACGTCTTGGAGAGAAGAGTCGAACCAACTAGGGAAGATTGACGAGACGAAGCGAGACTCACTCTGTCCAGTGTTCGCACCATCAGCGACTCGACCAAGATCGTAGGAGACGATGCCGGCCGGGATCGTTCCAGCAGTGGCGAGAGCCTCGACGGGAGTGGGGACTCCTTGGTCAGAAAGGACGGACTGGGCGAGACTGAAAGAAGGAAAGAGGAAGAGGAGGTCAGACGCGTCGAAGCGAGGGAGAAAAAGTGAGTGTACGAACCCGACAAGTCCATCGAAAGGAACAGTGCTCGCTGAGAACTCGACCGATTCCTGAAGGGCGACTCCAAAAGGCTGAGTGATGGTGTTTCCAGCGAGGGTCATGACGTCTTGAACGACCATTCCAGCGACCTGATGGGGAGAGGAAGAGAAAGGGGACGCGAAAGATCGATGAGCTTTGAGCGTCTCTCGCGTTGGCCCTAGACGGGGAACTCACTGAACCAGAGCCGTAAGTAACCTGTGAAAATGAGAACGTTTTCTTTAGCGTTAAGCTCAATGGAAGGCCGAAGTGAAGAAGAAGGGAGGGAGAAACTCGCCTGGAACGATTGAGTCGAGACCTCGAACGAAGACGACGACGACGAGCCGATAGAGTTGTGCGTGCCGCATTGAGTGCATGCTTGGCTGGGAATCCACGTGTCGGCGCTCCCACTGTCGAACAGCCTAATAGATACACCCAAGAACGAAGGCAGGAAGCGTCAGAGATGAAAGAGAACTTCGACGCGTCGTACCCCGTCGTCGCACGGGCTTTGACTCACATCAAGAAGTCCTGAGGAGGTGTTCCGACCTGCCTGTGCGATGGTAGAGGTGTTTTAGTAAGTGAAAGAGTGTACACGGTCGAGATCGAGCTTGTGAGACGTACAGGGCTGAAAAGGAAGGACGAGAAGGAGCGAGACGCGACGAAGGTCAGCTTCTCCCCGCTTCGTCTTTCCTCGCAAAATCGATCGAAGAAGAGACTGAACTCACAAGCGAGGTATCCCACATCGTTAGCCTCGATGTCGTAGGCACTGAAGGGGAGCGAAGAAGGAATATCAGCCTTCGAACGAGAGCCGACTCGACATCGCGTCTCTTCGAACTCACAGCGAGGAATCAGCCGTAGGAGCGTTTCCAGGGGTAACATCTCCAGAGAGAGCGGCGGCGAGATCGAGTTCTGAAAACCCGGTTCCAGTAGCAGCAGCAGCCACCGCAGTAGCGACGACCGAAGCAGCAGCAGCGTCCGAGGTGACGGCTGATGAGACGAAGAACGAATCCAGCGAGGGGGAACGAGTCAGCGCGAGAAAGAGTGAGAGAGCTTCGAAGATCCGGAGAAGATGAGAGTCCTGAAATGAGGAAAGAGATATACTCACCAGCAGCGGCAGCAGCTCCAGCTCCTCCTTGCTTGTTCTTGTTCCCGTTCTTCCTGTTCTTCCTCGTTCGGACGACGCGACTCCCTCCCTCCATCCTCCTCAGTCCAGCGATGTCGACGGAGGTTCCATCGAAGGTCTTCGGAGAGCCAGAGGTGACAATTCCGACCCTGAAAAACAGACCCGCGAAAGCGAAGCAACCCGAAAACAAACGATCAGCGAAAGAAGGTCGAAGAGCGCTTGCCCCCTGTTGAGCGAAACTCGCGACGCGCCGTGTCGTTCGTAACTCACCTCGCCTCAGACCTGAACTCACTCTCCTTGCTCCTCTTCTTCAAAGGCCCACTCTGCTCCATCGCTCCAGCTCCAGATCCTCCAACTCCAAACTTAACAATCCTCTCATCAATCTGCCTCCTCGCGACCTTGGGCGACAGTCCCTGAAGGCCGTTCATGTTTGCGAGACGAGAAATAGCTCGGTTGACATGTTGCTGGTAGAGGACCTGGGGGTGAATATCGGTTCGGCGAGGGACGGGGTTGAGAGGGAGGTGGATGACTTCGGCGGTTGTGGAGGGGATGACGAGGGTGGAGAGGAGGACCAGGAGGGAGGCGTTTGGGAGGAGCATTGTTGAGTCGAGTTGAGTTGTTTTTTGGGTGCTTTTTTGAGGGGGAGGAAGGGAAAGGAAAGGGAAAGGGAAGGTGAGGTGAAGTGAGGAGTGAGATGAAAGGGAAAGTCGAACTGGCCAGCAGCTGAGGGGAGGGAGAGGGAGAGGGAGAAGGAAAGTTGGGGGTGGACTGAAGGAAGGAAGGAAGATGGTGGTCGGAGGAAACCAACAACTGCAGCAAACAGGTCATGGTCTCCGTTGCTGGATTGCCCCTGCGAAGGGTAAAGTGAAGCGGCCGCAGCTCGAGACGCGTCCCTCGAACGAGGACCGACGTCGACGAGCCCCTCTGTTGGGGTAGTGGTATCGAAACGTGGCTGCGAAGGCGCTTCAGAAGCGGGATGAGGGGGTCGTCGCACTCGATACTCAGTTGGGCTGGGCGAAGGGAGATGAGCAGGGGTGGCGGCGAGGGAAACGAGAACGAAGACGTCGCGTCGTTGGTTGAGCTGAGTTGGGCGCTCGTCGCTGAATCGAAACGCTCAGTGCTCCTCCCTCTCTCTCAGTCTAAACAGAGAAAATGTGATGGTCGCACGACGAACCATGGATTAAAACGTAAACCTCTATAAGATCTCCTCCTCCCTGCTGCTGCTCTAGATCTCCCAAATCAAACTCGCCCCGTCGTCTCCTGCACTGACGACGACAGCTCTCCCCTCCTTCCCGCGTCCAACATCGAAGCCGTTGATGATTCCTCGGTTTCCAGTGTGGTGAGCGAGGAGAGCTCCATTTCGGACGTCCCAGGTCTTGAGCGTCATGTCGACGGAACCGGTGGTGATGAGGTGGGCGAGAGGAGCTGGGTGGAGTCGGAGGGAGGTGATTGCTTGCTGTGGAGGGCGAAGGGGATAGAAAAAAGATGGAAAAGGGTGGGAGGGAAAGGGAAGAATGGGTCAGTTTCGAGCAAAAAAGGAAGGAGAAGAAGGAGAGGAATCGAGACGAAAACGCGAGTTCGAACTCGACGCGACGAGCGCCTCAAACGAGAGTCCCACAACAGAAACGAGCTGCACTCACATCATGCTTCAGCGTAGCCCTCAACCTACTCGTCGTCACATCCCACACACAAGCCTTCCCATCCGTCCCAGCACTCACGACCACTCCATTCCCAGCAATCTCCAAAAACACCACCGCCTCCACCGAATCCCCCTTCTCATGCCCCTGCAGCGCACTAACGACCCTCCCCGTCGCCAAGTTGACTACTCTCAGTCCTCCAGCTCCTCCTCCTACGGCAGCAAGCTGGGAGTTGGGGTGAACGGCGATGGAGGTGATTCCGTCCTCGAGGTTGAATCGATCGTCTGAGGGTTTGAAGTTCTGGACGGGGGAGGAGGAACGAGGATCCCAGAGGATCATGGATGCGTCGGAGGAGGAGGTCAGGAGGCGTTTGCCTGAGCGAGAATAAAAAGGGAGGGGTGGGGTGAGTTTTGGGGAGGGAGGGAGGGAAGGAAAGAGGTGAGCTCGAAACGAACCGTCGGGAGTGAAAGTGATAGCTGTGATAGCATCGGTGTGACCAGCGAAGACCTGCATCGTGTTTCCGGAGGGAACTGCGAACCGAAGGAATCAAGTCAGCTCTCTTTGTCTCGAGAAGGGAAAACGTGCTTCGGACCCGAGCTCAACAAACGAGTCAACTTCCTCCCTCGCCTCGCTCCCTTGGTGAGAAGAAACTCACGCTGCCACATCCAAACCGTCGAGTCGTTCGCTCCAGCAGCGAGCACAGGTCCCTTAGGGTGCCAGGCCATGCACTGAAAACACCAGGCGAAACAAGGAGAAGCTCAGTAAGGGGAAGGAAGGGAGGGAGGGAGAGAGGGAGGGAAGGAATTTGAGCTCGAGCTCACCGTCACTTCGTCCGGTCCTTGCAAGCTCGTGAGGAACTCCCAAGTGTTCCAATCAGTCTTGCCTACTCTCCTCCATATACGGACTCGGCCGTCCATCCCTCCAGTGGCAACGAGCTCTCCGTCCGAGCCTAGCACCGAAATCGAAAGCGAAGAAGGGAGGAGGCGAATCAGTCAGCTGAAAGTTCCTCTTTCCCTCCCTTCGCTGAGCTCTCCTGATTGTAGGAATGAAGGGGAGACTCACTAAAAGCAACAGCCACGACCGAGTCGGTGTGCCCCGAGAGACGAACAACCTCCTTCCCTGTTGTTGTATCGAAGAGGAAAGCGAGGTCGTCTTCTCCTCCGGAAACGGCGAGTGGCGGAGAGGGATGCAGAGGATGAAGAGCTACTTCGAACACGGAGGAGCCATCTCGGTGAAGGGCTGGCACACGAACGAACAAAAGCAAGGTCAGCTCGAGCTGCTCGTTTGCTCAACAGCAGCGAGCTCGAAAGGAAGAGACGGGCGGACTGACTAGCCTGCATCGAAGAGTTATCCACCACCGGTCCCATATCCTCGTCCTCCCCTTCTCCCTCACCCTCACCCTCCTCACCCTCCATCTCCTCCATGATCATCCCCCCCTCCTGACCATCTCCAGCAAACTCGTCGTCCTCATCCATGTCTTCTCCGTCCATAGGGAAATCTCCTTCGTCCTCTTCGTCGATGATCTCCTCGATGTCGTCTTGGTCGATTTGGTTGTTGTCCTCCTCCTCAGCTTCAGGGAGCTCCTCAGGGTGGATCAGAGAGGGGGGGAGGTCCGACATGGCGTGTAAAGAAAGGGAGAAGGGTTGGAGAAGGGGGGGTAGGGGGAGGGGGGGGGGGGGGAGCTGGGTGTTGGGAGGGAAAGGAAGGGAGAGAGGAAGCTGACTGAGGGAGGGAAGCGAAATTCGAGAGGGAGGGGGTCCTCCTGTTTTATAATTCTTTCGAGAGGGTTCGGTTGAGTGAGGTTGGTAAGCGAGTGGGGACGAGAGCTTACTGATCCTAGAGAGCGAGAACAAACTGGATTTTGGAGAGCTTAGAGAGGGGAAGAGCAGAAAGAGCGTCGCGTCGCAAAGTGGAGGCCAGAGGTGAGCTCGACGCTCGTCTCCTTTCCTCGTTTTCAGACTCGACGCTCCTTCATCAAACTCCCGTTCGATGCTCGATAGTGAGACTGAGCTCCTGGTGGAAGATTGGAGGAGGAAGCAAAGCGCTCGCTGGTGAAGTAGGAACGAAGAGGGTCGGTGGGCTGAACCGAAGCTCGAGCTCGTTCGTTAGTGCCAACAACGCCAGAGCTCAGCAGAAGGACCCGAAACCCCTGCGTATGCAACCAAAGAGTCCCTTCTTCTCCACCTCGAGGGACCAGCGAAGGCCGTCGAAAGGATAGTAGAACGTGTCCATCTGTATTCCAAGTCGTGAATCATGCCTCGTCTCGTCTCCCTTCCTCTTCCCTCCCTTCCTAACCCGACCGAAGGAATCTCCTAGGTCGACATAGCCGAAGGTCCGTTTGCCTGCTTCTCAAGCTCGGCCCTGCACACGAACGACGAACACAAACGAAGCTCAAGTCAGCTCTCAGCTCTCCTCCCTTCCTCCCCTTCGCCTTCGAGCTCAACATCGCGAGGTGACGGGGCGTGGAGTCGAGTCGACTCACCTCAGCTGCTTAGAGAACTCCTCCTCAACATCGTCGTCGTCCCAGTTGTCCTCCCAGAGGTTTGAGGTCGTAGGTGCTGTATCGGCGGCGGCGGAGGTGGAAGCGGAGGAGAGATGGGCGAGGGAGGATTCGGAGGGATCCCAGTCTGAGGAGGAGGAAAGGCGAAGAGGTTGGGGTTAGTTTCGAGGAGACGACAAGGGAGAACGAGGATGAGGAATGGGATAGAGTGAAAAGAGAGCATGAGAGGGGGTAGAAGGACGAGAGAGGAGAGGGAAGGAGGAAGGGAGAGCTGAGCGAGCTTCATCGTTGGAGGTCGTCCTCGCTGTCCTCTCCTCTCCCCTCCTTCCCCCACCTCACTCTGAGGGCCAAGCGAGCTCTACTAGCATCTACCTGACTCCACCTCCCTGCTGTAGACGAGGACATTTGAACTAACCTTGCTGAGCAAACTCCTCGAACTCATCGTCCTCCTCGAGAGCTCCCAACTGAGGAAGCTCCTTCTTCTCCTCCTCCTGAGCCTTGGGGACCGTAGACGAAGCCTCCTTCGACGCATCGGCTGTAGGAGTGTTGGAAGCAGGGGCGGACATAGTGAATGAAAGTGGGAGTGGTGGTTTGTGGGAGCTCACTGCTCGCTCGAAGCTCAACGATCTCGAGCGCGCCAGCCGCTTCGCCTCCCTGCCTGGAGCTCTCCCTTCTTTTCGACTTTCGATCTTCCTTCTCACCTCCATCTTCCACCCTCCCCCTCCCCCTTCTTCTTCTCTTTCTTCGTTTAACGTGTGCTAGCCATGGCTGTTGGATCCCTCCCCGATGCTCCCTTCGATCCTACCTCCGCTACGTCTTACGGGGACAACTTCTATCCTAAACAAACGGATCCCAACAAGACGATCCTTCCTCCCCGTCCAGCTCCCCTCACCGCTGGAAACCTCTGGCAGGCTATAAAGGTTCGTACCTAGTTGAACTTCGAGTGCGTTGCCTTCTTCTTTCTCTCTCTCTTCTCGTGGGTGTGAACATGCGAGCTGACCTTTGTTCGTGGTCTATCGCAGATGACTGAACTCTCCGAGTTCTCTCCCACTCGACTCTCCGAGATCCCCTGCATGCGATCCTCCCTCCTTCAAGGAATCGCCGGTGGAGTCGGGTTCGCTTCTATAAGACTCTTGACTGGGAGACCTGCTGGTGAGTGTCATCTCCTCCTTCCCAACTCTTTTTTCCGCTCGCGATCTCGCTCGATCTTCCCATCTCTAGCTCTCCCAAACTTTTGCCCTCGCTCCCCTCGCCTCTCCTCCGTTCGCCTCCCTCTCTCGGGAGGACGCTCGCTTTACATGATGATAGACTATATGTGCTCTTTCCTATCAACGTCCACGATAAACTTCGGTTGTCGATGGGACTTGTGTGAGGAATACATACGAATTAATCTTCTCTCTGATACCACCTTCGACCTTCCTTCCGCGTTCTGCCTTCTTCCTTCTCACATCTTTCTCTTGCCTCTCATTCGCTCAACCAGACCCAAACTGACTCTTTCCCTTTCTTCGCTTGGTTCAGGTCCCCGTCTAGCCTTCTCAGCTCTGACGTGGTTCGTAGCCTCGTTCATCACCATCGGAGGTGCTTCCAAGTGAGTCTCGTCCCTTCGCTCGAGCTCGAGCTCGTCCCATCTTCCGCCTCGAGCTAACCTCCGCTCGTCTTTCTTCCCTCAGCTACTACTGCAACCACCTCCGCTCCCGTGAACTAGAACTCATGCGAGTCATCGCCACTCGGTTCCCCGAACGGAACCTCGCAAAGCTCAAACGAACCATCGACCCCGTCACAGGCGACGTTCTCCTCCTCCCCCCAACCCCTCTCGATTCTCTCTCTCCTCCTCCTCCTCCCTTCGTCACACCCACCTCTCCCTCCTCCGCCTCTTCCTCTTCCTCCTCGTTCGCCAAGCAGGGCGTCAAAGAATGGGTGGACGTGACGGACGAGGACGGCAAGTTCGTTGGACGAGTTTCGCCCGGGATGGCTGAGTTGGCGAAGAAGAGAGGGGCTAGGGAACGGTTCTCAGAGGCTAGAGGAGGGGAGGAGGTTGGAGTGACTGTTGTTGGAGCGGGAGTGGAGGGAGCGGAGGCTGGGGGGAGTGGAAAGTGGAAGAAGGGGAGTTGGTGGAGGTTGGGTCTCTGAGCGAGGAGAGTGGAGGATTTCGAGGAGGGATTAGACCTGATCATATATGTTTGTTTCTTGTTATCAACCGCGAGAGCGAGAGCGAAAGGCAAGAAGCACTATCCCGTTTGACCGAACGTCCAGTCTAGTTTAGTTCCCTCGTCGAGGCCGTCTCGACGCGACTTCTGCCTTCCTCCCTCCATCTGTCCTCCCTCTCCCACCCCTCAACATTCTCTCCTCTCCCTCACTCCCAAAGAGCCTTGATGTACTTCTCCACCAACTTGGGCTCGCTCTACCACAACGCAAAACTCAACCGATCAGTTCCTCGAAGTCAACGAGGAAAGGAAGGACGAGCTCAACCGAAAACTGACCTTATACTTCTGTTGAAACCCCGTAAACCCCTCCTCAAGGATATAAATCTCCTGCTCCGATGAAGGCTCTACCCTCCCCAGCGCTTCAGCGTACCGACGAGCTGCTTTTGGGCCCCTATAAACCCAATCCACAAACCCAACCCAAGCCATCAGCTCTCTCGTCCTCGCTCACCTTCCCCCTCCCCATCCCCCCTCCCTCCCTCCTCCCTCCCACCCCCTTCATTCGCTCGTTTTTCCTTGGGGGATACTCACCTAACCTGACTCAACGCACAATGGAAAACCACCTTCTCCACCTTCTTCTCCTTCAACTCCTTCGCAAGCTTCTCGAATCCAGCAGGGGAGGCGTCTCTTGAAGGGTAGTTGAGAGCAGAGACGATGTTGCCTCCTCGGAAGTCGTCGTCTCGGACGTCGATGACTTGGATGGGGGTGGGAGAGGTTGGGGTGAGGAGGAGGGAGGCGAGTTGCTAGGGTGGGTGGGCGGGGCGGGGTGGGCGGGAAAGGGAGGGGAGGGAAGGGTGAGCTCGAACGGAAGGAGATTGAAGGGCTGGTTACAAGGAGGGGGGCAGACTCACATCCGCTGAGATGTATTTGGGTGTTTGAGGAATGGAGGTGGCCATGGTTCGGAGAGGGAAGATGGGTTTGAGGGAGGAGAAGAGGGAGCGGAGGGACATGCACGTTGGGGAGGAAGGAGGGGAGGAAGGAGGAGCGTTTGGGAGGTGAGCTTGGCTCGAGGCGAAGGAAGGGAGGGATTTATATATTTCGTGCCGGTTTTGGACAAAAGGCTTTCGGGGCGGGTGAGGTAGGTAGGTGAGAGAGAAGGCATGCTTATCGTTGTCGTAAGAAGGGAAGAAGCGTAGAGAGAGGGAGGGAGGGAGGGCGACGAGACGCGATCCGGCCGTCAGTCCTCGAAAGCGTAGAAAGAGGGAACGATGGAGCGAGGTCCGAGGGGTAGAAAGCGTGAGTGCGAAGTTAGGTCGAGGATCTGCGATGGTGGAAAGAAGGACGACGTCAGAAGGGAACGAACGCGAGGGGAGAAAGCGACGCGGCCAAGTCGAGAGAGGCTCACCGAAGGAACGTCTCGAAGGAGTCGGCTTTGATGGGTTGAGTTGGAGATCTGAACGGAGCGACGAGGAGAAAAGGGTCAATCAAGAGGTTCTCGATGAGAGAACAGGGGCGAACGAGAGACGCGACTCACCTCGCGTCGAACTCCTCGAAGTCGAACCCTCCAACCGCCAAAGCTGCTCGCACCTCGTCAACACCGCACCTCTTAATCGCCGAAATTGGATCCTCCAACCTGATCCCGCTACATCCGAAGCAGTCGCACTCCAGGATCGTCGCCGCGACCGACTTCTCCTCCATCATCGACACGAACTCGATCTCCCTCCTCTTCGCGCCTCCCTCCGCGTCGGGTTCGTGCTCGAGTCCCGTCCCTTCGTACTCGACGAGGATCACTCCCTTCTTTCCGAGGACGCTCCAAAACACGTCGAGAACATAGTCCTGATTCGATCCAGCGAGGGTTCGGAGTCGTTCGAGGTTGAGGTCGACGGCGAGCGACCAGAGCTTCTCGTACCCGCCTACGAGCTCGGTCGCTGCGTGGAGATGGGGATGGCTTTGGAGGAGGGAGTCGTAGCAGGAAGGGGAACAGGCGATGGTGGTGGTAACGGTTGGAGTGGGGGTGACCGAGCAGGTGAAGAAGAGAGCTCGGAGGAACTCGTGGGAGGTGAAGATCTCGACGTGTTCGGTCTGGCGAGGAAGAAGAAGAGAGAAACGCGAGCTGATTAGCCTGAGCTTCGATAGAGAAGACGATTACACTTCTGCTCACCCAATCCGACCAGGAGATTGAAGGAATCCCTCTGCTGAATCGATCATCGTCGGCGCCGAACGAGAGGGTAAAGATGCAGGGCTCGTTGTCCGAGATGGATCTCGTCTGAGCGGGAACGACCCTGGTGGTGTGGGGAAGGAGAATCTCGACGTCCGAGGTGATGAAATCCTCGTCTGCCTTGGTTCGGTTCAACCTCAACATCAACCTCGTCGCCATGACTCCCCTCCAAGCCACCTCCAAACTCGCTACGGGTAGGATCGCAGCTCCGTTCGACCAACCCGCCCAACTTCCTCGTCCGAGCTCGAACCCGTCCCAGGCGTTCAAGACAGTGTACGTGAGCGTCTCGAGCGACGGCTGAGCGGTGATGACCTGCAGCAGCCAGCTCACGCATCGCGTGAAAGCGGAGGGGAGGAAGGTGATGTCGACCTCCTTGAGGCACGCGAAGGCGCTGGTCGTGAGGAAGGTGCCGAGTGAGGATTTGGTGTGGAGATAGGCGATTCGAATCGACTCAACAGAGATGGAGTGGAAGACGAGGAAGTCGAGAAGGTTCGAGATGAAGGTGGTGCAGATGGAGGAGGAGGAGTTTCCGCTGAGTTGGGAAACGAGCCTTGGAACGACGAGGGCCGACGTTCGAGGAGAGGGGAATGCGTTTCGAGAGAGGAGGTCGAGAGTAGGAGCCTTTTGAGGTAGTTGAGCGGGGAAGATACCAAGTCGAATGATGGAAGGGGTGTTGTAGATGGAGGCGAAGACCGCTTGATCGAGGAGGGCGAAGGGGAGGGTGATCTTCTCGAGATTGACGAGGACGTCGAGGGCTTTGACGAGGATGCTGCTGTAGACGGGAGCTCAGTTCGATGAGATATTGGTCTTCCCTTCGTTGATCATGAGGGCCCTGCGAGAACCGAGGGTCGAGGGTCAGCTTGGATAGAACGTCGAGGAGGAGGAAGCGCACTCACCTTACGAGCGCTCCCTTCTGAGCGTTTCCCACCACCGCCTCGAGGGGTGCAAAGCTCGCTTTGTTGTTCGCGTGGAAAGATATCTCCTGGAGGAGGAGAGGACTGGCGATCTGGAACCGAAGAGAGCAGGGAACGCGTTGAGTCTCGAGAAGAGGGAGCGAGGAGTGAGAGGAGCGGAGGGTGGACGAACAGCTCGAAGGTAGCGGCACGTCAAGGCTATCGAAGCAAGGTCGGCAGGTTTGATGTTGGCGTACTGAAGTATTTGAGTAAGGACCTCGACTGGGACTCTGGTAACGATGCAGTGCTGAGAAGGGGACGGTGGCGAAGAGGAGATGAAAGGGAAAGGAGGGTTGGGAGGTCAGCGTTCGAGAGTCGTCTTCCTTCGCCTCCGAGACCTCTCAGCAACCTCGGTCTACAATGTGAACGTACCGAAGCGATAGCTCGAGCTCTGGTGGTCCTCATGATGTCCAAGAGAGGATGCTGAAACGTAGGGAAAGTTGTGGTTTGGAGGGGGGGGAAGAAGGGAGGACGACGTGAGCTTGCTCCGAAATGGGCTGCGAGCTCAGAAGGTCGCTCTCAACGTCGACACCATGTCGAGCGAAATCTTTCTCGTTTCAGATCTACAACAGATCATTCAGGAATGCAAGAGGAGGTATGTTCAATCTCTCTTGAACTCGTTTGCAAAGGGGGCGGAGGGAAGCGGGAGAGAGGGAAGGAGAGAGAGCTCAAGCTGACCTCGACGGATTGGGTTTGGGACGACTTCTCTCTCTTCTCAAGACATCCAGAAGTAAAGGAAGCAGCAGAGAAGGCTCTAGCTCTCCTGAAGGATCAAGGAGGAGGAAAGAGGGATTGGAGCGCTGGTGAGTTTCGTCCTCTTGGGCACGGGAGGGAGGAGAGAGAGAGGGAAGGAAGGAGGCGTCGACCATCTCTCGGCCGCTTCCCTTCCCTCCTCCCTTGCCACGTTGCTTCCCCTCCTCTCGCTCGATTGACCTTCCAACTCTTCGCCGATACTACAGCTGGACCTCATGCCGAGGATCTTATCAACCCCGTGTCGCTTGGGATGAGGAGCAAGAATCCGAAGGTCGTGGCCATCTGCATCAGCTCGATGCAGCGACTCGTTGCTCTTCACACCGTCTCCGAGGTACGTCCCATTCTGCACGATCTAGGCTCGCGAGCGTCTCTGGACATGCTTCCTTCGATGCTGATCATGCTGGTCTTGCTACCTTATCAGGCTCAAATCCCGTCGTTCATCCAAGATCTCCAGTCGGTCATCAATCAAGGCGTCGACATTCAGCTCAAGATCCTCCAGGCAGTGCTCGTAATTCTCACTATAGGACCTGTGAATGGTACTCTTCTAGGAGATGTGAGTCATATCTACTGTCTTCTGCGCCTCATCGACCCAAAAGTAAAGGAGAAGGGAAACTGATGAGCTCGCTTCGTTCCTTCCCTCCCAGGCCTTTCGACTCGTCTTCGAGCTCAGAGATAGTCGGATTCCAGTCGTTTCCTCAACAGCAGCGGCTTCTTTGAGACAAGGAGTCATGGTGACCTTCGACAAGATCGTCGCTGAGGACGAGACGCTCAAGAACGGGACGTGCTCGACTTCTCGTGAGCTTAGCTTCCTCGTCGTCGCGCCGAGCTCGTCCCTTTCCTCAACCGCGGCTGACTTTGGATGTTTCGATTCTGCAGCAACGTTGACACCTCTTCCCGATGGGACGGACAAGGATCTCTACCCTTCCGCTTTCGATGGATACCGTCTCTTCGAGGATCTCTGCGTTCTCACCACCTCAACTCCAGCGACGGGAAAGCAACAACTCCTCATGCTCACCCATCTCCCTCGACCATTCGGACTAGAGCTCATCGAGAGTATCCTCAGTAACTACGCCGGAGTCTTCAGGAAGGTGTGTACCTCGTCTCCCTCTCTTCTACTCGAAACCGTTCCGCTGAATTCGCGTCTTCGTCTTCCTTCAGCACTCCGAGCTCCTCCTCCTCCTTCACCAACACCTCTGCCCAGTCCTCCTTCGAAACCTCTCTCTCACCTCAGCGGCATCTACCTCCTCTTTCCCTCTCACTCTCCGTCTCATCCGAGTCGTCTTCCTCCTCCTCCGACTCTTCTCGAACGAGCTCGTCACCGAATCGAAACGCTTCCTCGGTCTCCTCATCAAGATCGTCGCTGGAGAACAGGGTTCACTCGAGGGACTCGACGCCGCTTCAGATGACGAGAAGAAGCATCATGCCCATTCTGGGAAGGAGTCGCCGGTCTGGCTGAGGGTGTTGGCCATGGAGTGTCTGCGAGGGTTGTGTTCGGACGCTCAACTCCTTCGCAAAGTCTGGATTCGAGGCTCGTCGGCACCACTACCACCTTCCTCCTCCCCTCCTACCACTCCCACTTCAACTCCTCATCATCGTCATCAACCACCGAGTACCAACATCTTCTCCACCCTCCTCTCGACGCTCAACCGAATCGCGACGGAGAAACCGTCTCTCCTCGGAGTGTCGTCGCAGATGGGAGGACTCGGAGTCTCCCACGTCGAGCAGGTGCCTGGATCGCCTCAAGGAGAGGTTGGAGGAGCTGCTGCAACGAATCCGTACGGGAGTTTGGAGATGGTCGCTGGGATGGTCGCGAGTGGAGTGAGCACGGTCGTCGCGAGTCTGACGATGGACAGCACGGCTGGTCTGGGAGCTGCGAGTACGGTCAAAGTCCAGTGGTGAGTTGATATCATGTTCCAAGAGGGCTTGAGTCTGTACTAACCTCTCATCGTCCTCTCGTCTCTTCAGCATCGACCAACTTGACAAGCTCGAACCTCCTCCCCTCCCGGAAACCTACCTCTACCTGCTCTCCCTGCAGTGCTTCAACATCGTCGTCGAAGGATTCGCCTCATCAGTCACACCAGTCTACTCCTCGATCGTCCCTCTCCACTCGTCGCTCGAAGTCGCGAAGAGGAAAGGAGGCCTCGTCGAGCAGATCCAGAACGCAGGAGACGCGGATACGACGAGGGATATGGTAGAAGCTGGGTGGCCTGCTATCCTAGCTGCTCTCAGCTTCTTCGTTGGACGGAACCTCTCGGACGAGGTGAGTCCTCTTTCTCGTCTGCTTTAAACGTGCTCGACGCGTCCAACATCGAAGCTGACCTTCCCGTTTGACGCGTCGAAAAACAGCTCTTCGTCGACACCCTCTCCTCCCTCCACGAGTTCACCATCATCTGCGGACTCCTTTCCCTCCCAACGGAACGAAACGCCTTCATCTCCACCCTCTCTCGATTCGCCGTCCCTCAAGCCGTCGTCTCAGCCCTCGCCTCGTCGGATCTCCCTCAAACTCCTCGCTCCCCAAGCGTCATGAGCAGCGTCGAAGCTCTCGGATTCACCGCCCTAACTGGAGGAGCGACGCCACATCAACCTCCCAGCCTATCTTCGAGGAACCTGGCTTGCCTGAAGGTTCTCATCAGCGTGACGGAGTTGTTGGGAGGAAGCTTAGGGAAGAGCTGGTTCGACATCCTCGAGGCTCTCCAGAGCTCGAGTTTCGTCCTGACGCCGAGGAGGTCGACCACCTCCAACGGCCAGAGGAAGCAACTCAACGTACCAGCATCTCCCAATCCCAGGAGGTCGTCGTTCTCTCCTCCCGATCGGATACCATCCTCGTCGACTTCCTCCTCCTCCCATCCCTCCTCCCGCTCCGACGCCCCTCCCGCTCCCAGTCAAGGCCTCGTCTCGGAACAAGAGATCGACGTCGTTCACGCGTCGATTAATCACGTCTTCGAGGTCTGCGTCGCCGAGCTGGACGACGAGGCGTTTACGGACTTCCTCGAGGCTCTGGTGAGGCTGAGTGGGGAGATGATGGGTTTGGGAGGACCAGGGATTGAGGTCGTCGGAGGGAGTGAGGTCGGAAGCAATCAGGGAAGTTCGACGGATCTGAGCTCGATACCAGAGAGTCCTGGACCGATGAGGAGGAGAGCCAGTGGGATGCATACGTTGAAGACGAACGTGAGTCGAGTTCTTTCTTTCTCGTTTTCAAACCTCGTCGCGATGACTTTGACTTCCGAGCTGACTTCCTTCACGACCCCCTCTGACTTTTCGTCACTAAGCGCCAACACGGGGACCGATCTTTCGCCGTCTCCAAGCTCGCTCAAATCTCCCAAATCAACCTTCGTCGTCTCGTCTCGAACGATCCCTCCCACGGCTGGTCAACGATCGTCGACCATCTCCTCCTCGCTCTCTCCCATTCCATCTCCTCATCCACCAACCGACTTCAAGCAGCCTCCACTCTCGATGAACTCCTCACCTCCTCCATCCGATCAGCCTCCTCTCACCCACCCGAAATCCAAGCGAGAACCCAACACCTCGTCCTCTCGTCCCTCGCGAGACAGGTCGAACCGGTCTCCTCTTCGTCGGCGACCTACTACCAACAGACGGACGTCGACATCAGGAGGCTAGCTCTCGAGGCGTTGTACCAGATCCTGCAGAGCGCAGGACACGAGATGGCGACTGGTTGGGAGAGAGTGTTCGCGTGTTTGAGTTCGGTTTGCAGGAAGGCGGGAGAGTTGGGAACGCTCGCGGAGGGAAGCGGCGGAGAGGCTGGAGCTGCAGCTTCGGGGGGAGCGAGCGTGCGGATTAGACCTTCGGTATCTGCTCAGGGAGGCCTCGGTGGAGGCTCAAGAGGGAATGCTTCGCTCGTTCGAACGGCGTTCCAATCCGTGAGTCGCGTCTCATCTCTCTCTCTCGTTGGCGTCGACTCCTCGCTGACCCTCCTGCTCCTCTCTCTCAGATCACCCTCATCATTACCGACTTCCTCCTCTCCCTCTCCATTCCCGACCTCAAATCCTGCATCACCGCCCTCGCCGACTTCTCTCGTCAAACCGACGAAGTCAACATCTCCCTCTCCTCCATCGGCTCCCTCTGGAACGTCTCGGACGCCGTCCAAACTCGTCGCTCGCAAAAAGGACCCGACAGTCAAGCCTATGACGACCTCTGGCTCTTCATCGTCAGGGAACTCCTCACGTGCTGTCTCGATCCTCGAGCAGACGTTCGAATGAGCGCCATGCAAACCCTCTTCCGATCAATCGAGCTCTACGGATCGACGTTGGACGACAAGCTCTGGACGGAGTGCGTTTGGGAGATCATCTTCCCTTTGTTCGATTCGCTGAAGGCGTTCTCGGACGGAGTGGAGGGAGGAGGATTGGGAGGGCTGTCGGTTGGAGTGGAGGAGGAGGGAGAGGGAGAGAAGTGGTACGAGTCGGATTGCCTCGCGCTTCAGAGTGTAGGAGGGATCTTCTCGTCGTTCTTCCTCACCAACCTCGTCAACCTACCGGATGCTACCAAGATCTGGAAGCAGTTCCTCAGTCAGATCGGTGCCGCTTTCGCGTCGGGCGTTCCCTCGATATCGACAGCAGCAGTTCAGGCCGTCTCGGGCGTCATCGTCGCATGGGAGAACAGCAGCACCACGTCGTCGCCGGAGCTCCTCGAGGAACTCATGAAGGAGTCGTGGTCGACCTGGGAATCGATGGGTCAAGACGTCCTCAAAGTCGCGGAAGCTCACGGATCCTCGACACCCCCTCCCTCCTCCTCGACTCCCTCCTCCCCTCCCGCTCCTCCTCCCTTCACCCAAGCCACCCTCATCGCCTTCGTCAACACCCTCCAACCCCTCCTCCGTCAATCCAAATCCCTTTGGTCCATGGCTCGCCTCCAATCCATCCTCTCGATCCTCAAGGGAATCATGACCGTCCATCCAGGAGGCGACATTCGTCCGGACGTCGACTCCCTCACTCCTCTTCAACAAGTCATCTTCGACGTCTTCGCCGTCCTTGACCTCTCCTCCATCGAAGGATCAGCCGCTGTCTTCCTCCAGGATCTGTCGAGCTTGATCACGTTGGCGTACGCGAGCAGTTTCAGGGGTGGGGAGGTGGTGGGAGAGGAGAAGGGGAAAGGGAGGAAGCCGAGGAGGTTGACGTTCGTTGCTGTGAGCAAGAGAGCGATGGAGGTGGCGATTGAGGTGTTTTTGAAGCATCAGGGAGAGGTGGATTTGTTTACTGGTGGGACGGTGGAGCAGCTCGTGAAGGCTTACTCGCTTCCTGTGAGTCTTCGTTCAAGTTCGTTCGAAAGGTTCGACGCGACTTGCCTTCGCTGACCTTCGTCGCCCTCTTCTTTCCTTCAGATCAAGCTCAAGGTACGCTTCTCTCCCTCTCTCTTCTCTCGGAGGCTCTGACTGACCTTTCTCGTCTTCGTTCCTGTAGTACGAGTGCCCGCCGTCGTTCAAATACGGAGACGAGCCGCCGCTTTGGAAGACGGTGAGTCGCCCTGACTTTCCCTTTCTCTTCGACGCGTCTTCTAATTTCGATGTTCTTTGGTCCTTCTTCCAGGCCACCAACCACTTCCTTCGGATCGTCAAGCCTATCTGCTCGGTTCTCTCAGCTCAGGACTCGAGTACGTCGAACATCCTCTCTCCCCGACGAAGCGAAGCCTGACTCTCGTCCTCTTCTCCAGAACTCTCGCCGGAATCTTATCAAGCCATCTGGAGCCACCTACTCGACCTCTACTCGGGAGCTTTGCTTGCTGATTGGTGCGCTTGTCTCGATCCTTTCACTCCTCCGAACGAAGCTGACCTGACTTGGATTCCTCGTCTCTCTCAGCGGTCCCGCCGACATTCTTCCTCTCGAAGCTCAAACCATCGACGAAACCTTCGACCTTCGCTACCTCTCCTCCCTCGAAACCGACCTCATCCCCATCATCGGATCCTCTCGAGTCCCTGATCACCTCATCGTCAAGCTCGCTCGGTGCCTGCAACAAGCCTCTCGATTCTATCGATTCGAGACCGAGGGACTCAAGGGAGCTTCGTTGGAGATGGAAGACGACGAGGGAGGGTGGTCGAAGACGACGAAGCAGACGCTGTACGGGACGACGGCTGAGATCGTTGGGCTGCCGAGGGAGAGGTTCAGAAGGTGGTGCTTCGACGTGCTGTTCATGCTCACGCAGAGGGTCGAGTCGAGTGAGTTCGCGTCGCGTTTTCGTTCTGCTTCCTCGAGGAGGGCTTTGCTGACCTGTCTCTTCGCTTTCTTGTTCTCCCAGATATGGAACCTCGGAAACGGGTTGCCTCGCTGTGCTTGCCTGCTCTGATGGAGAGGTGCTCACTGGTTCTGGCTTCGTACCTCGCCGATCAGCCGTTACGAGGAGCGATGCCTTTCCCTCGGTTCGTTCGAGCTCTCCCTTCCGTTTCTTCGAGGCCTCAACTGACCTCGACCATCTTTTTTCCAGTATACGCGAAGAGGAACTCGTTTACGTCCTGAAGAAGCTCCTCGAGCTGACTTTGTTCGAGAAGACGTTCCCTCCTCGTTCTCCGCCGGCCTCAACCTCGTCAAACTCGACCGAGAGTGGGTCCTTCTCCCCCTCATCTCGTCTTCGCCTCCTCGTTGCGATGTCAGCTGACCTCGTCTTCTCCTCCGCTCGTCCAGTCCCTTTCCGAAACCTCATCCTCTCGTCGCCTCTCGCCCATCTCTTCCACCTCTACCCCTCCCTCCTCGCTCTGGCCCTTTTACCTCGCCTCAACGCTTCAGCAGACGAAGATGGATACCTTCCGATCGGATCAGGCTACGACGGAGAGGAGGAGATCATCGGAGGGAAGCTGGACTCGCGGCTGATGGCGGGGGAGGCGTTGGGGTTGGTTGGAGGTTGCTGGGAGGAGTAGGGTGGTCTTCGACGCGTCTTTTGGGTTTATCTAGATGATATCTTGTACGTTCATCTGCGAGGGGGCTTATCAGAGATCGGTGCGAAGGAAGAGAGAGAAGAGGGAAAGGAAAAGAACGAAAGAACGCGTCGATGTTCAGAACCTCGCGTCTTCTTTCTTAACTTACTTCTCCCTTCGGTCTCGGAGACTTGACCTTGCTCGAGCCCAGGCTCCAGAGACAGAAGCTCGGATTGATAAGTGCCTGAAAGGGTTCTGATAAATCATCCATCACATAGAAGAACTGATTGGTGAGCTTCGGGTGACCGTGCTGTAACCTCTCTGTCTTCTTGATCTTCTTTTAGCTGTGATCTCGTTCACTCCATACCACCACCTGTTAAACCCCTCCCTTCTGAAGATTCAGTACAAATGTCCAGCAACGTCTACCTCATCACCGTCAGTCTTCTGTAGCCCTTTTTCCGCTGGCTCGTGAATCGAGAAATCGGAGGGACGCGTCGGCGTCGATCCAGCTCGCGGAACTCGAGCTGACATTGCCTCTCCCTCCCTTCCTCCCTCGTTCTTCAGGGAGCCAATAGGCCCGACGGTATCGGTTTCGCAACCATCACTACTCTCCTTGAGAACCCTCAAGCTCACATCATCGCAGCCGCTCGAGATCCGTCGTCGGCCGTCGAGCTTCAAGAGCTCTCGAAGTCCAACGGAGGGAGGGTCGCCGTCATCAAGATGGACGTTACCGATCTAGAGTCTATCAAGGTGAAGATTCTACATCTCCAGGTTCCCTCTCACTTCAGTCAAGAGCTCGAACCGACTCCTTTGCCTCGTTTGCGCGACGTCGCAGGCCTCCTTCAACGAGATCGCGGGGATTTCTTTCGTCAAGGACCATGGGATCGACGTACTCTTCCTCAATGCGGGAGTCTTGATCAGCCCTATGGTGACTGCTAGTCTGATGTGAGCTCGTCCTCCCTTTCTTTCCTCCTCTCGCCGCGTATTCTGAACTCTTCTCGATTCGTCGCTTCACCAGGGATCCCGCCGACGCTCTCAAGTCCTTCCAGGTCAACACGTGGGGACCTATCTACGTCGCACAAGCTTTCCTTCCCCTTCTTCGATTGGGAACTCAGAAGAAAATCGTCTACACCTCGTCGAACGCAGCCTCGACCGAGATTGCTTTGTGAGGTCTCTTTCTCGCCTCACGCCCAACTTCTGATCGTAACTCTCCCCCTAATAAGCTGCTTGTGCATGGATTTTTGATTTCCCAGAGATCTCGGGATGCCTGGAGTCTTCGTCACTTGTGAGGTCTCTATTCGAAAGCGCGAGAGTTGACGACGCGCGCGTCCACTGACCCTTTATTGCTTCTTCCTCATCCAGATGGGATCTCCAAAGCTGCAGCTAATCACTTCTTCAAGAGACTCTCGGGAGAGTTGAAGTCTGAAAACTTTACCGTCGTCTGCTATCACCCGGTTCGTTCGCTTTCCGTTTTAGCTGAAGTTCAGAAACGCATCTGACTCCCACTTCTGCCGCCTTTCGCCTGGAATCGATCAGGGAACGGTTGCAACAAGCATGTCAGGGGCTAAGGCAGGAACTCCTTTCCTTGGGAATCTTGTTCTGTCCGCCGAGGAAGCGGGACGACTCGCGTAAGTTTCAGCATTTCAACCTGATCCTTGTTCGTCGCCCGAGCTGACCGGCTCTCGTCTCGCAGTTCGAGCTTCCTCGTCTCCTGGGGTCCAAAAGACAACGGGAAGTTCATCAATGAGAAGGGAGCTGAGCTTCCGTGGTAGATCTGGACCGCTCTCGACGCGTCGTAATTCAACTGTTCGTCTGACATCGTCAGAGGGACTTCCTTGCTGGCAGGAGTATGTTTCTCTTTCAGTATACACGTTGCAGGCGTCTTTCTTTACCATCTCGAATATTGGATCAGAGGTCATCGATAGCAGAGAGATCCGTAACTAAGCGAAAGCTCGCGTTCAGAACCCTCCGACGGCGACGTTCCTTCGAGCAGCGGCAGGAGTAGGTCCGACTCCTGGGTCGACGGTAGCGCTGGCGGTAGCTGCGACGGCAGCGACGGACTCAGCGGCTTCGGGGTTGGATTCGAGGTTGACGAGGACTCCGTCGATGAGATGAACGACACTGCGAAGAGCAAAGGTCGTGATCAGCTTCGCGTCGAGGCTTCTCGGATCTTCGAGCAGGAGAAACTGTGTACTCACCCGTTGGCGACGATGATGTCAGCCGAGACGACGTTGACGGTGACTGGAGGAGAGAAAAGAGGGAAAGGGGAAAGGTCAGCGACGCGTCGCGGAGGAGAGGAGCACGGAAACGGAGAGAAGCACGAACCGTCTCCGGAAGTAACGGTGAGGGTCTGGAGGAGAGTGTTTCGAAGGTCAGCGACTCGAAGAGTTAGGATGTCAAGTTCGAGAAGGAGACGTACCTCTCCGTCCAAAGCGAAAGTGAACTGCTCGCCGGCGAGGGAGAAAGCCTCGCTCTCACCGATGTTGGTTGAGTAAAGGACGGAACCGGCAACGACCTGAAAATTCAGACGGATGGAAGAAGAATGATAGTCAGCTTTGCTCTACTGTCAGAGCGGTCAAGGAGCAGGGGGAGGGAACCAACGTGGTTGGAGAGAATCGTGGTGAGTTCAGCCTCGGTAAGAGCAGCGACGACGTCCGCTGGGAGAGCGGCGAAGGCGGAATCGGTAGGGATGAAGGCGGTGATCTGAGTGGCGAGTTGACAGAGAAGAAGAGTCAGAGGGGAAAAGGACGAGGGAGAGAGAGACGAACGAAGACTTACTCCGACAGCAGCCTCGAGGGGAGCAACGAGTCCAACGGTAGTCAAAGCTCCTGCTACGGAGGCAGCCTTCTCAGTGACGTAAGCCCCGACGGTAGGAGGGAGGTTGAGAACCTCGTCGAGGGCAATGATGGTGAGGTTGGCGTAGGTCGAAATGGCTCCAGTTGAGATGTTGATCGGTCGACCCGACCACTTCTCGAAAGGAGCGTCGACGAGAATGGTTCCGTCCTCTTGGTAGAGGACGAGAGCTTGTCCTCTGACCGAGATGAAGGGAAGAAGGAGGCCGTCAGCAGCCGGACTCGTCGAGCGAAGGAGTTGTTAGACGATCGCGACGCGACGTACCTTCCTTCTCCGACCTTTCCGAACTCATCTCCTGTTGATGGGAAAGCGGTAGGAGACACATAGTCAGCGAGGGTATACTCGGGACTGCATCGAAGGAGATACTTACCTGTGAGCAGGGTTCGAGCGATGCTATGAGCAGGAGCGACGGCCACCGAGGAGGCGTCGAAAGTTCCCTCGAGAACGTGGTAGGAAAGGACTTGAGCGAGACGTGTGACCTGAGACCAACAGGATCCAAAAGAGAGCGAAAAATATGAGTCAGCCACAGCTCAACCCGGGAACAGATCGATCCATCAGATCGCGTCGCGAGAACTGCAGACTCACGTTTCCTGTCACCTCCTCTCCCACTCCCGTGAAAGCCACATTGGTAGGTACGAGGATCGTAGCCTCGATATCAGGAGTGATCCCTAGACTTCCCAAGAGGGCGAGACCATCGGCGGTGGATCCGATGGAGGTGACAATCTCGACGAAGGTGGTGAAGCCTGAGGCGGTGAGGGAGGAGACGCTGTTGGGGGATCGAACGAGAGAGAAAGGGTGTTAGTGGATGATGAGGAGCTGAAGAAGGAAGCGATGAGGACTCACAGGCCTGAAGCGAACGTGGCCGCTTCAACGACGGACGCGTCTTGAGCGAAAGCACCTGAAGTTAAGGCGAGAGCGAGGAAGGGGATGGAGAATCGCATGATCTTGGAGTTGAGGGAAGTGTTGAGGTGGAAGTGGGAGTGGTGGTGGTGGTGGATGATGATGAACAAGGAAGATCGAACCAAAAACGAAGTCAAGAGAAACAGAAAGGAGGACGTCGCTCTCGAACAAGTCAGCAGTACGTCAGTGAAGGGCCAGATCGAGTCGACACCCATCAGGTTCTCTTCGCCCTTTTCGCGTCTTATGACCCTCATTTAAGCTGCCGAGCGAAGGTTTCTCCGCAAGATGAGACGAGCTGGAAGGAAGGAGCCAAGGGGATCGCGACCCAAAGTCAGCGAAACGTTGAAACGCTCGACGTCCTTCGAACAGACAGGATGACGAGAAACGAGAGGGAAAATTGCTCACTTAGCGTGCTCAGCCTGCTTGATGAAGTGCGAAGGGTTTAGGTTCTGCTCTATCTCTACTACAGTGCGCGTCAGAAGAAGGCAAAACCTCGTGTCAATCTATCGAAAGTCAAAACCGCGTCGTCTCACTCTCTAAGCTCCCGTCGACGCTCCCACTCCTTCGACGCCCTTCAAAACGTCTCTCCAGACTTCCTCGACCCACCCTCCAACCTTCCTCAGCCCATCAACCACCTCCCCGATCGCCTTCTCCAAGACGTCCCCTTCGAAACCCTTCACAACGACGACGGTTCGACCCCTCCTCCCGCTCCCTCCTCTTCCCCCAGGCGACGTCGGACTTCGAACTTCGCCTCGTCCAGACTGCATCGTTTCCGGTACCAGATCCGATGGAAGACGCTCCTCGGTAAGCGAGGTGATGAGAGCCTTCTTGAGTCTCGAAAGAAGGAGGTTCCAAACGGGATCGGTCGTTCGAAGGACACGTTTTACTCCTTCCCGGATCTTTTCCTCCTTCGCCTTCTTCTCCTCCTCCGACAGCGATGGCGAGCTCGAGGTGGTGGAGGAGGAAGAGGAGGCGAGGATGATCTGAGAGAGGTCCTCGAGGTGGGTGTGTTGCTCTCCTCCCTCCGCGTGCAGGTCGGCCATCAAGAGATCGTAAATCCTCCTCGACGCGTCGACGGAGAGGCCTCCTGGTGCGAGGGCGACGAGGGAGGCAGTGATGACGATGGCTTGGAGATGGTTCTGGATGTTGAAGAGGATGGGAGAGGTACCGATGAGAATGGGTGGGATTTGGTTGTTCTCGAGGGTCGGGGAGGAAGAGGATGAATTCGAGCTGGAGTTTGGGACGGGTGGTTGGGAGAGGGGATGAGCGGAGGTTACGGTGGAGACGAGGGAGGCGTAGAGTCGAAGGGAGGCTGGCTCGGAGGGAGAGTGAGGAGTGTTGGCGGCGAGGTAGGTCGAGAGGGAGGAGATCAGGGAGTCGATTGAGGGGAAGTTGGAGAGGATTTCCGTTCGTTCGAAAGTTTGGGCGAGGGAGGTGACGAGGGATGGGAGGGAGGCGGGTGGGATGGAGAGGAGACGGAAGGTCGAGAGGTCGGACTGGATGTTCAGGTTCGTTCGACGCGAGGGAGGGCGAGAGGGGAAGCAGAGGAGGGTCAGGACGAGAACAGGCGAAAAGGAACGAGCCAAGGTATTGCACGTACCTTCATCGATTCAGCAAGTTCCAAGATCCCTTCCACAACGGAGAGAACCGCCTTCGTCGCGTCCTTTTCGTTCGCTGCACCCTCCGAGCTTCTCGTCGCGTTCAGGAGGTTTTCTAGCCTCAGGACCTCCTCGTCTCGAACTGGAGCGCATCGAGCTTTCGCAGCCTCGAGCTGAGCGTAGCAAGTAAGAACAAGAGAACAGTCAGCGAGCGTCGAACGAGGACGGGAGGGTGAGAGGACGAACGATGTTGGCAAGCGACGTCGAGAAAGCTTTCCGATCCCAAACCGTCGTCTGAGTCGGGACCGGGAACAGGTCCTTGAGCATCATCGGCTGCAGGATTCCAGAGAAGGCTGACGAGAGGTCCGTTTGAAGGAGGGAGAGTCGGAGGGAGGAGGTAGGAGGAGGCGAGAGGAGTTTGTCGGTCGCCTGCGAAGAGACGACGCGAAAGAGGACACGCCTGGTCAGCGAAAGCGCAAGAGCGCCAACTCCAAGATGGTGATCGATCCGAAAGAGATGTAGTAGACTCACATCATCCCAGTAAGCCTGCTTCATCATGGATCCAACTCTCTCCTCCAGGCTCCCTCCGTGATTCGGTCCTCCACCTCGTCCAGCACTCCCTTCCGAGCTGCCACTCATTCTCTTCCTCTTCTTCTCCCTCGCCTCTGCGTCAGGCAAGCTCAGCAGAGAGGCGAGAGTCTTGCCGGGCGGGAGGATCAGGTTGGGGGCGAGAGCGAGGGTGGTGAGGAGGGTTGCGTTTTGGAGAGTCGCCTTGGGATTGTTCGTCTTGTCCGAGGAGAGAGCCGAGAGGATGAGAGGAAGAAGAGAGGGTGGGATGGATAAGGAGGAAGGAGTTGAGATTGGTGTCGAGGGTTTGGAAGGAGGTGAGGTGGGAGAGCGGGAAGAGGAAGATGGCGAGGCAGGAGGAGGAGGAAGCAAGCCGTTGCTCTTCATCTCGATAGGACCTCCTCCTGTGCTCTTCTCCGCTTGCTCGACTCCCTTCATCTGTTGCTCAGCTCTCTGAAGTAGCTCTCCGAAGTCCTTCCATTGGTCGACTGTTGGCAGAGCTGCTTGGACGTCGATGAGGATGGGATGGAACGCGGACCAGGGGATGTGAGGAGGTGCGTTTGGGAGAGATGCGCCTTGGAAGGAGCGGAGAGCGATCTGAAGTCGAGAGGAGAGGGAGGATGGGAGTTGAGAGGATTGTTGGAGGGCGGTGAGGGCTTGGAGGATGTCGCGGGAGAGTTGAACCATGGCTGAAGTAGGATGAAGAGAGGAGGAGGAGGGAGGAGCGGAGGTGATCCGAAGGCGAGAGCTCTGCAAAGAAGAACGGCAAGAATACAAAAACGTCAGGACTTGGAGAGCTGAGAAGAGCAGACAGCGAGAGTGTCGCGTACGAGACCGTGAAAGTGTTATGAGAAGGCAGGAAGGAGGAGAGATGTGTCGAGTCGTTCCTTCTTTGGTCGAAGCTGATCAAGCAGCAGAAGGAAGCCAGCTCGTTAGTTCTTTCCAGCCTTCCCACGCGAGTATCGAAGCACGATCAAGCTCGTACTCACAGTATAGATGGGTCTCGGTGTTGTAAAAACTGTTTGAAGCCTGCTGGGAGTTAGGAAGCAGGAAAAGGGACGCACTCAAAAAGGGAAGGTCGCGAACGTCATTTCGTCGAGCTCACAACCTTCCCTCCCCTTCCTTCGCTCCTCTAGCGTTCACTATCCCAAAACCCTTGAGCTTCATCGATGAGCGCTCAGACGTCGAACCTATCGTATCGACCTCTTCCTCACCTCCCTCTCGAGCTCAAGCATCACATCCTCCGCTTCTGCGATCCCTCAACGCTCGCATCGACCTCCCTCCTCTCGCTCGCCTTCCTCCAGCTCGCCTCCCCTTTGCTCTATCGAGACATCGAACTCATAGGACTGGAGAGAGCGGAAGAGCTGTTCTGTTCCAGGGTAAGCAGTATTCATAGATCCATACGCTCGAGAAGGAGAGCCCTCGAAGCTGACCTCGTCTCGCCTTCTCCTCTCGTTGATCCAGGACAAACGCGTCTCCCAACCTCAACTGGATCCATACCTCTCCCTTCACCATCTCCACACCTTCACCATCGTCGCTACCTTCCAAACAGGCGGTCACCTCCACCTCTCCACAGATAGACTGCCTCCTCCCTCCTCCTCCAACCCGTCGTCCATCCTCCCAGCCCTCCCCGTCGACTTCCTCACCCTCCGTCCCATAGGAATCAACCCCTGCGACCTATCCGATCAAGAAGAAGAACTCGACCGGTGGGACTCCCTCACTCGACTTCTGGATCCCACCATCGTCCACGTCCAAGGTCTCCCTCCTTCGGCGTTCAACCCTCATCAAATCCCTCGTCTTCAACTCGCCTACCTCCTCTGGCCCAACCTCACCTCCCTCTTCCTCACCAACGTCGTCTTCGATGGACTCATGACTCTCTGGCTTCTCGCTGGCCCATCAGAGGGGAAATCTTTGACGATTTCGTTCGATTTGACGGAGGGAGGGAGGTGGGGAGACGAAAGCTATCAGGCGAGGTTGAGGAGGGAGGGAGTGGTTGAGGAGATGTGCCCTCCTGTCCAGTCTGCCGGGACGAGGATCAAGGAGATCGTAGTGCTCGTGGGGGGTGAGAAAGAGAAGGAGAGGGTGGAGGACGAGGTGCTGGAAGGGTGGAAGTTCCAGGAGGTCGAGCGTCGGAGGGAGTTCATGAAGCTCGTTAGGTTCGAGGTTGTTGTAGGAGAGAACGATCACGTCGTATAGGGTGTGAGTCTTATCTTTCGATTGGATAACATCACGAGCTCGTCATTTTCGTGTTGATCTGACTGACAACGAAAACGCTCGTCCTCCTCCAGCGGCTCTCTTGGGAGATTCGTGAGACCAACGACGCGTTCGGCTCTCGAGTCCGCGTCTGCTTTCCTCTCTCTCTCCCTCGCCTTTAGTCGGAGTCAAACACTCGATGATGTGCCAGGATGAGACCTCTGTATCCCATCTACTCCCTGTGAGTATTTCTATGCCTCTCCCACAGCGTCTCGCCTCTTCTTTGTTCGTTCGCGCGCGACGAGCAACGTTCGCTCACCTCTCCGTCGTCTCGCACCCTCCTCTCTTTCTCACCCCTCTCCAGTTCCCTGGGCGTTCTTTCTCCAAGCCTCCTTCAAAGTGGTCATCTCCTTCCGACCTATCTACCCTCTCACTGCATCAATGATCAGCCTACGTCAACGACGACGAGCTCTCGAGAAGAACGTCGTTCGCTGGTCCGTCTCGACTCTCGTCGAACATCGACTTCGTCTTCAACACACACCCTTACTCAAGGTCGGTCCTCCCTCAGACAGTTCAAGGGACCTCCACCTGCATCTCCAAGCCTCCATCAACCTCGTCGGGAAAAGGGGAAGAGCGAACTGTCTTTGTTGAAGAAGCTGATTGACAACAAGACGTGCGCGAAGAGCAATGATCTTTTGGGAAGATCACCGTCCTCCTCTTCCCCCCGACCATCACGCAGCTTTTCCTCGGTCATTCATTTCGTTATCAGTCTCGGATCAGATCTCTTCTCCAGGGACCGAAGTCGAGATAGACAGAGGAAAGGAAAGAAACGAAGCTCCCTCGCGCCCTGGCAACGGCGCTGGTCGTGATGACCTTGCCTCGTCGACGTCGAGGCAGAAGAGTTTCGACGGGCGTCCTCCCTCCTCTCCCCATCCACGTCCCTCTCCTCTCCTCCTTTCCTTCTATCGACACCTTCACGGACCCACACGCCTCGCATCCTTTCGCACCCGTCGGTCAAATTTAAATCTTCGCGCTCTTCGGCTCTGTCCTATCTTTCCGCCTTCTCGCCCTTTCTCTCCTCCCCCCCACCCTCGCTGACACCCTTGGAAATGGAAGAGGACAAACCGGTTCGTTTCCTTATCTATATCAACACTTTTTCACTCGAGCTTTACTCAAGTTCATCTCCAACCACCACCCTCTACCCTTCGCATGTTGATCTCTGAACTAACGCTCGTTTGAACTCTCTCTCTCCTTCCCTTCCCTTCTCGTCCAGACGACCTCCCAGCGGACAGAGCAAAGAGGCAGGAAACGGAACGACGCTCTTCCTCCCTCTAGAGCGCGAGAAGTTCAACGAGCTTTCAGAGCTAGGAGGGCTGCTCATCTGGCTGCTCTCGAGGAGAGAGTCAAGGAGGTTGAGACCGAGAATGCAGAGTTGAGGGAGGCCCTTCATATGCCACCAGCGAACAGGGTACGTCTTCTCCTCCTTCCCCTTCCTTTCCCCTTCTTTTCCTCCTTCCCTCGAGCTCGAGGAGGGACTCAAAGGGATCTCTTTCGAGAGAGGTTGATCTTCTCTGTAGGATGGTGTATACGTTGGAGGTGCATGTTTGGATGGGAAGGGTGGATGGACGGTTGAGAACGTCGAGCTCAAGACTTCTTCGACGAGAACGAACGAGGAGAAGCTGACCTTCTTCTTCCCTCGTTTTCCTTCCCTCCCCCTCCCCTCCTCTCCCTTCCTCCTCTCCCTCGATGCATCCACTTTCCCTACCCATCAGCCTGCCATCCGTTCAGGTCCTACCGGACGAGGGAAGGTCATCGATACTCCAGGAGCCTCGTCGTCGACTGTCAAAATGGATGGAGACTTCTCAGGCTCCGAGTCAGGATCCGTCGACTCTCACGGTCAGAACACCCCAGACGCTCACGATGGAGGAGGAAACAAGTCCAGGAAGAGACACGCTTCGTCCAACCACATCAGTCGGCCAGGTTCAGCAGCCAACGACTTCTCTCCCCTCAACTCGGTCGACTCCATGTTCAACTCGAGTCGCTCCAACGGAAACGGAGGAGTAGGAGGAGGATCCAACAACGGTTCAGGTTCTCGCTTGCCTTACGGTTTCAACATGTTCCCTCAGGGAGCCTTCCCAGCAGGCGTAGGACTCGGTCAGGGAGGAGGAGACCAACGGCTTCCCTTCTCGATGAACGCAGCAGGCTTCCCATCGTCCCATCTCGGCGGAGGCGGTTCTCCTCGACCCGAAGACGTCCTCAACTTCCAGCAGCAGCTCAACCAGCATCAGCAGAACCAGCTCAACGCTTTCAGCAACAACAACAATAACGGAAACAACAACAACAACAACTCCCTCCCTCCTTCCAACATGTACCCTTCGACGCTCATGAACCTCCCCGGCTCGCCGCAGAACGCCTCCTCCCCTTACGCCGCTCAGTACCAGCATCAACTCGCTCAGCAGCAAACCTACCACAACCTCATGCAGCAGCAGCAGCAACAGCAACCCGAACGCCCTCTCTCGTCCAACTCCCAGCACACCAACAACGGAAGCGGAAACGGAGACGGTCACCCTTCCTTCCCTCTCCAAAACCATCACCGGCAACCCTCCTCCCAGCACTCCTCTCCGCTCGCCAACGGGTTCCCTTCCTACCCTCAGCAGCAGCAGGTCTCTACTCCAGGAGGATCGTCGTCGTTCAGTAACAACAACAACAACAACGCTCCTTCGCGGAGTGGGACGCCGAACTTCCAGCAGCAGATGGGAAGGTCGGCGGCGGGGACGCCGTCGGGGAGGATTGAGATTGGGTCGGCTCAGGCTTACAGTGTGATGGATCGACTGAAGGCTTGTTGCAAGCTGGACGATCAGGCCGTGTCGAGCGATCCGGGCCTGTTGGCGTTCTGCAACGATGTGAGTTCGAGTTATCCCTTTCGCTCGCTCGCTTTCTCCTCCTCTCGCTTGGCTCCTTCCTCTCGCTGACCTTCCTCGCTTCTTCGCCTTGTTCTTCTCTCAGATCGTCACCTCCCTAGGCGCCCAACCCTCCGACTGCCTCCTCCCTCCCTCCCCAGCTCCTCCAACCCCCTCCCCAACAGCCTCCCCAGCCTCCCACCCTTCCACCCCCAACCCTTCCTCCGTCCTCTCCGCCGCGCACCTCAAATCAGGCCTCTACCTCCCCATCTTCAACGTCTGGTCGGTCCTAAGACAGTCCTACCCCCTCCCCTTCGAAGCCGCCGTACGAGACGCTATGGAAGCTGGATCGAGAGCCGCGAAGGCTCTCCTCAAGGCTGCCGCGGCGAGTAGCGTGAAGGTCGAGAACTGGAAGGGTGGGAAGGGGAGTTATGGAGAGAAGATCGTTTGTAGGAACTCGAATGGAGTGGAGGTGGAGAGGGGGTTCTTGGAGGTTTATATGGCGAGTTTGGTGGATGGAGGAGCGAGGAAGAGTGGGTTGTCGAACGGCAACGGCGTTGGAGGAGGGAACAACGTCGGCGCTGGAGGAGCTGTCCTCGGAAGCTGGGGAGGAGGACCTGGAGTTGGGACGCCCGAGATGAAGCTCGAGTCCGGCGTCGGAGGGGATGGACTGCCGGGAGGAGGAGGGGAGGGACTGTAGCGTCTCGCGTCGTTTTTGCTTTCGTGCTTCGCCTTTCCTTGCTTTCTCGACCCTATCTACCTAACTCTACACTTGTCATCCTATCTCCCTCTCTCCCTCACCGTCCGCTCACTTAATAACTTCCTTTACGCTCTCTCTCGCTCGCTACCTCACTCACTGTCCCACCATCACACCTCTGCTTCACCCTCCCTCCAAAACCGTGCTTGTTCTTTTCTTTCTTCCCTTTTTACTTTTGAACCTTTCGTACTCCATCTCTTGCTGCTCTCGTTCCCAGTTTTCAGTTCCCTTTCGCCTCTCTGTGTCTCGTGTAGAACCAAATCCAAACCCAAAAATGAATCGTGCTGCCATCGTTGTTCGTCGTCGTCGTCGAGGGACTCTCAGCCATCAGCTTTCTGTACGAGATATCGCAGCGATCACTTCTCCAAGATAGCCTTCAAAGTGAGACGAAAAAGAACGGGCTACTGCTACTGAAACTACTACGTAGACCTCGCGTCCCACCTCCCTTCTCTCACTCCTCGTCCGACGACTTCTCATCCTCCGAAGACGACTCCGCCTCCGAAGATGACGGCTCCTTCTCCGGCGTCGCCGCCCTTCGTCCTCCATCGCCGACAACGGCGCTCTGCGAGAGAGTCGAGCTCATCCTCGAGGGAAGAGGCGACATCTTCCTTCCTGCCGTGGGGCTGCCGCTGCCGTTGCTGAGGTTGAGGCTTCGGTTGAAGAGGTTGGAGAGAGGGTCCGTCGTCGAGTCGGTGGAGGGGAGAGGAGTAGCTGGTGCTGAGACGATGGGATCCTCGGTCCCCGACTTTGTTCGAAGGGGAGTTGAGACGGGCGACGACGACGATCCTCCTCCTCCTTCGACGACCTCCTTGGTCTTTCGGTACTCCCTCCTCAACGCACACCACTCCGACCCAGGTTCCTTCCCAAACCCGAGTCTAACCACTCCCATCCTCCTCGCCAGCTCGAAGAACTGCGTCGTGTCCTTCGCTGCGACCTGCGTGAACGCGTCCGGGTGGGTCTCCTTGAGCTGAGCGGCGAGTCGAGACCTCGAGGCGGCTGGGATTTTGGTAGGATCCGAGGGAGTTGGGAGGGAGTTGAGGAGGTTGATGAGGGGTTCGAAGAGGTCGGCGGTGTGGTCGTTGAAGGGTGGAATGACTTTGTCGACCTCGTTCGAAGGCTCCTGCCTGAACGCGTCTCGAAGCGAGATCCACTCGGCTCGTCCGTCCCCTACGTTCACTCCTCCACCCAACTCGACGAGTCCGAGCTCCTGAGCTTTGGTGACGATGTTCTTCCATCCGAATTGGGAGATGAGGTCGGGTTGCTTGGCGGAGAGGAGAGCGCTGGCGATGAAGCGGAGGGGAGGAGGATCGGAGGGGAGGGAGGAGAGGAGTTCGATCAAGGGTCGGAAGAGCTCGTGGTGAGGGAGATCTCGTTTGGGCGTGGATCCGAGGAGAGCGGTGATGAGGTGTTTTCGAGGAGTTCCGGAGGAGGAAGGGGAGGCGGCTGGGTCGAAGGGTCGAGGAGTCTTCAGAGCCTTGTCGACGCGCGCGAGCCTGAACGAACAAGAGACGGGTCAGCCAGAGGTCGATCTGGGGAGAAGGTAGATGAAGAACTCACGAGATCCACTCCATTCCCAACTTGTCACCACTTCCCACAGTGACTACTCCACTCGCGACGGCGGTGTCGACGTACTCCTTCCTGAGAACGACGAAACGAAGAGAGCTCGAGTCAGTCGATGTTCTAGACGAGGTTCGAGTTCAGACGCGTCTGAGAACTCACCAAGTGTTAACTCCAACCATAGTGAAAGCTGCAGCAGTATGCTGAGTGACCAACGGCGAGACAAACGACCTGAGAGGAGCAGGGAACGTCGGTCTCGTCTCGAGGACCTCGACGAGAGGGCGGAAGAAGGAGCGAGGCTTGGGCGAGATGTTCGCAGAGGGCTTGCTGGGAGTGGTGGTAGCGTAGGATCCGTAAGACTTGGAGGGAGTTTTGGTAGCTGGGGAGTTGAAGAAGGCTGGCTGCTTTCCGACGAGAGCCTTCGTTGCTGGAGACATCGACTCGGGATCCGAGTTCGCTCGAGGGCGACGGGGAGTGTTGATCGTTGCTTCCGGACCAGGGACTGAGGACAGGGGGATTTTACTCCCACCTGCAGCTGCGAGAAGATCTTTCCCTGCAGAAGAGAAAGCGAAAGCGAAAGACGTCGTCAGAGAAAGGAAGGACGAGGCGAAGCGAGAAGGAAGGGCGAGGCGAACGAACATTTGAAGACCTTGTTCGCGGCACTCTTCAGCTCTTCAGCTGCTCCTACAGGGTTCTCGACTAGGATGGTGTTGTACTTCCGGTTCCTAAGGTTCGAGAGAAGGTACGAGAAGTCTGTGAAACAGCGATGGGAGGCAAGGAGGTGAGCTTTCGCGGATCGAGGTCGTCCGTCCGATTCTTCCCAAGCTCACCTTTGTCTCCAGATCTGAGGTCAAACACGGATGAGAGTTAGCCTAAGCTCCAAGTCAAGAGGAGCGAAGAGAGGGTAAACGAACATGAGAACAACGGTAGAGGGAGCAGGATGATCGATGGCGTGGAGAAGCATATCAGCCCTATGAGGGAACCAACGATAGGGAAGGGTCAGCGCCTAAGATCGAGAGCGAGGGATCGAAGAGCACGACTCACATGATATGATGATCAGCAACGCTAGAAACGGAGGGCAGAGAAGAAGGAAGAGGAGGAGAAGAAGAGGGGAGCAGCGGTCAGCTCTCGCGGATCGATCTCCTTCCATCGACCTCGAAGCAGCTCTTCGATAGACTCACTCCTTTCTACCCCACCTCCCACAGTCCCTGACCTCTACACCACATGCCTCCAGACCTGATCTCAGGTTGGCTGCAAAGACGGGCTGCGAGGCGACATCTGATGGAAGACGAAGAGGAAAGGAAGGGAAGGAATGAGCTTCGTTCCTTCCACTTCGACACGATCACTGTGCTCGAGCACGTTCGTGGACTTACCTTGATAACATCGAATAAACACTATGGGGCCATAGGGTTGGAAGACGGTTCGAAGGTGCTTGATGAGGGCTGAGAGGCGAAGAGAGCGAAAGGGACGAAGGTCAGCGATCTCTCGAGCTCACCCTTCGCAGCCATAGTCCTGATCGACTGGCTCACCTGATGGGTTCGTGGTCAACGGAGGAGAGCAGTTCTCAAAGTCCCAGAAGATTCCGACGCTGCTGGATTCCTCAGGCTTGAAGGGACGAAGGAGAAGCTCTCGTTCTCGCTCCCACGCTGCAGTGAGGAGGGCTGACTTCTCCTTCTCCCAAGCGAGCTCCTTCTCGAGAAGAGCTTCTCGAGTAACGACGACTGTAGATGTGCCTTCGAGGTCTTGTGCCATGCGAAGGGGGGAAGAGGGGGTGAAAAGAAGGTTGGGGAAGTCGGTGGTGGCGAGAGGAAGGGGAGGAGAGGTCAGATCTCTCGAAGCTCGTTTTCGACTCAGCGCAGGTGGACGCGCCTTCTTTTTATTTCTCGCTCGTTCCGCTGCAGGTTTTTTCTGCTCGCCTCTTCGGGAAATTTAAGCTGGACCTCTCGATCTGCGATTCAGATTTCTCGTGTCAGACAAGTACGAGCTGAAGAGCAATTTCGGCGAACCGACAACGAGAACGAAAGATCGGTCAGCCCGTCCATCGACTCTGCCCGGCCTCGACGCCGTCCTTGCAGATCCCGAGTTCCCTTCTCTAGGAATCTCGATTACTGAACCTGCAGGATGAAGAGCATAAAATGAGCTCTACTTCTCTCTCCTCCCCCCAACTACAACACCCCCTCCCTCCCTCCCACCGACTCCCCGCCATGTCCATCCCCTCAGATCACACCCCCTTCTTCCCCCTCGCCGGAGGAGCCAACGACGGATGGTCCAACGACGATGAAGCCACAGCGACATGCTTCTGCGGAGCTGTTCAACTCAAATTCGTTCGTCTCCTCCTCCTCGCTCTGTCTCGTCGACGCGTCTCTCCTTTCCCCTTCCCTCTTCTCTTCCTAACCCCCTCCTCCTCCCCCTCAGACCATCGCCCAAACCCAATACACCCACATCTGCCACTGCTCCGACTGTCGAAAAATCACCGCTTCCATGCACGCTACCAACTTCGTTCTTCCCGACAACCACATCACCTTGCTCCGCGGCGAATCCAACCTCACGACGTTCGCTCAGTCCAAGACGATCGTAACGGGGAACACCATGACGAACCACTTCTGCAAGACCTGTGGGACGTTGATGAAGAGGGTTTCGTCGGGGTTGCCTGGAATGAGCGTGTTGAGGACGGGGACGGTGGATGATTTTGGGCTTCATGAGACGAAGTTGAAGCCTACGATTGAGCAGTTTACCAAGAATCGGGTGGGGTGGTTGAAGGGGAGTGGGGAGGCGGGGGTGAGGCAGGTGGAGGGGTACGCTTTTGCTTAGGGGAGGGGACGGAAGGAGGAGGGAGGAAGGGAGACGCGTCGCGGTTTGATCATTAGCTTTAGATCTATTTTGACGAAGATGATGGGTCTTGCAACGAGACGAGACGAGAGGAGAGAGAAAGTCCATAAGAGTCGACGAAATCAACGAGAGAGCGAAGTAAAGGATCAAACGGCGTCGCGAGAGACGAACGAACGAACGACGCGTCGTCTTCCCAACCTCGTCCTCGCTCGTCCCTTTTCTCCCTCTCCCTCTCCATCCCAACAAACGAACCAAAACTCATCATAAACTCGCAAAAGAACAAACTAAAACAGCAAACCGAAGAACGAACCAAACGCGAGCAGAACAAAGGCAAAAAGACAAAAACTCAACCCAACCCTCCTCACTCCTCACCATCCTCCTCCATCGACATCCTCGCAAACTTCCTCGGTCTCCCCTCCCCCTCCTCCTCCTCCATCTCCTCCTCCTCAAACTCATCCATCTCCATCCCTTCATCCTCCTCCTCCTCCTCGAACCCCTTATCGTTGCGATGAAGCCTGAACGAACGCCCGACCCAACACCAGCCCAAAACGCAAAAGTCAGTTTCGCCTCTTTCCCTCTCTTCCCCCCCCCCACCCCCACCCCCCGAAAGAGAAGAGAACGTAGGTAGGTACTCACACCTTCCAAACCGCCCGAATCTTATCCTTCGCGGCATTCAGAGGCTCGTTCACAATCTCCAACCTCGTCTCCCTCTTCAGCAACGGATTAGGAGCCATGAACAGTCCTCCTAGTTTGGAACCGTGGTTCCCTCCGGCGAGGATTCGGAGGTAACGAGCGACGGTTGATGCTTTTTCTTCCTCCTCCTGTTCATCTCCTCCTTCCTTGGGCGATGGAACTGCTGCTGAATACGACGACGACGATCCCTCCCCGTTGACCTCCTTCGCGACGGAGCGAATCGCCTCCCCTCTGAACGTGCTGGTGAGATCGACGAGAGGGTAGTACCTCCCTGCTACGACGGAGAGGGTGAAGGTGATCATAATTTTTGGGGAGTGCAGGATTCGGAACTTCTTGCCTCGAGGGGGGAGGGGGAGAGGGTGTTTTTGGTCTTTGAAGAGGAGGGGGGAGGTGAGGGAGGTGAGGAAAGCGGAGGGTTTGGGTGCTGGGGGTGCTGGGTCGGTGGTGGTGGGTTGTTGTTGTTTGGAGAGAGAGGAAGGGTTGGAGGAGGAGGTGGGGTTGGTGGGAGGAGGAGGGTGGCCGTTGGTGAGAGGAATGGCGGAGGAGGACGCGACGGCGTTGGCTGGTTCGGGTTCGGGTTCGACGACGGTCGTTCCGTTGCTCTTCGTTGGCGAGACTGATGTTTCGACGAATTCTTCCACCCCTCCCACTCCTCCCACAAGCTCTTCAACCTCCATTTCGACGTCGTTCTCGTCGACAAGCTCGAACAGCTTCCCCGATGCCAACCCTTTCTCGTCCCTCTCTCGTCCCTCCGTCGGATCGAGAACGATGCCCTCGAGGAAGAAGAAGATCGGACCGTCCTCGCCTCCTCGGGATGGGTAGAGTCCCTCCTCGCCGGATCCTGGTGCGACGACAGGGAGGTTGATGTGCTTGTGAGCGACGAGGAGTCGAACGAGGTCGCCGAGCCACATTCGCTCAGCTCCCCACCTGAGGGAAAGGGAAGAGAGGAGAGCGAGAGGTCAGAGGTGTGGAAAGATAGACGAGGAGGAGGAAGATCGGGAGGGAGAGAGAGGGAAGGAAGGGAAGAAGAGACGGACCAAAGTCCTTGGAAGTACTGGCGCGTCGCAGGGTTATCCTCGTCGAGAAGTACCTTGTACTCGTTAGTGAGAGCCCAGGCTGAATAAAGCAACGTAACCCAAGCGTGGTTGTTAGCTCTTCGTGCCTCGGACCTCTCTCGAGACGAGACGAAACGAAAAGAATGGAACGAAAGACTCACCCTTCGTCGAGTCCTCAGCCGCACTCACAGCCGCAGCGTAGTACACCACGACCTTATCCCAATCGTCCTTGATGTCTTTCCACTTCAACACATCGACGTGAGGGAACTCCTGAGATCGCTGAAGAGCCTCTCCGACGGAAGCGGTGACGTCCTTGTGAGGCGAGAAGGAGAGGAAGGGGAGGAGCTGATCGTCGGTGAAGTCGGGTCCGGAGTCGTCGCTGCAGAGGAGAGCGAGGAGGGAAGAGTAGAGCAGTGGAGCGGAGGGAGTCAGAAGACAAAGAGGAAGATTCGAGAGCGAGACGGAGGAGGGAGGAGAGAGGTACCCACGGCTTGATCGTGAACAAGTTCACCCTGTAGGACCAGAACGATTCCGTCCTTCGTGCTCGCGTGGACGACGAGCCTTCTTCTTGATCGTCGACGAAGGGTGGCGGCGGGTTGTAGTTCGTCTTCTGGATCAGAGCTGGCCAGTAGTAGATCGTCTGAGATTCCGGAGTGAGTTCGGGGTGAGAGGAGGACGCGTTGGAGTTCGCTGGCCAGCGTGAGATCGGGGAGATGGGGACCCAGACGAGTTCTCCTTGGCCTTTAAAGGTCAGCGAAGAGAGTAAGAAAGGCGTGAGAAGACGGGCAACGAGAAGGAAGGGAGAGCGAAGGGAAAGGAGAGGGAAAGTCAGCCTCGACGCGTCGTTCAAATTCGTCCTCGCCACGATCCCGACCAAATCCAACCGACTCACGGAAAATCCGATTCTCCGAAGCATCCTTGCTCCTCATCCCCGCCACGAACTGAACCCCATCCGTCCTCTGCTTCGGCCTCTCGAGCTCCGCCGGCAGCACCCCCATCCCTCCCTCCGCTCTCGCCTTCCCCTTCCCCTTGGGCTTCTCCCGTCTCGGTCGTCTCGGCCTCGAGATCTCAGCAGGGATGTAGGCTCTTCCGTTAGCGAGGTTCTTGTAGATATCAGAGAGGGAGCGGTCGAGGTTGATCTCGTTGGCTCGTTTGAGGGATCCGTCCTTGGCTTTGACGAGGTAGGTTCGACCGATTCCTCCTCCGGTGCAGTACCTGTGAGCGAGAGGAGATAGGAAAGTTGACGGTAAGTAGGTGCGAGGGAGTTGGGGATGGAGGAAAAGAGTTGGAAGGGAGAGCGAGACGAGACGAGACAAGACTCACCCGCACTTGCAAGGTTGCTGCTCTTCCTCGGGGTAGAGCCACAGAGCGTGCTCTAGGAACTCGTTGGGAGATCCTGGGAAAAGCCAGAGAAAGGAAGCGCGTCAGCTCGAGGAGAGAGGTCGAAGAAGGAAGGAGGAAGAGACGAACGATACTTCATTCCATCGCTGATGAACGAACGACTCGAAGTCTGAGGTCAGTGAACGGCTCGAACGAACAAGGGAAAGATGGAAGAGGTGTAGCGAACTCACGGTCTCCCAAACATATAGACATCCTTCCTCGCCGCTGTTGACTTCTTGGAGATGGAGATGTGGATGAAGAGTCGATAGCCTGGAGGGAGTTCCGTCAACGCATCCTCCTTGCCTGTCGTTGGAATCAACGAGGAGAGAAGGTCAGCTCGAAGACTGATCTCGCTCGCAGAGAGACGTTGGGAGAGGACGTACTGGGTTCCCTCCCTGTATGAACTGCGAGAGCTTGACCGATCTTGCTCTTCCAGAGCTTGAGCTTGGGATCATCGCTGAAGGAAGGAGGGAGGGAGGAGGTTGAGGTCAGCTCGATTCGTTCTTCCTCCTTCGCGTCTCTTTCCCGCCTTCGAGAGCAGATTTTTGAGATAAGAAAAACTGACTCTGTAAGGCAAGGGACGTATTTGTTGACCGATCTATCTGGATGAGGGATGTGGGTGTCTGCGACTGGCCATTTGGACTGATCGCCTGGAGGACGGAAGGGAGGGAAGGGACGCGGAGGTGGTGAGCTTCGACTTCTTTGATCGGTCTTCTCGTAGGCATCCAGAAGGACGACCTACCATCCGATCGCGCTAGAGTAAAGAGCATCGAGGAGAAACGACAGAGACGAGTGGGCTGAAGATTTTTGCTCTTGGATGAGAAAAAGAGAGAGCTTTGGAAGGAAGAGAGAGGTCGACGTTGAGGTCAACTCGAACTCGCTCCTCCCTTCCCTTCTTTCACCCACGCCGCAAATCAGCATGTCCCATCCAGCAGCTTCGTCATCTTCGGATCCTATCCCATATACGGTTCCGCTCATGGTGAGAGGGAAATCTTCTTTTGTAGAGCGAAGGAGCGAGCCGAACGCGCGAAGGAGTTGAGCTGACCTTCCCTCCCTCCCTTCCCTCACTCTCTCAGCGATCGTTCAAACCGGCTCGAGTGTTCAAGGATCAGTTCCTCAAGGTGCCTGGAACTTGTATCAACTCGGTCACCTTCGATAAGGATGGAGAGACCTGCGTATCAGCCTCGACGGACGGCGACTTCCATCTATGGAACACCAAGACGGGAAAGTGAGTCGAGCTCGTCCTCTCCCTTCTCTCCCTTCCCGAGCTCATCCATCGCTGCTTCTCCTATCTTTTCGCTCGATCGTTCCAGGGAAGTGAAGCGCTTCCACTCTCAAAAGTATGGAATCGACCACGTTCGGTTCACGCACTCGAAAGAGAGCTTGCTTCACACAAGTACAAAAGCAGATGGTCAGCTCCCACTCCCTCCCTCCTTCCTCCCCCTCCTTCTCTCCTGCCACACCTCCTGAGCTTAACGCCTCATATCTCATCTTTCCAGACGCTGTCCGACACCAAGATCTCCACGCCAACGTATTCATCAGCTACTTCAAGGGTCACACAGAACTGTCAGTTCCATCTCCTCCTCCGCCCTTCTTTCCCGCTCAAAAGTCGGGCTCGCGAGCTCACCTCCTTCCTCCCTCTTCCCTCTCCGACTCACACAGCGTCACCTCCCTCGCCATGTCTCCCATAGACGATACCTTCATCTCTGCATCCCTCGACGAAACCGTCCGCTTATGGGATCTCAGAACACCGACTTGCACCGTTCGTTCCAACTCTCTCGCTCCTTTCGTCTCGCGCGTCCGACGTTCGTCGCCCTCTCTGACGCGTTCTTTTCCTTCTCGCCTTTCTTTCTTGGCTTCGGTTCGGTTTCCTACAGGGTCGAGTAACAGTCGGACACGCTCCCGTCGTAGCCTACGACAACCAAGGGCTCATCTTCGCTGTGGCGAGGAACGGGAAGGGAGAAGGCGAGAACACGATCTACGTTTATGATCTGCAGAATTTCCATAACGTGAGTCTGCGCACCCCACTCTCTTTCCTATCACTCGATGCTCGTCTTGCCTTCAAACGGGCCTCTGCTCTTCTCATGCTCGCGAACCTCGACTCTTCCGGCCATCCCACCCCCCTCCCTCTCTTCTCCAACTCACCCCTCGTCCTCCCTCTCCTCCCTTCTCTTCCTCGCCTCCAACCCCACAGGGCCCCTTCGCAACCATGAACATTCTCGACCTCGCCCTCCAACGAATCTCCTACCCTCCACGAATCCCCCTCATCACCTCCCTCCACTTCCGTCCAAACGGGAAACATCTCCTCGTTTCCACCGCCGGAGACGTCCACTACGTCCTCGACGCTTTCTCTGGTGCGCTCCTTCGACGCCTGACGGGGCACAAGGGTCTGGAACGACGGGAGGGAGAAGTGGGGGTTGAGCCGGAGAGGGGAGTGAGTGGGGAGGAGACGTGCTGGACGCTTGATGGGAAGTTTGTGTTGGGTGGTGAGTCTTTAGGCTTTCGTGACGTTTGGTGTCTCTGTGGTTGGGTGCGCCGCGTGTTGGGATGGGAGGGGAGGCGATGGAGGTGCTCAGAACGGAGGCCGGCAGATCGAAGGGATCGGGGCGAAGGGCCAGCCTCGCACTCCTTCCTCTCCTCTTCTCGAACGACGCGTCCCGCTCACCTCCCCTCCCCCCCCCCCCCCCCCCCCCCCCTTCTCCCATCTCCCCTCCCTATCTCCTAGGATCCTACGACGGCCGCCTCCTAACCTGGGATCTCTCCGACCTCCCCGACGCCGTCCAAGAAGTCCAAGAAGGAGCCAAACCAGCCTTCCTCAAGGACACCCTCCCCATCTCGGAACACTCTGGACATTCAGGTCCCACCAGAGCAGTGGGGGCGAACCCGAAGACCGCCATGTTGGTCACGGGGGCGGGGGAGTTGGTGAGTTCGCGAGCGACGAAGGAGCGAGGCGAGAGGGAGGGGAGGGGGGGTGGGGGGAGGAGGGTGGGAGGGTGTGGGAGGAAAGGACGAGGACGAGACGAGAAACTGACCGTGTTGCGATTTGGGTTTGGATGGGAAACCCAGGCTTTCTGGTTACCGGACACGAAGGAGGTTGGTGCTGGTGCTGGTGCTATGGGGGATGTAGCTATGTCGTGATCTTGGGGTTTCTGATGCGTTTTGAACGTTCTCTCGAAACGAAACGAGAGCTCGTCGACGCGACTTTCGTCCGTTCAACTTTCTCTCTCGTTCACCCCTCCACTAACCCAAAATTGCAAGCAACGCATCATCCTAATCATACAACAGCCATCTCTTCCCGTCTACCAATCCGTCGTTCAAAGCTTCGGCTGCATCGTCGTCGTCGTTGTGGGCCAAGGATCAACCTTCCTCTTCTTTGCTCCAGGTCCAGCCTTCGCGACCTCCTCCACAGCATCTTGAATCCGCACGTCCATCTCCACTTGACCTGGAGCTTGGAGCTCGAAGTCGGGGGGTTGATCGAAGCATAGGGAGGCCACTTTGATGAGGATTGAGCTGGGACGGCGGAAACGAACGAAGGACAAGGGAGGAAGGGTGAGCGTTTTGCAGGGGGAAGGAGGAGGGAAGAGGGGAAGGGGGATGAGGGAGGAGGGGAGAGTGAAACGCACGCTGTGAGCCCACGTACGGGCTTGATGCCTAGGTGTTCTCGGTTGGTGAGGAACCTGGACGACGAGAGACGCGTCGAGGAGGTGGTCAGCTCGCTATCCAGTCGGACTCGCTTCAAAAGCAACGTCGCGACAGACTCACCAATGAATCCGGACCTTCGCTCTCCCCCAGTCGTCCAGATCGAGGTAGTTGTGGTAGGCTTCCGACGTTGACGAGGGCGAGGGAGGGAACGGGGAGGTCGAGCGGAGGAAGTTAGCGAGTGGGAGGGAGAAAAGAGAGGTGACCTCTTGGGAGTTTAGTTTGGGCTGGGACGAAGGTAGGGAAAGGAGAGGGGAGTGAGTGGATGAGCTGAGGCGATGGAGAGAAGAAAGGAGAGAAAGCAGGACAACGCACGATGATCGAGTTGTCGGTTATGAACACGACGACGCTGCGAGGGCAAGAGGCACGAAGACCAGATTCAGTGAACGGCGAGAAGGAAGAAAGGATGGGAGAAAAGCAGGGGCTGAAGACGGACGGAGTGACCAGCAGATTGTCTCGAGAGAGGAAGGGGTCGAGCGTGCACAGATGACGGACGAGCTCGGGATCTGGTGGGAGCCCTATCTCCTCCCATGCTTCTCGTCTCTAGATGAACGACGATGGTTAGGAAGTGAAGAGCAGCGTATCAGCATTCCGACTTGGTCACTTGAGCTCTGCTCTCGAACGAAGAGAGCTCGAGAGAGCGAGGAGGGAGGGGAGGGAAGGAAGCTCGAGCTCACAGCTGTGTTTTCGATGTCAGGGTCCTCAGGTTCCATCTTCCCGCCAGGAAGTGCGGTATCTCCCTGATAGGTCCTCAGTTCCTTCGACCGTCTGCCCTTGCCGAAAGATAAGAGTGAAAGGGAAGGAATGAATGAGCTCTGAACGTCCTGGATCTCGGGAGAGTTCGAGCTCACCTCGACAGAAGGACGTAGAGATCGCCCTTCCTTCCCTGGAAGAGAGCGACGAGAACGCCAGCTCGAGGAAGGGAAGATGTGTGAAGCGGGGAGAGTAAAGGTGAGGGAAGGGCCAGTAGACGATTGAGGGAGGGAGGGAGGTCGAGAGACATGGAAGGCGGGTGTGGTTGCCGGAAAGAAGCGAGCGTGAGCTCGAGGGATGTCTTTGGGGCGGTTGCTAAGGCGGTTCAATCCTTCTGAAGTCTCGACTTTTGATTCATTCGAGAGTTGAGTGTCTTTTCTAGCTCGTAGCAGGGTCTGGAAAGATCAGAGTGCTTGTATACTTCGAGATCGTTCCGTCGAAGCGTCGGAAGTGTTCGGTCGTCGACACAGCGGTTTCCTGTCTCTCTGCGCTCTCATTCTATGCGTCGAATCATATCTCGAGCAAGAACGTACCTCAGATTGATCCGTGAAGCTCAAAGAGCTGCCGAAAAGCAGGCTCCCTTCGAATGTCTCGAACTGACGGCGCGTCGCGTCGCGTCGCGTCGATCTTCTTCCTCTCTTCTTCGTCCCAGACGCTTTCTCGAGCTCTTCAGCCTTCGGATCGCTAGAGGACAGACCCCTCAATATCCTCTCTAGTTTTTCAAACCGAAAGCATCGCTCTCGAAGTAAAACTAACCGTAAAACCATCGTCCATCTCTCCCCTCCAACTCAAAGCTTCGCAAAAGCATACCCCTCCACCTGCTTCACCCCAGCCTCCTCACTCCCACTCAGCCAACCAACCCTATCCTTCGTAAACTGCTCCACCGTAGGCTTCAACACCGTCTCCTGGAGCGACCAGTCGTCCACCGTCCCAATCCTCATGATCTTCGTCCCAGGGAACCCCTCCCCAACCCTAAACATCAGCGTCCCACAGATCCTACAGAAGTGGTTGGTCATGTTGTTCCCCGTCGTTGTCGTCGAAGCGATGCTGTAAGTGCTGAGGTCGGATTCGCCTCGGAGGAAGGTGAGGTGTTGGTCGGCGACGACGAAGTTGGAGGCGAACATCGAGGAGGTGAGTTTTCGACAGTCGTAGCAGTGGCAAATGAAGGGGTCGGTCGCTTTGGCGATGGGCTGGAGAGAGAGGAGGAAAGTAGGCAGGATGAGGGGTCAGCGAAAGAGAGAGACAAGGGAGGGAGGGAGGGAAAGAAGGGGTTGGAGCTCACAAACTTCATCTGAACCGCACCGCAGAAACAGGTCGCTGAAGCGTTCGTTCCGTCTGAGAATCCATCGGTAGCTCCTCCGGCGAGAGGGATGAAGGGCTTGGAGTGATCTGCGGCGGCGGACATCGTGAAGGCAGGGGAGAAGAGGAAGATGTGGGTGGTGGGAAAGAAGAAAGGGGGAAGCGAGCTGCATTTTGAGCGCTCCACTTTCGTCCTCGAGAGAGAGCGGCTGATTCGGGCTAGGTCAGCAAAGCTTCCTTCTCAACCTTCTAATCGTGTGGAGGGTGGATAGATCGAAGATCATCCTTCCTGCATCTCTCGTGGATCCTGACCAATCGAGGTGGAGGAGAGGCGAAGAATCAGCGCCCATCTCTTCTGCTCGCTTCAATTCTGACGAGTCGCAGGGATTTCTTCACTCACAGTTTTTCTCATCCACAGATTGAGTTCTCTCGTCTACTCGGAATCCGGCTACTCCGCCAAACGCGTCTTGAAGACCTAATCAACCCACGGGTTCGACGCGTCGCTCTTCGCGTCTCGTTCTTCGACGACTCGACCCGCCCCTCGTTCCTTCGCAATTATCTGAACCATCAAGTTACAGGTCCATTAGAGTAGGGAGGTTAGAGCGCTGAAGAGAACAAAACGAAAGAACGAAAGAGCGTGCATGTGCGCGGAGCTGAAGAAAACAAAAACGAGACGCGACGAAAGAAAGAGAGAGGTGAGAAAGGAGAGGTGGTATCGAGACGAAGCAAAGGGTATAGTGCTAGTGATATGAGAGTGAATGACGTAGGGTAGAGAATGGCGTCGAACGTTGTTCGGGAAGAGGAGAAGTGGTTAAAAGTGCCATGGTCGACGTCGTCGGCTTTCTCGACCTTCCCTGCCTCGGGTGGAGCTGCGAAGAGGGATGAGAAGAGAGGGGAGAAGTCAGCCCTGCGACTCGACGAGCTGTTAGAGTCGACGAATGGATGTGTCGAACGAACCCTAGTATCCGCTCTCCTCCTCCTCTTGCGGCTCTCCCTCCTGCTCCTCGGTCGAGGCTTCCTCTCCTCCTCCGTCGTCCGTCGAGGGAGCTTGGTTCCGCGTCGAGAAGAAGAGCTGTAAAGCGGCAGCCTGTTCTTCCTTCCAGCCTGAACGCGGAAGAGTAGAGGGTCTGCGATCAGCTAGAGAGCTCGTCGGAACAGCGAATAAAGAAGGAAGGTGGTGGACGTACCGACTCGAACCAACGCATCCTCCGGCGAGACCCACTCCCTCTGCCGTTCCTCCTCAGGCCATTCCTCAGCGAGCGAGCTGACTTGAAGAACGTAGAAATACACATCTGTACGAGCTGTTGGTATCGAGCACTGTCAAAAATGACCGAGGTCGGAGGGACCATCAAGTCAGCTCGAGCTGTCGAGCAGGGAGGGAGGGCTGAGAAGAGCGGAACGAGAGGGAGGGAAGGACGAACGATGCACTCCTCGATCCACCCTAGAATCCCACCCTATTTTTGCGACCGCAGAACGACAGAGGAAAAGGTCAGCAACGTCTGCGAGCAAAGCCCGGAGCGGAAAAATGTTCACGAACCTCCTCCCACGCCTCTCGAAGAGCCGCTGCCTCGTGTCCCTCGTTCTCCTCTTTGCCTCCCTTTGGAAGCTACGAACGACCGTCAAAAAGAACCGGATCAGTTCTCAGCTCGTTCTCATCGAGCAGTATAGTCTTGAAGAGTACATCCTTCAGATAAACGAGACTCACAGTCCATCTCCCTTCCTTCTTCTGCAGTCACACGAGCGAGTCGACGGAGGGAAAAAGGTGGTGAGCTTGAGCTCGACGAAGAGAAGACGAAGGAAGATGAAACAGAAGTATGCGAGAACGGTCTATAACGCACTCTAGACGAGATCAGCAGGATGTAGCCAGAGGCAGGATCGTACTGTTACCCACCCAACGCACAAGAACAAAGGAAGGAGATGAGCTTGTGAGATCGTCATCCAACTCGACGACGAAGGAGGAGAGAGGGAGGGGAGAAGAGCTCACAGGTATGGAAGCACAAACTACTCTCCTCTCCTCTTCCGTCCCTCTAACCTTCTCGATCCCATCGAACTCGGTTGGGGTGTATCCGTCGACGGAAGAGAAGCTCGAGTAGCCTTCCCACGAACTTCCTCCAGAGGACATCTCCAGCGGGAGGGAGGTTGTTTCGGAGGGTTTCTTGCTGCCTTCGAGGAGAGTTCTTCTTGCTGCTGGAGCTGGGCGAGATGGGAGAGCTGGGCTTGGGGCGCGTGGAGGTGGAGGTGGTGGTGGTGGATCAAAGAAGCATCTTCGGGGAGGGGATCGTCAAGGTTGGAGAAGGGGAGAGAGGAGTCGCGTGAGAGAGAGGAGGGGGGAAGGAGGCCGAGAGAGAGGCGAGAACGTGGGTCGGAGTGATCCGTCCCCGTTCCGCAGGAAGATTTTCTCCTTCGCGACGGAAAAAGGCTGGGAGTTTGGGAAATTTTCCGTCTTGAACTTAGCAGCAGAGAGTTGGCAGACTCAGTCGAAGAAGCAGAAGAGAAAGGATGGAGGAAATGAAGGTCGACGACGCGTCGAGAACCTCGAGGGTGGGAAGCACTGCCCTAAGCGACGAGAAAGCTTCTGCAAGCTCGAGATTACTCAGCAACATATCCTAGGTTCTTGCTGAGCTTTTTGGCATCGACGACGCTCCAGAAGAGCTCGAGAAACGCGTCGTCGAGCGAGATCAGAGTTGATCATTCAAGACCATCAATAAATAGCAGGGGCAAGAAGAGGCAGGGAGCACTGGGATAAATAGAAAGAGCAAAGAGCAAAGAGCAAGAAAGCAAAGAGGCAGCAGCGAAAAGCGATGGAGGGAGAGAAAAACGAGAGACGGGAGCGAGACAACATGACCGAGAGACGAGTGGGAGAAAGAGAGAGAGCACCGATAATGGAGGATGGGAGGTAGAGGGACTAAGAGAGAGTAGATCAAGGGAGGTGGGACTGGACTAAAGTAGAAGCGAGAGGAAGAGGGAGAAATGCGAGCGATGGATGGAGTGGAGTGAGGGAGAGGAACGAGAGACGAGAACGAACGGACGAAACGAGACGGGACGACTAAAAATGCTATGCTGTGCTAAGGAAGGTTTGTTGTTTGTTTTTGAGAGGGTGGGTTGTGTCCTATCGTGGTCCACCGAGCGTCGTCCCCCACCTCGCCTGAGGCTCGAACGCGTTCGAGTTCGATCCCAACGAGCTCGAGTTGAAGCTCCTTCTCCCCAATCCACTGAGTCTGTTGAACGACAACGATGACGAAGATATTGAGGGTGAGAGGGAGTGTCCTCCTCCGCCGAAGGACGAAGCCGAGGGGATGGGACTGAACGCGTAGGACGACGAGGGAGATCGGGAGGCGAAACCGAACGATCCTCCTGAGGAGGTGATGCCTGAGAGAATGTTGAGAGCTTCTCGACCTGGAGCCGTGCCGCGAAGGAGGCGGGAGTTGTCGAGGAGCTGCGAAAGAATGAAAGGTGAGAAGGGCGTGTGAGTAAAGGGTGCGTAAAAGAGGAGGGACTGAGAGGAGGGAAGAAGAACGAACCGTCGCTCGAATCCTATCCCCGAGGAGAGTAGGAGATTCTTTGAGAGCGCAGATGAGGAGACCGACTCCTCCTGGTCTTTGAACGGCGTCGACGAGGGAGGGGACTTTGCTGATGCTGTGGAGTCGAACGGAACACAATGTCAGCGTGCGTCGAAGACGACGCGACGGTGTCGAGAGAAGCAAACTCACCCATCGCAAACCTTCCCAACCCACTCTCCCCACTCCTCCGAAGAGCATCCATGCTTGGCTCCCTCGAGCACGGCATCCCGTCCGACGTCGGGTCCAGCGCAGAGAGGATCGAGGGATGCGAAGATGGCGAGGAGGGTTTGAGATCGGAGGGAAGGGTGGATGAGGAGTTTGTGGAGGACGAAGCTGAGCACAAAGTCGAACGAGATGGTCAGCATCGGTTTTGTGGGAGAAACTGAAAGCACAGGAGTCGACTCACGAGCCGTGAGAGTTGGCAGCGACTTGGTTGATTCCTCCAAGGACCTGGAAACGAAACGAGCGAAGCGCGTTGTCAGTCAATGAGACGAGATCGAGAACGTGGAGGGAGGGCGAGGGGAGTGCTTACCTCTTCCAGGAACTCGTGAGAGAAATCTCCGTTGTGAGGGTGGAGCTCGATGAGGTTTTGGACGACGAGACAGCCGTTCTGTGGAAGGAAAAATAAAGAGCCGTCAGTTGCGAGCGAGGGAAGTTCCGCGACGTCGAAGAGACTGAACGTACGATGGAGAGAGCAGACTCGAGCCAGTGTCCGTTAATGACTTCAGCGAGCCTAGTGAGAGCAGGAGGAAGAAGAAGGTCAGCTCGAGCGAAGGGCGAGGGAGTGAGGACGGTCGAACGCACTTGTCGTAAACAAGTCGGCACTGATCCCTCGAGAAGCTCTTGAACGCCTACAGCACGACCAGAACGAGAGTCCAGATCAGTTCGAGATCGATCGCTCATAGAGAAGAGTAACAGGCAGACTCGCCTGTTCCAAGACCCTCGTCCCACCTCGCGTCTGCAAGAACTCCCGATCGTTCAACATCTCGACGAGCTGCGAAACGAACCACGCCCTCATGTCGTCTCGAACGATCATCTTGAGGACGACGTGCTGTCCGTACTGAGCCGGGATGATGGTCTTGAACTCGGGTCTGGCGAAAAGAAAGACAAGCGGAGAGAGTCAGCGAAGACGAAACGAGAGACGAGCGAGGGAGCTAATCGGGACGAACTGCATGATGTCGAAGAAAGCCTGTCGAACCTCCCTTCCACAACCGAAAGCACTCTGGATGAGGAAGTTGCCCTGAGGTCGAACGGCGAGAGCACAGGCGGCGGTGGCGAGGACGTTGAGGAGGGAGACGACTCGTCGAGAGAAGCGTTTCTCGCTGTTGAGGATGTCCTGTAAACACGAAACGAACAAACGACGTCAGTCGAAGTCTTTTTAATCTTCAGAGTAGAGAAAGGGTCGAACGAACGGTCAAGGCACTGGCAGCTCGTCTCAAAGCTCCCTCCTTCGCAGGGAACTCTCCTGTGAGAACAGCGACGACCCACTGAGCTCTCAACGTGAAGACGTCGATGGGGAGGTTGACGGGCGAGAAGCTGACTCCTGGGAGAGCGAAGAGGTCTCGGTAATCCATCGTTCCGAGTAGGATGTCTTGAGCGATCTCGGGAGGAGGTCGGACGAGTTTCTGCGAGGTGCGAAGAGGAGGAGGAAGGTCAGCTCGATTCGACGGACGAAGACGGTCGCGTCGAACGCAGGACTCACTCCTCCTGGAAGGGTTTGAATGGGAGGAGGGATTCCTTTGAAGGCAGCCTCCATGACTCGATCGTCTCGAGACGAAGAGAAGCCAGAACCTCGTCGAGCCATGTTGGGGCCTCCGGGAGGGGAGAGAGTCTTGAGGCTGTAGTTCTCGGCTCGAAGGACGTCGAGCTGGTTTGCCGACGAGGCGAGCTGGACGGAGAGCTGCAACGGGAACGAAACGATGATGAGCTCCGAGCTTTGTGAGAAAGGATAGGTGAGAAGAGAATTGAAGAGAGACGAACCTCTGCGATCTTGGCAGCCATGGAAGCGATGGTGGGATCCTCAGGGAAGTACCTCCTCAACGCGTCGGCGGGGTTGCCCTCGAGCGAAGGCTGCTTTGGACGAACCAAACAGTCGAGAAGTTAGCTCGAGTTCCTCGACGAAGAGGAGGAAGTTAGAGAGTCGAGTCTCACCAAAGAGAAGCTAGGTCTCTTCTCGTCGAGGGGTGTTCCTGGGGGAGTCATCACGACCTCGGAGAGCTCGCTGTAAGGGCTGTCCCACAAGCTCTCCCGCCTCCCTCCTCCTCCTCCTCCGATGGATGCACTCGTGCTAGGAGCGGGCGAGTGCGTCTCGTCGTCGTCGTCCCAGAGAGCAGCACTTCCGAGCTGAGGAGTTTTGAAGGCGAGGGTGGAAGGAGCGACGGGAGGGAGACCTGAGGAGGGAAAGTCGGAGTGTCGACGAGGACCTTGAGCGTGAAGACCGTTGGAGGAGTTGGGGAGGAAGAGGAGCGAGGAGGACGTCGAAGGGGAAGAGGAGTGGGTCGAGAAGGTTGGTCTGAAGACGGGTGCCTCTGCTGAGAGGGAAGGAGGGGGAGGAGGGAGAGGGCAGACCATCCTGGCGAGAGGGAGGGAGGGAGGCTGGAGAGAGAGGAGGTGTCGCTTCGAGGGAGAGAGCTCGCGGGAATGGATGAGGAAGGAAGGGGAGGGGAGCTGAGAGAAAGAACGAAGATAGGAGGATGATGTGGTTGATGGGAAGAAGGAGAAGACGAGGGGTGGGATTCTCTTTAAAGTGAAATTGGGCTTCAGACCAGGATGGGAAAGGGAGAGGAGAGGGGGAGCGAGTCGTCGAGATGCGATCAGGTACGAGACACTTCAATTCCCTTCACATTCTCCCTAAAGTGACTCCAAGAAGCAGTCTAAGCGGGTGGGGACCTGAACGAGCAAGGTTTCTCATTATCCCAGAGAAAAGTGAGCTAGGGAGTGGAGCGGCCAACTCGGACGAGCGATTAAGAGAAGGAAGCAAGCAGAGTCGGAGTGGGTGGTGAGCTTCGAAAGAGAGTGTTTTCATCTGTCGAGTCTTGTCAGCCGACGATGACCTGAAGATTTTCCCGACTTTTAATTAAAGCGTACTATGGAATCTCCTCTTACTCCCATCCTTAGCAACCTCAAGCATCTGTACCCTTCCCCTCAGATCAACAACGTGAGTTCTGTCTTCACGTCGAACGAAGGAGGCGAGCTCAACCTCACCTCCTCCCTTCCTTCTCACTTCACCTTCCTTCGAGCTGAAACATCCTCTTACCCTCTCCAGGACTGGCTACAAACGACTCTCACCTCCATCCTCGCCTCCTCCCCTCTTTTGAACCGTCAACAGCAAATCAAAGCGTGCCATGAACGCCTGCTCCTCTCGGATCTCTCCTCCTCCACGGTCGAGGAAACAGGTTTCCCTCCCCAGCTCTTCGAAGATCCAGAGGATCCCATGCACCAGAAGGTACTCTTCGAGGGAGTCAGGAAGGGCTGTTTGGTCATGGTAGCTTCGATAACAGAGGTGAGTAGCTCCTTCTACTTCTTTTGGAGAAGGGAAGGGAGAAGAGGTTGAGCTCGAGCTCGAGCTCACCGCGTCCCTTCCTCCTTCAACTCTTCGACCCCTCTCCCACCCAGATCGGTTCCTCAGCCTTCACTCTTCAACGGACGTTACACGATAGACAAGAGGCTCGTACGGGTGTAGCCAAGATTAGACGCCTCGTGGGAGAGGAGGAGGCAGACGAGGATGAGGAGGGTCAGGAAGGACCCAAGTACGCGAGAGGGATGTTGAAGCTCGAGTTGTCGGATGGATTTAGGACTGTTAAGGTGAGCTTCAGCCTTAATCCTGGTTTCGGAACCTCGCAGCCGCTGACCTGAATTGGATGCTGCAATTCAGGCTATCGAATACAAGCGGATCTCGTCGCTGAAGCTTGGAGAGACGAGACTTGGGAGCAAGGTTCGTCTCGTCTCGTCTCCCTTCAGATCTTGACCTCCACTCGTCGACGAGACTGACGATTTGTTTCGTTCGGTGATGTAGCTCCTCATCCAGAACGTGAAGGTCCTACGAGGTCTCCTCCTCCTCACTCCAGAGTCGTGCAGCTTCAAAGGTCAGCCCACCTCCCGCACTCCTTTTCCCTTCTCTCTCGAGCTGACCTCGTTCGTTCTTCGCCTCTCTCGCAGGCCAACATGTCGAGGAACTCTGCTTGGACGACCGGGAGGAGAAGCTTTTAGAGCAAGGGTTCAAGGAGAGACTTGGGTGAGTCTTCGTCTCGTTGGTTCCCTTGCGTCTCATTTCTCTCTTTTTCGACCCTCTCGCTGACTCCGTCTCTCCACGCCGCCTTCTCGTTCTCCGTATGCCAGCAAAGAAGACGACGGAGCCTCTCCACCACCGGAACCCCCTCGTCGAATCGTCCCACCTCCAGCCCATCGTCGCGTCCCACCTCCTCCGCCTCCAGTCCGTCGTCCAGCAGCAGCAGGTCGCCAACCACCACCACCTCAAGACAACGAAGAGGAAGAAGACTACATCCCCGACGACTTCCACATCGAACCAGCACACGCTCCTCCTCCTCCTCAAGCTCAACCTCGTCTTCCACCGCCGCCGAAGAAGGACGAGGAGGAAGAGGAGCAAGACTTCTGGGGAGACCTAATGGACGTAGACTTCGAGGAACAGCTTGATCGGGATGGGGATATAGAGGAGGAGTTGATGAGGGAGTACGAGCAGGAGCAGCACGAGCAGCATCCACCACCTCGTCCGCCGACGAAGAAGCCTCAACCTCCTTCGAACGCGTCGGCTTCGTCTTCACGGTTCTTCCCTTCCGACCAACCACCCAAATTCTCCCCTCCACCCCCGCCACCAGCATCTCGGCGTCGTCCAAGAGAGGAACAGGAAACCATCGTTCTTGGATCGAGCTCGGATATCGAGGTTGATGAGAACCCGCCGCCCGCGAAGGTGAAGAAGGAATCGCTGACTCAGACCCAGAGTGGGAGGAGTTTGGGGAAGACGGCGAGTTCGAGTGGAGGTGGGGGTGGGAATGGGTGGGGGTCGTTGGGTGGAGGAGGGGGGAGTGGGAGTGTGGGAGGGAGCGGGAGCATGGGAGGGAGTGGGACGACGAAGGGGAAGGGGAAGGCGAAGGAGGAGAGGGAGGTAGAGATTATAGAGATTTCGGATTCGGATTGATTGACATTGGGTTTATATCCGTCTTGAGGAGGAGGAGAGAAGGACAGGGAAGACCGACCGACGAGTCGAGTCGAGTCGCGTCGAGAACGAGTACAGTAGACGCGTCCGCATCCTCTCGCTCGTAGAGACACCCAACTGGTACTACAAGCGGTCATCAACTATGCAGGCGAGTTAGATACCTCTCGAGTTACGGAACCCTCGAAGAGCTGGGTCTGGAGAGGAAGACCTTACGAAAGAACGAGGACGAGGGAAGCCTGCCAGGTGGGTCGCGGGGAGAGAGAAAAAGTCTAGAGCAACAAGCGAATACGAGCGTACGGAAGGGAAGGTTTTTTGAAAGCCAAGATTGTGAAGAAGAACGAGAAGGGGTGGAAAAGGTCGAGAAAGTACGATGTTCGTTTCATGAGGGAGGGCCGATGAGCTCGCCTTCCCTTCCTCGCTCTCTCTTCCTTCCCAACTCCTTCCTCCCAAAGCCAAGGATTTCGCCAAAACTCCCTCAGCCTTGAGATCGTCATCTTCCCTTCCCTTCCTCACTAGGACAAGATAACGGAACCCTCCTCAAGCCTGTCGAGTCTCAGACGGATCTGAACGAAGGCGCTAAAGGTGAGCTTTGTTCCTCCTTCCTCTCCTCTTTGCTTCGTGCTCTCGTATCCCCAAGGCCTGCGAGGTCGCTACGGGCAGACCTCGAACCTCGATGGCCTTGCATGCTCTCGGTCTAGTCCTGAGCTCAGAGGGATCGAGACGACCTGTCTTTGTCCTTCCCTTCTTTCATCTCGCCCTCCTTCTCCTCCCTCCCTTCCTCCCCTCTGAAGCAACCCTCTGACCATCGCCCTCCCTCCCGTTCTGTCTCATTTTCGCAGACCTATCAACGCTCCAACGAACCCTTCTCCACCATGCCTTCCAATCACGACCACGAACGAACTCCCCTCCTCCCTTCCTCCCTTCCAACAACCGAGTCCATCCGCTCGATCCCCGTCTACTCCCTCATTCACTCCGTCCACGAGGATATCCTTCGCAACTGCGACACGCATCTCTCATGGGAGCAGCTCTGTGCTCCAGACATCAACTTCAGCATCCTCAGACCTCTCCTTCAGAGCTACACGTCAACCAAAAATCCTGCGATCAGTTTGTCCTCGCCTCTCCCTCCCCCCTTCCTCGGTCTCTTTCAACCCCAAATTCTGACCTTCGCCCTCCTTCCTCGTTTCGTTGGTCAACAGTCTACGCTCTTCTCCTCAACCGAATTCAGTTCCTTCGTCTTTCGGAATCCGACTTGAGCTTCACAGCCCTCCAGAGCTCTCGAGCAGGTGAGCTCCCTCGCCGCGTCGCAGTTCTCCGTCTTCGTCGTGGTGACGCTGACTCGATGTTCTCTCTCGTCGCACAGACCTCTGCGAGATTCTCGCCATCAAGCTGACTAGGACCTTCTCCTCGAACGATCTCGAACTCGTCGACGTCCTCAGCAGTCCTTGGAACCCGTATCAGCTTGCTCCCGCTTCGGTTCTCGCCGACGTCGATCAAGAGGACATTGAGGAAGAGATGCAGAACAGTTTGGAACTCGCCATCACCGCTTCAGCCAAGCGTATGTTACGATCAGTTATCTTCACCTCCTTGAGGCTCTGAGGAGTTTAGATCGTCCATTTCTGACCTTCCTTCGCTCTTTCCTCGTCGTGTTTATCCAGACTTCCTCTCGACTCCACTCCTCCAACGGATCATTGGCTTGGTGCACTCAGGAGCTATCGTCTACCACCTATCGCTATCGTCCAAGCGAGCCCTGCTCTCTGACTCGTACAAGTCGAAGAGAATACGCGACCAGGAGAACCGAGGACGGGTCGGAATGTGAGTCGCGTTGCCTTCCTTCTTCCTCTCTCGCTCGCAGTGACTGATAAGATATCCACCGCGCTGTTCCTCAGGGTCGATGTCGATCATGGAGTCCACCTGTACGACGCGAGAGACGCTGGATGGCTCGACCACGCGAGGCTCAAGGTCCCGTTCTGGCGCGACGCCATCGAGCTCATCAACTTCATCCTCCTTTTCATCGCGTTCATCGTCTGCGTCAAGGAGCACGATCTGGGGAGGATCAACTTCTACGAAGGAACGTTCTTGATCCTCGCTGCTGGCTTGATACTCGACGAGGTTCGTCCATCAAGCTCTTTCTTTGCTCGTCGTCCTCGCTCGAACTGACGCGTCTGGACCTTCCTCCGCTTTCGCCAGTTCGCTGCCTCGCGAGAGCACGGGATTTCCTTCTACGTCTCCTCGCTCTTCAACGGATTCGACCTCGCTTTCATCGCCATCGTTCTCGCCTACGTCGGTATCCGAATCCGAGGTCTTACCAGCAACCCTCCCAACCTCGAAACGGCGGAGCTAGCCTTCGACACCCTCGCGTGCGGAGCTGCTCTTCTCTTCCCTCGTCTCGCCTTCACCTTCGTTCAAGACCATGTCATCATTATTGCCTTGAAGGCGATGATGCAAGAGTGAGTTTGGGAGCCATCTTTGGTATCCGTCTTCCGGAATCCTCGAAGCTGATCGACTCGACCTCGTTCGTCTCCTTCTTTCTCAGCTTCGTCAAGTTCATGGCGTTCGCTGTCATCTGCTGTCAGTCTTTCTCTTTCTCTCTGTCTCCTCATCACTCTCTAAGCTCCTCGTAACCGCTGAGCTCTATCGCCTCTTGTCCAGTCTCTGGTTTCTTCTTCGCTCTCTCGACCCTTGGTAGCGAGTGGACGTCGAGGTCGATCATGTGAGCAGATATCTTCCTTCGCCCCATCTCGAACCGTCTCCTCGACTGAAGTACTTCCTTGCTTCGTCGTGTAGTTGGCTCATGGCTCAGATCTGGTTTGGAAGCAGCTGTTCGTCCTCACTTCCCTCTTCGTCTTCGTCTCGCCTGCCTTCCGTTTTCTCCCACGTCCCTTTCTCAACTTACTTCTTGACCTTCCTTCCCCTATCAGACCTCTCCTTCCAGTCGTCCGCGAGCTTCCATCCCGTTAGTCGAGTCGCTTCTTCGATCTCAAAGCGCTCGCTCGTCAGGCTCTCGTCGCTGACTCTTCTCGTCCTCTCTCGTCCTTCAGATCTTCGGACCTCTGCTTCTCATCAGCTACGCAGCCTTTTGTAGCACGCTCCTCCTCACCAGTACGTTCGACGTTTATCTCCCTTTGAAGAGATTATCGCTGATGGCTCGCGTTCTCCTCCCAACAGTCCTCATCTCGATTCTCTCGAACCGGTTCGCTGAGATTTCCCAAAACGCCGCAGAGGAGAAGTGTTTCCAGTCTGCGCTCAGCACGGTCGGCGGAGTCAAGGGCGATGCTATCTTCTCGTACATCATCCCGTACGTTCAGGCTTCGTTTTGCTTCACTTGACGGCGAGGGTTCTTTCATCGGCTGATCCTCGTTCTTTCTCTTCTTCGTAGTCTCAACATCCCAGCCGCGATCATCCTCGGACCTCTCTCCTTCGTCCTTACACCTCGAGCGTTTCATCGAACGAACGTCCTCCTGATCAGGATCTCGGTGAGCGCATCTCGCATCTCGCGTTCGCTCTCAAGGTTTCGGTCGTTGCTGACTGTGTTTCTCTTCGCAGACCTTCCCTCTCCTCATCGCCATTTCGCTCTTCGAGAGATGGAAAGCCAACGCCATCAGTCAAACCCACGGTCGAGCTGGTACCGCTGTCGAAAACATCTACGAGTGAGCTCCCTTGCTGTTCGATCATCCCTTTCGTTCTCGAACGCGTCTGACGCGAGACGGTTTCCCCTTCCTCCTGCAGAGCCATCGTCGGAAGTTCATCGGACTGGGTCGAGGATATCTTCGAAACCTCGCCCTTCGGCAGCTCCTACGGTCCCGAACGAAGCCTCGACCTTCAACGATCCCTTGCCTCGCCTCCCATCCTCCCTGCGACCATCACCTCCTCGTCGTCCACAGCCGTCGGAGTCCCTCCCAAATCCAAAACTCTCACCACCGAACCCACCACCGTCTCCGCCTCTACCTCTTCCTCCCAAAAGATCCCTCCTCCAGCCGCCCTCCGTCGAAGGAAACTCGCGGACATCAGCACCAGTCCTTCGAGCACCTCGTCGGGGTCGAACTCCTCGCCGCTCGCCAGGCTCTTTGGTCGAGGAACGATTCCAGAGGTCGTCGTCGACTCGTCAGCTTCCCTCCCTGTTCCAGAGGTCAACGTGTTCGATGAGGATGCTCAGAGGGATCTTTTGAGGTCGGAGCTCAGCGAGGTGAAGGAACGAATGCAGAGGATGGTGAGTCGTTTCGATCCTCTCCCGTTTTTTTCGCTCGATTCTCGTCTTTCCCTCGAAGCTGACCTGCTTGTTCCGCTTCACCTGCTTTCACTCTTCAGGAAATGCTCCTCATGAGCCTCACCAAGGGCATTCGCAGCGACTCGATGTAGTTTGCTTTCGTCGCCGTCCCGCTCTCCTCCCTTTGTTTTGGTTTGACGCGTTCTCGATTTCGTAGCCATGGACTCTCTATCTCCTTTTTAACGTATTCATTCATCTTTTTGGTCTGCGTTGGTGGGAAAGCGACGTGAGGCTCCATTCAGTTCGACCGCACGAGCAAACCGAGGGTTCGACGCGTCGACGTCGAATCTTGCTCTCGTTCTTTCGTCCAGCAGCCGCGCAGTCTTTTCGAAACACAGACCCAAAGGATGCCAAGGTCATCAAGTAACGTAAAGCGAATACGAAGGGGGGATGGGAGCGTCGTCAAATGAGGTACTTCTACAGTGAGATCGAAACGAGAAGGAGAACTAAAAGTCAAGAAAAGATGCCAAGAAAGAAAGAAGAAGGGCGAAAAGGATAGAGTGGATGGCGAGTAAGGTAGGTGGTGTGTTAGAGAGGGCGGGGATGTGTAGAGTACGTGGAGGATGGATGCATGGATGAAGGACGAAAAGCGAAGTGCGAAGAAGGGAGAGGAGAGTAAAGAACGAAAGCATCTAAACCCTGTAGGGGTTGGAGGGATCTCGAGTCGAGCGAGGTTCGATAAGGAGCGATTTGCGGTAGAGGTTCTCGATAGAGCTGGATCCTGAACCCTTCTCGGCGAGGATCTGAGAGGAAGGGAACCGAGGAGGGGGTCAGCTCGACGCTTCCAGGGCACGGGAACGAAGTTTGGATCGAGTGAACGAACCTTGGTAAGGAAGACCTGGACTTCTGGGACCTCGGCGAGGGTGAAGGGGACCTGGTACTTCTCGAAGTCGCCGACGAGCTTGGTGAGACCGTAGAACTTGGAGACGTTGATGAGAGCCTTCTCGGGAGCGAGAGTGCTCGGTCGAGTGTCCTGGTTTCCATCGTTGCAGAAGGTGAGATCGGTGAGGATGATACCAAGGTAGGGAAGGGCGGGAGGAGAGGTCTCGCGAAGACGAGCTCGGTACTGGAAGAGAAAGGAGGGAGGGACGCGTCGAATTAGCAGGTGAAGGGGCAGACGAGGGGAAGACGACAGAACTCACCGAGGCGTGGTTTCGGGAGACGTCGAACAGAGCTCGGAGGGAGTGAAGAGAGTTCTTGTACTTGTTGGGAAGGGCCTGATGAGGGTGAAAGTCGAAGTCAGCAAGGAAGAACGAGAGTGGAGCAGGGAGAGGGGAAACGAGGACGCGAACGAACCTCCCACGTCTTCTTCAGTCGAGTGATGCTCGATCCGTTGAGAGCAGCGAGCACGGCCATGGCTCCACTGTAGTTTTGAAGGTCGACGAGTCGAGTCTGCGTGCGAGAAGAGGAAGAAGAGTCAGTGACGAAGCTCGAAGAGTTCGGCGAAAGGAGGGGCCGACTCACGGTCAACTTGATGAAGAACTTGACGAGAGCAGTCCTCTTCTTCTGATCCAGCTCGTTGAGGATGACTTCCGAGACGAATCCAGTGCTGTAATAGTCGAAGAAAAACACGAGCAGTCAGTAACGGGGTCGAGAAGGCAGGAACGAGAGCGCGACGACTCACATCTGGTTCGAGAAGGTGCTCATCGCCTTCAGCGACGGCGAGGCCTTCTTCCCCGACTGAAGCAGATCCTCCGACTTGATGACGTTGTAAAGCTTCGACTCCATGATCGTGAGCTGCCTGGCGAGTTCCGTCGCGTCGAAGTCGGTGATTCCGAGGTTCGTCGAGGCCGTCTGGTTCGAGAGCTTGTTCATGAGTCCTCTGGCGATGAGAGGAGTCGGAGGAGGCTGGTTCGACACCGATGACGACCTTTCCCTCATGGGAATTCCTCCTCGAAGAAGATCCGAGCTCTTGGTCCTCGAGAGGGCTGCTCCCGGGAGAGGGAGGTTGGACGCGACTTTCCTCCTCATGATCGACTCGATCAACCTCGGCGCCATTCCTGGGAGGGTCTGAGCCATCGTGGCCTTTGCGAAGGCGAGGAGGTGAGGGAGGACTACTGAGTCTGTAGCGGCTTGCCAGTGAACGTCGAGCCAGGTCTTGAGGAAGTTGTAGATTCGAAGTCGGACGGGGAGGACTTTGTGTTCCATCCAAAGGAGTTGTTCTGCTGGACCGAGGACCATTCCGGGAGGAGGAGTGAGATCGTAACGACGAAGGAGCTCGGCAAGAAGGAGGGTGGGAGTGGTGAAGAGGCGGAAGGTGAGGTAGAAGGTGGCTTGGAAGGAGGGGTCGACCGTCGAGTCGTGAGGAGTCATCTTCTCGACCAAGACCGGGAGAGTCCCACCGACAATCTGGCCGTCGGCGCTGTAGGCGATGTCCGTAGGATGGTAATCGTGACTGACAACCCAGAGTCGAGCGTCTCCTGAGGTGGATGATGGGGTTTCCGTCGAGGCCTTGACCATCGGAGCGGGAGCGGCGGGTTGAGGACGTGAAGGGATGGAGGAGGATCGAGGTCGAACGTGGTCGAGTTGAGAGGGAACTTCAAGGATGGTAGGGACGAGAGGGATGTGCTTGTGGTCGAGAGATAGGGATTGTCGTCCTTCTGAGTCCTCGGCGAAGGCAGGGGAGGAAGTTCCGGACGAGGCGACCTTGACGTGCGTCTTGCCGTGCTCGGAACCCTCGTAGGACGTTCGAAGGGATTCGTCGGTCGAGGTCGAGTTGGTCGAGAGAGCGAGGGAGCCTGAAGAAAACAGGAGGAGTCAGTACGACGAGATGGACGCTGAAGAAGCAGCGCCAAAGAGACCAACCTTCGGTGGGATCCGAGATTCTGAAGGGCGAACCTGCTCGCTCCGAACCTGAGTTCCTGATCTGCTCCGTCCTCGAGCTGACCGCCGACTTGAAGGTCTGCAACGAGGAAGAGGTACTCGACGTGACTGTCGACTCCTGAGATCCTCTCGCGGAGACGTGAGGCGTCGACTCGTCCGCGTCCTCTGCTGAAGCGAACCTCCCCTTGTTCTCGTCTTCTCCATCCTGACTGACTCGAGCACCGTCCATCATCTCCTCGAGTGACTCCTCGTCGTACTGCTTCCTCAAGCTGCTGATCGTCGTCGCCTTCCTTCCGAGAGACGAGAGCGTGTTGGTGTCTCTCTGACCGACTGGTTTCGTCCTTCGGGGAGTTGCGTCTGGATCGATCTCTTCCGACGTCGAGGGTCGTCTCTGTTGCTGGTCCAGTCGAACGAGGTAGTCCGGGAGTCCTCGATCCCTGGTGACGCATCGAGTGACGAGCTGGACGCAATCGGCTGCTGTTCGAAGCGTTCCCGTCGCTCCATGGAGCAGTCGAGCTCGTTCCTCGTCGTCCTGATCCGCGGAGGTGCTGTTGAAGGGAAGGGAGGCGACCGCTTCCGCCGACGCGACGAGGTGAGCGGTAGCTTCGTAGAGGGATGCTCCTGCGATCTCGAGTTGCGAGACGTCGATGGGTCGAGCCTCTCGGATCTCTCGATGGAAGGAGACAGCCTCGACGACGGTGAGGAGCTCTCGGACGTTGTCGATGCATTCCCGAGTGACGTCGAGGAGGTGGGCGTGGGAGGAGGGATGGGAGCTGGCTGAGTGGGAGTGGATGTGACCGATGAAGGCAGCGACGATGGAGAGGAGGTGTTCGTGGGAGATCTTGACGGACGCGAGGGCGTCGATGTTGCCGTTCTCGTCCGCGGTGAGAGGATTTGGAGTGAGAGGACCGCTTGGAGATTCCCAGGACGATTCGCCGGTAGAGGAGGAGTCGATGGAGTCGGTGAGATGACCTGGACGAGGGGAGATGTCCTCCGGGAAGGGACGAACGCGTTGAGATCGGTCATAGTGAGGTGAGGGAGCTCCTGCCTCCGAGTCGGTCGTCTGATCCACCTCCTCCGACGTTCGATGTTGAGTTCGAAGGTTAGCCATGCTCTTGGCTCGGATGGTGAGGGAAGCGGGTTCTCGTTGCCTGAAGGCTGCTTGAAGTCGTCGATTCGGTCCAGGAGAGGCTCGTCCGAAAGCTGCTGAGTACTTGAGCGATCCAGGCGTCGGCGTCTTCTCGAGTTCCTCCAACCTCTCGGCCTCCTCGTCATCGTCCGACATCCCAGTCTGGTTCCCTCTGCGCTCTGGAAGCTCGACTCCACAGTTCACCGCGACGTCGAGGAACCTCCTCACGTTCTCCAATAACGCGCTCGACATCCTGAGCATCGACGCCATCTCGGGTCCTCGAGCTCCCTCGTTCGGCATGGGACCTGAAGCCCTTCGAGCTTGAGCGACGAGTCGACTGAGTTCCGAGAGGACCTGCTTCCGTTCTCGAGCGAGGGCTGGTTCCGTTCGAAGGAGAGGCGATTCCTTCGTCAGGCAGTCGGTAGCCGAGAGGACGGATCGGATGGAGGAGATGACGCAGGCGGTGGAGGGTTGGAAGTGCTGTGAAGAAGAGAAGGAGGAAAAGAGAGAATGAGTACAGCTCCCTCGAGATGAACGGACGAACAAAAACACGCGTCGACGAGGACTGCTAACTCACCGTGACTCGATTCGCTCCGACTGCGTTCTCGAGAAGAGCGATGGCATGAACGATGGGTGCCAGGATGTTCTCTGGAGTCGTGTGGATCATTCGGCGGTTTCCGCTCCTCGATGGAGTCTTGGAGGGTCCTGCGAGAGGTTGAGAGCTGAAGAGAGGCGACGTTGGATTCGTCGGGTGTTTCCAAGCGGACGAGGTCGATGCGCCGCTGGAGGAAGCGATGCTGCTGGCTTCTGAAGGTCGACGAGTCCAAGAGCGAGCTGAATCGGAGGTCATAGAGGAGGATTGTCCAGCTGAGGTCTGTAGAAGAGAGGGAGGCGGAGACGAGAGACGTCAGTCATCTGGAGCTTGCTTCGGACCTCGCGACGAGGAGCGAGAGTTTGGTTTGGAAGGGAGACGAACCTGACGAGACATGGGTTCCGAGCTGATGTCTATACGACTGGGAGTGTTGACGTAGTTGCTAGAGCACACGAAGACGAAGAAGATTAGCTTCAGCTTAGCTTCGTGCCTGGAAGCTCATCTCGACGCTCTCCGTTCCTTCGACCAAACGAGCTACGACTGGACTCGCCTAGGGAACCACCCTCTCCTGCCTTCCAGTTCTCCGTCCCACCACCCTGAGGGGTCCTTGTTGAAGACCTTGATGATCTGCCTTCGTCTGAAGGAGAGGTAGGTCGGATTTCCGAGAGGTTGAAAGTCGTGTTCCGACTCAACGAACTCGACTGGATGGTCGGTCTCGTCGTCGTCCTCCTGATCGAACTCGTCGTCGATGAACGGACTGAGGATGGTCTGTCTCCTATGGGAGACGGTGCTGGAAGATCCGAGGTTGGAGAGGGATCCGCTGGAGGAGGATTGGGAGTAGCTAGGCGAGGCTGCTCGAGGGTTGGGAGAGGAGGAGTGAGAGGAAGAGGAGTGATGGGAGGGAGCCTTGATGGGTTGAGGAGTACGAGACCGTTTGGGAGATTGGCCTGGGACTAAAGGGGACATGGTGGTGGGTTGTGGCAAGATGAGGGGAAGAGGGCGGGAGCTAGAAAGGGAGGGAGGGACGGAAAGAATGGATATGAGAGCAAGGCACGAAGGAAGGGAAGTGAAGGTCAGCTTCAGCCTCTGACGTTTAGGCTTCCCGCTCCTCCCTCTACTCTCCGAAGCTGATATGACTTCGCACGAAGGCTGTGGAGACGACCACTCACCTTCAGAAGACGCCTAGAAATCACTCAAAGAAGGAGAGCGAGGACCAGGAGAGGAAGGGAGGGAAGGAGGAGCTGGCTTGGCCGAACCTGCGGTCTTGCTTCGTCGAAGAGGAGGAGGAAGCTGCAGAGATCCAAAAGAGATGGCGAGAAGGATCAGCATGGATAGATCTACGAGATGAGACGCGTCGATTGAGAGAAGTTGAGGGAGCTCACACGAGGAAGAGGAAGGGAGGACGTGTTTTGTTTTGAAGGAGAAGGAGGAAAGCGAGAGCTCACGCGCCTCTGAAGGTCGTCGGAGAGGGCTCTGGTAGGGGATGGGTCGAGTTGTGACTGCAGATTATCATCCACCAGGGGCGACAACGAGAACCAGAAACGAGCGAGAGAGCGAGCGAAGGGGGGGAAAAACGAGAAGGGGAGGGAAGGAGGAGAGAAGGTTGAGGGTGGAGGGGAGAGTGAAGGAGAGAACCAAAGAGAAGGGCGAAGTCAACGTCTCATTCGTCCTGGGCTCAGTTTCCTCCCTCTGAGACCAAAAAATTGAGAGAAACGAAGCACTCACGAGGACGACGATGGACTGTGTTTCTCTTGAATCCCGAGAAAAACAATGAATGACGGAGGGAGGGAGAGAGGGAGGCGTCGAAGCTTTGCCAGAAGGAGAGATCGAACGTCGTCTAATTGATCCCAGAAAAAGGCAGTCAGCGAGCCAACCTTCTCAAAGATCGCTTACAGATCTGCACAAAGCAAACAAGTCCGAACCGACACCTTATCGAGCGACGCGATAGAAGGTCTAGGTAGGCGAGGCTCTAGGGGAGGGAGGGAAGACGTTGACGTTGAACGAGCTTCTCGTTCGTCGATCCCCTCTCACGCGTCGGAAACCCTGCTCCCTACTGCCTCCCATAATCGACCTCTGAAGCTAAAAAGAGAGAGGACGAACCTATGAAAACCTTCCTTGAGGACGAGTCTGTTGTTGATACCGAGGAACTGGTGACGCTAGAAGCAGGGAAGGAAGGAAGGAAAGGAAAGGTCAAGCTCAGCCCTCAACCGCTCGATCTCATCGCGAACTCTCTTCGCCCTCCGACGACGCGAGCCGCCTCTCACCAACAACTCACCTGGGAGGTTATCCTAGTCGAGAGATGTACGGGCGAGAGGTTTTTTGAGCTCGTTCTTTCCTGTCTCGGAAAAAGAAGGAGGGGATCGTAGGATGACAGGCCACGCGAGAGTACGGGCTGAAAGGAGAGAGCGACGACGGTTTGTTGAATGATCTGCTCGACGTTTGGTTGCTGCTCTCTTCTTTTGTTCTTCCTTGGAAGCTTCGAGGTGATGGTTGAAAGGAAAGGAAGGAAGCCCTCGAATGTTTGGGCTGTGTGTGTTCGAGAACAAAAGGGTGAAGGAGAGGGGTGAAGAGAGAAAAATCAGAGGCTGCACGGTTCGCGTCGGGGATGGGTGGAGGAGAAGAGGATGAGGGAAGGAAGGCAAGGGGGTGTCTGTTTGCTGTCGAATTGGGTCTCATAGACCGGAGCTGGATCTCATTGCCCGTCTCATGACCTGTCCGCCAGCTGTATGCAGGTTTCTGTGCGAGGAGGAGAGGAGTCGTTCGAGACGCGTCGAAAGCTCAAGAGACGACGGGTTTCATCTTTCCTCTCGCTCTCTTGAGGGCAAACACACGCCTCGCATCCCCTAAAGTGTTTCCGAATGCCTTTCAAGCTCCTCGAACGTGGGCGAGAGGTGTCATCCTCTTTGAGAAACTGAGGACGCGTCGAACTCTCTCGCCCGCCCGCGTTTCGAGCTCAAACGCTCTGCCCCCTCCCCAAGATTATTCGTAGATTCCTGTTCCTTCATACGACCCACATCTCTCAAACTCTCAAAGAGCAGTAGCAGAACACATCAATCAACCCCCCTTCACCTCCCTCTCGTCCCTCCCCTTCTCCCCCTCCCTCCCCTTCCCCCCACTCCCCCACTCCCCAACCCCCCAGAAATGACTTTCTCCCTTCAACCTCGGTGCATTCTCCCTCGGACCCGTCACTGCACTCGCTCCTCCGAGATTGGGTCTCGAATCGTACGAAGCTTCCGACGCGAAATCGCCCTCTCCCTCGACGACGAAGGACGAGCGGGGTGGGTCGGCGGTCGTTGGAGTTGGCTTGGTTGGGGTTGAGGAGGAGGGGGAGAGGGAAGAGGGAGAGGTGTGAGAGGGTGATTCCCAAGACCGAACGGAAAGAGGGAGGGGAGTCCAGGGCCGTTGACGGTAGGACGGGTTGCACATTTCTGTGAGGCGGGAGAGAGCTCGTTTCTGGGCGAAAGCGAGGTACAGAGGAGTTGAGTTAGTTGGGGTGCTCACTCGAAAGGATGAAAGAGAACGAAGAACTTACGAAGGCAAACCTCTCATCTTCCCCCGTGAAGATAGCCAAGTTCGCAAACGTCCCTCCCCCTCCCGCTCCCACTCCCACTCCCGCTCCCTCCTCCTTCCTACTCTCCACCTTCGCCTTCAGCTCCTGATACTCGTACAGCGATACGTTCGGTCGAGTAGGTTCCTCCATTTCCTTCTCCATCTCCGAGAGGGCTTCCTGCTCGAGCGAGTCGCGTTCGATGTTGGACGAGGAGGAGTTGGCGTCGGCGAAGAAGAGTTGGGCTAAGGGGACGAGGGAGTGGACGTGTAGGCGGGTGCGGGATTCGTACTGCGAGGGGGCGGGTGGGGGTGGGAAGAGGTAAAGGTGAGTTCAGAGAGGGAGAAGGGGGCAGAGGAGGGAGGGGAGAAGAGGGGAGGAAACGAGAACGAACCAAAGCGTCAAGAAGGTTGATGAGTCGACGAGCCTCGTTCTTCATGGAGACTCGGATGGCAGGGACGTCAGAGATGAAGATGGTTGAGTAGGTGGAGGATATGCTGAGACGAAAACAAGAAAAAGGACGTGAGGGAGCGCGTCAGTTGAAGAGCTCGAGAACGACGCGTCGGAAGACGAGGAAGAAAGAACGAAATCTCACGTGAGGTAGTCTGCTGGTCCGAGAGTCTGGGCGAACCAAGAACGAGAGAGGAAGATCAGCACTTGTGGATGGGTGGACGTCGTACAAAGGGGAGGAAGACAGAACTGACCGTCTCGCAAATCTCCGCAAAAGTAAACCTCGCGACACGTCCCTCGTCCGTCGTCGAAGCAGCAGTAGTCTGCTTCTCCACCGTCACAGGTCGGTTGTAGATCGTAAGCGTATGTCGCTCGACTGTTAAGATCGAATGCGGAGCGGGAGTTCAAACGTCAGTCGCGTCGTCGTCTCCCTCCTCCCGCTCTCTTCCCTCAATCCCTCACTCACCTCTCCTCCCCCCAACCTCCCTCTCCCACCTTTCCTCGAAACCCTTCTTCTCCTCCTCCCCAATCACCCAACTCCCACCCCTCGACATGGCTCCCTCCTCTACATCATCCTCCAACTCCCTCCAATCCTTCCCTCCATCGACCTCCAAAACCTCACACCTCCCCCTCAAGCAAGCCAAGAAGCCCTCCATCCTCTTCCGCATCACTCCCTGGGTGTACAGATCTTCCGGTACGCGGTTGGAAGTGGAGAGGACGACGCCTCCGAGACGCCAGAAGTGGAGGAGGACGGAGCGGAGGAGATGGGTTGAAGGGGGGTCGAGGAGTTGGAGGTCGTCGAATCTTGGGGACGAACGAGGCGGGAACGAAACGAGAGAGAGGGAGTCAGTCATTCGGTTGCTTGAACGAAACGAGTGTACGAGCGGGGCAACGAAAGGAGCAAGAAGAACGAGAGCAGCTCACAAAATCAACCACCCCTCCTCCTTCATCAACCTCTTCGCCACCCGAAACACCAACTCATCATCCTTGTACGGACTACTCACGTACACACCACTCCCACTCCCACTCGTCGCCGTAGTACTCAGCCCCTGCCGAATCTTAGGCCTGGGAAGAGCAGACGTAGGATCGTCGAACGCGCCCGAGGCGAAGACGGACTTCCATCCTTTCCTGACTGCTTGAGCTTGAGCTTGGGAGTGGGCGGAGGGGGGGAGACGGAAGGCGAGGGATTCTTCGTAGATGAGGCGGTAGATGTGGAGGAGGAACTGGGTGGGTGGGTTGGGTAAGTGGGCGGTGGGTGGGTGGTGGAAAGGAGGGAGGACGAGAGGTGAGCTCGTCGTTCGAGGGCTGAACGCGAACGAGACGGACGCTTGCTCACCGAATGATAATGCCTCCTCTGTTTCCCCTCCACCTCCAGATGATGAAACAGCATGTCGAGCAACATCGTCTTCCCACTTCCAGGAGGTCCGATCAACAGGACTCCTCTCGGAGAGGGCAGCAAAGCAAGTTCCTCCTCGATGGACAGCACTCTCGCGAGCTCCATCGTCTCCTCTTTCTGCATCTCCGTTTGACCAGAGTCCCCTGAGCTCCAGGGCCACCACGACGACGAGGAGTCCTTGAGTTGGAGGGGAGGGCGAGGTTGGGAGAGGAGGAGGAGATGGGAGGGAGGGGTGTAGTTGTGTAGGGTTCGATGGAGGGAACGAAGCTTGATCAACGAACCAAGGAGAGAGAGGGAGAGGGTCAGATTGCTAGATCGCAAGAGATCGGCTGAAGGAGGGAAGACGGGCTTACTTGGACTACGATTCTGACTTGAGTGTCATCCCATTTCACTTCTCCCGAGTCGACTTTAGAGCGGTACACTTCCAGGAGGTCGAAAGAAGGGACGGAAGATCGAGGAGGAGGAGGAGGAGTTGAAGCTGAGCTTGAGCTCGTCCGTCTTGCAGAGGCGATGGGTTGAGGCGAAAGAAGAGCGAGAGCTAGACGATGAGGGCATCGTACGAGCATCTTCTTCCTTTCGACACTGATGGTTGGGGGTCGAAAAGTGAAAACACGAATCTCTCGCAGGGAAGGAAGGAAGCAGCTTTCGAGGAGGAGTCCCCGAGCTTCGACCGATCCACTTCAGCTTTTTCGGACGTCGAAGCTCACGAAGGAGACCAACCACGATGTCCGCTCCAGCTCTCAAGAAGAGAAAGAAAACACCCAAACCTACTCCCACCCCGCCCAATCAACCTCAACCCACTCCAGTAGCAGGAGCTCCTCCCTTGAGCGCTATCGCTGCAAGAAAAGCAGCGGCAGCTCTCCTTCTCTCGACCTCCTCCTCAACTCCTTCTTCCTCCTCGCGACCCAACGACAGCTACGATGGCGACGATCAAGACCAAGAAGCTCTCGACATCCTCAACTCCCCCGTCCCCTCTTCCCCCTCCTCCTCGTCCTCCTCCTCAGGGTTCTCGTCCTCGTCTCTGCTTCGACCTGAACCGTTGACGCTGATGATGGATGGTGAGCTCGTCTCCCTCGGATCCTCTCGTCCTACAGCTCCAACGAAACAGCAACGAAAACGTAAAGGCAAAGGGAAAGCCGTAGCGAGGTACTGGGATGAGGATCTGCCGGAGATGGAGACCCAGGGGAGGGGGAGGGTCGAGTTTATTGGAGGACCAGGAGGAGGAGGAGGGCAGAGAGGATGGAGTCCTTCGGGAGGGATGGTCGGAGGAGGGTTTGATAGGGAGATGGGAGAGTCTGATGGGGAAGAGGAAGAAGAAGTGGGGCTTGATGAGGAGGTTGGGAGTGAGGTGGAGGAAGAACGAGATGAGGAAGAGGAGGAGGAGGAAGAGGAGGAGGGAGCCTGGACTCCTGGACGAGCTGGGAAGAGGAAGAGGGACAAGCTCGCTCTCGCTTCGGCTCCTCCTGCTGGAGGCGCCATGTCGTCGTTCTTGCCTTCGTTTGGGAAGAATGTGGTTAGGGTTGAGGAGGAGAAGTTGAGGAAGGTGTTTATGGATGTGGAGGAAGGGGAGGGAGCCGTGGTGGTGTCGTTGAAGGAGGGAGAGGTGAGCTTTGATTTCTTTCCTCGAGCTCGTCTTCCTTCGAGCTCCCTCTAACGCACTTTGATCGCTTTTCGTCGTTTCCAGAACCTCATCTTCTCCGGTCTCTGTCGTCTCTACCCTCTCGTCTCGTCGCTGTCCATCCTTAACGCGACCCTTCATCCGTCCTCCTCAACCTCTTCCTCCTCCTCGAACCAACCTCCATCTCCTCACCCCGTCTACGCGCCAACATGCTACCCTCTCCCCGTCATCACCCCCTCCTCCTTCTCTTACGCCAGCTCATCGAACTCCTCACCGCTTCTCGAAGCTCTCGGACTCGACTCGGAGGACGGCGAGGAGACCTTCGTCGCTCGCTTCCTCGTCAGGGAGCTTCGAACAGGTCTGGAAGGCATGGGAAAGGCTGTCCCTGGGTTTGAAGGGATCTGGAAAGGAGACGAAGCTGGGTGGGGTGTGAGAGGGTTCCATCCTGTGAGTTGCCGCGCTCTTCTCGCTTCGAAAATGCGAGGCTTAAACAACTCGAGCTCACCACCAGTCCCTCCCTTCGTCGTCCCTCACAGATCCTCACTCAATCCCCTCACCTCCCTCACACCCTCCCTCCCTCCTGGCTCTCCTCTCTCGACAACTCCCTCCCTCGTCTTCCTCCCACCCTCCGTCCCGCATCTCAAGCCGACGACTCAGACGACTCGGACGAAGAGGACGAGGAGGAGGACGCGTTCGCTTCCTTCACCGCTCTGATCAAAGGGCCGAAACGTTCAGGGAAGTCGACGTTCGCGAGAGCGTTGGTGAATGGGTTGCTGGATCGGTATAGATACGTTGCTGTCCTTGAGGCGGATCTGGGTCAAGGGGAGTGGGGAGTGGAAGGGAGCGTGAGTTTGGTGGTTGTCGAGCAGGGGATTTTAGGTGAGTTTCGAACGCTCTTCAGTCTCGTTCTTGGGGCCAGAGAGCTTGGAGTATGGAATTGAGAAGGTCATGGGAGATGAGCGAGAAGGAAGACCAAGAAACGAAAGCTCGAACTGACCTCGACGCGTCGCTCTCCTTCTCTCCTTCCCCTTCCCCTTCCCTCCCCAGGCCCACCCTTCACCCACCCCTCCATCCCCCTCCGCTCGCATCACATCGGATCTCCCTCCCCTCGATCCAACCCAACAGCCTACCTCTCCGCCATCTCCAACCTCCTCGAGCACTACCGTCTCAACGTCCAGTACCCATCCTCCTCCTCACCCTCGTCTTCCAATCCCAACGACGACCGCAACGTCTCCATGATCCCCCTCGTCATCAACACCCAAGGATGGGTCAAAGGGCTTGGGATGGACCTCCTGAAGAAGATCGAGGAGATGGTCGGGGAGCGAGTCGAGTTTGAGTTCGAAGTCGTCGGAGGGGAGGACGGGAGTTGGGAAGGAAGGATCCCCGTAGAGGGAGGATGGGGAAGACTGAGAGGGAAGGAGTACGGCAGAGCCCTTGCGAGAGCTCAAGGTCAAACCGACGACGACTTCGACGATGAAGAAGTCGGCGAACACGAAGGGTTCCGCTCATCTCACAACCAGAACTCCTCCTCAAACGGACACGGCAGCCTCAAAATCTCCCGCTACATCCTCCTCCCCGTCCCTTCTTCCTCCCACTCCTCCCGCTTCACCCCCTCAGACCTAAGAACCCTCTCCCTCCTCTCCTACTTCCACGCTCGCTTCCAATCTCCCCTCACCTCCTTCGCCACTCATTCGAACTCCATCCAACCCTCCCCTCTCGCCTCCTCCTGGGATTTCACCCCCCCCCTGGTCTCCAAACGACCTCTCATCCTCGATTGGACAGTCGGACTCGATGGAATCTTCCTCGTTGGACCTGGAGCGGAGGAGGTAGAGGAGGACGAGGTGCTCAGAGCGTTGGACGTCAGCGTCGTTGGGCTGGTTGCGTGGGATGAGGATTACGAACATCAGCCGAGGTCTTCGACCTCGTCGACTCTACCACCCTACACCCGAGCCCGCCCTCCTCCCTCGCCATCAACGTCGTCTTTACTAGGATTCGCGATCGTTCGAGCCGTCCCCTCCTCCTCTTCCTTCAACTCAACCAAGATCGAACTCCTCACTCCTCTACCGAACTCGATGCTCCCCGGCGTGAGGGTACTGGTGAAGGGGGAGACGGAACTTCCTGTGGCTGGGATGGTGGATTGGCGACGAGGGAACGAGGGAGTTGGAGGGTGGGAAGACGTGCCGTATCTAGAGGAGAGGAGGGCTGGCGGAGGAGTGGGAGTAGTGGGTGGAGAGAGGAGGAAGGTTAGGAGGAATGTTGGGAGGAGGGGGTAGGCGAACGCCTCTCTTTGATGGGAAGGTTTTTCAAGTCTCAAAGCGCAAAGGAAGGGACAGGCGAAAAGAAGATCAGTCGCGTCGTTTGTGATTTGACGCGCCCGTGAACGTGAAACGAGGCTTCGCACGCGTCCCTTCACGTCGTCGCTCTCCTCTCTTTTCAATCGAGCGTTCGCCCCCTGACTTTTGATCCGTCCGTTCGAACCGACTCCCTTCTTTTGCTTCCTTGTCTTCCTTTCTTCTCCCTTCCTCCTTACAGAACCCTCCAAGAAAAGTTGGTCCCCTCTCCCTCTCTCGCTCTCAACCCCCATCCCATCCTCAGCGACTCACTCCCCTCTCCTCCCCCCCCCCCTCCTCTTCTTCCCTTCCAAAATCAGGCACTTCTCCAACTCCGCTCGCTCGCTCAACCTTCTCTCTCCCCTCTCCCCTCTCCTCCCATCTCCTTCTCTCCTCCCAACCACCATCTTCTCTTTCCAGATGTATCGTCCCCCACCCCCTCGCTTCCCCTCTCACCCTCCTCCTTCCTCTCACCCCTTCCGCTCCAACCACGCCTACGGCCCTCCGAACCCGAACCGACCCAGCCAGGCGTACGTCTGTCGAAGATGCGATGCGAGGGGACTTCATTTCCTCAAGGACTGTCCCTGCTTGAGTGAGGGGGAGAAGAAGGTCAGGAGGGAGAGGTGGGAGAGTGGTGAGTCCCATGCTGGTCTCTTTGGTGAAGAGGGAGAGGGGCGAGGAGAGAAGAGTGGGAGCGGAGGAGATGGGAGGGAGGGAGGAGGTGGCGAGAGAGAGAGAGAGAGAGGATGGTGGAGCGAGTGGAGACAAGAGAGAAGAGAGCTAACCTCGTTTGTCCCTCGTTCGTTTTGGGCAGAGAAACAACTCCCTGATCTTCCGTTCCCGTACCACAAAGCTGGGGGAGCGTCGTATGGGCAGGGGTGTGAGAGGAATGGAGGAGGAGGAGGAGGAGGGGGAGGACATGCTGGAGGAGGAGGTGAGTTTACTCGCTCGTCTCCTCTCGTTTCGTTCGTTGAAGAGAGCGAGAGAGATGCTGATCGTTTCTTCCTCGATCCAGGGTTCTCTCGGGGTGCTGGAGGCTACCAGAACCAACAACGATCGTACGAGAGCAACGGGGGAGGAGGAGGAGGAGCAGGTCCATCTCATCATCGAAACCTCTCGAGTTCGTCGAACGGTCAGTCTCTTCTGCCTCCTCCCTTCCCATTCCTTCTATTCTTTCTCGGACCTCCTCTGACCCTTCTCCTCTTCTTCTCCTTCCACCGCTCCCAACCCAAACCTCATCACCTCCAACTCCAACTCCAACCCGTACCACGCCCACTCCCGACGACCCTCCGACGCAGCTCCACCTCCTCCTCCTCCTCCTCCTTTCCACTTCATCCCCGCCGACACCTGGGTTCCCTCCCACGACGAAACCGACTACGAGCTCGGACAGGCTCGACGCTCGAGGGAGCAGAGGCAGCAGGAGGAGAGGAGGACCAAGGCGGAACGATCTCGACACGACGAGCCGTCCAGTCCTTCGAAGAGAGCGTTGAAGAAGGAGAAACGAAGGGAACGATATGAGGAGGAGGAGGCGAAGAGGGAGAAGGAGCGAGGAAGGAAGAGGGAGAGGAGAGATAGTGGGTTTTATGAGGAAGGTGAGCTTCTCGTTTCGTTTCTCCGAGGGAGGAGGGAGAGAGACGCGAGCGGCGCTGACCGTTCGTTCGTGCGTTTTCGTTCGCAGAGAGGAGGAGATCGCGAGAGTCTTCAGCAGCAGCAGCAAAGGAACCAAGTCGAGGTTCGTTTCTGATCTTTCCTCGTCGCGTTCGTCCCTGCTAGCTCGACTCTGAGCTTGGCCGTTTGCGATGGGATCTTAGACCAAGGATCACGGCGACCTCTCAATCAGGTTCGAGGTCGACGAGGTGAGTCTCCGTGCCTGTTCTTTCTTTGCGAGACCTCAAGCTTAAACTGATCTTTGACTTTCCTTCCCAGAGTCTACGTCGAACGCGAATCCTGAACGCTCGCCCAAGAAGAACAGACGTCCTCGAAGTGAGTTTCGTCTCCCTCGACGCGTTGTTTCTTCTTCTCTCTCGAGCTGACCTTTCTTTTCGACAGGTCCTCGTCCTTCTCCAGCTTCTCAACAACAACAACATCAACAGAAGCAGCCATCAGCCTACGGACCACCACCACCTCCCTCACCACCTCGTCCTCTCCTTTCTCGAATCGACCGAGCGGAGGAGCTCATCCAAGACGAGAGTCAGATCCAGAAGGACACCGAGGAGAGCTCCGACCCCGTCGCAGCCTGTACTGGTCCTGGTTGGAACGTCGGATTCAGTCACTACGACGAGAAGATCGAGGTCAGACGAAGGACGGGGAGCGAGACGAATGGAGGGAGGAGTGAGTTGCTCGGTCCTTCGACGCGTCTCGTTTTCGAGCTTGACTCGAGCTGACCCTCGTTCTTCCTTCCTTCTTCTGTTCGCCTTCAGTGTACAGAGTGCCTTCGGACGGAGACAGGTCTCTTACTTACGAGATGATCAACAAGGTTGACCCGATGCTCAGTGAGTCCTCGTCCGCTCCCGTCTCTCTCGACTCCTTTCGTCTTCAACCTTTCGGATCGACTCGTCTTCGATTTTGGTCATGCAGACGTCCACCATCAACGAGAGAACGACCTTCAGCACTTCCCTTCCTGGCCTGTCACACCTTTCAACGGGACCGACGTTCCCTATCGACCTTGGAAACTCTCCCCTCCTGGTCAAGGTTCGTCGCGTCTCGTCACTCCTCGCCCTTCTCTCGTCTTTCGTCGCTAACAGATACCCCCTTCTCCTTCGACCTTTCACCTAGACTTCCAACCCAATCCCTACGGCATGCATCATACGTCGCCGCACAAGACCTGGAGGAGGCCCCCCGACCAGGGCTACGAGGTCGAATACCCGAACGGAAAGTCCACCTACATCGCCTCTGCTTCTCGTGGACCTCTTCCTCCTCTCGAACAAGGCCGTGCTCTCTCGAGGAGGGACTCCTACGTCCCAACCTACGAGGACGACGAGGACGCGGAGGTAGAAGACGAGCCTGAGGAGGGCGAGGTTCGTTCGTCGAGAGCTCCATCGGAGGCTGGAAGTTTCGTCTCTCACCACCGAAGGAGCTCGGCACCCTCAGAGGAGGAAGAGCAGGAGTCGAGACCGGAGGAGCCATCTGTACGGGAGGATTGGGAGACGCTGAGCATCTGTCAGGACGACCCAGTTGAGGATCGCTCCGACGAACATCAAGTCGAGGACGACGACGGAGGAGGAAGAGGACGAGACGACTCTCGATCGGATCGCTCCATGGCCAGTCACTCTCCCTCTCCTCGACGCGACCGAGATCGAAGTCAAAGTCCTCTCGGAGTAAGATCGCCCAGCAACGCTCTCGGAATCACCCTTCGTCCTCGCTCCACCCTCCCCTCCGTCGGACGCGTCGAAACCCCATCCCAACTCGGCCGCGAACCTCTTCCCTCCGCTCGTCAATCCTCCCGACTTCGAGAAGATCTCCCTCCCATCTCTCCCAAGACCCTCGCTACCCTCCTCCCCGCCTTGGTCCCCGTTCGTCGACTCGTGCTCGAGATCAATCGCCCTCGTCGACTTCCTTCGTTGCGAGCTCTCGGTGCCTTCGACTCGTCGGACTCGCTTCAACCTGGAACGGCTACTCCCGTCCTCTCTCCCAAGATTCACAGCTGTACGATCGCGGATCAAGGGTTCAAGGCTACTCTTCCAGACGAGGAGGGGAAGAGGAGGCTGCTCTTCGTGTCAGGGACTGGAGCTGGGACAGCATTCTGGGAGGGAGGAGACTTCGGTCCTGGAGCGAGGGAGGAAGACGAGGAGGATGGAGACAAGATGGAGAGATCGGAGGATGGCGACGTCGTCGAGGACGTGAAGGGAAAGGGGAGGGAGAAGAAGGAGAAGAACGGCGTCGGTGCGACCTCGAGTTCAGCAACCATCGTTCCTCGACAGTCGACTCCCCTCCTCTCCCATCCCTACCGACACTCTCCCTACCCCAGCGGACCCGCCAACTTCAACCCAGCTTTCGGAGGAGGATCGAGCTCGACTGAAGCAGCGTCGAAGTCGAGAGGAGGTTCGAGTCGATGGCCAGCTCGATCTAACGGACCGCCTCCTTCTCAACCTCAGCCTCAGCTCTGGGGCAGCCGAAACCAACCCCAGCAGACTCCCACGAACCCCACCTCCTACCTCTACCATCACCGCCCTCCTCCTCCTCCTCCTCCCTCAGCCTCAGAGAACGAAGGTGGAGGAGGAGGTCTCCCTCCCTCCTCGGATCTCGACTTCTCCCACACCCAAGAACTCCGAGCTCGAGTCGTCCTCAGCTTGCAACGACAGAAGGACTCTCCCCAGAAGTCTCAGCCGCCCAAAGCCAAATCCTCCATCATCATCCACTCCACCTCCCTCGTTCCAGCCAACTCCTCCCTCGGACTTTACGACGCGTCCTCGATCTCTCCTCCCACTGCTCCCACTCCCGCCATCGACCTCGAATCCGCTCCTCCCACTGCTACCACCTCAAGCACCACTCTCCCCACCCTTCCCAAAGCAGTCTACCTCGAGATCCTCAAGCACATGGGAGACGAGTCGGATCCTCAGCAGTCGGTTCGAGAGGCGTGTGAGGAATGGAACGAGACCGTCGAGGGAAGTAGGAAGGTCGCTGTGGATTCGGCGCCTTCTGAGCCGGAGAACAGCGTCAGTCAGGACTCGGAGGAGGGAGAGATCGATGGGATGGAGATGGATGGGGTGGTGGAACTTGGGAAAGCGGAGGGAGGTGAAGTGAGAGAGGGACGGGGAGAGGGAGGGGTCGGGGAGGAGCCGTTGAACAAGTCGAGGTTCAAGGCTTCGTTCCGAAGCATCACTTCCTCGGATCCGATGCTGCATGCGGAGTTGCCGGAACAGGAGGTTGCGATGGAGGAGGTTGAGGGTTGATAGGGAGGGAGGCGCGTCGAGGTGTGTAGTTCTGCTCGTTTCGTTTTCGGGGTTCTTGCTTTGCTTGTCTCTCTTTCCTCTTCCCTCTCGCATTCTTTTGTACTGCTTGTTTCTCCTCGAGGAGCTTCCCTCTTCTCCTTTTGCTTGTCGTTGTTTTCCTTCTCATCTTTGCTTGTTTCCCTGTCGTTGACGACCAACCATCCCCTTTTTTTTGCCTTTCTTGCTTCGCCAATCATCCCATCCTCCCTCGTATCCTTTCTCCCGCGTTCTCGTCTCATATCCATGCATTTCTTTCTTCGTTGGTTTGGATTCTGGGAGGCGGGGGAAATGGAGGGGAAGGAGACGGAGGCAGCACGAACGAGACGAAGCGCTCGAAAACGTCGAGCTCACCTCCACCTCCCTCCCTTCCTTCGACAGTCACTCCGCTCCTCTCCTTCCTTCCACCTCTTCCGCTCCCATGTCTTCCTCCCCTCCTACTCCCTCTCTCTACCCCCTCGCCTCCACCCCGCTCGCCCACCTAGCCTACTCCTCAGCCTTCGACGAGATCTCCAACTCCGCCGGGTCCCTCGCCCACCGAGCTCGTCTCTCCCCCAAAGGTCCTCCTCCCCCTCGAACAACCAAAACCATCCTCTTCGTTCTCTACCAAGCGGGCCAGCACGGTCCCCAGAACGGGTTCAGGATCATCTTCGTCGAGGAGAGGAACGATCCAGAGGAGATGGAGAGGTTGGCTCAGGAGAGGGGTGGGATTGGGAAGGAGACCAGGGAGCTGCTGTTCTTTCCCACCCCCACCAATCCTAGCGCAGGGGGAGGAGGTGGGATGATCGTTTGGCCAGATGATGAGCACGAAGGGATCAGCTCATCAAGTAGGACCAGAGAAATCCTCGCTCGAATCGCCAACTCGACCGCTGTCGACGTCGTTCCCTCCTCGTCCATCGCTCTTTTCGTCAGAAAGGTCGCCGGCTATCCACTCTTTACGAAGAAGACGATCCCGGTCGTGAGCTCCGCTACTTTGACCGGGAGAGGGAAGATGTTTGTGGCTGTGGATGGAGAGGGCGAGGGGGGAGGCAGAACGTTGGTTTTGTTCAAGGAGGAGAACTCACCGGAGGAGATTGAGAGGGTTGTTCGGGAGAGTATAGGGCTGGTTGCGGAGGAGGGTGGTGGTAGTAGGATGATCGTGTTTGGGAGAGCACGAGCAGGGGAGGGTGTAGACTTGTTTTGATCGCGCGTCGGCGCGAGTCACCTTTGTTTCCCACCTCTTCGAACCGACCGTGCAGATTAGCTTGTCCCTCCCTCTCGATAGGCGTTTATCTCGATTGGATCCCTTGCTAGCTCGCTCTCCGTTTTCGTCTCGGTCTTCTCCAAGAAGGAAGAACGGTTGAGTTGAGATCGCGATCGGGAAAGGAAAGAAGTGCTAGGTATGTACGTGGATCGAAGAGAGAGGGACGTGAAGAGCTAGAGTGAAATGCTCTAAAGCCAGACCATCTTCTCGAGGAATCCTCCATCTGAACGAAGGAAGGAACGGAAAGGAGGAAGGGTCAGCTCGACGCGTCGATGAGGATACGAATCGTGGCGGGAAAGAGAGACGGAGAAAAGAACGTACATCGACTCCCAGCACCAGGGAACTCCTTCAAGATCTTGTTGACTTCCTCGAACTCCTCTTTGGTGATCGAGACGTTTCCTGCTCCCACATCTGACCCAATCAAAACCGAATCACGAAAGTCAGCGCACGTCGATTCGCTCGAACGACCGAATCGAAGCTCGAAGCGGACTCACTCTCCAAAGTCCTCTCCTTTTTCGAAGAACCAGGAATGGCGATCATCTTCGGAGAGAGCTTGAGCACGTACGCGATGGCGAGTTGAGCGGTCGGGATCCCTCGTTTGGCGGCGAGTTTGTCGAGAGCGGAGACGAGTTTGAGGTTAGTTGCTGCGATGAACGAACGAAGGGAAGAGGTGAGTACTGGGGAGAGATGGGAGAGAAAAAGTGATGGGACGAGGGGACGAACGAAGGTTCTCGTTGGAGAATCGGGGGTAGTCTGCCGAAGGCAAGATAAAGAGGAGTCAGTCGACGCGTCGAAACTAGGAGGGAAATTGAGAGGGGAAGAGAAGACTGACCCTTCCTCATGTCTCCCTCAGGGATATCCTCGTTGGTCTTCCACTTGGTGACGAGGAGGCCTCGTCCAAGAGGGCTGAAAGAAAAGTGGCGAAGAAGCGAAGTCAGCGAGACGACCGAAACGAGATGCAAGGAAAGGGTGGAACTCACGCGTAACCGACGATGGTGACGTTGAGCTCCTCAGCAGCAGCGATGACCTCGAAGAGTTCCTTCTCGAGAGCCCAAACGGAAGCTTCGACTTCGATGGCGGTGATGGGATGGATCTGTGAAGGAAGTCAGGAGTCAGCGAGATGAGACGAGGGAGACGAAGACGCGTCGCGGATCATGAACGAACGGCATGAGCCTTTCGAAGCGTGGCAGCGGAGGCCTCGCTGTGAACGGAAGGCGATGAGGAAGAGTCAGAGAATTTTGGGTGTATGTAGAAGAGCAGAAGGACTAACCTCAACCCGATGTAGTCGAACTTCCCCTCCTCGATGAACTTCGCGAACAGAGGAACCGTCTCCTCGACCGGTCTGACGTTTCTTCCGAGCTGGAAGAGATCGATCTTCTTCCGAGGTCCGAGAGCGTCGATGGCGGAGTCGATGTCTTTTCGAAGGAAGTCGTCGGTCTGTACAGGCGAGGATTCAGTCAGGTTAAGAGGGAGAAACGAGCGAGGGAAGACGAACGCATCGGACGAACCTGAGCAGCACCAGATCGACCTCCTCCTTTGACGCTGAGGAAGACCTTGTCGACGTAGGTAGGGTTGGCGTCGAAGAATCGTCGAAGCAGTTTCCTGGTAGAGAAAATAGTAAGTGTGTTAGTGAGGCTCGAGAGGGAAGAAGATCGAGTCGAGCTCACAAGTTCGCGAGTTGACTGAGAGGAAAGGAGGTCCGCCAACGTCAGCTCGTCCAGTCGCTTCGAGATGGAAGGGAGGACAGAACTCACTCGTCATCAGGTCCGTAAAACGCTCCAGCGTCCAAGTAAGTCGCTCCTCCGTCGACGGCTGCCTTGATGGACTCGAAGGCGACGGAATCCGCGACGTGAGGGAGGGGAGCCCATCTGCGAGGAGAACGATGGAACACGTGTCAGCTGTTCAGTCCTTCCTTCTTCGAAGAAGAGGGAGAAGAGGAACCTACGTGAGAAGCATAAGTCCATGACCACTGCAAGAGATCCGACACGAAAGAAGGAGGAACGAGGTTCAGCTCGAGCTCAACGACACCGAAACGAGACGGACGAGAGCTCACACGTTTCCGACTTTGATATCGGTCTGACCGAGTTGAACTTGAGGGATCATTTCTTTGTCGAGTTGAGGATGAGGTGGGGGAAGAAAGAAGAGGGGGACTGTTGTGGTTGGGAGGAAACGAGGAGGGAGAGAGGGGGGCGACTTTTGAACGGGGAGGCCGAGGTGGAGGAGAGCCTGAGCTCTCTCGAGCGTGGAGGTTCGGTGACTCTACTCTGCCCATCCCCTGCCTTGCCCTCCATTCTAGTGGACGTACGCCGCACGCATGAAGCGCCGGAGCATCCTGACTCTCGGTAAGACGAGGAGGAACGAGAAGCGAGGACGAGGTCCGGACGACGAAAGGGATCAGGTGTTCCGTCGGCGACGTTCTTCTCTCCGCTTTTTTTCTTTCGAAGGAAATGGGTTCCTCGATTCGATGCTGGTCATGCGTGAGGAAGTGAAGTGAGTTCGCTCGAGATCGGAGGGCGAATGTAGGAACCGAGGAAGGCGAGATCCTCGTCGCGTCCATCCCACGCCGAAGTCGAGACTCTAAGCCAACGACGTCCTGCAGAAGAGATCAAAGTCATCACATCGTCAAGATAACTCTAGCGGCAATCGTCGTGATCGTGTTGGAGGAGGAGCTAGAGAAGGTCGGGAGGGTTCCCGGGAGCCGTTGGAGGTGAGAGGCGCGAAGAACGTTCTGATGGACGGAAAGGAAAGACGAAGAAAGCATGAAAACAGTCAGGACACATCGAGATGATACGAGGAGTTTCAGAACTGATGGACTCACGTCGAGAGTTCGACAGCTTCGGAGGTGCGACGAACTCGAAGCAAACCTTGGAGCGGTGACTATCCCAGTCTGTCCTTCCTTCCCCCTCCCACAACTCTTTGACCCACTCCTCCAGCTTGTCCGCATCGTCCTGAGACATCAAATCGACCACATAACCCTTCAACTTCCCGTCAGGCCATCCGTCGAGGCAGTCCGGTCCTAATCGCGCGATGACCTCCTCGAGGCGGTCCACTCCGGTCTGCTCTTCCTCCTCCTCCCAGAGAACTGCAAGATCGAAGACGACCGTCATCGGTGTCGTGGACGATACTGCGAAGAGGGATCCGCTGACAAATTTGGTACTTCCCGCTCTGTCGAAATAGAGGCGGACGAGGTTCGGCCAAGGGGCAGTTTCGAGGTCGATGGAAGGGAGGCGGCTCGAAGGCTTGATATCCTGGCCAACGACGCGAACCGAAGTAGGATTCAGGATGGGGAGGAGAGAAGACCATTGAGGAAGAGATTTCTCCTCTTCGTCTTCAGTTTGATACCCAAGAGGGTGAAGGACAAGGAGGTCGACGAGGAGGGAGGAGGAGGGAGGAGGGAATCGAGAGGGGAAGAGGTTGAGGGTGCCTTCGACCTCGGAGGTGGCGATGAGGGTGAGTTTTCGGACGTGGGCGAGGGAGAGATGGGGATGGAGATGGGGATGGTCGAGTCCGGATTCCTGTAGAAGAGAGAAAGAGGGAAGTGGGGGGAGGGAGGAGGAGATGTGAGCTCGAGTTCAACGGACCTCCCTTCTCTCTCCCGCGATATCCCAACCTCAGGCTCGATACAGAGAAAACGCGACTCACCCTCAAGCAGAAGAGCTTCTCTACGTTCTTGAGTCCTACGATCTCGATGTCTTGGTAGAGGATTGGTGAGGAGAGCTCGAGGAAAGCGAGGGAGACTCGGGAGGTTTGGCCGAGCGTCGAAGGGTCGCAGAAGCGGAGGATGTGATGCTTGATTTCGAGAGGGAGATGAGGAAGAGGTGAAGAGCGAGTGAAGAAGCGTTGTGGTCTCATCTTGAGCGTTGGAGAAGGAAGATGCGGGACAAGGAGGCGATGGACCGATGGTGAGCGTTTGAAGGAGAAGTCCGGTGAGCTTCGCTCGTTTTCTTTGCCTTGTTTCGTTTGCCTCCGCTGTCGTCGCCAGGGAAGATTTTCACTATCATCTACGAAGGAAATGTGCCTCTCCCCAAGTCTACCTCTCTGGCCCACAAAATCGGTTGTTTTCCCTTCACTCTCGCCCATGCGTGCTCTCAAAGCGACCTCACCAACTGCGAGCTCTCGCTTCCCTCCCTCTTCTCCCCTTCGACTCCCATCTTCTCCTTCTCTCTCGTTCCCAGATGTCCCTCTCTCCCAATCTCCCAGTCGAAACCCTCGAGCGTATTCTAGGCCACGCCTTCGACATCTACTCTCCCTCCTCGCCGTCCTCACCCTCGCCCCTCCTCAGCCCTCTCCTCCACCTCCTCCTCGTCTCCAAAGGGTTCTCAGAGCTCGCTCTCCCTCTCCTCTACCACACCATCACCATCTCCAAACCCTACGGATCAGACTGGTCCCTCTTCTTCGGGGACGAGAACGGGATCTTGGTCTCGGGAGACGAAGGAAGGAGGAGAGCGAGGTGGGTGAAGGAGATCAAGCTCTCGATGGAGTTGCGTCCGTCTCGAGCAGGAGGAGCACCCTCCCACGTCCCCTTCGACCACCAACGGATCAAATCTCACATCGAGGACATCACCCGTACCCATCCACTCGCTTTTAACCTCTGGGACTCCCTCCTCGAACAACGCAACCCCCTCGTTTTCCTCTCCGAAACCATCCTCCTCCCAAACCTCGAACGCGTCGTTCTCCTCCTGCAGGATTCCCAAGCCACTCCCTCCCCTCCCAATTCAGGTCCCGAATCAGCACTCTACGCACTCCTCAGGCCCTACGATACCCTCGCGGAGGAGGACCCCGATCATCCTACTCAAATCAACCTCTTTCGAGCGGTCGACAGAGCCGTCGAACGCGAACGAGCCATCTTCCTCCAACGACTTCTCTCCTCCTCCTCTCGAACCTCCCCCGAAATCCACCTCTCCTTCACTCGGGATCCAACGTCGATGGAGTTCGCGGAGGTTCACTTCGCTACGCCTGGAGGAGATCGATCTCAAGGACCCGTCGAGATCGAGGCGTCGCTCGCGGGGAGAGCGACGTTCGTCCTCCACGGCGACGAGGGTTTCCTGAAGCTGGGAAGGGGAGCGAAAAAGAGCAGCCAGGTCTCGTCGAGGTTCATGAGCTTGAGAGCGGTGTGGAGGAGCGCGAGGGTGGTGTTCGCGTTTCCGAGGGAGGTGAGGAAGCAGGTTGGGATGGATTTGGCTGAGAGTCGGCAGAGAGAGGTTGGGAGTTGTAGAGAGAGAGGAGATGGTCAGAGGTGGAGCTGGGTGGATTTGGAAGACGCATCAGAGGTGGGGTTCTTGCCGTAGAAGGCTTGAAAGCAAGGAGATGATGGGACGAGACTCGTCAAGTCAATGCCAGCCGTTGAGGAGATGAAGAACATAGTAAACGCATTAATATATGAGTGGAATAGGGTATGAGGTACTGCGGAGAGAGAGCAGAGGTGGAGGGAGGGAGGGAAAGAAAAGGCGACGCGTCAGTCGAATCAGACGTCTCACTTGCACTCCTCGCGAGTCGCGAGCGAACACGTTCGAGCTCACCATAATCACAACGAGATATCGACAACAAGATCGGGCTTCGCAAAATCGCTCATCAGTCGGTGAAGGTCTGCAAACCAAACCGTCGAACGAAATCAGTTTCCGAACTTCCTCCCTTCCCTCTCGAAACAAACGTCAAAACTCACAAGCGCGACCTTCCCTCCCTTCCCAACCCCCGCCATCGCCACAAACGAGTGCAGCGTCCAGTACGCATCATTCCCAGCATTGTGGAACTTCTCCGCCTCCTCGAACCCAAGATCCGCCGTCATCGTCTCGAGCGATCTCTTCTCCGTCTTCGTGCCAGCCGTCTTGATCACGCTCTCGTACATCCCCTTCGTATCGAGCGCGAAGATCTTCTTGTTTTCGGAGGGAGGCTTGGGGGGTGAAGGGAGGTGCGAGGGTGGGAGAAGGTTGATTTGGATGGTTGAGATGTCGATGGAGGAGAGGGAGAGGTAGGAGAGGTCGGAGGAGGTGTCGTGGAAGATCTGGGAGGGCGGGCAAGAGATAGGTGAGTGAGATAAAATCGAAGGGAAGTGGGACAGAGGAGAGAGAGAAGACTGACGAGGTAGAGAGGTCCTCCTCCATCTTCGGAAGCGAACGTCGACCATTTCTCGACGAGGTCCTTGAGAGCTTGACGGAAGAGAGGAAGAGTTCGGATCCTTTCGGACTGTCCGAATCGGTAGTACTGAAGAGACAAAGTCGATCTCAAACAGGTCAGACTTTGACAAGATCGAAGGCGGCGCGTCGTCGAGAACGAAGATGAAGGGGAACGCACGTCCGTGTTGTTAGGGACGTACTTCCCGTTTCGGTATCGCTTGTAGTCGTCGGCTCTGAACGAGAAAGTATATGAAGAAGCTCGAACGAGTCAGCAGAAGCCGAAGAAGCCTTCGACTCGTCGACGAGGCGGGAAGGGACGCGACTCGAAGTTGTCGACTCACATCAGATGACTGTGCTCCCTCACCTCCTCGAACGCGCCAGATCCATCCTTGTTTGGAACCCATCGAACACCAGCATATCCCCATTCGGTGACGATCTGAATGCGAACGAGAAGAAGCGAAGTCGTCGAGGATCAGCGAGACCGAACGCGAAGCAGGACGGCGGCTGGAAGCGAGAGGCCACTCACGCTGTGATCCATCTCCCAACTGTCCAACCACGAGACAGGATGTATCAGTGCCCCAGAACTACCCAGTGCCAGAGGGGAAACCCTCGGAGAAGCAAGAGCCAACGAAGGAAACGCGTCGCAACTCACCTCTCGAAATCCACCGCCAAAAACACTCCCCCTCCTCCCTTCTTGGCCGTCTCCCACCTCCCTCTGATCTCCTCCAGCTCCCTCTGAACGTCCGTCATCCTCGACTCGGGAGTACCCTTCTTGATTCGTTTGTTGTTCTTGTCGAGATCTCGAAGGACTTTTCGGAGAGAGAGCTGATCTCGAAGGATGATGGGTTCGACGGCCTTCATTTCGTCGGCGTGGATGAGGTAGGCGAAGGAAGGGAGGGAGATGAGGACGTCGACCATTCCGGTTTGGTAGAGGTAGTAGCGGATGAATTCTGGGGTGGGAGAGAGGGTGAGATGGGAGTGAGCGAAGAAGGAAGGGGGAGAGGCGAGGCGGAACTGACCGAGCTGCTTGGACGACATGAGGAATCGTTTGTGTCCGTTTGGCCATTCTCCTGGAGAGCCGAAGGGAAGAATTTGATCAGCTCTTCATCTCGAAGCTGAAGAATCGAGTCTGGAGCTCAAGACTCACCGACGAAGAGCTCGAGCCCATCCTGTCCCGGGAGTCGAAGAGGACAGTGTGCGTCCGTCATCGCCTCAGCGTTCAAGAAAGCTTTCAGAGATTGGAGTTGCTGGGAAGAGAAAGGTTTCATCAGTACCAGGAAGGGATATAAGAAGGTGGAAGCGCCTCTCACATCGTCTGGCAGGTTCTTGGGCCACTGCAAGAGGGAGATGGAGCGAAGGGAGGAGGAGCGAGAAGGAGAGAAGGTCAGTCGACAGTTGGAGCTCACGGGAGCGAGGATGATTTTCTGGTCGCTCACTTCGAAGATGACGTCCGTGTACCTGTAGTAGCCGTGATAAGTGAGTTCGGTCATCTTCTGTACTGATTTGAAGGTGGAGAGGTCGAAGTGGTCGGAGGCGAGAAGGAGCGAGCTCACCTCGAAGCTCCTCCTCCTTCGGCGCAGAGCTCGCAACAACGATGACCTCTTCTCCTACAGAACTCCAGATTTTGAGCTTGAACTGCTGGTGAGCTCGTATCAGTCCCCTATCTTCATGGTGATCGTTCGAAGCTGACTTCTTTCTCTCTGTAGGGCGCTGAAGCCTGTGTCCAAGTTCAGACATGAAAGGATCAGGGTGAGCTCCTTCGCTCCTTCCCTTTCCTTTCGACCCCCTTCCCTCTTCTTCCCTCTCCCACTGCAGCGCTGACTTTGTTCTCCTTCGATACTCTTAGGCCATAGCAGACGTCCTCGCTTCTTCACCCCAGTACGATCTCGTCGTGTTGCAGGAGATCTGGGTCCACGAAGACTTCGACCTCGTCCGAGATCAAGTTCGATCCCTCCTCCCTTTCGCAAAGTTCTTCTTCACGTCAGTCCAACCCTCTTCTTCCTTGATCCACTGTCTGAATGATCAGAGCCTCAAGCTGACTCTCCTACCATGCCTTCTGTGTTGCAGTGGAGCTCTCGGATCAGGTCTCGCCATCCTGTCTCGTCATCCCATCCTCTCCTCCCTCACCATCCCTTACCACCTCACAGGCCGCCCGCTAGGATTCGGAGACTTCTTCGTCAACAAGGCTGCTGGGAGTATTGTCGTAGAACATCCTACGCTGGGAGAGATAGAGGTTTTCACGACTCATGTACGTCTCCGTGTTTGACCTTTCGAGCTCGAGCTCGAGCTCGACGTCCCTTCCTCCTCGCCGTAGAGCTGATCTGGCTCACGTTCGGCTCTCCTTCGGTGAGACAGATGCACGCAGGAGGTCCAGAAGGCTACGAGCTCGGGAACTCGTATAGATCTACTCAGGCTTGGAGGCTGTCGAACGAGATTCGGAGGGCTTCTTCTCAAGGTCGATACGTCATCGTCGTGAGCGTATTTTCTGTTGAAAATCTGCTCTCTTCTCGTCTGATCTGCGTCTAGGAATTGTGCTGAACTCACACTCTTGGCTATCCCCGTTTGTCTCGCGCAGGGAGGAGACTTCAACGTCCAGTCCGACGAGCTCCCGTACGACATCCTCCGCGACCACGGAGCGGTCGTCGACGCTTGGAAGGAGTCTCATACTGGAGGACCTGGGCGGGAAGGGACTTGCTCGAGTGCAAAGGAAGCTATGGAGGTCGACGGAATGACTGTAGACTGTGAGTCAATATCTTCTTCCTCGCACTTCTTCTCTTTCGCGACGCGTCGAACCTGACGCGCCTTCTCGCTCTTCCCTCTCGACGTCGCCTCCAGCCCCGCTCAACACCTGGACAGCAGGAAAGAATATCCCTCCAGAAGTCCAAAGGAAGTTCGGCAAACGACTCGACTACATCTTTCATCGAGGTCCAACTCTACCTGCTCGCTACTCCTCCCTCCTCGACACCCTCCTCCCTCCCTCCTCCTCATCCTCCTCCTCCTCGAACGAACCATCTCCATCCTCCCCCCACCTCCTCTTCCCAACCCTCAAATGCGTCGAATCCGAAGTCGTCCTTGACCAGCTCGTCCCAGGTCAAAACTACTCCTACTCGGATCACTTCGGTCTTCGAGCCAAATTCATCATCGTCCCACCTCCCTCCTCATCCACCACCACCACCAGTAGCAACTCCGAAGCAGACCTCTACGACCCATCTTCTCCCAGTCAACTAAGAGCGCAGGATCACAGAGACCAGTCGCCCGTCTCGTCCACAGGTTCGGGAGGTTCAGCTTCGCCGTCGACACCTTTACGGACGTTCATCTCCCTCTCTCAAACTCAAAACACCCTCACGAAACTTCATACGCTCGTGAGACATCATCGGTTCGTTCATGCTCCTCAGGCAAAGTCGATGTTTTACTTGGTTCCCTGGTTCGTTTGCGTCCTTCCTCTCCCTCTCCCCTTGTTCTCCCGCGTCTGCTTCCCCTTGTCCTTCCTTCTCTAACGTCCCTAACCTCTCTTCCCCCCCTTCTTCGATTTCAACTCGGTTCATCAGCGCCCTCCTCCTCCTCCTAGCTCTCACAACTTCCTCCGCCTTCCTCCCCTCCGCGTTCTTCTCGCCCATCTTCGCGTTCGCAGGAGGACTCGTCGGGTTTGGAGGATGCGTGGCGTTGATCGTTGGGTTCGTGTGGGGACGATGGGAGGCAAGTGGGCTGAGGAGGGTGGAGGAGGAGGTGGAGGAGGAGTTGGTGAGGTTGGGGGGAGGGAGGAGTTGAACGAGACGGCGACGCGTCGTGCTCGTTTGAGGGTGTAGGCGTTTGTTCGAATTGAGAGGGAGAGCGTTGACTACTAGTTAGACCGTAATAAATAGATGCCACGAGCTTTTGGTCTAGATCTGCTGCTTGGGTTGGAGGAGAAAGAAGAAAGAGGGAAGACGAGCAAGAAAGAACACGATCCAGGACGTGCGAAGGCTCGGGAGAAAGGGATGAAAGCATCAGGCATGCTGCTGCTGCGCATCGTACCCCTCGTTCATTTAACTCAGGGGCGACTTATGAGAAGGAAGGAGGCGAGAGGGAAGGACGAGACCCGACCGACCGACCTTGAACGGCGTGCGACCGCGTCTCTTTTCATCTTGGCCGTCCTATATGACGTCTCGTTCAGTCAGTGGGGATGTGGTCGAGTCGGACGCGAGCTAACGCGGGCAGAGGGTGGAGGGACGGGCGGTCGAAGGAATCAAAAGGTCGACGCGGGAGAGAAGAGGAAGGCCGGGTCGGCGTCCTTGATCCCCTTGATTCTCTTCTCCTCGTTCGATTTTGCTCGTTGTTTTTCGCCTGGACCCTGGCGAAAAGTCTATAGAGGCGCGATCTTTTTCTTTTGGAACAGAAGTCACAACTTTTCGCCCCAAATCTTGAAAGTTACCGGTTGGCCTCGTTCTTGTTTGGTTGATTTGCCTCCTGCCCGAACCTCTCGCCCGTCCGACCTTGCTTACAATCTCAATTCTGTGCTCACTCAGCGCAGATTTAAGCATAAAGGCGCGATCTCCATCCACTCTTCCTTCTTCTCCCCAACCACATCCTTCGCTCCCCTCGAAACCTCCAGCTACCTACAGAGCTTCGAACTCTCGACCGCCCTCGACCTCGACCTCCCTCCCCTCCGCGTTCAGCCCACCCCCCCACCACCTCAATCCTTCCTCGCCATGTCTTCCTCCACCCTGAACCTTCCTCTTCCCACTTCCACCACTATCGCACCACCCTTGCCCAAGCCTGTCGATGGCCCACAACTCTCCCCGTGAGTCCTTCGAGTCCTCGTTCCAGTATCGTTCTTCGAGCGTCGAGCTCACCTTCCTTCTCGCGATCACTCAGAACCCCAACCATCGACGCTGAGTCGCAGAACCCAGAAGGAGCTGCAGTTCTTCCCTCCAACACTAGAAGATACTTCCTTCTCTTCGTCTTCTCGCTCGCTCAGTTCCTGTGAGTAGATAAAGCTTCTCTCTTTCTCGCTTGTGCGACCAACGCGAGACCTCGTTCTGACTCGCCCCTCGTCTTTTCCTTTCCCTCGTGCAGTGACATCTTCGGAGCCGTGAGTTATCATCTTCTCTCTCGCATTTACCTTCCCGAAGATAATCGAGGGTCGAGCTGGCGATTTTCGTGTCTGCGGAAGACGAGGAGGGGAGGGGCAAAGGTCGAACGAGCAAGGGCTGAACTTTCTTTCTCGCTTTCTTCTCTTCAGTCCGCTGTGATCGTCGGTCTCTCCCAGATGGCCAAGGATCTCGATATGGGAGTCACCGAATCGGTTTGGGTCGTCAATGCTTACTCTCTCACCCTCGCCTCGACTCTTCTGACGGTTCGTCCCTCTATCTCTTTCTCTCTCAAGTCGCGACGCGCTCCTTTTCCTCCGTCCTGACCTCCCTTCTCTTCTTCTTACGATCAACAGGGTGGCCGAGTCGCGGATATCACCAACCCCAAGATCGTCTTCATCGTCGGTTTCCTCTTCCTCGGTCTCTTCTCAATGGGTGTTGGGCTGAGCAAGGACAAGATCACCCTCCTCGTGTTGCGAGCTTTCTCTGGTCTCGGGTTTGTCCACTCTCTTTCAAATACTCGGCGTCGTCTCCAGTACTTGACTCTGTCTCTTCGTCCATCTTCACAGAGCCTCTCTTACGATCCCAGCGGCTACCAATCTTATTATTCATCTTTTCCCTGAGCCCGACAAGCAGGCGACGGCTATCGCGATGTCAGTCGTTCTCTCTCTACTTATCATCGCGCTTTACTTTACTGACTCTCAGTTCTCCCTTGCTTTGCAGCTTCGGAGGTTCGGGAGCGATCGCCAACGTTCGTCGCGTCTCTCTTGCTCTTCTCCGTCGGCGTCGACGCGTCGCTGACTCCCCTCGTCCTCTTCTTATTTCCTCCAGATCTTCGGTCTTATCGTCGGAGGCGCTCTTCTTCTCGGAGGATGGAGTTGGATTTGTGAGCGATCTATCTCGCTCGTACTTCTCTGGAGATTAATCTTGCTGACGGTCGTATCTTCTTTCTTTCCGCCTCGCAGTCTACTTCTCCACCATCATCGCCACCCCCCTCGCTCTCCTCTGCATCTTTCTCATCCCCACACCTCCCGCTCATGTCGAAGCCCCCGTCTCGGAGAAGGACGGAGTCGAAGTTGCTCCAATTCGAAAGCCAAAGATGGACTACGTCGTTCGTCACATCTTCTCCCTCTCCTTCCTCACCACTTTCTCATGCTGACCTTTCTCGTTTGCACTTACAGGGTACCTTCCTTCAAACCGGAGCTATCGTTCTCCTCATCTATGGACTGACTGAAGCCAATGGTGAGTCGCATCTCGATTTCTGCTCGAGCTCTCGACGCGTCTTGCTGACTCTCGCTCGTTCTTCTTTCTTCTTCCTTTTCTCTCTTTTTCAGTCAAAGGATGGCGCGACCCAGCCACCATCGCGACCGTGATCATCGGTGGTCTTCTTTTCCCCGCCTTCTTCTACTGGGAGTCTAGGATCGACCCTGTCGACGCTCTCATTTCGCCTCAAATGTGGAGGATCCCAAACTTCGCCCTCCTCGCCATCTTCGGCCTCAGCATCGGATACTGGTGAGTCTAATACACTATTTTCATACCTAGCAGGTAGACAGTTGGAGTTCCAAGCGTGGCAGTGATAATGGGTGCTGGAAGCTGCGTCGCGGGATCTCGACGTTCCCTCACTGACTCACTCGCCTCCCCTTTCTCCTCGCAGGTTCTTTGAGGCTCAGGTCGCCTTTTCTGATAGGTTCCAAGGCGAGTGGGCGATCAGTGGAATCATGACGGCTGTTAGATTCGTGAGTCTAGGTTATATCTTTCGTCCGCTGCTTCGACATGCGTCGAGGCTCATTCTCCTCGTTCTTCGCTCTTCGCTGACTCCTTTCTCCTCTTCCCGCTACCCCCGCAGCTTCCCTCCGGAATCAGCGCTACCGCCGTGATGATCGCCGCCCAAAACATCCCCCTCAAGCGATTCCCTCTCCGCTACCGACTCATCAGCGGAGCCGTCATCGCCGCCCTCGCGATGTTGATGTTCAGCTTCGTCGACTCGCGATCCGACTACTGGCCTCTCATCTTCCCTGGACTCGTTCTCGGAGCTGGAGGTGAGTCATCCATCATCCTCCACGCGACGGCTCTCATCTTGTCTTCTTCGCCCTGATCTCGTTGCGATCGCCACGTCTGACTGACTTCGCTCGCTCCCTCTTTCTTTCCCCTTCGCCTTCTCTCCTCAGGTGCTGCCATGGCTTTCGTTGGAGCATACGTGGCTCTCATTATGAGTGTACCAGCCGAGCACTCGGGGTAAGTTCTCTCTCTCTCTTTATCTCTCTCTCCCTCTCTTTACTCCGACCCTTCCTTCGACGCGTCGTCCTGACCTCCCCTTTGTTCCTCTCCTTTTCCTTCAGCGTCGCCGGAGGACTCTGGAACTCCGTACTTCAACTCGGAGCCGCCGCTCTTCTCTCTATCACCTCCACCATCCAAGTCGCGTTCCCCGAGTTCCCAGGACAGGTCGGACCCTCTCAACACGGCTACAAGTACGGATTCCTCTTCGCCATGGGACTCCTCCTTATTGAGGCTTGCCTCATCGTCGCTTTCTTCAAAGACCCCCTCGCCATGCACGCTGCTTTCACGGAGGACACCGTCGTTGGCGCTGGAGGGGACGGCGCAGAGGATTCGAAGAAGGAGGTCGAGTCGTCGTCGTGAACGGCTTCGGATTAGAACTAGACTTAGAAACGACTTAGATACTAGTAGACTTGTGCGACGAACCCCTTAATTTACTGCTTCATAGATGCTTCCCTTCTCTTACTCATATAGCTATCGACCTTGCAGATTTGGATGGAATACCTCCTCTTCTTTCGCTCGAGGGCCGGTTCCGTCTCGCGTTCATTCGTTCGTCTGGATCGTTTCATTCGAATCATTAAGCGTCAAAGAAAAACCTATATGAGCCTCGTCTAATCAAGCGCCTGCAGCTTCTCGGAGCTTAAGCGAGAAAGCGTCCTTGCACTGTTGACGATGAACGCGAGAGGAAGAGAGAGGAGGGGGGAGTCAGTCGCGTCGAGACCTCCGAGAGAAGGCGAGAGAAGGAAAATGAACAGAACGTACATGAAGATGGGTAACCTCTCCTCGAGGCGAGTGAACGGCGATGACCGAGTTTCCAAGTCGTTTCTTGCATTGAGGGCAGCTGCGACGAAGGAGGACGAGGGAAGTCAGCTCGAAGCTCGCTCGCGGTTCGTAATCTCCACAAAGCAACGAAGACAACGCGAGGAGAAGAGCGAAGGAACAGTGACTCACATCCTAGTGTCTCCGATCCTAACCCTCCTCTCCTGCAACCTCAACAGTCTCCAATCCAGCTCCTCCCCTCTCGTCTTCTCAATCTCCCTCAACACCCTCCCGTCGTTCCTCTTCGCCTTCCCCTCCCTCAGCGTTCGAAGGAAGAACGAGTGCACGTCCTGCATCGTCAGAAGCGGCGGGAGGAGGGAGATGACCTCGAGGGGTTCGAGTTTGGTGGAGTGGGTGGCGATGAGAGAGAGGGCAGGTGGGATGAGAAGGGGAGTGGTGGTTTTGGAGTCGGATTTGGTTTTGGAGTCGGTGTTGGGCGAGGGACGAGGAAGAAGGTAAATCCGGAGGAGAGGGAGGAAGATGTTGGTCGGTGGTGTTGTGGATTGGTAGACTCGGACGCAGTACCTGGAAGGAGGACAGAGAAGAGAATTAGTTCGAGAAACGAAGCGGGAAGGGACGGGACGTCGACCTACTCTTCCGCCTTCGAGTAGTCGGCAAGACGATAGACGTAGATCTGGAGCGCTGCATCGTGATTTCCGAGTCGACCGAGAAGGATAGCTCGAGCTTCGAAGAGGTCTGAAAGAAGAAGCGAAGATGCGTCAGTTTGGTTTCGTTCGTTCGTCGGGTCGAACTCTCGAGCAGCTCCAAGTCGCTCACCGTCGTCGGGCAAGTATCTCAGCACATGATCAGGTCGATACAGGTTCGAAGACTTCAAAAACTTGAGAGCTTTGGAGTACGGTCCTCCAGTCGCGTCTGGATCGAAACAGAAACGAACGAACAGAGTCAGCTCGCCGAACGCTCGAGAGACGAATGAAGAGACTCACCTTCCTTCCCCGTCTTCTTCCCCTTATTCACATCCTCCAGATACAGCTCCGCCAGTCGATCATGGAACTCCGCTCCCTTCTCTCCCAGCTTCTCGATCAAGAACTCCAAGAACGCGACAGCTGCTCGAGGGCTGACGGTCTCGAGATGAACGAGGACGTCGTGTCGAGGGAGAGGTTCGACGGTATCCGGGTCGGCGGTGAAGATCTGTTGACATCGTCGACGAAGAAACAAGGGTGGTTTAGTCGGGGGAGCATCGCGAAGCGGAGAGAAGAAAGAAATGGGATGAAACGCACCTTCATCGCCCAATCGAAGTTCTCCTCGAACACCCACCGCGACGTCTCGAAGATCAACGGCAGGTACTTGGGTCCGAGAGCGAGAAGGTAACGGATAGTTGGATCGAGCTTGTCTTCTGCGTCGGGGTCGTCTTTGCCGAGTCTGAGAGGAGGGCGAAGACGAGGTCAGTCATGACTGTCGAACGAGGACGCCATCGCAGCTGAGTCCAAATCGACTCACTCTCGAAGCAACTTGAGAGCCTTCTCGTGGTTCTTCCTCGTTCGATACAGATCCACCAGGTCGGAGTATTTCTGCGACCAAGCAAGGCAGAGGAAGCGAAGAAAGGATCAGCTCTTCGTTTCTCTCGTCGACGCGTCGACACCCATCCTCGATCCGGTTCGAAAACTCACCTTCCTCTCCTTCAACTGCTCCTCCACCTCCACCACCTCGCAAAAGTTCTCCAACCTACACAGACTCCCCACTAGACTCGGTCTCACGACCAAGTAAAGCTTGAACAGCGCGGTATCCACCACCTGAGCGACTCGGAACACCTGCTCGGGCGTGAGGCGCGAGAGCGGTATCGACGGCATCGAAAGAAGTTCCTCCTTCGGGATGGCTGAGAGAGGAGGGAGGGAAGCTTCGAGAGGGGTGAGGGAGGAGGGTGAGATTTGGGCGAGGGCTCCGAGGACTTTTTGGCGACGGTCGGAGAGGTAGTGGAGGAGGGCTTCGTAGGAGAGTTTTTGGTTCGCTGGGTTGGATGTAAAGTGATAGTACAGCGAGGAAGGGGGAAGAAGGGTTCCGGCGAGTCAGTTGTGAGACGGAGGACGAGGGGAAAGCGAAACGAACACGAAAACTCACCCATCTTCTCCTTCGCGCTCAGCACCTTCTCTCTTCCTCCGTTCCCTCCATTCCCACCCTCACCCTCCTCCCCGCCCTTCTCACCACCACCACTAGCACCACCACCTACTCCACCAAAGATCGACTCGGGCCTATTCAGCCCAAACGTCGCCAGAGTCCCCAGTGTTCCCATCACTCCCCTCCTCCCTGCTCCTGCTCCGCCCTCAGCACCCGCACCTTCCTCCGCTCCCGCCTCTTCGTGCAGCTCAGCAGCCTCCGCCTCCGCGTACTTCAGCACCGTGGCCTTGGACGGTCCCCCGAAGAGCTCGACCCAGTCCTCCTCGGGAACGAAGAACCTGCCCGAGACGAGTTCGGGGAAGAGAGCGATGACTTTGGCTGGGTTGATGGAGAGGGAGATGAAGGTTTCGATGGCTGATTGGGCGGCTTGAGGAGTGGGAGGAGAACGGAAAAGGGAGAGGGCCGAGAGGGTCTGGAGGAGGGTTTGACGGGATGCCTGCACGTGAACGAAACGGACGAAGGAAGAAGAAAAGAGAGACGCGTCAGTTTGAGGTTCGATTCGATTCGACTCGCGTCCGTGTCAGGTCCTCTCGTCCCACTTCGACGACGTACGCCGAACGTACCTTATCACTCAAAATCCTCTCATCGACCCCCTTCAACAACGCCAGTCCTTCCTCGTACTCTCCTTTCACCATCAACTCCTCCACCACCTCCCCAACCTCCTTCATCCTCAAACACCAAACCCTGCTTCCTCCCTCGCTCGCAAGTGCAGCTCGCTCCGTCGGGGTGGTAACGAAATACAGTGGAGGCTTGAGCATCGACGACGACGCGGCTGAGGCTGTGAGGTGATGGATCGTGTGGGCGGGAGAGAGAGTAGACGGGGAGGAGAGAGGGAGATGGAAGGTCTGGAGATTGGTGAGGGTTTCGGAGGAGCGGATTTGGATGGTGGGTACTGTTGAGAGGGAAGAGAGGGCTGGGGAGGTAGAAGTGAGAGGAAGAAGAGAGGTTGGGAGGGGTGGAAGGATCGAGAGGATGAAAGGGGAGGCGAAGACTGGCGAACGAACGACGCGAAGGGAAAGGAGCAGGTCAGCTTCATTGTCTTCGAGGTCGTGGAACACGAAGAGATCGCACGGACCTGTATCTTCTGGAGGTAGCGGCCATTCGATCTCCTGAGTTCGCTTGAAGCTACCGTTGGAAGCGACGAGAACTCCAACGTCTGAGAAGAAGGGAAGGTTCAGTTTCGCTCGTTCGTTCGAAGATCAGGACGCGGGCAGACTCACTATCTCTTCCCACCAGGACCTCTTCCTCTCCCACCCTCACCACAACAGCCTTCCCCTTCCCCGTCCCCAATCCCATATACCCTCCCATCCCACCCAATCCCGCCAGCCCTCCCAGTCCACTCGCGACGCTCATCGGTCTGCTCTCTCCTCCAGCTGCCCCTCCTCCAGAAGCTCCAGCACCGGCCCCTGCTCCTCCAGATGAGTTGGTCTCCACTTCCCCGAGTATCCTCATCGGATCCAGCCCTATGACGACCTGTTCCGAGCTCGTGTAGGCTGCTACGACTCGGTTGGGCGTGACGAACGCGATGGATCTTGGAGTGTGAGGGAGCAGGAGAGGGTCCGGGGAGGGGACGGAAGAGCCGTCTGACCAGCGGAAGAGGAGGAGACGTTTCTTGAGTCCTACGAGGAGGGTGGTGGTGATGGTTGGGTAGGAGTCCATCGCAGAAGGAGGGGAGGTCGAGAGGGAGGAGGTTGAAGGTGAGGTCGGGGAGGTTGTTGAGTCGAGGAGGGAGACTGAAGTATGGATGGCGAAGGTTTGAGCTCCTCTTGTTTGGGTTAAGGTTGTGAGGAGGGTTAAACTTGAGGAGTCGTAGAAGGAGATGGTTTGATCTGGAAAAGAGAGGAGAGGTCAGCGAGAGGGAAGGGAGGAGGAGGAGTGAGCTCGAGCGGAGGAGTTGGCTCGACTCACCTGAAAGAACGACTAGACTGTTGGATTCTCTGATGAATCCCAGTTGATCTACAGCTCGACGAGAGAAGGCCTTCTTCGTTTCCAGTAACGTCGCTGTAGAAGCTGCTTCGGGATCTTAGAGGACGACGGACGAGGGGAGGAAGGAGATGAGATGAGCTGGGGGCCGTCGCTGTTCTACTCGTTCCTCCTCACCAGCTTCAAAGGAAGACTTACCATCCTGCTCTTGTATCCTATACACTCGCATCGTCGTCGTCCCTGAAGCGATGAAGAGCTTGTCGCCTGAGAGTAGAGAAGCGAGCGAGTCAGGTCAGCTCCGCCCTTCCTTCCTTCGAGAGCGACGGAGAGGTTCGACTCACCCTGAGCGAAGACCGCATCGACCTTTTCCTTGATTCCATCCAAGATCTGAACAGCCGAGAAGGGAGCCATCCCAATGTGGCGAGGTAGATATGCAGAAAGTCGAAAGGGAGAGAGGGAGGGAGTTGAAGGCGGCGAACGAGGTCAGACGAGGTCTCTTCTGCGTCGAAAGAACACGAGCTCGCTCCCTCGAGAGAAGGGAGACCTCCCCAACGACGATCTTCTTCTTTCTCGACCATGTCCGTTTCACCTCAACCTCCTTCGGAATCCGGAAGCGACGCTCAAGAGGCTGCCATTCAGTGAGTCGAGACTTTACTCGGCGGGACGAGAAGCACGAAGGAACAAACGAGTCGAGCTGACCTTCCTTCCTCCTCTTCCATCTCCCTCCTCCTTCCCTCGTTTCTACAGAGCCAAGATCGAAACCGCCGCCGCTTTCAAATCTAAAGGGAACGCCTTCTTCAAAGCGGTTAGTGCTGTTTCGTTTCCGTCACTCCATCTTCGACCCTCCTTCCTCCGAGCTCACCTCCCCTCCGTCCTTCTCTTCCAGGGCGAGAACATCAACGCTCTCCGAGAGTACCACTCCGCTCTCACCTTCCTTCAGGGTCTCAACCGAAGCGTCATGGGCATGGACAGTGGAGACGCGGACTCCAAGAAGAAGATGTCAGACGTAGACATGGAGATCTCCCTCATCTGTGAGCTCGACCTTTCCTTCCTTCCTTTCGTTTCTCGAGCTCATGCCCCTTCCTTCTTCACTCGCTCACGTTTCTTCCCTGTTCGATGGTGGTCAGACTCGAATATGGCCGCCGTCCATCTCAAGAACTCCAAGTGGCCTCGAGCTGTTCAGTGCTGTGACGAGGTCCGTCTCCTTCGCCCGCTATCCCAACTGGTTCGTCACTCGAGCTCGTCGCTGACCTCTTCGTTCCTCGACACGTCGGCAGGCTCTCAAGAAGAACAAAGACAACAAGAAGGCTTCTTTCAGGAAGGCTACTGCTCTGAACGCTCAAGGGGACGTGATCAAGGCGAAGAACCTCCTCGACGAGCTCGACAAGGATGGTTCGTTCGCTCGACCCTCATCCGCCTCTCTCGCCTCGTCCGTTCTTCGTCCCTTTTGAAGCTGACTGGTTCCTTCTTGCTTCGGCAGACCCATCGGTGAAGCAACTTCAACGACAGATCGCTCTCGAGGACAAGGCTCGTTCGGCAAAGTCAGACAAGGACTTCAGAGGTGAGTCTTAGAGCTCATCGTCGCTTCCCTCTCGTTCTCCTCCACTCTCCCCCACCACCTCACCGGACTGACTCAACGCTCACCCCCGCTTCATTTTGATCAGGAATGTTCGACAAAAAAGCAAAAGTCACCCCCGCTCCCGCCACTGCTCCGGCTCCTACTCCAGCTGCTTGAGCTCGTTCGACGCGGCGGTCGCTGTTCGCTTTACTTCCTCTTCGCCATCTCTTCACGAACCCGCTTCGCGCCATCTTCGTAGTACCCATCTCCTCTCTTTGCTTTTGCTTCGCACTAGTTTCCCAACCTCCTCCATCTCGTGTCACCCTCGCTCTCCGAGTCACATCGCTTTCGCATCTTTCCTTCCACCCACCCACCTCGTTTTCTTCCCATTGCCTCTTTCCGTTTCCCTTGCTTGTACGCTATGCCCATCGTCCCTTTTCTTCCTGCATCTCAGCCTTTCTCTGCAGCTCGGACAGCTGCTCCGACAACCCAAGGCTCACATGTTCGTGCGTTCACGCGCAGAACGAGCTTTCTCTAGTCTCTCGTTTGCGATCAAAAGACGAGACTGTGTACGGATAGATAGATAGATAAATAGGGCAACGAGAGAGGGAGAGAGGGATGGAAAGAAGGGTAGGTAAGCGGAGATAGATGGATTACCGAGGCAACAGTAGACGAAAAACAAGAAGGGAGAGAGAGAAAGCAAAGAAACGAAAACGAACCGTCCAGCGAAGCGAGATCCAAAACTGCATGTACACGAACCGAAGCAAGACGATAACGACACGAGAGAAACCTAACCGAGGTAGATACGAGATGGGTGTGTGTTTAGATAGGAGGAGCAGCAGCAACGACTCTGAATCCACCGAACTCCTCGATCCCCTCCGACTGGACGCGACGCTCGACCTCCCCCTTGTCGAGGACCTTATCCTCGAACTCGTACGACGAGTCCTCAGACTCCCCCTCTTCCTCCGCCTCCTCCTCGTCTCTCGAGTTCTTCCTCGAAAGCGAGCTCGACTCCGACGCAGGAGCCTCGACGACGCGAGGTGCGACCTCGTCGGTTGAGTTGTTCGAGCTCGACCTCAACCTCGCCTCGGATCCAAGAGTCCCAGCTGAGTGCTCCCTCTCACGTTGCTGAAAGAAGGAGTGCTCGTTGGGGAAACCCATGGTTCCAGCTGAGGAGGTTCGGTATCGACTGGTGTTGTCCAAGGAGGGCTGAGGGGACGAGAGGTGCAGGGACATGGAGAGGGGATCTCCGAGGTCGACGATGGGGGAGGATTCGGCGGTTTCGGTTCGAGTTCGAGGAGATCGGCCGTAGGTGTAAGGAGAGGAAGCGAACTCGGGAGTAGTAGGGGAGTATGGGACGTGGGTAGGAGGGGTTGGGAATCCGAAGGTGGCTGAGGAGGGGAGGGGTTCGTTGGGAGAGGCGAGGATGGCTGCTGGGAGTTCGGGGGTGGAGGGTCTTCGAGGTTGGTCGAAGTCGACACCTTCCTCCTCGAGAGCGACGACGGAGAGGTGGTGGCGAAGGGAGTAGGGAGCTGGTCCGGAGACGGCGTCGGCGGATCCTCTCCTCTCCTCTGCGACGTTCGACTGCCTCCTCGTCGACATCCCGTCCTCGCTCCCGCTGTCCTCGTGGATGGTCTCCCTGATAGTGTCGCCTTCGGGGCTGAAGAGTCGGCCTCGTCGTCGTTCCTCCCTCCAGGTCCTCATCCTCTCCAGCTCTCCGTCGCGAGCGACCTTCCATCCGAGTCGGTCGAGATCCGAATCGCCTCCAGTCCAGCTCGCAGTAGCTTGAGGATGAGGGTTGGCGCCTGGAGGTCGAGGTCGACGAGATCCGACGACTCCGGCGTGAGCGAGGGCGATCTGATGAAACAAAAGGGAAATGAGGGTCAGAATGAGGAAGGAAAGGACGCGTTTGAAGCAGGGAAGAGACAACGCGACGAACCTTGATCGAGGCGTGTCCTCGAGTGTTGTGCATTCGATGAGTGTAGTGAGCAGCGAGACCGGGTCCAAGAACGAACTCTCCACCTGAGAAGAAGAAAGCAGAAGGAAGGAAAGTCAGCTAGTCGTCAACTCTTCTCATTCTTTGCGAGACTCGAGGTTGACTCACCCAGCTGAGTGAAATGTCCAGGGCTGAGCGTGACTCCCTTCCTTCCCATCTTCCCAAGGTTCCTCGCCACCATTAGCGTTCCTCCGAGAGTCCCATGCTTGACGTCTGCGAGAGAGAGGACGAACGTAAGAGTCAGGACGACGCGAGAGAGGATCGAACGAAAGAGACGCGCGAGGACTCACAGTCTCCCTTCTCATCCTCAGGCCCACCATCTCCCGTCTGCCTCGTCATTCCCAACGCTCGGTAAAGTTCGAGCGTAGGATCGGTGTAGACCTCAAAAGGGCAGTCGAAAATCTTATCTTTGTAGACATGGACGACTTTGGGCGAACCGTTTCCGATGATGATGAGTTTGGCTCCAGCTCGCTGGAGAGCTTCGGGGTCGACGTCTTGGACGATGGAGTACTGTGAGATAGATCAAAGAGGTCGAGACCGTCAGATGAGGTGACAGAAGCGGGAAAGGACGAGAGCGGGAACGACGTACGACAAAGTCGGCTGAGAGGGAAGCGAAGAGTGGAAAGGAAATCAGCTTTGGCCTCGAGCGAGGGGTACAAGTAAGAGAGAGCACTAACAGCACAGAGGACAGTACCAGTGTCGAATGAAGACCACGATGGTTCGTTGATCTGAAGCAAAGTCGAACGAAACGAGTTAGCCTTCCCGCCCTCGCCGCTGTCCTCCCCCTCCTCCTGCTCCGAAGGAACTATCAGAACTATGACTCACCCTTGATCAGATCCCCAAACATATGACTCTTCCCATCCCCATCAATGACCTCGAACAGGGAAGCCTCAAACATCTCCCTCGCGCTTGGTCTCGCATCCGGATCGAACCTCTCGTCTTCCCTCCTCAACCTCTCCTTCTTCTCCTTCTTCCCCTCCTTCTCCTTCCCTTTGATCCTCAAACTATCCTTCTCCCCAAGTCCCTTCTTCCTCCTATCCCTCCTCTCAAGCGCGTTGAGCTCGGACGACAGATCCCAGGAGGTAGGAGCGATGTTGCAGACTCCTCCGGAGGTCGACGAGCACTGAGTCGCGACGGAGGGACGACGATTGGATGCGAGAGAGTCGGCGGTGGTAGGTCGAGATTTGGAGGGTTTGGAGGGTTTGGATTTGGAGGTGGTGGTGGGTTGAAGGGTAGCGAAGGGAATAGAGGTTGGAGGGGTGAGGTCGGTGAGAGCGTAGGAGTCAAAGGAGGGGATGACCTGATCCGCCCAAGGGTCGCCTTCGAGTTCGTCGAGGTCGTCTTCGTGAGCTGGCGAGGAGTGAGCCGAGTTTCGGGTCTTCTGCCTTCCGAACGACGAACTTGAAGGCGAAGGGGAGAGGGGAGCGATAGCTGAGCCGAAATCCTGAGACTTGGTCGATGACGGTCCTCCTCCGAAAGCGCTCTTGCTCGACGAGGCTGAACCAGGTCGAGTCGACGTCGAGCTCTTCTTCCCTCGAAGAGTGGCGAAGAAGCCTTTGCTCTGCTTCTCCTTCTCTGGTTCGGAGGGAGGAGTGAGAGGAAGTCCGGTGGGAGTGGCGGGTCGAGAGGGGGAGGGGGAGGGGACGGTTCCAGGTGAGGCAGCTCGTACGTATCTGGAACGAGCGAGAGCTCGGACAGCTGGTAGAGGCGAGAGGGTTCCTTCTGGGAGAGGTGAGGTGGGAGTGCTGGATGAGGTGGAGAGAGGGGATTGAGAGGCGGAGAGTGGTGAGAAGAGGGAGTTTAGGTTGGGCGAAGGGTGTGAAGGAGAGTGAGGGAGAGCGTGAGGTTGGTGAGGAGGAGGTTTGGAGGGAGGAACGAATTGTTGAGAGCCGGTGTTGTTGACGCTCGGGTTGCTGAATTCCTTGCTCGTCCTCGGCGACCTCTGCCTGCTACTCCTTCCTCGTGCTGAGTCCTGAGAGGTAGTGAGGGCTGCTGCTGAGTGAGGGGAGAGTCCAGTGATGTTTTCGGATGGAGGATCGACTGGGAGAACCGACATCGTCGACGAGGGACTTCTTCGCTTGGACGAGGTGGACGACCGACTCTTGATGGACTCCTGAATCGAGATGTCCTCTAGCGAAGCTGACAGAGCAGGACTGGGTTTGCGAGAGGCGGACGACCGACGACGACGAGGGTCGAATCCGGCGGCGTAGGACGAAGGCGCTGGAGGAGGTTGGGTCGACGAGGATCCGGAGGCGTGATGTTGAGCGGCTTGAGTTGAGTGAAAGGGGAAGACGAAGGCTCCGTTCGAAGGGAAGGTGTGGGAGGAGGTATCGGGGATCTGAGAAGTGGAGGAGGAAGGGGAGGAGTGGGTGGAAGAGGAAAGAGAAGAAGTAGAGCTCCCGTTCGAGGTGAACCCCATGGCGGCGGGGGAGGAGGGGGTCGAAGATTGATTGCTTCCCTGTTCGTCCAGCGAGTCGACCGATAAAGATTTGAACGAGGTGAAAACGTGAGGTGGTAGAGGTAGAGGAGAAGCGACAGAAGGCGAAGCGGTCTTGGTGTGAGTGTTAGCAGGGGGGAGGGGGAAAGAGGAGAGGGAAGGAGAGGAGGGCCGACGAACGAACATCCGACACTCATCGACGAACGATCGCATCTCACTGAAACCCGTTTGTGTCAAAATCTTCCTCGCTCGCCCGCTCTCCTCTCAAAGAAGAAAGGAGAATCGAAATCTTCTTCCTCGGTACCTGGATCTGCAGATTTTCGTCCACCCCTTCTCTACAACGAGGGACGAAAACGCGTCCAAACGCGTCACTCTCTCTCTCCCCGTCCTCTCCGCTAGAGTGCTTTCGTCGAGCCGTGGACGGTGAGACCCACGAACTTCACGAGCGGAGGTCTTCGATCTTGGACGTTCCGATGGAACATCAAGGGATGTCGTCGGAGCCCGAGCGCGGAAGAGGGGTCGTCCATCAAGAGGGTGGGCGAAAGTGAGATCGCGACGCGTCGCTTGTCTAGCTCGTTTTTGACGATCTCGTCCTTGATTCCTCTTCAAGAAGGTTGTGGTCTTCTCAAGGAGGGAGTCTCGGTCGATTGGCATGCTGAGGCAGAGGAGATCGAAGATCCGGAGCTGGAGAGAAGCCGTCCAGCGAGGTTCTCTAGGGCACTGAAGACGAACAAACATCAACTCTCGACGACGCGTCGCATCTTCGAAACCGAAACACTCGTCAGAGCTGCTGAGACGTCTCTACCGATCATAGAATCAGTAAAGTCTACTGCCCATCCGTCAACTTCCAACTCCCATCCCTCAGCTTATCGCAGCAACCGAGCAGAATCTTCCCAACGTAATCGAAGTCCGAGATGTCGTTCCAGACTTGAGCACTGCAGCGCACCCACCTGGAGGCAAGCGAAGGCGAGAAAATGTGTAAGCTGGTGCCAAGGGGAAAACGACGATCGAGACGCATCGAAGATGAAGACCGAGGAGGAAAGAGGATGGGAGGGGACGAACGAGCGAGCCCCATGTCGATACACGGCGACGAAAGTGTTGGCGGCGAAGAGGGTGTCTTCAAAGAATCGTTGTTGGGCAGCAATGCTGGCCTTGTCGGTGGGGAAGGGATACGAAGGCAAGGAGACGTTGACCTGGAGGTTCAAAAGAGCGAGCGTCGACGACGAACGATCAGCTTCAAGGTTGAAACCCGCGTGGGTCTTCATCGAACTCACCATGTTGGCCGTGAGTTCACCTGCGAGACAAAAAGGGAGGACGTTAAGTACCAGATACCTCGGAGGAAAGGAATGACCACACGAGAGGAATGTCGCCTCGCGTCGCGTCGCGAAACCCAACTCACCGAGCTCGTTCTCCATTATCGGACCTCCTCCAAACATCGACTGAAGGTACTTCCCTCCTTCTACGGCGAGGGTATGGCAGTAGGTGTTGATCCTTTCCTCTCCTCCTAGGAAAGCTCGGAAGTCGAGCGCGGCGGCGATGGAAAGGAAAGGGATCCAGTCTGATCGGAAGGAAGCGTGACGCAAAGTCAGAAAAGAGTTGTGAGGACACTGAGACTACAGAACTGCTCACCTTGAGTCCCAGTCCAGTCTGAGAATCGGAAAGGGAGAAGAGCGAGTCAGTTCTGGGAGTCGTCGCGTCGAGACGAAGAAGAGCGAGGACGAACTGAATTGATTCTGAAAGGACCAGTCTGACTTGCCAGTTCCAGGGTAGAGTGTAGATTCACTGAGAGAAGAAGGGCGCATGATATGCTGCTGATGGGGGGGAGGGAGATGAGAGAGACGACTTACTAGTCGAACGAGGTTGGGAAGGATGTTCGAATCAGTTCTTGGTTCCTGGTACGCCAAGATGTAGAGATGGGGTCAGTGTAGGTCAAAAATGCTGTTAAGGGAGTACACCGACCTTTTCGGGACCCAGAGAACTGCTCCGCCTCGATGGCTCATGCTGTTGAGACAAAGGAGCGACGCGAAAAAAGGACGAAGTCAGCTTCGAAAGCTCGTCGCGATCCGCTCCTTTCCCGAACCCGAGACTCACAGCCACTTGTGACAGTTCGTGATCAGGAAGTCGCACGAGAACTCATCCGAGAGATCAAGAGGCATCTGACCTGTGGGTGAGAAGATTGAAGGAGTCAGATCGAGGTCGTGAGCGAGGACGACGACGACGAAGGCTAAGAACTGTCTCACTGACCGATAACATGAGCAGCATCGACGCAAGATAGGATTCCATACTGCCGAGCAACCTGAGAGATCTCCCTCCAAGGAAAGACTGAAAAATGAAGAAGAAGACGAGGTCAGCTGGCGAACGACGAGACGCGTCGAATGGAGTCGAAGAAAAAGATTTGAGCACTGACCCATTCCAGGGTTCGAGCTCAATCCATCAACGACGACCATTCGAACCTTCCCTCCTTTCGATCCACCGTTCACGAAGGCTTCCTCGGTGATGCGAAGGATCTCAGCGTGAGTGGCTGGGAAGGTGAGCGGGAGGACGACGAGCTTGAGGTTGATGAAGGTGTGAGAGTCGCAGAGAGCTCGAAGGGTTTGGAGAATGGCACCGTAGGAGGTAGAGTCTGAATCAAAAGAGACGAGGTAAGGTTAGCGAGAGTTTTCAGAGCCAAGACGAAGCGAAAAGAGCGGAGGGAGGAAAGTAGACGAACACGCGACGATGATATCGTCCTTCTCCCAGACGATGTTGGAAACGACCGTGTTCACTCCATGGGTAGCATTGGGAACGAGAACCACTTCCTCCAAGTTCGTGTTGCAGAACTCGGCCAGTCGCTGTCGGACGTCGGTGAGGAGTGGGAGATACGTTCGACGCATGAAGAGATCCGGGTTCTCCTCGCATTGGTCGGAGAGCTGGCGGCAGTAGTCCATCACCGGCTTGGGGACCGAACCGTAGCTTCCTGAAGGTAGTAGAGAAGCAGGTCAGAAGAGCCCTGGGAAAAACGGGTGAGAAGAGAGGAAGAACGAACCGTGATTGAGACAGACGTATCCTTCTTTGAAGAGGAAGTACTTGAGGAGGGAGCGACCGAACTCGGGTGGAGGAGGATGAGTTGCATTCGAGAGAGAGGTAGGTGTTGACCAAAGCGATGAATTCTCCGCGAGGAAGTGGGAAAAACTGAGGAAGAGAGAGGAGAAGTCAGCGCTCGAACGGAGGTGGACGCGAAGGCTGAAAAGCTCAAGCTCACTCCCAAACTCCCTTCTCCAGCCGATCCAAGCCTCCAACCCAGAGATACGTCCTACACCTCAGCTTCTTGGAGGTCCCTACCACCTTCGAGAGGTCTTCCGAAAGTAGATCAGGCTGCTTGGAGAGAGGAAGAGCTTCCTGAACGAGGGGAGAGACCTCGATGTCTCGAAGTGCGTATTCATCTCCCTCGAAGACGGAGAGCTTCCCCAGCTCAGACGAGGTGAGGCCATGGACGAGAGTTCCTCGAACAGAGGCAGGGGTATCCCTGTTGAGATGCCGAAGAGATCGAGTCAGCATCTGAGTTCGACAGGAGGGGAGAAGGAGATGACTCGAAGGTCAAGATAAGTCGAGACTCACCCTTCCTTCTCCAGCAGCGAAGCACTCTTTGCGTCCTTCTCCGAGACCACAGCGGGGTAGTCTTCTCCAGAGACACTGAGGCGAGCGTATCCTTCGAGGAGAGCGGGTTGAAAGGTCAAGTGGGAGCCGTCGTTGTCGATAACTCGAAGGAGGACCTGGACTCGGAGGGAAAGGGAGGGAGGTGAAGGAGCGCCCACGATCAGCTTCGTTTCGTTCGCTCACGACGACTAGAGATCGCGGTTCTGTGAGATCGACGAGATCAAGGGCACTCACTGAAGGTACTAGAAGTGTTCCGTAGAAGAAAAGAGACATCTTGAACGAAAGGAGGGGGTTGTATGATGGTTGAAAGCGAAGGAGGGAGGTTCGGTGAGTCAAGCTTGAGAGTCAACTTTCGGGCGAGACCGCGCCGGCTAGAGATCTCAGGCAGTTACATAGTTTTATAATAAGGGTGAAATCTATGGAGCAGTAAATTAAGGGTTCGTCGCACAAGTCTACAAATATGTCGAGTCTAGTTCTAATCCAAAGCCGTTCACGAGGACGACTCGACCTCCTTCTTCGAATCCTCTGCGCCGTCCCCTTCAGCACCGACGACGGTATCCTCCGTAGCAGCAGTGTGCATAGCGAGCGGGTCTCTGAAGAGAGCGACGATGAGACCTGCTTTGACGAGGAGCAGACCCATGGCGAAGAGGAATCCGTACTTGTAGCCGTGTTGAGAAGGTCCGACCTGTCCTGGGAACTCGGGGAACGCGACTTGAATGGTTGAGGTGATGGAGAGGAGGGCGGCGGCTCCGAGTTGAAGTACGGAATTCCAGAGTCCGCCGGCAACACTGAGAAGAAAGAGAGGAAGGGAGGGAGGTCAGGACGACGCGTCGAACGAAGGTCGGAGGAAAGAGAGGGAGAGAGAGAGTCTGAGAGAAAGAACTTACCCCGAGTGCTCAGCTGGTACACTCATTATGAGAGCTACGTACGCTCCAACGAAAGCCATGGCGGCACCTGGAGAGAGAAGGCGAAGGGGAAAGAAAGAGGGAGGGAGCCGATCGCAACGAGATCAGGGCGAAGAAGACAAGATGAGAGCCGTCGCGTGAAGGATGATGAATAACTCACCTCCAGCTCCGAGAACGAGTCCAGGGAAGATGAGAGGCCAGTAGTCGGATCGCGAGTCGACGAAGCTGAACATCAACATGGCGAGGGCAGCGACGACGGCTCCGCTGATGAGTCGGTAGCGGAGAGGGAAGCGCTTGAGGGGGATGTTTTGGGCGGCGATCATTACAGCGGTAGCGGAAATTCTGGAGGGGAGCTGTGAGGTAGCGGGGAGAGGAGAAAGGAGTCAGCGAAGAGCGAAGAACGAGGAGAATGAGCCTCGACGCATGTCGAAGCAGCGGACGAAAGATATAGCTTAGACTCACGAATCTAACAGCCGTCATGATTCCACTGATCTCCCACTCGCCTTGGAACCTATCAGAGAAGGCGACCTGAGCCTCGAAGAACCTGTGAGAAGAAAGGGAAGGCAAGTCAGTGAGGGAACGTCGAGGTCCCGCGACGCAGCTTCCAGCACCCATTCTCGCTGCCACACTTTGCAACCCCAAGGCTCTACCTGCTGAGTAGGAGCGAGTCGATTAGACTCACCAGTATCCGATGCTGAGTCCGAAGATGGCGAGGAGGGCGAAGTTCGAGATCCTCCACATTTGAGGCGAGATGAGAGCGTCGATGGGGTCGATCCTGGACTCCCAGTAGAAGAAGGCGGGGAAGAGAAGACCACCGATGATCACGGTCGCGATGGTGGCTGGGTCGCGCCATCCTTTGACTACGAGAGAGTAGAAGAAGAAGAAGAAACAAGAACGAGGGTGAGCGAGACGCGGCGTCGAGAGCTCGATCAGAAATCGAGATGCGACTCACCATTGGCTTCAGTCAATCCATAGATGAGAAGGACGATAGCTCCGGTTTGAAGGAAGGTACCCTGTAAGTAACGACGGGAAAGGTCAGCTTGAGAAAGTGGTGAGGAAGGAGAGGAAGAAGATGCGACGAACGACGTAATCCATCTTTGGCTTTCGCACGGGAGCGACTTCGATTCCATCCTTCTCCGAGACGGGGGCATCGACGTGAGCGGGAGGGGTGGGGATGAGGAAGATGCAGAGAAGAGCGAGAGGGGTGGCGATGATGGTGGAGAAGTAGACTGCGAGGCGGAAAGGAAGAAGATATAGATCGTCAGCAAAATTGATCTCCAGAGAAGTATGAGCGAAGTAGATCACTCACAAATCCAACTCCATCCTCCAAGAAGAAGAGCGCCTCCGACGATGAGACCGAAGATCTGGAGGAAATAAGAAGAGGACCAGGGGAGAATCAGCGAAGCGTCGAGAGAGAAGAGCAAGGAGAGACGCGACGAACGTTGGCGATCGCTCCCGAACCTCCGAAGCTGGAAAGAGACAGAAGACCGAGGGTCAGCAAAGAACGGGATGAGGAGCCGTAGAGAGAGAAGGGGCTCACATCGCGATGGCCGTCGCCTGCTTGTCGGGCTCAGGGAAGAGATGGATGATAAGATTGGTAGCAGCAGGAATGGTCAAAGACGCTCTGTGGATACGAGTGAAGACATCGAGTCAGTGATAGTGACAAAACCGAGTCCTGGAAGAAGCGTGTACGAACCCAAGTCCAGAGAAAGCTCGCAAAACGAGGAGGGTGATCTTGTCCTTGCTCAGCCCAACACCCATTGAGAAGAGACCGAGGAAGAGGAAACCGACGATGAAGACGATCTTGGGGTTGGTGATATCCGCGACTCGGCAACCCTGTTGATCGCAGGAGGACAGAAGGCAGGTCAGGACGGCTTTCGGAAGGGAGCGACTTCGAAGCTTTCTCTCGCTCAGCTCTCAAAACACATCCTCCCCTACCCCCCAGACTCTCTTCGAAAGAAACCTCGTCGACGTTTTCTCTCGCACTCAGGGCCAGCGTGACTTTGCGACCGTCGAACGAAGCTCGAAGCGACAGATCAGAAAAACCCATACACATCTCTCCAACTCGCGAAATCGAAAACCCAACCCGAACCCAACTCGAAGAGTCGAGTTTAAGCCGCCGGACGCTCGGCCCTGGGTGCCGACCACGCGACGTTGAGGATGAGGTTGGCGTAACCTGAGAGGGACGACCGAAGAAGAGGGAAGGGGGGAGGTCAGTTCGAAGCTCTTCGTTCGTCGCGTCCGCCTCTTCGTCTCGTCTCGTCCCTCCCTCTTCCGCTCCCTCTTCATCCCTTCGAACCCAACTCCCAAGTGTCGACAGCGAGAAAGAAAGAAACTCCCAGCACTCACCCTTCCCATGAACCTTCTCCATAGCCCTCTGGGCCACCTCCCTACTCTCGAACGAAACGAACGCGTACCCCTTCTTAACGCCCGTCTCCCTATCCTTCCCAATGTACACCCTCGCGATCCTTCCCCCCTTCTCTCCTCCGATGGCCTTCTGGAACAGTTCTCTGAGATCGTCCTCCTCGACGTCCTCGGAAACGTTGGTGACTCGGAGGGTGGGCAGGTCGTCTCGAGAGGCTCCTCCTCCTCCGGGACCGGGGTACTTGGAGTCGGCGGAAGGGCGGGAGGTGGATCCTCCGGAACGCATGGAACTGGAGGGGGCGGGCGGGCGGGAGGTGGGTGGGGGACGGGTGGGTGAGTGGTGGGTGGGTGGTTGGAGAAAGGGGGGGGTGGGAAGGTCAGCGAGGGAAGGGGACGCGAGCTGAAGCTGTTGAAGATTTCGAGGAGAAGACGCGAGTGATGAAGAGGTACGTACGGAGGCACGTATTTTCCTCCGATACCTCCGGAAGGAGCAGAAGCAGCAGCCTGCTCTCCAGGAGTAGGGTCGGCTCCGAAGTCGGGGGTGTCTGCGAGAGGGAGAGGAAAGCAAGGAGGTCGAGGGCGAGTGGTCAGCGAAAGGTTCTTCGAGTCTGAAGCTTACGGCGCGTCTCCTCTCCCAGCGCGACCGAACTCTCGAAGACGAAGGCCGCGTAGAAGGAAGAGGGCAGAGGAGGGTACAGATAGAGGTCGGGGCTGAACTGACCGTTGGACATTCCGATTCCCTCGAGGGTCTCCTTGTAGGGACACTTGGAGGTGAACTGGAGAAGGTGAGCGAGAGAAAGATGCCGTCAGCTTTGACTTCGTTCGAGGGGCAGCCAGCAGCGGAACGAGAAGGAGAGGAGGCACGAAGACGCGAAACGTACATGATCTCCCTTACACAACCGACAGACGATCTTCTTGACCTTGGAAAGAGCCTTGGCCTCGTCGGTCTCCTCCTTGGTCTCCTCAGCCTATCAGCGAGGAACAAAGACAGGAACGAGGAGGTCAGCTTTGGACGTGACGAGAGAAGAGGAGGAAGGAGGAGGGAGAGCTTTGGACGAACGGCCTTTCCGACTCCGAGCTTGAACTGCATGTTCTCTCCGACGGTGGTGGTCGAGTTGTTGGGACCGGGAGGAGAGTTCTTCTCGGCTCCGAACCTAAATATTAACGAGTGAAGGCGAGAGGAGAGGTCAGAGGTGGGTCGGTCGACGAACGCGAAGAAGAGGGAAGGGGAGGAAGCGACGAACTTTGCCCATCGAGACCTCTCGGCGACGCTGTGAGAAACGTGTTGAGTCTGGAGAGTTCGCTTGATCTTTCGAGTGACCTGAGGGTGGCAAGAGATCAAGGGGAGACGAAATATGAGCTCGTGTAAGAGCGAGGAAGGTGGTGGCGAGCTCAAGAAGGGAGGAAGGAGGGAAGTGGATTTGTGCTGACCTTGACCTTCTTTCCTTCCTCGTTCAACTTCCACTCGACGATGGTCTTGATACCATCAGCACCGATAGTCTCCGTAGCGGCAGGGAGAGTCTCTGCGAGAGTGAGACGAAGAGAGACAGGGACGATTAGCAGGGCAGGAGGGCGGCGAAGAGAAGGAGGGAAGGGGGAAGGGGTTGTTCGACGTCGCACGAGCTGGTCAAGCTGAACGAGCGAACGCTGAAGGGAAGAGTAACGTACCAGACTCCTCAACATCATCAGCCCAGTTGGTCTTAGGTTTGCTGCGATATTACATGCGACGAAGAAGGCAAGCAAGGTCAGCTCAGAGGAAGGAGGGAAGGGGAAGACAGCGGACGAGCTGATGGAGGAGGAGAGCTCGTTGAACTCACGTCTCGGTTGTCGACATCTTCTTGATCCAATCCAGAGAGTTCGAAGCTCGGGTAAGATGGGAGGTAGGTGGGAGGAGGGGTGAAGAGTGGGTGGAGAACCGGAAAAGGAGTGGAACGAGGTTGCTGTAGTTGAAGAGAGAGAAGAACAAGGGGGAGGAGGCGACGGGCTTGAGGTCGTTTTTTCGATTCCAAAAACGAGCTCTCTCCTCTCCTTCCCTTCCCTTCCTCTCTTCCTCTTCAAACCCTCACCCACCTTCCCTCCGACCTTCTCCCCTCCCCTCTACACTCCTCGACCTTCCCTCTCCGAGGCCGCTCTCCCTCCACTTCCTTTTCCTCCCCCCTTTCTCTCCTCAAGATGGGCAAGAAAGCTGTTGGAAAGGTCTACAAGTCGGTCATCATGGCCAACAAGGTCAGGAACTTCGACAAAACAGTTCTCGAGAACCCATATTTCAAGGATTCGTTGAAGCGTGAGTAACGACGACCTTCGTTTGGAGTTCGTATATCTACGAGGTGTTGCTGGGAGGGGAGGGAGCGAGAGAGAGAGAGAGAGAAGGACGTCTCCTCCCGATCTTCTTTTGACCTTCAACTCGACCTGACCATCTTCTCGTCCACTCTTCCTCCCTCTTCCTTCTATACCCACTGCTACTGCTACAGCCGCCCATCTCCTCCCCAGCAAACCCATCTCCCAGCACCCCCTCTCCACCACCTACCCCACCCGACCCACCTTCCGTTCCGTCTACTCTCAAGACCCTTCCTCCCTCGGACTTCACCCTACCCCTTCCTCCTCCTCCTCTTCTTCCTTCCCTCCCGCCTCCTCCCCACCGTCCGACCTTCGACCCTCCCTCCCTCACCCCCAAACCCTCCCTCCTCTCCTCTTCCTCCAAACCCTCCTCGGAGGAGCCTCAGCCCTCCCCTCAACAGCGTTGAACCAGGAACTCGCTCTTCAGATGATCACCCACTCGTCCCATCCTCCAGCTCAACGAGGAACAGCTCCTCACAACCTCAAGATGGTTTTCATGGGAAGGAGAGTCCTCGAGATGCACTTGCAGATGTTCCTCCTTCAGGCGGACGCGCAGAGGAAGGCTAGCAAGCTCGGAGGAGGGTCGATCCTGATCGATACTCAGCGAGCGACGGAGGAGGTCGGACCCGTCGTCGTCGTCGTGCAGGAGGAGGAGGACCTGTCTTCATCAGAGGGTCTTGAGGTGTTGGAGGAGGAGCTGGTGGACGAGGAGGAGGAGGCGATTCTGGACCTGCCGACGAAGAAGGCGAGGAAGCAGGCGACCGCCAACTTCGTCAACCGAGACTACGTCGTCCTGGCAGGAGGAGAGCAGCGGGGAGATGGAACACCTGGAGGGTTGATGGATTCCGTGCTTTCCGAGTCCGTGCTGGGGTCGTTCGTGGGTCAGAAGTGGAAGGTGGACGGAGTCATGCTCTACAACCCTACCCAACATGTGAGTTCCTCGTTTCTTTCCTCCCTCTTCCTCGTCTCGGCTCTCCGAGCGTGGCGTGCAGCTCGCTCGTCGGAGCTCGGGTAGCTGATGATGGAGGACTGGAACCGCGCAGAGCTCTCCACGCGTCTTCATCGCTCCTCGCTTTCACGTTCTGGACGCGTCGCACTCGACTGACCTTCTCTTCTTTTCCCTTCTCTTCTTATCTCCCCTCTTCCAGGCCGCTCAATCTCCCAGCGGCTCCACCGCCTCTCTCCAAGGATCCATCGTTCAGTCCATCTTCGGTGGCCTTTCGCACGCCTACGTTCGTTCCCATCTCCCTCTCCCTTTCTCCCTCCATCCTCCATCCCCTCCGTTCGCGCTCTCGCCCACCATTTCCACTCCTTCCCTCTTCTCCCCCACCCTCTCCCCTTCAATTCCCTCACCCTCTTTGTACTGACCTTCCCTTCTCCCTCTTCTCACGCGTTCTCTTTCGTTCGTCTCTTCCAGGGAGCCGCCTTCACCTCTCGGTTCTTCTACGCCAACGTCCTCCCTCTCCTGGAGAGCAGGATGCCCGAATGGACGTGGCACTACATCGAGGAGCAGAGGCTGAAGGTTCTTCAGGATGGGGGGATCTGGGGGAAGCAGTAGAGGGAGCGGACGGGAGGGGAGGGGATAAAACCGAAATGTGAATCCAGAATCATCCATCACCTTGGACGAGGGCGAGAGCTCGCGAGAGCAAGTGACGAGTTCGGCGAGTCAGGCGATGGAGGGAGGATAACGTGTACTAGACAGACGGGGACTCGAAAGAGAGTTCGAAAAGATAGGGAAGGAAGGACGGGGCGGCCTTCGTAAAGAGAAAAAGAGACGACCGCGTCTGCCTCGGTCGTCTCGACGCAAGGAGGGCTGAAAAGAAGGAGACTTCGAGACTTCCTGCCTCCTATCCACCATCCACCCTCTTCGCCGACTTTTCAAACATGGTAGCCTTCTCGTAAGCTCTCAGTTTCGTCCCCTCTTCTAGACCTCGAGCGATCTCGTAGCTTCACTCCGGGGGAAGGGAAGGGAGAACTTGACCTCGAACGAAGCTCACCATCTCTCCCTTCCCTTCCCCTCCCCTCTTCTCCTCTTCCCCTCCTCTCTCGCCGGCAGCCCCTTCGAAGTCGAACTCTGGATGGACAAGTACGAAACTACAGCTAAAGTTCGTCCCTTCCTTCCCTCTCTTTCCTCTCTCCCTCCCCTCCCTCCCTCGAACCCATCGAAAGCTCACACCCACCCACTCGCTCTCCTCCGCTCCGCTCCCCCCCAAGTACAACATCGCCGAAACCTGCTGCGACTCCATCTCCATCAGAGAGCTTCTTGCCCATGCTGGGACGACGCCGGAGGAGTTTGTGAACCAGAAAGGAGGGGTGTTTGAGGAGAGGATGACTTATGGGGATATTTTGGGTGAGTCGAGTTGATGCGAGACGTTCTTGCGTCCGTTTGCTCGCTTCGCTCGACTGGACTGACCTCCGTTTGGTGTTCGGTGGGATCAGGATCTCCGGAACTGAGGGGGAACATCGCTAGTTTGTTTGATGTCGAGGCTGGGATCAGAGGGGAGAACGTCGTTGTTACGGTCCGTTCACCTCGACCTTCTCTTCTCCGTCGTCGAGTCGACTCTCCATCGCTGAGCTTCTTCCTCCCTGCGACGACGTTACGTTGATTCGAACAGCAAGGTGCCATCGCAGCCAACTTCCTGCTCCTCCTCTCGCTCTGCAAGCCTGGGGATCACGTCGTTTGCGTGGATCCGACTTATCAGCAGCTGTGAGTTGGTTGACGACGACGCGTTTCGGTGGTGAGGATGGCAGCTGATCCCCTTTCTTCTTTCGGTTCGGGGTGTCAGGATCGAGACTCCAGCTTCCTTCGGTGCGACGGTATCGAGATGGACTCTCAAAGCGGAGGAGGATTGGCTTCCGAACGTTGTGAGTTCGAGCGTCGTCGACGACGTGTCCGTTTGTCGTCTCGTCTTCCCCAACTGATTAAAAATATCGGTCTGGTCTCGCTCAGTCGGACCTCAAGAGGCTCTTAACTCCCAAGACGAGCTTGGTGATCATCAACAACCCTAACAACCCTACTGGTCGACTCATCTCGACGAAGACGTTGCTTGAGGTGAGCTCGTCGCGTTTCGCGTTTCGCTTTGTTCTCTTTCGTTCTCGACGCTGAGTCGCATTGCTTCGTCCTTCCAGATCGTCGAAGCGATCAAGGAGTACGCTGCTCCTGGATGTGTGCTCTTCAGGTGAGTGAGGGTGCTCTCACGCGGAGAGACGACTCGCAAACTGACCTTGATCTCGCTTTCGTTTGCAGCGACGAGGTCTACCGCCCCGTCTTCCACCACCAGGAGGACGAGGCTCCTCTCTCGGTTCTCGAGCTTGGGTACCCCCACGCTGTGGTTTCTGGAAGTCTCAGTAAGGCTTACTCGCTGGCCGGACTGAGGATCGGTTGGCTGGCGAGCAACGATCAGGTTCGTTTTGTTTCTCGACGCGTGCTTCCCCTTTCGAACTGGAGCCTGACGTTTCACCTCTTTTCTCTCTCTTTTTTAGACCATCGTTGATGCAGCTCTCCTGGTGACTCTCCTATCCCTCTCCCTTGCCTCGCTCGCCCGAGCTGATTGCCAAACCATCTTCTCCCCTCTCTCTTCCCTCCAAACCAAAGCGACGCGACTACAACATCATCTCCTGCTCCATCATCTCCTCCCGTCTCGCCACCATCGCTCTCGACCCTACAGTCCGACCTAATATCCTCCAGCGGAACATCGAGCTCGCCAACACCAACCGACTCATCCTCGAAGACTGGGTCGCGAAGCAGGAAGGACGAGTGACTTGGACGGTCCCGAACGCTGGGACGACGGCGTTGCTGAACTTGGGGGAGGGAGCTGGGAAGGAAGGAGATGATGTGCAGTTTAGTAAGGAGCTGTTTGAGGAGACTGGGGTGGTGAGTATCTTTCTGTTCTGAGCGAGGTCGAGGAGGACGAGCAAAAAGGGTAAAAACGAACTGACGCACGCGTCTTGTTTTCGCTGGTTTCGTCGCAGATGGTCGTTCCCGCTGGGCTCTGCTTCGGAGTTCGGAATCATCTGAGGATCGGGTACGTCTCGTCGACGGAGACGCTGAAGGAAGGGCTCGCGTTGATGGGTCCGTTCCTCGAGAAGTGGCAGAGGAAACGCGGTGAGGTATGAATCCAGAGCGAGAGTGAGAGAAGTAGGTAGGTACTACGAAGGACGAAGGGTAAGAAAAGATAACGTTCGGGACAGGGTATGCATCGAAGAGGTGACGAGGCGAGAAGTAAGAAGAGAGAGAAAGAGAGAGAGGCAAAAAGAAAAACAAGGGAGAGAACGAGCGAGATCGAGCCTGAGTATTATCTCGTTCACGCAGGCCACCACCAACGGCCTCGAGGCTTCGGCGGTTTTTCGACAGGCTCGGGCGGTGGGAGGGGAGTATACGAAGCAGGATAGAGGAAAATGGAGTGGGCACCGAAAGTCAACAAAGTTGGTAGAGGATCTGGTCGAGGCGACGACGATTAAGACGATCTCGGTCCAACCTGGACGAGCAGTCTGGAAGTTCGAACGAAGAAGAGGTTCACTCGGGTCAGTTTCGGAGGGCAACTTCCCTTCCCGTCTCAACGAGTCCTATGTACTTACCACTCTTCCCACCCCACTCCCATCTTCCAGTCCCAATTCCTCGACCTACTTTACCTCGTCGGCCCTCCCTCCCTTCCTTGTCTCCCTTCGTTCGCTCGACTGACCGACCCGCTCTCTCTGTCTCTCTCTCTCTCTCTCCCACCTTCCGAACCACACACAGAAACATCACAAATCGCTTCCTAACCTAACCACGCACCACTCTCCCCCAAACCGCATCGCCCATCCCACCCCACCGTCCTTCCCTCTCCGTCGTCCCCGTTTCTCTCACCTCACCTCCCAACCGCCGGACTCCCCGAAGGGTACCCCGGCATGTTCACACTCGCCACCTTCCCTCCTGACCCTCCTCCTCCTCCTCCCTTGAGCATCCCGAGCAAGCTCTCCGCGTGGTTCGTCATGCCTTGAGGTTTCGGGTGATGGATCGGGACGGGGACCTGCTGTTGCTGCTGCTGCTGTTGTTGTTGAGCCCGAGGACCAGGAGGACTGAGGATCTTCTGCGACTGCTGTTGAAGCATGGGGTTGACGGTGAAGGGGTCGTTCTTGTTGATGGAAGAAGAGGGGAGGGGAGGGAAGTTCGTCGAGGTGTTGGAGGGAGGGAGGGGAGGGAAGTTGGAGGGAGGGAGGGAGGGTTGACCTCGGTAGGGTTGAGGTGGTGGTTGTTGTCGTTGAGGGGACTGGAAGGCGTTGGGGTTGGCGAGGAATGGAGGAGGGGGAGGGGGAGGAGGGCCGTTCGAGTTCGCGTTCGAGCCGGGAGGAAAGAAGTTGCTGGGAGGCAGGAGAGGAGGTCGTCCAGGTCCTCCTGGTTGTCCTCGGAAGCCGTTGGGCATCTGACCTGGGTAGGAAGGGACTCCGTTGTGGAACGCTCCCGGACCTGGAGCACCTGGGCCGAGAGGAAGGGGAGGAGGAGCACCGCCGTTGTTGAAGTTCATCATTCGAGGTGACTGATTCTGGTTGACGGGGAAGCCCCCTCCGAACGAAGGTTGAGGATGAGGTTGGAAGGGAGAGTGACCGTTGAGCTGCTGCTGCTGGTTGGGGAACGGAAGAGGAGGACCGTTGAGGTTGAGAGGGAAGGGAGGACCTCCGTTGAGGTTGGGTGGAGGACGAGGAGGGAAGTTGGTCGCGTAGGGAGATTGATGAGGGTTGGGAGGCATCATGGGGAGTTGTTGAGCAACGTAGGGAGAGGGTTGTTGGTTGTAGATGGGCTGCTGTTGCTGGAACATGGGTGATTGACCGTTGTTGAACATCCCGGGAGGAGGAGGTGGTCCTCCTCCGCCGATTCCTGCTCCTGGTCCACCGAGCGACGCGTCCATCATCGCGAGAAGAGCCATCTGCTTCTTCTTCTTCCTTGCTTCCTCGGTCTGATCCTGTCCGTTCGACGGCATCGGCGACGAAGGCGCTCCAGGGACGGAACGCGACGGCGGAGGCGAGAACATCGCGAGGAGGGACTGCTTGTCGTTCGTCAGACTCGGCTGGTTCGACTGAGGGACCGACGAGGTGGAGGAGGTAGGAGGAGCCGATGGTTGAGAGTGGTGATACATCGGGGAGGAGTGGTAGAGCGCCGGGGACGGGTTCGAAGGATTGAGGAGAGCGAGGAGGGACGCGTTGGGAGGAGGTCGCGACTGGAAGAGCTGTTGCTGAGGAGGAGGAGGAAGGTTGCTGAAGAGAGAGAGGAGGGAGGAGGCATGCTGAGGCTGAGGTTGGGAGAGGTGTTGCGGGGGATGAGGATAGTTCGCTTGGGGAGGAGGTGAGAACTGGTTTGAAGGAGATGGAGGAGGAGGAGCTGCGACGCGAACAGGGAGAAACGAAACGAAAGCGTGAGTCGCGAGGCTTTGTGAGTAGGAGCGTTGAAAGGCGATAGATGGAACTCACCACTAGGCATCGTCAAAGCACCAAACATCTGGTCCAAAATGGAAGTCGTTGGAGGCTTCTGCTCGAGCTCGTCCGACGCTCCCATCACCGTCCCCTCGTTCTCGTCCTCCTCCTCCTCGATATCCTGATCCACCCTCGGCGCGGCACTCGCACTCCTCGAACGATCCTCCCTCTCGCTTGACAAGAACCTAGCGAAGAGCTCGTCGAGCTCTGAGAGCGGGACGGGAGCCTCCCTGAGCTGAGCTGGCGAGTCGGGAACGACGGGTGTGCTGGAGACCTCGGTTTCGGAAGGTGGGTCCTCGTCGAGAGGTGTTGGAAGTGCTGATTCGGAGATGGGAGTAGGGAGAGGAGAGGAGGAGTGCTTGAGGGAGGAGGGTCGATGGGATTTGACGAATTTCTTGAGCTCGCTGCGAACGAGAGATCGCGAAACGACGAGGAGGGTCAGTTTCGGAGCTCTCGAGCTATTAACTCCAGCCACAGCGTCTCCAGTAGACAGATAAGACTAGGACTCACAGGACGAAGGGCAGAATCATGTAAAACTTTCCCTTCCCGGCGAGCTTCGGTGTCGAGGTCGTCTTGGTCTTCTTCCAGGTCGGAAGGTCCGACAGCTTAAACCACTCGATCGCTCCGATCTCCTTCCTCGTCTGAGTCTCGAAAGGGAAGTCTTCTGGTACGCCTGGAACGAAGTAGAGAGTGATCCGTTGGTCTTGGATGGTGGTTTCGTGGAAGTACTCGTCGTCTGTTTTGAGGAGGTTGATGAGATCGCAGCCGGTTTCCTCGAGGACCTGCAGACGAGACGAGAACGATGGATATCGAGTCAGTTTGCTGAGTACACTCGTAGGACGGTCCTAGTGAGAGACGGTGCGAAGGGAGAGAGAACGACGAGGTCGGGAGAAGGAGGGAGGAGGGAAGGGAAGAAGGAAGCTCAACTCACCTCTCGAATGGCACAGATGTGCTTCTCCTCCTCCTGGTTGATCTTCCCCTTCGGGAACGACCACGAGTTCCCCTTCCAGCCCTTGACGAGAACGCACTAGCAGGAAGGCACAGCGAAGAAGGAAAGAGGAAGTCAGCTCTCGAGCTCGAGCTCCATCCTTCCCGTCTCGCTCGACCATCTCCTCCCTTCCTTCCTTCGAAGCAAGAGCTCACCTTATCCCAAGTCTCGTTGATCATGACTGCTCCGCACACGGGTACCCTCGTCTTGTACCTCATGAACTCTAGGAACAAGCGTTCGTGCTTGTCTGACCATTTTGAGAGCATCGGGCAGACCTTGAAGAAGATCTCGGAGAAACGTTTGAGAGTGTAGGAAGGAAGATTCGGCTGAGAGTCTCGGACCCAGTCCTCGTAGAACCAGTAAGCTTGTTCAACTTGGAAGCATAGACGAGGGATGGATTCAGATTCGGATTCGGGGAGGTTGAGGATGAACCGGCTGGAAGAGGAAAGGGAGGAGGTGGTCGTACGAAAGGTCAGCGAAGGAGAAGAGGTGGCGAGCTCAAGAGATAGAGAAGAAGAGGACTCACGTTGAGAGATCCTCGAGAATCTCTATCAGATCTGCTGTCTCGAAAGAGAAGGCCGACTCTGCAGAAGCCAGTGTTGGACGGGAGGAGGAGGCCTCGGAAGGAGACATCGTTCGAAGGAGGGGGAGGAAGGGAAGGGAGGAGGGAAGGAGGTGTCGAGGTGGCTCGAATAGAGGGTAGCTTGAAGATTTTCACTCCTTGGGAGGTGTCGCGGGTATGAAGAAGAGGGTAGGTGTGCGTGAGAAGGTGAGTTGAAGGGAGGAGGGAGGAGAAGGTGAGAGTTGCGAGCTTCAAAACAAGAGAGCTCTTTCGGGAAGGAAAGAGTCGAGCTCACTGCCTCGATGATGAAACGTCGACAAGCCCCAGCTCAACTCTCCTTCCTCCCTCACCAACCATCATGAGCGCCTCAACTACTCGTTCAAGAAGATCAAAACCATCAGCAAGGGTCTCTTCCTCCCCTGAGCCGGAAGTAAAATCTGCTCCTCCACCACCACCCTCCGAGTCTCTCCAAGCGGTCCTCCCCCAATCGCCCGTGCCCTTCATCTCTCAGAGTCAACTCGTCAGTCTTCCCTTTCTCGACCTGTTCGCTTCCTACTTCCAGCTCTTCATTGACCCTCTTCCACTCTCTTCCACTCTCGCAGATCACCCTCATCTTCATCGCAGCCATCGTGGCTCACGGGACGCTCTACGCTTCCTACCATGGAACGAACACCTCTCCAGCCCCATCCGTTTCCTCCCTCCAGCAAGGCGACCTCCCGCCTTCCTCTTTACCTCAATCGACTTCGTATTTCGCACAGAAGGGGAACCTCTTCAATCAAGTGTGAGTCTCGCTTACTCTCTATAAGTATCTCTGGCTGGGAAGGTGGGAAAGACAAACGAGCAGCCTCGTTCGAGCTCATGACGTCGAGCTCACACCTCCTCCCTTCCCTGCTCTCTTTTCCTCTTCCGTCCCTTCCTCTCCCTCTACCAGGTTCGCAAAGAAAGCCTGGGCATGGACGACCTTAGCCTTCTTCCTCCACCTCCTCACCACCCCATCCTTCATCTCCTCCTACCTCCCTTTCCTCTCCCCATCGCCTCCTCCTCCCAAACCCACCACGACGACGACCACCAAACTCACCAAGACCCCCTCCCCCAAACCCTACCTCCCCCTCCTCCCCCGCCTCACAAAATACACCATCGCCACCCTCTTCTGGGTCCTCCTAACCATCTGGCTTGCCGGTCCAGGTCTCTTCGAACGAACGATGGTCTACACAGGAGGAGAATGCTCCATCCAACTCCCCGTCGAGCTCTGTTCTATCGCTGGAGGTGCCGTCGAATGTACCTCTCAGAGCGCCATCGTCATCAGCGGGCACAACGCTCTCGGAGGAGGAGCGATTGGAGGGAACGGGAAGGAGGTGATGTTGATGACGGTTCCTCAGGAGTACTGTACGAGACGGATGGCGGTGACGCCCAAGAGTTTCCCGGATTTGTTCCCTGGGTGGGTGGAGGGTGAGAAGCATCATAGGTTGCATGCTAGGTGGAGCGGAGGACATGATGTTAGTGGGCATGGTGAGTCTTGGTCTTTCTTTTTCTTTCTTCGGTGTCGAGCGTGCAGGCTCGTCGCTCAAACTGACGCGTCGCTCCCTCGCCTCGGTCGTCGACAGTTTTCCTCCTCACCCTCTCAACCCTCCTCCTCGTCGATCAAACGCTCCCCACCATCCTCATCCTCCTCGAAGGCGGAGTCGACGACATCCCTTGGGCGCACAAGATAACAGGCCTGTTCGGGTTCGGACTCGCTGGGCTTTGGGTCTTCATTCTCAGTGAGTCGAGCTCGCTTCCTACCTCTTCCTTCTTCGTCGCTTCTCAGCTGATGCGCTTTGTTCTCTCGCAGGCAAAACAGCGATGTACTTCCACACCATCCCTGAGAAGATCTCGGGCTTCAGTGAGTCGTTCTTCTGTCCTCGCCCTCGCTCTCGTCGTTTCTTCCGACTGACGCGTCCTCATTCGACTTCTACCAGCCCTCGCCGTCGTTGGTCTGGTCTTCTTCCAGTTCGCAGGAGCGTCGGTGCCTCAGAAGTAGAATAACTGAAGTCAAAGTCAAGGTGAGCTGCCTTTCGTTTCTTTCTTTCTTTCGACCTTCGACGCGCGTCGCTGATCCCTTTTTGCGTCACGTCGCCTCCTTTCGAACTCAGGAAGGACACACGACAGAACGAAGCCAACGATCTCGCGGTAGACTCTAATCTAGTCACGCCTCGTATATCTATCTGCTGTGCTCTGCTTTGCCCTCCTTTCTCCCTCTCTCTTTCTCGTTCTTCAAAGAAAGACGCGCAAGGGCAAAGTGATCGTCCATGGATCCAGATCCAGTACAGAGACAGAAAGTAAAGAGAACGCGTGTGTCTACAGTGGAAGAGAGTGGTACGTAGATGAACCGATGCATCCAGGCAAAGTACAAGGGAGGCGAGGTGAGAAGAAGACGCGTCTGCGCGAAGCGAGATGGGTTGGGTGGGACTGGGTGAGAAGCTGACGAAGTGGGAAGCAAGCGGCTACGGTTACAATGGAAGGAAGGACAAGAGGGTCAGAAGGGGTTCGACGAGAAGAGGGAGAGGCAGGCGGGAGGGAGGACGCACGTTGGGTTTGAGCGAGGGAGACGAGAGCAGGAGGAGGACGAGTAGATCCGGGACGCGACGGTTAGGTCGGTGAAGATGTGTTGAAGGCTGATGTGATCGTGATGAATCTGAACGAAGCGGGAACCAGAGGAGAAGAGATCAGCGGTCGCTCGTTTCTCACAACGCGACGCGTCGCAGCCCAAAACTCACTCAGCCCCTCACGACCACCTTCAACCGATTCTTCAAAACCCCCAACAGCTCATACCCTTTCAACGCTTCCATGATCTCCTTCCCCTGCTCCTCCGTCCTCACCTCAAACTCCACCGTCTTCGGCAACCGTCTCCTCCTCAACAACGACCTCACATCGAGCGTAACATCCCTCATCCACATCCCAAAGAACGGGTCTCCCTGCTCATCGCTGATGACACATCTCATATCCCACTGCTCCGCGAAGACTTGTACATCCTTCCTCGGCGAGTCCAGCACGAGCGCTGCGTCGACGAGGGTGAGCTTCTTGATCTTCGTCCACTCGACGTGAGTTGAGATGTTTAGGGAGAGGGGGATGGAGGAGAGGCGGCCTTGGATCTGGAGGTGAGCCGGGTCGAAAAGAGAGAGGAGGGTGGGTTCCCATTTGTCTGAGACGGGACCAAGGCGGAGGATAAGGAGAGAGAGGGAGAGGCGAGAGGAGGGGGAGGAGGGAGAGGGAGAGGGAGGGATGCGATCTCTGGAGAGGGTGAGAGGGGTGGTGAGGGTTGAGAGGGTCTCCGTTCCTGGGAGGGCCAAGGATTGGATTTGGAGGAGGGAGAGGTAAGGCTCCAAGGTGAGTTGGCTCTTTCGTCTCTGGATAGAAGGAAGGAAGGAAGGAAGAAGGAAGACAGGAGGGAACGATAAGGAGGAGAAGGCCGGGAGCTCGAGCGAGGAAGGTTGTCTTGGAAACGAAACGAGAAGCAAAGAGAGCTCACCTTCGACGAGCAGAAGAGCTTCGATAACGCCTGAGGGATATCGATAACGATGTGCTGGTAGAGGAAAGGGGAGGAGAGCTGAAGGAAGGCGAAGGAGACGCGAGAGGTGGCGGCCAGGGTCGGCGGATCGCAGAAGCGCAAGATGTTCTGCTGCAGCTCTTCCGCGAGGTAAGGGAACGGTTCCAGAGTTGCGAAGAAGGGTCGGGAGGCCATGTCGAAGAGGAGAGAAGGAGGGGGGAGATGTATAGAAAGCGAGAGGGCGGGGCGAACGTGATGGTTTCGGGACGAGAAGGTGTGAGCTCGCTTCGATGCTTTGAGGAAGCAAACACCCACCTGGCTCTTTTCTTTAAAGATGATGCTTCCCTACGAACCATCCCAATGTGAACCTGTAAGTGCAACGATCATCATCTCGAGACCTCCGAGATGCTGGGAGAACCCTGTTGGTTGTCGAGGGGAGGTATAGACGAGGATGTTGACCTCCGCCTTCTCTTGTTCCTCCCTCCCTCCCCTCCCTTCCTTTGTTCTCCTCCTCCTACTAGACACCCAACCTCTTCGCCCTCGGGCTTTCCTCCCTCCTCTGCGTGGGACTGGTCATCTCCTACCTTCCTCAACACCTCCGAATCATCAAAAACCAATCGTCCGAAGGGCTCTCACCTTGGTACCTCCTCCTTGGTTCGACCTCAGCAGCTTGCGGCCTCTTCAACCTTCTCATCCTCCAATGGCCTATGGTTAGGTGCTGTGCGATCATCGTGAGTCCCATCCTCGCCTCTCTTGATCTTGCGAGAGGAGCGATCTGACGAGGTTTGGTCTGCTCTGGGGGTGGGTCGAGAACAGTCGAGCGGCTCCTGCTTCTCTGCGACGTTGGGCCTTCTTCAAGTCGCTATAGCTTGGGTCCTCTTCACGATCATGTTCGTATATCTTCCTCTCTGGGTACCCGAAGCTTCAGGCTGACCTTCTCTACATATTCTCGCTCTCAGCTTCGTCCTCTTCCTGATCTACTTCCCAGCGCATCTCAAGTTCGAACCCCCTCTCCTCGAAGGTGCCGTCGCCGACAAGAAAGCCAAAACGACAGCCCTCTGGAAGCTTTCCGTCGGTCTCGCAACTGTCACTGCGGTTCACTTGTGAGCTTTTACTGATCCTCTTCGTTCGACCAGGTCTTTCCATACTGAAAGCGCCCTCAATCTTCGACCAAACAGCATCGTCACCCTCGCCGTCCTCGTCCCTCTTCTCGTTCGACTTCCACTCCCTCATCCCAACCCCAACGACGCTCCTGATCTGAGGCTCTCGAGGATAGCAGATGCGTACGTCCTGATTTAAAACTCTTCTCGCATCGCTCGCCAAGCGGGAAGCTCACTCGTTCGCGTCTCCCTCTTCCAGCCACGGTCTCGTCGCCACCATCCTCGCCGTCTCGCAATATCTCCCTCAGATCCTTCTCACTTGGAACGAGGGCTTCATTGGATCGCTCAGTATCCCTACCATGATGTGAGTCCATCTTCTCTCAATCTCGAGCCAGCTTCCTTCGAGCAACGTTCGTGCTCACCTTCTCGCGTCGCTCCTTGCTCTCGTCCGTCCTCTCTCCAGTATCCAAGTCCCAGGATCAGTTGCCTTCGTGGTTTCGATAGCCATCCGAGAAGGTACTTCCTGGTCTTGTGAGTCATCTCTTCCTCCACTCCTTTCCTCTCCTCGAGCGACGACTCGAGACTGATCGTCCCTCCCCTCGCTCCCTCGTCCTTCTCTTGCTTAGCTTGGATGCCCTACGCCATCACAGGGTTCCTCCAGTCCGGCCTCCTCGTCAGTCCGCGTCTCACTCCATCTCTACCCCTCCTTCATCTCTACATCTCGCCGGTCTCCTCGCTGACCTCACCTCTCCTCCTCTCTCTCTTCGCGAACTCAGGTGATGTGCCTCTGCTGGAAACAGCGAGAAAAACGTCTCGGGATCGACGACTTCGGACGGCCTCTTCTCGAAGACGACGATGTCCTTGTCGCGCCGGACGACGACGAGAGGACGCCTTTGGTGGGAGCAGAGCGATGAGCTCGTCTCGTGTCGTCTTTCGTTTCGCACGAAGACATGGGGATGAGGATGAGCGATTTTTTTTCTTGTTCTCCTCCTCACCCTACTCTTCGCAAGACACTCTCGACAACTTTGCTCTCGAGCGCTCTTTCCCCTTCCCTTCACGGCGCTCTCGTTCAACTCACAACGAAAACGCGTCTTCTCTCGCTCGGTCGACACCTTCTAAACCAAACGCGACTGTTTCTCTCGACCGGCGTCGTGCTTTGCCTTCGCCTTTCGCCTATCGCAAAGACGCGATTCTCTCACCTCGCCAGATCATCGAAACAGCTGACTCCTCCTTCCATCCTCCTGCCGAGAGTTGAGATGGCGAACAGCCGAGCGTGGGTGGCCTCATCGACTCGACCTCGAATCCTCTGTCAGCCCACCCATCCATCTCCTTTCCCTCTCAACCACCAACTCTCATATCTCACCACCTTTCAAACATGACCACTCCCACTGCCACTCCTTCTCAAATCTACGCTACTCCTGAGCATCCTTACAGTACTCTGCCCGAGACGAAGCAGCCCAATCGTTCGTTCCTCGTTTCACCTTCTCGCTCTCGTCCGCTCGCTCGACGTCTCGTACATTCGCTGACCTCGTTCTCTTTTTGGTCGTTTTCGTGCAGTTGCCTACGCCGACCTCGTCAACATCGACCTCTCGAAATTCGATGAGCCTGGAGGGAAGGAGGAGTTGGCGAGGCAGTTGAAGGTGAGTTGAGTGAAGATCGGATCGAGCCGAAGACGCAGAAGAGCTCTTCTCCCAACCTTTTCCGGTTCATCCAGCTCCGTTACTGACTCTTTTAATTCCTTCTCTCGACTCGCTTCGTTTGCCGTTCGAAGGATGGAGTGCACTCTGTTGGTGAGTCTTTTCGCCTCGATTCATCTCGCCGTCGTTCTTCCCTCAACCTCGACGGCATTTCAGCCTGCCCACTCGGAGCATAGCTGATCTCCCTCCTTCTTCGGTGCTTTGTGTGTAGGCTTCTTCTACGTCACCAACTTTGGCATCTCGCAGGAGCGAGTCGACAAGCAATTCGCCATCGGAAAGGAGGTGCGTCGTTCAACGCGTTCGACTCCTCGTTTTCTCCTATCCTCTTCGACATCTGCTGACATCGCCTCGTTCTCTTTCACTCCTCCGCTGTCTTCTTTTTATCTCGTGTTCAGTTCTTCGATCTTCCCTTCGAGGAGAAGGAGGTACGTCTCGCTTCGTCTCGTCCCGACTCCCGAGTCGTCAGTGTTCCTCGAGTCGAACCCATCTCGCTGACTCCTCTCTCTCTCCTTCCCTCCTTCGGCAGCCTTTCGCCGCCGATCACAAAAACGGGGGCTACAACGGATACACTGGAAGGGAGTTGAAGCAGTGAGTTTGGAAAAGGTCGAGCGAAGAGAAATGAAGATCGAGGACAGGAGGACTGACTCGACGCGTCGCTTTCGTTCTCGAATCCCTCGCTCAGTTTCAGGGACCTCGAAGCTGCTAGCGCTACTCCCTCCTACAGGACTACCGAAGTGTACAATCTCCCCAAGGTATGTCCCTATCTCTCACGCGACCTGGATGTGATCTCAAAGACTGACCTTTCCTTTGCCCTCGACGCGCCAGTTCACTCCCGAGTTCGACGAGTTCCACTCTCACCACCCTCCTCCCGTCGTCGCCAACTGGGACGAAATCAAGCAGTTCGGAAAGGACATCCACACGAACGTCGTCAACAAGCTTCTTGTCCTCTTCGCTCTGGTCTTGGAGTTGAAGGACGAAAACTACTTCGTTTCGGTCCGTCGCGTCTTCCTTTCGCTCCCTCACCATTTCTCTCACACTGACTTCGTCTTCTCCGCCCCTCCCCAGCGCCACCAATACGAGGAGAGGAGCGAGGATCACCTCAGGTTCATGAAGTATCCGGTGCGATCAAAGGAGACGAACGAGCTTGCCAAAGGGTTGTATTCAGGCGGGCACACCGATCTCGGATCCGTCACCCTTCTCTTCCGACAGCCTGTCTTGGGACTCCAGGTTCTTGCTCACGATGGAACCTGGCACTTCGTTAAGCCTCTCGCTGGGTCCATCAGTGTGTTTCGTCCGATCGTTTCGAATTTCACGTCGCGTCTTGTTTCTGACCTTGCTTTCTCTTCTCCTTCTTTCCCTCAGCCGTCAACATCGCCGACACCCTTCAAATTCTCTCTGGAACCTACCTCAAGTCTTCCGTCCATCGAGTCGTCGCTCCTCAGCCCGACCAGGCTAACTTTGACCGACTCGGAGTCGTAAGTTTCGCTCTGTCTCGTCGCCGACGCGTCTTCGACCTTCCGGCTCAGCTGACTCTCTCTCTCCCCTCCGGTTCGCAGCTCTACTTCGTTCGACCGAACAACAACGTTCTCGTCAAGGCCGTCGAGGACTCGCCCGTCTTATCGAGTGAGGGCTACTACGAGAAGGTCGCCGACGAGGAGTGGCAGAAGAATCCCATCACCGTCGAGAGTGAGCACCATCTTCTCGTCTTTCTCTCGACCGATTTCGTTCCCCTCGCTGACTTCAACCCTCCCCTTCTTTCTCTCGACCAGCGTGGGTCAAGGAAAAGCAACGCTTCATCTTCTCGGCGCAAGCTCGCGATAGAGCTCAGGCTGCCCAATCTGGAGCGACCGAGAAGGGAGAGGAGAGGAAGGATCTCGAGTTCAAGGTCGCTGGAATCCCTTCTCGAGTTTGGACGTAGAGGACGAGGTTGTTTCGCTTTGCATACATTACGATGCTCGATACTCATGATCTGTCTGACACTTTCTCTCTCGTCTCATAGGGTGTGAGAGTGAAGTGCGAAGGAAGACAGGGCTCGTCGTCGCTCCGGCCGTTGTGGTTTTCGAAAGAGCAGACGTGCAAGACATAGATACATAGATCGCTATAGAGGAGTCGTAAAGGTCGTATATATCAGAGTCGATAGTCGTGTTACTTAGAATATAGAGGGAGTTCCGGAGCGGAAGGTGGTGTTGGAGGCACTGGAAGAAGAGTCGCAACGCGAGGGTGGGGCGAGGTCAGCTCCTCGATTCGACGAACGGCGCCGAGGAAGAAGAGATGGAGAGGGACTCACCCAGCATGAACCGCGAACGAAACACATCCTGCACGAGCCTTGGAAGCTCCTTCCATGAGCTCGGAGAGCTGAAGAGCGCCGTGAGGTTGGGAGTGGTGGGTGTTTGAGCAAGGTCGAGCGACGACGTGTTTGATTTCTGGAGAGGAATACGAGAGACGGCGCGGGAATCAGTACGGTGGACGAAGAAACGAGACGAGGAAGTAGAAGAAAGAAGGTTGGACTCACTTCGAGGCTCGACAGCGACCGTGAACAAGCTCCTCCTCAAATCGTGAAGAGCGAGGGCAAACGCGTCCTCGACTTCCATCCTCTCCCCATCCGACTCAACAACAATCACCACCGACCCATCTCTCATCCTCGACAGCTCCAATCGGTTTGACCTCATCTCCCTGCAATTCTCGTGTACCTCCAACTCCTTCACCACCTCCAACGCCGTCGCAGGATGACCCTCCCATCCCACCAAGCTCGCGAGATGGATTCGCAGCCTCTTCAACCCCAACAACGTCCTCGCCGGGACTCCCAGCAGCAAGGTCTCGCTATGGTTGGGAGTAGAGGTGACTGGGATGGCTCCCCAAAGATCGACGACCTCCAGTCGAGTCCACGATTCGATGGCGAAGGACGACTCCCAGAAAGGTGAAGGTCGGAAAGTCTGGACGTGACGATCTTGGTGCATCTTGAAGTCGATTCGACGAGGGTTGAGGATGGGGAGGAGGGAGGAGTGCATGTAGTAGAAGTGGAGGGGGGAGGAGATGAGCCAGTCGAATCGGAGGAGGTCGAGTGGAAGGGAGTGAGGATCGAGGAGACGACTGAAGTCGAGGGATCGAAGGAGGGGGGGAGGGAGACCGATAGGGATCTTGAGGGCCGAAAAGTCTACATTGAGGGAGTGGATGAAGGAGAGGGAGAGGTAGTGGTTGATTCTCGATTGGTGGGAGGACTGAAGGGAAGGACGAAGGAGGGAGGGAGTCAGGCGAAGGGAGGAAGAAGAGTTGGGAAGTTGAACGAGGCGAATCGCCGAACGAACATGTTTTCGTCGACAGAACAGCCTGAGGAGCTCTTCAACTGAGCTGACTCGAATGTCCCTGTATAGATGAGGTGAAGAGGCGGCCAGGAAGTCCAAAGACACCCTACCGAGGCGAGCGAGGGTGGAACGATCGGAGTTCTTGAAGACGAGGAGGAGCACGTCCCAAGGGAGTTTGCGAGGAGGAGGTCGAGCGACGGAGTTCTATAGAAGCCACAGAGGAAAAATCAGTAACGGAAAGCACGAGAACGAGAGGCGGTGGACTCACTGAGTTCATAGCTGAGGAAAAGGGAGGGATGGAGTGGTTGGGTGGAAGGCAGAAGGGGAGGAATTAAAGGGAACCGACGTCGACTCAATCGGGGGCTCGAACGCGAAGAGTCCGGAAGGCGAAGCGAGGCAGAAGGATCAGAAGATCTGACGAAACGAAAGAATATCGGGGCCAAAGGCGATCGATTTTCTACACACATCAACCAGAAGAAATGGAAGAAGGCATACATATCGATAAGGGCAGGGCAAGAAGGAGGGGGAAAGGAAAACGACGCGTCGCGGATCGGACCGACGACCCTCGAACCTATGGAAAATCGACGACGAAAGGCGAGGCCTTAGCAGATGAACTGGAGGTCCGTATCCTGTTAGAGAGAGTAGAGGGGGTAGGAAGAAAAGCGAGCGTTCAGTATGAGTGTCGCAAGAGACGAAGGGACGGGAGCATAAGCGAATCGCGGCTCACCATGGGATGCGAAGAACTGAGCTGAGGCTTCTGGTCGTACTGTAGAATAGGAAAGGCGAAGGAAGTCGTCACCAACAGGTCCTCGCGACGTTTTGACGAAGAGCAGGGTCGATCGGACGACGAAGACCGAGCGACGCGACGAGCACGAGAAGAGAAGAGACTTCGACGCACCTTCCCGGCAAGCTCGTTTCGGATCGAATTCAGCAGTTGCTGGAAGGACTGGTTGGGGTATTTAGACAGAGCGGCGATAAAAGCCTGTTTGCGAGGGGGGAACGTGGAGGTGGTAGGTTAGAAGATCAGTTCGAACGAAAGGTTGGAACAGGAGGGAAGGGGATGGAGGTTCGGGGAGACGCGAGATCGAGATTGAGATGGATGGCTGTACGAACGTAGGACATCGCTCCGGTAGCCTTCCCTGCTTCCTGAGTATCTGCAGATGTCTGAGAATCCTTGCATCCCGACCAGGACTGTGAAGAAAGGAAAGGAACGAGAAGAGAGAGAGGGAAGGGAAAGGAAGGGGCGTGAGCTCAAGTCGGCGCGAGATGGAAGTTCCAAGATGGAAGGCTCGAGAACCGAAGATAAAGAAACAGAGCCAGGCACGTACGATAACATCGGCCGCTGAGGTCTTCGTCTGCTTCGTGTTCTGACTGGCCTGTCCTCCGCCACTGACTTGCTTGAACGTCGACATAGCGGATTTGAACATCCCGGACATGTCTCCCTTCAGGTACGCCTTCCCAGCTCCAAGGATTCCTTGACCGGCTTCAGCCTGGACACGAGCAAGAAGAGGGAAGCGAAGAAGGAAGGTGTAAGTGTTTGACCTCGGTAGATCGAAGGCCGAAGAGAGAACGAGAAGAAAGGAGAGCTCGAAGCGAGGCGAGACGTACGAGAAGGTTGGGCTCCTTGATCTTTCCCTCCGTCGAGTAGATGTATGGAAGATCGACTTTGAAACGTAACACAGAGAGCAGAAGAACAGACTAGTCAGCTCAAGAAGGTCGAGGAAAGGAGGAAGGGGGCGAGAGGGAAGAAGAGCGACGAACGAGCAGAACCAGAGTGACAAGAGTCGAAGATGGCAGTGAGACGACATCCGGCAGGCAGAGGTCGAACCATGATAGCATGCATCTCGTCGTCGACGATGTGACCCTGCAAAGAGAGGCGTAGATATTGTCAGCATCGAAGTCGCGAGACGAAACGAAGACGCGTCGGGGCCTGTTTGATCGACTCACAGGAGTCGTTCGCTGGAAATCGCAGGGGTAGATGGCTAGAGGGAAGAGGAAGCAAGGGACATAGGAGTCAGATATGGAGGTTCTTTGAGAGAAACGACGAGGGAAGGGGAACATCTCGCGTCAAAAGCAATGTCGACTCGACCCGCTCGTCGTTTCTCTTCTACCCGATCTGAAGCCTCAAGAGCGAAGAACTCACTCTCATCGTTTCCGTCATCCTCGTCTCCATCGAGATCGGCAGTCTGTCCTCCGTGTCCACTGTAGTGGCTGCGAAAATGACGAAAGCGACGGGTTCAGCCTCGTCTCGCGAACCAAAACCAAACCAAACTCACAAGAACAACGAATCGTTGGGAGCAGCACCTCGAACCAGCCACTGCATCGCACTCAAGATCTACGTCGTCGTCAAAAGCATAACAAGCGAAGTAGGTCAGCGAGAATCGAAGGGGAGCGAACGAGAACGACTCGACTCGACTCACGTTCTGTCTCGTTGGCATTTGTCTCGCGTCCCTCGCATCATCCGTCAATATGACCATGTCCTCCAGCTTGTAGTCGTACCTCGACATCAGGAAGTTCTTCACGTTGTTCGCATCGTTGATACATCCTGCTAGGGCAGCACTCTGTAGAAGAAAAGAAGAGGAGGAGGTGAGGTTAGGCGAGGGGCGGGGAGGGGAGAAGGGAGAGGAGTGGAGGATGCGACGACGAGGAGTGGAGGATGCTCACCGTGCCCTTGTAGTTGCATCCGATCAGGAGAGCCTTCTTCTTTCCGGTACCTAATCGTCGTCGAAACCGTATGGAAAGCCAGCGGAGAAGTCAGCTCTCGTCGAGAACGAGGGAAGGAACGGGAGGGAGGGAGGGAGGGGAGGGGAAGCTGCGAGCTCGAGCTCGCTCGATTCGAGGTTTGAAGATGGACGAACAGTTGGAGTACTGGAAGTAAGGCTGCTGCTGTTGACCTCCTTGACCTTGGAACTGAGGACCGTAGTGTTGCTGTCCGGTAGGGATCTGATGAGGAGCGGGACCTGAACGAAAAACGAAGCGATGCAGAACAAGAAAAGAACGAGAACGAAGTCAGCCTTCGCTCCTTCTCTCAAGCTCACGATCTCTCTCGCTGCTCTTTCCAGGGTTCAGACTGACCTGAAGGGGGTCCGTACTGGTTGTGACCTTGTTCCTGTCGAGGGTAGTTGTTGAACTGCTGAGGAGGAGCTCCAGAGGCTGCCAGAAAGAGAGAGGTAAAGGGAGGAACGAAGGGAAGAGCGAACTCGTCAGCGGTGTGCCTGCGGGAGAGGAGAGATGTTGCCGACGAAGCTGTATGGAACGAGGGAAGGAAGCAGAAGGACGTACGAGGACCGTAAGAAGGAGCGCCGTGGTATTGGCCTGGGGGAGGTCCTTGAGGAGGTCCGTAACCACCTGAACGAGAGAAAGAACGGGAAGGAAGGGAAGGAAAGGGAGGTGAGCTCGAGGGAAGGCACTCGAAGGGCTCGATATCGACTGACCTCCTCCATAACCTCCAGGAGGTCCTTGGTTGTACTGCTGAGGAGGAGGAGGGCCGCCGTACTGAGGCTGAGGAGGTCCGTATTGGCTGAAGAGAGGCAAGGCGAGGAGGGGATGAGCTCGAGTCGAGAGGAGAGGAAGGGGAGAGGAAGGAGTGTGGAGGTCGAGCTCACTTGTACTGCTGTTGAGGAGGAGGCCCTTGGTTGTAGCCGCCTTGCTGATGCTGACCAGGGTAGCCGTTGTTCTGTTGATGGTGATGTCCAGCTCCAGGGTATCCAGACATGTTGAAAAGAGGGAAGAGAAGGGTGAGGGTTGAAGGGATCGAGCGAGTCGAGATCGGCAGGGAGAGCGGGCGAAAGCCGTGATCGCAAAGGTCACGTAACTTCCGCGTTCTTGCAGTAGAATTTTCCAAGGCAGTCGGAGAAGAGCGAAGTAGTATCTCATAAGCTGAACTAATCCTCCTGAAGATCGACGTCTCGAAGAGTCTTCCCTCCTCCAACAGCTCCCTCGACGCGAGCGGGTTTCGTCTTCCTCCTCTTGCTTCCCTCGACCATTTCCCTGCGAAACGAGACCAAAGTCGAGGTGATAAGTCAACGAGCGAAGGAATGATTGATCGGAAGAGAGCTGAAACGAACCTCTTCTTCTGCGAAGCCTGACGACCGAGCCCTGTTCCAGCGACGGTTCGAACATCGGTTCGCTCGACTGGTCGTCGCTTGACCTGCTTCCTCTCCTTCTTCGAGGGGTTCTTGAGACTGTCGAAGACCAAATGAAGGCTCGTAGTCAGCGCGGGAAGAACGAAAACGCGAGAAAAGGAAAGGACGAACGCGAGCATCCATTCGGGAACCTCACACCCTGACTGTCGCATCACGTTCGCGATCCTGTTTCGTCCCAAGTAGCAAGAGGTCAGCCAGCAGCTCGAGAGATGAGAGAGAGGGGCGGAAGACGAACATCTTGAGATAAGGAGCATCCTCGTTGGTGAAGTACGTGATCGCCTTCCCTGGTCGTCCAGCTCGTCCAGTTCGACCTTTTCGACGCGACGAAGAACGAAACCCAACCGAAGGGTCAGCTCTCCCACTCGCTCGCCTCCATCACAACCAAAACAGATCAAGGAAGAGACTCACCAATCCTATGCACATAACTCTGCACACTCGTCGGGAAATCGTAATTAACCACCAGATCCACACCTCTGAAATCCATTCCTCGACTCATCAACTCCGTGCAAATCAAGACCCAAACCCCACCCTCCCTGAACTCCTTCACGACCCTCTCTCGTTCAGCGGGAGTTCGTCCCGAGTGGATGACATCGACGTGGATCCCGTCGTAGACGAGTTCGTGGAAGAGGTCGTTGGCTCTCGAGATGGATTGAACGAAGATGAGGGTTGGAGGTGTGAGTTGACCGGAGGTGATGAGGGAACGGAGAGCGAGGAGTTTCCCGGTTTCGGTTCCGGTGAAGGAGAGGGTTTGGTAGATGAGGGTTGTGGCTGCGTCTCTGAGTAGGGGAGGAAGAGGGAGGGAGGAATGGAGGCGGAAGTCAGGAGGGAAGCGAGGGAGACGCGTTTCGGGACGAGGGAGAGAGAGAACTCACTTCAATCCAACGACGACTCGGATACCATCTCCAGCACCGAGACCACGTGCAATCTCCTCAAGACTACTGGGGAGGGTGGCGGTGAAGAGGTAGCGTTTGAGGTCGGGGGAGGTGCAGTGGGAGAGGACTTCGTCGACGACGGGGAGGAAAGTCGCGTCGAGGAGACGATCGGCTTCGTCGAGGATTACGTGGGTGGTACTGAATAATATAAGAAGAGTGACAAAGGTCAGTCAAGAGGCGGAGCCGCGGCTGAAGGCGGGAAGAGAAAGGAAGCGCGACGAGACGCGCCGTGAAAGGGAGGGAAACGAAACGAACCTGGCCAGCGAGACGGGAGAAGCACCCTTAAGAGTCTGGGTGAGTCGCATAGGAGTGGCGATGAGGATATCTGGCGCGTGAAAAGCGAGTGGGTGGGAGTTCGGAGGTCAGCGCTTCTGCCGACTTCGCGTTCCCCTCGAGCTCGACCTTGTGAGCTCAACCAAAGACTCACCAACACCCTCCTTCACACTTCCCTCGTTCGCCTTACTCAGCACGACGACCCTCCACTTCCTTCCAACCGTCAACTTGGCACACTCGTTCTGGATCTGCAAAGCCAGCTCCCTCGTCGGCGCGAGGAGGAGAGCTCGAGGTCCTCCAGATTTCTCCGTCGAAGCCGAGGCGGGTTGTCGAAGGAGGGTGAGGAGAGGAAGGAGGTAGGAGAGGGTCTTTCCGGATCCAGTAGGAGCAAGAGCGACGAGGTCTCGACCCTGCGAGAGGACACGCGGGGAGAAAGGGAGGGGAGGGAGGAAAGTTGGGTGAGCTCGAGGGAGGGAGGGAGGCGAAGAGCAAGGACAGAGACACAAGTAGGAGACTTCAACTCACAGCCATCATGACAGCAGCAGCTCCTCGTCCGACTTCACTCATCTCTGAGATTCCCATAGCGGCGAGGTTTCGAACGATGTAGGTGGGAGGAGTGTGAGCTTCGAGGAAAGCTTGGAGGGAGGGGAAGGGAGTGGGAGCGGCTCGTCCGGTGAGGTTGAGTCGGTTGGTGAGAGTTGGGAGGGTTCGAGGGGTAACTGGAGGGATGAGACAATGGAATGAGAGCTCAGTCAGTGATTTATGTAGCAGAACGAAGGAGCTGCAGCTGTTTAGCCGGGAGGTGAAGGGAGCTCGGTGAGGAGGGAAAGTTGGAGGAAGACCAGCAGGCCGAAAGTTGAGCTTGGAGTTCTGCATGGCGACATAGCAGTGTAGAACTGATCACTCCCTACCAGCTGGCTTCGCTCACGGAGCTCTCACAAGCATGCGAGAGCTGCCAACGAGCTCGAGGAAGAGTTGCCTCGAGCTCGACCTCCAAAGTCTTCCTGAACGAAACGAGCTCACTCACCTGCTTCCACTGGCCTGTCTTCTCTCTTCCTCTTCCCCTTCGCGTTCTCCCCACTCGCCTCTCCCTCCTTGGCACCACTTCCGACGTTGAAGAAGTCGAGAGCTGCAGGGAGGGGAGCTTGAACGCCCGAGGTCGAAGCTTCGTTGGACTCGTCCTCGTCGTCGCTGTCCTGCTGGACCTTCTTCTGCTTGAAGAGAGCAGATTTCTTGGAGAAGGAGGCTCCTTGGGTGAGAAGTCGGAAGGGGTCCATCGAGGCGAGATCTGGGTAGGGGTGTTTGTTGGGGTTGGGGCAGAGGAGGGAAGGGAGGAGGAAATCTGAGCTCAACCAAAGTCGATGGAGTTTGAAACCTCGATCGAGGACGCCTTGTCCTCTCGCCTCTCCCTTCCTCTCCAAACTACTTCAACCCTCCCCACTCCTTAATCCGTAGTCTCGTAGAGGACTAGGCCACTCGAACTACCATGGCGTCAAACATGAGAGGTCTGCAGCAGGTGAGTTGGACGTTCAAGCCGACGAGGAGTGAGAGCGTTGGCTGACGCGGTCGACCTCGTTCCTTCCTTCCCTCCCTCGTCTCGTTTACTTCGAACCTACAGTACATCTCGGACCTGAGAGCCTGCAGAGTCAGGTTAGTACCCATTCTGACTCCTGTCATCACCCAAGAGAGCTTGTTGAAGAGCCGACTCAAGCCATGCTGACCATCTCGTCCTTCCCCTCTCTCATCCTCCTCCTTCGTCCGAATTAACAGAGAGCTCGAGGAGAAGCGAGTGAACAAGGAGTTGGCTCATATCAGGGGGAAGTTCAAGGGTGAGTCTTAGACCTTCTTAGTCTTCGCTGTAGTCGAGGTCTAGCAGGGCGACGAACGCAGGGAAGGGTAGAGAGAGGGAAGGACGAGGTCGAGTCGGAGTGTCGAGCCGGCGTCGAACAAGTCCTTCTCGAGGGCTGGATAGAGAGCAGAGCAGCTAGAATCGCCGATACAGCCATCTGTTCCGTATGAAGGCGCGGAAGAGCTGCCTCTCCCAAGAAACCCTCCTCTCGGGCCTCGGACCAGGAAGAACGAGCTCAAGCTGACCTCCTTCCCTCCATCTCCCCTTCCTTCCTTGTCCTCCTTTCCAGAGGGAAACCTCGACGGCTACCAAAAGAAGAAGTACCTCTCCAAGGTTGTCTTCACCTACATCCTCGGTTACCAAGTCGACGTCGGTCACATGGAGGCCGTTAACCTCATCTCGAGCACAAAGTACTCGGAGAAGCAGATCGTGAGTCCTCATCCCTTCCTTCCCTCCTCCGACTTCTGCTCGTTCTGCTTCGCCCGTGATTTCTAGCTGACCTTGTTGATAATCATCTCATACTCCTATTACAGGGATACCTCGCTCTCACACTCCTCATGCACGAGAACTCGGACATGGTTCGACTCGTCATCAACTCCATTCGAAAGGATCTCGACGACCACAACGAGGTCAACAACTGTCTCGCTCTTCACGCTATCGCCAACATCGGAGGAAAGGAGATGGCAGAGGCTCTTTCTGTGGACGTTCATCGACTCCTGATCTCACCGTGAGTTTCTTCCTCGGTCTCGGAGAAGGGCAAAGAAGGAAGGAAGGAGGGAAGTTGGGACGCGCGAGCTCACCTCTTCTCTCCGTCGTTCGTCGATTGAACAGGGTCTCGGGAACTTTCGTCAAGAAGAAGGCTGCCTTAACGCTTTTGAGGCTCTACCGGAAACACCCCGAGGTCATCCCTTCAGTCGAGTGGGCGGAGAGGATCGTTTCGATCATGGACGACGAGGATCTGGGAGTTGCGTTGGCCGTTACGAGTCTCGTCATGACTCTCGCTCAGGAGAACCTGGAAGCCTACCAGTCGTGTTACCAGCGGGCTGCGAACAGGCTGCATTCTGTGAGTACCTGTCCTTCGAGTGTTCAGCTTTGCGATTTGTCGAGGACGAGCGCCGAAGCTGACCTCCTCCCTTCGCGTCTCCTTCTCAGCTCGTCTTCGATAACAACCACCCAGCAGAGTACATCTACTACCGAGTTCCCATCCCATGGTGAGTGTCCTTTGGTATTCCTTGCTCCCGCCTCTCATCACTGACGCGTGCTGCGTTCATCCCTCGTTCAGGCTCCAAATCAAACTCCTTCGACTCCTCCAGTACTACCCTCCGACAGGTTCGTCTCTCGCTCACCTCGCGTCACACACTCTTACCTTTCAACTCATCGTTCACTTCCGCTCCTCCTCTAGATAACCCATCCATCCAAAAGACTATCCACGCCGTCCTCTCCGCCATCATGGACAACTCCCGCGAAGCTCCCAAGAACGTCCAACACAACAACACCCAGAACGCCATCCTCTTCGAAGCCATCAACCTCGCCATCCACATCGACCCCGAATCCTCCGTCGTCAACTCAGCAGCCGTCCTCCTAGGTCGCTTCATTCTCTCCAAGGAAACCAACGTTCGGTACCTCGGTCTCGACGCGATGGCTCATCTCGCTGCCTGCTCCGACTCGCTCGAGCCCATCAAGAAGCACCAGGGGACCATCATCCTCAGCTTGAGAGATAGGGATATCAGTGTGAGGAGGAGAGCGTTGGATCTGCTGTACTCGATGTGCGATACGAGCAACTCGAAGGAGATCGTGGCGGAGCTGTTGAAGTACTTGCAGATCGCGGATTACGGGTTGAGGGAGGAGATGGTGCTGAAGATCGCGATCTTGACGGAGAAGTTTGCGACAGAGTACGAGTGGTATGTGGATACGAGTGAGTTCGAATCCCGTTGCGTTTCGTCGAGCGACGCGTCCTTCCGCGTCTTGAGCTTCGTCTTTTTTTAGAGTTCGGAACGCTAACTATCCTTCGCTTCGACGCTCCCTCCCTCATTCAGTCCTCCAGCTCATCAGTCTCGCTGGAGATCACGTCGCCGATGAGGTCTGGTAAGTCTTCTCGTCGCAACTTCTTCTCGTCGCTCGCCTCATCGTCCCTTCGCGCCGCTTTCTCGCAGGTACCGAGTCGTCCAAATCGTCACCAACACCGAGGATCTTCAGGTGAGCCGCCCCGTTCCATTTGATGCACTCTCGTGACCTTCCTCTCGCACTCGCGACGAAGACTCTCGACTGATCTCTCTCTCGTCGCGTCTCGTTCTCGTCTTTCTTTCCACCAGCCCTACGCCGCCAAGGTCGTCTTCAAGTACCTCCAAGCTCCCACCGCTCACGAGAAGCTCGTCAAGCCAGCAGCCTACATCCTCGGAGAGTTCGGTCACCTCATCGCCAACGACGAAGGATGCAGTCCGATCGAGCAGTTCCACGCCCTTCACTCCAAGATCAACTTCTGCTCAGCTTCGACGCGAGCTCTTCTTCTCTCTACATACGTCAAGTGGTGAGTCGTATCTCGGGCTCGTCTTGTGCTTCCCTCGAGTGCCAAAGTCCTGATTCAACTGTTGTGCTCGTCTCGTCTCTCGCAGGGCCAACCTCTTCCCCGAGATCAAGGATCAACTCGTCGTCATCTTTGAGCGATATCGACACGTCCTCGACGCCGAACTTCAGCAACGAGCGTGCGAGTACCTCGCCATCGTGTCTCGAGACGACGACGACGAGCTCCTCCAGGCCGTCTTCGAGGAGATGCCTCCCTTCCCGGCGAGGGAGAGCGCGCTGCTCAACCGTCTACACAAGAAAGGGAAGGACACGGAGGACAAGCGAACCTGGGTTATCGGAGGGAAGGAGGAGAACAAGGAGAGGGAGGCCGCGAGGTTCAAGACGTTTAGGAAGGGATCGACCGGAATCCTGGGAGGAGGATCGAACGGAGAGTCGTCGCCAGTCGTCGAATCGCCCCGCTCAGCAACGCCTCCTCCTCCACCACCACCCTCGGAGAGGTCCAACACCCTCATCGACACCGCCATGGGAGTCAACCCTTCGTCGGCAACCGAGGACATCATGGATTCGCTCGCTGGACTCGACCTTTCCAATTCGCTACAACAGGAACCTCTCCTCGCGTCTTCCTCCTCCCCATCCAACGCCTTCTCCTCCCACCCTTCCACCGTCTTCCCTCCCTCGGCTCCCACACCCCTCACCCACGGAGCCAACATCGACAAGTGGTTCGACCGACTTTCCTACATGGGAGAAGGAGTCCTCTACGAAGACGCTCAGATCCAAATCGGAGTCAAGTCGGAATTCCACGGTCACCTCGGACGAGTTCAACTCTACTTCGGAAACAAGATCCAGGTCCCTTTCACCTCCTTCACCGTCACTGTCGAAACTCCCAACTCCACCGCTCTCACCGCTACCCTCGCTCAAAGCACAACCTCCAACATCGCTCCTCTCACTCAGATCCAGCAACAGATCCAGGTCGAATGCAAGGACTTCTTCGACTCGCCTCCGGTCGTCAAGATCACCTACCTCGCTGGATCGATGCAGACTCTCGCATTGAGACTGCCGGTGACGATTACCAAGTTCATCGAGCCGGTGAAGTTGGGCCAGGCGGACTTCTTCGAGAGGTGGAAGTTGATTGGAGGTGCGCCGAGGGAGAGTCAGTCGATCTAGTGAGTTTCTCTCGCGTTTCTCGTTCGCTCTTCGCGTCTCTTTCTCTTCTTGAGGACTGACACATTCTCATATCGACGATCCTTTCTCACCAGTCCCATCAAGCTCGACGCGGAAGGAGCTCCTGACGTCGCGAAGAACAGCAAGGTCATCATCGGGAACAAGCTTGGTCTTCTCGAAGGAGTGCGTTCTCTTCTCCTCCCCTGGCACTTCTTTGCTCTCTGCCAAGCTGACCACGCCTTCCTCATTCTTATCGTCTCAGATCGACCCAAATCCCCTCAACGCCGTCGCTGCTGGAGTCCTTCACATGTCCTCGGGCGGGAAGGTCGGATGTCTGCTTCGTCTCGAGCCCAACAAGGACGCGAAGGTGCGTCCTCCTCTATCGCTTCTTTGCAACTTTGAGCGACGAGCCTCTGACTCTTCCTCTCTTTCTCTTTCTCAGCTGTGTCGTCTTACCATTCGAAGCACGAACGACGAGTGAGTCTCCCGTCCGACGACGCGTCTCTCGGCCTCTCGGATCGTTCGAACTGACTCGTTCTCTCCTGTTTCTTTCTTCTCCCAGGGTCTCGAAGGAGGTCCAACGACTCATCGCGAAGCCTCTCCGGGCGGACGCTGCTTAGTCTTCTGCTGCATCTCGATAGTTTCTCGCACGTCCCGCTCGTCGTTGTTTTCTTTCTCTCTCTTTCTCCCTTCATCTCCTTCTTCGCTTGGTCTCGCTTTCTTCTCTTTCATCTACTTGATACCTAGTCTTCTACCTTCACGATCTTTACTATCTGCCTACGACTTCAGGACGAGAACGAGAGTTTGAGCTTGAGGAGTGCGGACGGGTCCAGACTAGATCGAGCCCAGAACTGACAGGGCTTCGACCGTGGACAAGCTATCGCCGGGAATCGAGTTGATCCTGGTCAGGCTAGCTCGGAGTTCCTTTCTGACCGGAAAAGTTTTGGCTCTCGGCCTTGGATCGACGCGACTTTTAGACTCCGAAATCGAAGGTGAGCTCGAGCTCAACCCTCCTTCCTTCGAAGCTTCGACCACGACCCGCTCACCCATCTCGAGACTCTCAACTCTCGTCAGCATCATCCTCGCCGCTTCGGATACATCAACCGCTCTCCCCTTCGATACCCTCTGGCAGCCAGCGCCTCAAAATGCGTCTGAAATCGCACCTCCCCTCCCTCTCACCTCATCTCCACCCTCTCCTCCCCCTCCTCTCCTCCATCCAAATCGCCCAATCCCAGACCCTCCTCTTCACACCCTCCACCGAGATTCTCTCCCTTCTACCACCAGACTCAGGTTTCACCCTCAAAGACATCGAACAACTCCAGAAAGAGGTCGGGAAGCTCGAATCTCCTCCGTTCCAGAGGGGAGGAGTTCTGCTCGAAGCTGAGATGAAGATGCAGGAGAGGAAGAAGAGCATGTGGGCTGGGGTTGGAGAGAAGGGTTTGGATGGGCTGCTGGAGGGTGTTGGAGAGGGGGTTGGGGGTGGAGGGGTGGTGGAGATCTCGGGAGAGGGAGGGACGAAAAGTGTGAGCTCGACGAGTTTCTTCCTTTGGAGGCTTGATGAGCTCGAAGCTCACTTCCTGCTTGTTTGGTTTGGTAGCTCGTCTGTCTACACATTGTGATGAACCATCTCATCCATAACCCAACGACTACAGCTCTCTGGATCGACACGGAGGGAGAGTTTTCGGGGGAGAAAGCGCTCGCTGTTCTGGAGACGAAGCATTCTGAACTCGTTCGTCCCGTTCACTCACCTTCTCTTTCTCGCCTTCACTGACCTCGTTCTTCGACGTCTAGGACCCCACCTCCGTCCTCGACCGACTCGTGATCCAAAGGATGTTCGACCTTCCTCCTTTCAGCGAACTTGTCTCGAAACTTCATCTCGATCTCGCCGAACCCCCTCCGCTCGACGACGAGAACGCGGACGGAGAGGACGGAGCGTCTCCTCCGAAACATCGAAGCAAAGGGTTCAGTCTACTGATTGTGGACTCGATCACTTCGCTGTACGAGAACTTTATCGCTGCAGCGGAGCTGGAAGGTCAGTTTTCTTCCTCGTCCTCGTCCTCGCTCGCACGCGAATCCCAACTCACCTCTTTCGTGGTTTGTTCTCCCTTCTCACAGGTCGTGCCTCCCTCATCTCTCATCTCCACTACCTCTCAACTCTCTCGCGATCCTATCCTCTCCTCACCATTGTACGTTCTCCTCCTCTCGCCCGCCTCTTCGCTCTCGACGCGTCACTCACCTTGACCTCTCCCCGTCCTTTTCTCACCTCCTTCTCAGCTCACCAACCACTCCATCCCCACCACCAAGAACCACAACAACCCCCACTCCCAGCCCTACCCCTTCCCTTCTCGAATCGCGCGCTCGAACACTCGACCCGCTCTCGACTCGGTCTTCTCCCATCTCACGGACCTGACGCTCTGGCTCGAACTTCCGGCTGGGTACGCCGGGGGAGGGGAAGGCTGGGTGGTCGTGGCTCAGGTGCTGAGGAACAGGATCGGGGTGAGTCGTCTTATGGGGCTTCGACGAGGAGAGCGAGGGATCGAGTTGGGGGTTGACTGACATTCGCGTTCGCTTTTGGTGGGGAATCTAGCGTTCCGGCACTTTCTCTGCTTTCCATACGGTGCGTCGAAGCTTCTTCTAGTGCTTGAGAGTCGCACAACTGACCCCTTCGCTTTACCTACCTACAGAACGGCACAGAGTTGAGGACGCACGCCAGTCTCGTTTGAGTCGCTCGCGCTGTCCCTCTCTCGCTGCTTTTGGCGCCTTCGTTTTTTGCTGCTTGACGATCTTACGAACCCTGAATCTCTATGAACTCCTGTCTGCTGCTCCCGTCTGGCTCCAAAAACGATGCCTTTCGGAAGAATCCACCCTTTTTAGACGCGTCCCTTCATTTCGCCAAAACGCGACCTCTCGCTCGAACTTCCCTCCCTCCCCTCGCCATCACCCCCCTCCCTTCCCTTCCCTCCCTCCCCTCTCTCTCTCGGACGCCATGTCCTCCCCCCAAGCCTACCCCTCCTCCTCCTCAGGCTTCCGTCGTTCCTCCCCCGCTCCCAACCACGCTCCTCCCCCCGCCGCTCAACCTCGCCGACTCGACCCTCTCGCTCTGGACGACGATGGCCAGGACGACGGCGAGGACCAAAACGGGATGGATGGGAACGAGGAGGATCCTCAAGCTGCTGCTCGACGGGGAGCTAGGAGACGATTGAGAGGGATCCAGGATGAGATTCCTAGGTTCAAGGATCAGACGGGGGAGGCGGTTATGCAGAGCTTTCAGGACTTTTTGGAGACGTGAGTAGGGAGGAGCTTTCTTTCGTTCTTTGGGAGGCCGTTTGAGCGTTTGGAGGGGGAGGAGATGGAGGGATTTGGATGGCAAGGGGGAAAGGGACGGATGGCGAGTTCGAGGACGCTGGATGGGATGGAGGGAGGCCATCAAGCATGCAGGAAGGTGTCGAAGGGAAGGGGAAGGGAAGGAGGTCGAGCTCCTCCCTCCTTCCATCGCGTCTCTCTCCTTCAACATCTCTCCTTCGCCCTTTCCCTCCCACCCTCAAAGCAGTCCAAGCTGACTCTCTTCGTGTTGAATGCTTCTCCAGGTTCGCCGAAAACGTTGATCTCGCGGAAACCCCTGCCTCTGTCCCTCAGGCTACGAACGACGAGTCTAAACTCTACTACGTCGAGCAGATCAAGGTCCTCAAGGAGTACGAGCTCACAACCCTCTACGTCGACTTCCGTCATCTCCTAGAGCGAGAGGAGGTTCTTGCTAGGGCTATCTCGGGACAGTACTATCGGTGAGCACGCACTCGCCCTTTCCTTCCCTTCTATCGCCATCTCGTCGCTCGAAGAAGCTCACCCTCCTCCCTCCTTCGTCGGTTCAGATTCCTTCCTTACCTCCGTCGAGCTCTCACCAACCTTGTTAAAAAGTTCGAACCCACCTACCTCTACCTCTCGCCCTCCACCTCCGGGACCTCCTCCGCCGGTCTGCTCACTCGAGAGTTCTCCCTCGCCTTCCACGGACTCCCTCTCGTCTCCGGCATCCGAGAGCTTCGAACAGCAAAGATCGGAACCCTCATGAGCATCAGTGGAACCGTCACCAGGACGAGTGAGGTTCGACCAGAGTTGGTGTTCGGAAGCTTCGTGTGCGAGACGTGTAGGACGACCGTTGGGGATGTGGAGCAGCAGTTCAAGTACACTGAGGTGAGTTTTGGTTCGCGCGAGAAGGGAAGGGGGAGGGAGGCGAGCTCGAGCTCGAGAGCTGATTCGGTTCGGTTTGGTCGTCGTTTCGCGTTGCAGCCCATCATGTGCCAGAACCCTACGTGCGCCAACAAGTCCTTCTGGTCTCTCAACATCGAACAGTCCAAGTTCTCGGATTGGCAGAAGGTTCGGATACAGGAGAACTCGGACGAGATCCCAACTGGATCGATGCCTCGAAGGTCAGTTCCCTCCTCCCCTCCCCTCCTCCTCTCCCTCTCCCTTCCCCTTCTCCCCACCTGACCCGCCCCCTTCCACCCTTTCATCGTTTTAGTCTCGACGTCATCCTCCGAGCTGAAACGGTCGAACGAGCCAAGGCAGGAGACAAGTGCACCTTCACCGGAACGTTCATCGTCGTCCCCGACGTCTCGCAGATGTCCATGCCTGGAGTGAGCGCTGAGATGCAGAAGGAGTCGAGAGGAGGAGGGAGGGGAGAGCCTGGAGTTGCTTCGCAGGGAGTGAGTGGGTTGAAGGAGACGGGAGTGAGGGATTTGGGGTACAAGACCGCTTTCCTCGCTTGCATGGCGGAGAACTCGGACGCGAGGGTGAGTTCTTGTCGTCTTTCCTCTTTCTCGAGACGAGACGGGGTTGCCGTGGTTCGAGCGAGAAGGAGCGAAGCTGATGAGAGATGTCTTTGGCCTTTTTGCAGGCTGCCGCTACCAACATCCGAGGAGACTCGTCGGAGGGAGAGGACGATCAACAGGCTTTCCTCGATACCCTCACCTCTCAGGAGCTGGACGAGCTTCGAGCTATGGTCGATCAGGATCACATCTACGCTCGACTGGTCGCTTCTATCGCTCCCACCGTTTACGGTGAGTCTTCTCCCCCCTCGCCCTCCTCCTTCTCGACGAAGACGAAAGCTGATCGCGTCTTCGCCTCGTTTCTTCTTTCCAGGACACGAGATCGTCAAGAAGGGTCTGCTCCTCCAGTTGATGGGAGGAGTTCACAAGCAGACACCTGAGGGAATACATCTTCGAGGAGATATCAACATCTGTATCGTCGGAGATCCCAGTACTTCGAAGTCCCAGTTCCTCAAGTGAGTCGCGTCTCGTTTCGACTTGGTCTCGTCGTCTCGTCTTGTCGCTCGACTGATCCCTTTCCCTCTTCTTCTCCCCCTCTACCTATAGGTACATCTGTGGCTTCCTCCCTCGAGCCGTCTACACCTCCGGAAAAGCCTCCTCCGCCGCTGGTCTCACCGCCGCCGTCGTCAAGGACGAGGAAACCGGAGAGTTCACCATCGAAGCCGGAGCTCTCATGCTCGCCGACAACGGAATCTGCGCCATCGACGAGTTCGACAAGATGGACATCTCGGATCAGGTCGCCATCCACGAAGCCATGGAACAGCAGACCATCTCGATCGCTAAAGCTGGAATCCAAGCAACCCTCAACGCTCGAACGTCCATCCTCGCCGCTGCCAACCCCGTCGGAGGAAGGTACAACAGGAAGATGTCCCTCCGAGCCAACGTCGCAATGAGCGCTCCCATCATGTCGAGGTTCGATCTGTTCTTCGTCGTGCTGGACGAGTGTAACGAGGAGGTCGATAGGAATCTCGCTCAGCACATCGTCAGCGTGCATCGGTTCAGGGACGAGGCCATCGCTCCCGAGTTCAGCACCGAGGCTCTCCAGAGGTACATTCGGTTCGCTAGGACTTTCAAGCCCAAGGTTAGTCCAGCTCTTCGTCTTTCTTTTTCCGATCTGGAGCGATCGAGCGCGTTGGCTGACCTCGACGCGTTCTTCCCTTTCCGTTTTGAAAGCTCACTCCCGAGGCTTCAGCCGTTCTCGTCGAGAAGTACCGTGAACTTCGTCAGGAGGATTCAGGAGGAGTCGGCAAGAACTCGTACCGAATCACCGTTCGTCAACTCGAGAGTATGATCAGGTTGAGTGAGGCCATCGCTCGAGCCAACTGTCAGCACGAGGTGAGTCTTCGTTCCCCTTCCTCTCCCCCTTTCCTTCTTCTCTCTCTCGTGCCCAAACCCCTTCAAACTGACTTTTATCTCTCCTTCGTCGTAGATCACCCCTCCCATGGTCCGAGAAGCCTTCCACCTCCTTCGACAATCCATCATCCACGTCGAGAAGGACGACATCGATTTCGACGACGAGGACGAGGAAGAGGGAGAAGGAGGAGACGACCAGGACCCTCCCGCCGACGGAATGGAGGTCGACGACGAGGCTGCTCGAGATGCCGCCGATATCGCTGCTTTGGAGGCTGCCGAGTCGTCGTTCAACGCGTCTGGGGATCGAACGTCCGGAACCGAGGGATCGTCAAGCGCTCCTGCAGCCGCCGCCGCTGCTCCAGCCCCCGTACCGGCTGCTGCTCCCCAGAAGAAGAAGCTCAAGATCACCTACGACAAGTACATGTCCATCATGAACCTCGGTGAGTCTTGGTTTTCTCGTCTCGCTCTTCGTTGTTCTCAACGCGTCTCAATCTCGAATCGAGACTGACCTTTCGCTCTTCGTTCTTCTGCAGTCGTCCTTCACCTCTCCGAAGCCGAACGAACCGACGAGCCCACCGTCGACCGGGAGGAACTCATCGAATGGTACCTCGAGCAGAAGGAAGCCGACCTGCAAAACATCGAGGACCTCGAAGCTGAACGTGAACTCATCGGGAAGGCTTTGAACAAGCTCGTTAAGGTTCGTTTCCTTCCTCCCCCCCTCCCCTCTCCCTTCTTCTCTTCTCTCTCAGAACTGACCTTGGTTGTGTTGGTTCGCACAGGATCAATACCTCCTCGAAATCCGAGGCGAGACGAGGGACGCTCTGCCTTCGTCGGCGGAGGAGGGAGGAGAGGTCGACGCTGCTGCTGCTGCTGAAGGAGGAGGAGATCCTAACAAGATCTCGTACATCGTTCATCCTCAGGTCGATCGTGAGTTCCTCTTCTCTTTTCCTGTCCCTACCTGCCTACCATCCCTTCGAGAGAAAGGCGAGACTGACTTTTCGTTCGTGTTTTCGCGTTTCAAACCAGTCACCGACCTTTCGTCTTCGCTGTCGTAGTTTAGCTTTGTTCTCTTTGGTTTCTGTGTGTGGTTCGGTTCTCTTGGGTCTTTCTTCTCTTTCTTTCTTATCTTGCTTCTTCTTCTTATCTTTGCTCGTAGAGGGATGGTGCTGCTTGCTTTTTCGACGAGTCGAGAGGGAGAGAGAGATCGCGACGGCCGCGAGGAAAGAGCTTCAGATTTCCTCAATTTTGAGCATCTCTCTGGCTCTCTGAGTTCTCCTGTGGATGAGTCTTCGGTATCTCGAGTCGGCCGAAAGTTTTTGCTGTTTGCCTTCCCCTGGGAGCTGCGGACTCACTCGCGAGGATCACATGTCCCCAACCCGCGATCAACTCCTCCCCCACCCAACCTTCACCCTCCTCCCTCCCTTCCCCTTCCCTTTTCTTCGTTCTGGAATGTCTCTCTTCACTGCTCGAGAGTCGAATCAGTTCAACTCTTTCCTCTCCTCTCTGGAGGTTGAGGAAGCTGGTCCTCCTCCTCCTTCCCAATGGCCTGGAGGAGGAGGAGGAGGAGGGAACGATACTCATCAGGGGTTCGCTGAGAGCAGAGGATCAGATCAAGTGAGTTCTACGCGCTGAATCGGGAAGATTTTCATCAGGGCAGGATGGGGAGATGGTAGAGCGACCGTATATGAGTCGAGGGGTGTGAAAATCTGGGGTAGGGGAAGTTAAATGAGCTCGAGAGGAGGGAAGCTCAAGCTGACGTGGTTCCTCCCTTCCCCCCTCCCCTCGTCAGTCATCCTACTCGTATCGAGTCCCTCTCTCACCATCGCAGTACACCCACCAGCAATCTCAACCCTCCTACCCTTCCTCCTCCTCCTTCCCCAACAACCCCCACCCCCAGAAGCGTCGAATCTCAGGCTCAGCCACAGCGTCCTCGTCTTCGCCCTCCTCCTCCGTCCCTTGGCCTCAACCTGAAATCGGTCTCGTTCACGTCCCACCTTCACCAACTAGAAGAACATCTCACAACTCCTCCATGGCAGCACCCAGGATAGAGAGGAGAGGCTCAGCAGAATGGACGGTTCCAATCTACAGAAGCTTGCCTTCCCAAAGGGACGGGTTCGATTCAGAACGGGAGGGAGCAGCTCGAGGGAGACCTCCTCCCTCTTCGACGGGGACGATGGGGCTGGTAGATCATCCTGCTAGAGCACCTCGACAAAGTCTTCCTCCTCCTCGTGGATCCTCCCCAGGTGGTTCTTCATCCTCCTATCCTCCCCAGCACCTCGGTCCTCCTCCTCGACTTCCCAACCTCCTCCCTCCTCCCAACGGCTCGTCTTCATCGAGATCCCTCTCCCCTTCCAAACCCCAACTCCAACAGCAACATCAACATCAACCTCCTCCTCACCCTCATGCTCAACGACCCTCCAACTCCTACCGATCCCATCCCATCCCCGTCCCTTCCTCCTCCTCCTCCACGTCGACAACAACCTCGTTCGTTCAGCCGACGCCAAACTCAGTCTTCTCAGCTCCTCCGATGCCTCCCCTCCGAGCTCGCTCGCCCGTCATCCCCGCCCTCCTAACAGCCTCCCAGAAGAAGGCTAACCATATAGCTTCGGAACAGAAACGGTTCGTCCCCCTTGTCCTTCTTTTTGGTTCGGTGAAGAGAAAGCGAACGATGGGCTGAACGTCGCCGCGTCCTCCTCGGTTATTTTGCTCTTTACCCACCCCACCCAGCCGAGCCAACATTCGACGAGGGTACGACGCTCTGTGCAACGAGATCCCTTCGCTGAGGGAGGCTTCGAGACTGGAGGCTTTGAAGACGAGTGGAGCTGCAGGAGGTGGTGGTGCTGGTGGTGGTGGGGGGACGGGGAGGAGAGGGTCGAGAGCTAGGAAGTCCAAGGTCGAGGGGACGGCGGAACCTGATCAGAAGGCTGAGAAGGTTGATGGGAGGTCGGGTCCCAAGAGTGAGGGGATTGTGCTTGTCAAGAGTGAGTAGAAGAAAACCTTCCCTCCATCTTGCACCCGTTCCTCGACTCTCTCGAAACTGATCCTCGTCTCGCGTCGCGTCGTCCCTCCAGCCATCGAGCATCTTCGCGACCTTTTCGGACAAAGACTAGGCTTGCTCTCTCGCTTGGATCAACTTCGCTCGCAGGCGAAGGCGTCGTACCCTCGGGAGGAGCATTCGAGACTTGGGTTGGAGGGAGGAGGACCTTGGGAGATGGAGTGGGAGGGGGGGAAGGAGGAGGATCAGGGAAGTGACGAGGAGGGAGTGGAGTGAGGGGGTCTGGCTAGCTCTAGCTCCTCTCGAAGAGGGGAGTCCCACTTCTATACACGCTTAGCCACACGCACACGCACACGCACACGCACACCTCACACGTAATTTTCTTCTCTCGTCTCGCTCTCGCTTTCTTTCCTCGCTTCTCGTTCGCGCACCCTGTTGTTTGGTTTTCGACTCTCTTTCTCTCGCTTTTTTTGAATGAAATTCACGACCCCTCCCACCCCTCTTGTTTCATCTTCCGTTCTGGACTTGAGGTGTATATTTCGATGGCGAAACGAGCGCTGAGAAGGTCACGCAAGAGGTCGAGCTCAACTTCGAACGTGCCCCTCCTTCCTCCCTTAACCGACCCCAAAAACAGCTCTTGCTTTGCTCCTTCCAACACTCACCCACCACGACACCCTCATTTTCATCTATACCTCTCTCTGCTCGCTGCTACCCTTTCGCTCGACGAACCGACAACAACAACAAAGACAAACCCAACGATTCAGCGCCTGACCTCTTCAGCTCTCCGTTCAGCCCACTCCTCCCTCCTCCTCCTCCCTCGCCTTTGCTCCTTCCCTCCTCACCCTCTCCTTCACCACTCCACTCGCCCTCTCTCCCTCATGTCCTCATCGAAACGAACGACCGCTTCCTTACCTGAATGCTGGGCTCATAGAGGTCAGTCCACTCGAGCTCGACCCTCGTCACCCCACTCTTTCTCGTTCTCCTCCCCTCTGCCCGAGCTGACCTTTGTTCGCCTTCTCGCATTCGTTCTCGAAGGAGCCAGCGCAGAGTTCCCCGAGAACACTCTCGCTGCGTTCAAGGGTGCCATCGCAGAGGGTTCGGAAGCTATTGAGTCGGGTGAGTGAAAACTTCTAGCAGAAACCTTCACTCGGCAGGAAGCTGGAAGGGCAAAGAGGAAGAAAGACGAGGTCTCCCCGAGCTCAACGGACGGCCTGGCCTGGGCCCCTCCCTCCTCATTCTTGCTCTTGCTCACCTCGAACGTCATTTTTCGCAGACCTCCACTGCACCACCGACTCCCGAGTACTCCTCTTCCACGACGTCTCGCTCGAACGAACGACGAACGGCCACGGGTTGATCAAGGATCTCGCTTGGGAGGGGGAGGGGGGGATTCAGTGAGTTCGAAGGTCAACTTTTGAACGCTCTTTTGAACGGCGAGAAGGAATGCTGATGATGAGTTGGGTTTTGCAGACACGTCCGAACCAAAGCCGAACCGATCCAACCCATCCCTCTGTTCGAGGAACTGCTGGAGCTGTTGATGCAGGAGGGGAATAGGCATATCAGGTTCAACGTTCGTCGTCTCTCCCTCCGACTTATTTTTTGCTTCTCTCTGTGAGCAGAAAACGTGCTCACCTTTTTGTTCGCTCCTTTGCGGTTGGGTGGGGATTTAGATTGACGTGAAACCTACGAACGAGCCGGAGAGGTTGTTCGGGTTGATGGCGGTGCAGATTCGGTGAGTCGTCGAAGCAGGCGAGCGAGGGAAGAGGACGCGTCGTTTTGGAGTTGGGTTGGGAGTCGCGTGGCTGACTTTGTTTTGGCGGTTTCGTGTGCGTGTAGGAAATTCCCGAATTGGGAGACGGAGTTGGCTCCGAGATTGATTCTGGGTCTCTGGTGAGCGAGCGTTCTTCGTTTCGTTCGCGTTCGATTTCGACGCGTCTTCGCTCGACGACCTTGACTGACTCCTCCTCCTCTGATCCCTCCCTCCTTGCCCCTCCTCCCTCTCGTCGCTCACCTCCGCTTCTTCATCCACCCAGGCACCCAGCCTTCATCGTCCCCGCCCAAACTCTCCTCCCCGGTCTCACCATCCACAACATTACACCTACCCTCTCTCTCGCTCAATCCCACTTCTTCCCTCACGTGTCAGGCTTCTCCGTCGCTTTCCCTCTTCTCGTCTCTCCCGCTGGACAGGAGTTCCTCAAGAAGTGTAGGAAGGCTGGGAAGGAGGTTGGGGTGTGGACGGTGAATGATGAGGCTGAGATGTGAGTAGTGCTCGCGACGAGAGAAGAGGCGGAGAGAAGAGAGCTCGTTCTGATCGCGTTCGCGCGCTTTTTTTTGCTTTCCTCATCTTCAGGTGTGTTGCTGCTAAGTGGGGAATGGATTGGGTGTTGACGGATCGTCCGGGAGTCTGGAGGAAGTTGAGGGAGGAGCTCGCGACGGACTTCGACGCGACGTACGATCGAAACGTCTCTCCTCTCTTCGGTTGGTCGTCGATTCGATACTTCTCTCTTCCTCATGTGAGTACCACCTTTTCCATTATCTTCTTCTCTCTTCCCTCTCGCTGACTCGTTTTTATCTTCGTTCCAACCCAGGCCTACTGGAACGCGGTTGTCCGAAAACGACTCATCGCCGCTCGAGGACCTTTCCAGCTCGTCCCCGTCGTCGAGCCTAGAGAAGCCAAGATCCAGCCCACCGAAACCACTCCTGTCGGTCTTTAGATCAGGCTTCCATCTCTCGTTCTCTTGTACGATCTCCACCCTTGCTTTACTCTACTTTACTTCTCAACCTAATCGCGCGCGTCGAGCTCGCTCCCCTTCGTTCTTTTCCTCTCCTTCACGTAGCATGTCTTCCTTTTTGCATCTGCACACACAACCCCACCATGGACCTATATACATCACTACGCATGGTTCCTCTTCATTTTTTCTTGATGATCTTTCTTGATCTGAAACGAGTCTTGAGCTCGGCCTCTCCACGCGCGGGGAGGGAAGAACGTGAGCTGAGCTCGACACCCCTTTCCTCTCTTCCCTCTCAACTCCTTCTTGCTTCCTCGGCCTCAGACCACAAAGCTCGTGAGTCGACTTGTCCTACACAGGCACAATCGAGGACCCAAAACTGACTCAAAATTTGATCGCTGCTTGTCGAAGGGAGAGCGAAAGCCTCGCTCCTCGTCGAACCCCTTCCTGCCTCACTCCCCTCTCCTTCGCTGAGGGCGATCAGGTTTATATTGAACCCCGTCTGTAAACCTTCTCCCCGCCTGTATAGCCGACCTTTCCTACCAAGCAAGCAGCCAGTTTCAGAGCGAAGGCCGGTTCCCTCCCCCAAGCAGAAGAAACCTCCTTCGAGTCAGCCTCAGCCCTCTCCTCCAAACGGCCACCACCATCTTCGAAGGTCGCCTCGTCCCTTCCCTTCCCTTCTTTTCGATATGGTTTCAGGTCAGTTGTCTTCCTTGCCACTTCTTCTATACACCAAGAAGAAACTCGAAGCTGATCTATAGATGCTGGGTTGTATATCTAGCGGATCAATCTCTCCCTAATCTGTCCGACAGCCGAGCTCCACCCTCCCCTTCGACCTCTCATCCTTCCTCCTCTCAGTCCTCCCTCGGAAGTCTAGGTCGAAGATCTCAACCTCCTACTCAACCAGAAGGGTTCTCGGTCTTCGTTACGGATATCAGCGGATCGAGACCTATCTCAGGACACTCGGACTCGTTCGCCAGGGTGAGCTTCGCTTCGTTTCGACCTTTCCCTCCCTCCTCCCTCCCTCTCTTCCTCATTCTTCTCAGCTCGACTCGAGAGCTGGAAGCAAGCTTCGTGGAATTCTCACAGGCACGCGAAACTCATGACTGACTTTGCTCCATCTTCGAACGACAGAACGCTCCCATCAAGAAGCTCGTCGCAAAGAGGGAGAGCACGACTTTGAAGGCGAGGTCCGACGGCGTGGACGAGTCCAAGGAATCGAGCCAGAAGTTTCGAGTTTTCGCTCAGAAGCCTTCCATGATCCATTTGCCAGGAGGAGGATCGAGCAAGAGTGCAGAGAAAGCTCGTAGAGTCAGGTTGTTCGTTCCCAAGGAACAGGGATCAGCAGGACAGCTCGCAATCTACTCTGAGGTGCGTCCATTTCCACGACCATCGACCCCCTCCTCCTGCTCCTGTTGCCTCTTTTCTCGACGAGCACACAAAGCTGATAAGGATTCGTTTCTTCTTGTTTCCTCCTTGTCTTGCCTTTGGTGTGTTGTAAAGGACGACTACCTGCTTCAAGTCGTGGATCTTACAGCTCTTCGCTCGACCGACATCTCCCAGGCGGATCCCTCGTTGTTTCACCTTCCTCACACCCTTCTCATCAACCATCGGACCACACCAGGCTCTCTCACCTCCGTCCCGTCTCCCAACCATCGCCACTCCTCTCGACCTCCGCCCTCACCGTCGTCGCCGTCGTTCGCAGGAGCAGGTCAAGGTCCAGACGCTCTCCACGGACTCGGTCGAAACAACTCTTACTCCTCCCACCACCTCGTCAACTCCTCGCCGAAATCCCCCAGATCGTCGCCAGGACGACCATCGACTTCTTCAGCAGCCTACGGACCGGGATCAGGATCGTCCTACCACCTCATGCCAGGTCCTCACTCGTCTCCCACCTCGTCGCCAGGATTCGGCGACGCGTCCTCGTCCTCAGCGACCCTCGAACACCTCTACCTTCGGTTCCCGAGCTCGGAGACCTGTCGAACCTGGCTCGCCCTCCTCAGATCCTTCACCATCCTTCCCACCCACATCACTCCTTCCCAGACCTCAGCTCCCTCCTCTTCACCAAGCTGGCAAGTCGCCCTCGAACCCTCCTACCGAACACGAACCAAACTCTCTCTCCGAATCTGCGAAGCTCAGTTCGCCTCCTCCTCCTCGACTCATCTCGCCTCCTCCTCCGCCTCCGTCATCTCCCAGGACGACTCCTCCCTCCCGTCGACGTTCGTCGAGATCCAGACGATGCCCCTTCGAGGGAGTCGGAGGTCCTCAGGGACAGCAGCAGGGAGGATGCTCGCCAGGACGAGTGTGAGCAGGGGAGAGGCGAAGCCGAAGTGGGATCAGAACTTTGCTTTTGAGGATTTGGAAGGGGAGGGGAGGGAGGAGATCAAGTTGGTTGTGTGGAAGGAGCGGAAGATGGGGAGGGAGGGGTTGGTGGGGAGTTGTACGGTTGGAGGGAAGGGTGTGATGAGGGAGGGGGAGACGTGAGTTGATATCGTTTCCTTTATTCCTCCAGCTGAGACGTTCGTTGCGAGACGACGTGTATCTGACTTGATATCCTTCGCTTCTCTCTAGGCTGGAGGGCTGGTACCCACTGCTAGACGGGTCGCAGCACGCTGGAAGCCTGAAGGTTCGTTCTTCTTCGAGTTTCTCGTCGCGTCCTTCGATTCTTCGTTCGAGCCGTGCTGACTTATCTTTCCGTCCTTCCCAGGTCCGAGTCACCTTCACCGAGCAAATCATCTTCTCACGAGCTTACTACAGAGATCTCGAGCTCGTTCGTCGCCTCCTGACCTTCTACTCGTCCGACCGCGTCGCTGATTCTCTCTTTCGTTCTTCGTCCTTCCCTCGTCAGTCGCTGAGTGATCCCATACGGAACGTTCTGCCTGTCTGGAAAGAATCGGATCAAGAAGTCGTCGCTCGCTCGCTGATGCGGAACGCTCTCATCAACGGGACGTCGGAACAGTTGATTCAGAGTCTCGTCAAGGCGGAGGATCTCTGTGAGTCTTCGAGCTCTCTACGCGTCCTGACGAGGAAGTCCAGAAGCTGACCTCCGTCAATCCCCTTCTCCAGCTTCGGACACCATCTTCCGAAGCTCTACCATCCTCACCAAAGTTCGTCCCCTCTTTCCAGACTTGTCCAACCCAATCGCGTCCTCACCTCTTCCGCTCCCTCCCTTCACCCTCTCTCCTCGCAGTGCCTCGAAGTCTTCATGAAGGATCACCTCCAACCCTTCCTCTCCAGCGCCCTCTTCCGAACCATCACCTACATCTGCTCCAACAACATCGCTCTCGACATCAAGTTCGATCGACCCGAAGCAGGTCGGCCGCTGAAGAAGGATGATCTGGACTTCGCGAGGAAGGAGTACGAGAGGACCGAGAGGAGGAGGAAGAAGGTCGCTACTGATGGACGGACCTTGATGGGCTTGGTGGAGTCGGTTTGGGCGGACATATACGCCTCCAGAGGGATGGTACCTGGGTGAGTTCGCATTGATCTTTCTGTCTCTACAGTGTCTCGTCGACCGCGACTGACAACCCTTCTCCCATCTCCGATCTTCGCAGATTCGTGAGGAACGTCTTTAGTGTGCTTTTCAACGCTGTCAAGAACGAGGACAAGTTCAAAGCCATCACGTCGATCCTGTTCCTTCGATTGCTGGTGCCAGGAATGGTGAGCCTGCTGTCTCGTCGCGCCGCGTCGTGTCGAAGAACTCAGGAGTTGACTCTTTTCCTTCTTCTTTGCCAGATGTACCCATCCCTTTTCGGTCTCATTTCTGCCCTTCCGGATCCAGCTGTTCATCACACACTCAAACTCGTCGCGAAGTAAGTGGTCGAACCCTCTTCTCGAAGGTCGCGACGAGATCGACGATGACTGCTCGCTCATCTTCGATCCTTCCAGATCTCTTTCCGGTCTGAGTTTTGGAGGCCTGCTGGAGTCGAAGGAACCTGAGATGCACGCTCTGATGGATGGTGAGTTGATCCTTCGCTCGACTCGTCCCTCTTCAAAAGAACGCAAGCTGATCTCTCGCGTTGGTTCTCTCCCCCCCAGCCTTCGCCAAGTCTCGCCACGAGCAGGTCACCGACTTCCTCTACTTCGTCTGTCGACAGGAACCAGCAGCCGTCAAGGAAGCTTCTCAGGAGACGGGGAACTCCAGCATCGTCTCTTTCCTTTCGAGTCAACCCCCACGCGACGGACGAGCTGTTCCTCCTCACTTCCTCGATCCTGCCGCCGACCTTGCGTGAGCTTTACCGACGCTTACGACCCTCTTCTTCTGAGGGACCTGACTTTCCCTCTCTCTTCGCGTTGCAGGTCTCTCTCCACCGCCATCTCGAAGAGCATCGACACGATGGTCACGCTTGGTTCGATCCCGTCGAACTTCGAGTCGTCACCGAGCTTCTCGCGTCAATACCCCATCGTCTCCATCACCGCTCGAATTGTGGACGATGAGGCCGAGGTTCGAAGGCTGAAGCTGAATCAAGAGAGGTGAGTCCCGCGTTTCCTCCTGCTTCCTCGTCGCGTCGTCCGATCTTCGACGACGGCTGATCGCTCGACCCTCCTTCTCTGCAGCTCGGAACGTCTTCGAATCTCTCCCTTCGGTTCAAACGCCAATCCCTCACCTCAATACGTCCTCAGCAACTCCCCTCCTCGACAAGCGAAACGGCCATCTCGAGATCGATCCCAAACCGTCTCGGGGTCCGTCTCCATCAATGGTTCCTCCTCCCTCTTCGGCTCAGCCTACTCCCTCTCCAACTCCAACTCACCAACCAAGGAAGAGACCCTCGACTCCTTCGAAGACCTTCCTACTCCCCTCCCTACTCGCTCAATCGGTCGTCGCGGCACGGAACTCCCCGCCTTCAATCAAGGTCGACGTCCCTCCCTCCCCATCTCCATGTCCACTTACCCTACTCCCTCCAGCGCCAAATCCAACTCCAACTCTGCTCGTCTCGACCCCGAATCGGAGGACGAACGCGAAGAACAAAGCAGCCGACTCCTCTTCTTCGCCGCTCAACGAGCTGAGCTTCCCAAGTTCGCCGACGCTGTCGACGACCAGCCCTCTCTCTTCGCACCGATGACGAGGAGCAAGAGCTCCGAGAGGGTTTCGACTCCGGAGGATCCGATGGCGGTTTCGTCGAAGAAGAAGTTCAAGTGGAATGCAGCGTTTGGAGGGGGGAAGGCGAAGACGCAGGTCTGAGCGAGGAGGTCGCGTCTTTCGTTTCGTATGGGTTCGTTTCTTTCTCTCTCTCTCTCTCTCGCTTCCCAACTATATAAACGCACTTCGCGATCATACCCAATACACATCTAGTCGTCCTACTATACCTTATCAGCTCATCCTTCGTCGCAGTCTCAGTTCTCGCATCAGCAACGTTCGTTCTTACCCTACCTTACCACTCTTCGTTCTTCTGCTCGTCTCACGACCTTTCAACACTTCAACACAGAGATTTTGTCTGCCACGCTTCTGTGATAATCTTAACTTCACGCGTATCGAACAGTGAAGGGACTGAGGTGAAGCGATCCGCCGTAATCAAGGGTGGGAAGCGAAGAACGCGTCGCCAACCTCTCTTTCGCGCTTGTTGACTCGAGAACTGCTCGAGCTACATCGAGGGCCCCTCACTTTGAAAACGAGCTTACTCCAGAGCAATCCACCCACGGAAGACGATGACCTCAGCGTAGGGAAAGAGTTCTCGAAGCACACCCTCGCGATCTTCGGTGACCATCGTCCGCCTCTCGTTCTCTCCCAACGCAAGACACAAGAAGAAGAAAGAGGAGAACGTGATAGAGAGTAGAGGAAAGCGGGTAACAAGTATGAAAGAGTGAGAAAGAAAGAAGAAAACGTGTTAGTAGCGACGTGAGACGTAAAGAGAAACGGAGAAAGGAGACGCGTGAGGAGGGTCTTGGTTTTGGAAGAGACCGACAAGTGGATCAAGAAAGAGAGCGCGAGCGAGCGATAGAAAAAGGTAGGCAGGGAGACACAAAGAGGGGAGATCAGAAAGGGTATCGTCAAAGAGACGAGTGAAAGTACGAAAAGGTAAGAAACGAGTCCAAGAAACGAGAACGAAGACGAAGCGAGTCCCTTCGTTCCCCTAGATATCCATATCCCCACCTGACGACCCTCTCCTGGGCCTACTCTCCTCTCCACTCCCATTCGACCCTCCACTCAACCCTCGGAAGAACCCTCTCCTCTCTCCCCGCGCCCTCTCGTCTCCCACCGCCGCCGACGCACCCCCCGTCGAAGGGCTCAACGAAGGGGACGCGTCTCCTGATCCTCCTCCTCCTCCGAGATTGAGTCTCGGAACGGCGAAGTTGAAGGCTCGAGCGAGCGCTCCTCCAGCTGGAGCGAGGATGGAGGAACGAGAGGTGGGGGAAGGGTCGTTGGAAGGGAGAGGGGATTGTCGACCTGACGGCGAAGGTGAGTCTCGTCGTCGGAGGGAAGAGGTGGCGGTGGAGGAGGGTCCAGAGTTGGAGGGACCAGCAGCGGAGGGGTTGTTGGTGGTGGTAGAGGGGTCGGGGTTGGATCCTAGCCATGCCCAGGAGGAACGACGAGGTTCGATGACGGTGGGGATCGTCAACGGCGACGGTCGAGGAGGTGGTGCTGGCTCTTCGTCGACGTCCATCGGCTCAGCGGTGGGAGTGACGGCTCGTCCGATGGGCACCATAGGATTTCGGAACTCCTGTCGTCGTCGGATATCGGGTTCGACGACGGGAGTTGGGCCTCGAGGTCGGGTAGGGAGGTTCTGGTTCGCGAAGGCCGCTTGAACTTGACGACGAAGGGTTGGATCGGTAGGCGCTCGGGGTGGAGGTGCGAGAGCGTTCGCGAGAGGATGATGATGATGGTGGTGGTGATGAGGAGGAGCTTGAGGGAGACCGTCTGTGTCGGTTGGGAGAGGAGGAGGAGGGGCGGCGGCGGCTGGGTTGGGCGTTCCGGACGCGACTGAGGATGGATTCGAGGCATCGCCGTGCGAGCCTTCTCCTTCGCCTCGTTGTCTGAGGAACGCAAGAAAGAAGGGAGGTCAGATATAGTTCGAATCGGAAGGGAGACGAGAGAAGAGGGAAAGAAGGACTCACGAGCACCAGAATCGATGTCCTTCCGACCACGCCTTGCTCTGACAATCCTTCGAGCAATATTTCGCCTTCCTGCACCTCCTACACTTCGCAAACTGCCTCGGCAACGTCTCCCACTTCCCACACGTCATGTTCGCACACTGCCTGATCCCTCCTCTCGACTCGTCCTTCCTGCACGCGTTCCTCATGATCACTCCAGCCCAGTAGACGATCTCCTCTGGGAGTTGAGGGATGGTGGGATCCGTCGGGGAGGGTCGGAAGGTGAACCGTTCGACGAGGGAGAAGATGTTGGGAGTGGTTGAGAGTGCTGGTCGCATAGGAAGAGGAGGATCGCCGAGTTGGACGTCGAGGTTGAGGTTAGGATGGAAGGGTTCTCGAGGACGGTGGAACGCCTGTCGGACGTGAGGATATTTGGAGAGGTAGGCGAGGAGTTGGAGGGAGAGGAGGATGTCGTCGTCTCGGTATGTGGTTTCGCTGGGAGTCATGACGTTTCCTTCTAGCGAGAGGTCTCGAAGCGTTCGTTGAGTTGCTTGAGCGGTGGCGAGAGCGACGATGGCTGGAGGAGCTGCCATGAGGTTGGCGGGAGGGAACAGTCCACCTTGAGTTCGAATGGTAGGAGGTGTAGGTGCTGGTCCTGGTGGAAGATCTCCTCGTCCTGCTCCTGGGGTCGCGCCGACTCCCACTCCTCCAGGAGTCCCTCCTGTCGCGTCGAGAGGGAGGAAGCCTTGTCTCGGCGTCGCGTCGGCTGCTGTTCGAGGAGTCACGGCTCCAGGAGCTCCGGGGGGTGCTCCCATCTGAAGATCGACGTTGCCTTCGAGCTGGTCGAGATGAGCCTCGATGTCGGTGGCGCTGTCCTCTCCCTCGACGATTCCAACCTCGATTCCCATCGATGGAGAAGTCTCGTTCTGCTGAGCCGGAGCTCTCTCCTCGTCTCCGTCTCCTCCATGATCTCCATCGACGGTCTCGTCGTCCTCTCCTCCTGTGGTTCCGCTGTCGTTTCCGCTGGTGGCTCGATCTCCTCGACGATTCCGACGACGAGCGGCGACGAGATGGGGAGCTGGTCGACCGAGAAGCGTGCCACTCCGTTCGCGAGCGTTCGTTTCTGTGGGGGTTCCCATCGGTGTCGAGACGTTGCTGGCTCCTGGAGAGCTGGTTCCGCTGACTTGACCACTACTGGAGACTTGACTGAGAGCTGGACGGATGCGAGAGGTGGCGGATGGGTTGAGGTTGGAGGTTGAAGTTGAGGAGGACGCGACGGCGTTGGAGGAGTCGACGGAGTTGTCGGTGCTGACGCTGGAGGTTCGAGTGGGAGAGGGTGGGTTGCGAGGAGAGATAGAGACGGGGAGTCGAGAATCGGCGGCTCGGGGAGTAGGATCTGAGGGGCTGCTTGACGAAGCTCGCGTCGCTTGGATCTCCTCGATCCTCCTTCTCGCTCGGTCGGCCATCGAAACGTCGAAGTCTCCACCTGCCGCCATGGTCTGAAGCGATGCCGAAGCTAGTTCTGCGAGTCGTCCAGTCTCGGTATCCGACAACGCGACGGCGATGTTCTGAAGGACGGAGAGAGCGTGGTCGACGTCCATCTCGTCGTCTTCCTCGTCTTGGACCTCGTTCCCAGTTCCGCTCTCGCCGTCGTTCATCTCTGCTTCCTCGTCTCCCGAGGTAGGTACGGATCCAGGAGCCGATAGGTAGGCCGTTGGACGAGGAGCGACCGCGACCGATGATGACGACGAGATTGGCACCGGATCCGACGTCGAAGTGGGAGGTGGAACAGCCGAAGGTTGAGATGGAGCTGTGACTGCTTGGAGTTGAGTCCTTGCTGGTAGGGGAGCGAGGATAGGTCGAGGTAGGATGATGGCGACAGGAGAGGGAGGAGGAGCGGCGACGGAAGGAATGATCTCGACTGTTGTTGAGGGAGGTGGAGGAGGAGGAGCTCTGGCGTCCGGGACGGCGAGTGCTCTCCTTCTTGATGTATGATCCCTCCTAGAGCCTGAGCTCGAGCCTCCCTGCCCAGGCATGCCCGTCGACCCAGCTTCGGTGCTCAGACCTCTCGACCTCAACCAGACCTCCAGCACTTGAGCGACGACGTCGAGAACTCCAGCTTGGACGACCCTGGTCCTGATCTGTTCGCTTCCCCTCACTCCGACGTTTGAGACGCACTGGAAGGCGAGGGAGAACCTGTAGGCGATGGCTCTGTCTGCTGAGAGGAGACCTGTTGAGGCTGGGATGGCTGGTGAGATGGAGAGGCCGTAGATGTCTGGTGGCGGCGGCGGTGGACGAGGGATGGACGAGTTTCGGAGGATGTGAAGGAGACGTTCGAGACCTCCGTCGAGGGTGAGGATTTCTCTGATCCGAGGCGAGGTGGAGGTGAGGTAGGTGAGATGGGTGAGGGAGTTGAGTAAAGGGAGAGCTGAAGTGGTGTCGAGAGCTTGATAAGGGAGGTAGACAGGAGGTGATGAAGGAGGGAGGGAAGGGAAAGGAGGGAAGGGAAAGGCACCAAGGAGAAGGGACGAGAGTCAGCCACTGAACAAGGACGGGAAGAGGATAGAGGATGATTCTGGGAAGGCAGAGAGCAGCATGGGAGAACAGACTCGGCGAGGAGCAAAAGAAGAATTTCGTGAAGGAAGGATCTTCCCCTGAGAAAGGGTCTTCCCAAGCGAGCTCGCATCTCTCGACGATCCCGGCGAACGACGCTCCTTCCCTTCTCCCACTCTTCGCTCCACCGTCCTTCCGTCGTCCTCCAAGCCAGAGAGCCGAGATTTTTAGTGTATAATCAGAGACTTGAGCCTCCAGGGAGTACCTCGAGCAACTCCCTGACTTCTGAAGTAAGATTTGACCAGATACGAGCGAGTTCGAAACACCAAACAGCTCGTCCGACCAACCCCCCTCGCCTTCCCCTCCCTTCCCTTCCCTGCTTCTTCTACGCTGATACGCACCTCTTCGATCATATAGAGAAGACGTGATAACCACGCTCGCCCTGTTGCTGGAGGGGAAGCAGTTGTTCGCGTCTCGCATGCTGGTAGAGTCGTTCGAGAAGGAGGAGGGAGGAGGGGAGCGATGGAAGGGGTTGAGGAAGGCCCTGGTCGAGGCGGTGAAGGGGACGCAGTAGGAGTGTAGGTCTCTCTTGAGAGGGCTTGACGAGAGTTCTAGTAGCGAGAAGTGGGCGAGAGAAGGAGAGGGAAAAGGGGAAGAGGAAGGGAGTCGTTGGTGGTGGTGGTGTTGGGCGACGAGAGCTCGGCGTCGTTCGAACTCAAGGGGGGGCGCGAGTTGGCCTTCCCTTCGGCTTACTAAAAATCTGAAAGTTTTCAAAAGCTAATCAGAATGAAAGAAAAGGCTCGGTTGAACATCTTGAGCCAATCCGTTCTGTCACGCTCCCTTCTGGGAGTCGCAGGACGGGTCGTGAAGTTGGTCGTGAGGGAGGAAGGAGGGAGGAAAGTTGAGCTCGCGCTTTCCCTTCCTTCCTCTTCTCGCCCTCCAAACCACGACGCCCTTCCTTTCTCAGCCAAACCACCATCATCAACGGACTCTCGAACCTCTCCTCTACGACTCCATATCTTCTTCGAAGAATGAAGTTCCTCCCCGTTGCTCCTCTGTCGAGGCTTCTCTCTCACACTCGGCACTCGCTCCTCTTCCACCGCTACCTCCCTTCAAACCCTCTCCACGAATCCTACAAACTCCTCCTCTTCCGTCTAGCCTCTCCAACACCTCTCTTACCATCTTCCAAACCCGAATACTACGCCATGGAAGCGACGTGCCCTCATCTGGGAGCGGACTTGGGAGCAGCCGAAATCGAGGTCAGTCGATTCGTCGTTTTGGGCTTCCTCTTTCCATACTCTCTCCGTCCCAGCCAGCCTCTGATGGACTCTTCCCCACTTTGAACGTTAACAGGACATGGTCGTCATCTGCCCTTGGCATCAGTACGAGTTCAACATCAAGACAGGCGACAGCGAGACGGGAATGCGACTTTGTACTTTTGAAGTTGAGGTTCGGGACGAGACCATTTGGGTCGAGAGTCCTGGGAAAGATGGAGAGGAAGGTTGGGAGGTCGTCAAGTTCGAGCCTATATCGGAAGGTAAGTCTTCTTGCTCTTCGATCTGAGCCTTGAACCCCGCGATCTGACCTTCTCTCGTCCCCTCGTCCGATTTTACAGCCTTCGCCGACATCACTCCTCCTGCTCACCTTCACGACCATCCCCTTCCTCCTACACTCGAACCCCCCTCTCTCGCCTCCCTTCAAATCTCCGTCGACTCTTCCTCGCCACCAGCCTCTCCTCTGCTAGCCTCCCAACCCCTCCCAACAACCCTCCTCACCTACGCTCTCCTCATCCTCAAAACCGCGTCGCCAACTCTCAAGGTCGCTTACACCCGTTCAGCCCTTGCCTTCCTTCGAGCTCAACCCCCCAACGTACCTCTTGTTACTCGCGAGGAAGCCATCTGGGCGGCGAAGGAGGTTGGGGACGAGACTCCTCCGAGGGAGGAGAGCGCGGGAGGGACCAAGGCGCCTGGACAGATCAAAGGGAGAGGGAAAGGTGGGAGTGAGAAGTCGAGAGGGTTGATGCTGCATGCTTTGGCAAACATAGGTGAGTTTATCCTCCATTCTAGTTCGAGGCTCGGGGTGGGGCGCCGGCGACGGAAAGACGTCGAGTGCGAGGCTGCTGTTCGATTTGGCGACGCGAACAGCCGACTGACGCGTTTCCTTGCTCCTCGCTCACCTCCACCTTCTTTCCCTACCCAGAACAATGGGCGTGAGTCTATCCACATTTTTCTTCGCGCGCTTCCGAAAGCTTGAGGACGTAGAGATCGATGCGAATGGAGAACAGGACCGCGAAGCTGACCCATTCGACCTCTCTTCCTCCTTGATGCTCTTCGTTCTTTCACCTCAGAATCGATCTCGCCTGGGACGTCATAGTACGATTCGCCGTAACTGAAGTCAACGGTCAACATCTTCCCAACGAGTTCTACCTGGGTGAGTCCTCTCTTCCTCCTTCGCGAGAGTTGTGGCTCGACTCGACTCTGCGCGTCTCGAAACCTGACCTTCCCCCCTCGCTTCCTCTTTCTTCCCCAGACTGGGCCAAAGTCGCCGAAGACGAAGCAAAACACTTCAGCTTGCTCGTCGATCTGTTACACAAGCGAGGAATCAAGTACGGCGACCATCCAGTCCACGCTGGACTTTGGGATTCTGCGAGGGAGACGAGCCATTCGCTTCGATCTCGGTTGGCGATCATCCACATGGTGCACGAGGCTCGAGGACTTGACGTGAACCCTATCACGATCGAGAAGTTCAAGAAGGCTGGAGATCTCGAAGCTGTTGAGGCGTTGGTTGTGATCCATTCGGATGAGGTTACTCGTTCGTCCCTCGTTCCTTCATCCTCTACCTTTCTCGCGAGCTTGAGCTGATCCTCTCCTTTGTGTCATCCTCCAGACGTGACTGCTGGTTCGTCCTCTCTCGCTCCCTTAGCTGCTCTTCGTCTCGAACGCTGACTCGCCGTGCGCCTTCTCGTTCTCATTCTTTCCTCCTCGTCCTTCAGGTCACAAGGTCAGCTCTTCTCCTCGCATTTCACGACCCACCCCTCGAGGACTGAATTCATCCTCTTCTCGTTCTTTCTCCCCTCAGTGGTTCACCTGGGTGTGCAAGAACGAAGGCGTCCCGCCCGTTCCAACCTTCCGTCGCGAAGTCCAAGGTTCGTCGTGCCCCTTTTCTCTCTCTCCTCTTTCTCCCGCTCTTTATAACAACCCTCCTCCTCCCCATCCTTTTCACAGAGAACTTCCGAGGGAAAGTCAAGGGACCGTTCAACGAGCAGGATCGTTTATCAGCGGTCAGTCGCGTCGTCTCTCCTCGATCTCGTCTTCTTCCTTCGAGCAGCTTGAACTGACGCCCTCCTTCCTCTCTGTTGGACGTTTTTTTTTTTTTGTAGGGCATGACTCCTGAATTCTACGAGGACTTACAGGGATATGGGTCGAGCCCTCCGGGGGGGAAGAGTAGAGGACTGCCAGCGGTTGAGGAGGGAGAGATTCATCCTCGTCTTACGTAGAAAAGTGGTTTGGATCTGGGAGTGCTAGATAGAGGCTTCATACAGTATTACTCTTGCTGCTCGGTTTGTCCGATGAGTTATTTAACATCGCTTCTTCGGTCTTCCCTCGTCGTGTGAGGCTGCCACGACGCGACGATCAAGCGTAGCGAGGTGCTCTTTCTTTCCGCCGTCCTTTCTCGGCTCGAGACATGCTCGATGTTCTCGACCACTTCATGCTTCGACACCAACTGTCTACTACCTAGTCTACCTGGACTGCGAAAGAAGAAGACGCGAGTCAGCGAAGGCTCTTCGCGTCCGTTCATCGTCGACGAAAAACGAAAGAACAAAAACGAAAGAACGCACCAAAACCCTTCGAGCTCTTCGTCACCATATACAAATACCCACAGCTCCCTCCTCCTGACCACCTGCACATTACACCTTCCCCCCTCCTCATGCACTGCTGCTGCTGTTCGACCTGCTTCCGAAGAGCCGAGAGAAGAATCCTCCTCGTCCGGATTCCGACGAGACTGGGGTCCTTTCGGCGACGAGGGAGGATGAGGAAGGAGGGAGGTGGTTGATCGACGAGGTGGGTTCGATTGAGGGTGAGGGAAGGAAGGGACGACGAGAGAGGAGGTCGAGGAGGGCTTCCGAGGGAGTTCCGTCGTCGGAGACGATTCTTGACGGGGTCGAGGTGGAAGGATCGCCGTTTCCAGGCTGAGAGAGGGAAGGAGAGAGGTGGTCCGAGGGAAGTACAGCGTCGGTTCCGATGATTTAGTTCAATTCCGTAGGCGATGGAGAGGTCGAGAGGGTTGAGGCTGGTAGAGGAAGAGGGAGGAGGGAAGAGAGGTTGGGGTTCCGGTCGACAACGAACGCGCCTGGAACTTGAGCGTCGCTGGGGTCGAGCTGATCTCCTGTTTGGCCGTTGGGAGAAGAGAGGTCTTGGAGTTGCTGACCGAGGGGAAGGTGGGAGGGAGAAGAGATGGGTTGGAAGGAGAGGGGGATAGGGGACGCGTCCGACTCGAGTTTCGACGCGAGCTGTTGTCCGAGAGCTGGATCCGAGGTAACGACGAGCTTGCTTCCATCGACAGCCGATGCCTGAGCTTGAGAGTCGGATGGAGCTGATGGAATCCCACTGGGAGATGTCGTCGTCGCTGGAAGCTGACGAGCTGCCTCTCGATGCTGCCCCTTCAAGCTCACCCACTCGCTTCCCATCACCCTCCCTACTCCCATCTCTACTACTCCCGCTCGAAGGGCGAGCTCCGAGTAGCTCGCCCATCCCCCAACTCCCGCGTCCGTATAAACCTTGGGGAAACGAGTCCTGAGATCGGCGGCGAGCTGAGCTCGAAGAGGTCGGGTTTCTGGATTGGTACGAAGGCTTTTGATAAGAGGAAGGAAAATCCTCAACTGGTGAGGAGAAAGCGCCGTCGAGGGTTGAGATGAGGAGGAGGACGAAGTGGAGTGGGGGATGGGTCGGAGGGACGTTGAGGGAAGGGACGACGAGGAGATCGACCTCGACGCGTCCATCGCCCGTCGAGCCGAAACACCAACCACCAACGGATGATCGGGAACGAGGGACATCGCGAGTGACGATCCCGTATAGTCCAGCTCTACGATCCCACTGTTCTCGGCTCGTTCAGCGAGCTCGATCCAGCTGGGGAATCCTTCGGTCCATTCGAAGTTGGGATGTCGTTGGAGGAGGAGAGATCGGACTTGGGACTGGAGGGGATGGGGGTGGAGAGGAAGATCGAGGAGGACATCGACGAGCTGACGAGCTTGGTGGGTCGAGACGAAGGTGGGCTTTGGTGCTGGGGGAGGGACCGAGACCGTCGACGTTGGGAGGAGATTCGACGAAGGTGACCTTGAAGCTGAGTTCGTTTGGAGGGGTGAAGGGAGTCTGATGCTAGCCTGTACGCTTAGAACCAAGGAGTGGTCTTGAACGAGAGCGAACACCGACGTCGACGATCCTCTGGTGCTGAGCCTGACAATACCGTTGTCTTGAGCCTTTCGCGCGAACTCCCTCCAGGACGAGATCCCGCTGTCGACTCGGAAGTTGGGATACAGCTCGAGGAGAAGATCGTTGATGTCCGACGACTGAGGTAGGGGATCGGAGGGGAAGCTGAGGATTGCCTGTACGAGTTGACGAGCCTGTAGGGTGGAAGCGAAAAATGTTTGAACGACGACTCGGACGAGGCTTGACGCGTCGTGGGACCGTCCAGCGGCGATGTTGACCACGAGGGGATGGTCGCGAACGAGGGTCATGAAGGGAGACGACCCGACCATCGAAGCCTTGACTATTCCGCTCTCCCTCGCCTTCTCGAAGAGCTGCAGCCAGGTGGAGAATCCGACTGCTGAACGGAATCTGGGATGGCGGTCGAGGAGGAGGTCGTTGATCCTGGACTGATGGGGAGAAGTGGATGAGACCGAGAGAACGATCTCGACGAGCTGACGAGCTTGGACGGTCGAGGCGAATCCACTGTTAGGGAGGGGAGGGAGGCGAGGGAGGGAAGGGGTTCCGGATGGACGAAGGCTGATCCAGTTGACGCCTGCCCTTGTGGTGGGACCGACGTCGACGACTCCCGCATCGATGGCGGCCTGGAGGTATCCTTCCCACGATTCGATGAGGTCGAGATGGATCCGAACCTAGTTGTGATCTGGACGACGAGGAGCCAATCTTGAAAGCAGCTCGACCAAGGGGAGGAATCGACCTCGACTGGCTCCGGCGCCGCCGTTCTTGAGACTGATCCACTCGAATCCTGATCCCGGCGATCCAAGCTCGACGATCCCTTCTCTCTCGGCGAGAGCGGCGTAGTGCTTCCAGTTCTTCTCCCCTGGGAGGATGTCGTACGCGTTCGGAAAGTGCGCGAGGAGGGCGGGAGCGATGAGGGCTCGTCTCGGACGAGGCTCTGAGGGATGGACTCGAAGGTGACTCCGGAGAGTAGCGATGAGGGGTCTAAATCTCGATTTAGGAGTGCTCGAAGGAGAGATCCGTGGTTGAGGGGGAGGAGGAACCGACGAAGGAGGAGGTTGCGTTGGCTGAGATCCTCGAGAGCTGTTGACGGGAACGCTTGAGCTTGTAGCGATCCGTACGATCTCCTTCCCTGCAGGAGACAAGATGGGAAGAAGGAGTTAGCATGCGCGTAGTTGGGGATAGATGGAAGGTAGAAAGAAGGACCAACACTGATGCACGACCGAGGCGGAAGACTTCATCTCCTGCGACGCGCCGATCGGGTTCTCGATGAGCACGACGTTGAAACCCCTGGGAGAGAATACACGGTGAGCATGAGGTTTCTGAGAGCATGGAAATGAGTCGAGAACGAAAGACTCACTGATCGCTGAGCTGATGGAGCAACTGTGAGAAGTCGTTGTCGCCCGATCTGCGAACGTGAACAGACGAACAGAAAGTGGCGTCAGACGAAGCGAAGATATAGATCTCCCAGAAAAACGACAGACATTCACTCACATCAACACAACGGTGTGCGGAGTCGATCTCGACCTGCTGTCGACGGGGAAGCGACGAGCGAACGAGTTGATGTCGCGAACGATTGCATCTGGAGGGAAAACGATCTCGAGGTCAGCTTCCGCTTGACGAGGGAAGGAGTTAGAGAGAAAAAGCTTACGATCGGCAACCCTGGTAGCAAAAGGGAGCAAGAAGGGAGGAGTCAGCTCCAGTCGAACGGCAGAAGTGAAGGCTGAAAGAAGCGAGCTCACTCCTTTCTGCCCAACCTCGGACAGTCGAGCAAACGTACTCCTAGGCTACCCAAGCTACCTCGAAGCCTAGCGGCAGATGGAGGTTGAGCTTGGATATCTATGGACCAAAGGAAACGAGAAGAATCGGTCAACGGGTCGTCGCCAGAGGAAGGAAGACGCAGAGAAAACGAAGCTCACCAAGATACGCTTGAATCGGCTCGAGCACTCCCAAAGGTCTGACCAGACGCTTGAGCTCGGTGACGAGGGCAGGTCCATCGATGATGTGGGGACGGTTACAGTTCTCTGAGAAAAGATAATAAAAAGAAAGAGAGAACGAGAGTAGTTAGCGACAAAGAATCGACGAGACGAACGAGAGCGAAAGGAAAGAAAAGCTGCTTACCCCAATCCCAGAAGATTGCAACCTTCTGCTCCAGGAAGCCGCTCGACAAGCTGCTAGTTCCTGATCTCCGCTCCTGCTCGAGTAGTCGCTCTAGGTCGCGGACTCTCATCTCAAGCAGCTCCTCGTATCTCGACTGTCCGACGTTTCCCTGAACGAGCGACGACGAAGGATCGGAGGAAGCCATCTTTTAGGGGATGATGGTTGGAGGAGGAACACCTCTTCGAGCAAGGGAAGGTGAAAAAAGTCAGCAGTGAATTGATCTTCAGGGGAAGGAGGAGAAGTTTGGAATTGAGCTCACTCGGGGAAAACGGGGTCCTCCCGCTCGACGCGTCGAGCTTCCTTCTAGCACCTCCCTTCGCCTTCGAGCTACACAAACTCGCAGAAATCGACGAGAGAGAAAGTCAAGAGTCCATACTAGATAAGTCCTCCCTTTAGCAGCAACCGTATTTTAATCTACAACGTCGAGCCAGCCAACTCGAACCACTCGATCTTCGAGCGAGAGCCGACGGCGAGAACTACAAAGGGAGGAGAGATGGAGATGAAGTTCATAGAACTACTTTAGAGGGCGGCGGTCTTAGTGAGCTTGGCCTTCAACAGTTTCTGGTAGAGGTCGAAGCAAAGGGAAGGGGAGGGAAGATCAGTACGAGCGCGAAAGAGACGAGGACGAGACGAGAGAGGAGACGAGGACGAACGTTGACGTGATCAAGGTAGACGGTGGTGGTAACCCAGTCCTCCCTCTTCATACTGTTCAAAGCAACCGAGACAAGGTATCGGGTCAGCCATCTCGTCGAAGAGAGAAGACGAAAGAGAGAGACGAGACTCACGCCTTCCCGTGAATCGCCAAAGCGAGATCCTTGGTCATGACTCCCTCCTCTCCGATACTCTGCACGCAAGCAGCCTCGAGCGACGAGCAGAACTGCTCAAGAGAAGGGTTCTGGTCGAGCTTGGCTCGGAAAGCGAGTCCTCGAGTCCAGGCGAAGATGGAAGCGACGGGGTTGGTGGAAGTCTCGTTTCCTGGAGGGCGAAAGAGAACAAGTCAGTTTCGCGAGGAACGGAAGACGAGAAGGGAAGAGGGACGAGACGAACCTTTTTGGTGCTCTCGGTAGTGTCGAGTAACGGTTCCTGGAAGAGGGAAGGGAGCGGGAGGAGGAGGAGGTCAGCTCGAGCGAAGCGGACGTCCAGAAGGAAGCGATGAGGACGAACCGTGGGCAGCCTCAGCCTCCATGATGAGACCGTCGGGGGTGACGAGCTCGGAAGTCATCATTCCGAGGGATCCGAAACCCTGAGCGACGATATCACTCTGCGAGAAGCGAAAGCGAGAAGGGAAGACGGATCAGCGAACGAGCTCGAACGCGACGAGAATCGAGATCGATAGACGAACCTGAACGTCTCCATCGTAGTTCTTGCAAGCCCAAACGAATCCTCCGTCTCCCTTGATGGCCTGAGCGACCATATCGTCGATCAGTCGGTGCTCGTACCAGATACCAGCCTTCTTGAAGTCGGCGGCGTAATCGGCCTCGTAGATGGCGGCGAAGATGTCCTTGAACTTTCCGTCGTACTTCTTGAGGATGGTGCTGTAGGCAAGAGAGTCGATCAGCATCGGGGGGAAGGTCTGAGACTTGGACGGAGTGGTCTCTACTCACTTCTTCGTGCTGAGGTACTGTGAGGGACGAGCGAGGAACGCGAAGGTCAGCGAGGGAGAGACGAGCACGAAGACAGGGGACACGAGCTTACCAGAGGCATCTTCTTGGCGATGGCCATCTTGAACGAAGCGTGAGCGAATCCAGTGATGGACTCGTCGGTGTTGTACATAGCAACTGAGAAGGAGGAAGGAAGAAGCCTGGCGGTCAGACCTGGAACGAACGCTTACGCGAGCTTGGAAGATCAGGCTCACGAGCAACTCCAGGTCCCTTGAAGTCGTATACGGTCAAAGCGGTCTTCTCTCCTCCGTCGGCGGGGGTGTAGACCATCTCGAGCTTTCCAGCTCCGGGAGCGATGAAGTCTGTCGACTTGTACTGATCTCCGAACGCGTGTCGACCGATAACGATGGGCTTAGTCCATCCGGGGACGGGCTTGGGGATGGAAGGGATGATGATCTGATGAAAGCGAAGAAGAAGAAGATCGTGTGAGCTCGAAAGAGAGAGAGCGAGTGCGAGCGAAGGAGGAAGCAGAGCAGGACGAACGGGCTCTCGGAACACGGTACCGTCGAGGATGTTTCGGATGGTTCCGTTGGGCGACTTCCACATCTGCTTGAGCTTGAACTCTGTGCGAAAGCCAAAGCGAGAGAGGGAGAGTCAGTTAGGCTGAGATCCAAAAGTTTTGCCGGAACGAAGAAGGGCCGGAGACGTACCTTCGACACGAGCCTCGTCGGGCGTGATGGTCGCGCACTGAGAAGGAGGAACCCGCGAAAGGTCAGCTCTTCGCTCCCTCCTTGGTCTACGAGCTCAGACTCGGGAAGAGAAGACCTACCTTGATTCCAACGCTGTACTGGAAGGCCGAAAAAAAAGAAGATCGGATCAGCTGAGGGCTTCGAGAGCTCGAAGGAAGGAGATGGTGAAGCTCACCTTCTTGATGGCCTCGGCAGCGTCGATGGTGACCTGATCGTCGGTCTGCAGTAGAGAAAAGGATGAGGGAAAGTGTCAGCACGGCTTCTCGATGAAATCCAGAGTATAGAGAGTGCGAACAGCGTCTCGGTTCTCCATTCTGAAGCAGAAGCAAGATAAGCAAGGTCAGCTCCGGTTCTCTCCTTCTTCGCTTCAAGCTCAACTCTGCCGTTCCAGCACGCACCCCAAGTCGTAGTACTTGATATCGATATCCAAGTATGGCAGAATGAGCTAGTAGACCAACCAGAATCGAGGAAAAGGTCAACTTTCTCGGCTCGAAACCGGGACGGAGGAGGGAAGGAAGGACGACGAGGGAAGGAGGGGATTGGACATGATGGAATCGCGACTTACCTCGTCCCTGATCTTCTTCCAGATGATCCTAGTCATCTCATCTCCATCAAGCTCAACTACAGAGCCTTGGACTTTGATCTTCTCGCCAGAGAATGCTGATAGACAAAAGAAGAAAGGGAGGGGGATCGATCAGCTTGGAAGGAAGGATGGCTCAGGAGAGGGAAAAACGAGCTCAACCGATCCCAACCTCTTTGCTAGTAGAGATCAGAGTGGACAAGATGGTGAGGAAGAACTTACCACGAATAATAGCTGGGGTTGAAGACATTGATGATCTGAAGAGGTTTGTAGGTTTGGAAGCAGCGAAGGAGGAGGACGAGAAGAGTCGACGGGTTGTGGATGGGAGAAGCATGACGGGAAGGGGGCGCTAGGCTCTGTCGTTGTGCTTTGGGGGAATCAAAAGGGGGTTCGGTTACTGGCTGGGGGAAAGAGAGGCCTATGCGTGTTTCAAAGAGGGCGAAGCAGCGAGAGGGAGTTGAAGGGCAAGAAGAGAGAAGACGTTGGATCGAGTCAGGCCATCAGCTCGACTTCGACTTTCTGAAACTTCGGCTGGACGACTCCGAAAGCGAGTTCGCCTCCTTTCTGTCAAAAGTATAGAATCCAGGGTCTCCTTTCTGGTCCCGTAGAGGCGACTCTGATAGAAAATCGTCCTCAGCGGCGCCGGACTTGTTCGGTTGAAGAGATCGCACAGGGACGTGCCTTGGGCTCAGTCGCTTCGCCACGGCTCGTTCTTTACCCGTCAAAGACATCAAGCAGCGCCTATCAAAGCCTCAGCCAGCACGTCGTTTCTCGGGTTGTTCAGGAGAACGAAGACCTTCGAAGCCAACGACGATGAGGGCATTTCATCAGATTTGATTGCTTCGGTGAACCGAGAAGAGAGAAAGAGCGAGGTTGATTGAACGCGTCGCGACCGACGAGATGGAAGAAGATCCTGAGCTGTGTGACGTAGAAGAACAGAGGAGAAGTCCGAAGGTCAGTATAGGTAGCGTCTGACTAGATAGGGAGAGCATTTTTCTCAGGAAGGAGAGGAAGAAGAGTGCTCACGACTAACATGTGCTCGACGCGTCTCCTCCCGTCATCTCCTTCTTCCAAACCTTCTACGGCAAGAACCCCACCTCCAACGCGTCTCCCGAATCTCTCCAGCTCCACCTCTCCCCATCTCCTCCCTCCCTCCAACTCCCAACCTCTCTCTGCCGACTCTCAGCCAAATCCATCCCGACCAGCTTCCGCACCTCCTTCGGAAACGCAAACACCACCCTCACCCTCCTCCACACAGCTCTCAAGCTCATGAACCTCGACGACACCTGGGTCCCTCTCCTTTTGACACCCCGCCCTAACTTCAGGAATCCCTCGTCGCCATGAAGGACGAAGGTCGCTCTCCTCGCGAGCGACGGCTCGATCTCGACGGGTCCTTGAGATCGGTCGCCTCCGGGTGTAGCGAAGCGAACCTCCGCGAACTCCATCGAAGTTGGATCCCGAGTGAAGGAGAGGTGGATTTCGGGAGAGGGTCGAGAGGAGGAGGCAAGGAGTCGTTGAAGGAAGATGGCTCGTTCGCGTTCGACGGCTCTGTCGACCGCTCGGTAGAGGCAGACCAGGGTAATCTGATCGGTCCACGAGGGTATCGCACGGCCTGAGGAGTACATAGAGTGCTGACTCCGGACCTGAGTTGGGAGGGGAGAGAGTGATTGGACGTCGCGCTCGAAATTTGGCTTGCTCGTCGCTCCACGATCCAACGTCTTCTTCTCGCTTAGCCCAGATCTCAGACCTTCATGACTGAGGGTAGCCCCCGCTTCGGGTTGACGGGAGATCTACCAGCCCAGGAGGAGGGAAGTGAGGTGGAGAAGAAGTGGAGTGAGAACGTCAGTCTGAAACCTGACTTCGCTTCCCGCGACGCGTCAGGCCGGGTCGAAAGCAGGAGCCGAGAACGCGATCAAGCTAACTCAGAGGCCCTGTTGGAGTCAGACTAATTTGAGTGGAGACGAGAGTCAGGGACTCCCCGTTCAATTCGGGTGGGCTAAGGGAAAAGTGGAGGAGACGAAAGGAAGGTGTCGATTTCGGTTCACCCTTTTCGACGCTCAACCACCACCCTTCGTCTCGTTCTCTCAGACACTTTCCCCAACGAATGCTTTCCCTCCTTCGACTCTCAGTCCTCTTAACTGGACTCATGATCATCGTCGTCGACGCTGCTGCTCCCGCGACGGTCTCGCCTTCGATGTGCTCTTGTTCGTCTTTCGCTCGCTCTCCTTTCTCGCCCGTCGAACAAGATCGAGCTGACCTCTCTTCTCGATACTTCTTTACAGATGTCTGTCCAGCGAAGAGCCAGAACGGGAAGAAGCTGGAGGATCAGGACTACGATAACAATGGGAGGGAGTTGGAGTGCGAGTAAGTTTGACTTCGAGTTCGAGTTCAGACTGGCCCAGCTCTTCTTCTTCTTCTCCTTCGCCTCGAAGCTAACCGTACTTCACTCTTCAGATACGACGACATAGCTCGAGACTGTGAATACGTGCGTCTTCATCCCATCTCTGTCTCTTTCTCCCCTCGTCGCGACGCGTCGCTGACCCTCTTCTTCTCCTCTTCCTCTCGCATTTAGAGCACTACCGACGGCGCCGCCTACATCACGAACGACTACCGCTGCCCGAGCCGAGCTATTCAAGAGTGTGGTTGACGAAGGAGGAGAAGACAGCTCACTGAGGAGCAGGAGAGAGTCCAATCGAGGCAGGCGAAGATCGTGAGACAGGGTGAGTCGACGATTCGGTTCGTTTCTCTTTCTCGTTCGTTCGGAAGCAAAACTGACCGAGACTTTGGCGTGGTGGTGGGGTCGATAGATGATGGGTCGAGATTCGTTGAAGCTGGGGATAAGAACATGTACGGGAGTTCGTGGGATCAGTTTCATAAACTTGGGATGGCTTTGATAGATTAGCGGTCGTTCGGTCATTTCGGCTAATCTTCTTCTTCTCGTTGCTGGATATGGACCTCCTTTAATGATACGCTTAGATTCTCCACTCGCTCTGGCTCGCTTGCTCTCGTTCTGTAGCCTTCGTTCTCGTTTAGTTTGCCTTGTCGTTTCGCGTCGCCTCCCTTTGTCTTCTTTCTTCGCCTTGTGTATCGCGGTCCTCCCAGCTCGGACTTATCTTAGACTCTTTCACCGTATTCTTGCGCTCCAGGCTCTTCTTTATGACGATCCTTCACCACCCTTCGCTTCGTTCTTTCTCGGCAAACGACGCGTCGAGAACTCGAGATCGTAAACGCATAAGATCGGATCCAAGATCAACTCCTCTCCCACCCCCATCTCCTCACACATCCAACCAAGTAGCAACCCTCCTAACATCCTTCTCAATCCCACCTCCTCTAATCTCCTTCCCCATCAAGCTCTTCCCTCTCTTCACGAACTTCCCCCACCCAGGTTTCTGGTCGACCAAGTCTCCCTCTGAGTAAACGAGCTTCCCTCGAACGAGCGTGTGTCGAGGCCAGTTGGTGAAGACATGGCCTTCGTAGGGTGTGTCTGGAGTCAACCAAGGATGAGAGAAGAGGAAAGGAAGTCAGTGAGGGAACGAGATGGGAGGAGGAGAGAGAACGGGACGTTCAGTCGACGGAATGGTGTAGCATGTCGTTCTCGAGCTTGAAGGGATCGAGAGCGTTCTTCGGCCACCAGATGGTGATATCGGCGTCGGAACCGGGTTGAAGCGTTCCCTTGCGAGGGTAAAGTCCGTACTGAGCGAAGAGAAAGAAGAGGGGAAAGCGTCAGACGCGTCTTCGAACAGTTTACGACGAGGGGGTTGAGATGGAAAGAGGGCTCACGAGCTTCGCGACTGTTTCGATAAACGAACGTTATGTGATTCAGGTGATGTCTCGAAGTCACGAAGATGAGTAGCGAGAGGGAAACTGACCATTCGTAGACGTAACCTCGACGAATTTCTCCGGTGTGATCCTACCCTTCTCAACTCCGTTCGAGAACAGGAGAGGTAGACGAGTCTCGATTCCAGGACAACCTGTTAGACCGACAGCAGCACGGAGTCAGCTATCGGAACTCGACGAGTTTACGAAAGAAAAGAGGCGAGCGAACCATTAGGAATGTACTTGAAGTTGCCGTTCTTCTTCGACTGAGACGACGACGCATCCTTTTCGCTCGACCCATTCGTCGTCGCTACACCAGCCGTGAGTCCGAGAAGCTTGCCTCGCTTATCGTCGTAGATGTAGGGACAGTGATCGCTCGAGAAGATTTGGAAGGTGCCGTTTCGAAGACCTCTGGAGGACGAGAGGGAAGGGGGACGCGACGAGGTTAGCCCCCGACTCGCCTCGAAGCGAGGACGTTTGAAGGAGAAGGTAGACTCACCTCCAGATGGCTTCTTGATCAGTCCCATCAGGACCTGGCGGAGGCGAGCAGACGTGTTTGGAGTTCTCGAAGACGTTCGGAGGAGCGAACTTGGTGAGGTCGTCGTGCTCTGGAGGAGTCGATTCGAAAGCGACCAGTTCACCGAGGTTAGCTCGAGCTCAAGACGAGAGGGAGGCACGAGGTAATACTCACTGAGGAACAGATACTGGGGACAAGTCTCTCCCATGATCGGTAGATCCCTCCCTTGAGCCTCTCGGATCGCCAAAGCAGCTCCTCCAGCTGAAACGTGAACGAGGACGAGGGGCGACTGGACGAGTTCAGCAAGGACGATGGCTCGACTCGCTGCTTCGGCTTCGACGATTTGCGGACGGGAGTGGGTGTGGTGGATTGGATCTGTAAGAACGACGGTGAGAATCTTCAGCGACAGGTCTGAAGAAGGGAAGACTCAGCAGTCGAGAGGGAACAGGCAAATCGAACTGACCCGTCATCCCCTGCTTCTCCAACTTCTCCGTCAGCCACTCGATTATGTCTCCGTTCTCAGCATGCAGCAAGATGGTCACTCCGTGCTTCCTTCCCGCGATCATGACGTCCAGGATCTTGTCGTCCGAGAGCTTGAGGTTCGAGTAGGTCATGAAGAGCTTGACGCTGGTGATTCCGCGTTGGACGAGGGTTGGGAAGTCGGAGGAGAGGATGGAGGGAGTAGGGTTGGCGATGATGATGTGGTACGCTGTCAGTGAAGAGGAGGAAATGAGAGTCAGGGCGAGTGAGAGCGACGCGTCGAGATCAAAATGAAGATGAGCGACTCTCGAAACTCACAGTAGTCGATGTAGCTTCCCGTTGAGTCTGCTCGCTTGTGATAAGCATCGAGAACATCGATGAGCGACCCGTCCTTCCTGTGTTGCTGAGCGAAGGAGATCTGGAAGGAACGTGGGAGGGAGGGAGAGAAGGTGAGCTCGCTCTCAATCTGCGACGCTGCGATAAGCTCGAGCTCGCGGCTCGACTCACCATCGTTGTCGTTCCTCCACAGACAGCCGATCTCGATCCGGTTCTGTGAGTCGCGAAGATCTCTGTCAGCTTTCCTCGAGCCAGGGAGGAAAGGGGAAGAAAGAATGAGCTCGAGCTCACTCACTCGAAGTTGTCCGCACAGAACGGCCCATCTCCGTCCTCTGAATCTTGACTGAGATGAACATGAGCGTCGATCTGCCCCACCAGCAGAGGGAGCTCGTCAGCTTCCACTCTTCGAAACACTGGCAAGGACAGAGGCTCGTAGACTCACTCCTCCAGGCATCACCATCCCTCCTTCAGCATCGATGACCTTTTCCGCCTCGTTGACGTCGATACACCTCTCCAGCGTCACAACCTTCCCGTCCTTGATTCCTATGTCGAAGTAGCTATTCAAACGGGCAAGGAAATGAAGAAGCTCAAGTCAGCAAAAGAGCGAGCGAGCAACGACTCCAACGAAGGAAGGAAGCAGCTCCAAGCTCTCTTATCATTCTGCTTCGCGAGCTCAACCTTCCCTCCGTCCCTCCCTTTCTCTTCTTTGTGAAGACTCACCCTCTATCACTCGCCGACACGACCAACCCGTTCTTCACCAGCAGGTCAAACTTCTTCTCCACCACTACCGCTGCTAGGTCGTCCGTGTCTTGTCGTTTTGAGGAGGAGGGGGAGCTCATCGTGGTTGGACGCACTCAGCCGACCTTGGCTCGGGGCTGGAGCGCTGGAGAGGGAAGGCGAACGAAGAAGGAAGGAAAGCGCCCGCCCGAGAAGACGCCGTTCAGAAAACGTGCTTCTGGAAGGTTGGGAGAAGGAAAAAAGAGTTGATGAGATAGATGTGATAGAAGTACAAGCAAGTGGGTATGAGAGGGAGCGCAAAAGCGTGGGTATGGAAAGCAGGAGGATGCGAAAAGGGAAAGCGATCGATTTGAAGCGACGCGAGTTGAGGAGAACGAACGAGGGAGGAAGGAATCTAGAGGAGGTCGAAGTCGTCGAGCTGATGGAAGACAGAGAGACGAAGAAGAGATGATCAGGAGATGAAGACGTGAGAGGGACGCGATGGGAGGGAGAGAGAGTTGGACGTACCTCGTCGTTGTAGGTCATGACCGTTCGCTTGACCTTACTGGTATCGACCCAGGTGACGAAATCCTCCATGGACCGCGTGACGAGGTAGGCTGGGTCGGTGATGGCTTGAGGTCCTACTCGGATGTGTCCCTGCTCGATGAACTTGACGGCCTGAGAGGAGAGGAGGGAGGAAAAGGGAGGGGACGCGAAAGTGAGCTTTGACGCGTTTGGAGGCTGCTGGAGAATGCCCGACTTCACGGGAAGGGCCCAAGTCCTCCAGTCTTGGTCGCTTTCTTCCCATTGTCCCTAGCCACAACCCTGAACGGCACTCGACAAGAAGGAGAAGAGAAGGGACTCACCGACGAGACCGTCTCCGCCATCCTCATTCGACACGCAACGACCGCCAACCTCCTCCTGCAGAACCCTGAAACGGTGACCTTGTGCTCGACGTCCGACATCTTGCTCTCGAGGTTGAGAAGACCCATATCGTAGAGCTTGGAGAGGACCTGACCTTCCATCTCGGCTCGGTAAGGGTCGGCGGCGGGGAGGAGGGAAAGTCGATGAGCGAGTCCTCGAAGGGATCCAGCGAGCTTGTTGTACCTGTAGAAGAAGAGCGAGACTCGATGAGCTTGGGTTGAGGGACGAAGGAGAGATGGAAGAGGTCTCACTTGTGGTAATCCTCTCGATCCTGGATGTGGTATCGTCGCATGACCTGAGAGGGAGGGAGGGAGGGAGGGAAGGAGGAGGAGAGGAGAGGTCAGCTTCGTTGAGCTCGGACTTGAAAGAGCTCTGGACGGGAGGGAAAGAGATGTAAGGACGGACCTTGACCTCTCGGAGGTTGTTGTCTTGCTTGTACTGTTGAGAGAGGAAGGAGAGAGCGGATATCAGCTCGTAGCTTTGTAGGGAGCTCTTTGAAGCGAGGAAGGGAGAGGTGGAGGAGGACTGACGTTCAGGAAGTCGACCTTCTTCAAGAGCTTCTTCTCATGGAATTTCAGTTCACGCATCTTGAGTTCTGCAGACAAAGTGATAGGTCAGCTTCTGGTCTCTCGTTTGGTTCAAGAATTGAGTTTTCTACTTACGATTTGAACGAGATTGAAGCGGTTGAAGGACGAACGGAGCTGAAGCTGAAGTTTCTTGAGCTCGCAAAGCTGTTCCCTCCTCCCTCCCTCCCTCCTTCCCAAATTCTGGATCGACTCTTCCTCCTCCCTCCCAACTCCCAGCACCCACTTTTACACTCTCCTCTCCCTTCTTCTCACGATGCCTTCCCGTTCCACGAACTTGAACGCTGCTTCCAACAACCCCACCAAGAAGTCTAAGCCCGACAAGAGGAAGCGAGCCGCCGACGCTGCTGCTGCTGAGGCGGCTGCCCCGAAGAAGGTCAAGGTCGTCGTCGACGAGGAGACCACCACGGCCGTCGCTTCGACATCGAACGGAGAGGCTTCTGGGTCTGCTCTCGTCGAGGGAGGAGAGGAGGGGGCTGCTTCGGAGCTGCCGAAGAAGGAGAAGAAGGAGGTCGCTCCTGCGAAACCGACAAAGGTCAACGGAGAGTTCCTGCCTTCCAAGGAGGATATCGAGCAGGACAAGGATATCAGCGAAGGAGCTCGTCTAGGTAAGCACCTATCCTTCATCCTCCCACTCGTTTTCGTCTCGCAGCTCTCATCCTCCTACCCATCTCAAACGAGCTCATCCAAAAGCTGACCTCTTGCCCTCTCCTCTCTCTCTCCCTCCCAACCCTCCCTCGCTCGCTCGCTCACTTCAGCCCTCCTCTACGCAACCCTCTACCTTCGCTTCAACCCCTCTCCAACCTACCGTCCCGTCCCCACGAAACCCTCCAAATCCATGAAAGCCAACCACCCTCTCCCCGCCGACCCCTGGGCAGCTCAACACCAGAACCCTCTCTTCCAGTCCGACTTTACCCCCACCGACGCGGCGTTCGAGCTTACCGCTAAGCAGTACGCGGATAAGAAGAAGGCGTTCAGGGATGGGAAGGCGAAGAAGGGAGATGGAGTTACGGGGGAGAGGTGGAAGTTCAACAAGGCTAGGGAGGGGTGGTTGTTGAGGTGGGCTTGTGATGAGGCTCAGGTGAGTTTTGGAGTCGAGTTGGGGTTTGGTTTGGGGAGATGGGGGGCTTGGAAGTAAGAAAGGGTGGTGTGGAGGGTTGGAAGTGGGGAATGGGTGGTGTGGAGGAAGAGCTGAGAAGTGAGGGGAGGGAGGAGGGAGCAGCTGTTGGGGTCTCGCGAGGAGGAGACAGACGCGTCGAGCTCGTTCGAGGAAAAACGCGACTTTTGACGTTGAAATTTGACCTCCTCTTTCCCTCTTCGCTCGTATTATTTAGCTCCCCACACGATACTTCAACACCGCCATCGCCTACCTGACGAGTGTGAAGGCTCCTGCTGCTCGAGAGGTTCGTTCTTAACTCCCTCCCCGTCCCTCCCATTTCTTAATCCGAGCTCGCGTCCTCCCTTTCTCTTCCTCTCCCCTCCTCCTCCCCTCGTGGCTTCCCCAGACTGACCTCTCCCCCCCTTCTCGTATTTCCCTTCGTCACCCCTCCAGTCCCTCGCCGAAACAGCAACCTCCGCCCTTGCCGTGGTCGACAACGAGGAGAAGCAGCGACGAGCGAAGAAGGTTCTGAAGATGCTCGGAAAGCCCGTGGAGGGAGACGAGAGCGAGGAGGAGGTTGAGGTTGAGGAGGATGAGGACGAGGAGGCTGAGGAGGGATCTGATGCTGAGGAGAAGGCTGAAGGTGCGGAGGAGGACGACGATGAGGAGGAGGAGGAGGAGGAGGAGGAGGAGGAGGAGGAGGAAGGGGACGACGAGTAAGATCTTTCAATGACGTTTCAAATCCCCACGACGCGTTTCTCTCGACTGGAGATAGGTTGTGAACGACACGCTAGGAGACTGGCCAAGTAGGTTTCGCGGATCGAACCGTTCTTAGCTGCTACATACACGAGCCTCGTCGCTGCAGCTCATCGCGCGACGTCGACGTCGACTTCGCTTCTCATCTTTCGAACTCTCCGTCTCTCCCAAAGCAGACAAAGCACCTCAATCACAAACCAACTATATCAACTACCTATTAATCATCACACTAGCTCTACTCCTACTCCTACTCCTACTCATCATCCTCATCTCCACTCTCAATCCTAAGTCCTCCATCGTCGCTCCCCTCGCCCTCAGTCTCCCTCGGTCCACCGCGAAGCTCGTCCCTCGCGTCCTCGCGCTGCTTCTTCTTCTGCTCCATCTTCTTGAGAACGGCGGTGGCGGAGTTGAAGATCCCTTGGGTTGAGGTTCCACAGCTGTGACGAAAAAACGACGAAGAGGAAGAGGGAGAGGGAGGAGGGTGTCAGTGAGGTGAAGGAAGGGAGGGGGAACGAGGAGGAAAGAGAGGAGAAAGGAAGGAAGGACGTACGCAAAGCATTTCGGGTTCTTAGCGAAGCGTTTGATGGCGCATCTAGACGTGTGAAACCGAAGCACGGGCAAGGTCAGTACTCTAAACCGACGAAGAAACGAGAAGCAAGCCTCGGCGCGTCGAAAGCTTGTCCCGCGAGGAGGAAAGAAGGGAGCTCGTACTCACGCAGAATCAAAGAAATGCCCACACTTGGTAACGACGGGATCGGTGAACTCCTTCCTGCAGATGAGACAAGCGAACGGGATCTCCTCCTCGTCGTCGGAAACGTCGTCTCCAGCGAGTCGTTTGGCTTCCATCGTTTTGGCGTGCTGTTCGTCCATTTGCCAGCCTGAGAGGTAGTCCCCTCGCTACAGTACCCACCCACAAGAAGGAAGGGAAGAGAGAGAGAGAGAGAAGGGAGGGGTGTCAGTTCCGAGAAGAGAAGAAGGAAGGAACGAGAGGGAAGGGAGGGAGGGAAGGACTCACGTCGTGAAGGAACTTGCAGGTGTCTCCGAATCCACACCATCCGGTTTCTATGAAACGACACGAGATAGAAGGTTAGCTCGAGAGGATGGTAACAACCGAGGCTGAGAGAGGGCGTACTCACCTTTATAGTCCTTACAGACATCAGGCTGATAATCGATCACGGTGATGGTTCGGATGTTGCTCGACGCCTTGACGGGACCAGCCTTGAACTTTGCTGACCCTCCATCCTCTCGCTGCTCGATGTGGGACTTGTAGGCGGCTGCTCCGTGGTACATCCCGTCGTCAGGGATTCCATCTTGAAGGGCGTCCTGCGAAACGAAACGAACGCAAGGAAGGGAGGAAGAGGTGAGGGTCAGCTCGAGCTCGCTTCTCCCCTTCCTTCCTCCCTCTCTTCCCTTCCTCTGAGCTTCATGGTTCAAGAGACTCACCTCGATGAGCTTAGCTCTCTTCTTCTTCTCCTCCTCCTCCTTGAAATCAGCATCCCAATCCAGACCACCGGTCACGTAGGATCTATCATCAGCCTTTGCTCTCCCTGAAGCCTTCCAGTTGACGTCGACACCCTGATCTGTTCCGTCGTTCATGTCCTCCCTCTCCCAGTCCTCCTCCTTACGGGACTTCCTCTTGGTTCCTTGTACGAGAGGGTTGTAAATCGTCTTCTTGGTTGGTAGACGAACGGCTGAGGTTGAGGCTTCGGCTGTGGAGGAGGAGGAAGGGCCGGAGGTGGAAGGAGGTGGGGGGGAGACGGAGCGTTGTCGAGCTGCTGGACGAGGCTTCGACTTCTTCTTGAAGAAAGTAACGGGTGGAGGATCGATGGCTGAGGAGAAGGCTGAAGGATCGGACATGGTGTAGAGACACAGAGAAAGTTGAGAAGGAGGGAGGGATGTTGAAGCTGTTGGAGGAGAGACGAGCGAGCTCAACGAATCGAGCTCTTGACCTCTTTGGCAGTCTTTGGCTGACTGATCCAAAGTTTCACCCTTCTTCCCTCCGACCACATTCGATCCTTCGAAAACCTTCCACTAGCCACCAGCTCATCTTCGCTTTCTTGACCTCATCTTGCACTAACAAAGGCTGGATCTTCCAACAGGAGTTGAGCTCGACCCCCCTTGCGACCTTGTTCTCGTTCACCCCTCTCTCCCCTCGCTCGTTCTCTGATCCTCCCTTCTTTTCAACTCCTTCTCCTCTGACCTCAACCATCCCCCAAAAACGGCACACTCTTCCGCCTCCCCCTTCTCCTTCCCCTTCTCAAATATATACCCCCAAGGGTCGTGGCAGGACCTCTCTCTCTTCAACTCTCCCTCTCCCTCCTCTCGTCTTCACGAATGTCGGACTTGCCTTCCCCTCCTCGCTCCTTCTCCTCCTCCTCGAGCTCTTCGCTGGCAGCCGCCCTCGCGGGTACATCCCCTCCCACCACCCCACCGACGAGGTCGAGAGCTCTTTCGGACTTGCTCGCGAGGTACAAGGAGGACAGTGACGACGAGGATGAGTTGGGAGGGGGAGGGGGAGGGGGAGGATCGCCTTCGCTGTCGAGGAACTTGAGTGATCCTACGAGCAGAGGAGGAGGAAGGAAGAGAGTCAAACTCAACGACGTAGACGTGAGCTTGCTTGCTCTGGACTTGGGGAAATGGGTCAGTCCTCTGCTCTCGCTCTGGTCTTCATTCGCGACGCTCGACCCTCGCTGACGTCGCTCTTCCCTTCCATCCCTCGTCTCTTCTAGATCAACGGTTCGTCGCGTTCCTTCCTTCCTTCCCTTCTCGTTCCATTCGGACGCGGCGTCCGCGCGTCTTCTTCCAACTTCCTCCCTCTATCTGGTTGTTTGACCATGCCCTCTCCCTCCTTTCTTTTCTCCTCTCACCGCCTCTCCCTCCTCTCGGCAAAACCTTCACTTTACGTACCCATCTCCTCGCCTTGCCCTCATCAGCCAATCCCTCCCCTCAAGAAGCTCCCCTCGACCCCTTCTTCATCCCTCACCACGACGACCAGTCCGCCTCCTCCCTCCTCCCCTCCCTCCCCATCAACACCTCCTCCCACCGCCAAACCCCCTCCTCCTCCTCCACCTCCTCCGAGACATCCTCTCCCTCCACTCCAACAAGGGAGGAACACGACCAGGAGGCGAAACAACCCGAGGCAGGAGCGACGGACGCGAGCGTGACGACTTGGAGAGGAAGTCCTCGAGGGAAGGTCCTGATACCCAAGCGAGCTATGAGGGACTGGGACGAGGGAGCGGAGGAGGCGGAGGAGGGAGATACGATGGGTATGGCGAGGTTGAAGCTTTGATCCCTCGTTCCCACCATTCTACACGCGTCCCCACCCACCCTCTCGACCTCCCTCTCAACCCTCCCAACCCTCTCGCCTTCTCAACCCCAACTCCATACCCCACCCACCTACCCACCACCCAATCAACTTAGACGAAACCCCTTCAACGAAATCCCTAACGACCGAAACGAAACCCAAAACGAACCCGTACGACCTCTCACGTCCCTTTCCTTCCTTCACGTCTTTCCCTCTTTCCTTTTCTTCCTTTCCTCTGCTCTCTCATTCCCTACCCTACCTTTTTGCACGCTCGCACACATCTCTCAACTGGAATAGCCCATCACAACAACAGCAAAGGATCCGCTCTCGTTTCGTCTTACCTTACTTTATGGCTTCGGTTTTTGATACCTTGGTTCTCGCTTATAGGTTACCCCCATGCTTGATTGGCCTTTGACCCTACTGGATTGGTTTCTTCGATGCGCTCGGTATTGATGCTTGCTGCTCGCTGCTACTTTGATTGAGAGGAGGGAGAGAGAGGGAGGGGAAGACAAGATGGACGCGTCTCGACGTCGGACCGCGTGTCCTTCTCGTTCTCGCTAGCTCGGTGGCTTCGCAACACCAACGCCTGAGCAGGAAAACACAAAGCCGAAACAGACCTCGTTCCCTCCCTTGGCCTTCCAGCTAACCAGCGAGCGAGGGAAAGGAAAGTAGGCAGAACAAAGCGACGGAAGAGAGGACGTCCTCGGGTTAGACTTCTCGCTGCACTCAGACCATGCGGAGACTCGGTATTATCTAGTCGTGTCATTCAGAATACAAGTGAAAAGAAAAGAAGCAAGCCAAGATGCGAAGCAGGGGAGGAAAGAGAAAGGAAAGACGAAGACCCCCGAGGCGACCGAGACGCGACTCGCGAGCGCGTCTATAGGACGATTCGGAAGGTGCAGTATCGACCCTGAACAAGTCCAGCAACCACGAGCGGGAAGGGTCAGCTCGTGCGTGGAGAGAAAGAGCCGAAAAAGGGGAAAAGGGGAACCCACAGCCGTTTCCGAAGGACGAGTGATCTTGACGACCTGACCACGCACGAGACCGTAGTATCGTGCCACAGGATCGGAGATGAGGATTCGGGGGAGTTGGGTCTCTCGGAGACGGCTGGAGAGCGCGAAAGAAAACGATCGTTTCGAGTCAGCGACCGAGATGGAAGCGAGGAAGACGGGGCGAGGCGTCGAACTGACTATCGAAGAAGCAGAGCCGCCTTCTCCTCCTTGGGCAGCACCTCGTGACGAGGAACGAGGTTGTGTTTTGTGATGTTGACGAGCAGATCAGCTTCGGGGTACTCCTCGAGGGTGTAGTCCTGGCCAAGTTGGGTGATGACCTGTCGAACGAAAGCGAACGAGGGAAGGGAAGGAAGGGAGGGTGAGCTCGCGCGAAGGACCTCGAGAGGAAGCGAAGCTGAACGAGAAGAAACGAACCTTTCGTGCCGGTGGAGACATAGCATCAGCGTAGATGATGATACCTCGTCGGATCTTCTTGTCGTCCAGAATACCGATGAACCTGGTGAAGGAGAGGGTAAAAAGGCGGGTGAGCTCGAGGAAGGAGGGAAGGAGACGAGCTTGAAGGAGGACTCACTTCCTCATGGTCTTGACTCCAACCTTCTTCTCGTCCGAGTAGAAGACGAAGATGGAATCTGTAGGATCTGTTCGAGAGTTGGTCCAGAAGTTGAGAGAGTTTCGACTGATGATGGTGGGAAGGAAGAGACGGAGAGAGGCGAGGTCAGCTTTGTGCTTTCTCCTTCCCTTCGTCTTGAGCTAGGATACTCACTCGACGGATCCGTTGGCAGCGAAGGAGTTTTTGAAGTTCTCGAACGACATCTCCTTCTCCTCCTCCGAGACTTGGAAACCCTACAGTGAACGCGAAGGAAAGAATCAGCTCCTTCGTCCGAGCTCGCTTCGTTCGTTCGAGGGGAACGCACTCTGTCATCCACGAGCTCGTGAATGGTCTTGTTGACCCTGAACAATCGTGCGATCTCCCTGTCGTCGGCCATGCTGAGTGATTAAGGGAGTAAAGGAGGGAGAAAGGAAGGGAGGAGGGGGAGGATGCGAGTGTTGGTCGTTGCAGGTCAGGAGCGTCGCCTCAAATTCGCCTGCTTGACTTTCGTGCGAGCTCACCTCTTTGGCTTCCCGAGAGGAGAGGTCGCCATCAACCACCACAGACACTCTTTCAGAGAATGGATTCATCAGACGAGGAACGCGACGCTCAACCTGTCGCTAGCACATCTGCCATCCCTGCTGCTGCTCCTGCTCCGGTCGTTGGGAAGGGAGGGAAGGAGGAGAGGATCAAGAGGAAGAGTGGGAAGAAGGGAAAGAAGTTTGTCGAGGATACCGTGAGTCTTTCTTGGCTTTCACACTTTTCGAGGCTCGGATGAGATCCTGATCTACCTCATTTTGTTGTTATTTAGGGCTCTCTACTGGCTCTGATCTCGGAGATCGCAGGAGAGAAGGAGGATGCTCGAGCGACGAAGGTCGAACGGACGGTGAGCTCGCTTCTATCCTTCCTTCCCTCCTTCCTTGAACTCCTCTGACCTCCTCGCTTTATGACAGGCCAAGAACCTAAAGGAAACTGCCACCGCCGTCAAGACCAAAGCTCAGCGTAAACTGGATCGAACAGCTCCTCTCGTGTGTTCTCCCTCCCTCCTCCCTCGAGCTCACGCTCCTCCCCCCTCGTCCTCCTCGCCTTCCGTCCCCCGCTGACCCTCACCCCATCTATTTGTGTCGATCCGCACTATCAGCGAGCTACCAAGAAGCTGCTGCTAGAGAAGGAGAAGGAGAAGAAGGCCAAACGTAAGGCTTCGAAGAAGGGTCCCGTCGAGGTACCGTCGACGGACGGGAAGAAGAGGAAGACGGTCGCGTTCGCTTGAGCTTTTACTTAGCTCTCACGATCGATGTACTTGTACGAAACTACCTCCTGGTGCCGAGAGTTTTGGGAAAGTGGAGGTCGGTCTCCAGAGGAACGAGATCCGACTCGAGGCTCGACCGCGTCGTAAACCTCTTTGGCTCTTTCCGGCCCTTGTCTTCGCGCTGAGGTGCTCGCGAGTCGTACTAGTCATCTTCCACGTACTCTGGAACTGATTCTCCTTTGTCTACATCCCTACGGCTGTCGCAGGAGGTCGCTCGACTAGCAACCGGTTTGCTTTCCTTTCGGTCGAGATTGGTGAGCGCGCGAGAACACTGCTGAACAAGGCCCACGCTGACTTTAGCAGTAGTTCGACCGTTGCTTACGGAGCTCGCTTTGAGTGCTTGGTGATCCAGAACGGACGCGGAGCGTTGAAAAGCTCGACTGCCTGTCCTCCTCCCTCCGAGTTCGACCCCAACCAGCTCTCTCTACTACCAACCTCCTTCGACCCTTTCCCCCCTTCAACTCACTTCATCTCGTTCAGAATGTCCAACGTCGTTTACCTCATCACGGTTCGTCGTCTTCTCTCTCCTTCAGTGGGATCCGGATCCTTCGCAGAGACGCGCGTCGTCAGATCGCCCGAACCGGAGCTCACTCTTCTCCTTCGTCCCTTCTTCTTTCCAGGGAGCCAATCGCCCTGATGGAATTGGATTTGCCGCTATCACTACTTTGCTCGAGAACCCTAAAGCCTACATCGTCGCAGCTGCTCGAGACCCGTCATCGGCGGTCGAGCTTCAACAGCTGTCGAAGTCCAGCGGTGGAAGGCTTGTCGTCGTCAAGATGGAGATCGCCAATTTGGAATCAGTCAAGGTGAGAGCATTTCAAACCTGTTCGACCTTTCAGCTTCTGTACATGCACTCAGCTCGGACTCGTTTTTCCTTGTCGACGTCGCTTTCCTGCTCGCTCAGACCTCCTTCAACGAAATCGCCGGCCTTCCTTTCGTCAAAGACCACGGACTCGACGTCCTCTTCATCAACGCGGGAGTCTTGATCAACCCTATGGTTACTGCTAGTCTTATGTGAGCTCTCTTCCTGCCTTTGCCGCAACTCGTCTCGCTCGTCCTGAACTTTGGGCGTTTCATTCTCGTTTCGGTTCAGGGATCCCACCGACGCTCTCAACTCTTTCCAAGTCAACACGTGGGGAGCTATCTACGTCGCTCAGGCCTTCCTTCCTCTCCTCCGATTGGGAACCCAGAAGAAGATTGTCTACACCACGAGCGGCCTCGGTTCAACCACGCTCGCTTTGTGAGTCTTCGTTCTCTCTCTTTCCTCTTCGGAACTCTCAACGTACGACTCTCCGACTGATCTCTTCCTTCGTTCTGATTTCTCGTAGGGGCCTCGGTATTGACGGAGGTTGGGCCGCTTGTGAGTCTTCCTCAACCCTTTCGTCTTCACGACGCGTCGTCGTTGTCTGACTCTCTTGTTATGCCCTCCCTTCCCCTTTATAGACAGCATGTCCAAAGCAGCCTCTAACCACTATTTCAAGAGACTCTCCGAGGAGTTGAAAGCGGAAGATTTCACCGTCGTTTGCTACCATCCCGTTCGTCCTTTCCTTTCCTTTTGCTCCCTTCTCAACTCGTACGTCCAGAACGCGACTGACCGCTCTTCTGTTTGTGATCCGAACGATCCAGGGAGTCGTCGGAACTAGCATGTCCCCTGTCAAGGAAGGCGCTATGGTTGGGGATGGGATCCCCGTTATTTCGCCCGCTGAGGGAGGTCGACTCGCGTGAGTTTCGTCGAGTCCTGAGGTCTTTGCTTCGACGTCGTTGATCTGACTCAGACCTCTCTTCTTCCTCTTACGCAGTGCCAACTTCATCAACGCTTGGGGACCTAAGGAGAACGGAAAGTTCCTCAGCGAACAGGGAGCTGAGTTCCCTTGGTAGGCTTTGTCGCGACGCGCTGCAGAGGGAGGGTTCGCTCTGTCTCGGTCTTGATTTTCGTCGGTGGAGCTCGACTCAACCTTCAAGTCGTGTGCTGATTCATATACGATGAGCTACTTGAGCAGTCTGTGCGAAGACCTGCCTGAGGGAGAAGAATCTGACGCGAGAGATGGGGCGAGGCGAGAGTCGCGAGGAATCGCTGACCTGTTTGCTTTTGACCGCTTTTTTTCGAGCAGATCCGTTGAGCCCAAACAAATTACCTCTAGGCTGTCATCTGAACTCGTATCACAAGAGAAAGTGAAGGGAAGATCGAGAAGGACGAAGGCTCGATTCTGCCTCCGTCGTCCGTCAGCGAAAAAGAGGAGCTCGCTGTCGACCCTTCCCTCTTGCTCTCCCAATCCACCACCACCGCTAACTCTGCGACACCGCTCCTCGTCTCTAGGTATGTTCAGCTTCCACACTTTGTCATCTATGCAACTCTTGAAGGGCTGACCTCGCTCTTCTCTTCGTTTTTGCACCGTCCTTTGGCAGCTCCCTTCCCCTTCCCTTCCCTCCCTCGAGCTCACCCTCTTGACCATCCTTCGACCAAGACTCAACCTAACCACTCACCGACTACACCTCCTCTAACCCTCTGACCGCGATGTGGCGACCAGCAACTCAGACTTCGGGAACCAACGACCAGCCTTTGGGAAATCGACGACGATTCGGCGCTCCTCCAGGGGACGAGGGAGGAGGGGGAGGTCCTCCTCAGCAGCATCAGCAACAGCAGCCCTACGGAAACTACCCTCCTCAACACCAACAACAACAGCAGCAGCAGAACTACGGTCCTCCCGCTCCTCCTCCTGGCCAGTACGGCGGAGATAGAGGAGGAGGAGGGCAGCAGGGAGGCTACAACAACGCTCCTCCTCCTCCTTCCTACGACCGAGGACGAGAGGGAGGCGGAGGATATGGAGGAGGCATGGGAATGGGGGGAGGGGGAGGAGGACCTCCTCAGGACTACCGTGGAGGAGGAGGGGGTGGAGGCTACGATCGTGGAGGTCCTCCTATGGATCGAGGAAGGGAGCAGCACCAGCAGCCTTCCATGGAGCAGAAGAGGGAGAGGGAGGAGGAGAGAGCTCCTGCTGAGGATCCTGGTAAGTTCTGGCAGTTTCTTCACTCACCACCCTGACTTCGACTCCTAGGAGATCCGGTAGATTGTCGTACTCGCTCGTGTTTCTCTGTCGAGAGGCAGCAGAAGAGCAGCGAGCTCAAGCTCAAGCTTCGAGCTGCCACCACCACCTCGACCTCTCCTTCCTCTGACGAACGACCTACTCACTTACCTTCTTCTTCTCCCTCTTCTTTCCTCTCACCGCACTTGATGCATCTCCTCACGTTCTCGTACTTGCCTTGGCTTGTTGGGTTTACACGAAACAGACGCTCCAAGGAAGCGACGATCAAGATGGGGGGACGAGAAGCCCGTCCAAAGTTCATCCCTGCCTACAGCCATCATGGGATCCAACGTCTCTCAACAGGAACTCGACCAGTACGCCATCCGAATGCGAGTCGAGGAGATCAATAACAAGCTCAAGAACGGAGACATCGTTCCTCCTGAGCGACAACGGTACGTCTCAACTGCCTCTCGCCAGCTTCGCCTTCCTTCCTTCCCTTCCGTCCTCGTTCTGACCTTCCTTTCCTGCTCGCTCTTAGATCCCCCTCCCCTCCTCCCACCTACGACGCTCACGGTCGACGAACCAACACTCGAGAAGTCCGATACCGTCGCAAGCTCGAGGACGAACGAGTCAAGCTCGTCGACAAGGCTCTCAAGCTCGACCCCGCCTTCCGACCTCCCAACGAGTACCACGCCCAGAAGAGGAACACCAAGCCTCAGGACAAGGTCTACATCCCCGTCAAGGAGTTCCCCGAGATCAACTTTTTCGGTCTCCTCCTCGGTCCTCGTGGAAACTCGCAGAAGAAGATGGAGAGGGAGAGTGGTGCGAAGATCTCGATTCGAGGGAAGGGAAGTGTCAAGGAGGGAAAGGGACGACCTGAGAACCTGAGTCATGACGCTGAGGAGGACCTGCATTGCTTGGTGACGGCCGACGATCCCGAGAAGGTTCGAGCTTGTGTCAACTTGATCAACGCCGTTATTGCGACGGTGAGTTCTTCGTTTGTTGCTCCTCCTTTCCTTTCGCGTCGCCCATTTTGTTCTCGTCCTCGCCCCCATTCTGACCCGTTTGTTATCTCTATCTTCTCGTCTACAGGCTGCTTCTACTCCCGAGGCTCAGAACGATCACAAGAGGAACCAACTTCGAGAACTCGCAGCTCTCAACGGAACGCTTCGAGACGACGAGAACCAGGTCTGCCTAAATTGTGGAAACATCGGTCACAAGGTTCGTTCGTTCCCTCGCTCTCCCTCTTGATCTCGTTGCTGACCTGCTTCGAACGTCTTTCTCGCTTTCGTAGAAATGGGATTGCCCTGAGCAGCGAAACTTCTCGGCTGGGATCACTTGTTCGTCTCTCCCTTTCGTCCGTCACCTTCTCTTCGCGACTCGCGAGCTGACCTTCCTTCTTCTTTCGCTGCTGTTCCAGGCCACAACTGCGGGTGAGCACTATACACATTCATATCTTCTTCCTCGCTCTCGTTCTAACGTCTCTTCTCCTCTTTTCCTTCAGCTCCGTCGGACACATGGCTCGAGGTTCGTCGCGTTCTTCCTTTTCCCTTCTCCCAACCTTTTCCTCCTCCACCTCGCCGTCGCTGACCTCTTCGTCTCGTTTTCCCTCTCCTCAGATTGCCGAACCCCCCGAGGCCAAGCTCCCGCCGCCAACAACCCAGGAGGACCAGGCGGAGGAAAGTTCGACGCCGAGTACGCCAACCTCATGAACGAGCTCGGAGAGGGAGGAGGAACCGCCATGACCGCTACTCGAGGAATGATTGCTGGACCTGGAGGAGAGGGAGGAGCTCCCGGTGGACCTTCGGGAGGAGGAGAGAACGGTGGATCGAGACCTCCTTGGGCTGCTGGAGCTGGAGGACCTGGAGCCGGTCAAGATCAGCCTCCGAGGGAGCCCAGACTCGCTCCCTGGAGAGATCCTGCTAACTGGATCACTCCTGTATGTATACATCTCCTACGAACTCGCCTTCGAGTTGCGTTTTGAAGACGTCGAGTCGAACGAGCCGAAGCTGACCTCGTTCTCCCTTCTCCTCGTCTTTCGTCATTTCTTCCAGCAACAACGTCAGCAGCAGCAGCAAGGCTACTCCGGCTACCCCGGCTACGCTCAGTCCTACGGTCAACATCAAGGAGGAGGAGGAGGACCTCAGCAGGGAGGCTACCCTCAGCAACATCAGCAACCCGTCGCGATTCAAGCTCCTTGGGCTCAGCAGCAGCAACAGGTTCAGCCTCAGGCCGCTGCTCCAGCTTCAGCGAGTATGTACGAAGGTCAGTCTGCTCTCTACACCTTCCGCTCGCGCTGTGCTCGAAGATCTCTCGAAGCTGACCTCCTCGTCTCCGTTCTCGCTTTCGCAGACTACTACGCGTCGTTGGCCGCTGCTGGAGGAGGAGCGACCGCCGCTCCTGGAGCTCCTGCTGCTTGAGAAGTGTGAAAACACTGGCGAGGCGGTTGTATACGTACGAACATATCCTGATTTCGATTTGTTGAGGCTGAACGAACGAAAGTTCGGAAGGAACGACGCGTCCAGCCTTTTCGTTTTCGCGCGAGAGTCTGACGGATGACACGGACTCGAGCTGTAGCTGACCGTCGTTGGTCATCTGCCGAATCGCAAGTGCAGAGGTTCAGAGCACAGAGGATGCGATTCTCAGCTATCGCGACGCGTCATCGACGCACCCATCCTTTTGCTTCATCTCGCTTTCGACTTTCCTTGTCGCCTGTCTCGCATGCCGAGCTGACGTGCTCTTCGGAGGCCGTCCACCAAGTAAGATGCGCACTAGTCGCGAAGCTTCTCTACCTTCTCAGCTACTCTTGAACGGGCGAGACATCGGAGTCGAAGGAGGGAGGACGTCGACGTGGTACGAGAGGGAAGACGAACGAAGGTTTCTCCAAGATATGTAGATGGCTTGCTCGGCTTGCTCGAAGGTTGGAGCAAGCTGTCTCCAAGCCTCGTAAATTAAAAGGAAGTGGAGTCTTGGGAGAACAAAGGGCACAGATGTCTTGAGCTTCGACGCGTCAAGGGAGGAAAATGGAAGCGTGACGACGTTGTGCTTTTGACGCGTTTCCTCCTGCTTCCCATTCGCTCTCGGATCCAGCTCTTTTCCAGTAGTCAGATTTGCCTCTTGAGCTCGACCCTGAATTTTCAGACACGAAGAAAAAGCTTCCATCGTATAGAGATCGGCAAAAGAAAGCGAGGGTGTGCCCACGGTGTGCCGATCGTTTGGACCAAACCTTGAGGCTGGGGGAGGTGCCCGACCGCGTCGAAGCGCCCTTCTCAATTCTTTCATCCCCAACTGCACCTTCGCCTTCCTTTCCCTTCTCGCTTGAAAAGGCAACAACAGACCCTCTTCACACCCACGAACACCCCCACCCACACTTTTTTCAAGAAAACCTTCCCCTTCCACCCTCCTCTCCCCGTCCAAGCTCGCCATGCCGTTCAAATCTCTCAGGAAGGGACCTCCCACTCCTCTCGACCTCTCTTCTCGCGAGCGGACCAGCACCAGCGGTCCTGCTTCTGCTCCTTACAAACACTACCAGTCCGGACCTCCTCCTCCCTCCTCTGCTCCCTCGCTTTCGCATGGACCTCCGTCCTCTCCTGGATCGTTCAAGTTTTGGAAGAGGAAGACGTCTGCTTCCTCCTCTCCCACGGACGCGTCCTTCCCTCCCACTCCTCCTCCTCACTCATCCTCCTCCAACAACAGCGCGAGACACCATCCATCCCACTCGTACGCTTCAACCTCCTCCACTCCTCTACGAACTTCAACGAGCAACAACCTCCCGGACTTCCATCCTCAGCAATCCTCCAGACACGCGAGCTACGCTCCTCCTCCTTCCTCCTCCTCCTCCTCCTCTTCTTCCTCCTACCAACCACCCCACCCTTCGCTCTATCAGCAACAGCAGCAGTACCCATCCACCTCCTCCCCTCATCGATCCGTTCAACTTCCTCCCCTCTCTGGGTCCCCTTCGTCTCGTTCAGCACTGTACTTTGACGAGGACTACGACTGGGCGAATGGCCAACCCGACTTCCGACCTCCTCCCTCCTCTTCCGGCTCGTCCACCTACTCAAATTCTTCCCTCCCAAGAAACCATACCTCCACTCGACCCTCTCCACCGGGAAGCTGGCATTCCCTCCCTCCAAGAAACTCGGAGATCCCTCTCTCGGCTCCTCTCCCCCCATCAAGACAAGCAGGAGGAGGAGGAGAGACGGGCTCGCCGAAGGTGTACGTCTCGACGAGGAGGACGGGCGCGTCCTCCAGCGTGGGTGGAGGAGCTGTAGGAGCTGGGTCGCATTCTGGATGGGGAGGGGCAGGGGTTGGGGTTGGACCTCCGAGGAGAGAGAGCGTTGGAGTACCCGTTGGAGCTGCTGCAAGGATGGGGCATGGAAGGAAGAGGTCGAGAAGGTCAGCCCTCCCTTTGTCCTCGTTCGTTTCTTCGTTCTTCTCCTCGGCTTCGTAGCTGATACGTCCCCTCACTCTATGTCCCCTCTCCAGTATGTCGAACCTCCCAACCCTCACGAGTCCCGTGTTGATGTCTCGACCAGCCTTCGACGACTCCTCGGTCCCTCTTCGTTCCTCGTCTCGACGAGGTCCTCCTCCCGCTTTCCGATCCACCGTCTCGACCTCCTCTCGCCCTCCTCCCTCTCGAACCAACTCCCCTTACTCCTCAACCCCTTCCCCAACCACTCCCAACTTCCCTCCTCACCACCACCTCTTCGGAATGGGTCCTCCCTCGGTTCGCTCGCCTCTTCAACTCTCAGGACTCCCCGTCGTCGTCGTCGTTCCTGCCACTCCCGACACCGCCTCCGTCGCTGGAGCAGGCTCGAGGTCGAGTGGAGGCTGGGGAGAAGCCGCCATGCCTCCCATCCCCCCTTCGGCGAGCGTCGCGGTCGATTTGGCGAAGAGGATGGAGGAGGCACGATCAACACCCGTCGTTCTCGTCTCGACTCGACCTCACAGCCCTCAACGAGCCCTCCCTTCTATCGAGGACGCTCAGGCGGCTGCCTTCATCGCTCAAGCAGCAATCGACCGAGAAGGATCCATCACTCCTACTCCCTCTCGCCCGCAACCCTCGTTCCTCGACGACGACGACTCGTCCCCTCGAAAGGCAGCCATTCGTCTTCCCGACATCGATATCCAGGAACTCGGGCTCAGCTTTTTCAACGAGGACGTCGTGGAACCCCCTTCCTTCGACACCCCTACTCTCGCTTCGTCCTTCTCCCCGTCGGAATCGTCGTCGTCGGCAGTCTTCGTCGAGGATCGGTCGTCCACTCCTCCCGCCAGGATCGTCTCGAGCAGAGCTCGTTCGGGAAGCCACCCTCCTTTGAGCTCCCCTCCCAGGGTTCCCCTGCCTGCCAGGCCCGTCGAAGAGGAGGAGGACGAGTCGCTCGAGCAGGAGGAGGAGGTCGTCAAGGAGCAGCAGGAGAACAGCGAGGAGGATGCGTTCGGAGGAGAGGGATCCCATGGGTCGATGCCCTCGCTCTCGTCGTCCTTCTCGGTGGGTTCGACGATCTCGGCTTCGTCGTCAGAGGCTGATTGGAGCGATACCCAGGACGTTGACGCGGACAGCGATGGAGGAGAAGACGTCGGCGGAGGACTCGACGAGGCTCTCTCGGAGATGATCAACTCCCTCTCCACCACCGATACCACCTCCTCCGGATCTCCCTTCACCACTCGTCGAGAAAGCAAGGTCTACTCTCCCTCCCTCACTTCGGACAACACCTTCCTCCTCCAACAACCTACCTCTCCCTCCTCCTCCGCCGCCGCCTCCCTAACCCCGAAAGCGAACGGAAACCACCCTCTCCCCAAATCCGCCTCCAACTCCTCCTTCGTCTCCACTTCCTCCTCGATCCTCAACTCCCCCTCCACAGCACCATGGCACGAGTTCCCTCTCCCTCCTCCTCACACCTCCGCTTCCGCACCAGCCCTCTCAGGACTCGGATTGGGGATCGAGCCGGAGGATCTGCTCCCACCGAGGAAGAGACAGATCCCTTCGCCCATGCTGGTCAGGGATCATCGAAGACCGTTCTACCTCTCTGCCTCGACGGGTTGTCTCGCGGATAAGGTCGGATCGTGGGACGAAACACCTACTACCTCCCCGACCGCGTCGACGTTCTCGGTCATCATCTCCCCTCCTCCTCCCCCTCCCTCCAGTCCTCCTCCAACTCATCGCTCAACGGTCTCAGCATCGGATATCGATCTCATCAACTTCGATTCTCCCTCGCTCAACCTGTCCCCCGTCGTCGCTCAAGAAACCTCGTTCCTCTCAGCCTCGTCCTCGTCCTCGTCGTTGGCTTCGGACGCGTCGGGAGAGTCGTCGTCGGCGTCGTCCATCTTCTCGGCGGAGGATGATCTGGGAACGGTGTCGATCGCGCATGTTCAGACGACCGAGTCGGTCAGGTGGGCGTTTGCTAGGAGTGGGAGCGCGACGAGGGAGGTCGAGGGAGTGGCTGGGTGGGCGATGTGAAGGGGTGCTGGACTCTCGCTCTTTCTCGATAATACCTCTTACCTACGTAGCTCTTGTTTCTCGTCTTTACCCTCTCTCTCTCTCTCTTCTCTAGTCTTATCTCTCTCTGTGTCTGTCTCTCTCCTCGCTCCTATCTATCCTTCTCTCGACCTTTGTTCTCTGATCTCTTTCGCGTCGCGGTCTTCTCTTCTCTCTCGTTCCCTGTCTGTCTGTGCTCTCTCTCTCTCCATCTGTACCACCTTGCACTTATTTTCTTCCCTTTTCTCTTTCTCGCTATTGATTATCCTGTTCTCGACACCGATCCTCTCGCCAACAGGGAAGGAAGGAAGGAAAAGCAGCGCGTCGTCGTCGTCGGCCTTAGGGAAAAAGGGTCGACTCGACGGCCATTCAAGCCTGAAATCAAAACGAAAGCTGACCCTCCCTCCCTCCCTCCCCCTTCCCTCAACCCACCACCCCCCTTCCCTTTTCCTCCCCACCCTCCTTCCACCTACCCCCCTCCCAAACTCACTCGTTTCGATATGGCCACCATCAAAGCCTCCGCGTTCAAACTCGCTCTGATCCAGTTGGGAGGGACGGGGAAGGACAAGACGGTCAACCTCGCTCTTGCCCGAGCTAAGGTCCTCGAAGCCTCCAAGGGGAAGAGTGGGAAGGAGAAGGTCGATTTGGTCGTTCTGCCCGTACGTGCCCTCTCCCTTGTTTTGCTGGGATGGTTGGGTGTGGCGAAAGGAAGGAGGGAAAGGCAGGGTCGTTCGGCTCTCGAGGGAGAGAGATCTCCGTCCTTGACCTCCTCTCGAGTCTCGGGACGGAGCTGCTCTCTCGCTCTCTCTAGCCCTGCCCTTCTTTTTCTTTCTCCCTCAAAGACGTGCTGACCCTCTTCTGGTTCGGGTTTGTGACTTTGCAGGAAGTCTTCAACTCCCCCTACGCCGTGAACCAATTCAGGTCCTACGCCGAAGTGATCCCTTCCATCGAGGACTTCCCTTCCACCCCGACAGCTTCCCTCAGCGAGTCCGTCGCTATGCTTTCGGCGGTGGCTAAGGAGGCGGGTGTGTGGCTTATTGGTGGTCAGTAGACTTCTGCCCTCCCGCTCTCTTTGGATCTGTCGCTCTTATCGTGAGAAGGAGCGCTCGAGATGGAGGAGGGAAAGGGAGACGTTTCGAAATCTCGAGCAAGACTGACTGATTGCTATCTTTTTGAATCGCCGTTCTTGTGGTTAGGATCCATCCCTGAGCTTGATCCTGTAGACGAGAAGGTCTACAACACCTGTACGGTCTACAACCCTGAGGGAACCCTTGTGGCGATTCACCGAAAGGTCCATTTGTTCGATATCGATATTCCCGGTCGCGTGAGTTTGCTTCGCTCGTCCTCTTCCTCGTTCGTCGAGCTGATTCTCTCTCTCTTTCTCTTCTTGGTCTCTGTCTGGGTGGGTGAATCAGATCACCTTCAAGGAGTCGGAGACGTTGACTGGAGGAAGGTCCATGAACTCGTTCGAGGCTCGTGAGTTTTCGTTTCGTTTCGTCCTCGCGTCCCTCGTCGTTTCCTTCGTTCGTTCGAGAGCCAAACTTCGGTTGACCCCGCGTTGCTTTTCGTAACGGTAGCCTTCGGACGAATCGGACTTGGGATCTGCTATGACATTCGATTCCCTGAGCTGGCCATGATCTCGGCGCGACAAGGTGAGCTCGACTCTCTCCTTCCCTCTTCCTCCTGCGTCGCCCAAACCCTCTCACTCACCCCACACATCCTCCCTCGTTGTCTTCCTCTTCCCAGGCTGTGTCGCCATCATCTACCCTGCTGGTGAGTTCCCTTCCTCGTCCTCCGTCCCTCGTTTCCTCGACCTGACCTTCCCTCCCTCGTTTCCTTCCCTCAGCCTTCAACTGCACCACCGGACCTCTTCACTGGGAGCTTCTCCTCCGCTCTCGAGCCGTCGACAACCAGTTCTACACCGCTATGGTCTCGCCCGCTCGAAGCGAGGATAAGTCCGCTTATCAGGCTGTTCGTCGCTTCCTTCCCCCCGTCGCGTTCAATCCCCTCTGCCCTTCGCTGACCTCTCTCTTTCGCGCTCTTCTCTCAGTGGGGTCACACTACTCGTTCGTCCTTTTATCTTCTCTCTCTCTCGTCACCTTCTCCTCCTAACCTCTTTCGTTTCTCTCGCAACAGTCGTCGACCCAATGGGAGCCATCGCCGGAACGACCGACGAAAAGGAGGATATCGTCTACGCGACCGTCGAGCCCAAGGTGCTCGAGGAGGCGAGGAAGGGAATCCCGGTGACGGTGCAGAGGAGGTTCGATGTTTATGCGGATGTGGCGGTCACGAAGGTGTAGAGACGCGTTCGATTCACGCTGGACTTTTTGGCTCGACGCGTTCGTTCGGGTCGTTGCTGCTTTGTAGATCGATCGAGTTTTTCCTTTGTTCGTAAGTTGTAGAAATACCTTCTCTTTTTTTTCGGTCGCTCTTTCGTTACGAGCTTTATCTATCAACTTTCTTCCGAGAGATGAGCGGGAGGTCGAAGGAAAGCACAAAGGTCGTGGCGACGACGCGTTCTCGTGTCTTTGTCCGACGTCCTCTCTCGTCTCGTCCATTGAGTTTTCTCCCAGCACATCTCAGCTTTCTCTCCTCCGAACGTGTGCACTCTGTCCCTCGCAGACGAAGACCCAATCCAGTCGAGGGCTCCATCAAAGATCGACCTCTCCGCTCGAACTCGAGAGCTGGCTGCTACCTCAACACCGCCTGACAAGCTCCCTCAACATCCACAATCTCCTTCGGAGCATGCGACGTCAACACAATAGGTCCTTCAGGGAGGACGAGCACTTCGTCCTGTTTTCCAAACGCCAACCCAATCAAAAGCAAAACGAGTCAGTGAACTCGCTCGTCTGGGTCTCTCCTCTCTTCGCTCGAAGAAGTTTGAAGGGGGGGGGGGGGGGGGGGGGGGAAGGGAAAGCGTGCTCACCTCAATCCGAATCCCCATCCCATGGAAATGTTTCGGGAACCGAGAGTCGTAGGGGACGTAGACTCTGTGCGTGACGATAACGAAACGAAGGGGGGGGGGGGAGGTTAGTTCGACGCGACGAGACGAGGGAAAGGGAAGGGAGGAGGGGAAAGGGACAAACCCTGGTTCGATGGTTAAGATTTGACCTTGGACGAGGCTGTTGGAACGAAGCGAAAAAGAGTCAGTTGGGAAGAAGGAAGGGTCGAGGGGAAAGGGAGGGTGGTTGGGAAGACGTCAACGAACGCAGAATCCTTCGACGTCAACGGCGTATCGTGCAGGTCCATTCCGACGTAGTGTGAGAGGCCGTGCGGATACTGCGATCAAATGGAAGGGGGAGAGAAGGAGGGGAGAGATTGAGGGTTAGGGTTGGACGAGCGAGGGAGGACGAGAGAGAAAGGGGAAGGAGGGAAAAAGGGAGGGACGAACCAAAATCGACGCCTCAGCCTCGTTCAAGTTGAACCCGATGTTGTTGAGTTCTTGTTTCATTAGGCTCACACCTGAACGCAGCACGAAAAGTAAAAGGATATATCAGCGAACGGGAACGAGAGAAGACGCGTCGCTCGTTCGAGACCTCGCTTCCGGACTCACTCCTCGCATGCAACGAATTCGAGCTCCTCCCTCCTTCCATGGTGCACATCTGGATGCAAAGTTTGTTGACCTCGAGCACGGCCTGGTAGAGGTCCTTCTGGGGTTCGGTGAAGGCGCCGGAGACGGGGAAGGTTCGCGTGCAGTCGGAGACGTAGGAGTTGAGCTCGCAGCCTGTGACGGAAAGAAACGAGAACGATCGTGTGTTAGGAGGAAGCCAAAAGGGAAGAGAAGAGTGCGAGGGTGAAGTGGGACGTACCAGCGTCGATGAGAACCATCTGGTGCAGAGGGCAAGGAAAGTCAGCGACGCGTCGAGTCAAAAAGAGAGAAGCGAACGAACCTCTCCATCGTTGAGTTTGCAGTTGTTCTCGGTGTAGTGAATAACAAGCGAGTTGGCTCCTGACGCTACTACTGGAACGTAAGCTGGTCGTTCGGATCCTTCCAGAGCGCAGATGTACTCGAAGTGAGCGACGAGGTCCGCTTCCGAGCGAGACGAAGACGCGAAGGCCATCACCTGCATCACAACCGAACGAACAACGCGAGTCAACACGACGACGACATACTGGAAGGGAACGAAGACTCAGACCGTGGCCTATCTACTCACCTCAGCATGTCCCTTCCCTGTGATATCTCCCGCGCGCTTCATGATCTTCCACTCCGCCTCGCTCTTGATCGCTCTCAGCCCCTGCACGAGCGGCGCCAGAGGACTGAGCTTGGTTACTGGGATCTTGCCTACGAGGGCTTCCATTTCCGATGCTGGCGAGGCTGGGAAGAGGGAGGAGAGGAAGCTCTTTTTGGATTTGGGTGACGGAGAAGGGAGGTCGATGTGGACGGAGGGAGCGGAGGGAATGAGGGTCGAGAGGTGGGTGGAGAGGTGGGAGAGAGGGAAGGCCTGCGAGTGGGACAGTTTTTGGGGAGGGAGACGGGGGAAGGAGTGAGCGAGTGAGATGATGCGACGAGAAAGTCGAGAGACGGACCTCGTCGGCTTTGAAAAACTCAACAGCCCCTTCTTGACCCGTCTTTCCTCCGTCCCATAGATCCGAGGAGGCCGTCCGTGAGGGAACGAACAAGCTCATCTTGTATCCTTTTGAGCTCGAGTCCTTGACTGGAAACGAAAGGAGACGGTGAGCTTCGACGACGTGAGCTCGAGCGCGAGTCAGAGGACGAGGGAAACGGACCAAGAACGAGAGCCGAATCAGGCTCGTTGAACCCTGTCAGGTACATGAAGTCGGTGGCTGGTAGAGATTGACACGGGGAGGAAAGAGGGACGTATCAGCGAACATTGGGTTTCGAAGGGAACGAGATGGAGGGAGGGGAGGGAAGGGAGGAGCGAGCTCACCTTGACGAAACTTGTAGCTTTGGAACGTAAACGAGCAAGGAAACGAGGGTCAGCTTTCACAACCTCGTCTGCTAGATCCTACCCTCTTCTCGAAAGTCAGCCTCACAAGATGTCTGCGAAAACAAACAAGCAAACCCAGAACCCAATCAGCTCCTCTCCCTCTCCCACGCCCCCCAGCCTCCCTCCTCCCTCCCTTGGTCTGAGCACTCACTCTGACTACTATAGACGATCTTGCCGCCCAAACAAACCACCACACTCCCCATCTCCATCTTCTCCATCAACCTCTTTCTCCTCGTTTCAAACTCGCTCGCCTGCAGTCCAGGGACGAGTTCACCCTGAGCGAGGAGATGAGGATGCGTTGAAGGGAAGGGTTGACCGTATCGAGGAGGTTTACACAGCGAAGGGTTCACGGCTGGGGGTGGGTCCGAGATTAGATAAGATCGACGTTGGAAGGAGGTGAGTGGGGAAGAGGCTGGAAGAGGAAGGGGAGGGAAGAAGCAGGAGGAGGGCGGTCAGCTTGACGTTTTGAAGGGAGGGAAGGAACGGGGGTCGGAGGACGAACGGAGAGGGAAACGAGGGCGTGGGGAGGAGGAGAGGCATTGGAAGCGAGAGGTGGAGCGGAGAGTGCGTTTCATTGTTTGTGCTGGGGGGTTCGTGGGTGTTGCAGAAGAAGGGAAGGGAGCGAGGTCAGCGGAGGAGGAGGTGAGCTTCCGGCTCGTCGTCGTCGTCTGCGCTTTTCCGACCCGGCAAGAGCTCGGTTTTGATTTATGAGCGAATTTTCTCTCTCTCCGGAAACCAGTCAGTCAAAAACGCTCGCGTTGACAACCTGAGCGCGTTCACAAAATCTGCTTGACGACCACTCAAAAGCAACCAAACTCCCCTCGCGTCTCGCGACGCGTTTTCGAGCTCAACGACGACCTCCTCCCTCCTTCCTTTCTTCCTCTCCCTTCTCCTCCCTTCTCCTGGCCCAGCATGTCCCTCGCGACCAACCTCTCCTCCCTCACCCTTTCGGACCCACCTCCTCCCCCATCGTCCCTCCTCCCCATCTCTGAACAAGCCTCCCTCCTGCGCCAACAAGCCAACGCCCTCTTCGTTACCTCCGGCCCCTCCTCCTCCATCCCCCTCTACACCGCCGCTCTCGCCTTAACACCCAAATCAGCTCCTCTCCTGGCCAACAGAGCTCAGGCGTACCTCAAGACTGGGAACTGGGTCGGAGCGTACCAGGATGCGGTTCAGGCGTTGGATGATGGAGCAGAAGGGATGGATCGAGCGTTGAGAGTGAAATGTGTGGTCAGAGCTGGGGAGGCTTGTGTAGGAGGGGAGGTGTGGGATTTGGCTGTCATAGTGAGTTCTGAACACCTCTCCCTTCTCAATATACCTTCCCTTTGGGAGCTAGAGGAGGAAGAGAAGGGACGGACGAGCTCAAAAGAACGAGCTGAGCTCGACCTCAAAGCCGTGAACGCGAGCTCATTTCCCCCTTCCCTTCCCCCCTCCCTTCGTGCAAATCTATCTCGACAGCACTTCGAAGAAGCCAAAAACCTCGACCCAACCTCCACTCGAATCTCCTCCCTCCGAACCCAAGCGCTCAACAAACTGTCTCGAACCGCTAGCCGGCCAGATCTGAATCAAGCGCTCATGGTGAGGAGGACCGAGTGGTTGAAGAGCTGCTTCCCTGATTTGGACGAGGAGGATGTAGAGTGGGAGGATGAGAGTGGGTCGGAAGAAGATGACGAGGATGAAGATGAGGAGGAGGAGGGTGAGGAGGAGGACGGACAGGCTGGGGAGGAGGAGGACGCTGAGATGGTGAGCTCGATTTCCCTTCCTTCGTTCTTCGTCGCGTGAGGTGTTGAGCTGACTTGTTCGTGTTTCGTGTGTGCGCAGGACGACGGGGAGGTAGCGACGTAGTAGCAGTATGTTCGTGGTCATTAATCGTGTATGGTATCGCGTCGTGGTCTAGCAAAAAAAGAAAGAGAGAGAAGAAAGGGGTATCTAAATCGACTTGACTCGCGTCTATCCGAATCTGAAGAACGACTTCGCCGTCGCCTTCGCCGTTTCCTTCGCTGCGACCCTCTGGGCCTGAGTAGCCATCTCTCCAGCCTTGGTCCCCATCCTTCCTAGCGTTTCGCTCAGGCCGTCGAGCATGTTGCCCTGCGAGACACGAAAACAAAAACGAGTCAGCGTGTCGCTCTTCCTCTCTCGCGGGCAGGAAAGCTGGTGGCAGTGGTGCACTCACCCTCTCCTCAGCAGCCTCCTGCATTTCAGTGTAAGCGTCCTTCCTCGCCCTCGCGTCCGAGATGGGGATTCGAGGTTTTTTGGTCGGTGTTACGCGAGAAACGAGCGGAGGTCGTTCGACGGCGACGATGTGGGAGCGAGGAGGTGGGAAGATAGGTTTGGCTACTACTGGAGGTCGATTGGGGCCGGCGACTACACGAGAAGGTTGCGAAAGGAAAACGTCGGTCAGTGGACTATGAAGGGAGGGGAAGGAGGACGAGAGACGAAACTCACTGATCACGTCGACCTGATTCCCGACGAGCGCTCCTCCTCCCCAGGTTCCCAGCCAAGAGGCGAGGATAGAGCTCTGCATCGGTAGAGGTTGGAAAGGGATGGGGCGGTTGAGGGTTGTGAGGATGACGTTGGGAGGGAGGGCTTTTCGGTGGTCGAAGAGGGTGAGGGTGTGGAGAGGGGAGCCGGGCGAGAGTTGTTCGATGTAGTCGCCTGGGAGGAGGAACGAACGTGTCAGTTTCAAGTCCGGGAGGGAGAGGAGGAAGACAGGGAAAGGAGCGAACCTGAAGAGGTGTCCATGGAGATCTTTCCGAGAGGGTACTGGAGAGGGAGTCGAAGGACGAGGTCAAGAGCGCTGGTCGTTCGGACGCGAAGGGAAGAGAAGATCAGCCAAGTTCGAGAGGTTGAGTGAAGGGAAGAAGGTATCATGACTTACGGAACAGAGTAGGCGTAGGCAGTTCCCGACTCCGCGAGAGCGATGATGACTTTGTTGGCTGGAAAAGCGACGCGAAGGAGAAACGAGGAGGGAATCGTCGTCAGTTCGAGTCGCTCCATGAAAAGGCGCGTGAGGGATGAGGGGAAGAGACCTCACTATGTCGGTTCACCAGGAACACAGCTCTCAGATCCTCGTCGAGCTCGACCTTCCCAAGTCGTTCTCCGTTGATGTTTATCTGCGACCGAATCGATCGCCTGCTGGACGCGATCCAGATCGAGTGAGATTCGGTCGTGGTAGCAGGTCCTTGCTGAGATCGTTTGAGAACATCCGAGGCGACCATGGCAGCTGTGACGAAGAAGAGCAAGAAAGGAACGCGTCAGGAAGGGAAGACGACGCGACGAAAAGAACGACATCGAACTCACCCTGAAGTCTCTCCGCGTTGGGAACGAGTTCGTCTCCCGTCTCCCAGTCAACGACGAACGAGGCGAGTGGGTGGATGAGCGAGTCGTGAGAGAAGGTGACGGCTTTCTTGGCGACCTCCCACCCTGCGAGACCGTTGTTGAAGGCGTAGATCTTCGAGAGACCTTGTTGATAGTTGACGAAGAGACGAAGCCCGATCGTTGGGTCTGTAGAGAGGAAAGGGTGATGACGAGTTCAGCTTGAGTCGAGAGAGGATGCGAAGGTAGAGGTATAGAAGGACGAACCTGTTCCGATGGCACAAATCGACCAGGTGAGCGACTCGGCAACACTCGCCTCCCCTCCCTTCGACTTCCCTCCGTCCTCAGCGAAGCCTTCTCGAAGCATGACGTCGGGTCCTCGGAGATCCAAGACGCAAAGACTCTTCTGAGCGAACGAGACAGCGAGGAATCCTGTCGAGAAGAGAGAGAGAGAACGATGGTCAGAACTGACGAGAGGACGAACGCGTCGAGTGAACAAGGACGAGCTCACCAGCATCCGAGACGGCACAAGCTGCAACGCTCCCTCTCTTCACGTCCAGCAGGAAGACAGGCTTGAACCCATCGAGTTTCCATTTGGCGAGGTGGCCGAGGGAGGTGATCTCCTCCGCTGGTCGATCCTCCTGCTGTTGAGTGAACCTGAATCGATCCTCCTCAGCCTCGTGCCCAGGTTTTGCTTCGCCGAACTTGTAGTCTGTAAGAAAGAGCGAAGGAGGAACGGTTCAGAGAAAAGACTAGATGACGATATTAAGGGCTGAGCAAACGAGTCGACTCACAGATCACCTGACCAGACACGAGGACGACGGCGAGCTCGAGAGTGTCGGACGCGACGTGAACGCTCTGGATCTCGATTTGACTGGGGTTGGTCGCGAGGAGTCTGGCGACGGGGAGGTGGGAGAGAGACTCGTCTCGAAGAAGATCTCGGATATCGACGGTGAGGTAAGGAAGGGGAGCTGGGTATTCGAATCGAAGACCGGTGGGAGGGAGGACGAGGAGGTGTGGACTCTGGGAGAACGAGAAGGGACGAAGGACGAGTGAGAAGGAGACTTGGAGGGTTTGGTAGAAAGCTTTGACTTACGAAGTCGAAGAACTGAACCGTTCCTCCGACGTGCCAGGTAACGAGAAGACGATGATGTTCGAGCTGATGAGCGAAGAAAGATTGAGAGGTCAGCAACAAACCTCGTCCGTCGCGACAAGTCGGTCTCGGACGCGTACCTTCACCGAACGAAGATCGGGCGCTCCGTGAGCCTCGAGATCTGGCAAAGAGAGGGAAAAAGTGAGCTTTTGCATCTAGGAGGGGTAGTAGAAGATCCAAACTCACCAGGATACGCCGCTCCTCCCCTCAACGGCAACCTCGGCACCCTCTCCTCTCCCTGCTCGATACTCCAGTAGATCGCCCTCCTGAAGCTGTCCATCGGAGGAGTGATGATCTCGCACCCCAGCACTGCATCCTCCCCAGCCCAGAACGGCAGTCGATACGATCCAAAGCCGTCCCTCCCCATGTGAGGTTGGTTCATCGACGAGGGAAGAGGACTCGTCGGCGAGGGAGCGAAAGCGAACGACCACGGCGAGGCTGGCGATTTCGGAGTCCCAGTAGGTGCGAGGGAGGAGCGAGCGAAGGGAGCTGCCGACATGGGGACGAAAGCTTCCTCGTTTCCAGGCGAACGGAACTCCTTCCTCCCTGGACTGAGAGGCGCCTCGTCGGATCGAACGGGAGGGAAGGTGTGAGCTTTGACGGATCGACTTGAAGTTGGACCGTTGACGCGAGGAAGGGATCGATCTGATCCGAGTAGGGTGATGATGGCGATGGGATCGAAGGAGAGGGAGAAGTGAGGGTTGGTTCGAGGGAGGAGGAAGAAGTCTTCACAGGGAGTGGTGGTTGGGTAGAGGGTGGATCCTGTGATCCCAAGCGAGTCCCTGAAAGCTGAGCGAACTGCTGAGCTCATCGTCGACTGGCCGCCTGGAGAGGTTGGTGGTTTGATGTTGGCTGTTGGTGGTTTGAAGGTGGGGAACTGGAGGCAGGTGATTCCTGTCTGATCCGACGCGAGGAGACCTCCGAGAACGATCATGACCGTCTCTCCTCGTTCTCCGTAGTCTCGAGTCTCGACGGTGACGGGTTCTCCTGCTGCGTCGGTTCCTGCAGCAGCGATGATGACTTTGAGAGCCGCGGCGTCGGGGAAGGATGCCCACATGAGTTTGAAGATCTGGGCGAGACGAAGGTGGTCAGCGAAGCGAGCTCGAGGACGAGCTTGACGGGTCAAAACTTACTGGCTCTCGACCCGGAGGATAAGCAAGACCGTTACCATCTCCAGGGAGGTCCATGTCCTTACGAGGACTCAGAGCACCGGACTCGAAGAGCTGATTTAACGGAGGCAAGAACGCGCAGAACTCAGCCGCGGAGATCGAGCTCGAAGCTCGACGCGTCGAGACTCACACTCTCAGCGTCCGTGACGTTGACATCCTCGAGAGCAACCGTCCTGACGGAAAGAGGCTTGTCGGAGTCTTCGAGGGCCCAAACTGCGATGCACCCATCGTCGTCTGCGTGAGAAAAAGAGAGACGCGTCAACGGCTGCCGAAACGAGGAAGAAAGAGCGTTTGCACTCACATCCCACGGCGAAGACGAGTCCGTCAGGTCTCCAGCATACGCACGTGACACTTGGTGACCGCTCAGTGAACAGGTCCTGGAGTGAGAGGAACGAAAGAAGTCAGCAATCAAGCGAGCGAAGAAGGGACGAGGGTCGACGCGTCTCGCTCACCGAATCCATGTAGGTCCCTCCTCCTGGAGCCCCCGGAGGAATAATGAACTCGTACGTCCGTTCCGTAGCAGCGTTCTGGATGTTCCAAACGATCACTCCTCCTTCGTACCCAACGAGAACGAGGTTGAGATCTCGAGGACAGACTTGAATTGCAGTCGCCATGGGTCTGGGTTCGCGACAGAACGTAATTTGGCGAGGATCAGCACCGTTTCTCGAGCGAGGTAGCTTAGAGAGGAAGTTTTCACTCACGGTCCAATAGATCGTCTCTTTACGTGCATCCCTGATCTCCTCAGCCTCTCCTCGTGCAAACTCCAGACGTTGGGGATTCGATACGGCGAGAGGTTGCATTTCCGAGCGAGATCGAGGAAGAGGGTCGTTCCGTCTTTGAGAGTTACGAGGAGCTGTAGGTTTGTGAGTGAGAGATAGGTGATCAGTTGGGGGAAAAGAGGGGAAAGGGAGAGGGAGGAGGAGGACGGGACGAACGTGAGAGGTGGAAGGGGAAGGGAGGTCGATGGCGCTGTTTTTGGACGTCAAGGAACGGGACGTCAGCTTCTCGAAAGGTTAGAAGAGTAGTAGGCTTCAAGATCTCACGTCACAGTCCCGAACAAGCTGTTGGTAGCGTCCTTGTGAGGCAGTTTGGTACGAGGATCGATACATCCGAGATCCCAAACATGGACGACGTTGCCTCCGTCTGTTTGTCCCCCAACGAGTCCCATAGAAGCCTCGTTAGCTTTGAAGTTACGCTCTCTACTTCTACATACATCTCATTTGCGAGGATGCACGCACCAATCGCTACGAGTCTCGAGAAGCCGGGATGAAAGCAGATGAACTTGACGGGGACGTTTCCTTGGTTGAGCGGTTTCGGAGGATTCTTGTACACCGACAGAACGAGCGAGATAGCTGGAGAACCGAGGAGATGGATAGATCCGCACGAGGTACCTGTCAAAGAAGCGGAAGGAAAGATGTATGAGCTCGAGGAAAGAGAGGCGAGAGCTGATCGTCCCTCCCGAACAACGAGCTCGAGCTCAACCTCTTCGTCCCCTCCTTCTTCCATCGCTTCCTCTACACCCTTTTCCATCCTTCGAGCTCAGGACAAACGCATAGAGCCTCTCCTTTCCCTCCTGACGCCCCGAGAAAAGTATAGATCAAACTCACCTGCAGCCAACCACCCACCCACAGGATCGACGCCCAGAGCGGTCACCTCTCCTGCCATCCCCAACTCTCCCGAGAAAACCTGGCCGCACTTGTAGAAGGAAGACTCTCCGAGAGATTTGGTGAAGTCCTTGTACGAGGGAGGCTTCTTGGGAGTGGATTTGAACATCGTCAGAGAGAAGGGAAAGATGGAGTTAAGGGATTCCAAGGGAAGGGAAGGAGGGAAGGTCGAGCTCGAACAGACCTCGCAGCAGCCTCCGCTTCTCGCTCAGCCCGGAGGAACGAAGATCTCTTGCAGTTCAGTCCGTTTGTCGCCGGTGAAGATTTTTCAGTTCAAAGAAGCAGTAAACCGAGGGGTGCGGGAGAAAAGCTTCTCTCTTTGGGGTGATCTTTCCAAGGGAGAACAAGCGAGAAAATAGACGATCTTCCCTTCACTCCTCGCTCACGTCGCTTCTTGGAGTCTCACATCCCTTCTAGACATCAATTCTGCTCTTAAGAGTTCTCAGAGCTTTGGGTCATGATCGAAGATAATTAGGGAGCTGACAGAGCTGGACATGCTGTGCAAAATGAGCGAGGTGAGGGACGCGTCGAGTCAGACGAAGACGCGTCGAGATTCGCGCACGACCTCTCCCTTCATGTCCTCTCGACCTCGATCCTCTACCGGCGCTCCGCCACTCTGTAGAGACTCTCAAAGCCTTGGATTCGCCTGAACGACTCCTCGTCCAACATTCCCGCGACACGCTCTCTCTCGAAACCGTAGCACTGCGAGCGGGACGTAAACATATATAGGCTCGTTGAGGTCGAGTCGAAGTAGCGAAACTCTCAACCCTTCATCCACTCTCCTCGGTCACTCTGGTCGTGCTTCTGCTGAACGTCGATCTCCTGCGAACTCGATCCTCCCTCCTCGTCGTCGCGTCGTCCGAGTCCGAGGGCGTTGTCGTTCCAGGACTGCTGTGATGCGAGAGAGAGGAAGACACAAAGCAAAAGAAGAAGAGTCAGTTTGAACTCCATCGATGTAGAGAAGAAGAGAAAGCAAGCAAACTCACCTCATCCTCCTCCCCCTCGTGCGTCTCCCACCTCCTCGAATCGAAGTTGAGCTGATACTCGAACTCCTCCTCCCTCTGAACTTCAGCACCAGCAGCGTCCTTTCGACCCTCTGTCTCTTTCTCCCTCTCCCTCTCCAAGCTCGAAGATCGCGAACGAGGACGAGGAGAACGTCGAAGGGGAGAAGCAGGACCAGAGATGTTCGGAAGGCCCATTCGAGACGCGAGGTATTCCATCGGGTTCGGAAGATCGAGGTCGTTCGTCGAGAGAGGACGCTCGTTCTGACTCGCTCGCCATCTCTGTTCGTCCTTCTCCAGCTGCTGAGACGCGATGGTTCGAGGAGGACGACCAGCTGCAGGCGGGGAGGGAGAGACGTAGGGAGGAGAGGCGAGGAGATCAGACGTGTGGTTGTGAAAGATGGTAGAGGATCCGAGGGTGATTCGTTGAGAGTCGGGAGAAGAACGTTTCGTCTTCTTCTTCTTCGTCTTCGTCGTTGGCTGCTTCGTCGTCGACGCGTCTGAGATCTCGACGTCCATCCGCTGCTCGTCCCTGTCGTTCGCTCCTTCCCCGAAGATCTGAAGATCCTCGTTCTCCTCCTCAACGATGGGATCTCCTTCGAACTGGCTCGCTCCGGTTGATCTGGCGTTGACGTTGGCGTCTCCATCGGAGGAGTTCGAGGAAGGGACGGGGTAGGTTCGAGGATGAGGACGAGCGACTCCTTGGGCATTCGTCGAGAACGATAACGGAAGGGTCGCGATGCTGGAATGGGTGTTGGGTGGGTGCTGGTCCTGATGCTGCTGTTGATGCTGAGACTCGTGCTGATGCTGTTCCTCTGGCTGGTGCGACTGATGGCGAGGAGGAGAGTGAGAGGGCTGATGAGGATCGTGGTCGAAGAGTGGTAGGTTTGTGTCGTGCTGGGGTTCGTGGGAAGGGAACTCCTGAGGATCCTCGTAGACGTATCGATCGGGAGAGGAGTTATCGTCGTCTGTTGATGAAGCCAAGAAGTAAGAAGGAGGTCAGCGGCGTCAACGAGAAGAGGGAGAGGTTGAGCTCACCCTCCTCCTGCATGTAAGCGTCTCTTCGTCTCGACTCTCGCCCGTCCCCCCACTCCTCATCGTCATCCGATACAACCTTCTTCTGCTTCCCACTTCTTCTCCTGTGATGGTCTCTCTCGTGAGGCGACGATGCTTGATGATGGTGGCGAGAGGGAGGTGGCGAGGGAGGGAGGAAGTCGGAAGCTGAGATCTGTTCGTTCGTTCGACAACCGAGCTCAATCAGCTGAAAAGGAGGAATACGAACAGAGAGAGTGACGGAGAGGACTCACATAAGAGTCATGCAAGCCAGCCCAGTCATCGAGTTCCAACAGAGCTTGTTTCCCGGCTTCGAACCCTCCCAGAGCTGAGCGGAACGAACCAGAGGATCAAACGGTGAGCTCGACTCGACTCTTGACTTCTTTCCTCTTTCCCTCCCTTCCCTCCCAGCATCCCATCTCAAGGACTCACTAGAATTGTTATCCAACAACTCCAGCACAACACTCCTCCTCTTCGCCTCTCTCTGCCCCCCTCCTCCTCCGTCTTTCTCGCCCTCCCTCTCCCTCTCCTCCAACCACCCACCTCCACCCTCTTCCTCCTCCTCCATCTCCTCCTCCTCCTCTTCATCCCTCCTTCCAGCGTGTGGATCTGGCAGAGCAGGGACCCAAGGGAAGTCGAACTGGACGTTCTCTCTCCTGGGTTTGAAGATGCGAGAAGGACCTCCGAGGCGAGTGTTTCGACGGTTCGGATGGGAGGAGTGAGAGGAGGAGGAGAGCTTTCGGATTCGAGCGGCTGGTCCTCCTACGAAGTTGGCGTGGCTGAAGGAAGAAGGAAGATGGAAAGCCGTTAGAGAAATGCGTAGAAGGGAGAAGAGGAGAAAACACGAGCGGACCCAGGCATCCGAGCGGGAAGGGAGGACGAAAGCGAGTCAAGGTCGGAGGAAAGGAAGGGAAGTGGTGAGCTCGCGACTCTTTTGGCTCGCGGGCTTGCTTCGCTTTTTTCTTGCGCTGTGGCTTTCCTTCGAGCTATGGTCTCTTGGTGTCGTCGAGGTTTCCCAAAGTCTCATTGGTTCCATTGATCGAGTCAAAGACGAACGAAGCTCAAAGAGTTCCGAGGGAGAGCGATCCGTTGGACGTGATCGTGACGTCCTCGTTGAGGTAGCTGCCGTCGTCGAAGGCGTTCTTGTACCAAGGGAGACCGAATACCTCGGGCTGGTGAGGGTCGAGCGGTTCGAAGGGGAAAGAGGTCAGCGAGAGGCCGAAGTTGACGACGGACGAGACGCGACGCGTGGAGAGAGTAACACACGATGTTGCCCGTCTTCCAGCCTTTCTCGGCGAAGGTTGGGTACTCGGAGATGAAAGCTTATATCCAGATGAAGCCGATGAAGGGTCAGTTGAGTCGAGCGAGAGAGGAAAGAGGGACGAGAGAAGTCGACGAACCTCCAGCGCTGCCCGTCGACAACTCGTGCTCCAGCATCAGCAATCCTGGAGTCTTCGTGCCGTTGACGTAGGTTTGGATAGCATCTAGGTGGGACGAAACGATGGAGTCAGCAGATGCTTCGACCGAGAGGCGGAAGGCGTAAAACGAGAGACTCACTCCTCGCGTCCGACTCGAACCACGTCGAGTTGTCGATAGCCCAGTCTTTAGGGTCGTGGTTCCAGATCACAGCTGAACAGGAGGAGAGTCGGGTCAGCCTTCGTATCATCGCTGTCCATTTGAGGGAGATATACGTACTCTTGAGCCCAAAGACGTGTTTCGCAATCGCTCGAACTCGATTGTCGACGTCGCCGCTGTAAACAGAACGAGAATCTTGAGGACCAGCTCAGAGCGAGACTTGATATTTGACGACTTACTAAGGAGGTCTCCACCATCTAGGGATCTTCCCAAAGTTCAAGTCCGAGATGAGCTGCATCGTCCAACCGATCTGAGAGGGACGCGTCGAACAAACAGATGTGCCGCGAGGAAGTCAGTTATTCGTCTGCGACCCTCTCTCTTCTCTTTCTCTTAGACTCGGTAAAGCCAAAGACTCGTTACTCACCTCAGCAACGACCTCCTCGTTCGTGAGCGTCGTCAAGTAGGGGTGCGACCACATATGAATCGAAAGCGCTTGACCCGGAATGTCCCTCAGCTCGAGAGCGAGCTTCCAGTTCTTGATGATCTGTCTTCCGATGAGGAAATGAGTTCCATGGATGGATTCCTCGTCCAAGAAGGCGTACAGGGAAGGAGATCCGAGGTCGGGTCCGTCGTCGAACGCGATCTGTGGGACGCGTCGAGCGCAAGGGTAAACGAGATCAGACAGGCTCTCGATCCTTGCCCTGAGGAGTGGGGGATATTCGAAGGCTTACAGTGAGCTTACCATCGGGGGCGTTGACGACGTCCTAAGGCCCGTAGCAGCCAAAAGTTACGGAGCAAATCCCTGGCGACGACGCGTTCAAGGGTCCATAGTTGGGTCTGTGAGATGAGGGATTTCAGCGATAAGGACGAGAGGATCGGAAAGAAGAATTTTCAAGCTCTTGAGCCTACTCACTTGCCAGCAGTGGCGTTGAAAGGGACGACGGGGTTGACGGACGCGTCTGGGAGCAGACCAGCGAGCTCGATTTCCGCGAGCTTGTCGAGCCACGCCTGAGGAGAGTAAGAAGGCGTTCCGTTGACCGAAGGGTAGAGAGCTTTCTAGGCTACGAGAGAAGAAGAATGAGCTTCGGGATGAGTAGGGAAAGACAAGACGAAACGAGACGAACCATCGCTCCCAATCTTCGTCTGATTGAACGTGTCGTGATGCCTCTTGAAGAGCGAGTTCAGGTTAACTGAAGCTGCAGATGGTAGAGCCAGTGTAGCAGAGACGAGAGAGAGGAAGGGAAGGAAGGGGAGCATCTCGACGGGTGATGGTTGGCAGGTCAAAGTCGATCTCGGTCGGAAAAACTCCCCAAACGAAGGTGTTTTGACCGTTCCGTCATCAGCCGATGCTGGATAGATACCGCAGAGCTAAAACCAGAGCATGGAGAGTCTTGTGGTCGATAGCAGCTTTGGGTTATAGAGAGCGAAGAGGGAGCCAGAGGACGTCGTCGCGAGGAAGATCGAGCCGGCGGGGGAGGACGAGCCAGCGGAAGATCTGCTCAGATTTCCGTCCTCCTTGAAGGCAAATCGCGTGAGCCTTGGAAACTTGTGCTTCAGATGCAGGATCGTGAAGCTGAGAGCATGACAGTTGGTGGAGAAGATGAGAGGAAGAGGGAAGAGGATCGAAAAAGATCACAGCTCGCTCGTGAGCTCGTCGACCTCTTTCTCCTCTCCTCCGCTCGTCGCATCCTGAGCTTTCTCACAGCTGGTTGTTCCTCCTAGAGTTCGCGTTGCGCTCAAACTCAGTTGAGCTTTGGATCCGCCGCACGCACGGCGTCGCGGAGTAAAGGTCTCGCGTCGAAGTGCCTTCCTCGAGAAGTGGGGCGGGAAAACGCGTCGAGTGCGAGATCAGTGATGGTGTTGCAGTTTGAAGGGGTGAAAAGACCTGATGACAAATCTACTGTAACAGAGAGGTTTCGAAGTAGACGAAAATTATCCTTCGCAACGGCAGCCTCGGGTCAACAACTCTTCGCCGAGCCGTCCGCGCACTCCTTCAGCTCCCTCACCTTCCTCCTTCCGCATCTTCAACGACCACCCACCTCCTTCCCTCCAGATTCGGTCCAGCGCCCATCCATCTAGCTCGGACCCCATGCTCGCCTCTCGCTTCCTCCCCAGAGAGCTCGGCTACCTCTCGAGCCTATCTCGTTCGACAGCGACGAGGACTTCTCCGGCATCGTCCCTCCTCCTTCGACGAGCGATGCTCCTTCCACGTCCACTCCTCTCCTCCTCCCTTCAACCCTCGACGCTATCTCTTCTCGGAGCGGCAGGATTACAACGACGGTATCTCCATGCCACTTCCAGTCGCTCGGCTTTGCCTTTCTTGGTACCTGTCCTAGCAGTCCTCAAAGTGAGCTCAATCGGAAGATCGTGCCGTCAAACAATCTCCTTCGATTTTTGAGCTCACACTTTCGCCCTCCCTCGCCCTTTTCTTACAGACTAGCGTCGCTCTCGGAGTGGTTACCACGGCACTTAGAGTCACCGCTACACTTCTGTACGTTTGCCGTCTCGAAACACATCGATCTTTGGTCGATAAACAACGCAGGCTGACGCTTCGCCTCCCTTCCTCCCCTCCCCTCACCTTCCTCCCCTCGACCCCTTCTTCTCCCTTCCCTCGTCCTCTTTCCCAGCGTCTTCTTCAAAGTCTTCCTTGCCAAACACCTCGGCTTCGACGATCCCAAATCTTCTCGGTATCTACCGCGCCCTCCTAAGGTTTCCTGGAAAGCGTGGAGAGTCCACTGGAAAGCCTACCCTGGACGCCATCCGACCACCATCGAACGAAGGAAGGGACCGATCGAGATCCTGTCGCCGGAGATCCAGAAGGAGGTCGATTTGCTTCAGCAGTGGCAAGATGATCACCTTGCTCGAGAGGCGGAGATGGGGTGGATGAGGTTCGTCTTCGGTACCATCATCTGGGCACCCATCTTCGGCCTCATCCTCGTCTTCGGCGCAGGACTAGAGAGAGTTCCGTTGACTGGTCGGTGGAGGATCGTGTTAATCTCTCCGGCAGAGGAGGAGGCGATCCATACGGCTTTGAAGGAGAAGGGGTGAGTCTTCGCTCCGTCCGAGGGTGCTGTCGCGCGATCTCGAGCTGATCCTCTTGTTCGTTCGCGTCGTGTTTTTGCTTCAGCTGGTTCGAGGCCGTTCTCGACGTACTCCTTACCACCAACGCCGAATCGAAGGAGGAAGGGACGCGTACGGACGTGGACATCCTCCCCGAGACGGATTGGAGATGGGGATGGGTCGAGTCGACCCTTCGTCGTTTGGAGGACGGCGTCGCTCGTTCACATGAGCGACTTACCACGAACTCCCCTCCCTCCGACTCCCTCACTTCGGACGATACCCCCTTTCCTCCGCCACCACCTCCAACCCATCCCCTTCACCCCCGAACTCGAGCCGCCGCTTTCCTTCACGAACACCTCCCCAACCGACACTCAACCCTCTCCACTCCCTCTCCCTCTACGGAGTTCCCTTATCAACTCCTCCTACTGGACTCGGACGAGCCCAACGCGTTCTCTTATGGGTTCGGCGGATCTGGAGCCGCAGGAATCGTCGTTTATCGAGGGCTTATCGATTCGATCCTTCAAGACGCGTCCTCCTCTCCCTCTCCCTCCCCATCATCCATCAGTTCACCCTCACCCCCTCTCCGACCTCCACCTTCCCCTTCGAATTCCAGTACCCGTCGCTCACTACTCTCATACTTCATCCCATCACCAATACCCCCGTCACCATCACCTTCGCCTCCCTTCTCTTCCCTCCTTCCGACGCGTCCCACCGAAGCACAAACCCTCCACCTCGCAACCGTCTTATCCCACGAAATGAGCCATCTCCTCCTCTCTCACCATCTCGAGTCGTTATCCCACACCTCCGTCGTCCTTCCTTCCCTCGCCAACCTCGGTCTGGACCTCCTGCGGACGATGCTCTTTCCCTTAACCGTGAGTCGTGCTTTTTGCTCTGCCTCTCTTCGTCCCTTCGGTTCTGATCGAACTTCCTGTATCCCTTCGTGTTTCAGATGATGTTTGGTCCCTTCGTCAACGATGCGATCGCGACCTTCACGAAACCAGGAGACGCGTCCAAATCGATTGGCGACTCGTGCTCTTCTCAGAAACTCGAGATCGAGGCGGACATCGTCGGTCTTCGGTGCGTTCCCCTCTCTCTTCTTTCTTCTTCGAGACCTCGTTCCACGAGCTGACATCTTTCTTACGTGCCTCCTCGCTCTAACAGGATCCTGGCCGACTCCTCCTTCAACCCCTTCGACGCCGCCTCCTTCTACTCTCCCGAGCGAGCTCCCTCCCCTTCCCACCTCGACGGACTCACAAGCGCTCGCGAGAAGGAAATCAAGTCGAGCTGGACGTTGAGCTGGTTCGGAGGGAGTCATCCTTCTGATGAGGTTCGAGCGATAGCGGTTCAGAAGGAACTGGAACGGTGGCGGAGTCTGTGGGAGAAGTCGAAGAAGAAGAGGGAGAAGGAGCGGGAGCGGGAGCGAGCTAGTTGATGGGATCATGAGATTCGAATCAAACCAACGTCTATAGCAAGAGGGAAAAAGGCAGGGAAGAGAAACAACAGTTCGAGAGAGAGAGAGAGAGAGTCCGAAGAACGATGGAGGAAAGCAAGATGGAAGCCAAGAATCGAAGCACATGCGGAGGAAGGGTGGAGATGCGAGGGAGTGTGTGAGAGAGTAGGCGAAACAGTGGAGTAGGACCCAAATATGCGAGGAAAAGGTGTAGAGGAAAAATCACGAACTGGGAGCTTATCTAGACGAGAAGCATCGAGCCGCCCATTGACTGGAAGAAGGAAAAAAAGTGAAGGGAGTCAGCGAACGCGACGAGCGAAACGAGACAGAACAGAGGGTTGTGCTCACCATCGCGTCTCGATCATGAGCCATGGCTCGGCGGTACTCGAGCAGGAGGCGGAAGGTGCTGAAGAGGAGAGAGGAGGTCAGACAGAAGAAGGAGGAGAAGAAAGGAAGGGGGAGATGGACGTGACTCACTACGCCTGCATGTCGACCCATCGCCACTGCGTCTCAGCAAACTCCGCACCCGCGTCTCCGATGATCTTTGAGAGAGCTTCGTTCCCTTCCGCCACTCCTGGAGCTCCGATGAAGAACGTCGCCGAGTCTGTGAAGGAAAGGGGCTGTTCAGTTCGAGATGTCGATGTCGTCGAGGACGGAACAGCGCGCCTCACGGTAGAGATCCGAAAGATCGACGGAGACGGGAACGTAATGAAGCCAAGGAGTGAGCCATTCCGTGTTCCACTCGGGGAAGACGGTCATCTGGAAGGCGGAGGGAGGACGAAGTCAGCTCAACAGTCGCGAACAAAACGAACGAGACGCGAAGCTCACTTTGAAGACCACGTTCCCAGACGCCATGAGCCGACGGAACCGAGACGACCCTGTAGAGACAAACAAAGGTCAGGATCGAGTTAAATGAAAGCGCAGGGAATCGTCGACTCACAGCCGTTTCCGTCGCTGAGAGAGAAATCAAGCGAGATCGAGACGCGTCAGTTCTTCGTCTTCGTTCCTCGAGAGAGTCGAAGAGAGGTCGCTTCACATATCAAACGCGTAACGATACTGAAGAGTCTCATGGGGGAAGACGACTCCAGCAAGCTCGATCTCCTTCCTCATCACAGCACCTGCGAAAAAAAGGGAAACGAGCCAAAGAGGTCAGTCTTGAGTTTTCGAATTCGTGCATCGAACCGTTCGAACTCACAAGTTCCATCCTCCTCAGTACACTGACTAATCGAGCTCAGCCCCACATCCATCAGATGCTCGTTCAAGTCCCTAACCTGAACCCGCTTCATAGCGACCTTCCTACTCGAAGCGAGAGTCGAAGGGCTCTCGACGAGCACGTCCGTGTGTCCTCGACGAGCGTTGGCCAAAGCGTGAAGTCTGATCCGATGGGAGTTCCTCCAGTTGTAATCTTCTCGTTTGCTGAACGAATCTCCCGTTGTGCTACCTCGCCAGAAGATCTGGGGCGGAGGAGGGAATGGAGGGGAGCGGAGCGGAGATGGTCAGCTCGACGAAGGCGACGAAAAGAAACAGGAGCGCCACTTCGTTCGATGAGGAAACTCACCTTGTTGATAGTCTTCTCCTCCCAAGGGACCCGCGTGGTGACGTTCTGGAAAGCTTCGAGGGGAGTCATGAGGATCTGACCGGACTGGACGTATTTCGAGAGGACGAATTGAGGGTCGAGTTTGGGGTTGCGAGGGGTGTTCCAGGAGTAGGTGCCGTGGAAGTTGATGAGAGATGGATTGCCTGCGGACGAAGAGAAATAGAGAGGAGGATTAGCAGCTCATTCTTTGAGACGACGGAGAGAGAAAATGAGGACGAACGACAGAAGTCAAAAGACTTGAGCGGATCGCGAAGAAACGCGACGGGAGCGGTTTTGGCTGAAGGGTCGAAGAGGGAGGTTCGAGTCAGCTCGCAAAGATGTAGGCTTCGAGCCTCGAAGGAAAATGATCTCACGAGCGTCCTCGTTTCCAGCGTCGAGGGAGAGAACGACGTCCTGCTCAGAGAGGAGCTTTCGTCCGACGGGCGAAGTCCAGGAGCAGGCGTCTGTGAGAACGAAAGAGAACGAGTCAGTGAGTGAGATGAAGCCGAAGATGCGACTGAACTCACTCAGAAGACCATCCGACATCACTCCCTTCCTGTTGACGTCCTCCATCCTTCGAAGCTCGTCTCGATTGACGTCTAGCGAAAGAAAAGCAAGGACGAGCAGGATCTCGTCAGCTCGGTTCGCTCTACTGTCCCAGACGAAGAAGCGAAGGGAGAGCTCACATTTCCGTCTGGCGCCAAGATCCATCATCCTCGTCCGAAACTCCTCGCTCATGATGTTTCCTCCAAGATCGTGGTCCGACGCGCTCAACCTCACCAACCCTTCGTCGCCACCGAAGTCTCCGAGGTCGCCTGAACCTTCTCCGAAATCCTCTGGGAGGAACTGACGGAATCCTTCGCTGCAAGGCGAGAAGAGATGTGAAGAGGTCAGCTCGAAGAGGACGCGACGCGTCGAATTGGAAGAAGAGAGACGCACAAGAGCTGAGCCATCTGAACAGGTCTGGGAGCGGTTCCTCTCTCGCCCGTGATGTTGATCGGAGCGTTCCGTCGAAGCTCTAGCTTGTAGGAGAAGGGTGCTTCGGCGAGGAGTGCTGAGAGACGAGAACCGAGGATGATAGGGTCGAGAGCGAGGAAGGGAGTGATGGCGTTGTGGATGGAGTCGTACTGTGAGGTCAAAGGAAGGTCAGTGTCGAGCAGCGTGAGATTGGAGAAGGTGAAGACGCACATCATCGACCTGCGAGGCACAGAAAAAGAGAGATCAGGTCTAGGCTCGAGCAGAGTGCGAGGAGGCAAGCGAAGGGAACGAACGATCTTGACGTCGTGCAGCTTCGCGAACTTCCACCTGCAAGAGAGCGGGAGTCAGTATTTGTTCCGAGACCTGATCTCGGATGAACACGACTCACCAAGCATCGAATCCCTTCGGAGGTGATCTCCCGTATCGCAGCTTGTAGGTAGCTTCAGCCTGAGCCCTGGCGAGATGGAGGAAGGGAGGGAAAGTGAGCTTGTGAGCTCGAACGCGAGCTCGGATCCTTCTCTCAACTCACAACGTCTTGCTCTGCCTGCATCAGAGAGATAGAGAGAGTCAGCTGAAGGTCTTTCGGAAGTAGAGCATGAAAAATAAACTCACCTCGATAGCTGTGAGTCCCATTTCTGCTTCGCCTCCTTCATGAGCTGCCTGTTTCTCTCGAGAGAAGGGAGGGAGGGATGATCAGCTTCGACCTTTCACTCGACCCTCCCTTCGCAAAGAACTGACCTTATAGGATGACCCTGCTTCTTCCCACCGCTCTTCCTGACTATGACCGATCCATCCTCCCTCTCTGTCAACCACTCTCCCAGCAGACTCGCTTTGGCATCGCTTGAAGCTCGTCCTTTGGCGACGAGGTGCGAGAGGGGAGCTGAGATTCCCTCGTGGACGGTGAAGGTTGCTGAGAGGTAGAGGATGAACGAGATGAACGCTAGGAGCAGAACGAGACGGCGTGGTAGACGAGGGAGAGGTATCCGACCTAGGAGGAGGAGGGAAGATTGAGGAGGTGGTGGGGGAGGGAAGGTCTTGCGTCGAAGGCCGAAGGGAGAGGAGGGACTTCGAGGGAACGAATCCGAGGACGACGTGAAGGGTGAAATCTGGAGACGGCAGCACCATCGAAAACGGTCAGCTTCAGCTAAGAGAGAAGAAGAGGTAGGTCTCACCGGCATCCTGGACGAGTGAGACGACATGAGTCGGGAGAAGGAAGGAACGAGGGAGGGAGGGAGGGAGATCGTCGAGCTCAACACTGGAAGGGAGGAGGTCGAAGCGTTGATCTTGAGGGAGCCACCAGAGCGAGAAGCGAAACGAGAAAAGATGAGCGAACGCAGATGATGGGGAGGATGGCCGTTTGGAGGTCAACGAATGTCATCTGGGAGAAGAAAATGAGAGGGCAGAGAGGGGCTGAAACACAGGGGAGGTCCGGGAGCGAGGGAGAGCACAGGTGGAAGGCGAGGCGAGTTCTACAACCTGACGCGTTCGCTTCTTTATGCGAGACATGATAATGAACGAGACATGTCGAGGAAGAGTATGTTCAAGGTCTAGGACGGGGGGACGAGGAGAAGGGGAGGTTGAGAGGCCATGCTCGTTGGGTCGCGTCCTCAGACACTTTCCTCGCTCGTGATCTGGTTTGAGTCAAAATAAATAGGTACTACGAAGCGCGAAGGGTAAAGAGAGAGAGCTCGTTGAAGATGGTATGAAAGATCGAAGAGGTAACGACGCGAGAGCTACAGGGAGAAAGACGCTGAAGGAAAAAGAAGGAAGAGAACGAGCGAGGTCGAGGTTGAGTGTCTGGTTCACGAAGCCCACCACCAACGACCTCGAGGCTTCGGCAGTTCTTCGGCAGGCTCGGGTGCTAGGAGAGAAGGAGACGAAGGGGGGAAGAGGACGTTCCAACGTCTTTGAAACATCTGTTTTGGAAGCTGATTGACCAGAAGACGAGGAGGAGGGACGCGCGCGAACGGTCGCTGAGAAGCTGCCGTTCGAAGAAGTGCTCCCTGCCGTTCCACGCAGATTCTCGAGCCTCCAAACTTCTTAGGAGTGCTGGTACGGGGTATGCTCAGCCCTCACTTTCGCCTTTCGTCAAAGTCGAGTCGCCCGAGCACTCAAACGGTATCGTCCCTCCACTCTCACTCTCTTTCTCTCCCTTCTCGACTCAAACGGTACCATCTTTCCACTCTCACTCTCTCTCTCTCCCTCCTCCTCACGATGAAAAAAAAAGTCTCTTCGAATCTCTTCTCTCTCCTCCAAAAGATCCGTCGTCTCCTCGCTCCCTGCAACGACCCTCTCCTCTCCTCTCCTCCCAATCTCCCTCCTCCCACACATAAAACCGACCGCACAGATCCCTCTCCATCTCTCATCCTCCTCAAAGCTACTAGCTCTCTCAATGCCCATCCCCAGCTCCTCCTCCTCCTCCTCCAGGCGGTCCTCCTCCTCCTGCGAAATGCGACGCTCCTCCAGGCTGCTGCTGCTGCTGTTGCTGTTGGTAAAGTTGTTGCTGCTGTTGTTGTTGGTTGGGGTTGGGGTAGACGTGACCCACTGCAGTGCGAAGAAGCGAGAAGAAGCGAAGAGAGAGGGGATCAGCGAGTGTTTCGAAGGAGACGAGAGGAGGAAGCAAGAGGACGACTCACTCTGCGGACTCTGAACGGGACCACCTTGAGCGACCTGCTGGTAGTACCCACCTCTGGGAGCTCCTCCTCCGTTGGGGAATCCTCCTCCGGGTTGTTGAGACATGTAGGAGGGGTCTGCGTGACGAGGGGAGGGAGAGAGAGAGGAGTTCAGCGAGGGTCGACGCGACGAGTTCGAAGCGAGGCGATGGTTCGAGCGAAGAAGGGGAGAGAAAGAAAACTCACGAAGAGGAGGAGGGAATCCCATGTTCGCTGGAAGAAAGCGAAAAGGAAGAAACGAGACGAGGAAAGGTCAGCGAACGAACGAACGATCTCTCGACGCGACCTCCCAACTCGACGGTTCTCGAAACTCACGAGGTCCTCCCGGTCCACCCTGACTGCCCGAGTGACCCATCCCAGGTCCCTGCGGAGGGAACATATGAGGAATGAATCCCTGACCTCCAGGTCCTCCAGCTCCAGCGAGCATCTCGTTCCTTCCCGGCGAGTTGAACGCGTTGGGTCCTCCCGCTCCTCCTGGCTGCTGTTGCTGCTGCTGCTGAGCGTTGGGTCCAGGTTGACCTGGTCCTGGCGAGCTGAAGGGAGAGCCGTGAGGTGGTTGGCCGAGATGAGGCTGCGAAGAAGGACGCGAGAACGGAAGGTGAGCTTCGAGAACGAGAGCGAAGGGAAGTGGGAGGAGGTCGAGAGACGACGACTCACAGCGTATCGATACTGCTGGTAAGGGTAAGGGAACTGAGACTGCTGCTGTTGCTGCTGATGAGGTGCTCCTCCGTGATGTTGCTGATGAAGGAAGTTGGGGTTGACCTGAGCGTGATGCATGCTCGGGGAAACGGCGTGAGGAGGAGCCATGGCGGCTCCGAGGGAGATGCCTGCTGGGAGGGAAGGATCGGGGTGGTAACCGAAGGGAATGGGTTGTTCGGGTCCTCCGGGAGGAGCGAACATGTCCTGAGGACCGGATGGAGGGAAGAGGAATCGGTAGGGTCGACCAGAGTAAGGCCAGTTGGGTTCTGTTGCGAGTCGACGAGAAACGAACGAACGAAGTCAGCGAGGTGAGACGCGTGTCGACGATCTCGAGAGAGATGGAGAGATTAAACGAACGATAAGCTGTCGACTCGGAGACCTTGGCTGACTTGTGAGGGTTGAAGTCGTCTCGAACGTTGACGGCGGTGCTTCGCTTGAAAGGCTTGGTTCCGAAGAAGGGGTTGGGAGGAAGGTCGGACTGGATGGGTTGAGGCGTGGTTTGAGGAGGAGCTTGACGAGGGGCGAGAGGTTGAGGCGATTTGACGGGGTTGACGGCCGAGTGATGAGGAGGCTGGAGAAGAAGTAGAGAGGCAAGGTCAGCTTCGTAATCGAACACGAGAGCGAACGACGACGCGACGAAAGGACTGACGATCTCGCGAACGGGAGGGGATTTCGCCGCCGCTGCAGGAAGCGACTGTAGACACGAACGGGAAGAGATGTCAGGATCGAGTCGAAGGGAGAGACGGTCTGTAGAGGGACGAGACTCACGGGTCGGAAAGCGGACGCGTTCGGGTTGGGCTTGAAGACGAAAGCGGGAGCGTTGATGTTCAACTTCGCTGCACTGGCCTGACTAGCACTCGAGAAAGCAGGGGAAGGAGGTCCAGCTGGTACCGAAGATCCTCCAGCTCCGACTCCCAGCGTCGCCGGAGGTTTCGAGCTCTTCGCGGCGGGGTTGAAGGGAGGGATGTCCTGGATGTTCATGGCAATCTTTCCTCCTCCTCGGGCGGCAAGAGCGGCGGCGGCAGCGGAGGGAGCGACGGCTGCGTTACCGACGATCTGACGACGGTTGGCGAAGGAGGAGTTGAGAGTCACGGGAGGGGGAACGGCGGCGGATTTGGAGATGAGAGGGGAGGTTCGGGTGGAAGCGATAAGAGCGTCGGCGTGGGCCTTCTCGATGATGGCCTTCTGCTTGTCGGCGTCCTTCGCGAGGATGGGAACGAGATCTTCGGGGATGTTGGTCTTGAGCTGCAGGAGAAGATGAGACAGGAGCGAGGAGAGGTCAGCGAAGGAAAGAGGGCAGATAAACGAGGACGAGAACGGACCTTGAAGTCTTGTCCGAATCGAACGAGCTCCTTCAGCCTCTTGTCCTTCTCCGACTTGGCCTTCCCTTCCATCTGCTTCTTCTTGAGCTCCAACCGCTGTCGATCCGATTTGACAAACTCGTGGAAAGCCGACAGAGCGCTCTTCTCTCCACCCTGGTCGGACGGACGAACATTCGAAGCTCAAGGTCAGCTCCTCGTCTCCTTCCGCGCTCGCGCTCGCGAGCGAAAACTCGAATCGAACTCACAGGCACCTCCTCTGCAGCAGAACCAGTCGAAGGAACTCTCAACGACGGTACGGCCTGCCTCAGCGCTCCCTGATCGTCCGAAGGTCCTCGAGGAAGCTCCGTCTTGGTCGAGGGTTGAGCTCCTCCTGCCGACGAGCTGCTTCGAGCCATTCCTGCTGTCGCGGCGATGGCACTGGGAGCTGGGTGGGCGAGAGGGGTAGCGGTTCCATTGGTGGGAGGTTTGGCGGCCATGGATTGAACGAGGATGGAAGAGGGAGTGGGTGAAGGGAGAGGGGAGGCGCCAGACCGACGAGCTCCTGGTGGGACGTAGGCGTTGGTGCTTCGGACGACTCCAGAGTATCTGAGAGAGGAGAGCAAAGACGAACGAGGTTCAGCTACGAGTCAAGTCAGAGAAAAAGGAAAGAAGAGACTGCGACTTACCGATCCTCCTCTCCGAGCGACGAGTCGACAGCTTGGCCTCGCTCCTCCTGAAGATGAGGGTTCGACGAAGTGCTCTGCTCGTACGGAACGTAGAAACATGATCAGCTCAAGCTCTTTTCCGCCAAATATCGCAGAATCCTTCCCTGAACCTCCTCGCAACAAACAAAGAAGGAAAAGCTCACCTGAGAGATCTCCTGAGCGATGATCGCGGCCTGCCTCTCCCTCTCCCTGAAGTCCTTCCCCGTCCTGTCGAGCTTGGTCGTGTAAAGCTCCTCGTGGAAATCCGACTTGGTTCCGAACCTCTTCTCGTTCTCGGCGAACTGATCCCATCCTCGGCCGTTCGTAGGAGCACCGAAGGTGTCGGCGTCTCCCTTTCCTCCTCCTCCGATCGAGTGGTTGGCCGAAGTCGAGGCTGAGGAGGGAGCTTGCCAGGGAGTGAGCTCTCGCTCCTGACCGAGAGGAGTGGATCGAGAGATGTCGGTATCGGTTTGGAAACCTGCCAGCGAGAGTGAGAAATAATGAAAGAAGTCAGAGAGCTGAATGGGAGGGAGGCGCGAGCTCGCGCGACAAGACGAGGAAGGACGAAGAGCTCACCTTCCCTGCCCGAAGGCTTCGACGACCCAGCACCTGAAGCCTCGGTTCCGAAGATCCTGACGTCGACGACATCTCTGCTGGGGAAGACGATCTCCCTCTGGACTCCCTTGTGAGGCGAGCTGACGTCCCTAGCCATCTTGAGGACGACTCCAAACGACTCTCCAGGTCCAGACCTGTCGAGGTCTCCGAGCGTTCCCTCAAACTTCTGGGAGGATCTGAGGAGGACTTCGACCTTCTGGCTCTGTAGATACCGACCAAAGAAGCAGTCAAACAGTCAGCTTCCTGCAGCTCGGCGGCGAGAGTCGGGGAAAGGAGAGAGGAGAATGAGTTGAACGAACGAGCATGCCTGAGATCTTGAGCTGAAGGATCTTCTCGCTGAGAAGAGGGTCGTTGGCTTGCTGAGGTTTCTTGGTAGGAGTTGAGGAGCCGAGGGAAGGGATGGAAGTGGTGGAGAGGTTGGAAGCGAGTTTGGGAGCAGGAGCTGGTTCCGAAGCTCGTGGACCGGGTTGAGGAGTAGGGGAGGAGGCAGGAGAAGGAGCGGTGTCTCGCCAGCTTCCTCGTCTGGAGGATGGGAGGGAAGAAGAACGAAGAGAGTCAGTCAACGGTTTCGAAGGGGAGATGGGCGCGAATAGCAGTTCAAATGGCGCGTGAAGATGAGTTGCGAAAGGAGGGAAAGGGCAGAGGAGGGAGTGGAGGGAGAGATGGGAGTCGCTGAGAGCGGGATCTCGACAGGTAGGAGGAGCTCTACAAGCTTCAGACGACCTCCCAGCTCTGATCTTGATCTTCTCTACAAGATCAAGGTCACACGAGCGGCTTTTTCGAGAGCTGTCTAGCTCCTGCCTTGCTCTCGAGAGCAACCCACACATCTCGAACCGCCTCGTCTGAAACGGCATCACCTCGGCCCAGCTTCAGCTCGAACGATGACGGCTAGGACAGCATGCTCTGAGAGCACAGGCCTCTTGTGAAGGGCAGTAGAGACGAAGGGTGGGAGGGAAGGGAAGGGAAGCTGACCTTTGCTGTCCTGGCGTGACGAAAGGTGGTTGAACTCCTTGACCTCCTCCTCCTGGTGAAGTTGAGCCGAGACCGACCGCTACTGGTGCTCCCCCTTGGAGGGTAGACACTTCGGAAGGAGGACGAGGTCTGAGCTTGCTCTTGGTCGCCATCGTGGTGAAGAAAGGAAGGGAGGGAAGAGGGAGGGACGGGTGAAGGGGAGAGTTTGTTGAGAAGGGGAGGGCGGGGCGCGACCTTGGTGGGTTGTCGAAGGGGAAGGAAGGGAGAGAACAAGAAGAGAGGAAGAGAAACTAAAACAAAAAGGGAGACAGAGGAGGCTCGGATCACAAAGGATCTCTGATGAAAGCAATCAAAGAAAGAAGAAGCAAGAAGGGTTAGCGCACGAGCGAGCGATGGGCCCTCGCTGATAGGGGGGAAGGTGGGAAGGGAGAGAGGAGGGAGGGACGAGGAACGGAAGCTGGACTGACGGTTGAAGACCTGCTCGAAGAGTGTGGGTTATCGAATCGACTAATGCGATGATAAGGAGTTGTAGTGATTGCGTCTAAAAGACAGCTAACCCTAGAGATTGGGAGGAGAGGAGGGAGGAGGGAGGGGTGGGTGTTTAGGGAAGGGAGCGAGCGGAGGAGGAGGCGACGAAACCAAGTCGGCTCGAACGCACAGTTCCCCCTCGTCACCAACCAACGGCCGTCTTCTATACTTTTTCGACTCTTCTTTTCAGTCTCCGAGAAGTCTTTCAATCGAACTGGGAATGGAGGAATACACAGTGGACGCGCTCGTCCTCGACCAGGTCAGTCCAAGCGAGAAGGACGACGAGAACGACGACGAGCTCTCCCTCCCTCCTCCTTCCTTTCTCGAGCTGACTTGTCGCCTTTCCTCTCAATTTTCCCAGTCCAAACTCACCTCGGATCAATCCGACATCTTCCTTCTCCAATATCTATCCAAAGCTGAAGCTGCTCTCATCCATCTCACCGTCGTGAGTGCTCAACTCTTTCCCTTCCCTCGGCGAGCTCCTTCCCATCTTCCCCCTTCCTCTCTCGAGCTCACTCGTTCCTCCTTCGCTCTCTCGCTCTCTCCAGGACGACATCAAACCTGTCCAGCCCGCCTTTGAAGCCTCCCTCCTCAAGATCCTCACTTCCCCTCCCGCTTCTTCTCCGAAACCAGGTCGTCCGATCCGTCACCTCGTCGCGAGATGCCTCGTCGTCCTCCACAAGAAGGCAGAGAACAGGAGCTTGTTCGAGTTCGTTAGGGAGATCTTGAAGGTCGCTGGAGGAGAGGTACCCAGAGGCGCTAAGGAGGCTGAGAGGGAGACCAAGGTCGCTTGCTGGTATGTCGTAGGAGAGGTCATGAAGGAGCTCGGTGCGAACGTGAGTCGGCCCTCGTTCCCCTTCCCTCCCTCCCTGGCTCTTCTCGCCTCCCTCACCTGGAGCTTCGAGAGCTGAAGCTGATCGTTACATCTCGTGCTTTCGTACCTCTCAGAACATGTCGTTCATGTCCGACATCTGTCTCGCCGCTCTCAAGCTTCTCAAAGCCAACGCTCAGGTGAGCTCGCACTCCTCCTTCCCTCCCTCCCTCCCTCTTTCTCCTTCGACCGTCGCTGCTCAAGCTAAAGCTGATCCAGCTCTCGCCTCATCCACTCTCAGCCCGTCATCCTTCGATATCACGCTCTTCTCGCGATGCAGAAGTCCTTCATCACAGCAGGCAAAGCCGTCTCGGATCAGCTCGGAAAGGACATTCTCAAGCAGCTGAGGAACGGTCTGAGCGACAAAGCTCTCAGTATCCAGCGAGTCTGCGCCGAGGTAAGTCTTCAGATCCATCTCGTAGACCTGCCTTACTGTCGACTGACTTGCTCTCTTCGTTCCAGGCCCTCCAAACCCTCGCTCAACGAACGACCTTCGTCACCACCCTCTCCGACATCGAATCTATCCTCACCCCCGCCTTCAAATCCTTCGAGACCGCCGACCATCAAACTCGCCGCTCCCTCTCCCATCTCATCGCTCATCTCCTCGCCGCTACCCAAGTCGAAGGATCCGCTCCCATCGTCGAGGCTCCGAAAAAGAAGAAATCGACGAACCCCGACGACGACGACGATCAAGGAAGTACTCCCTCAGGAGCGGCTCAGGACGCGTCCAAAACCCTCCTCACCACCAACGAGATGCTTCATCAACTCTCCACTCCCTTCAACCGTCAAGGAACCTCGAGGAAAACGAGGAACGCCATCGTCGACGTCTACTCGACGCTGTTCAGCACGCTCGGAGCGACCTACGTCGAGGCTCACTACCCTGAGATCCTGGGACATCTCCTCACGGACATCGTCTCCTTCATCAGGAACACCCAGTCGAAACACGAGATCCTCGTCGTCAGGAAGTCGGTCGGAATCCTCCTCAGAGATCTCATCGGAGTGCGTCTCCTCAGCGAGCAAGGTCAGATCGGAGCCATCAGGGAACTCGTCTCGTCCTACCTCAAGAAGTGGTCGCCATCGCCGATGCCAGGGATCGTCGCCCCCACCCAACTCGTCCTCGTCCCAGTCCTCAACGAGATCGCAGGTCTGCTCGAACAACTCGGAAACGCTCCTCCTCCCGTCCAAGAGGTTCTCTCAGATCCCCTCCTTCGCCTCGTCACTCATCCGAGTCAGTCCGTTCGAGTCGCAGCCGCTTGGTGCCTGAGGTGCTTCTGCCATACCACTCCTCTTCGACTCTCCAAAACGATCACCTCCATCCTCTCGGATCTCAACAAGGACGTCGGAATGCTTGGAACTCCCGTCGCGCCAACGGACATCGGATCCAGAATGATGGGACGCGCGTTCGCTCTCTCCTCCCTCATCGCCGTCATCCCAGAGAGGCCTCTCTACGTCTCGTACGATCTCTCGGCCAACGTCCTCGATCTCGCCATCTCCCTCCTCAAACGAGCCGGAGAGCACGACGTCAAGATCGCGACCATCGAAGTTCAAGTCGCGTGGACACTCATCGGATCGCTCATGACTCTCGGACCCAGCTTCGTCAAGCTACATCTCCCTCAACTCCTCGTCCTTTGGAGGAACGCTCTCCCCAAACCCACGTCGAAGGACTCGTCGACGGGAGCTCGAGGAGAAGCCGAATGGAAGTTCCTCCTCGACGTCAGGGAAGCCACTCTCACCTCCATCCTCTCCTTCCTTCGACACAACCTCACCCAGCTCGTCAACCTCGACGTCGCACGACGGCTCGTCGCTCTCCTCGGAAACACCCTCACCTTCATCAACACCTTCACCTCCCTCCACGCCGAAGCTCTTCGCGAACAGCAACTCTCGTCGGCGTCGTCCTCAGGTCACATCGGTTCGAGGACGCCCCAGCTCTCTCTCTCCGAACGAGAGACGATGCTTCGCAAGAGGATCTTCCAGTGCTTCACCGTCCTCGGACCTTCACCAGCAACGGAATCCCTCCAGCCATCCCTCCTCGCCGCGACCGTCGCCGTCTTCGCAGATCCGGACAACTTCGCTGGAGGATCGGCGACTCAGGCTGCCATCGCGGCGAGTGCAGGTCATTTTGCTGGAGTTTGGGCGTCGGTGGATGGGTACGCGTCGGGAGTGACGAGTTTGGTGACCGGGGATGAGTATCCTGTGGAGTTGGATGGAGGAGGAGGAAGTGGAACGGGGTCGAACGCGTTGAATCGAGATGGAGTTGAGGTTGAGATTCAGTCGCTCGTGAGTTCCTCTTCGCTCTCGTTTCCTCTCTTGTTATCTTCTTTTCCCCCTACGAGCTTGCTGACCACGCCTTCTCGTTCCCTCCAGCTGACCTCTCCCATCCCTGGATCCGTCGACAACGATCCTCTCTCCCTCTGCACCTCCTCTCCTCTCTCCTCCTCCTCGACTCTCTCGACCGTCTCCATCGAACAATCCCTCCCCTCGCCACCACCAGCAGCTACCGGAGTCGTCGATGCAGCCATCGAACTCTTCGCGATCCTTCTCCCAGCTCAGGACGTCGACACTCAAGCGAAGATCCTGTCCCAGGTCGTCGCCCACGTTCGGTCGAGCAAGCTCGAGAGGCACCCAGCGAGGAAGATGGCCGTGTTCGTCAATTCGGTCGAGGCAGTCAGGAGGAGTCTGAGGGAGGTCATGGCGACGGGAGGAAGGAAGGGGAAGGATACGATGGGAAGTGGTCGAGTCGCTGGGTCGATGAAAGAGATCCTCCAGGTTCGTCGCGTCTCTCTCGGACCACTCGCGCCTCTTCGTCTCGTTTCTTCTTGCTGACTTATCTCCACTTTTTCGTTTCATCTAGGACGCCGTCCTCGACAGCGATCTCACCCTTCGAACCGCCGGAAGCGAAGCTCTCGGTCGACTCGCCAGCATCAGCGGAACCACCTTCCTCAACACCTCGATCCAGTGGCTCGTCGACCAAATCGTCAACAACCGAAACCCCGAGTCTCGAGCAGGATGTGCTCTCTCCTTCGGAGCCATCTACACCTTCGTCGGAAGTCTCATCGGTGGTCCTCTCCTCAAAACGATGGTCAACATCCTCGTCTCGCTCGCCAACGATCCCCATCCCGTCGTCCACTTCTGGTCCATGACCTCGCTCGCTCAAGTCATCACAGCAGCCAGTCTCTCCTACTCTCCCTTCATCTCGTCCACGCTCGGTCAACTCGCCAGCATATACCTCACCGACACCCACGAGCCGGAGGGAGGATCGATCGGAAGTGTGAACATTCGAGGAGACCTCCCAGCCTACCAGATCGTCTGCAGGATCATCAGCGCCATCGTCGGAGTGCTCGGACCCGAACTTCAAGAAGCAGGAGCCGTCAGGTCGTTGGTCTTCATCCTCGTCAACGAGTTCTCGCTCGAGGAGGACGAAGGGATCTCAGTCGAGGCGATCAAGTGCCACCAGCAGTTCCTCATGTTCGCTCCCAGTCAAGTCGACGTCCCCAAACTCGTCGCCTCCTTCCGAACCCACCTCGCCTCGGCTCGTCGTCCCCTCAAGGTCGCCTCGGTCAACGCTCTCTACCAACTCGTACAGCGAGACGCGCCGTTGATGTCCAAACTAGGAGGGAACCAACTCGTCGAGGACCTCTTCGGACTTCTCGACGACGATCCGAGTATCGAAGGAGTTCGAGACGTCATCTCCAACTGGGCCAAGCAGACCTCAGCAGCGTCGCCCTCGGGATGGATCGATCTCTGCCAGAGAATCATGAACCGAACGACCGCGTCGCAACAGGTCACCTCCTCGACGAGCACCACCGCCGCTCAGGCCTCTCGGTTCCAAGACGACGAAGTCGAATCCATCGTTGCGTCCACGGAAGCTGCCAAAGCGGCTGGGATCCGACTCACCTCGAGGTGGAGGACGCAACTCTTCGCTCTTCAGTGCTTGCACGACATCGTCGTCGCTGTCGTTTCGGCTGGACGACCGGAGCAGTTGAACTCGTTGTTGGCGAGGGAGACGAACCTCAACCCGAGAGCGATGTTGGTTTCGAGGGTGGGAGATCTCATCAGGATGGCGTTCTCCGCTTCGACGGCTCAGGTGACGGAGATTAGGTTGCAGGGGTTGACGGTGCTAAGGGATGTGATTCAGGTGAGTTTTTCGCTTCTCCTTCCTCCCTCTTTTTCCTCTGAGTCTTCGTTTGACTCGAGTTAACCTCGAACCCTTCTTTCTTTTGCTCGCAGACGTTCGCTCTCTCGCCGGACCCGGACTTCGAAGGATCGCTCCTCCTCGAGCAGCATCAAGCTCCCATCGCCGCCGCTCTCACCCCCGCCTTCGCCTCCGATTCGACTCCCGAGGTCCTCGCTAGCGCCGTCCAGATCTGCGCCGTCTTCGTCGGAAGTGGAGTCATCAAGCAGGTTGATCGAATGGGAAGGATCCTCAAGCTTCTCACGAACGCTCTCGAGCAGTGTCAAGGTTCGTTCTTCGAGCTCTCTCGTCTCTTCTCAATCTCCTCGACGCGTCAAACCTCGATCTGACTCTTCCTTCCGTTTTCTCTTCTGTATCAGACGCCGACATGGCCTCCCTCGGCGAGGTTCGCGACCTCTCGACCAACGCGTCCATCATGCTCAAAATCTCGATCCTCACCGCTTGGGCCGAACTCCAGTCCTCTTCCCTCCGACAGGAATACCTCCGAGACGTCATCAAACCTCATCGAGCAGCCCTCGCTCCCTTCTGGGTCACCTCCCTTCAAGACTACGCTCGCATTCGAACGGATCCCGAAGCAGGCCCTGGCTCGTCGTCGATGGGATCCTCAGCCGACCTCGCCGCGTCAGGACTCGGACGAGAAGTACTCCTCCCTTACTACGAACGCTCTTGGGCTCCCATCCTTCAAGCCGTTGCTTCGACGATGGAGGAACAGGATCTTTACGTCCTCAGCGCCATGGACGGAGTCGAACTCCCCGTCGGAACCTCCCCTCCTCCAGCTCCAGCTCAACGATCGGATCCTACCACCTACTTCTTCGTCGTATACGGACTCGCGTTCGAAGCTCTCGCTACGTCGGCAGGAGAGAGCTCGAGTTACCACTCGGAGACGGGAGTGTCGGTTCCCATGGTCGCGTTGACGGCCATGAAGAGTCTCGTCGAGCAGAGGTTCTCGGGGAACGTCCTTCTCGAAGGTCCCATCTTCGATGAGCTTTGCACGCTCTTCTACCGACTGGCGATGACGGCGCCTCCGGTTGCTCAGGCGAAGATGGTGCTCGTTTTGGCATCGTTGGCGAAGAGTCATGCTGTTGCCCTCGCGAAGGGAGCGATCGCGTGAGTTCGACTTCTCGTTCTTTGCTCGACTTTCCCTCTCGGTGCTGACTTGCTTCTTTCTTCGTTCCGCAGATCCGACGACCCTGGATCCTCCTCGGAACCCTCTCAACTCCATCGATGCCTCGCCGTCGTCGCCTACGTTCTTCGTCAAGCTATCCCAGCTGCTGGAGAGCCTGCTCGTTCGTCGTCTCCTCTTTCTCTCTCGTCTCTTCTTTCTTCGAAACTCCCTAACCCCCCCCCCCCTTTATCCCTCCTCCGAACCTTTACAGGATTCACCTCCGACTCCGCCACCGACCGAGTCAACCTCATCAAGACCGCCCTCGTCGCCTACATGGAAATCGTCGACGTCTTCCCAGTCGGTCAACGCGAGGATCTCTACGCCGTCTCGATCTACCTCTACTCGGAACTCCTCAAGGACGAATCCTCAAGAGTCGATCTCGCTGGACCAACGCTCATGCTCCTCAAGATGCTCTGTGACCGAGCGTACGCTTCGAGACAGCAGTCAGGTCAGGTCTTCCCGAGGGTCATCAACGGACTTCTTTCGGCTTGCATTGGACATATTGAGGAGATGAGGTGAGTCGAACGAACGAAGGACGTGCTCAAGGAGAACGCGAGGTTGTTGCTGACCTTATTCGTGATTTGGTTTCGAAGGGGACGATCTGGAGCCGTCGCGGCGACGAAAGTCAAGAACAACCTCCTCGCTCTCACCCTTCTCCTCACTGCTCTCCCCGCCGAGGTCAAGATCGGTCGAGCCGTCGTTGAGCGAACGTGCGACATCATTGGTCAAAAACTTTCGGAGGAGGACGAGGTGCGTTTCTCCCTCTCTTTCTCTCCTCTCGTTCCTCGTCTTTCTTCACCTCTCGAAGCTGACTCTTCTTCTCCTTCTTTTCCTTTCTTCCCCACGATCAGATCGCTATCACCGCCGTCCAATGCGCCAAGACCCTCATCCTCACCTCGAGTCGAGGAAACCCAACCATGCAGTACTGCGTCGGTCAGATCGTTCCCTCGTTGATTGCCTTCATCGGACGAGTCGTCGAAATCGCGGATGAGCTGGACAAGTCGGACGGAAGGATGGCTGGAGTGGAGGATGTGGTGAAGGCTTTCGTTGGCTTTGCTGCTGGGATCAACGGAGAGGAGTCTAGTGAGTATCCGTCCGGCGCTTTCGACTTCATCCATCGAGGAACGTGAGAAGGCGAACAAAGACTGACTCGACTCCCGTGCCTTTCTCCCTCTCTAGAAACCCGAACCTACACCATCCTCTTACCAACTCTCATCCTCCTCCTCGACCCAACCGCTATCCCCTCAACTCCCACCCACTCCCTCGTCGTCGCCAACCTCCTCTCCCTCGCGTCCCAAGCTCCCTCGTCCTTCCGAGACGCGACGGCCACCCTCAGCCCGGAAGCGAAATCGATCCTCGAGACCTCCATCAGGCAGAGCGTGGAAAGCAGTAGGAAGGTCGCTTCGGCTGGAGTGGAGAAGAAGGTCGCTCCTCAGATCGCGTTGAGGAGTTTCGGTTAGGGAGGGAGGGAGCGAGGAGAGACGAGGTTCGGGTTGATTTGGGGACTGAGGAGTAGACGAGTGAGGAGGAGGAGGAGGGGAGAGAGAAGATTTTGATTTAGCTCTCGCTTTGCAGTAGATTTAGCTCTCGAATATATACCAGACCGCTCTTGAAACGACCCCTTTTACTCCCTCACATCCGAAAAGAACAACAACAAAAAACGCAAAGCCAGAATCGATCAACGCTTGTCGTTTTCGAACCTCGTTTTCCTCCTCACCTCGCTCCCCTCCTCCCTCTCTCCTCCAACTCCCTCTCTCCCCTCAAATCATGTTCGCCGTCCGATCCCTCCCCCGAGTCTCTCGAACTCTCTCCTCCCTCCCCTCCACCTCTTCCCTCGCCCCCGCCCAGAGGACGTTCTGGAAGGGTCTGCTCGGAATCGTTCCCAAGCAAACTCCCGAGGAGGCTGCTCAGAGCAAGGAGGACGCCGTTCCTCTTATGCAGGGTCCTGGAACTCCTCTTGGAGCTGTGAGCCCAACCACTCCTTCTTCACGTTCTTGAGAGCTCAGTTGTGTATATATATCTCGAAGAGAGGTCTCGAAGCTGACCTTGCTCTTGCTTTCGTGGTCGTCGTGCGATGTCGGCTGTCTATCATAGGTCCCTACCGATTACGAGCAGGCTACCGGTATTGAGCGATACCAGATGCTCGGAAACGTGAGTTCTAGACTTCTCTCCATGCCCTCGCTCAACTCCCCCAGCTTGGTTGAGCTGTGGGAGTATATATGCGACGAAACAGAGCTGACCTCTTGTTCGACCTCTCTCGCTTCTCTCAGATGGCCGGAATCGATGTGTTCGACCAGAAGCCTATCATGATGGACAGGATGGGAACCATGCAGGACCCTATTACCGTTAACGGTGTCGTGAGTCAACTCTCTTTGTATATCTTTCGCTCGAGCAGCTGGGGGGAGCAAAGGACGAGGAGGAGGACGTCAGGTCGCTCGCTCTCCCTCGTCCCTCCCCCTCCTCCTTCTTCTTCTCAGATCTTCTCGAACTCGGCCCGTCTCCGTTCACATCATGCTCGTCCTGCCTCCCCTCAGGGCGTAGGGATAGACCTCAGGGGATGGCGAGCGTAGGGCGCAGAGAAGATGGAGGGCCTGTGGGTCGGAGAGCTCGACGCTTCGGAAGGATGAGGGGGAAGGGAAGGGAAGGAAGGGAGAGGTCGAAGGAGCGACAGAGCTCGTTCTTCGACACCTTCCCTTTCCGCTCTACTGCACGCTCTCGGCCCTTACGCTGCTAGATCCATTTCAGTATCTGACCCTTGGCTTCTCCGTTGCTCTCGCAGATTGACCACCGAATCATCGGATGCTCCGGATACCCTGTGGACTCTCACGACCTGCAATGGTTCACGTACGTTCCCCTCCTTCCTCGCTCGTCCTTCTTCTCCTCTCCTCCTACCACCTCACTAACCTCCTTCCCTTTCACCTGTTTTTCGTTATGATCCTCAGCCTCCAGGCCGGAACGATCTCCCGATGCACAGAGTGTGGTTGCGCTTGTTCGTCCTCTCTTCCCTTCCATCCCTCCGAACTGTCCCTCCTCCCTCGTCTCGTCTCGCCCTTCCACGCCTCACCTCCCACCTGCTCACCCTTCCCCAACGCTGACACTGCACTCCACCCTCCTTTGCCCTCACAGACGAGCTCACCTACCACAACCCCTGGGCGGCCGTCATCCCCTCGGTCGCGGAGGAGGCGAAGGGAGGAAAGCCTTTGATCGAGGCTGGACACGGACACCACGACGATCACTCTCATGGACACGAGCACAAGAGCGCTCACTAAACGTTGCGAGCTTTCTTTTGGTTGGGTGCTGGGTTGGGTTTGGGTTAGAGGAAGATCTGCTGGAGAGGAGGGGAGTTTGGCGAAGACGAGCGAAACCGCCGACTCGTGTAGAGAAACGACGACGTGAACAAAATTCGGTTTATAGTGGGCAGAGGAGTCTTAGTGGGACGGACGTTTATTTGATAGGGTTGAAACTTCATTCTTGGCCTTGCAGGGAGGGAGGGAAGAGCGTGACGAAGGACTGAACGACTCAGGACGGACGATGAACGAGAGTTCTTTCACGCCCTTCCTTTGGGCTTTTGTTTTGCCTTGCTCGTCTTCTCCCTGAGTAAAGAGCTGACAAGTAGTTTTCACGATCGTTAAGTCATCAAGTTGAGCTAGCGTACGGTACCCTGGTCTCGACCTCGACCTCTTCCTCGACGCGTTTCGGACCTTCTCCCAGCTCGGTCCCCTCCTCCTCCCTCAGAACCAGATAGCTACGAGACACAACTACTAGTCTGTGCGAGCGTTCCCTTCTCCTCCTGATGATCCTCTTTTCGTCCAGCGGCGACGCCCCGACGACGAGACGAGGAACGAGGAGGACGAGACCGAACCGAACGTTGAAGCGATCAGGAGGTTGAGGCGAGGTAGGCGGCTGAGGAAGGGAGGCGAGGTGGTGTTGGAGCAGAAACCGGAAGAAGATCAAGACGAGGGTGCTGGTGCAGCAGCAGCTGGCACCGCATCGAGGTTCACGACAGGTTGAGGTCTGTTGTTTCGTGAAACGCACACGTCCAGAGAGTCAGCGTGGTCGCACCTCACGCGCCCCACCTCCCTCATCTTCGAAACTCGACTCACCTCTTCGAAAACACAACCTTAATCCTCACAACCCCTATACAATCGTACTTCGTCGTCCTAGCCACCTCATCCACCGTAGGAGCCTCTCCCCTCCTCTTCTTCTTCCTCTCGTCGTCGCGGGCCTTGTTCTTCTTGTCCGGTCTCTTCCTCTTGAACGCGTGCGAGGGGGTTGAGGAGGGGACGGGGGGTTGAGAGCTGGAGGGGAGTTGGGGCTGGGATTGTTTGACGGGGGAGGAAGAGTATGGATCTATGTCGGAGGAGTAGTCGAGCGTCTGGAGGAGGGAGGGATGGACGCGAAGGAGAAGGGGAGGAGGGAGGGAAAGGTCAGCTTGAGCTCTTTGCGTCCCCCTTCTCGCTTCCCACACTGGAGGAGGCGAAAGCGAGAGCTCACCTTCCCCTTCCTAGGTGGTCCAGGCATAGGCGAGCTCTCAGCCACCGCATTGGCTCCATCCTCCTCATCGTCGTCGTCCGAGGAGTCTGAAGACGAAGGAAGGTCGAGTCCTCCTCCTCCTTCGAGCAGTTCATCGTCGATCTTGGAGGGTGCCTTTCGGAAGACAGCGAGTGGTTTGGGGAGGTTAACGAGAGTGCCGTGGAGGAGGTGATGAGCTATTCGGAGGGTTGGACGGTCCTGCGAGAAACGAAAGACGAAGGGAAGGAGGATGAAGGGAGAAAGAGGTCAGCTTCGACGTTGGTTCTGCTCCTCCTTCCCTTCCTTTCCTCTCCTTCGGTTCACGCTCGCTCTCACTCAAAGGAGGGCTCTGAGAGATGGCTAGTATAGAGGAGGAGACGCGTCTGACTCACCCCTTCCATGCCGAGTTTCCCTATGAGCTGACCATCCTTGTCCCCTTCTGACTGGAGAGTTCCTTGAAGTTCGAGGAGGACAATGTTGCCTCCGATGCGAGCAAAGATGGGTCCTGTACCGTCGTCGTTCGAGTCGGGTGTAGGAGCGAAGGGTGAGAGGAGAGAAGGGGGAATTTCGATGTGGATGCGCATGGCAAAGAACGAGCTGGGACGGTTGACTGAGGGTGAGTGAGAGGATGGGAGGGAGGAGGAGACGCGTCGAGCTCGAGTTCGAAACGATGGAGAGGTCGCTCGCTGCACGTGTTGGGTTTTGACTCCGATTTTGGGGTTTTGAAGGCAGATTTTTTGACGTTTGTGAGTTTGAGGCTCAAGGAGGAGAACAGACAGATAAGCAATTTTTCTCAGCGAAGAATCGCGCATGATGACGTCCAGACTCGTCCCTTCCGGCAACGAGCTCATCGACAACCGCCCTCTCGGACTTCCCTCCCTTCACTTTCTTTCGCTCTTAACCACGACAACCTCGACTTATCGCGAATCCAGATATGGCGGTCGTATCGAAACCTGCTCAGCAGCTCTCTCCTTGGGGGTAAGTCCTTCTCTGGGGGGATGTAGAGAGGCAGAGGAAGGGAGGAGGAACGGGCGATTTCGTTGAGCTTGGAGCTGATCTCGTCCCCTCCTTCTCTCCCTCCCTTCCTTCGCTTGCTTCGACTCGTCATCTCTTCGTCCCTCCTCTCTCTTCCCCTCACTACCCACTACTCATCCCTTCCCTCATCCTAGACATGCTCTCGCTGGAGCCATGTCAGCTGTCTTCTCCAACGCGTTCGTTCCCCTCCTCCTCCCTCTTGACCTTCCCTCGGTCTTCTCCCTCGCGGCTACCTTTCGCTCACCACCAGACCTCTCTCTACTTTCTCTTGGCTCTCTCTTCACACCATGTATACAGTCTCGTCTACCCTCTCGACACCCTCAAGACCCAGATCCAAGCTTCTTCCTCCTCAGCGAAGGATCCCAACGATCCTACAGCTCCCCCTCCTTCGCCGACCCTCCTCTCCCTCCTCCTCCCTCTCTTCAAGAACCCTAGACTCATCTTCTCCCTCTACAAAGGATTCCTCGCTTCGATGCTTAATACCTTCTCCGTAAGTTCACCCTTCCGAACCTTTTCTCGCACGAGGACGAGGGAGGAAAAGATTCGTTTCGGCGAAGGATCGGTAATTCGCGGGGAGGGGAAGGAGAGAGAGGAGTTCCTCGAGTCTCGAGCTGAGCTGACTTTTCTTCTGCTTGCTTTGATGCGACGGGATTGGGGATGTACAGATGCAATACGCCTACTTCTTCTTCTACTCGGTCGTTCGATCCCTCTACGTCAAGCGGCTCACTCGAATCGGGGGAGGAAAGGGAGGAGGACCTCGAGCAGTTGGAACCGTCGAGGAGTTGTTGCTTGGAGCTTTGGCTGGAGCTGGAGCGCAGATCTTCACGATCCCTGTGGCTGTGATTGGTGAGCACATTCATCCTCTCGAGAAGCGAAGCTGGATCAGTTGAGGCTCGTCGAGCTGAACGTCGTTCACATCGTTCGCAGCCACGCGTCAACAACTCTCGAAGGACAACGCTAGCTTCCTCGCCATCGGGAAGGAGATCTTGGACGAGGATGGACCCTCGGGACTCTGGAGAGGATTGAGGCCTGGACTTGTGTTGACCGTGAACCCTGCCATCACGTTCGGTGGATTCGAGAGGTTCGTCGCGTCTCTCCTTTCTCCCTCCTCCTCCTTCTCGCTCTCGCAGTTCGCTGACCTCGTCTGTCTTTTGCTTTGTGCTTTCTTAGGATCAAGGGAATCGTTCTCAAGAAGACCGGAAAGGACAAGCTCAGTCCTGGAATGGCTTTCCTCGTCGGAGCCGCCTCGAAGACTCTCGCGACCATCGTGCGTTCCGTCTCTTACTTCCTTCTTTCCTTCCTGCCTCGTCCGAACTAACTCAACTCTCTCTCGCGTAATATCTAGGTCACCTACCCCTACGTCCGTCCCTCCCTCTTTGCCCCCGTTTTCCCTCCCTCTCCGCGCTCTCGCTCACTCGCTCACCCTCGTGCTCCCTCTCGTTTTAGATCATGGCCAAGGTCCGACTCCAAGCCAAGTCCACCGTCTCCTCTGCTCCCTCCTCCACCAGCACCAGCGCTACCTCCTCCCTCGCTCCCCTCCCCTCCGAATCCATCGGTTCAGCTCCCGGAACTTCGTACGCCGACGCGCTCAAGCACAAGTTGACGACCGAGGGTGTCGCGTCCGCGTCGTCCGCTGTCGTCGTCAACGACGAGAGGTACAAGGACGCTATGGACGTGCTGAAGAAGGTCTACAAGGCGAAGGTGAGTTTTGACATCCCTACCCCCGACAACTCTCATTCCTCTTCTCGTTTACCTTCAAACGGCCTCGGATTCTCTTCGATCCCTCGAACTCACCCTTTCTTCCTTTCACTCGTCGTTTTCTCAGGGTTTCACCGGCCTCTACCAAGGCATGGAAGCCCAAATCACCAAAGGAGTTCTCGCTCAAGGAATCACCTTCGTCCTCAAGGATCAGTTCGAATCCTACGCCTACTTCCTTCTCCTCCTTCTCGCGAGAACTCCTTCTTTGCCCGCCAACGTGAACGTCAAACTGCCTTCGCCGTCGGAGGCTGTTGGGTACGCGAATTCGGTGTTGGAGGAGAATCAGAAGGTTTTGCATGCTGCTGGAGAGGTGGGCAAGATTGCTGGGAAGGCGGTGGTGGAGAAGTTGGCGACGGAGGTGGTTTTGGGGGCGGTGGGGGTAAAGAGTAGTTAGATTGGTGTTGGGTTGGGTTGGGTTGGGTGAGGGGTGGTTTGATTTGTTTCATGCGTTTGTTTTTTTTGGCCGTTCTTCTATGCGAAGAGACTTGTCTACTGCTCTACACATGTGAAGCGACAACTGTCGATGTGAGGGAACGAGGGAGCGGAACTCAGGTGTGCGAACGACGCTCGACACGCGATCAGTCTTCTCTTCCCACCTGCCTTCTTTTTCTCGCTTTCTTCCGTCTCGAGAAGAGTACATAGCAAGACATGAGATCCCATCCTGAGCGACCGAACGAACGCGACCGTCGTCTCCCTTAACCCATGAGCTGCGATACGTCTGACGAAAGCGAACGAACGAACGAGGAGCGAGGTCAGCGACGGATTTGGAGAGAGAAGGGAGAGAACAAGAGGAAGAAGTTAAAGCTTACCTGCGGGAGGGTACTTGGTCTGAGCGAAGGTGAGGAGTCTGGAAGAGGGAAACACGAAACAACAAGAGCGGATCGGGTCAGAGTCGGATGTCGTCGACGCGTCTCGATTCGACAAACTCAACGGCGCCTCGATGGAGGGTAATTGAGAGACAGGTTCAGGGGGAAAGGAAAAAAGCACTCACCTCTTCACACTCTGGATGTACTTCCTACTGACCTCGTCGTTCAGCACGTGAGCGACCGAATCGGACGAGATCTTTTCTCGGGCTGAACGTTCGTGGATACTGTTGTTTGTGAAGGACAGAGAGACGAAAGATGGTAGTGGGTGATCAGTTGCGGTTTCAGAAAGATGGGCAGGGGAGGACGGGAGGGAGGAAAGGAGAGCAGGAAGAGGGCGACGGAGGGAGAGAGACGGAGAGATCAACTCACCCAACCATGGTGACTCCGATAGGCCAAGCGGCAGTCCCGATACTGAGTCGAAGGTAGCTATCGTTGGCTCGCTGGTACTGTCGAGACTGCATGTGGTGAACGATCTCGGAGAGACGACCGAGCACGTCGGCGGGGAGGTTCTGGATCGCGCGAAGGAAGAGGTCAGGTTCTGATGCTGTTTGCTCGAGACGAAAGGAGGAGAACGAGGGAGCTTACCCTCGAACGTAACGACTTGAAGAGGGGCTTGAGGTAGTCGGCCGACTGGACTTGAACGGCAGCTGCTCGCATTCCTTGACTTGATCGTTGGATGGATTCTGAAGGACGCGAGGAAGGAGATGGTCAGCAAAGACCGAGAGGAGACGATGTGCGAGAGTGGAGATCAGACATACCGGGCCGCTCGTTCATCGTCTGTTCCCAGTCCTTTAGCGTTCGCTGGAGTGGTGAAGAAGAGGAAAGAGCAGGGAAGGGAAACGAAAGGTCAGCTCGACTCGACTCTCCTTCCCTTCCCTCCCTTTGAGCGAGCGCTCGGCCACCGTCCCTCCCTCCCTTCGAGCACCAAAGCACAGAACTCACCTTGAGAGCGTAGTAGATCAAAGGATACAGCTTATCCGGATCCGTCTTGATCAATCCCAAGTCCAACACACCTCCCTCTCCCATCCCCATTCCCAACCCATCCCCTCCCTTCCCAGCCGACTCCCCTCCAGCTCCTCCCTTGTTGGCCTTCCTAACCTCCTCCTTCTCATTCATTCCCAGCTCCATCTCCTCGAGAGCTTTCTTGAAATCGTTCAGCCCAGGGTTGGCTGCTCCTCCTCTCTCCTCCATGAGCTCGAGAGCTCGAAGTCGAAGTCGACGGTCCTTGTCGGATTCTCCGAAGAGACGGATGGGTTGGGATTTGAGACGAAGACGACGGATGCATTCTGAAGGGGAGACGTTGAACGCTTCGGGTCTGTTGGATTCGAGGTTGGAGTGGACGAGGCCGGTTGGGGTGGAAGGGTCGAAGGGAGAGTCGGCGCCGGAGGAAGGGGAGTCGGTTGATTCGACGGGTGGGGGTGGCAGGGGAGATTTAGGTTTCGGGGGGAAGGCGAGGAGGGACTACAGCAGCGAGGATATGTATATGCAGATCAGTAAGAGCGAAGGAAGGTGACTTGAACGAGGGAAGGAGGGGAAGGAGAGCTGACCTTCTTGGTGAGAGGATCCCTTCGTTCTCTATCCTCCTTCTCCCTCTTCTTCTTCGCCTTCTCAGCCTTCTCCTTCCTAGACTTCTCCTCCTCCTCCGCGATCCTGATCTTCTCGATGTCTCCCTTCTTGAGGTACTTTTTGGGAGCGGGTCCGGTCGAGGAGGAGGAAGCTGAAGCTGAAGAAGGCCCGTCCTCTTGAGCTTTACGTTTCAGTCCAGCGATCTCTTGAGCGAGGAAATCCATACGAGTGACGATGGGGAGTGTGTACGAAGTTGAGAAGGAGAAAGAGGGGGATAGGGAGGGTGGGTGTGGTCGTGCTGGATGGGAGGAAGGGAGAGAGGAGGAGAGCGAGCTTGAAGCGAAACTCGTCGAGCTCGTCTCGTTTCGCTTCCGGCGCTCATCTGCGACTGACGGCCCGAATTTTACCTCCCAAGATGGATAATTTGCCTCGCCGGCTTAGCTTCCTACTTTCTGAGCCCAAACCCCTTCGACTTCGACTCAGGAAGAAGATCAGAGGGAGGGGAACACATCGCGACGCGTTCGGCCTTCTTCTCTTCGCGTTCAGTCTCACCGCCGCCTTTCGGTGTTTCTCTGTTCCTCCGCCCACTGTTGACAATTTCACAGCCATCAGTATCTCTACAAACGCTGGGCGTGATTTTGGCGAGCTTTGGTGACTCTCTAGCCCGCAGGGAAGGATGACCGAATCAACCTGCCGAAACTGGGACGAAAGCTGTTCAACTTCGACCTCTCCTTCTTCTCCTCCACCCACATTCCACAATCCCACTCAACTTTCTCAAAACACCATGTCCTACTACCCAGACCCTTCTCAGCAACAGCAGCAACAGGGCGAGCCCCCCCTTCCCTACGGCTGGTGCGTCCTGCTTCCATCTCTCCCTTTGAGCGAGTTCTCGCTTTCGTCGAAGCTCACGCCATCCCTTCCACTCCCCTTTTCCCGCCCTCCTTGCCTACTTCTTTCTCTCCTTCGTCTGGAACAGGATCAAAGAATTTGATCAGAACTCTCAGAGCTGGTACTTCGTTGGTGAGTCTCCAGCTTCTCGTCGCAAAGCACTGCTCACCGAGACGGGAGAAAGAAAAGATCGAGCTCACCTTTCCTCCTCCTTCTCCTCCTCTTCTCGTTTCCCGTCTCTCAGACACTCAATCTCCCAACCCCACCCCCGTCTGGAACGATCCTCGATCCTCTCCCTTCCCTCCCTCATCCAACTCTTCCTACTCTCCTCAACCTCCCACGGACTACTCGAACGGAGCAGGAGGAGGAGGAGGACAAGCAGCGAGCTACTACGGCTCGGCTCCTCCCCAATCTTCCTACGATCCCAACGGCGGTGCCTCTTCGCCCTACCCTGGTCAGCCCGGAGGAGCTCAGGAGGGTCAGGAAGAGTTCTTCACGGACGAGTCGAGGAGTGCTACCTCGACGCAGGACCGAGGGTTCGGAAAGGTGGGCTCGAATCGACTCCTTCTTCGATGTTCGTTCGGCTGCCTCGTCGCTTCGTGCCGCTGATCTCTTCGTCGTCTCGGGAAATTTTCCAGGTCGTGTTGGGTGTAGGAGCGGCTGGAATGGCTATGTGGCTCGCTAAGAAGTACTTCGCCGACAAGAAACAGAGTCAGCATCAGCAGCAGCAGTCGTACGGTCCTCCTCCTGGTCAGCAAGGTGAGTTCGAGCCCGTTCTCTTCTCTCGTCGTTTCTGTCTTCGGTTGCTCACTCGCTCGCCTGGCATTTGCTTGTTTTCGATCACTAGGTGGCTACGTGCAGAACCCTTGGGGCGGAGGACCTCCTCCTCCTGGAAGTCAGCACCAGGGAGGTGAGTCGTCCTTTCGCGTCTCTCCTGAGCTTACGGATAAGTCTTGAGGTTCAAGGGACTGATTCAGACGCGTGTTTTACTCCTTCAAAAGGCTACAACCAAGGGCCTCCTCCTGGGTACGGTGGTGGACCTCAGCAGGGTGAGTTCTGAGCGAGACGCGTCGTTTCTCGTCTGGTTCGTTCGATCGAAGCTGACCTTCTTCCTCCTCGTTTTTCTCCCTTCAGGTCGATGGTAAACTCCGAACCTCCTATCTCCTCCTTTAGATCTCGCGAACTCTTCATCTCCTCTCTGTTCCTACAAAGTCAGTCGCGTCTCGATCTCCTTCATCACCTCGACGCTCGCGACTGACTCCTCGCGTCGCTCTTTCTCCCTCTTCAGCACGACTACACACCCTCCGTCAACCTATCTATCCAATCTATCTCTGTCTACTTTATCTTCATGACCTCCCTTCACGACCCCCTTGCAGATTTTCCATCCCTCATCAGAACTATTTCAGGTCGAGCGAGCCTTCGTGACCTCATCAACCTGGCAGCCCCGATCTCGTCGACGAGCTCCACTTTCTTTCGCTTTTCTCACCTTCGTTCGTTCTCCCAACACCCACACCCTCTCTCTCTCCTAGTAATCAGAACCATGTCTTTCGACGACGAATCCATCAAGAACATCGAAGTAGCCGTGATCGGAGGAGGATCTATGGGATCTGTTCGTCCAACGTTTCGTTTCGAGCTCACCTCCTCCCTCCCTTCCCTCTTTCGACCACTCATCCTCTCCTCCCCCTCCTTTCCTTTTCCCCTCCTGTTTCTTTAGGGAATGACCCTTCTCTTCTCCTCCCACGGATCCAACATCGGAGCCTTCGACAAAGACCCTTCCGTCGTCAAAGCCACTCTCGAAAAGGCTTCCAAAACCGAAGGACTCGACACCTCCCTCGTTCATGGTTTCTCCACCCTCGATAAGCTCATCTCAGCTTTCACGCCCAATAAGCCTCGGATTGTCGTCTTTTCGCTTCCTCATGGGAGCGTGGTGGATGAGGTTTTGGAGGAGATTGGACCGCTGATGAGCAAGGGGGATTTGATTGTTGATGGGGGAAACGAGCAGTATCAGAGTACGGAGAGGAGGCAGAAGAGGGCTAGGGAGGAGTGGGGACTGAGGTATCTTGGGATGGGAGTTTCGGGGGGATGTGAGTCGAGTTTTCTTTCTTTGACGAGGGTGAGGAGGACCAGCGAGCGAGGAGGGGGAGCTGAGGCTGAGGCTGAGGCAGTATCTCGGGATGGGAGAGTCGAGTTCCCTCTGCGATGGAGAGAGGGCTGAGCTGACGAGAGCTTGCTCGATTTTTTCGCTTCAGATCAAGCCGCTAGGAGAGGTCCGAGTATGAGCGCTGGAGGAGAGAAGGACGCATACGAGATGGTGAGTTCGAGTCGACTCGAATCGTTTCGTTCTCGCGTCGACTCCCTTTTCTTCGAGCTGACGATTGGCTTACTGTTTCTGCGTGGTAGGTCGAGCCCTTGCTCAAGAAGTGGGCTGCTAAGACGCCGACTGGAGAGTCCTGCGTTGGTCTGGTCGGACCCGGAGGGAGTGGAAACTACGGTGAGCGAGCTTCGATTCGACGCGTCGTCGTTCTGACTCTTCACCTCTCACTGACATCCTTCGCTTTCGTCTTTCCTCTCTTCAGTCAAGATGATCCACAACGGAATCGAGCAAGGTCACCTCTCAGTCTTCGCCGAAGTCCGCTCGATCCTTCGACACCAGCTCTCGCTCTCCAACTTCGAGATCGCCGATATCTTCGAGAAGTGGTCCGCCGAGGGAGAGCTTCGAGGAAACTACCTGCTCAACATCGGAGTCAAGACTCTGAGGTTCACCAAGGGAGACGGGATCGAGAACAAGGATGGTATCGTTGAGGGGATCGAGGACAAGATTAGTGAGTCGGTCGCGTCTCCACCTTTTTCTTCTTTTCCACGCTGGACCTGACCTTCGTCTTGCTCTTCTTTTTCAGCCCAAGACGTCGACAACTCCGAAGGAACTGGAGTCTGGACCCTCACCGTTCGTTTCCAGTCCTCTGTCTTTTCTCGTCTCCTCGACCCGTCCTTCGGGCTAACTTTTCGTTCTCGTTCTCGTCCTCGTCCTCAGGAAATCGGAACTCGACACGTCGCCGCTCCCACCATCGCCGCCGCTCACCAACTCCGAATCATCAGTGCCGATCGAGGAGAACGTCTCAAGGTCGTCAAAGCTCTCGGGATCGACCAGCCTTCGAAGGCTGAAGGGATCAAGGACGTCGACGCGTTCGTCGAGACTTTGAGGAAGGCGACGTACGGTGCGATTCTTGCAGGGTTCGTTCAGGGGTTGGGTGTGAGTTGATCTTTACCTGCTTCTTGGGCCTTCCGATTCGTCGCTGACCTCTCTTCTTTCACAGCTGATCGCTCGAGCCTCCGAGGACGAGGTAAGTCTTCGACGCCTCTCTCGCTCTCTCCCTTCTCGTCCCTCTGACTGATCCTCCTCTCTCATACCTCTTCTCGCAGAAATGGGGCGTCCAGCTCTCCGAATGCATCCGAATCTGGCGTTCAGGCTGCATCATCCAGTCCGATGCCATCGCCGACTTCCTCCAACCCCTCCTCGCCTCCCCGACCATCAACCCCCTCCTCGTCCCCGAAATCGCCTCCGAAATCTCCAAGACCTACTCCTCCCTCAAGGAAGTCGCTCGACTGGTGCTCGAAACGGATGCGGTCGCTCCTGCTTTGAGCGCAACGCTCGAGTGGGTCAAGGCGACGGGAGGGAAGGATCTGCCGACGAACTATGAGGAGATGCAGTTGGATACGTTCGGGGCTCATAGATATGATGCGAAGGGGGAGTTCATCGAGGGGACGAAGAAGGGACCTTACCAGTAAGCCATCTTCTCGCCAAACTCTTCGTTGTCGCGAGCGAACGAAGCTGACCGTCCTGTTGTTCTTTCCGCTACCTTTCTCCAGCACCGAGTTCATCCCTGCGTGATCGATGATCCGAGCTTCACGCTTACTGTATCCTTTCGTTTTGATCCATGTTTTTCTGCCTCCGTGATTCGTTCTGGATTTTGTCGAGAGTCTCGCGACGCGTCGGGCGCGGCAGGCTAGAGAAGTCTCTGCCCCTCCGACGAGTCGCTCGAAACATTCTTCCGATCCTGAATACTTAAGGCAGACATCAGAGTTTCAAAAAAGGCTTTCGGGTCCTTTCAACACCTGTGAGAAGCAAGCAAAGAGTCTAAACGACGCGAGGGAAACGGCGGCCGTCTCGCTCGTTTCTCTCCTTCTCTACACCCTCCCTCCCTGTCCCGAGATCTCGAAACGATGTCAGCGAGCTTGCTCAGAGGCAGAAGTTCGATTTTCCTCAGCTCTCTACCAAATTTGCAGCAAACGTCACCCTCCCAACCGCGGACGGGTCCCGTCGACGTCGCTCCCGAAACCTCGAGCTCAGCCTCCCTCGCTCCCTGCTTCTCTCCTCCCACCCTCCACGTCGAAAAATGTCACTCAACCCCTCCGACGCTCTCCTCGCTCACACTCTCAACTCCATTACCTCCTCCCTCCAAGTCCTGAGCTCTCTAAACTTGCTCTCGGAAGCGGACTCATCTCTCATTCGATCCAAACTTCCCTCGCCGAACGCTCTCTCCTCCTCCTCCTCGTCCTCCCAGCAGAGCCACCACACTCTCTCTCCTTCAACTTCCAACGCTTCCTACAACACCAACAACAGCAACGCACCGAGCCCTTACCCTGCTCCTATCTACGGGCATGGGAACAGCAACGACTCGCAATCCAGTTTCGGGGGAGGAGGAGGTGGCGGAGCTCAACGAGTCCCTCCTCCCCTTCCTGGGAGGTCCTACCCTGGTTTGGGAGAGGCGAGAGCTGTTTGGGATTACCATGGAGGGGTAAGTGGCTCTTTCTCCCATCTGTGACTTCCAAGGAGGAGCGGAAGCAAGCGAAAGGCTGCGGCGAGGGAGGACGACTCGAGCTCACCACTTTCTCCTCCTCCTCCTCTCCCTTCCTTTGTTCTGCGTTCGTTTTCGTTGGGACGGGAGCAGGCTCCAGACGATCTGATCTTCAAGAAGGACGATATCATCGTGATCACTGAAGAGATGAACGTACGTCTCTCTCTCTCGCTTTTCTTAGCAGCAGCAGCCGAAAGAGGGACGGAAACGGTTCGAGCTCACCTTCCCTCTCCTTCGTTCCGCTTCCCTCCTTGTTCTCCAGCCCGAATGGTTCAAAGGCCACCTCTCGACCGATACTTCTCCAACTCCTCGAATCGGTCTCTTCCCTTCCACCTACGTTACCAAACTGTTCGTCCGACCTTCATCCTCGTTCCTACCACCATTCGCTCTTGGACTCGTCGCTCACACCCTCTCGTTTCGTCCCCTCGTTCGTTACCAGCCCTCCCAACTCCCGTGGTCCAGCTCCAGGAGACTACAAACAAGACAACAACGTTCCTTACTCCCAGTACAACAACAACAGCAACCAAGGCTACCACTCCCCTTCGCCTCCAATCCAACAGTTTCAGCAGATGGCACCCTACCAGCCTCCTCCTCCTCAGCAACAAGTCTACCAGCAGCAGCCCGGTCCAGTCGTTCAAGCTGCGCCGCCAAAACCTGCTGGGAAGTTCGATGGGATGGGGAAACTGCTTGGTGAGTGAGAAGTGAACGAGAGGGCTTGGGCGAGTTGAGAGGGAGGTTGAGCGATGAGGGCTGACTTTTGGTTGATTTGGACGTGTCGCAGCTACCTCTGCCGTTGGGGGTGTAGGATTTGGTGCTGGTAGCGCAGTTGGGTCAAGTCTTATCCACGCGATCTTCTAAATGCGAAGGAGCAGAAGGGGACCAGAGATCTCAAGAGAGGATGGGAGGAGGAGGGACGACGCGTCGCGTTCTTGCTCTCGTTTCGTTTCGCTTTTATTCGCTCGACTTGTTGGCCGATGGACATTTTCAGATTGATGTGTGTAGATAGATAGATGACATGACTCTCACGACCATACACCGTTCACCGTCCAAAGTTCTGAAAACTCAAGGCTCGCGGACAAGACGCGGACGCGTCGTCTGTCTCTCTCTCTTCCTTTCCCTTTTCCTCTCCCTCTTCACCTCGAGCTCAATCGCATACATGACCTAGACACTCTCCTTCTTGATAACACCTCCACCACCATCCCTCCAAACCCTCCAAGCATCCAATCCCTCCTCCAACTCCATCTTCCTCTTCCTCTTCTTGCCCTCGCCATCACCCTGCCCCTTCTCCCCCTCCCCCTTGTGCTTCTTCTCCTTCTTATCCCCGAGCGCAACCCACTCCCCAACCCTCCTCTTCGCCTCCTCCCATCCTACCCACTCCCTCCTGCGCTCGTCCACCTCCAGGAACGTCTCAGCCAGGGAGGAGACCTCGAGGGGGAAGAAGTGGTACAGCGTCTTGGGGTCGGAGGTTGTGAGGATGGGGGTGGGTGCAGGGGAAGTAGGGAAGGGAGGGGAGATGATGCCCGCTGTGTGCGAACGAGACGGGAAGGGGGTTAGTTGGGGGGAAGAGGGAAAGGGGAGGGGGGATGGGAGGGAGGGGAGGGAGATGGGTTGGGAACGATGAGACGAACCTTCCTCCCCTGCTTCCCTTCGAGCAGCTTCAGCTAGACTTTCGCCGAGTTTTGATTCCCAACCTCCTTTGGGGACTGGGACCATCCCATCACGAAGCAAGCGAGGAGGAAGAAGGAGAGCAAGAGGGACGAGAAAGAAGGGAGGAAGGGTCAGCTTCGTTCGAGCTCAATGTTTGAGATCTGCTGGAGGTGTTGAGTGAGTCGGACGCACGAATCCAAAGCAAAGGATGTTTCCTCGATGAGACCATGAGGATCTCGTCTGTTGAAGGGTTGTAAGGGATCGCGACGCAAACCACTCGGAGGGATTTGGAGGGGGACATGGCGATGCGGGGCGGTGGGTGGGAGTTGGAGGTGAGCGAGCGAGGAGAGGTGACGTTTCGGAGGGGTTGGAAGAGATGTCGGAGGCAGATTTTGGTCAGAAGAAGATCTGAGGGGGAAGCTTGGTGGATAAGGCAGAGCTTGAGGGAAATTTAGATGAGGCTTGATTTGAGTCCGCGTTCGGAAGAGGGCCGAAGAAAGGGAAGGAGGAGGAAGCTCGCGAAACTCAGACGAAGGAAGGTGAGCTTGAACGCCAACGACGACCTGCTCTGTTCTCCCTTTTGGTATAGATTGGGTCTCAGAGATGGTATCTATAAGGTCAGCTCGATCTCAACTCTACGCTTCTTTACGAACGATCAGAGCTGACTCTCCCCCTTTTCCTTCGCAGACGTCGAACCGCCCTCTTCCTTCTCCTCCCCCCTTCCTTCCTCCTCCTCCTCTTCGCATCAGGTTCCCTCCTCCTCCCCTCCCCCTCCCACCCTACCAGTCCAACCCCTCTTCACCTCATCCCTCCACCGTCGTCTCCCCATCCACCCTCCCACCCTTCCCACCACCCGCACGCCCTCCCTCCCCTCCCTCTGATCCTCAACCACCTCAACCTCAGCCCAACCCTCCATCCAAACTCCTCAACCCCGCAGGGACACAACCTCGCTACCCTCACCTCCTTACTACACTGCGCCTCAAACGATCGGACAACGTGCAAACAAGGTCAAACGAACGTCCTCCTCCTCGGAGCGATGGATTTCGAAGGAGCTCAGTTCGGAGGGTGGAATGGAGGAGAGGCCGTTTGGGCGGCGAGTGTGACGAGGAGTGCGAGGGCGTTGGGGTACTCGGTGTTGTTTTCGACAAGCTTGGAGGAGACGAAGAGGCAGTATGAGGTGTTGGGGGAGTTTGTGAAAGGTGAGTTCGACGAGGTGGGGAGGAAGAGAACGAGCGAGCTGATCGCGTCGCCGCTGTTTTGCTTTTGGTTCGATTCGTGTTCGGCAGTGGTGATCGTGGAACCTCCGAAGTCTTTTGAATGCCTGAAGGACGTGGGAGGGTGTACGAGGACGGAGGAGGATGCGTTGAGGGATGTGGAGAGGGGAGATGGAGAGGGAGAGGGAGACGCGTCGTTGGGGATCGCTCCTTTCCTGCGAGGTGGGATACCAGCTTGGAAGGTTCGTCCTTCCCCTCTATCCCTTCTTCCCATCTATACACTTCCCTTCTCACGAACGTCTTCGGTGCTCTCTCCTCCCAGATCTTTGCCTTCCACTTCTGGTCCGACTCCCAAAACCCTCTCGGACCCTCCTGGACGCTTTCGCCCGAACCCTTTCACCTCCCTGGCCCTTCCTCCGACCCCATGTCGGAATCTTCATCAGGAGGAGGAGGAGGAGGGGGCTCGAAACTCGACTCGCTGCTGAAGAGCTGGTCCGGTGCGTTCAAAGCTGGTTGGAGAGGAGCCGAGGGTGCTGGGGACGATGAGCTTGTTGGGGAGGGCGGAGTGGTGGAGGACAGGAAGAACAACTTCTATCTCGGTTACTCGATAGAGGATGTTTGCATGAAGGTTTGTCCGCTCTCTCTGGCTTTCTCTTTCCTCTCGTATCCTTCCGCTCGACGCGTCACGTCTCGTCTCATCGGCTCACTCTCCTCCTCCGCCCCGCCATATTCCCTTCAGAACCCCTACGTCCCCAACCACCTCCGCAAACTCCAAGCCTTCCTCTTCGCGAAGCACTCCTGGTTCTTCTCCAACTCCCAGTACGCTTGGTCCGACGCGATTCTCGAAGCCACGGTCGCTCAGTTCAATCTCACGTTGCTTTCGGCGTGTGTCCACGACGAGACGACGGTCATACCCGAAGCCATCAAGTGGCTGGGAACTAGTTTGCCGCAGGAGGAGTTTTTGAAGACGGTTGGGGAGGGGGTGGTGCTTGTTGGGGTGGGAGGTGAGTTCAGACGAGACGCGTTGAGGGACGAGAGGAGAGGAAAGGACAGCAGCAGTCCAGCTGACTCTATCGGGTTTTGCTTGGTACGAACCAGACCCACCACTTTCACCGTCTCCGTACGATGCTCTCGTGAGTTCAGTTTGAAAGTCGAGAGAGACGCGTCGGTGCGAAGCTCGCTTCGGTTTCCGAGCTGACTTTTCTCCCACGCCCCTTTCCTGCAGTGCCTTGGTTTGTACACCTCTCTCCTTCTCGACTCTATCCATCTCTTATATCTGACTTCTTCCTCTCTCGCTCATTCTGCTCTCAGGCGTACCCTTGTTCGTCTCGTCTCGTTTCCCTTCTTCCCTCCCCTCCCACCCTCTCTAACCCCCACGCTCCTCTCCCTTCTTCACACACAGCATCAACCCCATCCTTTCCTTCTCTCCTTCCTCTCCCAACGACCGCTCCCAGTGGTACTCCCAGCAGAATGCCCTTCGGTTCTTCGATCCTCCTCACGTCTATAACGTCCGTCGCTCGGACAAGCAGGGCTTTCTCGACGCCGTCAGGGGAGCGATCGAGAACCCGATGGAAGGGAGGTTCATCCCCGAGCATATGCAGGAGAGAGCGATGAGGGAGAGGGTGAGGGTTCTGGTCGAAGGGGATTGGTGAGTTCGAGCGAGTGAGCGGAAAGGAAAGGAGAGCGAGAGCTGACAGGTTTGAGTTTGGACTTGGTACAGGCTTTCGAGAGCGAAGCGACTACTAGAAGAGAGGCAAAAGAGTGGGGAGGGAGCTGTAAGTCCCTGTCTCTCTCAGTCTCGTCGAATCGAAAGAGAGAGACTCATCAAAGCTGACCCGCGTCCTCCTTCTTCCAACACAGTTGTTCGTGCTTTAGACGTCGCACGACGCTCCGGTGGTATTCGAATGCAGATCCGGATCTCACTCGTTCCGCTGAAGAGCAAGCGGATCTAGCCTCTGAGCTCCGATAAGAGAGCCTCCCGAACAGCACGACAGGCGAGGCGGAACCCAAGCACGAACGAACCAACCCCGCCCTCGAGTCGCTCGCGAACGCGAACGTTGGACGACACGACGGAGTACTGAGGGAGGTCAACCTCCGACGTCGACTCTTTTTCTCACCCTTCCTCTCAAGCTATGGTTTCTGCAAGGTCAGCTACACGTCTACCTTCTCTCCGTGTGGGCAAACCACGAAGCTGACCTTCCCAATCCTCTCTCGCTCGCAGACGTCGCACCAACACTCTCGCTCTCCTCTTCCTCTTCGCCCTCCTCTTCTTCCTGATCGATTCCGGAACCTCCTCCTCCGCCCCCCATCTCATTCCCCTTCCTCCTCAATCGCCCTTCCCCACCCCCACCCTCCCCTTCCTCTCCTCCTCTCTCACCTCAACCTCGACAACACGTCCGAACCTGCGACTCCTCGACACCCCCACAACCTCGCCACTCTCACCTCCCTCCACCACTGCGTCACCTCGGACCGAAGATCATGCACGAAACACCAAACGAAGGTCGTCTTGCTCGGGGCTGTGGAGTTCGACGGAGCCGAGTACAGTGGTTGGGTTGGTGGGGAAGCGATTTGGGCGGCGAGTGTTTTGAGGAATTTGAGAGCTTTGGGGTACTCGTTCTTGTTCTCGACGGGGTTGGAGGAGACAAGGAGACAGTATGAGCTGCTGGGGGAGTATGTTAAGGGTGAGTGCGTTGCATCTTGAAGCACGGGGGGCAGGGTGAGGGTGGAGGAGGATCGCACGAACCAGCGAGCGAGCTGTGTGCTGAACGCGTTTTCTGTTTCGTTTGGGGTCGTTGGCAGTCGTCATCGTGGGAGCTCCTGCTATCTTTGCGTGTTTGGAGGATACGGGAGGGTGTACGAGGACGGAGGACGATGCTCGGAGGGAAGACGAGAGACGAGACGAGGACGAGCTCGACGCGTCGGCGGCCATCGCTCCTTTTCTTCGAGGTGGGATCCCAGCTTGGAAGGTCAGTCTCGACGTCTCCTCTCGCACCCTCTCTTTCCTCGGCCCTAAACGCTTCGACTGACTGCACCTCTCCGATCCTTCCCTCCAGACCTTCTCCTTCCACTTCTGAAGCGAGCCTTCCAATCCACTCGGAGCCGCCTGGACGCTCTCACCTGAGCCTTACCACCTCCTCAACCCTTTCCCGCCTACCGAACCTGAGACACCCGAGAGAAGAGCGGGACTGAGACTCGGGTTGCGAGTTCAGAGCTGGTCGGACGCGTTCAACGCTGGTTGGAGACAAGGAGGAAGAGGAGCAGGTGGGGATGAGCTGAGGAGAAGAGAAGGGTTGGAAGATCGGGAGAGCAACTTCTATCTCGGCTACTCGATCGAGGACGTTTGTACGAAGGTGAGTGGGGCCCTTCTGACTCGGCCGTCTTTCTTTGTTCAGTTGCCCTTGTCTCGTTCGCTTCTCGTTCGACGCGTTTCATTTTGCTCACTTCCCCTCCCTCTCTCGGTTTGTCCTCGCTCGATCAACACAAACAACAGAACCCCCTCGTACCTCACCATCTCCGCAAATCTCAAGCCTACCTCTTCGCCAAGCACTCCTGGTTCTTCTCGAACGCTCAATACGCGTGGTCCGACTCGATCCTCACCGCAACCGTCGCTCAGTTCAATCTCTCCTTGCTCTCAGCGTGCGATCGCGACGAGAGGACAGAGATACCCATGGTGGTGACGTGGCTGGGAACCAATTTGCCTCAGAAGGAGTTTTTGAGGACGGTTGGGGAGGGAGTGGTGATGGTGGGAGTTGGTGGTGAGTTCGACGTTGCGAGGCGACGAGCAGCAGAGTTGCTGAACGAACTGACGCGTTTGACTCTTTTTGACCTGGTCGCTCGGTACAGATCCACCTCTCTCGCCTTCTCCGTACGACGCTCTCGTGAGTCCGATCTGAACGTCAAGGAAGACGCGTGGGCTCGAAGCTCGGATCGTTCGTTTCCGAAGCTGACCTTATCTCGCTTTCCCTCTTCCTGAAGTGCCTGGGTTCGTCTCTCTTTCTTTCCTCTCCTTGCATGTCCATCACTGATCGTATCCCTCCCTTTCCCCTTCCAGGCGTACCCTTGTTCGTCTCGTCCTCCCTCCCTCTCGTCCCCTCCCTTTTTCCTCCCACCAACTAACCCCCTCCCTCTTCTTCACAACTACGACCTCCCACAGCATCAACCCCATCCTCGACTACTCCATCTCCTCCCCTCACGACCGCACCCAATGGTACTCCCAGCAAAACACTCTCCGCTTCTTCGACCCTCCCTACGTCTACAACGTTCATCGCTCGGACGGGGAGGGTTTCCTCGACGCCGTTAGGGGAGCGATCGAGAGACCGATAGAGGGAAGGTTCATACCTGAGCATATGAAGGAGAGTGCGATGAGAGAGAGGGAGAGGGATCTGGTTGAGGGGGAGTGGTGAGTTGAAAGCTTCTCGTTGACGGAGACGAAGGTAGGAAAACGGGAGCTGACGCGTTTGGGGTTGGATCTACGTCTTGGGACAGGCTGGAGAAGGCGATGAGACTTTTGGAGGAGAGGAAGAGGAGTGGAGAGGGAGCTGTGAGTTGGATTCGTACTTCGAGGAGAGGAAGACGCGTCGAGGGTCGAACTGACTCGAAACCCTCTCGCTTCCTTTCCTTTCCTTCTCTGCAGCTCTTCGTCCTCTAGAACCGCGTACCATCTTTGCATTTGTCCTATATCGATCTCATGACTGCTCGGTCGATCGTTTGCTTGTCGCTCGTTCGTTTGTTCGTGCTCGGAGAGAGACGTGAGCAGCGAACAGTTTATCGCAGACGCGCGAGTCTGCCGTCTCGCGCTCTCCATGGCAACGACCTCAGCCTTGACTTGAGGAGCCTGGCAAAAGGAAGGTCTGATCGAATCTATGCATCGTCAAGAACAAGAGAACGTCCTTCGTAAATTCCCGAAACACAAACACACCCTCGTCTCCAACCCACCCCATCTCCCTTCCCGCCTCACTTCTTCGAAAAGAAGCTCCCAATCGAAGTCTGACCCGTCGGCGGTTTCTTCGAAACAGGTGCCGGCTTGGGTTTCGGAAGGGCCTTTTTCTCCTTCTTCTCGTCGTTGGTCGTCGTCGTCGTCGAGGAGGTTGAGGTTGAGGGTTTGGGCCTGGGTTTCGATTTGGTTGGTGCTGGAGCTGGGGCGTCTTCGTCGGAGGCTGTAGTCATAAAAAATGGGGAGAGGAGAGAGAAGAGGGAAGAAGGAGGAGGTGGGAGGGAGGAAGAAGAGAGGGCGTGAGATGGGGAGCAGGAAAAAGGACGCGTCGAGAAGGCTCAGGGGAGGGAGAAGTCAGAGAGGATGGAACGAACTGTAGTAGGACTCCTGTTCCGAGACATCTTGCTCGACTGGTCAACCCAAAAAAACAAACGAGAATATTGATCAGCAACGGTCAAGAACTCATGCGAGAAAACGAAACGCTCGGAGGAAACGGAAAACTCACCCTCGTACCCTCTCGCATTCTTGCCCTTCACAGTCTTCACCACCCTCCTAACCTTCCTCAACCGACCCTGCTCGTCCCTCATCCCCTCCTCCTTCTCCTCCTTCTTCACCTTCACAGCAGCAGGCTTCTTCGCCTTCGCCTTCGACGAACCGCCACCGTCCTTCTCGTCGTCCTCAGAAACGACAGCGTCGACCTTCTTCTTGAAGTTGGGCTTGAAGTTGGGGACGACCTTCTTCTTGGGTTTGGCGGCAGGAGCGGCAGCCTCTTCGACGTCTGAGCTGTCCGAGACGGCGATTTCGTCCTTGATGGGTTTCGAGGAGCCAGCAGCTACGAAACGAAACGGAAACGAACGCGAGAGGGAACAAAAACGAGTCAGCTTCGACGCTCTCGCTCTGGCTCACTCTTCCTCGAACGACGAACGAGAGGGACTCACAAGCGACAGCCTTCCCCTTCCCCTTCCCCTTCCCCTCCACAACCTCCTCCCCGTTCTCATCCACCTCCATATCCGCATCGTCCCACATCCCCTCCAACCCTTTCAACTCCGCGTCGATCTGAGCTTGATCCATCTGCTTCTTCTTGGGCTTCACATCCACAACGACCGCCTCTTCTTCTTCGTCTTCGTCCTCGGAGAGAACGACTCGCGACTTGGGTTTGGCTTTGAGGGAGGATTTGGCGACGGGTGGAGGGGAGGGAGGAGCAGGAGCGGGTTTGGAGACGTTGATGGTGGTGGTGGTGGTGGATTTGGAAGATTGACCACCGCCTGTTGGGGAGGATTTTCGTTTGAGAGTCGACTGCAAACGCGAGCGCAAAACCTCAAGGATATCAGTCTCTGAATCTCGTCTCTTAAGAGTGACCGTGTCAAAGCAAAACGAGGGAGAGCGAAACGTTCGAACGAGGGAGCTCACCTTCTTCATCTCCGTCGTCTCCCCACCAGCCTTCTTCTCATCCTTCTGCTCCCTCGACAAGTTCTTACTGAAGTCCAACGTCCCAGCAACCATCTTCTTCGGCTTGAGCTTATCGGGAGCCGTAGCCATGACGACGTCCTTCTCCTTTCCTTTGCCCTTCGCGACCTCGGGAGCGACGACGACCTTCTTCGACGCGCCTGCTGAAGAGGAGGAGGAGGCCATGGATGGGGAGACGGAGGTTCCGTAGATGGCTGGTCGGAAGTACTTGGGGTGGGAGCGGAGGAGGTTGGAAGGGGCGATGAGGGTGCTGGGATCCTGGAGGGAGTGAAGCGACGAGCAAGAGAGAGGTGAGCTGAAGGAAGGGAGGGAAAGGAGAGCTTGAGGAAGGGAGGGGAGGGGGACGAACGCGAAGGATTCCTGGAGCGAGGGAGTAGACGTGTTGGGAGAGAGTGGCTTGGACGAAGAGGGTCTTCTTCTCTGCATACACAAGAAGAACAAGCGAGGAAGGGTTCAGCTCGCGCGTGAAGTGGCCGAGCCGGAAGAAGGAAAGGAAGGAAGGGTGAGCTCACGTTCAATGTCCTCCTCTGTGCACAAGAGCACTCCCATCCTGACAGCCTTGGATCCCTCGTTTTCTCGAGCATCCTGAGAAGCATCGTGGTCGTCTACGTCCATCGCATCCGAAGGTGGAGGAAGCAGGGTTCCAGTGAGGATCCAAGTCGGATGGCAAGACGAGGAGTTGGACGAGTAGAAGTTGGCGAGGTGACTGAAGTCGTACAGACGGAGAGAGGAGTCGATCAGCCTTGGCTTCGTGGAAGAAGGGGAGAGGTGAAGCCGAACTTACGTCTTAGCCTCGCTGACGTTGATTCCACGCTCTCGAGCGAGCAGTCGGAAGGTCATCTTCACAAAGGAAGGGAGGACGCGCGTGAGCTTGGAGCAAAGATGAGTGCGAAGCTCGCAGAAGACTCACCGTCTTGAGATCCTGTCCAACCCATCGTTGAAGGAAGTCTTGAGTCTCGTCCATCGTATCGACCGTGTTTTTGAGCGAAAGAAAAAAAAGCAAGAAAGGGGAGCAGGTGGAGGGTTGATGGGACTCTCCGTCGTTCGCGAGCTTCGTTTCGACCTCAACCGCTCATCACCATTCAGGCCTCCCCCTTAGCAACCCACTCTTCCTTTCTCCGACCTACCTCACGGCGCTCGCAATATGTCTCTTCGGTCACCACTATCCCTCCTCTGTCGGATTTCCTCGCCGCTAGCAGCCTCGTCGACAACGGTCTCCTTCTTTACCAGCAGCCGTCGTTCGTTGAGCTCGACGTCTCGTCTTCGAGCGATCATTCCTCAGGTAACGGAGAGGACAGTGAGTCTTTCGTCTTCGTAGACGCTAAAGATGTGTTGAAGAGATGCTGACTTGAGCGTTGTTGGGCTTGTCGGTGGGTTGCAGGCGAACGGTGAACGATCCCAAGATCTGTTCTCGAGACTGCTGAAGGAGAGGGTTCTGTTCGTGGGTGATGTGAGTCTCGCTTCTCGATCTATCTCACCTCCTACCTCATTCCATGTACCATCTCCGAGCAAGGCCCTCCCTCCATGCTCAGCTTGAGAGCCCTCGAACGACGACGGTGGCAGAAGAGAAGTTGACTCGTCGAAGCTGACCTTCCTCCTCCCTTCCCTCCCTCACCGTTCGCTCGTTCAGATCGACTCGTCAGCAGCCAACCTCATCATGGGACAGCTCCTGTATCTGGAAGCAGCGGATTCAGAGAAGCCTGTTCAGATGTATATCAACAGGTGCGTGCTCGTCCTTTCTCTCGTCGAGGGGAGGGAAGGAGGGAGGAGAAGGAAGGAAGTCAAAGCTCAAGCTCACCTCATTCTTGCTTCGTTTCTCGTTCCTCTCGATGATTCAGTCGAGGAGGAAACTTCACCGACGTGATGGCTGTGCTCGATACCATGACTGTGAGTCTCCCTTCTCTTGTTGGATCCGTTTCGAAGACGTGAGCTTGTGTTTGAGAAGTGAGCTCGAGAGCTGACCTTCTCTTTCCTCCCTCGCTCGTCGACTCCTCGCATCTCAACTTCGAACTGCATCAGTTCATGCGCCCACCAGTGCATACCGTATGCCTCGGACACGCCTCTTCCCTTTCGTCGTTACTGCTAGCAGCTGGTCAGTCCTCCTCCCTCTTCACTGCATTCGTCGACGCGGAACGCGTTGACCTCCCTCTTCTCACTCTGGTCGGCGTGCCGGCCGCAGGTCAAAAGGGTCACCGAACAATGCTTCCCAACGCAACTGTCATGATTCATCGTTCGTTCTCCCTACCCTCTTCTTCCCGTTCCTTTACCTTCGCGTCTTCTTTCGACCTGACTCCATCTCGTCTCGTCGTTCATCGCCCCCTCCAGAACCCCGAGGAGGACGCTCAGGGCAACAATCCGACATCGCCATCGCCGCGAAGGAGACTCTGCGTCAGCGGGAACAGCTCGAGAGGCTGTATCAGGTTCATTGTGGGAAGGAGGGCGAAAGTGTTGAGGAGGGGAGGGAGAGATTCCGTACGTCGTTCTTGCCGTCTTTTCTCCATCTATCTCCACCTGCTTCGTTCGAACCCGAAGTTGCACCAAAGATGTGTTCTTTCGGCTGAGAGATCTTCGACCTCTGGCTCTCACGCACGCGCGTGATTGACTGCTCTCGATTCTGAGACGACGACCTGACCTTCCTCCCTCTCGTTTCGTCGCGTTGCCTTTCCCCCCCAACAGGCACAGCAATGGAACGAGACTTCCACCTGAACGCCGAGGAGGCCATCGCTTTCGGGATCGCCGATAAAGTGTCTCGTCCGAAGGAGAAGGAGGTCGATGAGGAAGCGAAGGCGAAGGAGAGCGAGGTTGTAGCTCCCACGAAGGAAGCGGTGGGTGAGAGCTCGGTGCCTCCTTCGGAGGAGGTGGAGAAGACCTTAGGGGAGGAGGTGAAGAAGGATTGATGATCGACTTTAAGACTTCGATGCGTTGAGGTTGAGGAAAGAGAGAGAAAGAGCGCGTCGAGGTTCCGACGAGGTTCAAACTCCAAAGCGTTCGAAGAAGATGCATACGGGCCCTTCCTCTTCACTTCGAGAAGAAGAAGAAACTGTACTAATATGCCCATCTCGCAAAGCTCATCTCGACCCCGCGCGATTGTGGGACGAGAGACGTTTGAGCGTTCGACGTTCGAGACGCGTCTCTTTCGACTCGACTCGATCCAAGCTCAACCTCGTCCACCTCCCCTTCTCCTTCCGCTCCAAGCTCACGAAACCGAGTCTCCAAACATAGATAGATAACCGTCTAAGAATAAGCGCGCTATTCAATCGACCCCAGCCTACATAGACTACCTACTTCTTCTCCCTCTCCCCCAAAGCCCTCTCCCACTTCGTCCTCTCCACCTCCACAAGCTTCAACAACTCCCTCTGCTCCTCCTTCTCATACGTCAACTCCGCAACCTTCACATACCCCCTCCCCCATCGATCCGCCTGACTCCCAAACTTGTACGATCGTCCGATCCCCCCCTTCCCTGAAGAGTCCAGTTCCGTGGGCGTCGAAGGAGGGAGGGAGGAGTCGATGGTACTTGAGCGGGAAAGGGAAGGGGTGGGGACGTCTTGGTGTTCGGAGGGGTCGAGGAGGACGGCGGCGGTTGTGGTGGAGGTGACGGTTGGGGCGCGGGGAGAGGGGGAGGAGGAGGAAGGGGAGGGGATGAGGGAGAGAGGGATGAGACCGAGGTGGACGAAGGCGATGGAGCCGGTGACGACGTCGATGGGGTGGTTTTGAGAGTTGCCGAAGAATCGGACCTGCGTGAGAAGGGAAGGAGAGGTCAGTGGAGAGCTCGAGGTTCGGAGAGCGAAAGAGCGAGACGGAGGGGAAGAGGGCGCTTGGACGCGTCGAAACTCGAAAAGACTCACAGCATAAAACGCCAGCATCATCACCTGATACAAGAAGATTCCCAACTGAGGTCTATAGATCTCCGAAGCCGTCACAGCAGGATCGCAAAGGATACTCCTTCCCTCCGACGGACCGTCCTGGAGTGTCTTGTCGAGTGATTCGGAGAGGAGATCGATCTGACGTTTCGTTGCCTCGTAGGACTTGCTGGTCTTGACGCATTGGAGGTCCTCGAGGTCGAGAGCGGGGGCGATGGAGCTGGTGAAGGAGGAGGTCCAGATGACGCGAGGGGGGAGAGGGGAGGCGATGAGGAGGGGGAGGAAGGAGTTCGCCTGGACGAATCGAGGGAGGGGAGGGTGAGCTTGAGCGTCTCGCGACGGACTTGAACGGTCGCTCCCGAACGTCACAGAGGCAGGAAAACGAGCTCGAACTCACGATGCACCAATGCCCAAAGACACCACACTGCCAAACCCATCCCATCCCATCCTTCTCCGACTTCCAGCCCGTTTCCTGAAGCTTGAAGTCCGGATCGGTGAGGCACTTGATCGGGTTGGTGAAGAACTCAACGAACGCTTGAAGCCAGTCGATCTGAGACCACGCTCCGACTCCAGCGTTGAGGTAGAGGTGAGTGATGTAAGGGTATCTGTTCGCGCAGAAGGTGAAACAAACGTGAGAGGAGGGAGGTCAGCGAAGCGAAGAGAGGGAGGAGGGTGAGCTCGAAGCTCGAATCGAACGATACCCTCATGCATCCCTCTCACTCCTTCGTTCAAGGGTGTTAGGGAAGGTTTTACTGACTTGGTTTTGATCCTATCCACAAAAGCATAAACACTCCTCATCTCACTCAAATCCAACCCTTCCCAAACAATCTCCAAGTTCTTCTTAAACTCCCTATCCTCCTCCCTCACTCCATTCCTCTCCAAAAAGTCCTTATCCAACTTACTCAACAACACCTCCCTCGCCTTCATCGCTCTCCCCTCGCTTCGACACGCAAGGATGAAGGTCACACCCGAGTTGGGCGTGTAGGGGCATTGAGCGAGTTGGGCGTCGGTGGTGGTAGGGGAGATGACGAAGGGAGTCTTTTGAGGGAAGGAGTCGGAGGGAGGACCTCGAGAGGGGGAGGAAAGTTGGAGAAGGAGGCGAGTGGCGATTCCGAGGCCGACGCCGGAGTTGGCGCCTGTGATGAGGATATAGAGGCGGGGGAGGGTCATGCTTTGATCGAGTTGGGAGGGGTGAGAGGGAGGGTGTTGGGAGAGGAAGGAGAAGGGAGGGGAAGCGAGCTCAGCCCGACCTCCTTCGAACTCGTACGATTCGCTCGTGATCCGAAGGGTTCGAGATCTTCTTGATGTTTTTATGGAGATGTTGTTTGGTCAGGCAGGAAGGTGACTTTCAGCTGCTTCGCGTCGTCCCTGAAAATTTCTGAAAGCTTTGAAGGACGAAACGGAACGAGGCAACGTCTCACGTAAACGAGGCAGGATCGGACGCGTCGCGCTTTTGTTCAAGCACCGACGATGAGCCTCGCTCGCTCTCCCTTGCTCGTAATGGATTTGGAGCAACTAGTACATGATACATTTTTAATCCTCCGTCGCGTCTCCTGCGGAGGAGAACGAGCCCGCGTCTCCATTCTTAGAGCAGCACACCCTTGGTGCTGGGAACCTCGTCTCCTCCGGTCCTCTGAATGGCTTCCCGAATGGCGAGAGCGAGAGCCTTGAAGGAAGCCTCGGCACTGTCGGAAGAAAAGATAAGAGAGAAGGAAACGGTCGTCAGCGCGCGTCTCGAGGAGATGGAGGGGAGGGTCGCGACGAGGGAGACGTGAATCGAGAGACGACGCTCTCGATCCGGCTCTGAGCTGAGAGAGCGAGGCGTCTCCTGAGGTGCGAAGATAGGAGGTGTTACTTACATGTGGTGGTTGTTGACTCCTCGAATGGAATCGACGTGAAGGGTAACTCCAGCGGCGGTGGCGAACGACTCGAAGACGTGAGAGATCATCTCGGTTGACACTGGGAGGCGAAGGAAAGGGAGACAAAACGGAGTGGTGTTAGCTTCTGCTCCAAAAGCTCGAGAAGACTGAGCTGGGACAGGGAGAGAACAGGGCAGGGAGGGTAGGAAGGAGAAAGTGGGCGATGACGAGGGAAGACGTGGGCTGAGCGAGCGAGCGAACGAGCTCGAACGAAGGGCAAAGAGAATGAAGGAACTCACGATCTCCGATCTTCTCCCTCGTGAAAGGCAGGTGTCCACAGAAATACGGCCGAGACGATATATCCAACACGGCTCTCGACAGGGCCTCTCGAACCAAACCAAAGGAGAAAGAAGAAGAGGTGAGCTCTCGAATCCCTTCCTCCCTCCTCCTCTTCCTTCTACCGAGCTCCTCAAGCCTCCACCACCCCCAACCACCAAACCCTCAGACCCCTCAGCCCTTGAAGAGCTCAGAAAGCGACTCACCTCATCCAGGGGAGCGTATCCCGTCCCGTACCTCCTGATTCCCTTCCTCTCTCCCAAAGCGAGCTTGAAGGCCTCTCCGAGCGCGAGAGCACAATCTTCCGCGGAGTGGTGGTCGTCGATCTGGAGATCTCCTTTGCAGTGCAAGGTGAGAGACATCTGTCCGTGCTTGGCCATGGCGTGGAGCATCTGCGTTCGGGGGAAGAGGGAGGGAAAGGAAACAAGGAGGGAGGAGGGAGGAGGCGAGTCAGAAACGGTGAGCTTGGCTGAAAGGAAGGAGGAGCTGCTGGAGAGCTGCCGTCCCTCCCAGCTGGGAAGGGAACCTGTGGAACGCATCTAGAGGTTCCTCTGGGCTCCCAGAGGGTGTGCTTTGCAGCTTGCTCTACCAGCAACAGCTCTAGCTCTTGAGCTTGGGAGCCAATCGAGTCCGCTCAAAAACCCCGTCTTCCCCTCCCTCCCCTAGGTCCTCGCTCTTTACTCACATGGTCAAGGAATCCGATTCCAGTCTGAACGTCGATAACCTGCACATCGAGTCCCGGTGTGTGATCGAGTCCTATCGAGCATACGATCTGAGTCTCGTTGGTGTTTCGAGTCACCGTCGCGACTCGTTGAGGGAAAGCTCGAGGAGGAGGGGTGGGAGCGGACATCGTTGAGGGGAGCGGTCTGAGAGACACGGAAGAAGGAAGAAGGTCAGTATGAGCGTCTATGTGTGTCGTTGAGATAGGAGGGAGATGATGCTCACTTTAAGGGAGTTGTGGGTGGAGGGAAGGAGGAGACAGGCGAGCTCTTCCGAATTCAAGGAGGGAGGAGGAGCGCCAAAGCTCACATCGGTCTAGTTCCTTCTCTCTCCGGTTTCGACTCTTTACCACACAACTACAACTTGCCTCGATCTCAAACTTTCACGGACCATCCAGCATGTCTCCAGCTGTCAAGATTTCCTCGAAGCAGCATCCTCTTGATTCTCTCACAGAGCAGGAGGTCAGTCCGAAAGCTCGCTCTCCCTTATCTCGCCCGACAACGAAGCTCACCTCTTCTCTTCTTCTTCTTCTTCCCTCGTTTTCCTTTCTTGTCGCTCAGATCCTTGCCATCTCCAGCGCGACTCGTCTCTCAGCTCTCACCCTCTCTGAAACTGCCATCCACGCCGTCAAACACCTCACTATCGTCCTCCTCCCACCTCCGAAACTCCTCGTCCTCGCCCATCTCTCCATCCCCACCAAAACAGGAGAACCGCCCGTATCCCCTCCCCCAACTCTCGCTCAGCTCGGAAGACGAGCGGAGAGTGTTTTCCTCGATGTCGAGACTGGATCGATGTGGGAGCTCAGGTTCAAGAGGGTCGAGGAGGGCGAGACGACTCAAGGGAAGGTCGGAGATTGGACTCTGGAGAGCAAGAAGCTTCTCGAGGAGGGAGTACAGAGCAGTATCACTCCCGACGAGTTGGATCAAGCGGAGGGATGCGTAAGGGCTGATGAGAGGGTCAGAGCGTTGGCTGCTGAGGTCGGTGAGTGAACTCTGTGTAGAAGGCCGACGAGGAGGGGACGGACTTGAGCGGTTGAGAGACGCGAGGGCTGAACTTTCCTTTCCTTCGTCTCTCTCTGTCTCTGGCGTGGTTGACGCAGGTCTTCTCCCCGAGCAGATCTCGTGTGATGGATGGTCGATTGGGTACGATACGAGGTTCGATAAGAAGCTCCGACTTCAGCAGTGTCTACTGTTCGCGAGGTTCGATACGCACTCGAATCTTTACGCTCATCCTCGTGAGTTTCTACCACCCTTCACGCTTCGAGCCAGTGTTTGAGAACCTTGCTGAATCCTCTCTTCCTTTTTCCTCGCAGTCGACTTCTTCCCTGGTCCGTATCCCTCTCGCGTCCTTCCTCTCATCACCGCGTCGACCCACGTCTCACCCTCCTTCTCTCTTCTTCTTCTCCCTCTCAACCCAGTCCTCGACTCCAACTCCGGCAAAGTCATCCACATCGACTTCCTCACTCCTCGACTCCCTTCACCGAACCCAACACCACCAACCGAGCCTCCCTCCCTAACCGAAGACCCCTCGATCCAACGAACTCGAATCCCTCCTCCTCTCGCACCGCAGGAGTATCTCCCCGAGTTCATGCCCGAGGGATTCAAGTACCGAGATACCCTGAAGCCTCTTCATGTGGTTCAGCCTGAGGGAGTCAGCTTCAAGTTGGAGGAAGGAGGGAGGTTGAATTGGGAGAAGTGGGATCGTGAGTTCAACTCCGATTCGACGCGTCGACGGAGGAGTTTGGTTCTGAAGCTGATCGTTCTTCATTCGGTCGTTCGTTTCAATCAGTTCACGTTGGGTTCCACCCTCGAGAGGGTCTGGTGTTGTCGACGGTGACTTATCAAGACGAGCAGTCTGGGTTCCTGAGGCCGTTGTTTTACAGGTTGAGCATCGCTGAGATGGGTGAGTCTGACGGAGTTGAGACCCGAAACAGGGAGGGGACGAGGATTCCAGCTGACCGTCTGTCTTGTTCGTCCTATACAGTCGTTCCCTACGCTGAGCCTTCTCACCCTCATCCTCGAAAGAGTACGTCTCCTACTCCAGAGCTCTCGCGCGATCAGCAAACGGGCTGACTCCCCGTCGTCAATTTCCTCGCCGTCGCGTTTCCCTCCTTCTTCCCTCTCTCTCGTTCTAGTGGCCTTCGACGTCGGAGAGTACAACATCGGGACCTTGGCCAACAACCTCACGCTGTACGTCCCAGCACCCGCTTCAACGAGTCTACCTACGGCGGCTCGTTCGATCAGAAGCTGACTCTTGTCTCGGCCTTCGTTTCGTTTCGTAGTGGATGCGACTGCCTAGGAGCCATCGCCTACCTCCCAGGAGCCTTCGTCGGAAATGATGGTACACCGAAGAAGATCGACCACGCGATCTGTATCCATGAGGAGGACAGGTGAGCCGCTCACGTCTCTTTGAGAAGAGAAGCCGATTCGAGTCGTCGCGTCGAGCTGAACCCCTTCCTCCTTTTGTTTTGCATTTCTTTTCCGCTAGTGGCACTCTCTGGAAGCATACGGATTACCGAACGGGCGGGAGATCTCGTAGTGTGAGAGGTGAGCTCGTTTCCTTTGCCGAAAGTCACGTCTTGAACTGACTTCGTCCTTCTCCTTCACGTTTGTCCAGGTCGCAAGCTCGTAATCCAGAGCGCCTACACCGTCGCCAACTACGAGTACATCTTCGCGTTCTCGCTTCATCAGGTGAGTGCCGAGTGCGTCGCCTGAGGAAGAGCAAGGGCCAGACGCGAGAGTCGAAGCAGACTCGTCGTCGTTGCCGTCGAGTTGAGACTGACTGTCTTCTTCCTCATCACCTCAATTCTCCAGGATGGAACGATTGAATTCGAGACCAAGCTCACCGGTATTCTGAACGTCTCTCTCCTCGCTGAGGGAGAATCATCGGATCCCTACGGAGTTCAGGTCGCACCTCAAATCAACGCTCACTACCACCAACAGTCGATCCCTTGCCCAACTCTTACCCCCTCCCACTCTCGTAGCTGATTCAGCTTTTTTCTCCAGTCTCTTCTCCTTCCGAATCGACCCCATGATCGACGGTCTCGCCAACACCGTCCTTGAGACCGACATCCTCTCGTCCCCTCACCCTACCGGCTCGCAGGAGAACTTCGCTGGAAACGCCTTCGTCACTCGGAAGAAGGTCCTGGAGACTACGAGCGAGGCTGCTAGGGACGCTGATCCGCTGAACGAGAGAAGCTGGAGTATCGCTGGGACGAGGAAGCATTACGCGTTCGTCGTATCTTTCTTCGCGTCGTCTTCTCTTCGACCCTCGAGCTGACGCGTGGTCTTTCTCTTCATGTGTTCCTCGGACGAGCAGATCTGGCCTCAACGGATCTTACAAGATCATGACCTCCGGAGCCACTCCTCGCCTCCTCGCTCAGAAGGACTCATGGGTCGCGAAACGAGCTCCGTTCGCTGCTCATCAACTTTGGGTCACGCCGTTCGAGGAGGAGCAGCTCTATCCTGCTGGGAAATACGTTCCTCAGACGTGAGTTTCATCCTTCCTTTTTTTCTACGTTTCTCGCTTGAGGCTGGAACACTGATCCTCGACCTTTCGCTCGTTCAGTCAAGTCGCGCCGTCGGACTCGATCAACTTCTGGATGGAGGGAGAGAAACCCATCAAGGAGAAGGATATCGTTCTTTATCTGACTTGTGAGTTATCTTTGTCACCTCTTGCTTCCTCTCGCCGACTCTAAACTCGTCTCCTTCCTTCCTCTAGATGGAGTCACGCACATCCCTCGTCCGGAGGATTACCCTGGTACGCGTCCTTCCTTTCGTCCCTTATCGACTCCCTCGCTCATCCTCGCTCTCTCCCCTGTTTTTCAACACCTCAGTCATGCCAGCAGAGCATCTCCGACTCTACCTCAAGCCCACGTCGTTCTTCAAGTCGAACCCTGCTCTCGACGTGTTCGTCCGATTTTTTTTTCGTCGTTCCTTCTCGTCGCGAAACTGACTCGACCCTCGCTTCCTTTCCAGACCCTCGACCAACGATCTGAAGAGTGTCAACGCGCTGGGAACTGGTGCTACGAAGATCAACGGGAATAGAGTTGAGGAGGGAGGACTCGAGGTCGTGAATGGAGGAGGAGCGGGAGACGCGTCGTGTGGCTGCTCGTCTTGATCAGCGTCTCCATCCTTCTCAGTTCGCGTATACCCATTGATGATTACGTAACGAGACTAGCTTTACATAATGGTTAAGGATATCGAACGAAAAGCGCGCACGAAAGAATGAAACACGATCGCGTCCTGGTCCTCCCGTCCGACCTTCTCCCTCCCTCTCACCTTCGCCGAGCGATATCACCCACCAGCTTCGCGGCCATAGTCCCCATCAAGAGCCACCCGAGCAATGTGCCCGACGTTCCCCCCGAATCCAACGAGTGCGCCGAGCTCGAAGGAGGGTTCGAGGCGATCGTTAAGGTGTCGCCGAGTCCCAGGGTCTTCTCCTCGTCTTTCGTCCGGACTCGTTGGGCAGCCGACTCGACGACTGGGAAGGTAGTTCCAGTGGGATCGTTTTCGACGAGAGACGGAGGGGATGAAGGTTGAGAAGGGGGGAGAGGTGGGAGGGTCGTCGGACTGGGAAAGGGGGAAGATGTGGTTTGAGGGTGGGAGGTGGTGTTTGGGAGAGATGTAGGGTGCGGAGGTGAACCCGAAGTCTGGATGGTACCCGGAGGAGTCGAAGGAGGTGAGAGGATGGAAGGAAGGTGGGGAGAGGAGGAAGGTTGAGCGATTGGCGACTCCGAAGTCGACGCGTCGTTCGAGACGACAGTGACCTCTCGATCGACATGAGTCTGGGCTTCCGAAGACTTTGATTTAATGACGGCTGATTGGGCCCTTCAAAAGAACAAAGCGGTGAAAGCAAACAGCGTCAGTGAAGTCGGACACCAGCGAAAACGACACGACCGAGCGACGTACTGAACGAGCATCTCCCTCGCATCCGTCTTCGATTGTTTGAGCCAAACCAGGTGATGAACAGGAGGTTTACCAACCGCCTTATGCTCCATCAAGCCGACTGCTGCTGCTGCACGCACGTAGTCTCCGAAGGTCTGGTACGACGGCGGACGACGATGAACGACGATCGAACCGATCTCACACCATAGAGGTCGCTCTGAGGGATGTTCTATGAGAGCTGAAATGAGTGGGAAAAAGTACGAGGAGGGTAGGGGAGTGGATGGTGAAACCGAGAAGGACTTCGACGCGACGGTCGACGCGTCTCCGGCTGACGACGAAGGCGGCGGTGGGAGAGACGAAGTGGAATCGGGAGTGTGATAGGTTGTAGATGGTAGCTTCTTGGCTGGTGGGGGAGAGACTGGAGGTGTTGGGAGGGACGATGAAGAGGACGGAGGCGTCGAAGGTGGAGTCGATGGAACGATCGTGGTCTCGGTCGAGCGTGAAGCCTTGGCTGAAGGAAGAGGAGGAACCGGTGCAGGGATGGAGACGATGAGTTCCCCTGTTTCCAACAAGAAGCCAGAAGCGGAAGGGGTCATCAGCGCGATGGCGAGCCGCGTACGCGCACACGAACAGCAGACGCTCACAGCTGTGGACCTCGCTCGCTGATGCCTTGAGAACCGATCCTGTCCTACCGAGGGGAGCTACGAAAATCACCTTGGACCCTCTGCGAGACGATAACCATAGAAGGATCAGTCGAGGAGAAAAGGAACGCGGAGTGGCGTCGCGTCTCGACTGACCTCAACCTGACGCGATTGAGGAGGTACGAGAAGTCCTCGTCTCCCGAGCTAAAGACGCAGGAGAAGCGGAAGATCAGCTCAGCTCAGGCTCTGCCAGCTCGCAGAAGACGTCCCGTAACCCACATCAAGACGAAAGTCGAACCAGGATGGTCTGCGACGAACTCGATGGCGTCCACCATGATTTGATCTGGTCGAGCAGAAAATGAGGTCAGCGGCGAAAGATACTGGGAATTGGTAGCGTAAGATTACGTGCGATCAGCGAAGCTGTTGAAGACGAAAGAGAGGGGTGTGGGAAGAAGGACGGCGGATCATCAGCTCGTCGACGCGTTCTATCAATCGGCCGCTCTCTTCGATGGACTCTCCGAGACAAAGCAGACCCACTTCTTCTTTGAGGATACGAGCCTCGTACAGTCACGAAACACCACTCCCTCAGCTTCGAGCGCTGCTCGAAGAGATCGAGACTGAGGGCCGTTGGCGTTTCCGACGTCTGAAGCAAAGGTTCTCATCGTCAGCCCAGCTCCACTCCAAGACATCTAGGGAATCACAGATACTTACCGTAGTACGCGTTGATCTCGACTTGCTGACCAGGAGAGGAAACAGCGTCGAGCAGAGATCGAACGAAAGCCGAAGCGTTGATGCTCGTCGAAAGCGAGCAGTTCTCTGTTTCGAGCAGAAACGAAGGGGGCAAGAGAGTCAGTATCAGTCGAGAAGTGATCAAGTTGTCGTCTCCTGGTACTCACCTACGTCCCAGAAAACTCCCACTCTCTGCATCTCCTTCCCTGCTCTTCCGTCCTTCGCGGCGAGGACGTGCTGCTACAATCCCTCCATCTTCTTCTCCAAAGCGAGATGCTGTTCCCAAACGGTTTCGAGCGTCACAGGAGAGTCGGGAGTAGAGGAAGAAGCGGTGGTCGGAGCGTCGACCATTGTTTTTCGAGATGACGGTTTGAGGGAAGGAAGGATCGAGCGGTTGAGGTCAGCTTTGTTTCGAACGCCTTCCCTCTCTTCCATCTCCTTAGCAGCCGCCCAGCTCTTCCCAACAAGGTTTTTGCATTATCCCCATCGATAGGACAAGACTCGAAAAACGATCCTCCTCTTCCAGTCTACCGTCTAGTTTCCATTCACCACAGGCTTCGCCTCCTCGTCCTTCGCCTCCTCCTCCTCGGCGTCCTCGACAGCGTCCTCCTCAGCAGAAGCAGCAGCGTTGGGTCCTTGTCCTACTGGCCAGACGAGGATTGATTCGAGGTGCTGTGGACGAAACGGGAAGTGGAAGAGGAGATAGAGGGGAGGAAGCGCGTCAGAACTGGACGCGTCGACACGAACGCTCGCCTCGACCAGGACGAGAAGGGAAACGAGGCACTCACAGCGAGAGCGGCCTTGATATGCAACGAGACATCCGATAAACGACAAGAGTAGGTGTAGGTGGTAGGTTGTACAAAAGAAAGGAGAGGAGAGAGGGAAGAGTTGGTTCGAGGGTTTGTTTCAGTACGGAGCGAACCTCTCTCTCGTCTGAGGTTTAGCAAAATCACTCCTCACCCTTCCGACCGCACTGAGTTCCTCTCCGTCCTCTCCCGTGAAGGGCTCGAAGGTCGAAGGGTCGGCGTAGATGCCTTCGTCGTCGGACATGCCGTCGACGGCGTCGAAGATGGAGGGGTGGAGGGAGGCGCAATGGGAGAGGGAGAGGAAGATGGGTTCGACTGAGGAAGGAGGAGATGAGGAGAAGGATGGGTGGGTGGTTAGTAAGCAGGGGTTTGGGAAAACCGAGGAGGAAAGAGTCGAAGAGGCGAGGAACGGAGGCAGGGAAGGAAGGGCGAAGCTCAACACGAGCGAGCTCAACGAAAGAAGGTCAAACTCACGAGACTCCTCTCCAACAAAGATCCTCATCTCCCGCATAGGAGTATCAACCTCCTCGTCGTCCTCCGGGTGGTAGTGTCCATCGTTCTCCCTCTCCTCGACGACAGCAGGAGCAGCTCCAGCCTCGGGCTGAACAGACTCGTCGAGCTGGCAGTAGACGCAGGGACCGAGGGCGGCGTTGTCTCTGGAGATGGCGTGGAGGGTGATGGAAGGGTAGGGGAGAGTGAAGCCTGTGGTGGAGGTGCTGGGGAGGAAGGAGAGGGCTCTGGAACGAGCGAGGGAGGGAAGAGAGAGGTGGTCAGGTCAGGGAGGGAAGGAGGTCGAGATTTTGAGCTTCGAGGGAAGGACTCACTCCTCGGTGACATAGAGAGTTCCCTTGACACCCTGCTCTCCGTATCCTTCCCAGTCTGGCGAGAAGGTGATGGTGACGTTCTCCTGCTGATGTCGGATGATGGGAGGGATGGAGGCGAAGGAGGTGGGAGTTTCCGAGGTCATCGTGTTCCACTCCTCCTGGGTAATCAGAGATCTGAAGCAAACAAAGGTCAGCTTCATCTTCCCGAATATGAAAGAGAATCGGATGGGCTTACGGAGGTTGAGATATGGGGGAAAGCATCTTTTGTTTTTGGATGGGAGGAAGGAGTTTGGAGGGAGGGGAGAGGCTTGGACTTCGAAATGGAGGAGCTTCCTTCGAGCGAGCTCGGTCCCTGTGCTTCCTTCCCTCTCACACCATCGACCTAGAATCAAAACTTGGTCCTACACTCCTCCCAGCTCTCCCTCAGCTTCCCTTCGAAGCTCTCCTACCCTCGCTCGCTCGACCGAAGCTCTTCCCGTCTTCGTAGCAGCTCTCAAGCGACCCCCCTCCCTTCCCTGCCCTCTCCCTCTTCGACCTCGCTTCCCTCCTTCCCTCCGCCCTCTTCTCGTCGCCATGAAGGTCTACCAGTCAGTGGTGATGGGGTCTGGAGGTGTAGGGAAGTCAGCGTTGACTGTGATGATGGTAGCTGGTACTGTAGTAGGTCAGTTCAACCAGCTTCGCTTCGCTCGACCTCATCACCTTGCCTCCCTCTCTCCCATCCCCTCCTCTTGCGATCCCAGCTCGCTGACTGCCCGCTCCCTCTTCCGTCTCTCGCTTCTTCCGCTTCTGCAGACTCATACGATCCAACAGTGAGTCTGCCTGGTCTCTTGGTCGCTTCTCTGTTGATCTCGAGAGCTGACCGTCTGTGATCGAACGAATCAACCTCAAACTCAGATAGAAGACTCGTGTTCGTCCTTTCTCTCCCTGATCCTCCAAACTCCTCGATCTGACTTTTTTGACTTCGCTACTATACAGATCGAACAAAACCCCTGAACATAGATCGGGAGACCTGCCTGCTCGAGGTTCTCGACACGGCTGTACGTTCCTCGTCGAGCGAGAAGGAAGCTCGAGCGTGAGCTTGGATCGAACTGACTCTCGACCCTTTGCTTATTCGTCTCGTCCATCTTCGATTTCACAGGGTATCGAACAGTTCACAAGTCTGACGGATATGTACATCAAGAACGGGGAAGGATTCATTCTCGTTTTCAGGTCAGTGTCCGGTCTTCTTCCACGCGAAACTCAGCCAGTCTGTTTTGCTTTGCTGCTTTCGCCGACATGTCGCTCGAAGTCTTCCGTCCCCACCCTCAGAGCTGATCCCCATCCCTCTATTTGCTCCCTCTTCCTCTTCTCGTTGCGCTCCTGGCCCTCTGTCCCAAACAGGTTCGTTCCCTTTTCCTCGGTCCCCTTCGCCTCGCACTCCAACACGAGCTCACAGACTAACAGCTCTTTCGCCCCTCGCTCCCAGTCTCACTCAACGGGAATCGCTGGAAGAGCTACTCGCATTACACGACCAGATAATCCGAGTCAAGGAACCTCATACCGTTCCTTTCGTTCTCGTTGGAAGTGAGTTCGGCGCTTGTTTCTCGTTTTCGCGACGCGTCCGACTTCACGCTAACCCTTCTCACTCTTTCGCGACCCCTTCGCTCTTCTTACAGACAAGTGTGACCTCTCCGCCGACCGTGAAATCGACACGTCGGAAGGCCAGGAGCTCGCCGACGCGTGGGGATGTCCGTTCTACGAGACTTCAGCTGTTCGTCGTCTCTCCTCCTCCTTTCCTTCCCTTTCGCCTTTCCCCCGTCTCACACCACACCTCCTTCTTTCTGCTTTCCACCCTTCCCTTACCTTCCTCGCTCACAGCGCCTCAACATCAACGTCACCATCGTCTTCGAGGACATGGTTCGTCAAATCCGGAAACACGCTCCTCCCGAACGAGTCTCGCCGACAGGACCCAGTGGAGGGAACGTCAGGAGAAGGAAGACGGCTGGGACGAGGAAGTGTGTGATCCTGTAGTTCGCTCTTCCTCTCGCTTTCTCTCTCTCTCTCTCTCGTAGCCTTCATCTACACTCGCTCTCGTCGCGTTCCTTCCCTCCCTCCCTCGCTCCTTCACACTCGCGCGCTACCCGCCCTTCAACCCTCTATAGAACACACCAAGCACGCACTCCATACCTTCTCCCCATAACCTGATATGCCCTCTCCTTTCCCACTCCTCCCTTCGTCCTCGCTTTTAACGACCGCTCCTTCACGACCTTTTCCCTTTTCTTTTCATGACACCCCACCTCCCCGTTCGGCTTGCATACCTCTCTCTCTCTCGCACGTCATTTTGGCCTCGCTATGTTTTCTTTCAATGTCACTTGGGATTAGTCTATCCGAATGCACACGCGTTAGCTAACTTTTCGAAACGGACTACCAAGGAAGCTCCTTCCCCTCCTCATCTATAAACTCCCCAGAGTGACCACCAGCAACCAAACTGACCGCTCTGTGAAGGCGAAGCAACGATGTCAGTATGTGGCGCGTTGCGAACGAAGAAAACAAAGGCAATCGAAACGAGACTGACGCGGATTTCCCTCCCTGCTCAGGAGTAACGAAAACGATATCTCCATATCGATCTCCAGCTTTGATACCTCCCCTGAGCATGCTCGTCGCGATGTAGCCCTGCGAGGAAACGAGTAGAAGGTTCAGGCTGCGAGAAGAGGCGGAGAGGGAGGAAGACGAGGGTGGACTCACAGGATGGTAGCAAACGATGGTGAACCCCTCGCTCTTCCCGATCTCGTTGTACAGTCGCTTGAAGTAGTGGTTCCCTGCTGACTTGCTCAGTCCGTAAGCGGTGAACCCGCCGGGTTGAGCTCCTTCGCTGCGAAAACGAAACGAAAACTCTGACCCGTCGCGTCTTTCGAACGAAGGAACAAGGGCAAAAGAGAGGGAGAAGGACTCACCCAGCGAGTTTACTAGATCCGATGATGGAGCTGGTGTAGAAGATCTTCTTTTGCTTTCCGAGTCGAAGGAGGGGGAGGAAAGTCTGAGCGACGCGCATGGGACCGAAGGTGTTGGCTTCGAGTTCGGCGAGGAGGGTGGGGGTGTCGCTGGAACAAGAAACCAAGCACGAGAGAGAGTCAGCGATGAGAGGTTCGTTTATATCGAGAAGAGGGATGAGAGGAAAACTCACATCTGACTAGCAGTGATCTCGGGAGAGAGGGAAGCTCCAGCGTTCAAGAACAATCCGTCGAGTCCGTTTTCTCGGACGATGGGAAGGCCAGCGACTTCGTTGAAGGCGGTCTGAGAAATAAGAGAAAGGAAGATGTCAGTTAAATGTCTACCACGATCTGAAGAAGGGCCAGTGTTGCTCACCTTCACAGACTCAACATCAGAAGCCATCTTGACGATCGTGAGTCGTTCGTTGGACTTCGCGATCTTCTGAAGCTCAACGGCAGCCTCGGGGTTCCTCGCAGCTGCGATGATGTGGTTCTTCGGACTCTGAGCGAGAGAAGCAACGACGGCGTTAAAACCAACTCCATCGGGTCGGTTGGCTCCCTGGAAAGTGAACCAAATAAGAAACGAAGAAGGTCAGTCGTCGCCGGACGCGTCGCTCTCTCCGACGGATCTCGAGCGAAGCCAGTCAGAAGAGGAACTCACAGTGATGAGGTAGACGACGCTGGACATTTTCTGAAAGTCTGGCAGGCGAGGTGTTGAGGAAGGGAGGAGGGGGGGGGGGGGGATGGTGGTTGATGAGAAGAACGAAGAGACGTCGAGCCATTTCGCGGGCCCTTTTGTACCGTCTCTTCCCAGCTCGCAGGCTTCCGACTCTTATGCTTTGACATCGGGTCACCAACCCAAATCAGGCATCAGTAATCATTCGAGCTAGCTAGAAGAACGAAAGGCGTACACACCCTCGAAGACTGGAGCGAAGCGGCTCGGTTGCAATTCGGTCAGCGAGTCGAGGTGACCGGTTGTTCCTTCGAAAATGTTCGATTTGGACGCGACTTCTCGCTAGTTCTCCCTTCGGCCAACACAGCAGAAGAGAGAGTGGACATCAAGAGCAAGGGTAGGGTGGTTATACTATGAGGGGAGGCGAGAACGAGCAAACAGCAGAACCAAGAAAACGAGAACTAAACGAGACAGAACGAACAGATTACTGAAGAAGGGACAGAAACGAGTAGGATATGGTTGATTGCAAGCTGAGATGTGTATATAAGGGGGTGAGGTAACCTAGCGTGAAAGGGAGTGGGTGGGAGGAGGAGGGCGTAGAGACGTGATGACTCGTGAATAAGTGTTCGTAGTCGAGAGAGAGAAGAGAAGGGACCGTGCAGAGAGAGAGAGAGAGATAAAGGGAGAGAAAGGTTTTAGATGACGGCCATCTCTGTCAGGGAACGACGGACGATGATGCTGTGAGGAGGAGGGAAAGGAAAGGAACGAGGAGACGCGTCAGTTCTTCGTCGAGGAAGATGCAGAAAAGAGATGAGGATGGAGGGACGAGACGAACTCGGCGACGGCAGCCATGACGACTCGGAGCATGTTGGTGTCAACGGCGCAGGTGAAACTGAAGGAAAGGACGGAAAGCCGGTTCGAGTCAGTCGAGCGTCGAGAGAGGTGAGGAACGAGAGACGACTCACTGGCAGTAGACTTCCTTCGACGTCAGACGGTTGAGTCGCTGGAACTTCTTTTGGAAGAACTCTCGTCCCTGAAATCACGAAGAGGGGATGGGGATGAGTTGGCGTCTCGCAAAAGAAGAGAAGAAAGCGACGGAAGAAAGGATCGACGAACCTGCAGATAATCTCCCGGAGGTCCCTTGTAATCACTGAAGTACTGCTCGATCTGCGAGTGGGTCTTCAGCTTCTCCCTGAAGATATCGTCCTTGTTCAGGAAGAGGATGATGCTCGTCTTGGTGAACCATTGGGAGTTGCAGATCTGTTTGACGAACGAGGACGAAGGTCAGCGAAGAGCAAGAACCGACTTTGACTGTCGAGCTCGGTGGAAGACAAGACGAAGAAAGACGCACCGAGTCGAAGAGCATGAGAGCCTCCTGCATCTGATTCGAGTCCTTGTCCTCTACCAGGCACTGATCGTATCCGGAGATGGCGACGAGGAAGAGGATGGCGGTGACGTCCTCGAAACAACTGCAAACGAACGAAGTCGAGGAGAGGTCAGATCTCTCGAGTCGAAGTCGAGTCGAGGGAGAGATGAGAGAAGAGACTCACTGAATCCACTTCTTCCTCTCTGAACGCTGACCTCCGACATCGAACATGGAGTAGTTCTGCGAAGGGAAGGTGAAGAGAGTTCGGATCAGCCTTCGACCTCGACGCGCCTTCGTTCAACCAACTTCGTTCGTCCGCCAAACTCACAAGTTCTCCAATCTTGAACGCAGTCTCAGAAATACCCGTCGTCTTGGCTCGACTCCTAACCGTATCCTGTTCTGTCGGACGATAGTCAGGCAGGAACAGTCGGTCGATGTTTTGGAAGTAATACGGCAGGCTGAGATGGAGAAGAGGGAAGGAGGACGAAAGGTGAGCTCGAGCTCGTCGCCGACGACAAAACGTCCTTCCTTCTGAGCGAGCGAGTGAGAGAGACAGAAGGTCGATGATGTGAGGACTCACTTCTCAGGCAAAGCAGCCTCGTTTCCCCTCTCGTAACACCTCTGCACCTCAGGATCCGTCCACAGACTGATGAGAGGTCGCATGTACTCGATGGGGAAGGCCTGGCCTGTCACCAGATCTGGAGCGGCGTCAACGATTGCTACATTCCTCTGCAAAAGTAAAGATGCAGCACCAAAGGAGAAGAAAGGAGGTGAGCTCGAGTCGTTCAGGGAGCGAAGAGAGGGGAAGGAGAGGAAGGGAAAACACGAACACGGTTGTCTGGAGCCACACACATCTCCCACTGATCCATCGTATCGATGATCGTCCTCATCCCACTAACGAGGTTGGAGAAGACGAGTTGACGGTAGTCTAGAAGGAGATGGGACGAAGAGGGAGCGAGAGTTAGCTCATCGTTCGTTCGGCGAAAGGTCAACGCGAAGGTCGACTTCCGAAGCTTGATGAACTCACCTTCGATTTCCGATGGTGTAAAGGGGACGTTGTGGATCAGACGCATTTGCTGATAGCGACGGAGACGATGACATAAACGTCAGCATCGTTGGAGACGAAGCGAAGGGATGGGAGGGAAGGAAGGGAAAGAAGGACGAGGTCGCGAAACGGACGCACCTTGAGAACAGTACTCTTCCCACTCTCTCCAGCACCCAGCAGCAGCAGCTTCACCTGCATCTGCATCTTCCGCTCATCCTGTATACCGAAGGGCCGTTTCAAGACGCGTCAGCCAGTCGAGTTCGCGAGGGGAGGAGGTTGAGAAGGAGAAGGAAGGGAGGATGAGGGCTGAAACTGAACTGACCTCTCTGATGGCCTTCTCGACCTCTCTATTCCGTCTAGCTTCGGGCGTATCCGATTCCGATGACATACAGGCTCCCATGCTACGAGGATATTTCGAAGGCGGAAGGGTAGACTAAGTGGGTGGGTGGGTGTGGGTATTGAGGTTGGAACGTGGTGGTCGGTGGGTTGTTTGGGGGGATTCAAAACTGGACGAGAGAGGAAAGTTGCAAAGTTGAGTCAGTTGCGGGGATTGGAGGTTGGTTGACTGATTCCGAGCGAGCGACGGTGGATTGGGGGAGGGAATCTCTGGGAGAAAGAGTTGGCATGGGAAGGCGAGGGGGGAAGGAGGCGGAAGCGCTCGAGGTCATCGACCGAGCGAAGGAGCACTCGATGAAGCTGAACGCTCCTCATCACCGACGACCGAGGTATTGAGTCCCCTCGGAACGTATCCTAGTAGGTTCACGACCAACCCATACGCTCAAGAGAAGGGATCCACTCGACGAGGGAGGCGACGTCGAGCTCCTCCTCCTGGACCTCCAGCGATCCATCCTCCCCTCACCTCCCTCTTCCTTCTCCTCCTCCCTGTCCTCCATTACCATCTGCCAACATCTGAACCCAACTCTTGTACTCACAGAGCGAGAGATGAGTCTATCCGAGAAAGAAAGAACGAAGGCGGGAAGGAGGAAGAGGGAGATGGTTGGTTGGAGGAGGAGAGAAACAAAGGACCAAACTCCTCCCCTCTCGAGACTCGTCGAACAAAAGGGAGAGGGGCGTCGCGCGAATCTCCGACCGAGGGAGCCCTCTCCTTCCTTGGTGGGAGTGAAACGAGGGATCTGCATCTTCGCGGCTTGTGATTCTGCCACAGAAAAACTTCCACTGAGACCGCCAACGCCACGACTCGAGGGAGGAAGATGGACGCGAAAGATCGATCCACAGCGCGTATCGTTTCGTTTCGTTGTTGTGCTGTTCACTTCCCTTGAGCTTGGTCCCTCTTCCAAGTTCGAGAGGTTTGTTGTTCGAGTTTGGTCATATCCGTCATCTTCCAGGAACGATTTGAGCACGCTGCAGAGCCGGAGTTTTGTCGAACGAACAACGAGAAGTTTCACCGTCGGACGCGTCTTCCCATCTCGCCTTCGCTCGCGCTCGTTCCTCCATCGTTGTTCTCGCCACATGAGCTTGGTTGGTCAGCACGATCTCGTACTGTCCCACACAGAAGATGAACACGCCTTGTAGTGGACGGGTCAGCAGTAGCCGAGCAATATCTCGACTCCCTCGAGCTCGACGCGTTTCGAGCTTCCTTGACTCCCTTTCCCTCTCTCAAGCGAGCAGCCCTCGTGTAGGTATGCAGTCGTGGTATCAGAAAAAAAAGCGAAAGAAAGAACGAAAGAGCCAAACCCAAAGCTCAAACAACGATCCCTCCCTCCCGAACGTTTCCTCGACCGCAAAGTTGAACGATTATGGAAGCGTAACGAGAGAGAACGAAAAGAGAGACGCGATAGAAAGAAGGGAACAAAAGAGGTAGAGAAGAGAAAAAACGAAGGTACGAGCAGAGACAAAGAGATGAAGAGATGAAGACCCAAAAGAGAAACGACGAACGAACGCACCCACCACCTCCTCCTTCCCAAACTCGAGATGAACCCAAAAAACGCTGTACTAGGCTACTCCGCCGGTCCCGGTGTCCTCCCACTCCTAAACGGAGTCGTCCCCGTCGCTCTTCTCGGCGTCGTCGGAGGCAGAGCAGATCGTCTCGGTGTCGTAGGAGGGTTCAACGACGAGCCTGACGAGGACGACGACGTTCCCGAGGGTCCCAAAGCCGACAGAGCAGCGGCAGCTCGAAGGGTTTCCTGTTTCGGATGAGCGGCAGCTCTGTTGGCGAGAGCTCGAAGGGTCGCCATGGGATCCGAGAACGACGAGGACGACGAGGAGGTGGTGGAGGGTAGGTTGAGGAGGGAGGAAGGGCCTGGTCCGGAGTTGGAGGAGGAGGAAAGAAGAGCGTGGGAGGAGGAGGTTTGACCTGCTGAGTCTCGATCTCGAAGCGTTTGAGTGAGACTGGCGAAGAGGGAGTCCATGAGACGAGTGGATTCGTTGGAGACTTGGACGGCGGTTTGGGTGATTTGTTGCATCGTGTGGATCTGAGGAAGAGGCGTAAACGAAGAGGGAGGGTCAGCCAGGGAAAGAGATCGAACACGAAGGAGAGGGGAGTCGCGAGCTCGAGCTCGAGAAGAAGGGAGGGAGGGAAGTCGAGCTCACCGAAAACTCCAAATCCTCCGGCACCTCAGCCCCTCCCTCCCTTCCAAGCACCAGCTTAGCCAACTCCGCCGCCTGAGCGTCCGCCGGATCCACCAGATCGTCCAGCAGCGAGTCGGCCCAGTCGGGGGAGGTGACCTTCTTGACGATCGCGTCGCAGGTTCGAGTTTGAAGAGCGTTCGCTGACTTGACGGCTGCTGACCAGAGAGCCTCTTCAGCACGACCCCTGAGAAGACGTAAGAGAAAGAAAGAGTCAGCTCCAGCGTGATAGAGCCAAAGAAGGCTCGTTCGAGAGGAGGCAAGCTGAACGAGACTCACTTCTTGATGAACCGTTCTCCCTCCGCCTCGACCTTCCGATTCTGGACGTTTCCAGGATGAGGTAGTGTTGGCTTCTTGGGAAGGGAAAAGGGCTGTGAAGTAAACGAAGAACGAGTCAAGGTCAGATCGAGCTCCAAACGAAGACCAAGACAGGGAACAGAGAGAGGAGGGACGAACCTGCGACCCAGACGACTGAGGATTCGTATCGACCTTGGCCTTCACCAGCATCCTCAAAACATCCTCCATCACCTCAGCAGCGATGATCTCTCCATCCTTGGTCCTTGACGACGACGACGACGAAGCCTGAGCCGTCGCCTTTCCCTTCCCCTTGACGTCGGGAGGAGGACCTGAGCTTCCATCGACGGAGCCGGTCGAGGTGAGGGTTGAAGCGACTCGTTTCCCGACGAAGACGAGGAGATGGCGCATCCGGATGGCTTCTGGTTCCTCTCCGTCGATGTGCTTGTAGAACGAGGATGTGTCGACTTGAGGATGAGGAGTAGCTGGAAGGAAGCGAGTCGGAGGAAAGCGAGGCGAGGTCAGCTTCGTTCCTCCTCCCTTGCTTCTCCCTCCCTCCCACCTTCTGATCGCGTCCTTCCGTCCAATCTCAGCCCATCCACCCAAGATAAGGCCCAAAGGTGCATGTACTCACTAGCTTCGCCCTTCCCGAAACTAGCACTCGCTCTGGCTCCTCTCTGGGAGAACGAGTTCCTCTTGGACACGTTCTTCCTCATCTCCTGGTTCTTGCGAATCATCGGCGTATCGCTGATCTGTATCGGTACCGTCGAGTCTCCAGCTGATACGTCGGCGAGGTGTCCGTGGGAGGTCGAGGGCTTGGGAGGAGCGGGGAGGGAGAAGGGTTTGGAGGAGGACTTGGGTTTGGGAGGAGCGAAGCTGAGGATCTCGAAGGCTGGTGCGCCGTGCTGGAGAAAAAGAGTAGGTGGGAGAGGAGAGGGAACGTTAGGACCAGAGCATCGCGAGAGGATGAGAGCGCGTTTGCTCGAGTGGTAGAGATATGGAGGATGGGAGAAGGACGCGTGGGTTCTTGCCCTCTCCCTTCCAAGCACTCCTCGTCCCTTCGTTCCTCCTCCCTCCGATCTCCCCACGCGTCAAACACGATAGAACTGAAGAAAACGAGGTACTCACTCCTACAACCTTACTCCGTTTAACCTGCTCCTCCGCCATCTCATCCATCAACCTCCCTCCTTCCAACCCGACCTCGACTTCCTCCTCCCTCCCCACCGATCCAGCCGCACTCTTCCCCTTCACCGACCGAGGCTTCTTCGCGACCGAAGGACCTGCTGCTGCTGCTCCACCACCACTCCCTTCCTCGTCCTCGTCCGGATCCCTAGCTGCTTTGGCGACCTGGGAAGGGCGACCTCTCGCTGGCTTTCGAGAAGCAGCAGGAGGAGGAGGGAGCATGAGTCCTCTTGAGGAGGAGGACGTTGATTGCGCTGGTGGTAGAGGTTGAGACGATGGAGAGGGTGGAGTTTGCGAAGAGGGGACAGGAGGGGGAGGAATGAATGATACTGTGGTACGAAGGAGAAGCATAATAACGAGTTCAGCATGGATGGATGGGAAAGGCGAGGGAGGGGGGGGGGGGGGGGGAAGGGAAGGGAGGGCACTGACGTTTGGGACCTCGTTTCGCCTTACCCTTGGCCTTGGCTTTACGTTTTGGTGCTGGAGGTGGAGGAGGAGATTGAGCTATAGATGTAGATGGTGGATTCGGAGGTTGGGAAGATTGAGAGGAAGACTGGAGGAGCTCGATAGGAGGCTAGAGAACGCACGGAAGGTCAGCTCCTCTTTTCCCTTCCTCTATGCTTTCCCTCCCCCCATCCATCTCTGCTGTCGCCCCTCCCCTCTGAGCGATGTATACACGTAGCTTGGATACTCACATCTTGACCAGCTGTTCTCCTCATCTTCTTGGTTCCAAAGACCTCCTCCTCGGTTGCGTTCAAGGCAGGGAAGGAAGGCGGAGCGCGTCGTTTCTCGTTTTGGGTCGTCGTAGATGGTGCTGCTTCTGGAGATTGATGAGTGGAGGAGGAAGAGGAGCCGTTCGAGACCCTCGTAGATGCTCGGCGAGTGGCCATCAGAACAGGAGGGAGGGGGAGAAGAGCGATGGATGCAATGACGAAGGAAGGGAAGGGAGGGGAGGGAGAGAAAGCGTGCGAGTTGTTGACTGTTCGAGAGCAAGGGGGCGTCCTTTTCGTTTCCCTTCCTCCCTCCCCTTGTATTTTTTCTTGGGTCGTCTTGTTGAGCTTCTTCGTCCAGACGCCACAGCAGATAGATGGATAGAGATCTAAGGAAGACATCGAACTGATAAAAAATTGGAGAGAAGAAAACAGCAAGCCATCTTTTTCGCGACGCACTACAAGTTCCTAACTCCTCCGTCGTCCTCCTCGTCCAGATCCTGCTCCCCACCTTCCACCCTCAGAGCCGAAAGCATCTTCACCCACAAGCCCTGCAGCCTCCCCATCGTTCTCCCATCCAGTTCCAAAACCTTCCCTATCCCATCCACCTCTGCGGGAGTCAACCAAACGTGCTCTGCCCTCTCGTTGACCTCTGCTGCTCCTCCGGACGCGTTCCTGGGCGCGTTCTCTCTTCGACAGGGTTTGGACGAGAAGAGCGGTCGATCAAAGTGGTAGGAGAGGAAGCTGGTCCCGTGGGAGACGTCGTGGAGGAGTTGAGAGGCGGCGAGACGTTCAGCGTCGGGTCGAGAGGAGGAGGGAGACGACCAGGCGGTGAGGCATTCTTGGACGGTGAGGAGGTGAGGGTACTGAAGGGCTCGAGGAGAGATGGCGCAGAGTAGGGCTTTGAAGGAGTCTGAGATAAACGAACGTGAAGAGTCAGCGAGGGAAGAGGGCAGCGCGAAGAAAGAGAGAGGTTGAGAACGAACCGCTGTAGAGTCCAGCCATGAGAAATACTTGGCCACAAGTATGAGCGAGGTGCATCGTTGTTGTCCACTAAATCATCGTGAGAGCAGAGAGATCAGTCAGCGTCGGGGAAAGGGAGGAGAAGCGAAAACGAGCTCAAGCTCACCTTCGACCGACATCCTCTCGCGAGCTTCTCCCCAGTCGCTGCGTCCTTCAGCTTCAAGCAGGCTCTCAAAGCAAGATCCAGAATCTCCCGGTTATCCATGCCCTCAGGAGCCAGGTATTCCAAGCAGACGTCCAAGCACTCCTGGTAGCGCTGGCGATGGTAGCAAGAAACGGCGAGGTGCTCTGAGCGGGGAGCGAGGGAAAGGAAGGTCAAGGTCAGCTCGAGCTCATTTCTCGCCGTCCCTTTGATCGCAGCGTCTCAAAAAGATCACTGGTGACTCTTCTTCGACCAAGCTGAGAGTAGATGCTTCTTGAGAAAAAAGAAGGGTCGTGGGACAGGACAGCGAGGGAAGAGAAAAAGCGAGCTCACCTCGATTCCTCTGCTTGACCTTGCCCTCAGCAGTCTTCTTCGCCGTTATCTCGTCGTCCGCAAACCACTGTTGTCCCCAAACCAGACCCTCACGAAGATCAGCTTTTCGTATTCACTCTTCGGCCCAACAAAAGCTCGACTCACCCCGAACTTGGTCTCTGCCTGATCCCAGTTGTACGAGGCCTTCCCTTGGTCGATAGCTCGTTGAATCCTCTCCTCCTTCGAGCTCAGCTTCGGAGGCGCCGAAGACTCTTCTTCCGATTCCGAGTCGGATTGAGGGAAGAGGGAAAGAAAGGCGAGCTCCGTCGGAAGGATGGCTGCTGGAGAAGAGGACATGGGTGAGGTGGGGTCGGACGTCGGGCCTTGAGGGGAGGAAGGGAGGGAAAGCGAAAGTTCGAGCTCACCTTTTTCAGGTTCGGCTCCTCCTCCCTCTCCCTCCCTCCCAACCACTTTCCGACCTTCCGGCACTTTTCAACGATCATCTCATTCGTCTCCTCTTCCTTTACTCCGAACCGCTACTCCATCAAATCATCCTCAGGGGTCGAGCCGCCCATTCGGATGTCGCCTCCCTCGTCCTCTTCCCCTTCCTCCTCCTCCCTTCCCTCGCCTCGCCCTCTCCCCTCCCTCCCCATCGAGCTCAAACGGGCCATCCTCACTCACGCCGACACCCAAACCCTTGCGATATGCTGTCGAGTCAGTCTCGCGTTCTTGGAGGTCGCCTCGGAGCTGCTGTATCGAGACGTCGAGGTCGAAGGACACCAGAGGTTGAAGCTGTTGTTCTGTTCGAGGGTGAGTCGTCTCTCTTCTCCTTCAACCCCAATCTGTATAGACCTATAGAGTATCTGATCGACCCTCTTCTTCTCTCTCATCTCTCTCGTAGGAGCAAGATTCATCTCCTCAGGTCAACGAGGCTCTCTCCCTCCATCGAATCTCCACCTTCACCTTCCTCATCCGCGACGGATCGCAGCACTCCAGAGAGGAATGCCCTTACCTCCGTCCCCACCGATTCAGAGGAGGAGTCATCAAGCTCGACCTCTTCACCATCACCTATCCTCCACTCCAGCCCTGGAAAGAACATGAGCATATCTTCGTGGGTCGATTGGCCGATCCCTTCGACCCACTCCGCTTCGACTTCATCGCCCCTCCGAACACCGTCGACGCTCTTTGCAGTGTCAACATCGACCTCAGGAACAACCTGTACCAATGGCCTAGGATCTTCTCATTTCGTCTGGTCAACTCGGTCGTCGGCCTCGATCTCAGCGGGGAACTTTTCGCTTCGAACTACTGGACGGTCACGTACGAGCTCTCCGAACCACTCTGCTCGGAGGAGACTCCCTCCCGAATCTCGGACTGGGTGGTATGGACCCTCACCGATAACCTCGATGAGGAGTTGGCGGATGCGCATCAGTTCCGATTCCGCCGTCCAGAACAACGCTTTCCCAACGGAGCACTGCAGAAGGCCGTCGTCGTCGTACATTCGGTGCAGGACAAGGCCTGGATGGAGAAGGACCTCCGAGACAACGGGCACTGGATGGAGCCTGCTCAGCTGGAGGAGAGGATGGGTCATATCTCGGTGGTGGTCAAGCAGTAGGTCGCTGCGAGGTGAGTTCGTTTCCCTTCGTCGCGTCGACGCGACGAAGAAAGACCTTCGCGTGGCTGATCCAGTCTCCTTTCCTTTCTTACCTTGTCATCTTTGGATCAAGTAGATTTATCAGCGTTGCCGAACGAACCGAACAGAACGGGTACTTCGCAACCTTCAATCCCCTGGTGAGCTTCGACGTTTATTTCTGCTCCAAGTCAGTCCACGAGGAGCCCGAAATCCTGACTCGCTTTCTCATTCTCAAACCTCACCCCGTCCACAGATCACCTCGTCGCCGATCTCGTCGCTCGGATATCACTCCCTCCCATCTTCTCTTTGCGTCCCTGGTGAGTCGTCTCTCTTCGTCCGTTGGCGAGCTTCAGGGAACGCCAGGTCGCGCGAGCTGGTTCTCGAACCCCTCCCTTCTTCCTCTAGCTTCGCGCTAAACTGGATCAACGGCGACTCGAGCTGACTTACTTATTCTCTTGTTTGCTGCTCTCTTCCCGCCTATAGAAGATCAGGGAACCTCATAGCTTTCGCTTTCGTCCGTCCTTTCAGCCCTCGATTAGCTTTCGAGCTTGCTTAGTCCTTCTATCACGACCCAGCCCCGCTTCATCTCTCCCTCTCTCTCTTCCTATCTTACGTACAATCTCTCTCTAACGACCTCTCCTAGCCTCGATCTTGACGACCCTTTCCTTTCCTTCACGCGCTCGTCAGTCCTCTCGCGAGACTGGTCGCGTCGGTCTCTCGTCCGTCATTCGTCGTTAAAAGCCATCACTTATTGATCACCCCTCCCTTCCCATCCCAACTAACCGCAGGTGGGGTCGGTGCTTGAGGGGAGGCAGGGAGGGAAAGCGAAAGTTCGAGCTCACCTCTTTGAGGTTTCGGTTCCTTCTCCCTCCTCCTTCCTTCCCGACCACTTCCAGCTCTATTTCTACAGCCTCAGAAATCGTCGCGCATATGCTCCCTTCTTTTCACTCTGGAAATTCCTTGCTCCAAGTACCTTCTCCCACCTGAGGAGGTATTGATCGGACGACGCCGTCGCTCGCCCTCCTCACCTCGTCCCTCGCCCTCGTCCTTCCCTCAGCGCTCAAGGAACAGAACACAGAAACCTTCGGTCCCCTTCCAGTTGTGACGACGTGTCTTCTCGACGAAGAAACTCAACGCGTCGAAGTCGAAAGGCAACCGGTTGCCTCGCTCGCTGACCGATTGCAACCGAGCCGCTTCGCTCCAGTCTTCGAGGGTGAGTACGTCTTCCTTCTCTCTAAGCCCAGCTCGATGATTACTGATTCCTGCTTTGGCTTGGTGATCCGATGTCAAAGCAGAAGATTCGGAAGCCAGGGTTTGGGGAGACGGTACAAGAGGGCGAAATCGCTGGACGCTTTCTCGTTCTTCTCATCAACCACCACCCACCCTCACCTTCCTCCCCTTCCCAACACTTTTCAGACTTTCAAAATGTCCAGCGTCGTCTACCTCATTACTGTGAGTTTCTTTTCTGACTCGCTTTCGCTCGAGATCCGTCGGAGAGAGCGACTCTCCGACGACTGACCGTCTTCTTTTGTTTTTTGGTTCACTTGCCAGGGAGCCAACCGACCCGACGGGATTGGGTTCAACACCATTACCGCTCTTCTCGCTCAGGACCCCAAGAATCACATCATCGCAGCCGTGCGAAACCCAGAAGCTGCTATCGAGCTTCAAAACATCGCGAAGACGGACAAACGACTCACGGTCGTCAAAATGGCTTCGGATCTCGAGTCTATCAAGGTGAGTAAAATGGCATACTTAGTATTGTAGCGGATATACATATCTGACGTCGTCCTTCGTCTCATCACCAGTCGGCCTTCAACGAAGTCGCTGGCCTTCCCGTCGTCCGAGAACACGGAATCGACGTGTTGTTCTTGAACGCTGGAGCTTCAGGCTCTCCCGAAGTGACTGCTAGTCAGATGCGAGTCATACCTTCCTCTTTCGCTCCATCCTAGAGCTACCATGCTGACGCGTCACTTTCTCTCCCCTCCTCCAGTGACACCCAAACTCTTCTCAACGATCTTTACGCTAACACTTTCGGACCCATCCTCGTCACTCAAACCTTCCTCCCTCTCCTTCGACTGGGCCAGAAAAAGAAGATCTTCTACACCAGCTCCGTTCTAGCATCGACTTCCATCGTTTCGTGAGTTTTCTTGTTCTCTTCTTGCTCTGAAACAAGATCCGAATCTGACGGGTCCGATTTCCCCCTCCACGTTCGTCCATCCTCGCAGCGAAGGAGCTCAACCAGGCGGTTTCGTCGCTTACGGACTTAGTAAATCAGCTAGTAACCACTTCTTCAAGAGGCTTCACAACGAGATCGGGAAGAGTGAGGGGTTCACCATCGTTTGCTATCATCCGGTGAGTTCGACTCCTCTTCCTCCCTCCCCCTCGTCATTCAACGAACTGAACCTCTCCTCGGTATTGCTGCAGGGCTACATCGCAACAAGCATGTCGGGAGACTACATCAAAGCTGGGGACGTCATTGAAGGCAAAATCGCTTTGAGTGCGGAGGACGGTGGAAAAGTCGCGTTCGTCCATTCCACTCGTTTCTCGTTTCTCGTCGTCCTCGAACTCAACTGACCCTCGGGCTTTTCGCCCATGCAGCGCAAAGCACCTGGTCGCTGGCGGTCACTCGGGAGCATTCATCGGGGAAGACGGGAAGGACTTGCCTTGGTAGACTGCTCGCGTCGCATTCTTTCTCTTTGACTTCGATGCAGCTTTCGCTTGTTTCGCACCTCAGCTCCACCAGTTAGATCGCAAACGTCAAATCATCGACCAAATCGAAAGAAACACTAGCAGTGTTCGTAGATCTACCAAAGCGAGGTCATCCATCAAGGCTTCCACTCGCCCCAACTGTTCCCTCCTCCACCTCCTCCCGACGGCTCTCCCTGAAGCTCCTGCGGGACACCAGCTGCTGGAGTCTGTCCTCCCTGACTGCTTCCACCGTTGGTCGAGTAGAAGTCGAGTTGGAGATCGATGTCGGAGGGGAGGAAGAAGTCCTGTGTTAGAGACACGCGAGAAGAAGTCAGCTCGAGAGCTTCGCGTCGAGAGGGATTTCGATGGAAGCGACGGAGAGGAGAAGAGAGAGTAAAGAAGTGATGTGAGACTGACCTCCATTCCACCGCTCAACAGCTGATTCGATCCCAAGTCCGAATCACTCAACCATAAAGGAAGAGCACCTCCCTCATCCACGGACATCCCAACGCTCCCGAGCAAATCCTGAGCGTATCCCCAGTCGAACCCGAGCAGCGACGACGATGGCGAAGATTCGGCAACTCCGATTTCGATCCCTGCCGCTGCTGGATCGAAAGCGAGAGCCTGAACGCCGTTGAAGTTGGTCGAGGTCGTCGAAAGGGAGGAAGACGCGTGAGAAGGAGGAAGAGGGAAGCCGATGTTGGTGTTGAGGTTGGGTTGGTCCGGGAAGGAGGATGGGAGGAAGGTAGGATTTGATCGAGAGGTTGGAGAGCCTGGCATGGAGGGAGGAGCGGAGGAGGGAGGAACGACGCGACGCCGACGAGCTTTTCGAAGCATGAGCCGAAGAGAGCGAGCGTAACGACCTGCTCCGGCTGCGAGATCGAAAGAAAGAATCGTCGAAGGTTAGCCAAGGGAACAGGGGAATCGAGAAGCGGACGCTCGAGCGTACCTTCGGCCAGCAACCCTGCGAGTTGATCGACGTCCTTCGCCGTCTGCCTCAAATCGAGCTCCTTCGGGAAGAGACGAGCGATCCTTATGAGGAGAGATCCGACGAAGGCAGCTGTGACATGGGTGTAGTGGACCGCGAAGACGAAGTTGTTTCGGTACGAGTCCCTGCGAGGTCAAAGAGGGAGGGAGTCAGCTCGAGGCGAAGAGGGGAGACGAGGGAAGAACGCCGACTTACGGAGCCAGGCAAATCTCCAAAGCAGCTTGAGCGTTTCGAAGAGCACGGAGGGCGAGAGTTCGTTGAGGAAGAGGCATCTTGAGGACATCGACTACGTTGTGGACTCCTCGAAGAGCGAAGCCTGGTGAAAAGGAAGCGACGCGACGTGACGAGTCAGCTCGTCGGACAGAGACGAGTGCGAAGATGAAGCGGGTTGGCTCGCGTACAGTTGTGGAACAGATTAGTGTACTCTCGTTCTGGATTCGCAGAAAGGGATAAAGTCAGTCTCGAGACGTTGTCGGGGAGCGAGCGACCAAACTCACGAATCAACAGAGACTGCTCTCTCAGTCGTTTCCTCCCTCGATCGTCGGACGACAAGGGAACGGCAGCTGCGACGAAGGATGAAGCGAGTCAGCTCGAGAGCGAACTGCAGGGAGAAAGAGTAGACGAGAAGACTAACAGCTGAACTCGTTCCATTTCCGATGCCACTCGTGAACCTCCTTGTTCGCCTGATCGAGAAGCAAGATCGTCGAAGCGTCGATAGTGACGTCGTTGACTAGCTTCGAGAGCTCGTTGTGGTACTTGGCTATAAGCGCAAAGAAAGTCGAGACAAAGTCAGCTTCGACGCGTCGACGAAGAGGGAGGGAGAGGCGAGCAGAACGAACCTCGAATCGTCATGAGTTCCGTCGTCGAGACGACCTTGATGTCCGTTTCGATCGAGAGAGGATGCTTGAGAAGCTCCTGACAGCGGAGGATCGCCTCGTCGACTTGAACGATGGGTGTACGACCTGAGCAGGAAACGGAACGAGATGTCAGTTCGAATGCTTTTCGCTTCTCGTTCGTCGACGCGACACACCATTTCCGTAGGACATCTGCGAGCGAGGAAGTCGAGTCAGCTCATCCTCGGAGCGGTAGAGAGAAGACGAAGAGGGCTCACCTGGTTATCGAAGTTGAACAGCACGAATCCAACCCTCGCCTTCGAGACCAACACTCGATCCGCCTCGAGCTCGTCTCCCGTCTTCCCAGCTCCCATCCCCGTCGCGAGGAGTTGGTAGAAAGCCTCGTTGCAGCCGATATCCATCCCGAGTCTGACAGCATGACCTCCGCAGAGCCATCCTGAGTCGTTCCATCCAGATGTGAGGACTGCGAATCGAGGGCGAAGGGTCAGCTCGAGCTCGAGAGACGAGCGAAGAGACACGAAACTCACGAAGAGCCTGAACCGCTCCAACCTTGACGGTCTTGCTGAAAAGAGTCTGCATGGCTTGTTGTTTGAGATGATCCCAGAGTTGACGCTGCTTCTCCGAGATGGGTCCTGGAGGAGTCGAAAGAAAGACAGGAGGTCAGCGAAAGGGGAGACGCGTCGACTGCGACGGAAGCGAGGGCCCACCGCCGTTGTCCTCGATCGACGAAGCGACGTAGCAGATCGCTGAGAAGCAGAAAGGGTGTTCTCGCTTCATCCTGTGAGGAAAAAGGGGAGGCTCGAGTCAGAAAAAGGGAGAGGTACGAAGAGCGCGTTGACGGACTCACTTCTCGTAGTTGTCGACGTTGGGATCGAAGACCGATAAGAACTGATCCGCTCCTCCCCCTAAAAAAGAGCGGAAGATCGAACAAGCATGATCAAGTGCTCGAGAGGAATTAGGACGAGCCACGATGATCTCTCGAACTCACAGTAGATTCGATGAAGATTCCTCGCCTCCTCGTCCGAAATCAACCCCGCCTCCAAACAGCTCGTGAACGTGTGAACCTGACCTCTCGCCAGCCCTGCCTCGGAGTTCAGCAGCTCAGGCTTCGTTCCTCTCGACGAGACGTCTCCGAACTTGACGCGTTTGAGAGCTGATCCTCCAGCGTGACCGTTTCCGTTGCTCTCTCCGAGGTCGCGTTTCTTCGACCACTCGGGCACGCGCTCTCGTTCCGATGCTGCTTCGGCGAGACTCTGGATGGAGGAGAGAGGTGCGAGGAGAGCGGAGGGGGGGAGTTCGCCTCCTGCGTCCGACGAGGCGTCTGAGCGTGCTGGCGAGTGAGGACGAACGGGAGGTTGATGCGGTGGATAGGAGGAGGAGGAAGACGCAGAGGCGTTGACTGGGATGGGAGCGAGGTGTCGTATTGGAGCGAGATGGGTAGGAGGTGGCTGGAGAGTTGATGGTGGGTAGGGAAGCTGTTGCTGATGGACGTTCTGAAAGGCGGTCGAGGGAGCTTGGGAGGACGTTGAGGATGGGCTTTGATAGTGGCTGAAGGAGGTGATGAAGTTGGCGGGAAAGCTTGACGAGTTGGGAGTGGGGTGTGGAGGAGGGGACATGAGGGGTGGGGAGGCGTTCCATGGTTGCTGTTGAGGTTGGCGAGGGTAGCTGGGGAGGAGGGACGGGACGGGAGGAGGTGCCATCGAAGAACCGGCGCGAATGTGTGCGAGAATTTCACTGAGGGCCGACTGAACTCCTCCCATCTCCCTCTCGAGACCTTGGATCCGTCTGCAAGGACCAGAAATGCGAGATTCAGTGCTCGAAAGAGACAGACGACGAGGCAGGCAAAGAGGAGAAGCGAGAGATGGGACGAACTCTGTAGCCTCTACTCCTGGATCCCTCGGAGGTTTTTCGAAGACGCAGTCCAGGTTGGCGTTCGTACATCGTTTGCTGGGGAATTGGAAAGAGATGAAGAACGAGAACGGTCAGCCAGAGAAGGGGAGAAGATGAACCAAACTCGTCGCGGATCTTCCATGGATGCTCCGCTGCTGCTTTCCTCTCTCGCCTCGCCGGGGCTCCTATGCTACGAGAGTGAGCCAGGAAAAGTATACTCACCAAGGAGGGTCGTCGCATCCTATACATCTAGTCCGAGTAGCTCGACAGTTGTTCTGCCAGGGAAGGGGAGGGAGGAAGGGTTAGCCGTGAGCTCGACTGAACGAGGAAAGCGTCGAGCTGTTGAGAACGAACGCAAGCTCCTGTAGAAGTGAACGATGAAGATCAGCTTCTCGTCTCTCGCAGTAGCTAGTCTTAGTGCAATCTGCTTACTGAGTGCTTTGACGACCACTGGCTTCTTCTTCTCTCCTACAAGAAGGACGAACGAGAAGAAGGAAGCGGGTCAGGATGAGCCGAGCGGGGTCGACGAGAAGACGTGGGCAGAAGAAACTGACCTTCTCCCTTCTTGTTGTTGCTGAAGTCCTTATCTTTGATACCTGAAGAGCTGGAGGACTCGGACATGGTGAGCGAAAGAGACTCTGCTCGAAGCGAGATGTTGGTCGTTGGAGGTCAACGAGGGGAGGGAGGGGGGCGTCTAGACATTTCGACCGGAAGGGGAAAATATCATCTTGTCAGGATTTTTCTACAGAATCTGGAACCGAAGAGTCTCAGAAAGATCTGGGTCAGACTCCGAAAATCATCCGAGCTCTGTCGGATATCCTGTGGCCATCAGAGGGAGGGTCTCGTTGAAGCTTTCGCGAGCTCAAGGGCAACCTTGAACTCCTCTTGACTTTCAACTGCCACCCACCCTACCACCCAAGCTCGCAGGAAACTTTTTTTGATTTCGTCTACGAACTCTCCTATAGCCCTTCCAACTGGTCCACCTCGAAACCCCAACGAAACTCCCTTCATCCCAGCTCCAAAGGCTTCCCTCGCAACTTTTGATGAGCTCGCTCCTCCCTCCCTCCTCCTCCCTCCCCTCTTCTCGATCTCTTTCCTCCCTCCCCGTCGAGCTCAAACGCTCCATCCTCTCCCTCGCCGACACTCAAACTCTCGGAAGGTGCTGCCGAGTCAGTTTCGAGTTCCTCGAGATCGCTTCGGAGCTGTTGTATCGAGATGTTGAGGTCGAAGGGTACGAGAGGTTGGAGCAGATGTTCTGTACGAGATTGAGTCCGTCTCAGAGCCCCTGTTTCTACATTCAGGCGTAGTAGAGAGTGCTCACAGCTCATTATGCCACTGTTCTTGGTCCTTCTACAGGACGCGAGCTCGTCAGCTCAAGTCAACGACGCCCTCTCCCTGCGTCGCATCAACACCTTCACCTTCCTCTTCGACGCACCCCGATCGTCCGAAACGATGCCCATCCTTCACTCCCATCGACACGGCGAGGGTCACATCGAATTGGAACACTTGGCCTTCAGAGCTACTCCGAATCCATCGCTGAGCTTCGCGTGGTTCTTCGTTGGACGTCTCGCTCTCCCCTTCAACCAGTCCATTTCGCCTTCATCACTTCACCTAACACGGCGCCCTACTACCTCGATCTCGATGATGGAAGCCCCCAGATCGAGGCATGGACTCGACTCTCCCATCTTCGACTGGTCAACTCAGCACCCAATTTTTGGCTTCGAAGCAACCCCTTCGGTTCGTCGAGATGGACGATCTCGTTTGAGTTATCGCATCCGTTCGCCGACCACAACCAGGATCCGACTCAGATTCTCCATCCTATCAAACTCATCCTGATGGAAGACCCCACACATGTGGCTTCTTCCCCCGGCGAGGTGCACGCGGACGTGGTCGTCGAGTCGGAGGAGGAGATGCACAAAGTCGACGTGTTCATGCGAAAGACGACGACGTTGACCGCAGAGGAGATGGAGGATAGGATGAAGCACATCTCGGTAGTGGTCAGGAAGATCGTTCTCTGAGTGGTAAATCGTTCTCTGTTTGTCTTCGAACTCGCGCCTGTCGCGTCGAACTGCAGGCTGATCCATCGCTTCTTCCACGCTCTTTTTTCTCTCTTCAGCATCCTAAGTACGCGTTTTTTTCCCTTCGATCTCTTATCGATCTGATGAATCTCCTACCCCGTCAACACTGACCGACCTCGCACTCCTTCGTCTTCGTCCTCGTCTTCCCTCCAGCCTCGACGCCGACGCGTCCTTCCTTCGTTCGCCGTCTCTTCGTCTCCTCCTCGCAACACAACCTTCCTCCATCGGCTCAGGTCCTACGTCGACACCTGCTTACATATATATTCCCCCATGAAGGTCAGTCCGATCTCCGCAACCTCTGAAGTCGACGACGACGAAGAACTCACTGACCTCGACGTGTCTCTTCCTTCCTCCCCTTTGTCACTCCCTCGTCGCGACAATTAAGCTCTCAAACCACAACTCGAACCATTCAGGACCTACTCTACGTACTCGATCTCTATGACCCCTCTCGCTCTCTCCAATTTCCTCCCTCGCAAACATCCACCGCCCCACTTGAGTTCTCGACGTCGCGTCGACTTTCCCTCTCTCCCATCCTCTCCTCCCAGCCTCTTTCTCCTCTTTCCTGTCTCTTCCCGAGCGGAGCCGTACCATAAAAGAACCCGAGAGAGCGAGACCAAACGAGAAAAAACAGCGGGACACGACGGACGAACGAACAAGAAAGCCGGTGACGCCCTGAGAAGCGAAGCAAATCTCGTCCTCTTTCCAAGCATCTCGCCCTCGCTCACTTCAAAACCCAACCAACCTTTGAAAGAAACATAGACATCTCCCATTGCCACCCCCACCCAACGCAACAAGTCCTCAAACCCTCCCCAAACCGCTCCCTCGCTCCTCTTTTCCCCCCCTCCCCTCTTCCCCTCCCTCCTTCCCCCCCTCCCTCCTCCCCTGAACCCCTACTCATAAACCTCATTCCACATAGCCTTCATAGCAGCCCTAGACCTCCTCTCCTTTTCCTCAATCTCCGCCGCAATGACATCCATCCTCCTGATGTTGTCCCACGACCAAGCGACGAACGCTTTCACGGGATCCTTGCCTTCGTCGATGAATCGCTGCAGGAGGAGGGAGACTGTTGCGGGAGCGTCTGTGCGGGAGCGAAGCGAATGCGAAAAGGGAAGAAGAGAGGAGGGGGATGGGGGGAGGGGGGGGGAAGGAGAGAGAGAGGTCAGCGAAACGAAACGAAGCACGTCGCGGTCAGCGGCGAGTCGAGAGAGAGTGAGAGAGGGGAAGAGAGACGTACCAGGCGTATAAGGGAACCTTTTCCTACTCTCCGGAGGTCTCTCGAAAGATCTCAAAGGAGTGAATGCAAAGGCTGAAGATCGCTGGCCGTAAGGTGAAGGCCTCGAAGTCGAAGTCGAGCTCGACGCCCCTCCCGCTTTGGTTCGTTTCTTGCGCTGAGCTTTGAGTTGGGTTGAGGTGAGGATCTTGGGTTTGGGGGAGGGAGGAGGGGAGACGATGGGGTTGGGACATGGTGGGTGATGGTGTTGGGTGGTGGAGGGGAGGATGGGAGGGGAGAAGAACGAGCTTTTGGGTTTGGGATTTGAAGGCACGAAGCGAGAGCGAGCGGTTGGGATCGAAACTTTTCTGTTCGGTGACGATTCGGGCCTTCCTGCTTGTGTCGAGGTTTCAGAGAGGTCTGTCAGTGCTTCTCTCCTCTCGTCGTCTTCCTCTCTCGACCCGAACTCCAAACTCGGATCGAGTCGAGACGCGTCTCTTTCCTCCCTCCCTCCCTCCCTCCGTCTCCCTCTTCCCACCCCAAACCCCCCAAAACCAAAACCAAAACCAAAGAACGAAACATCCCATTCATCCCCCTCTCCCCAGACCCAACCAACCCTAAAACCCGCCAACCGCACTACTCCTCCTACTCGCCGCTCCCATACTCGAAAGCAATCCTCCCTGATCGTCCCTCGCTCTCCCCTTCCCCTTCTTCTTCCGAACGATCTCCCGCTCAGCTCGAGCGATGGCTCGGAGAGCAAAGCCTGTGCAGGTCCAGACTCCTCCTGCAGAGACGCGAATCGGAAGGGTGGAGGAGGGGTAGAGGCATGGAGGGGAGGGAGGAGGGAGGGGAGAGGGAGGGATGGGGAGGGGGTTAGGACGCGTCGAAACGAAGCGAGGTGGGGAGGGAGATGAAGAGAAGAAGCCAACGAGGAAGGAAGAAGGAGGATAGAGAAACGAGCGGCTCACCAATAACTCCCACCAACCTGACCAAGAAATGGTAGAACGTCGTGGTTCGTTCTTGGATCGTCAAAGCGAGACTGTCCAGGTCGAACTTGAAGAAGATGCCTGATCACACGCGAAGGGGAGGAACACGTACGCGACAAGAAGAAGAGGACCAAGTCAGTACTCCGAGTGAAAAAAAGGTCGAGGGGAGGGGAGAGGGGAGGAGAAGTGGGTGGAAGAGGGCGGCGGAGGGAAAGGAAGAGCGACGAACCTGGAACTCCCTGTCCGTGCTCGACGTGTCGGACGTAGTCGGTTACGGAGTCTGCGAGGACGAGGTACGAGGGAAGAATGTTAGGTCGAGAGCGATGAAATATGGAAAGGAGGAAGAAAGGAAAAGAAGAGCGAGACGACGCACATTGATTCGTCTCGAGCCGTCGCCTCGACGCGTCGATGTAGGTTGTTGGAACGACGGTGAGGAAGTATTGGAAGATTGAGAAGGCTGAAAGTCGAGAAAAAAAAACGCGTCAGTGGCCGGTTTGCGTCGTGAAGAGGGAGAAGGGAGACGACGTGGGGAAGAGAGGGATCCGGAGAAGGGAGGGAGATGAAACGCACGCTTATCGCTGATCTCCATCGACATATCCAGAGGTTGAGCGATCTTGGGGTAGTAAGGACCGAAGGACCACTCGTGGATGATGTGCGAGAGGTTCATCACTGTTTCGAGTCGGCGAGGAAGATAACGGAACAGGAAACAAAGGGACGCGTCGAAAAGTCAGTTCAGCTCGATTTCCCTCTCCTCCCGCTCCCGCCTCCCTCTCCCTCCTCCCCACCTTCCCCAACTCCCATTTCATCTCGAGGAGAAGTACTCACATCCATGATCCGTATGCTCGTAGCTCATGTACCCATGTCCCAGCGTCGTGACATGCAGGTTGGCGGTCACCTTCTTGACCTCCACGCTTCCGTACAACCTGCACGCCGGTCCGTCTGGGATGGGCGTCCTCGTCTTTCGGTAGAGGGAGTTGGGTCGTTTGGTTGCTGCTGAGGAAGAGGAGAAGAGGGAGAGCAGGCCTGAGGAGTGACGAGGGGTTTGGGCGATGATGGAGGAGGCAGAGTTGGAGTTGTGGGAAGGAGTGGTGGAGGATTGGAACTCGGAGGCTCGGGAGGTGTCGAAGTTGGTCTGAAGGGGAGAAGAGGGGAGAGGTTGAGTGGGTGGAGGCGTTAGATCGGGTTGAAACGGAAAGAGGGAAAGGAAAAGCGAGGACGGGATGGAGATGGTCGAGAGAGGAAGGAGGGAAAGACGGGACTCACTCCGTCCTTGGTGAAGTCGTTGGAGAGGAAGACTCGATCTCCTACGGCGTCTCGAAGGTCAATGGTGAGGACTGCGGAGGTGAGGAGGGCGAAGAAGAAAGAGAGATGGGAATACGAAGGTGTCGAAGGAAGGAGATGGTGGTGAGCTCGAGCTCGACAAAGAAAGAGATCTCGCTGCCTCCTCAGCTCAACATGGAAGGACCAAACAACTTACAGTGACAGGGCATAGCTACAGTCATATCGATGTTGAGCTGAACATCGCGTCCGATCCTGTTGAGTATGTTGAAAGGGTGCGAAGAGGAACGAAGGGCGAAGGGAGGGGGGAGGGAAGGAGATTGGACTCGATCAGCTCCTTCGTCTCTTCCATCGCACCTCCCCCTCCCCTCTGACGAGCTCGAATTTTAGTCGATTACGAGAGGGATGTCGCACTCACCCTTGATCTACGCTGAAGGAGTAGTCCGCCTCTCCGTAGAGGTACTCTCCCAAGTCGTTGAGGACGAGAAGGAAGCACGCCCACGCTATCGCAAACGTCACGAACCCTCCTCGGGCGGATTTGGTTTGATAAGTCGGTTGGACCTGAGCGAGGGGAGAATGGAGGAGGAGGTGGTGGAAGCGATGGAGGTCGATGAAGAAAGAGGAGAAGGATGAGGAGAGGGAGGAAGGAAGGAGATTCAAAGATGAGCTTCGTTCGAGGTCTCTTTCGAGCTCTCTACGACCTTCAAGGACAAGAACTCACTTTTGGGAAGGCCTAGATCGAGCAAGATAAACACGCATTCAGTCAGCTTAAGTTTATATATCAACCAGAACGAGCGTACTCACATCGAACGTCTTCAACGGCGCGAGTTTATCGAGCTCATCGAGAAGAGTCGCCTTCGCTCCTGCTCCTCCCTCGTCGTAGCTGGACGAATGAGACGTCGTAGAGGGAAGACCCAGTCCCGAGTTCGGTGAGGATCGATACATGGATCACCAAGCGAACGAGAAAAAGGAAGAGGAAGAGGGAGGGAGAGGAGGATGGGAAGGGTGAGCGTTCGCTGGCAACGGAGAGGTCGGACGAGGCGAGGTGAGCTCGAGAGGTTTCGGTCCTTGACGACGCTTTCTCCTTCTCGCTCCTCTCCAATAAAATAGAAAACCTCTTCGCTAGCTGCTTTGCTGATTTGGTGGCTTACTCATAAGGCTGAAAGAAAATCCTCTCGCCTCGAAGAGATGACGAACGAGAGGTCCTGATCTCTTGGACGCGCCCGCGGTTCGAGCTGGGAGGAGTGGACAGCTTCGACCTTCCTTCTTTCTCTCACCCACCACCCGGCCCTCGCCAAATCCACCCATCTCTTACTGCACTCACTCCTCGCACAGAGCCCTCTCTCTCCCATCGCAGCTTCCTCTCTCGAATTCCCATCTCCTCAACCGAACCAGCCCTCTCTCTCCCCTCCTCCTCCCTCTCCTAGAAATCAATCAACATCGATGGCTCCCGATCTCTCGAGGTTCACTTCCTGTAAGTCCCTCCTTCCTTCCTTCACCGCCCAGCACCCCCCACCCTCCTCTTCTTCTCCTCACTAACCTCCTTTTCTCGCTGCTCAGCCCTCACTTCCATGTTCGGCAAAGCAACCTCCAAGCTGTCCTCCTCCTCCAAAGCTCAAGCGGCTGGCATCCACGATGCAGAAGGAGACGAGGAAGAAGCGAGAGAACCAGCTTATAGGAACGCCAGTGGAGGGATTGGGAATGCTCAGAGTGGGGCGGCTGATGTGAGTACAGGCGTCCTCGATTGGGTGAAAAGGGAAGGGAGGAGGGACAGGGGAGGAGAGGGAGGGAGGACGTGGGTTCGTTCAACGAGAGGGAGGGAGAGGGCTCGTTCGAGATGGGCCCAGCTGCGATTCTGGCTTGGGATGGACGCATATACTCAGCTCTGAGCTTCGAGCTCGTACGGAAGGGATGCGAACTCGAGGAAGGGCTGTTGAGCTCCTCGCCTCCCTCTCGCCACCCCTCTCTCAAGCTCGCTTCCCTCCTCACCTTTCCTTGCTTCGACTCAAGAACCTCGAAACTGACCGTTCCCCATTTCTCTCTCACAGCTCGAAGTACCCGTGCGAGACATCATCATCCATTCCTGCGTCGTGAGTCTCTCCTCTACTCTCGTTCCCCTCCTTGCGAGCTCAAGCTCAAGCTCACTTCCCTCTCCTCCCCGCCTTCCTTCCCTCTCCAGCTCTTCTTCACCTTCCTCGGCATCTGCTGCTTCGGAGCAGTAGCTAGCTTCCAGACCAAGTGGAAGATCGGTGTCTGTGAGTCCTGACTCACCTGCTTTCGCTCATTCTGCTCTGAATCAAGTGCAGGGGAGGGAACAGAGAACGTCGAGCTCGAGCTGACCAGCCTCCTCCCTTGCAGCCGGCCTCTCTGGATTCGCTCTCTTCGTCTCTCTCTTCACCTTCTTCATCTCGGCGGTCTTGCTTTGTGTGCCATTGGTTTACGACAAGTGAGTTGCTCGAAGTCACGAACCGAGCTGAACTCAAGGGCTGATCGACCTTCACTTTCGCTTCCTCCAAGGTGGGACAAACTTCGCTCGTTCGCTCTCGCTCTCAAGATCCCGAGGGTCAAGTTCATCCTTGAGGGAACCGGGGTGATAGGGATGTTGGTGTTGGCGTTTGTGACGACGATCTCAGGTTCGTTCATCCTCGAACCCTCCTTTCCCGAAGACGAACCGAGCTCGAAGCTGATCGCGTCCCTCCCCTCCCCGTCTTCGAACGCCAGCTTTCACTCAGAAGGGATGCAAGGACGCTTCAACGGATCCTCATGCTACCACTGGAGGAGATGATTTCGTCGCTGCTCTTCCCGGGTGGTGTAGGACCAAGAAGGCTGGCTCGATCTTCTTCTGGCTTGGTTTTGGTGAGCTCGCGTCTCCTTCGATCGATTGGCCCGCTTCCTTCTCTCTCCTCGAACCTGACTGACCTTCTTTCATCTCGTCCTTGCTCCTCCTCAGCCGCCTGGGCAGTCATCGTCGTCTTCACCTTCCTCGCCTGGCGCAAGACTCGCAAAACTGCCCCTCGAGACGCTCCCTTCGCTCCTCCCACCACCGAAGACGACTTCGATTCCTCCTACAACCCTTCCAAAGAACAATCCAGCAGCGTCGCCTCTCACCTCCAACCCAACCTCGGCTACTCCCGACCTGAGGAACAGGAGGACAGTCCGTTCGCTGATCCCTCGACTTTCCCAACCACTCACGCGACTTCGAGACCGAGCATGGACGCGTACGGAGCGTTTGGAGGAGCGGTGCCGGAGGGGTATGGAGGTGGCGGGGGAGGGGGAGGGCATGGTTCGGAAGTGAGCAACAGTAGTGGGATGAGTAGGACGATGCAGATGGCTCAGCAGTACGGGGGTGGGGGTGATCCTTGTGAGTCGCGATTTCTTTCCCTCTCCCTCCCTCTTTCCCTGCCCTCTCCTCCCTCCCCCCACTCACACTTCCCCCTCTTCTCTACCCTCCCTCCCCCCACTCACACACTCCCCACCCCTCCTTTCATCCTCTCCTACAGTCAGCGACATCCGCTCAGCCCTCACTTCCCCCCCACCTCAACTCCCACCCGTTCAAACCCTCGAATACGTTCATCACGTCCCTGCTCCTCAACAACAGCAGTACTACCAACCTCAACCTCAGCAGTACCAACAAGCACCACCGCCGAGCGATCCCTATGCGGCTTACAACCAACCTCAACAGCAACCCCAGCAGGCGTACGGCCAACTCCCAACACCACCAGGGTACAATCAGCAGTTGCCGGGAGGGTATCGGTAGCGGTAGCTTCCTTGCTTTCCCTCTTTCTCCCCTTGTCACACACTCTCGCTTTCTTCGCTTATTCCACTTCACGCCCCTACGCTTTCTTCTCGTTATCGTTATGCTTTCCTTCACGCCCACGGACTCTTTTCTTCTTTCTTCGTTCGTCGTGCCACTCCCGCTGGTTTCGTTTCGTTCCTCGTTTGTTTTTCGCTCGCTCGCTCGCTCGAGTTCTTTTATGGTTACCCTTCTCGTGCGAGGAAAAGAGAGAGGGAGGAGATGAGAAAAGAGGCTGAGAGGAGAGGAGAGAAGAGGGGTGGTGGGTGTTTTGCGAGGGAGGAAAGTGGAGAGAGAGAGCTCATAGAGATCGATCGGTCAAATGTACGTGGGGTATTTCGTGAGCGGATCGAGTCGGTTTTTGAGAGCTGGGAGAGGGAACTGAGGAGGATCTAGACGCGTCGAATCGAAGGTCAGTTCGTCATCGTCGTCGGCGTCGGCTTTAGAGGGTGGTGGGATTAAGCTGACCTGAGTTGGATGAAAATGTATACAGACGAGGTTTCGAAGGGAGACTTTAGTCCGAGATTAGGTTCCGAGGCGAAGTGGAAGGGAGCGCGAACGAAAAAGGGACGCGTCGACGTCGTGGCTGGTGGGAAGACGAAAACGAAGACGAAGGAGAGCGGGGTCAGTCAGTGTTGGACGAGATGTATAATTCAGTAGAGAGATAGAGAGTCGAGTCGAAGAAGGCTCACTATCGTTGCTGGAGAGAGAAGAGGGAGAGGGGAAGAAGCGCTGGTTCAGCCGGCAATTCGACGCGACCGGCGCGAGTTCGAAGACAGACCGAGAACGATTTACCTCTCAGAGAACGATCTTCCTAACCACTATCGAGACGTGCTTCATCCTTTCCTCGATCTCCTCTGCAGTAAACGGCGTCGTCTCTCGCATGGACGCGTCCACTTCGTTCCTCTCCTCCTCCGACTCCACCACCACCTCCGCGACGATCCCGTCCGCAAGGGGTCTGATGTCCTCCAAAACCATGCGTTTGACATCTCGGAGGAGTTCGCTTGGAGCCTGTTCGCTGTCGACGAATTCGATGAACGAGTGCGAGAGCTCAGACGAGATCGTCCACCTCGACGAACCGAAGAGGTTGCTGGAAAGCCAAAAATTGGGTATTGAATTGACCAATCGAAGACGGGAGAGTCGAGTCCATGCCTTCTGTTGGACGCCTTCGTCGAAATGGAGATAGTGGGGATTCATGATGGCGAAAATGGACTGGGTTGAAGGGGAGAGCCAGGCGTCCAGCAGAAGACCACCAAGTTCAGCGATGGATCCGAGGCATCCTTGAAGGTCAAGTGTTCCAATTTGATGAGACCCTCGCTGTGTCGGTGGGAGTGAAGGAAGGGCGAATTTTCGGGCGTTCGGGATGCGTCGGGAAGGAAGGTGAAGGTCTTGATGCGTTGGAGGGAGAGGAAGTCGTTGACCTGAGCTGACGAGCTCGCTTCCTGTGGAAGGAAGACCAAAAATAAGCTCTGAGGACTCTCTACTATGCCCGAATACAGAAGCAAAGGATCTGACATGGACTCACTCTCGCACAGAACATCTGCTCCAACCTCTCGTACCCTTCAACCTCGACATCTCGATACAACAGCTCCGAAGCGACCTCGAGGAGAGCCAGACTGACTCTGCAGCACCTCCCTAGGGTTTGGGTGTCGGCGAGGGAGAGGATGGAGCGTTTGAGCTCGATGGGGAGGAAGGGAAGGGGTCGAGAGGAGGGGAGGGAGGAGGAAGGGAGGAGCGAGCTCATGATTGATGGCGAGGGAAGGCCTGGAGGAGCGAGGAAGGGTGGCTCGTTCGGGATTCGAGTGTTCTGAGGGAAGAGGAAGGCGGGAGAGTCTGTGGACGGGGAGATAGGAGTTTCCTGTAACGTTGGGTGGTTGCGTCGTGGCCGTCGAAAGTCAAGAAGGTCGAGCTCGCTTTCGCCGCTTCTCTCTCTCGCCCATCGTCGATTTGGCTCCGTTTCTTCCATCTTCTTCTTTTCTTCGATATTGGAGAGCTACTCTATCGTCCCAGGTGGCAATCACTCTCTAGTGAGTCGTTTGCTCTTGAAACGATGGCGAGACGAGGCGACGGAGGAAAGCGTCGAGCTCACCTCCTCTCCCCTCTCCATCCTTCTCTCTTCCCTCACAGGCTCCCCACTTGATATCTCTCAGACTCAACTCACGTCGCCATGCCAAAGGTACGCCAGAGCTTGCTACTCCCTTCTCGGAGACGTGGGCGTCGGGACTGACCCTCAGACCCTGGCTGGCTCTTCCTCCTTCCTCTCCGCCTCGGACAGCTCCTCCCTCCTCGACTTCAACTGCCTTGGGATGTCCTTCACATCGTCGCCGAAAACTCGGACGCAGACACGTTAGCCATGCTAGGGAGAGTCTCGCTGGACTTCCTGGCAGCCTCGACTCCTTACCTCTACGGACATGTCGAGGTCAGGTCCATCAAGCAGTTGGCGGCGCTGTTCTGCAAGAGGTCGATCTTGCAGGAGGTGAGCTCGCTTCCTTCCGTCTCGCTTCCTCCTTCTTCACCACCCTGGTCCTGACCCAGTTCCCCTTCTCTTCCTTTCCCAGACCTTGTCAAAACCCTCCCGAATCAACTCCCTCCTCGAGCTCTCTCAAATCCGAACCCTCTCCCTCGACCTCGCCAACTCCCCATCCTCCTCCTTCAGACCTCGTCCTGATCATCGCACCCTCTCGCTCGACAGGATCCCCCTCAGCAATCCAATCCCTCTTCACACTGTCCACTTCTCCGTCGCATTCGCGCAAGCATCGGAACTCCCCTTCGTCCACCAGTTGCTCCCTTACCTCAACCCGCTCCACCTCGTCTACCGCGTTCGGGGTGTTCGCGAGGGATCAGGAATGTGGTGGATGATCATGGGCTGTCATCCGCTGTCTGGATGGTCGAGAATTCAATCTCTGGAGATTGAAGGCTGCTTGGTCTACTCCGAATACGGAAGCCTACTCGCAGGTCTACCCAGGCCGTCGAAAGACGTCCGACGCGTCCTTCGACTTCGAGTCGCATCCTTCCTTCGAACCAAAGTCGGTCTTCCCATCTTCCTCGAGACTCTGAGGCGGTCCCCGAACACTTTGGGATTAGATCGTATGCAGGATGGGTCGATCTTCCTCGTCGTTTCGTCGGAGGAGGAGAAGTTGGAAGTCGAGTCGGTCGTGTCCACGATGCTGGAAAACTGGAGGTCCCTCTTTGTAGTTGAGCTGGAGAATTGAGGTGAGCCTTATCGTCAATCTTTTCTCTTCCCCTTCACGTGAAACCTTGAGCTGACTCTCGCCTTTCCGTCTCCTCGTCGTCGCGTCGCGTCGTTCAGTCCTCGCCTCGAAATCCACCCCCCGTCCTCGATCGATCCTTCTCGTCCGTCACGTTCATCCTCCTGGCATACCACCTTTTCAACTTCAGTAGGACCATCCTATGCTGTAAGTGAATGTACTCCAGTTGAGGCCGCACGTCGAGCGAAGAACGAACACGAGCTGATCGACGCGTCGTCTGTTTCTCCCCCTCGTCCGTCAGACTCAACTTCTTCTGGGCAGTCGCCTTTGGCTCTATTGATGATCATCCAGCCGTGCATATCCCTCTTTTCGGTCGACCCATGGAAAGCTGAGTCGGAACCTTTCTCGACCTCGACAAGCCTTCTTCCGAATCAGGACGCTCTCGCTCGACCTTCCCGCTTTTGGGACTCTACCGCTCGAACCATTTACTCTTCTCCTTCCTCTCCAACCCTCACCATTCCTCAGATCTGATCCACTCTATCCTTGAAGCAGAGACGTGAGTTTGACGGGACTTCGAGGACGAGGAGCGGGGAGGAGTCGAAACGAGAGAGTGAAGTTCAAAACGAGACAAGATCGAGCTCATCCCGAGCTTCTTCCCTTCCTTCCCCCCTTTTCGCACAGACACTACTCTCGACCTCTCCAGCCAACCAGCACCTCGTGTCGACTCTCGACAGATGCCAGTCGTGAGTCCTATACCTTCCAGAAGAGAGATACTCGATGACCTCGAGGACCACTGACCCTCCTTCGTTTGTTTCCTACCAGCTTTCGAAGATCCACGTTCTCGACGAGCCCTCCTCCGTGCTCTTTGGCGAGATCCTAGGGCTCTCTACTGGAATCAACGCTCAAGCCGTCGCTCCTGTTTCGAAGGAGGACTTCGTTCGAGCGAGGGCGATGGTGAGCTCGCGAAAAAACGTCAACACGCGTTTGACGAAGTCGAGTCGAGAACTGACGCTTTCGACTCGCCCCTTCTTTGTTTCTCCAGAGCGATGAGGTCTTCTCCCAAGGACCCTGTGCTACTCAGATCTTCTTGGTGCGCCCTATCTCATTCACCTGGAGGCGAGAAGACTCGTGGGGCGAAGCTGGAGACGACGGAGGAAAAGCTGAGACGCGTTCGTCTTCCGTCTAGTCCGAGTTTCAAGCCCTCTACCCCCCCGCCTTCCTCAGGACCTTCTACGGCAACACCGTCGGAGATTTCAACGCCATTGACTCCGATCTACTCCCGTACGACGCCCAAATTCTGTACAAAACGGCCGCGTCGCCGTACTCGGCTCGGTTCCTTCGCAGAGATTTCGCGGGAACTCTCGAGTTCCAGCTTTCATCCTTGAACTTGACACTCGAGCTTACGGACTTCAAAATCGAGGTTGGTGATCTCTGGCTTCCCCACATCCTAAAGATCCTTCCTCCCGGCGTTCTGATTCTGTCTCCTTGCGCTCGCCGCCGTTTCTCGTTGGTTCTTCCTTCACAGACCAGTCAACCTCTCATCATCGTACTCATGGGCGTCATGACGTACAGCTACGACTCTCTCGCTCGTAACTTCAGCAAAATCCTACGAGACCGTGGTACCATCCCTTTCACAGGAGGTCCCAGCGTTCCTCGCAACAAGGAGCTCGTCCCCCTTCTACAGGTCCTCCAAAAACAGAATTGGAAGCCCTTTAACTGGGGAGAAAAAGATCGGGAGAAGGACACCAAGTTGACCGGAAGGGATGAGCGTGTAGAGATGGGCGGGCGAGGCGTTGGGTTCGAGGAGTGTGCGGCGAACGAGGGAGGAAAGGCTTGTTGCGAGGAGAAGGAGTTGAGGCTTTGTCCTCAGGCGAGTCGTTTCGTCCTAAGCTCTCGTCAAAGGAATCGACATCTAACACTCGATCTTGTTATCGCGACAGTGCCGGGTCGTTCAGTACTGCTCGGAAGGTCCGTCTGTCGAGCTCGACGCGTCGTTCTTCTCGCGTTGAAGATCTCTCGTCTTCTGGAACTGACTTCGCTCCTCATTCATTCTCTCGACAGCTCATCGAAAGCTTCATTGGAACGCTCACCAGTCGCTTTGCTTTGCTCCGACGTGGTGAGAGGAACGGGACGCGCGCGTCGAAGGACTGTTGGGGGTTCGTTTGCAGCGATTTTGTAGATCCAGTTAGGGACCTCAGATTTGGACCAGCAGTAATTTTACGTCATTATATACTCTTTCTCTCGATTGCGAAGCAGGACCTCTTCCTCTGTTAGTTCTCGAGGAAGACGAGGGAAGTCGCGACGCCGACCCGTTTGACCCGTCGGTCCTGGTCGCTGTTTGGATATCATCCGCTCAAGAGATCGCTCAGACTGCTCAGCGGGGCGGAAGGTACTAGAAGCCGAGTCTCGAGTCTTCTCTACAAGTACAGTCCCTCCCGAGACCATTTTTTTCTGAAACAGCGATGTGAGGCGAAGCGAGGAGGGCTTCGAGGTTGAGCTCGACTCGTTTCGCCATCCTCGACTTTGACCACCACCCCCCCGCATTCAAACGAAACAGAATGGGCCAGTTCTACGACGAGATACCACAGAAGCCAGATCTCGCATCTTGGATCGAGGACCAGAAGTGAGTACTGATCTTCTCTCGCTCCAATCATCCCTTCGAGGTGTTCGGCTCCCTCTCCTTCCTCCTCCCTCCCTTCGTTCTTCTACCAAGCTGATCACTCCCTCTCCTTCTACGTGTGATTCATCAACCGACCAGGATCTTCTTCGTAGGAACAGCCCCTCTTTCGCGAGTCTCTGAAATCTTTCACTCTGTTGTAGCAGGTCGAAGGAGAGCTCGAAGCTCGGTGGAGTCACAGCGCTCGTTCAGCTTGAGCTCGGTTCGGTCCTGACCGTCCGATGATTCTTCGTCTCGTAGAGATCAAGGGAACGTCAACATCTCACCTAAGGGAACCGTAGGATCGTTCAACATCGTTGACCCCACACATGTATGGTGTGAGCCCGTTTCCAGATCCTTTCAGCCGATCAAACTGCTCGGAGGGCTGAACCCTCTCCCTCCCCCCTCCGCCTCCCCTCCCCTCCTCCCCTCTAGATCAAGACCTGACCGGCTCAGGCTCCGAAACTATAGCTCATCTTGAGGAGAACGAGAGGATCACCATCATGTTCACTGCCTTCGAGGTCAGTCGACGAGCGTTTCTGGGGCGGGAGCTCGAGAAACGAGAGCGGAACGCTGACTCGCGACCCTTCTCGTTTCCCTTCCTTCCTCAGGGCCCTCCTCGCATCGTCCGTCTCTTCGGAAAAGGGAAGGCATACTTCCGAGGCTCGCCGGAGTACGACTCGTATCTCCCAGAATCCTCAGGCCTTCGAATGCCTGGTTCGAGAGCCGTCATCGTCGTCGAGGTCTTCAAAGTCGGGTCGTCGTGTGGATTCTCGATACCCTTCTTCGAGTATCTCAAGGATCGGTGAGTCTTCTCCTCCACTGTGCTTGCTCGTCTGGCGCGCGCTGACTTTCTCAGTTTCCGCTTCGTTCAGAGACGTTCTCGACAAGTGGGCCGCCCAGAAGGAGAAGCACACCGACCTCACCCTCCCTTTCGTCGCTCCTCCCACCGACGACGTTCCTCCTCTCGCAGAGGCTACGGACAAGAACGATCTCCGAGTCTACTGGCAAACCCGGAACTCCCACTCCATCGACGGTCTCCCTTCCTTTGGAACTTTCTTCTTCGACCCACCCTCCAAACCTACCAACTCGTCCACCACCAAATCCTGCAGCAGCAAGACCACGACCCTCTCTCCTCCAAGTCGCTTTTCGAGCATCACCTCTCGACTCCCATCCCTCAACTCGATACTATCGCACGCAGCGGTCGGAGGAGTCGTGGGTGGGCTTGTTTACGGTTGGGAAGAAGGTTGGATCGACGTGAAGATGGCTGTTGGGTTGGTCGGTGCGACAGGAGCTTGGGTGGTAGGGACGCTGGTTGGAGTGCCGGTTCCTGCTCCCTGTTGCGCGATGGGGATATGAGGGAGGGAGGAGAGAGGAAGGTGGGGTCGAGGGGAATCCAGACGCGTCGGGTCGTCGTCTTCTCTGCTTCGTTCTTTCGCCTTGTTTAGACGATCCGCCTTGTTTGATCATCTGTAATTTTCATAGATATACACTGTTTGATCCGAAGGGCAAGCCTTTGAGCGCGATGCGACCCAATATCGAGATATAAACGAGGTGAAGAGAACGCGTCGCGAGAACTGTCGTCCCCTCTTGTTCGGTGAGCACCCACCCTCCTTTGGCGCCTTCTTGCCCTACATCGAACGAAAGATGGAAGCGTATCGACTAAAAGGTTCAGTCCAGAAGTTTTATTTCCCAACCTCGTTGTCAAGCAGTCAAGTTTGATCTCTTGTTCGAAATGCGAAGCGAGTCTTCGACGACTCCTCCTTCACTCTCCCTCCCAACTCCTCTCCCTCCCACCTCCTCGATGTCTGCTCCTACAGCGCCTCCTTCGCCTCGGCAGCTCGGAGAGCTTCTGGGCCTTTCAACGGGGATGGATGCCGAGGCGGTAAATCCTGTCTCTCGGGATGTCTTTGCAGAGTGCGTAAAGTTGGTGAGCTCGTCTTCCTCCTTCCCTCCTTCCTTCTGTCCTCCTGCTATCCGAGCTGATCCTCCCCCATTTTTGGCTCTGAAACTCAGACCGACGCCCTCAACAACCGGTCAGCTGCTGATACTCTGAGTTTCTTTGTACGATCTCGCTCCCAGCATCGTTCCAGCCATCCTTCTAGTTTCTCGAGCTCACCTCCATCCTTTCCCTTCGTTCTCCATCCCTCCCCCTCCCCCTCCTCCCTTCCCCCTTATCAACCTCTCTTGTTTCTTGCTCAGACGGAGTTCCAGGCCCTTTACCTTCCTGCCTTCTCCAGGACCTTCTTCGTCAACTCCATTGGCGACTTCAACGCAATCTCGGCGGTCGAGTTCACCTGGTACACCTCCTTCGTCCATTGCTTAACACCTCCCGACGCTCCTTACGTCAGCCGATTCGTTCGAGAGCGTCTTCAGGAGTGCCTGGAGTATCGTACGATTGCGTTGGAGAGGCTGGTGGAAGTCGCTGGTTGGCTCGACGACGAAGACGTGAGTCCCTTCCCTTCCTCTCCTCCTCTCCGAACGAGACGCCTTCTTTCCCTGACCATTGCGACCACTCTCTTCCTTAATCAGGATCATCGCCGTCCCGAGTCTACCGAGCTCCTCTTCATCCTCCTCAAGTCGACCTGCAACCTCCTCCACTCCATCTCCTTCTTCGAGGAGAAACCTCCCGACTGTGCCGATCCGCTTCGAAACGAGCTCAGACGTGCTCTACCCAACCTCTGGTCCCTCAAGAGCATCCTCGACGTCGAGGAGCATCTCCGATTCGGGGTCATTGTCGGTAGTATCGAACACCTGGTCGCCAAAACTCAGTTCCAGGCCGGAAAGAGCACGCAGGAGAGCAGGAGGGAGCTCCAAGCCGTCGGGGTCTACTTTCTCTGGGTTTCGTGTGAGGCGTGGAATATAGGGGCGGATAAGAAGCCGGAGTGTCGAGAAGGTCATCTACAGCGGTGCTCGAGAGTGAATCGAATCACCGCTTCGCTCGAGGATCGAACGTCTCGCTGAACCCTCGTCGTTCCTTTGTGGTCGTCAGTGCAAGGTCGTTCAGTACTGCTCGCCAGGTGAGTTCGCCTCTCCCTTCCTTCTCATGGATCTCGCTGAACCCTTTCTTCCTTCCGAACTATTTAGAACATCAATCGCTTCGATGGAAAGTTCACAAGACCGTGTGCTTCGCTCCGACTTGGTGAAAGAACGAAGACGACGGCGACGCGACGGGAGGAGGTACGTTTCCTTCTTTCAAACCGCTCTTTCCTTCGAGATCGGGACGGCTGGAAGGTTAGTTGAATCGAGAGTTTACTGAGCAGACTTATCTTCCACTCTCTCCTCAAATCGAACAGACGGGAGACGACGAAACAGCACGAGACGACGCGTCGGGACGTTTCGTTCTCGTTTCTCTTTTCGTACTTGCTTACGTCCCGTTTTCACGTCAACGTAATCGACCTGGCTACCCGATTTCGACTTTTCTGCAAGGAGTTAGAGCTCGAGAGCTTCTCTCTGACGGATTCAGCAGGTCTCAGCAAGGGAAGCACGCGCGTCGCGCCCTCCCCTCCTCTTTCCCTCGCCAGTGCTTCTTTGAACGAAAGTGTGCATCCGAAAGAACGAAACGAAACGAGACGCGAAAAGCCAACCGAAACAACGAAACGAAAAACAAGAGATGAAAGCAAGAAGGGACGTCAAAAGGGAAAGGGAAACGAGAGAGGGTGTTAGCCGTTGCGAGAACGAGACGAGAAAAGAACGAAGGGAAGGAAGGGGGTCGTGAAAGAACGGAAAAACAAAAACGGACAAGAGAACGGTAATATAGGAGAAAAGAAGGGAGAGAGCGATGGATGGATGGGCGAGATGAAGCACGAGGGAGGGAGATGGGTGGAAAGGAAACGAAACGGAACGCGACCGAACGAAACGAAACAAAAACGAGAACAACGAACAAAACGGCTGATCCGATATATCGAATGATGAACCGAGCCTTCCCTTACTCCGAAGGAGCTCTAGAGTTGGTCAACCTCTCCACCAGACTAGGTCTTCCCTTCCCCTTCTTCCCGATCGTCCCACCGCTCGCGCTCCTCTCGTTGGACTCGCTGCTCTCCTTGATGCTCCTGCTGCTCTTCCCGAAGATGGACGAGACTCCTTGACTTCCTTCGTTGGAGGCAGAAGACCGACGAGATCCTCTGGAGCGAAGAGAGAAGCCTGAGGGAGAGATGGACCTGGTGGGGAGATCCTGCTCGGCGTCGAGAGCTGCTGAGGAGTTCGAGGCTGCTGAGTACGGACCGCCTTGGAGGTGGGTGTGCTGAGAGGAGGAGGAGGGTTGAGTAGCTGCTCGCTTGTGGTTGAGGGAGTTGTGGTTCGAGGCTGAGGAGTGGGAGCGGGGAGGATGGTTATGATGAGTCTGGATGTGGCGACGACCGGCGAGGGCTGAGGACGCGACGAAGAGGAAGGAGAAGTCAGCCGAGAGTCTCGAAGGACCAAACAGGAGAGAAACAAAGAGAAGAAGAAGCTAATACTCACTTCCAACATCGTGAATCCCTCCACAGCAAGCCCTCACGTTATCCAACCCCTCGTACCCTTCCTCGTCCTCGTCCGCATCCTCAGCTCCTCCGATATGCTCGAACTCGTCCTGCTCGTCCTCCTGCTGTCGATCGTAAGGGTTCCCGGAAGCCTTGCTCCTGAACGAGGACGCCTTCAACGACTTGGTAGGGCTCTGGAGGTTGTCGTGCTCGACGTGCTCGAGGTACTCCCTCGCGGCGGTTCCGTTTCGTTTGCTGACGGATCCGTTGTGGTTCGAGAAGGCGATCGAGAGCGCTGACTGGGATCGCTTGGCTTTGGGAGTGAGGTGGAAGTTTCCAGTTCCGTTCGAGGAAGCGGAGGCGAAGGATCGGATGGAGTTGGGAGAGGCGGAGGGGATTCGAGGTCGAGAGGAGTTGTGGTCGTTGGGAGCGCTGTGGCCTCGGTAGTGGTTCGCGTTCGGGGTGGTATCGAAGGGACCGGCTGAGGGCTCAGAGACTCCGTTGGTGGTTTCGGGAGTGGGTCGAGCGAGGAGGTATTGGAGAGCCTGAGAGAGAGGGAAGCGGACGACGCGTCAGTCCGGTCTCGTCTTTCTTCGAGGAGCTCGCGAACGACCAGAGAGCGGACTCACGTTCAACCAGATATCGTGCCTCTCCTTCGAAGAAGCAGTGAACTTCATCTCCCTCTGAGGAGTCGAGACGACTACGCTGTGGTGGTAGATACCTGGAGGCATGGGGTTGGGATCCTCGACGGATCGAACCGACTCGATGTAGGCTGCGAGGACGAACCAAAACGAGAAGAAGAGTCAGTGCGAGGTCAGTCACGCTCGAGCGCAAGTCCTGCTTCGAAGGAAGAGATGTCGACACTTACCACTTTTCGCACTCGACTCCTGCGTTCCAGTCGATCCAGGATCCGCCGAACTCCAGTAGAGCGTCTTCGTGTAGGGATGAACCCAGAAGAACCTCTTGTGCCTCTTGTCCGAGTGTCCCTTCCCCATCGTCTTCCTCGTGTACTTGTAGAGGAACTCTCCGATCATCGTCTGCGTGATAGCGAAGATGACTTGAGGATCCGTCGAAGGGGTCGTTCCTCCTGGTCCCGTCGCCGCTCCTCCCATCGACTCCTGAGGAAGAGCATCGCTGTGAGGAGCTTCGCTCGAGTGCGACGAGTCAATCGAGGGAGCTCTGTCTCGGTGAGATCGACCAGAGAAGGTCGACGAGTCGAGGGAAGCGTGCGAGTTGACGACGAAGTCGGCCTTCTTCCTGACGTTGGATCGAGCGGCGAGGGATCCTCCTGTGGGTTGGATTCCGAACTCCGCCATTCCTCCTGCGGTAGACCGGAAGCTGCTCGAGTGAGATCCCTTGGCCTTGGAGATGCTGGATCGAGAGTTGTTGGGAGGAGGCATCACTCGAAGACTTCCCTGGCCTGGGACGAGGAGGTTCGACCTCTGTCCGTTGACGGGAGTGATGGATCGCTGGTAGACTTCGGGAGGAGGAGGGGAGAGAGGTCGAGGAGGGGGCATCGACACCTTTCGGACGGTGATACCTGCTGGAGGAGGCATGTTGGGAGGAGGAGGGATGATGAAGGTTGGAGGACGAGTTCGATCTTGAGGGAGGGAAGGGAAGGTGGTGTCCGAAGGAGAGTTGGGCGACGAGTCCTGCGAGTCCTGTTGGAAGGGAGCTCCGAGCTCTCGAGTGCCGTTCTGGATGGGCAGGCCGTCGGAGGAGTTGGAGGCGTCGTAGCGGTAAAGACCCATGTCGGAGAGGACAGGAGGAAGGCCAGATCCGATGGACGCGTTGAACGACTTGTCCTTCATCGGCACCTCGACGATTCGGTCGACGTAGACGATCTTCTCGACCTCGACAACTCGATCCACCTCGACGATCCTCTCGATGGGAACCTCCTTGATGCGCTCCACCTCGATGATCTTGTCGACGTAGACGAGTTTCTCGACAGGCTTCTCCACGATCCGTTCGACTTCGACGATTTTGTCGACGTGGACGATTCGTTCGACTGGAACCTCGACGATCTTCTCGATCTCGACCTCCTTGTCGACGTAGACGATCTTCTCCACGGGAACCTGGAAGAAAGGGGAAAGAAGAGGGACGAGGAAGGTCAGGTCGAGACAGGAACTGACGCGTCTCCAGCACCACCTCGCACTCACCTCGACGATCTTCTCGACTTGGATCTCCTTGTGGACGTAGACAATCTTCTCCACAGGCACCTGTAGGGACGACAAGAGAGCGAGCTGAAGTCAGCGCGAGCGAAGAAAGGAGGGGAGGCGCGTCTCGAGCCGAAGGCAAGACTCACCTCGACGATCTTCTCAACCTCAACCTCGACCTGCTTGTCGACGTACACGATCTTCTCGACGGGGACCTGAAGGCGAAGAAGAAGAAGAAGGTGAAGAGGGAAGAAGAGTCAGTCTCGAAGCACCACCAAAACAACAACGCGTCTCGTCTCGAACTCACCTCAACAATCTTCTCCACCTCCACCCTCTTGTCCACATACACGACCTTCTCCACCTCCACCTCCACCCTCTTCTCCACCTCAATCTGCTTCTCAACATACACCACCTTCTCCACCGGCACCTCAACCCTCTTCTCCACCTCCACGATCTTGTCGACGTACACCAGCTTCTCAACCGGCACCTCCACCCTCCTCTCAACCTCCACCTCCTTATCCACATGCTTCTCCACGTAAACAATCTTCTCCACGGGCACCTCCACCACCCGCTCGACCTCCACGATCTTCTCGACCTGAATGATCTTCTCGACCTGGACCTCAACGAGCTTCTCGACCTCGACGGGTCGGTCGACGTAGACGAGTTTCTCGACGGGGACTTCGATGATCTTGTCGACGAGGACCTCTCGGTCGACGATCTTCTCCACTTCGACAATCTTGTCGACTTGGACCTCCCGGTCGACGATGCGTTCGACTTCGACGATCTTCTCGACCGCGACGCGTTTCTCGACCTCGACGGGGACTTCGACGATCCGTTCGACCTCGACGATCTTCTCGATTTCCTTGTCGACGTAGACGATCTTATCGACGGGGACCTGAGGAGGGTGGGGTGGCGGGAGGGGGGGGGGGGGGGGGGGAAGGGAGATAGGAGGGAGTCAGTTGGGGGCGAAGGGAGAAACGGACGCGTCCCTCACGAAAGAAAAGAGCAGCGAGCGACCACTCACCTCGACGATCTTCTCGACCTCGACCTCCTTGTCAACGTAGACGATCTTCTCCACGGAGACCTGATCAACGAAAAAGGGAGAGGGAAGGAGTCAGCTCGAGAGAAGGAGAGCGAAACGAAAGGCAAATGCGCTTTAACGAGACAAGAAGAGCAAGACTCACCTCAACGATCTTCTCAACCTCCACCTCCTTATCGACGTAAACGATCTTCTCGATGGGGACCTGAACCGTCGAGAAAATGCAGAGCCAAAGGTCAGCTCAGCTCTCCCTCTTTCCAACCCGAACGCGTCGAACAAAAGCCCAAACACTCACCTCAACCCTCTTCTCAACCTCCACAATCTTCTCAACATAGACAATCTTCTCGACCTCCACAACCTTCTCGACCTCCACAATCTTATCCACCAACACCTCAACTTCCACGATCTTCTCGACCTCAACAATCCTCTCCACCTCAACCACCTTCTCAACCTCCACGGGAACCTCGACGATCTTCTCGACCTCGACGATCTTATCCACATACACGAGCTTCTCAACCTCAACGATCCTCTCCACAGGCACCTCCACAATCCTCTCCACGATGGTCTCCTGAGCTCGGTTGCTGGACCCTCTCGCTCGAACGGTCCCTCCAGCGGTGTCGGCGAGAGCTCTAGCGGTGGCTCCCGACCTAAGGAACGTACTCGCTCGAATACTTCCTCCTCCAGACGAGTTCCCTCCATCGCTCGAATCGTCCGCCATGGAATGGAACTCTGTCGTCGAGCCCGAAGAACTGATTCCGCTTCGGTTTCCATTTCGAGAGAGAGCGACGAGATCGGTTGTAGATCCGTAAGGTGTGGATGTCCCGACGCTTTCCCTCGCGTCTTCGAAGTCGCCGTCCGTTTCGGTTTCGGTTTCGGTGATTTCCCCTTCCTCGGAGGCGGGAGGGTTGTTGAAGAGGGGCATTTGGCGGGAGGCTCGAGGGGTGGAAGCAGAGGTGTTGGCGTCTCTGGCTCGGAGGGTGTCGAAGACGGAGACGGAGGCGAGGGAGGCGAGACCTGCTCCGATGAGGGCTGGGATGGTTGAGGACGAGGAGGAAGAGGGAGGGGGAGTGGTTGCTCGAGGAGGAGAGGAGGCGAGGTCGGTGGGGAGGACGACGGCTGCTGAGGAGGGGGAGGTTTGGGTGTTGGCTTCGGCGAGGATGGTCGAGTCCGGGTCGGTTCCTTCGTCGACGAACTGCTTCTTCTCCGACTGCTCGTCCTCGATGAACTCCTCTCCTCCGAGCTCGTTCGAGAGGGTTCCAGCCGTGGGGATGAAGCTCGTGGGTCGAGCTCGTCCGGCTCCTCCTCGACCTCCGCGTCGACTGATCGTGTCGGAGCTGTAGGTCTTGAGCGGCGACGCGTCCTCCTGTTCGTCGTAGAGTCCGAGAGACCCGTTCGCTGGCGAGTTGGAAGCGAACGCTGGGTCCATCGATCCGGAAGAGGTGTTGGCTCCGTAGGGAGAGTCGTTGGCGGAGGAGGGAGCGGGGGATCCGAGGTTGGTAGGGAGGAGACTTCGGTGAGCGAGAGGGGAGGGAGTTCCAGCGGCGTGTTCGTCCTCCTCCTCGTGGGCGTAGGTATCGGGAGAGTCGGGGGAGGGAGCAGCCGTAGCGAAGTTGTCGGCCAACGAAGGTCGAAGACTCCTGACTCCTCCTCCTCCACGAGCGGCGTTTCCTCCACGACCACCTCGTCCTCCTCGTCGACCTCGACTTGATCCAGCGCCGAGTCGACCAGACTCATCAGCCCAGGATCCATCCTCCTTCTCGGCCTTGAGCTGCTCGACCTCCTTCCTAGCGGCTTCGAGCTGATCTCGGAGCACCTCGAGTTCGGACTCCTGAATTCCGTTGAGACCGTAGAGAGATCCCTTGATGGGAGAGTCGGTGAGCTTGGAAGGGGAGTTCATGGGGGATTCGGAGTAGTCGCTGAGTGAGCCGGTAATAAGGGAGAAGGGAAGCAAGGAGAGTCAGCTCGTCGTCGAGCAAAGCGAAACGCGTCTCGTCTCGTCGCGAGGTGGCACAGGAATGGAAGAGCGAGACAATCGACTCACCTCGAGTACCCGGGACTCAACACCTGACCCATCGCGTCGAACCCAGGTCCTCTCCTCCTCGTGCTTCCACCCATCCCACCCCCAACCCCAAACTCATCCACCTCCTCCTCCTCCTCTCCATCCTCTCCTCCCCTCCCCCACCCTCTCGCTCCAGGCGTTCCCAAACTCCCTCCAAACCTCCCTCCTCCAGCTCCTCCAGCTCCCAGCTTCCTCGCACTCCCAGGAACCCTCGAAGCCGCCTTGGCAGCCTTCTCCATAGCTCCCTGCAAGTCCGACTTGTCTCGTTGAAGCCCAGCGGCGGTCTTCCTCATCGTGGCCATGTCGGCTTCGTGCTTCGCCTTGAGCGAGTTGAGCTGGGACGAGAGACGATCGGTCTCGTTCTTGTTGGTCTCGGAGGTGGAGAGGAGAAGAGCGTGCGTGCGAGTGAGACGGGTGAGGTCGGAGTCGGTCTTGGATTGGGTTGCGAGGGAGGTGGAGAGTTGGGATTTGAGGTCTTGGAGGTTGACTTCGAGGTTCCAGTTCTCTTCCTTGAACTTGTCTGTTGAGGTGCCGAACGAGGGAACGTATTCGAATCAGCTCTCGAGCTCTCCGTTGAGCCCAAGTCGGAGAGAAAGGGATGCGAGCGAGACGTACCAGCGCTGACCTCCAACGTCCTCACGACCTCTCTCAACCCTTCCTCCCTTCCTCTCGCCTCGTCTGCCTCTCGATGACTATCCTCCAGAGCCTTGTCCCTCTCAGAAAGCAGCGTCTGCAGCCTCCTGACCTCCACGAGCAAGGATTGTCCGATCTCGGTCGCGAACTCGATGTCGTTCGTTCGATGAGCGGCGTTCCTCGTTCGTCGCGACGACGGGTCGGGAAGGAAGTCGGACTGGTTGACGGTTCGGTTGGTAGCGAGGGAGGAGGAGGAGAAGATGTCGGAGGAAGAGGAGGAAGAGGTAGGGAGGTTGAAGGCGGAGGCTGTGGCTGTCGAGGAGGAGGAGTTGGTGTCGTCGGTTGGGGTCTGCGAGGGAGCAAGAGGTGATCGGGAGTGGAAGGGAAGGGAAGGGAAGAAGGTCAGTTCTTCCGTCGTTCCCTACACTCTCCCTGATCTCGTCCCCGTTCCTCTAGCTCACGAACAAAGGGAAAAGGAAAGAGGAGGCGCTGCTGTTCGAACTGACCTTTCCACCCCTGATTCCCTCCCAGATCCCCTCGTTCTCCTTCTCCCACCCTCCTACAGCCTCCCCTAGAGCCTGGAGCCTAACCCTCGTCTCCTCTCCAAGTTCCTCCCCGTCGCTATCGCTCCCTCCACCTCTGGCTGAGCGAGCCTCCACCTCTGAGAGCTCCCTGACTCTGGCTTCGAGCTCCGACTGTTGGCTGAGGATCTGCTGACCGAGGCGTCCAGCGCGGACGAGCTCATCTTGCTTCATTTGGATGAGGTTCTCGAGCTGAAAGGGTCGAGAGGAAGAGGGGAGGCATGAGGAGGGGGTGGGAGAAAGGAAAGGTCAGTTTGGAGAGGAAGGGGAGGTTTGAAGCTCGATGGAAGGAGGGAAGGGAAGCGGGGAGAGAGAGAGGGGAGCGAACCTGAGCTCGCATCGCTCCAGCGCTTCCTGGTTTGACGTCCTTCGCTGTGTTGGGAGGAGGGAAGATTCCATTCAGAGAGCCAGAAGGAGGGCCAGAGGGGATTCCATCGTATCCGTTGTTGTTGTTGTTGCTGGTTGAGGAGGGGAGAGGGTTGAAGGATCTGGATGTTGACGTTGGTGAAAGGGGAGCTGGGAAGTTGGGTCGTCGACTAGAAGTGTTGAAAGAAGTACGACGAGGTGGAGGGGCAGCGAAGGGGTCTTCTTCTATAGAAGATTAAGAGGAGGATGTCAGTGCGCGAAAGAGAGAAGGGAGGAGAGAGAGAGAAGGAGGGACGAACCGATGTTCATGATGAGCGGAGAGAAGGAAAGTCGTCAGTTGGACGAGTCAATCCAGAGGAAGGAGAAGGGGGGTGTCGCTCCGTTCGCAGAGATAAGCCGTCTATAGGAGGTGGTGGTGGATGGGAGGACGATGTCGTTGAAAGAAGAGCGAGGATCGAACGAGAAGGGAAGGAAGAAGGGAGGGAGCAGAGGGGGAAGGGAAGGGAGAAGGGCCCGTCAGTCTTCGCTCCTCCCTCCCTTTGATTGAAACCTTCCTGCGAAAGAAGATTTATCGAGCCGACTCACCTCTTTGAATCCGGGGGGTCTATGTACCTACGAGAAGGCCTCTTAGCCGAAGCTTGAGCAAAGAGAAGGAAGGAGAGAAGGTGGGTGTTGTTAAGGGGGTTCGAAAGCCAGCTCCTTCCTCCCTCTTGTTTGGAGGACGCGTTGTCTTTTCTTTCTTTCTTTCGAACCGTCATCGTCGAAATTTTCTTCCCCTCATCCTCTTCCCCACCACCCATGCCCTCCTCCTCTCAACCCCAACCTGAAGCTGGTCCTTCGAACGCGTCGTTTGATTCTCAAGGATCGATGCCGATGGACCTCTCGTCCGACTCGCTCCTCCCTCCTCCTCCTCCTCCTCCTTCAGCAGCTCAACCTCATCCATCCACCTCCTCCCAACCTCACCCCTCCCCCTCAGCACCAGAAACGAACGATCTCCCCCCTCGTCCTATACCTGAACCTCAACCTGACTATGGGAGGAGGTACGACATGCTCCTACAAGCGCTCGAGGTGGCGGTCAGGAAGGGAGTAAACAAGTTCACGTTCGTCCATCCCTTGCCCTTCTCCTTCCTCTCTCGAGCTCGGACAAGAGCCGACCTTTATCTTTATCTTCGGTTCTTACGCTACACAGGTACAAAGATTTCTCCTCCGCGTTCCCTCTTCAAGCTCTGATCAATCCGAAGGAGTGCAACCAGGTCTACATCCACACAGGAGAGCAGCTCAGAACGAGGATCATCGTTCGTTCCCTCCCACTACCCTCGCCCCATCCCAACCCATCTCCAGCTTCTCACTCACGCCAACTCCCTCTCTCTCTATGTGTTCTCTCTCGCTCCGCTTCGCTCGCATCCCAGACGGTAGCGACCGAGAAGCTCGAAGAAGTCCAAACCGGTCAAGGTCTGCGAGCCGTTCAGCAGGCTTGTCTCAAAGCCAAAGAGAGAGCTGCTCAGGGAGATAACAGTATCAGAGGGGATGAGTGGATGTGAGTACCTTCTCTCTATCTCCTTCACTCTGATCGCTGGGTGGGTTGGGCGAGGAGGGGAAGGGAAGGGAAGGAGGAAGCTCACGCACGAAGCTGACCTTTGCCTCCCTCCCTCCCTCCCTTCCCTCCCCCTCTGGCCCCACCCCCTCACCAGCCTAACACCAAACCTCACCCCAGCAGCCATCTCAGCAACGTACAACCTCCCTCTCTACGATGCTGAACATGTTAGGTTGACAAGCGAGCTTGCTGAGGTGCGTCCCATCGTCTCCCTTCCCATCACCCTCCCACCAACCCTCGCTCGCTCTTCCTTTCCCGTCCTTCACCCTCCCTCCCACCTCTGCACCTACCCTCGCTCTACCCCAACCCCAGACAACCCACACCGTTCTCTCTCTTCTCCCAAAAACTAACCCTCCCCTCCTTGCCCCCTTCGCGCACGAAGCTCAACAAATCCATCCAAACCCTAACAACCTCCCTCCAAACCTCCGAAGCTCAACGCTCGGCTGTTGAGGCGACCACGACGGCTCAGCTCGAGGATATCAACGAGGTACGTCTCCAATTTCCCCCCTTTCTCCCTGCCTACCCAACCCAAACCCACCTATTCTCGTTCGTCCTCGCTGACTCGTTCTCTTCTCTTCCCCCGCCGCCTGTTCGTTTTCGTTCTCAGACCGTCAAATCCCTCTCCAAACTACCAACGGAACAGATGGTCGAGTGGATGGAGAAGGTTTTGCCGGAGGGGGGTCGCTAAACAATCCCAACCCCACCTCGTTTCTTCCTCCCTCACCACCCTCGTTCGCCCTCGTCCCTCCTCGCCCTTCTCACCGTCCCTGTTCGCCGTCCCTCCTCGCGGCCCGTCCCTCCCACATCCAACCCTCGCTCCGTTCGGCTGGCTCGGTTCGGTTGGGGAGTGCGGGCTGGGGAGGGGTCGGGTTCGTCTTGTTGAGGTTTCGGTTGGGTTGGGAGGGACGTGTCGATTTCTTGGGTTTTTGGGTATCTAACGAGCAGTTTTACGATACGATCTTATACCACGTTTGTGATTTTTGGTTGTTGTGTGAGGGGGAGGGGGGATGGGTGGGTGGGTGGGCAGAGTGGCGGTGGATGGGAGGAGTGGAGGAAGGGAAGGGGAGAGAGCGTGGGAAAGACTTTTATTCGTGGCTTGAGAAAAAGGGAGGGAGGAGGAGAGAGGAGAGAGAGCGTGTGTATTGATAGAGGTGCGAGCTAGTGTTTAGAGTAGGGGAGGGGGGGGGGGGGGGGGGTGGGAAGAGAAGTAACGGACGAAGATGAAACGGACGAAAGCAAGATCTTGACGCGTCTTGCGACCCTGTTCGCCAGGTTGGGAACGAAGCGGATGGGTTGATGGTCGATCCAGTGGAGTTATATATGGGCTGGAGAAGGAGTAAAGCACGCATGGAGTAGGGAGTAGAGAGGAGTTTCGTTCTGAGCAAAGAGGGAAAGGACGACGCGTCGTTCAGTTCTGTTCGGCTTTCGTTTTTCACTCGATGCTGCCACGCAGACGAATGAGCTGAGCTTACAAGTAAGCTTGACGAAGAGATCGCGGCTGTCGAGGGCGAAGGTGAGCGGCCGAAGAGGATCGAAGAGCGTCGGGGAGAAGACTGAACGGCGCGACGGCGGAGAAGAGATGGAGACGCGAACAAGAGTCAGTTGCAGCTGATACGAGAGACAGATGAAAGAGGATCTTTGAGGCTCACCTCAGCTCTCCAACTCCACCACAAAGATCGAGCCCCACCTCGACCCCATCACGACCCTCACGACCTGCTCAACCACCGCCCTCTCCTCCTCCGATTGAACCACTAGGACGATCGACCGATCCTGCATTTGACGAAGATCGAACGTTCCATGTCCCTCCCTCATGATCTCGAAGAAACTCGTCTCGACTTCGTCCTCGGATCGAAAGAACGTCGCTCGAGCGTGAATCCTGATCTCACGTCGTGCCTCCTTCGACGGACGAACCACACTCGCGAGCGCGTATCCCGTTTCCCGTCCTGCGTAGGGTACGATGCCACTGAGCTCGATGGACTGGATGAGAGAAGGGGGATGGAGTAGAGCCCTAGCCAGGGGATTTGGCTCCGTAGACGATTCGCCGTGTAGGCGAGGCGAAGGGGATTGAGGAGGGAGAGGAGGACGATGTGGAGTTGGGAGAGGATCTCTCTTGGGTTCCATCCGAGGATGAGGTGAAGGGACTGGAGGGGAAGGGAGTTGCTGGAGGAAGGAAACCTGTGCGTTGAGAGGATGAGGGGAGGAAGAGGGAGGGAGGGGCTCGCAGGGAAGGTGGTGAGGTCGAGCGAGAAGGACCGGATCTGAGAGAGGCAGAGGAAGGTGTTGATCCGAGCTGGTGCAGGGATCTACGAAGAGAAAGAGGCACTGTATCAGAGATCGTCGAGAAGGTGGAAGAGGGAAGATGAAGAGCGACAACGAGAGGACGCTGATCTTCGACTTCGTGAGCTTCGACCATGGCCTCTTCTTCTCCCTCCTGTCACAGAACAGCTTTTCCAGCTGCTCGACCGTCGTGAGGTTGATATGGCGATACAGAAGAGGAGCTGAAGCTGCCAGAAAGTCCATCGAGACCCTTCCCAGTGAGGCGAGAGTGGCTGGGTCGCAGTGTTCGAAGATGACGAGGAGGACTTCCCCTGGCGGTCGAAGAGGAAGCTGAGAAGGGGGATGGGACTCAGCTTCAGGTCTCGTACCTGGAAGAGGGCGAACAAAGACGACAGTGCTCACTTCAGACATGGTCGCTTGATCCAAGAGCGGGTAGAGAGAAGTCTGGAGGGGAGGGAGTGGAAGAGGGAGGAGAAACATCGGTGGGGCGTGAGCTCGACTCTTTCTCCTTTCCCCCTCCCTGTCAGGAGTCTTCCAACTCACCAGTCATGTCTCCCATTCTGCCGGGAAGTCTCGTTCCGAAGCAGACTGGAAGAAGAAAAAGGAAGAACCGGAGCCAAATCGACGATGGGCGAGAAAGGGAAGGCAGGAAAGCGAGCTCGACCTTCTTGACTTTCGACGGCCACGACTCACAGCAAAAGCACTTCAACTTCACTAGGGAACCTCCATCCTCTCACATACGGACTCTCCTGCCATCCTCTCACCTCAACACACGAGAATTCCCGAACGAAACTCCTCTTCTCGCTCAAGCCTCCCTTACCGTCCTTCATGAGCTCGCTCCGACCTCCCTCCCTCCTCCTCCCTCCCTCCCCCCCGCTCCCCTCCTCTCGACCCCTTCCCTCCCTCCCCGTCGAGCTTAAACGCTCCATCCTCACCCTCACCTCTCCTTAAATCGGCTTCTTAAATCGGCATCGAGCTCTTCCTCGGATCCCTTCGCCTCGCTCATTGCTCGGTCCGTAGTACTAGTCGTCGCGTCGCTTCCTTTTACTGCTCAGGCTGACCTTCTTCTACTTAATTTACTCTTCCAGGAGCTACCTCATCAACCTCGGCATCTGACCACGCTTCTCAGATGTACGACTCGAGGAGCGACCCGCCAAAGGAAGGTGGACGACGGGAGAACGGACGCGTCGGTCGTTTCGAGTCGCTCGACTTTCGAGCTAACCTCGTTGTGTCGATATAAGAAATCTATGTTCGTCGTTCATTTCGCAACCGAAAGTATTCCTTTGGCTTGATACATCTCCTCGTTCTATCTCCCACGAACAGCTACAGTAGAGCCGATCGTTCGACGTGTCGAAACTCGAAAGGACCGTCTTCTTCCTCGAGAATGCGAGGCAGAGATTCTCTTCGCACTCAAGATGACGACTCCAGGAGAATCAAAATCGGCTCCAACAGCGGGATGTAGATCAAAACGAAGTGCTACGAACGAAACTCAAACAGTCCTTCGACGCGTCGCGGTCTTCTCACCACGTCGGAGGGAAGCAAAACGGCTTGTGGTCGATCCAGTGAAGCTCTCGGTGTGCTTGAGATGAAAGGGCGAGAAGAAAAGTCAACTAGATCGAGGGGAGATCTCGAAGCGAGATCGACGACGCGAGGAGCTCGACGAACCTTCGGAGCAGTAGTCGACGACGTGGCACTGGAGGGAGAAGAAGAATCAGAGTCAGCATCCAAGTATCTCGACCAAGGAATCTATGTGCGAGGGTGTGACTGACCCGGGGACACGCGGGTGGTGCCTTTAGTTCGTTCTCCTCGCACTGAACCCTCACTCCTCCCTCGTTCGCTGCACACTCCTCGAAAACAACGTCTCGTCCTCCCATCTCCAAGAGCCGGTCCCTCCCCGTCTCCTTCTTGTACTCATCACAGCTCCTTCGGTAGATTCTCCTCTTTTGTTGATGACAGGCCTGCAAACGAAGGAGGAACTCCACGTCCGAAGGGTCCAGTTCGGAAGGCGAGAGCCTGAGAGACGAGAGGCGTAGGCTCGACCGTACACCTCCCTTTAGGTCAAAGATCCATGCGATCTTGAAAATCGCGAGGAGCTTTAGGACTGAAGGTCGAGCGATCTGAGAACAGGAACGGGGAGCGTTGGAGGAGAAAGAGAAAGGAGAAAAGTGGAGTCAGGACGAGGCTTTGTGTATGTTTCGCAGCCGCTACGGGGTAGTAGGGAGGACCGACCTCATCTCGTACACTCATAAGCTGCTCCATCATATCGTACGCCGAGACTCGACACTCGGAGCCTTCCTTGAGATGTTCTCGGATGAAAAGATCACAGTACGGCGACGTGGCGATTTTGTATCGGATCTCGAGGTAGTAGACGAAGAGATCGGGATCGATGGCGTTGAAGTCTCCGATGGTGTTGGAGTAGAAGGTCCTGAGGAAGGCTGGAAGGTAGCGTGCTTGGAACTCGGACTGGAGAGGGGCAGAGCGAGCGAACAAAAGTCCAAAGCGGTTCAGCCGCGTCCGTCTCGTTCGTCTTCTCCAGGACGTTTCACGCGTTCTTCGACAAGTAAGAGGTACAGAAATCGACAAGTAAGAGGTACAGAACTTACGAGGAACGCCTGCGTGGCGAACGGTCCTTGGGCGAAAACATGGTCGGTCTAGCAAATGAAGGAAGGAGAGTAGGAAAGGAAGGTCAGCTCGACGCCGTCTCGTCGTCGTTCTCGAACAACCCTTGATCTTTCAGTGAACTCACCATCGTCTTGGCTCGAACGAAATCCTCCTTCGAGACGGGAGCGACGGCTTGAGCGTTGATCCCAGTAGAGAGACCGAGAATTCCGCCAAAGAGCATCGGGCAGGGCTGAAACGAGCGAACGAACCGAACCAGGGTTAATCAGAACGAGTTTGGACGTCTCGAAAGTAGGAACGAGCACGAAAAGACTCACCTCGGACATAGTTCGGAGATACGACGAGAGTTGAAGGTCGAAGGGAAGGTCGAGTGAGTGGGTGTCTGGGAGGGAAAAAGGGAGGAACGAAGGGGAGTCAGAATCAGCTCGAGGTTTTGACGACGACGGTCGCATCTTGAACAATCTTCTTTGTGATCGCTTGATCGCGACGCAAAGCCTACGCCGTCGAGCTTAAAGATGGTCAAGTGCACTCACGTTCTTACTTCGGAAGTGGAGGAGGTCGAGGAGAGAAAGGGAGCGAGAGGGGGGGGAGGGGATGAAAAGGGTTCGAAGGGAACGTGAAGTCGAGCGAAAGGTGCCTGAGTCGGGTGAAATGCGCTGGAGAGTCTTCGGTTCCTGAGTCGGAACTGACAGAAGAGGGGGCTAGGGGAAGAGCAAAGCGTCATGAAGAACAGAGCTAGCGAAACACAAAGAGCTCTGACGAACGAGGAGAAAAGTCGCGTCGATCAGCCTCACTGTCGCTTTAAACGAAACCAAACAGCGGACTCTCGAGAAGCAAGATGGACTCACTAGATTAACTTGAATACCGGTCACGGAAATCCTCGACCAGCGCCCAGCCACCCACCCTAGCCAGCAGAACCAGTCGAGTCCGAGCGGCTCAGGGTCCGCCGCCGCCGAACTTCGCAGCTGCTAGGTTCTTGAACATGTCCATCGTTGCCTGTGAAGGAAAGATTGGAAGAGGAAGTGATCAGCGACGTGCGGAAGGGAAGGACAAGAAGAAGAAGGAATGAGGGCAAGGAACGAGACGCGAAGACTGACCTTGTTTCGCTCCGCCAGAGCTGAAGAGGAGGTCCCGACGGCTGAGCGACGAGCGTCAGCCTGTTGAGCTCTTCGATCCTGCTGTTGAGCGGCTCCACGATCTCGAGCGGCGATCCTAGTGAGCACGAGCAAAAGAGACGAAACGAGACGAGACGCGGTTCAGCTCGCGACGTCGAGGAACGGGAGTCGATTGATGGATAATGGGACTACTCACCTCGCAGCGAAATCGTCCCCAGCTCCTCCAGTCCCCATGAGCGTCGCATCATCGATCTCCAACCCTCCAGGCGACTTGTTCCTCATCTCTCGATTGCTCGCGTTCGTCTCTCGTCTCTTCTCGATCCTGCCTTCCCTCCCTCCACTCCTCTCCTCCTTCTCCTCCGTCTCTCCCTTCTTCCTCTCAGCCTTCCTCTCCTTCCTCTCCCTCTCCTTCCTCTCCTCCCTATCCATCACCCTGTCCGACTCCGAGAACCCGCCTGCTGCCGATGGAGGAGGAGCGGAGGGACCGACGACTCGACCTCCAAAGACTCTTGAAGGAGGTGGAGGAGGAGCGGAGGGACCTGCGTTTCGATCGAGGTTGGTTTCGGCGTCTACTGTTTTACGAGCGTGTTCGATCTGGCGAGAGTCGAGGGAGGAGGCGAACTTCCATTTGTAGGAGGTTTGGGAGGAGGAAGGGAGGGAGGTGGTCGAGACGGGGTTGTAGTGCGAGCGAGAGAGTTTGCCTCGGTTCCAGGCTTTGACGAACTTCTTGAAGTAGTGACGAGAGTCTTCTCCCGAGAGTTGATCGAGGTACTGGAGAGGAAAGATACCCAGAGAGAAGTCGAGGTGTGCGAGGGAGGAAAAAGGGAAGGGAAGGAAGGAGGTCAGCTCGAGTCGAGCTCGCCAAAGCACTCCTCCTCCTCCCCCTTCCCTGAGGCTGACCTTGTTCTTCTCTTCCTTGAGCCACAACCTGAACTCGGTAGATTTGAGGCTGTAGAGAAGAGATGGACAAATTAACTATACGGATCAGCTCGGAAGAAGGAAGCGACGAGGAGGGAAGGAAGGAGGAGAGGGAGCTCACAAGTAGTCATCCGAAGAGATGGCCTCGACTCCAGCTGGGAGGTTGTTCTTCTCCTCTGAACGATGACTGCTGCTATGCTTGGAAGATCTTCGAGGAGAGGCCGAGCGAGATCTGTCGCGAGATCGAGAACGGGATCGGTCCGACATGGTAAGGGAGTCGTTGAGGGTTTGGAGCGAAGGAGGTCGACTTCGAAGCATCCCTCCTTTGAGCTCAAGACTCCCACGAACGACTCCGCTTTTTCATCCCCGTTTTGGGTAGCTCAGGAGGTTTCTTATCTCTCGGTCGCAGATGAACGCGGAGGAAGATGAATCGCTAGCTAAGGTAAGCGAGGGAAGGCAGGATCGAGGCAAGCGAAGGCGTCGAGCTGATCTCTCCTTCCCTCCCTTCTTTCGTCTCTAGATATCGTACATCTTAGCCCTGAGAAGAGCTCTGGTCTCTTCCGATGCGCCCCTTAGAGTCCTCGACGTCGGCTGTGGTGATGTGAGTGAAGGAAACGAGCGTTGAGCGACGAGTAAGGAAGAGAAAGAACGTCAAGCTCACCATCTTGCCCTTCCCTCGTTCTTCCTTCTCTTCCCAGGGCTTCTGGTGAGTATCTACGAGCGCCCGTTCATTCATTCTACGCGCCTGACATCCTGTTTGCGCTCTAGGCTCATAAAGCTCGCGCGGGTCTTTCCTCACGCAGAACTTCACGGCGTCGGTGAGCTCGTTCTGTCGTCGTCGCTTCCCTTCCTCTTCCCGAAGCTCGCCCAACTCTTCCCTTCGGTTCTCCAGACGTCCTCTCTCCCTCAGAGGTAAAGAACCCGGACATGTGCTTCTCCTACCACCAGTGAGCTCAGGTCAACCCTCCCTCTCTGCTCCAGATCGATCCTGATCCGACTTTCTCTCGCGCACCAGAACATCAGCCCTTTCGCTCCCCTTCCCCTCCTCCCACTTTCACCTCGTCCACACTAGGAAACTTCTCTCTTCAGTATCCGACTTCTCGGCTCTCGTCGCTGAGACTACGCGAGTCCTCGCTCCAGGAGGCTTGGGAGTTTGGGTCGAAGGGAGGAACGTCGCGAACTCAAGGACGACGGGACCAGGCTCGACGGGAGGGAGGAACGCGTCTGAATCTGGAGCAGGGGGCTTGAAGTCACTACTAGTGAGTAATTTTCTCTCCTTGTCCTTCCTTCTGGGTCTTTCTGTAGGGCTGACCCTCGGGTCTTCGCGGACGCGTCGTCGGCTCTTAGGCGAAGAAGATGATGGCTGGTAAAGGTCTCGAAGGCGACCTGGGGTCGTCTCTTCCTCGTCTATTGGAGAGGTATGGCCTACCTCACGTAGAGCTCCAAGAACTCTCTCCTGATGCGTCTGGTGAGTCTAGAGCCCTTCGCGAAAGATGCGACGCGTCTAAACCTCAAGCTCCGCTGATCTTTCGCTCCTTCCTTGCGATGCAGGTGACTCCTCCTCCTCCCAACACCTCGGATTCGATCTAGATGGAGCAAATGAAGGGTCAGCTACCATGTACGTTTTCTACGGAGTGAAGATTTGATGATCTTCGACTCTCGTTTCGCGCGCTCGGGTGAGGCCGTCCCGTCCTCCTTCTCGCACTCGCAGGCCTTCTCTCGCGAGAGCGTCTCGTTGTTTCCTCTCGCAGATTTTCTCACACACGCGTCGCTTCGCCCTCCACCTGTCCAAAAGGGTACCGAAACGAGGGCAGAGGGCAGAAATTCAGCGGTCGAGATGCCGCTTGCCGGGCCTTCAATCCGACGAGGGGAGGTCGGGGGAAAACGAGAACTGAGAAAGTGAGCTTCGTTTCTCTCTTGCTCTCACCCTCCACCTCTTCTTCTCACGCCCAAACATGTCTGGACCAGCTTTCCCTATAGGTCAGTATCGTGGTCGTGCTCTGACTCGTTGTTGAAAGCGAGAGCTGACCTTTCCTTATCGCCCTTCGAACGGATTCACCAGATCCTCGAATCGTTGGAGATCAAGGAGCTGCTCCTCCTTCCTCTCACCTGGAGGACTCAGCTATCGCGGACTCGTCAGACGAGGAGGACTCCGACAAGGAGGTCGCTCCTGCTTCTGCTGTTCCTAGGAGGTTCTCGAGGAGGGAGTCCAGGGGGGCAACGAAGGAGGAAGTCCGTCGACTCAGCAGCGCGAGTGAGCTCGAATCCTTCCTTCTCGACTTGCGCCCTTACCCTATCAGCCGCCTGTTCTGTCTCGCTCGATGCTGACTAGCTTCTCTTTCCCTCGACGATTCTCTTCCCCCAGGCGGCTCTCACAGACCTTCATTCGGCAGCAGCTCTCTCAAGCCTTCAACCGTCTTTCATCTGAACGAGAACGAAGGAGGAAACTCGTCGACGACAACCGTTCGCCGACCCTCCCACTCCAGCACCTCCTCCCCGGCTCCTCCCGCTCTCGAGCAGCAGAACTACCTCCCCCAACTCGCTGAGCATCAAGACCAGCTTCCTTCCCTCGTCCAACGAACCTCTTTCACCATCGAGGAACCGTCTAGCGCCGACGATACGGATGGATTGGGAGGCGACGGCAGGGATACTGGCTCCCTCTACTCGACTCGAGGTGCTTTGATCCTCTTCACGGTTGGGATGTCTCAGATGCTCGATAATGGTACGTCTCAGAATGCTCCCTTTCGCTGAACAGAGACAAGAGGAAGGCAAAAATGAGACGAAGAGTCGATCTCCACTCGTCCACTAATCACCGACCTTCGTTTTCGTACTGACGCCATTCTTCTTTTGCTGCTACGGCTTTACAGTTTCGATGACCTCCGTTAACATGGCTCTCACTGCGATCTCCAAGGAACTCAACATCGGACAAGCCGACGAGCAGGTTCGTCCCCTCCTCTTGCCTCCCTCCCTTCTTCTCCCGCGTCGTCCCTCGTCGAGCTTAACCTTGTTCTCCCCTCTCTTCGTTCGCTGCAGTGGCTCATTTCTGCGTACACGTACGTACCCGTTTTCTCTCTACTTCTCCCTCTTGTTCAAGTCCATGAACCCTAATACTTCTTCAAGCTGTCGTCGTTCTTCTCTTCTTCACGTCGAGCAGTTTGACCTTCGGAGGCTTCTTGCTCCTTTCTGGAGTCTTCGCTGATCGATACGGGAAGAAGCCCGTCTTCCTAGGTGCGTGAAATGGGCGGCTCGTCTCTACTGCTCGCGCTCGCGCTCGCTGACTCGCTCGTCGTTCCCGTTTTCAGTCGGAATGTTCTGGCTTTCACTTTGGACGCTCGTCGATGGATTCGCGAAGACCGAGATTCAGCTGATCGTGTTTCGAGCCATGGTGAGCTACATTTCCGGTCGCGCGGTCTCGTTCGTACTCGCACTGACGCGTCGTTCTCTCTGCTTCCCTTTCTTCGCAGCAAGGATTGGGTGCTGCTGCGACCGTACCGAGTTCGGTAGGGATCATATCTGCCTTCTTCCTCGGCAAGGAAAGGAACTACGCTCTCGCCATTTACGGAGCTTGTGGTGCGCTGGGGTGAGTGGCGTGAAAGTCCGCAACGTCGCCGTTTCGCTGACTCCTCTTCCGTCCTCTCCCCAGTTTCGTCATCGGCTTGATCTATGGAGGCATCTTGACCACCGTTCTTGGATGGAGATGGGTCGTGAGTCCTTCCAGCAGTGCCCCTGTTGAAGTTCGAGCAGCGATTGACGCGTTTCGTTCTGCGTCGCTTCGTTCCCGCTCTCCCAGTTCTGGCTTACGGTTCGTCAATCTTCAGCTGCTGCTTTTACCTTCTTCGGTATCATGCTGAACTCCTCTTTCGCTTCGCAGTGCCCCATCGGTGTGATTGTTGCCGGTCTCGGAGCGTGGCTGATCCCCAACCCAAAAATTGTCCACAACGGTCCCAAACCCTCGATGGACTTCCTGGGAACTGCTCTCGGTACCGGAGGACTTATTCTTCTGACCTTCGTGCTCTCCAGTGGAGGAGTCTACGGCTGGGGCAAGGTGAGTCCGCTCGAGAGAGATCGAAGCGAAGGTAAGACGCGTCGCTGACCACTTTGCATCGAACGCGTCTTTCTTCTCCGCTCGCAGGGCTTCATCATCGCGCTTCTCGTCATCTCGGTCGGCATGCTCGTGGCCTTCGCTTTCGCCGAGAAGAAGGTCTCGAACCCTCTGCTTCCCTCTCATCTCTGGAAAGTGAGTATTGAAGGGCCGCCCTTGTCGACTCGTCGCTCCCAGGTTTCCGAGACTGATCTTCCTCCCCTTCTCGTGACCGTCAGATGCCAAACTTCGCTGCTACTTGGGCCATGGGATTCATCGTCTACTGCTGGTGGCAAGCGCTCGTCTTGTACCTCACTGTGAGTCGGCGTCGTCGCCTTCGCTCGCTTCGACGAAGATCTCGATCTGACCTCGTTTCATTCGCTCGCAGATCATCTCGCAAAACATCCTTCAGCTCTCGCCTCTCCAAACTGCTATCCGCTTCATCCCTATGGGGCCGATGGGACTTCTCGCCTCCTACTTCGCTGGATGGTGCGTCCGTTCTCTTCGAGCGGTTCAGGAATCACGAGAGCCATCGACTCGCGCTCACTCACCCTCTTTCTTCTTCCTCTCCCAGGTCGGTCAATCACTTCAAGATTAAGAACCTCATCATCTTCGGCATGCGTAAGTCCCAGCATTCTTGCCTCGTTCTGGTCTTCTGTTTGCCCGCTCGTTCGTTCGTTCGTTCGTTCATCTGTTGACTTCTCGTCCTTTCCTTCTCGCTTGACAGTTCTTTCGATGATCTCTCCCATTCCAGCTGCGATCATGACCCTAGAGACAAGCTTCTGGGCTAGCATCTTCCCCTCCTCGATTCTCGGAGTCGTTGGGATCAGTATCGTTTACGTGAGTGCGCGTATCGTTTCGAAGGGTGGAAAGGGTGGAAAAGATCGGACGCGACTTCAAGCTGACTCCATTCCTCGTCTGCTCTTCCTCCTCCAGAACGTCGTCTCCATTTCGATGATGTCGTCTGTCCCACCTGCCGCCAAATCACTGGCCGGAGGGTGAGTCCTTCGTCACCTCTCGCCCAGCTCTCCTCGTCGAGGGTCGCGTCGCTTCGACAAGAGTCGTCCGCTGACCCTTCTACCTCGTTTCCTGCTTCGATACAGATTGATCAACACGGCGTTCCAAGTCGGATCTGGAGCTGGCCTAGCAGTCTGCGCTGCTGTTGTGACTGGCGTGACTTCGAAGCTGGAGCTCGATACCATCGACACTCTTCTGAAGGGCTACCAAGTTCGTCCCTCCTCCCACACTTCTCGCTCCGGTCACCGTCTGACCCTCTCTTCTTCTCCAGTCTGCTATGTATACCACCGTTGGATTCTGTGGAATCGGACTCGCCCTCGCCGTCTTTGGAATCGACGGTTCGATGCTCGAGGTCGGGCCTTCCTCAGCTCCCGTTCATTGAACGCGTCTCTTTACTCTTTTCACTCCTCTTCTCTGCGTACGCTTCTCTCCATCTCGACTTCCCTCTATGGACATCTCTATAATCCTTCTTAGCTCTCTACATGGACCTCCTTCTTTGACAGGAGAAACGAGAACGCGTCGCGCACTGACCTTCCCTCCGAATCGTCAAACAGAGTCAGGGGTATAATTCTCGGTGACCAACTTTCTCGTACTCCTTCAACCCTCGGGTCGGTCCCAACCACATCCTACTCCTTCCTTCACTCTGCTATACCCTCCCCTCGATCCTCTTCAGGAACCCCACACTCGTTTAACAACAACCACAACTCACAACATGGTTCCCCTCGCTCTCTTCCTCCTCCTCGCGTCGACCTTCACGTCGGGTGAGCTCGCCTTTCCTTCCGTCCTTCCTCCCCTCGTTCCACCCCCTTTCGCTCCAGCTGACTTGCCTTCCGCTCTACCTTCGCCAGTTCTCGCTTCTTCCCAGCACCAGGGGATGAAGCACAGGCAAGACGATTCTTTCCTCATCTCTGCCTGCGAGCAGGCCAGCCTTGGGTTCGCGTCGACCCTCCAGGTTCGCTCTTCTCCTTTTTCGCCTGCTCCCTCCTCCCCTTCCTTCCTTCTCTCGGCATGCTCATCTCTCTTGCTCCTTCTCTTTTCCTAGGCCTCTGACGCCGCTACTCAGATCATCAACGTAGGCGAGGATCCTGCCACTACATCGTTTCCTTTGATCGCGACTCAATCCCTTGTGTTCTCGTGAGGTCCCCCCTCCTGCCTCCTTCGACTCATATCGTAAAGCCTTAAAGGTCTGACTTGTTCGTCCTTTTCTCTCCAGATCTACCATCGACTCCGTCGTCGAGTCCAACACCGTCCAACCCCCCTCTGCTACCACGACTATCATCGACTCCTCCCCCGTCGCTCCCTCCACCACCGTCGCCGAATCCCTCTCCACCGACGCTTTCCTCCCCTCCGTCTCCTCTACCACCATCGTCTCCACCATCTCTGCCGCCTCAGCTTCCGTCACCCTTGGACCTGCTCCCGCCGTGCTGTCGAACCTCAAGAGATCAACCACTGCCTCGGTTTCCGCGTCGAAGACTTCGTCCGTCGCTCTCCCCTCTCGAGCTGCCTCCGCTTCTGCCTCCGCTACGGTCGCGCAAACCGGAGCGGCTCAGAAGCGAGGAGAGTTTGTTGGGTTTGGAGCCGTCGCTGCCGTTGCTGGGTTCGTTGGATCTTTGATGATTTGAGGAGTACGGTAGTCGACGCGTCGAGGATTGAGGGTTCGTTTCAGTCATCTCCAGAGCTTAGTTTTAGCTACACCTCCCTTTCACCATCTTCTTTGGAATCTTTGGGTTATATAATCTTAGCGCTTGCAGTTAATGGGTTGCGCAAAGAGCTGTCGGAAAGTCGACGGCGAGCGAGAGAACGAAAGAGCTCAGCTAGACGCGAGGTCTGAGCTCAAGCTTCATCATCGAAAGCAAAACTTTCAACTCGAGCGCGTAGAGAACGCTGAAACCTATCCGACGGTTTCACCATAACCTCCGAGTCATTTTTTGAATGAACAGTCCATCAAAAAAAGACAATCGCGTCGAGCTCCCTCCTCGTCCTCCTCCTTCGCGAGCTCGACGATTCTTGACCTCTCTCAACTCCATCGACGCCTCCTCCTCCCTCCTTCCCTTCTCTTCCCCTTTCACTCTCTGTTCAAGATGGCCCCTCGATCTCGTGCCTCCCAATCTCAATCCAGTAGCAAGAAACGCCCTGCTCCCGTCGAAGACGACGACGAGGAGGAGGAGCCAGAGGAGGAGCAGGAGGAGGAAGCAGTTGGGAAGGGTGGCAAGAAGGTCGTTTCCGAAGAGGTGAGTCGTCGTCTTGTTGGAGTTCTCGAGTGGAGGGTCATGGGGGAATGCTGGGAGAACGCGTTTGGTCTATATCGTTGGGTTGGGGAGAGAGAGAAGAGGAGCTCAAGGGTAGAAGGAAGGAGTCGAGCTGAGCTGACCTCCCTTTCGTTCCTTTGCTTGCAGACCCTCACTCGAATCGCGTACGACGTCGTTCGACTCGCCCTCTTCCACGAGCAGAAAAAGACAGGTCTCAGTAGAGTGGATATCAACAAGAAGAGTCAGTCCCCTCTCCAAGCTAAGCTCATCGAGCTCTCCTCAGCCCACTCACCTCCTTCCCTCCTCCTCCTTCACCTCCTCACGCGTCCCTTTCCTTTTGCCTCCCCCAGTCATCCAAGAGAAACACAAAGCCGGTTCTCGAGTCTTCAACGACGTTCTCCCTATCGCCCAGAAGACCCTCAAGAAGACGTTCGGCATGGAGCTCTTTGAGATGAGGAAGGTTGGGAAGGCAGGCGATCAGGACGAGGTCAACACCGGTCCTGCTAAGAAGAAGGGAAAGAAGAAGGCTGGCGCGGAGGACGATCAGGAGGAAGAGGAGGACGACGATGGGAGGAAGAAGAAGAAGGGTGAGTTTCTATCGTTCCTCTGTCGGGGAAGAAACGACCTCCTCGCGAAGGAAGGAAGCGTGGTGAGCTCGAGAGCTCAAGGAGAGCTGACCTTTCGCTTCCCTTCCTTCCCTCGACGTTCCCTCTTTGCCTCCACCCCAGGAGCCAATCAATCCGGAACCAGTGGAGTCTACATGCTTCGATCGATCCTCCCTCCCGGTCTCATCGAACGAGCCTTGGTCGTCGACGAGGACCTCGCTCTTAAGCAAGGAGGAAACGGAAGTGGAGCCGTCGTCGACTTCAAGATCGGAGACGACGTCGCTCTCTTGGGAGTCACCTGGGTCATCCTCGCTCTCATCTTGATCAACGGAAGGGTTCTTGACGAGCGTGAGTACAACTTTCCTCCTTGGTTTGCTCCCATCGCGTCTTTCCTTCGAGAGAGATTGGAGAAAGCTGCTGACGCGCGACGACCTTCGTTCCCTCCTTCCTCTTCTGTTCCTCTCCCACAGACGCCCTCCGCTCCCACCTCCACAGACTCGGCATCTCCAAAACCGCCCTCCTCCCCTCCTCCGCCTCCTCCGGAACCACCCACACCCTCGAAACCTTCCTCCTCTGGCTGAACCACCACAAGTACCTCGAAAAAGTCAAGAAGGATCGTTCTGGCCCTTCCCAGGCTGCCGCCAACAACAACGACGGAGAAGGAGATGTGTCGATCAAGTGGGAGTGGGGACCTAGAGCTGAGGCTGAGATCGGAGAGGTGCAGTTGACGGAGTTCATTGGGGATATGCACCTGCAGGGAGGGGAGGTGCCAGAGGAGGAGAGTAAGCAGCAGAAGGAGACGAGGCTGGCGAAGGAGAAGAAGGAGAGGGATCAGTTGAGGAGGCAGGTGACGTTGGCGGCTAGTGCGATTGGGTCGGGGTTGAGGGATAGGTAGGAGGGAGGGGGGAGAGTCGCGTCGTTCGTTCGTTTCGAGGTTTCTCATCTTTTCGTTTCGTTTTGGAGTTGTGTTTGCCCGTCTTTTGATGCTTTCTTCTTCTTGACCGACGGTGACATCGCCATGAGATTTTTGGATCTCAGCCTTAGTCGAGGAAGACCCGGAGTCGTAGCGTTGCATCTTCGGATAAAACAAGGGATCAAGAAGCGCGCATCTATCGATCCCGTAAGCTCTATTAGTGAGTATAGTAGCCGAGTCGTGAAATCTAGTAGAGAAAGTAAATAGTAATCGTATCAAAGCTGGAGAAATCTACGCCAACTCATCTCGAACCTCCTCGTCCTCCTTGACCTTCTCCGATTCCGTCGCGGTCTTGATCGCCTTGATGGGATCCTCGAAGAGAACGAGGGCGAGCAGGGAGGCGAGGAGCATGACTGACATGACGAAGAGGAAGGAGGATCGATACCCTTTGTGGGAAGGGAGTCCTTCGGGCGAGGGGTAGGCGATTTGAATGGTCGTCGCGATGGAGAGGATGATTGTTGTTCCGAGTTGGAGAGCGCTGTTGAAGACTCCTCCGGCGACGCTGAGCAAGAAAAGGAGGAGGGAGGTCAGCGTTGGTTGATAGGTGAGAAGAGAGCCGAAGAAGACTCACCCAGCATGTTCAGCTGGTACGCTGAGCATCAGCGAGATGTTGGTCGAGACGAAGAGGAGACCAGTTCCTTTTGGGACGCGACGAAAAGACGAGAAGGAGGGTCAGGTTCTGTTCTCTAAGACGAGTGAAAGAGAGAGAGGAAGACTCACCTGCAGTTCCGATGATGAAGCCAGGCACCATGAGTCGAGCGTAATCGTGTTGTTCGTGAGCGAAGGCGAGGATGAGAGAGCCCATGGCCGAGAGGAACGCGCCGACGACGAGACGAAGTCGAAGGGGGAGCTTGTGAGGAGGGATGGATCCGGTTCCGATGATGGTGATTCCTCCAACGACTCCGATGGGAAGGCTGAACAATTGAAGGAGAGACCAACGGTCAGGTCTGGCGCGAGGAAGGATGCGAACACACGACCGGGCGAGCGAAACGAACACTCACAATCGAACGGCGGTCAGGATCGAGCTCTCGCCCCAGGAGTTCTGGAAGACCTCCGAGAATGTCACTTGAACGACGAACCACCACGAGTAGGGGGTGAGGGATAGGACGGCGAGAAGGGTGAAGTTCCTGATCTTCCAGATCGAGGGGAGGAGAAGAGCGTCTCGAGGATCGATCTTCATTTGCCAGAAGGCGAAGGCAGGGAAGAGAGCGAAACCGATGAGGAGAGTGGTGATCACTCCAGCGGTTTTCCTGCATCGACGAAGAAAGACAAAAATAAGGTCAGAACGTCTCGTTCGAGAGAAGAACGACGGAGAGCGGTGCGAAGACGCGTCGCAAAACTCACCATCCTTTGACGTTCGCCTCAGTGCAAGCGTAGACGACCAAGACGATGGCAGCAGTTTGGAGGAAGGTGCCCTGTAGCGATTAAAATGATTCGGAATCAGTTTCAAGTGGTGGAAAGGAAGAAGCAGAGATGGAATGAGAGGAACGAACGAGGAAGTCCATTTTGGGTTTTCGAGGTTCGAGACCTTCTTTGACTGCAAGCACCTCGATGTTGACTTTGGGAATGAGGAAGGCGGCCGCGACGGAGAGGGGAAGGGCGACGATGGCGATGAACCAGAAGACCCAGTGCCACGAGGAGAGGAGAAGAACAGCTCCGAGGAGAAGACCGAGGACCTGATGCAACGAGGAGCAGACGACGCGACGGGAGGGCATCAGCGGTTGATTTCCTTTCGATGAAGGTGGATTCTACTCACGTTGGCGATAGCTCCCGAGCCACCAAAGACTCCGATGGCGAAGGCTTGCTCGTCGGGATCGGGGAAGAGGTGCACGATGAGGGAGAGAGCGCTGGGGATGGTGAGCGCGGCCCTGGAAAAAAGAGCAAGAACGAGGCGACGGGTCAGCTTTCAGGCTTCGAGAGGGACACAAGAAGAGAGAAAGTAGACTTACCCAATTCCAGAGATGGCTCGCAGAACGAACATGGTGATGGGAGTCTTGACGAATCCGATAGCGAGCGAGAAGACCCCGACCCATGAAAAACCAACGATGAACGTCCATTTCGCACTCCAGATATCGGCGATTCGACCAGCCTGCAATTGAGAGAGTCAAGCGACTAGTCAGTATCAAGCTACGGGTGAAGAGAAAAGATCGGGGACGAGGGCCGAACCGTAAGAAGGAACGAAGCGAGAGTAAGAGCGTCTGAACGCGTCGAAGGCGAAAAGGAGATGTCAGCTCTCGATTGAGAAGACCTGATGAGAGTCCGACTCACAAGCATTGATCACCCAGACAGAACTTGAGCTGGTCATTCCGAGATCTCTGGCGATGGAGGGGAGGGAAACGACGGCAGCTGTAAGAAAGAGGGAGGCGGCGGCAAGTCAGCGTCGAAGGGAATCGTTTCGAGATGCGAGTTTCACGCACCACTAGCGGAGAAGATGTCGATGAACTGATGGAGAAGAAGAGAGACGAATCAGTATCTTTTCCGAACAAAGAAAGGCGAAGCGAGAACGAGACTGACCTGAGCGAGGGCAAAGAGGGCGAGAAGAAAGTTCTTTCGCAGTCTCGAGGGCTTTCCAGCGGCGAGTTCTTGATAGTTTTGGGCTTCAGAGTCGACGGCGAGGGTGGGTGTTCTGAGAGGAGAGAAGAAGAGCATCAGTCGGTCTCTGCTGGGGAGGAGCAGGTACGAAAGAGGGAGAGCGGGACGAACGGCGAGAACAACTTGGAGTTGGAGGGAGAGCGCTTGAATCCGGACGAGAACGTTGGTTCTGGTTGGGAGATGGCGATGGGAGAGGAGGAGAGAGTGAGAGTAGATGGAGAGGACATGGCTTCTAGAAGTATCAAGGAGGAGGAGGGGTTGAAGAGGTCGAGAGCGGGAAGAGTAGTGTGGTTGATGGCAGACCCTCCTTCTCTCCCCTCCCTCGATCTATATAGCGAATTTCGAGCTCCTGATGAGTGAGCATGATGGCGGGAGGATCCCTTCCTGGCGATTGAAAAATCATCAACAAGCGTGACTGATGATAGGCCGCTCGCTACAGCTGGAGGAAGACTTGATCAATAAGCTCGAGATTCGGGGGCGTCCCTCTTTGCGTCGTTTCCTGCGAGTGAGATCTTCGTCTCTGTCAGTTCATACCCCGAGATAGCCTCGATCGGTGACGACCAGACGCAGGAGGAACGTCGAGGAAGGATATGGCGAGATGCAGCGGTGAACGTTCGAGGTACGAGAGTCGTCTTTAGCCTCGCGTCGTCGCCTTCTGATCCCCACATCCAAACCGATTTTCGTCTGAATGGGAGGTGATTATTGATGCTGTCGAGATGATGATGTGGTTCGTCTGAGGATGAATGAAGAAAAAGAGCTCGTCGTCGAGGTTGTTGCGGTTCGAGGAAGGAAGGGGGCGAGGGAGCTTGAAAGTTGACCTCACCCCATCACCTCCTTCCCCTTCCCTTCCCTCCCTTCTCCTCCCCTCCTCCTCACGAGCACGCCGAGATCGAGCGCATCTTTCTCTCAGCATGTTCTCGTCCATGTCGGTTGCTTCTACGCCGTCTTCTTCTCTTAAGCAGCGAGAGGTGGAAGGAGAAGAGCTCGACGCTCCAGTTCGTCCCTGATTCCTCCCTCCCTCGCCTTCCCTTCCCTCGCCACCACCGCCGCTCTCCGTTCGCTAACTCGCGTGTTTCTTCGTCCTTCATCTACAGTGGCTTGATCTCAGGAAGCCTTCTATCGACACCCACGCTCGTCTTCACGAACCCATCAACGTGGAAGGTCTTCCGAGCGAATGCAACCTCTTCGACGTGAGCAGCAAGAAGGGAGTCTTCGTCGCAGCAGGAACAGACGGTGAGCTTTGAAGCTCTATAGATCATACATCTAGGAACGTGGAGCTGATTCATATCTTCCCACTTCCTGCCAGCCTTCTCGCTCTACTCGTTGGAGTCCCTCGAAACGCTCTTCACAACCGCACCCAGATCCACCACCTCCCCTCTCGTTCCCATCAAGACCGTCCCTCTAGGAGAGCGACTCGTATGGATCAAGTTCGCGAAAGAAGACTCGGTCGTCATCACCTCAACCTCCTCCTCGACCATCAGGATCTTCTCAGTCGAAGCTTTGAAATTGGAACAAGCTGTTCGTTCCTCGCTCCATCCCTTCGTTTCCCTTCCTTCGAGCTCACCGAGCTCACCTCTTCTTCTCCTCCCCGCCGTCCCTCTTCTTCCAGCCCCAACCTCTTCAATCCTTCCCCTCGCTTCCCTCTCCCATCATCTCCCTCCAACCCAATCCCGAAGCTCTCCCTTCGCTCGTCCTCATCCTTCAAGCAGCTTCCCTCTCCCTCCTCGACGTCGACAGCCAAACCGAGACGATGCGACTCGAAGGTCGATACACAGCAGCAACTTGGAGTCCGAAGGGGAAGCAGGTCGTCGTTGGAGATGAGCAGGGTAGACTGAGGTTCTTTGGACCTGATGGATCAGAGAAGGGTCTGGCGTTGGAAAGACCTTCTGGCCTTGAAGGAGATTACTTCGGTGAGTCTCGCTCGCCTCTCTCCCTTCTCTCCCTTCTTCCCATCGTTTCTCGTCGTTTCTAACACCCCATCCCCTTCATCTCAGTCAACTCCATCCACTGGCTCGAAAACGACGTCTTTCTCGTCACCTACAACCTTCCTCTCCCTCCAGGATCCTCCGACCCCGAACACTCGTACGAGCTCTACATCCTCACGCGTTCCAAGGTCCCTACTCCCTCCGTCACCTGCACCCACTTCCCCGACCCTTCCCCAGCCTTCGGACTCACCTCTCGAGCAGGAGTTCGGTACGGAGCCTTCCTCTCGTCGTGGGGAGGGAAAGGGAACTGGCTCGGATTCCTCGGAAACGCGCCGTCCCCTCTCCTCGGAGTCGTCAGCGCATCAGCTCAGGATGGAGGTTGGAAGGTCCTCACTCTCGACGAGACGAGCGTACCGAGTATCCCTCTCAGCGAGAGCTCGTCGGAGGACTCGTGCGTCTTGGGAATGGGTTTCGACCTCAGGACGTCCCTGCCGATCAAGCGAGGGATGGTCGGAGGAGAAGAGTGGGAGGACCTCCCAGCAGCGCCGAGATTGCTCGTGTACACCAGCGATGGAGTGCTAGCCGGCTGGAACGTGGTCAACAGCAGGCCGGGAGTCGGAGCGTACGAGGGAATGGTCAAGGAGAGCTCAGGAGGAGAGATCAGTATGGCGGGAACTCCAGCGAGAGTCGCGTCGCCTCCCCCTCCCCCAGCACCACCAGCCTCGGCCTTCGCAGGATTCGGATCGTCGCCGTCAACCTCAGCGTTCGGAGCACCCATCAAAGCTCCTTCCTCCGCGTTCGGAGCTCCCACCTTCGGACAGCCTGCCTCGACGACAGGATCCGCGTTCGGTCAGACGTCCGCCTTTGGAGCAGCCATCAAACCTCCTACCACCACCTCCGCCTTCGGTGCGCCATCAGCCTTCGGTCAGACCTCATCGTTCGGTGCTCCCGCATCCTCCTCGTCGGCCTTCGGAACTCCTACCAAACCTCCCGCGACCTCGAGTGGGTTCGGAGCGTTCTCCTCCTCTCCCTCGACCACTCCCACCGCCAAACCAGCTTTCGGAGGATTCGGAAGCAACGCGTTCGGAGCACCTTCGACGTTCGGATCCACTTCAACGTTTGGAGCAGCAGCGACGACCAAGACCCCAGCGGAGGTGAAGAAGGCGTCTCCCTTCTCAGGAGGATTCGGAGCGTTCTCGACCTCGCCATCTCCCTCACCCTCGCCAGCAGCCGCTCCCGCCGTCGCTCCTGCATCGCCATCTCCCGTACCAGCATTCGGAAAGCCAGCATCCACCGCGTTCGGCGCCTTTGGATCGTCGAGCTCATCAGCGTTCGGTTCAACCTCAACCTTCGGATCCTCCTCCTCGACGTCCGCGTTCGGAGCCTCTCCTTCCTCCACTCCAGCCGCCGCCTCCTCAGCCTTCGGTAGCACCTCTAAACCCTCCTCCGCCTTCGGAAGCACATCCACCTTCGGTGCTCCTTCAGCCTTCGGTGCAGCCAAACCCATCTTCGGCGCGTCGACGATCGCAGGACCCAAGATCGCACCCGTCGTCGCCTCAACGGGAGCGTTCGGAGCGTTCGCCGCCCCTGCGACCTCCACGGGAGGCTCAGCCTTCGGATCAGCATCAGCCAGTCCGTTCGGTGCCGCCGCGAAGGGTGGAGAAGGGTTCGGAGGACTCCTTGCGAGTCCAGGAGGAACTCCCTCGACCGAGCCAGCCAAATCAGCCTTCGGAGGGTTCGGAAAGCCCGCTCAGACGTCCGCCTTCGGATCAGCACCTCTCTCCTCGGCCTTCACAGGATTCGGAGGAGGAGCAGCTTCTTCGTCGTCGTCGTCTCCCTTCGCTGGAGTCCCTCTTCCCAAGACCACGGACGCGTCGATGCCCTCGACTCCTCTCGTCTCGCCATCCGCCGAACAACCTCCCAAACCTTCTGCGTTCTCGTTCGGCGCCAGGCCTGCCGCGACCCTCGACGACGATGATGAGGAGGACAGCAAGAAGGGCAAGGGTTCTGCGTTCCACGACGATCTGGGAGACGATCTCGAGCCGAGCGAGGAAGCGAAGAAGAGCGGATCTTCGAGTGATCTCTTCGGTGGAGGAGGAACCAGCTTTGGATTCGGAGGTCTCGGAGGAGGGAAGTCTACGTCTGGAGGATCGGGAGGAGGGATGTTCGGATCGGTCGCCCAGTCGAACTCGATCTCGGTTCAGTTCAACGAAGATGACGAGGACGACGACGAGGAGGAGCCCGTCGGTGAAGAGCAGGAGGAAGAGAAGGAAGAGGAGGAGTACGACGAGGAGGCTGAAGGGTCCTACTCGGAAGGAGAAGGGGAGGAGGCTGACCAAGGAGAGGAGGTGGAAGGTTCTGGAGAGGAGGAAGAAGTCGAAGGCGTGTCGGAGAATCCATCGTCGACCTCCCTACCCACCATCGTCGCCGACGGAGTCAAGATCGAGGAACTTCCAGAGGAATCGCCAACCGAGGTCCCACTCCCACCATCCGCAACACCTTCCCCTGCTCCTCCCTCTCCTCAACCTCAACCTCAGACTCCAGCTTCGCCGCCACCCGAGCCAGCAGTCGAGCCGACTTCGACTATTCCCAAGTCCTCTCCTCCTTCCCCAGCAACACCTCTCTTCTCCACAGCACCCCTTCAGCAGCCCGCCTTGGATCGAAGCTCGGCTCCTTCACCCGAACCCGAGTCCAAAGCTGTCGAGAAGGAGGTCGTCGAGGCTCCCAAGCCGTCGTTCGGTCTCTTCGGTCAGCCCAAGCCTGCCACAGCACCCTCTCCCCTCCCCTCGACCACTATCCCCGCTTCTGCTCTTTCCCCTCCACCTCTCTTCGGAGCCAAACCGTCTCCCACGCCATCCGCCTCTTTCACTCCTCCAGCAGCTCCCTCGGAACTCCCCAAAACGACTCCCAGCCCACCTCCCCCTTCGAAACCCCCCATGTTCGGCTCGAAGCCCATGTTCGGAGGCAAAGGATTCCCTTCGACGGCTCCTATCAGAAGCTCGCCGCTCGCCAGTCCTCCCATCATGCGATCAGACGATCTCGACAAGTCGACAGCGCCGTCGGTCGCGTCTCCACCTCCCTCCCCCGAGCCGACGAAAGCAGCTCCTCAACCCTTCTCCTTCGGGTCGAAGCCCACCCAATCTCCCGCCGAGCAGACCAACCCCTTCGGAGGAAGCACTACCCCCCTCGCGAAGCCAAAGAGCGGAGGTCTCGGTCTAGGACTTCCTTCCTCTCAGCCTTCGAAACCATCGGCTCCTCCCTCGTTCGGATTCGGAGCTCCTCCGTCTCAACCACCCAAGGTCGAGCCAGCACCAGCACCAGCAAACCCTGCATTCGGTGGATGGGGAGCTCCTCCTCCTGCGCCTTCGCTCTCCGAAGCAGCTCCTGGACCACCCATGACGTTCGGAGGATTCGGACAACCCAAACCACTCGCGTCGACTCCCTCGCCGAGTTTCTTCGGAGCTCCTCCTCCTCCAGCAGCAGTCGAGCCACCCAAAGCACCCTCGCCCTCCCTCTTCGGTGCTCCCTCCACTCCCAACAAGGCTTCCCAACCACCAGCAAACCTCTTCGGGTCGACAACTCCCCAGTCGAAGCCTCCGACGTTCTCGTCCCCGGCCATGTTCGCTCCCGCTCCTCAGAAGCTCGCTCCCCCACCTCCACCCAGCTTCCAACCACCCACCACTCCTAAAGGCTTCCCTCCTACCCTTTCTGGGTCGACGACCCCGAAGATCGAGTCGCCAGCGCCGGTCAAGCCCGCCTTCCCTCAGCGAACGTCGACGGGGCCCAAGAGCTCGAACGCACCCGAAGTCAAGGAGACTGGTCTCGCTGGAGAGTTCCTCAAGGCGTACCTGCTGTTGAATCAGGAGATTTCGGACGTGAGTTGTCTCTTCTCTCGTTTCTTTTCCCGACGAGTCCCTCTCCGTAAACTGACTCCCTCGAACTCGTTTTCTTCTCGTTCCTTCAGCTTCAAACCGCCGCTCGCTCCTACTCTCAGTTCCAGCGAGAAGCCGGGAAGCCTAGTTCTCAGGTCGGAGATCTCGACACTCAACCTGCTTGGACGCTCGGAGATCTGCCGAGGTTGAGAAGTTTGGCGAAGGCGAAGGAGGAGGACACGTTGTCGTTGACGGACGAGAGCTTCATGATGAAGAGGAAGATCGCTGAGTTGCAGAGCTTGATGCTCAAGGGTTAGTTATCTCGTCTCCTTGATGAGGTTGGACGCTTGCTGATCTGATCCTTCGTTCTGTCTCGCTGCAGCTGATACGAAGATGGAGGAGAGTGCGAGGTTCCTTCGAGCGAGAGACGATCCTGATTTCGCGAAGGTGAGCTTCCTCGACCATCCGCACCTTTCCTTCCATTCGCTAACTCTTTGGCGCTTCATCTTCCTTCCAGATGATCCGAGTGAGGCAGCTTGGTCCCGAGCATACCGAGAACCAGCAGAAGCTCCGAAAGACGACTCAGGTCAGTTATCCTTCTCGCGTTCGGACACTCGCTGCTGACGCGATGGCTGACCTCCTTCGTTGTTCCTTCTCTCTTCCAGCTCGTCCGAGATCGAGTCTTGCAGCTCGAGAACCATCTCGCCGTTCTCAAGAAGAGAGTCGGTCAGGAGAAGAGCGGATCGGTTCCGATGAAGTGAGTTTCTTCGTTTCCCGTCTTTGTTGAGCGTTCTTCGCGAAGCCTGTTTCTGACCTTCTCTCTTCGCTTTTTCAAAGAGCTCCCTCACTCGACACCATCGCTCGAACCATGAGGAACATCACTGTCGCCGTCAACGAGAAGACCTACGAAATCGACGACCTCGAACTTCGACTGGACGTCCTCCGTCTCACCTCCAAGAAAACGACATCCACTCCCTCCCGAAACCAACGAGCATCCACTCCCCTCTCGGACGCCTCCAACACCACCTCTCCTCTTCGATCCGCTCTCAACCGATCAGCGGTTAACCCCAAGGTGGCCTCCATCGCAGCGAGAGCTCTCAACGACGAGAGGAAGTCGTTCCAGGTCAAGGCTTCGATCCTCGCCGCAAGGAAGGAACCTCTCTTCAACCAGTCGATGGCAGCCAAGGAAGCTCCTTCTTCCTCATCCTCCCGATCAGGAGGAGACGTCCTACTTTCCAGGACGCCAGTCAAGTTCCAGGCTCTGCCTTCGCCTCGTCGAGCTGCTCCTCCTCAGGCAGTCGCCCCGGTCGCGTCGAGCTCGAAGGCTCCTGGACCCTCCAACCCCTTCGGCAACGCATCGACCTCGTTCTCAGCTGGACCCACTCCTTCCTCCTCCCTCGGCTGGGGTTCTTCGTCCTCCATCTCCCTCTCCGCCTTCGCCACACCCACTCCCAACCCAAATAACCCCTCCTCGCTCTTCCCCACCCAACCCACCTTCTCCGGACTTCCTCCCGACGAGTTCGTACCACTCTCCTCCGGACGAGAGATGGACTCAAGAAGGAGACCCAAAGGAGTTCAGCACACCAGCGCTCCCAGAGCGAGGACCTCCCCAGCATCGTCGCCCAACCCTCCCGTCCCGTCGAGTTCAGCGTTCAGTTTCGGACCCCCGCCGCCTTTGAGTTCTGCGAGAGCTCCGGGAAGTGGATTGATGACGTTTGAAGGGTGAGCACAAGATTTCTCCTCCTCTCGAACTCCAGCTTCCGTTCTCGTTTTCGCTCGCGTTTCGTTCGCTGACTGCTTTCTGTTTCTTCGTCGCGCTCGAACAGACTCCAACCACCAACTCCGATCAAGAAGGCTCCCTCCAACTTCTTCTCGTCGTCGTCGTCGGCTGCTGCTCCCTCGGCTCCTGCGAACGAGGAAGAAGGAGACGAGTACGAGGAGGACGGAGATGGCGAGGAGTACGACGAGGAGGAGTTTGACGAGGAGGAAGAGTGGGAGGGAGAGGAGGATTACTCGTACGAGGGAGAGGAAGGGGATCAGACGCAATGAGGTGATTGGGTAGCTTTGCGTAGTCGTCTAGCTTAGTGTTTTTTGATCTCGAATGTAGTTTATCTAGACTAGTTCTCTGGAGTCATCGCCTCGGGAGAAAATTCAAACCCAAACTGTCCTTCGACGCGTCGCGCCCTTCCCTTACCAGGTCGGAGCAAAGCAGAACGGTTCATGGTCGTTCCGGTGAAGCGCCCAATGTTCTGAGGGGAGAAATTGGGAGTCAGTCCCAAGGAATAGCAAGAAACGCTCGAAGGCGAGAAGAACGACGCGTCGCGTTCGACGAACCTTGCGAGCAATACTCGACGGCGTGGCACTGGATCGAGAGGGAAAAGGTCAGTCAGCTCCGAGTCGTCTTGCTCGGAGACCGTACGAGCCCAACACGGATCTTGAAACACATCCGTAGGTCCGTCGCCTCGCACCGAACCTGCCCTTCCTCGACGTTCACCGAACACCTTCCCACCGCGCCTCGCTCCCCCATCCACGCTCGCGCCACCCTGACATTCTCGGCTACATGCAATCGTGGTCGACCCGGGACCTTTCCGTGTTTTGGTTCGTAGCACGCTCGTTCTCCGTGATGCAGATTGTTGCACAGTTCCTCCTCCATCGAGCGGAAAGTGGAGTGGGCGCTTCGAACCTGGGCTGCGTCTTCGATTGTGGTAGGACTAAGGCTGTGTGTCCAAGCAATGGAGATGACGGTGGTTAGAGACAAGAGCTTGTCGTGTAGGGGAGTGGTGATCTGCGGGAAGGAGAAAGAGAGAACAGCGAACGACGACGTGGGCGGATCGACCAGAACCCAAAAAAAAAGTCAGCGAACTGTGATGATCACGTAGGATGTGGACGAATCACGCACATGGGGTCTCCCGGAGAGCAGCTCAGCTTGGGTCTCGTAGGACAGCGTTAGGAAGCCGCGCACTTCTTCAGGATGATCTTGAAGGAAGAGAGTCATGTAGGGCGACGCGACGCTTCTGTAGTGGATCTCGAGGTAGTACGCGAAGAGGTCTGGATGGATGGCGTTGAAGTCTCCGAGGGTGTTGTTGAAGAACGTCCTGATGAAAGATGGGAGGTAGAGAGCTTGAAATTCGGACTTACGAGGGAGAGAGAGAGAGAACAAAACTCGAGAGCGGGTCAGGCTTGTCCGTCTCGTTCGTCTTCCCCAGCATCGTTTCACGCCTCTCTCGGAGCGAGAGGCTACAAGCTTACAAGGAAGATCTGAGTAGCACGAGGTGCTTGGGCAAGAACTTCGTCGCTCTAGAGAAACAAAGAAGGGGCGGGACGAAAGCGTCAGTTCTCGACTCGACTTCGTCAAACGCGTGTTGACGTTTTCTCGCGAACTCACAATCGTCTTCGCTCGAACGAAGTCCTCCTTCGAAACAGGAGCGACGGCTTGAGCGTTGATTCCAGTGGAGAGACCGAGGATCTCGCCGAAGAGTCTCGGTGAGGGCTCGTCGAGAACGTAGATCTTCGAAAGCTGATAAGAAAACGAACGAACGAGGCTCAGTGAGATCATCGAGAATTTCTCTTCTGGAAGGTATAGGACTCATGACTGGCATGTGTTGAGAGTCGATACGATGAGCTGGGTGGTGAGGACTTCGAGTGGAGTCTGTGGAAAGAGGAGCGAAAGGGAAAAAGCTCGGGACGAGCTCGCTCGTCGGTTTCCGTTTCGACTCCTCCTCGCTCCTCGTCGTCGAACTCACGTCTCTGCTTCAAAGATAGACTGGTTCAAGCTCAAAAAGGGGTGAGGGTTGGAGAGGAAGGAGGGGGAGATGGTGTGAAACTTTGAGCGAGGACGGCGCAGGAGCGGGAAGGTCGAGCGAGAGCGTCCTGATTCGGAAGAAGGCTTGTCGAGGTTGACAAAGGTTCCGACTCAGCTTTCCATGGTTCGATCGAAAGGAAGGGAAGCACAAGACTTAAGTTGTCATCAATCGATATCGAAAGAAGACTGCCCAAGGGACGATGGGTCTGAGGGACGGTCGAGAGAGAGAGAAAGACGACGCGTCGACTGATCAGCTCGGGTTCGTTCTTCGCTCGACGCTCTGGCTCGACTGGACTGGACTCACTTGGGACAGAAGGTGCTGCTAGGCGTATTAAAGCAGTGATGTGTCAGGAGAAAGAGCGTGACGGACGAGGAGGATCGATGAGGGAGAGAGGTTTCGAGGCGAGGACTGAACGACGCGACGACGAGGAGGGGATGGAGGGGTAAGAGTCAGCTGAAGGTTTCACGTGGAGGGTAACACAAAAGATCGACGAGAAGGCTCACCTCAACTTTCCAGCTCAACCACAAAAAGGGACCTCCACTTCTCCAATACCATCGAAACGGCCAACTTGACTCGCACCTTCTCCTCTTCCGACGAAACGACGAGGAAGATGGACCCTTCCTGCATTCCAGCTAGCCCCAGAATGATCCAGTCCTGCAGAGCCTCGAGAAAGTCGGGAAGGCTGACCCAGGCTCGAAGGAAGGATGCGACTCGAAGTCGAAGGACGCGTCGGACGTCTTTCGACGGCCTGGGTAGACCTGCGAGGAGGCATTCTTCGTAGGTGTAGACGAGGTAGCCTTCGCTCTCCAGGGATCGGATCCTCGACCATCCAGAAAGAGGAGGGCAAACTTTGGGGACCATCAACCAGATCCTTGATCGCTCGTCAGGATCCTGGAAGTTGTAGACGAGGTGGAGCGGGTTGAGGTGAGGCAGGAGGAACTGGTGGAGGAAGGAGAGGATCGATGTTGGCGCGAATCCGAGGGAGAGACGGATGGTGTGAAGAGGGATTGGAGTGTTGAGGGGAATCCTGTCGAGCGAGAGGTTACGATCATCAGGAGGAGGACCGGAGGAGGACGGGGAGTTGGCGAAGTCGAGGGAAAGGGTTCGGATTCGAGAGAGGTCGAGGAGGGAGTTGATTTGGGAGGTGTTCGTCGAAGCCTAGGAAGGGAAGAGAAGGTGATCTCAGTTAGCAACAGGGTGAGGAAGAAAGAGGGAGCGAGAAGGAAGGGGGTTCACCTCCTGCGAGATCGTCCTCTCGCAGAACAGCGCCGCTAACTGCTCGACAGACCTGATCTCAACGTGACGCTAGAGGCGACGGTTCGAAGCTGCCAGGAAGTCCAGCGAGACCCTTCCCAGCAAGGCCAACGTGTCTGTGTCCGAGTTATCGACGACGAGGACCAGAACATCCCAAGGCAATCGACGTCGACGGGGGAGGAGGAGCTGGAGGGTGGGTGGGAGAAGGAAGAGCGAGGGCGAGGGTCAGTTTCGACATCCTGGTTCTCAAGTAGAGAGTAGGGAGCTTGATCGTACCTTTGACATGGTGAGATGAGCTTGATAAAATCGAGAGAGATCAAGCGGGGAGGCTGGAGGGGAAAGAACAGGAAGGTGAGCTCGACGGTTTCCATCGTTGCCTCCCTTCTTCCTCATTGCAAGAGCAAGCGAACGTACTGGAAGTGATCTCGATCTGGAAAGGGGAAGCCGAGGTTCTACGAGAGCGAGAGAACGAAAAGGAAGGAAGAAACGAAGGCAAATCGACGATGGGGTTGAGAGGGCAAGAACGAAGGGCAAGAAGGGCGAAACCAAAGTGAGCTCGGCTCGTTGTTGACCTTAACTCTCCACCCTCGCCCTCCCGATGGATCGATTCCCAGTAGAACTCAGACAGGCCGTCAAGGACTGCAGGGACAGAGGTCTCATAGCAGCAGCAAAATGGTAAGCAAAGCCTACTCCTCTCCTCCAGCTAGCTCCCATTCGAGCATCGAAGCTGACCTCTCGTTCTCCTTCCTCCCCCCCCCCTCCTTCTCCAGGGCTTCCGAACTGCTCACTTCGATACCAGCTTCGTCTCGCTCAGCTCCTCCCATCCCCTCTTTCCCCGACTTCCCCTTTCAAACTTCCACACCTTCACGTCCAGGAGGAATCGGAAGACCATCATCGCCAACAGGAGGAGGAGGAGGAGGTCGACCTTCGCTCTCAACCTTCTCCCCATCAGACTTCCTCCCTCCACCATCTCAACCTCTACCATCACATCATCCACCATCGTTCGAAGAAGAGGATCTATACGATCTAGGGAGGGCTTACTTTGACGCGAAGGAGCTCGAGAGGTGCGCTTGGACGCTGAGGGAATGTCAGACGGGGAAGGCTGGATTCCTCAGAATCTACGCCAAATATCTCGTGAGTCGAGTATCAAGGAGGTCGCAGTAGAATGCAGATGTGAAGGATGACTGGGGCTGATATATATCCTCTTCGTTCGGGCTTCGTAGAGTGCCGACAAGAGAATGCAGGAGGGTCTTCCAGCCGTGATGGGTGAGCTCGACTTTCCCTTCCTTCCCCTCCTCCCTTCTCCTCCTTTCTCACCCTATTTTCACTCTCCAGGCACCCAAGACGATCGTCACTTCCTCTCTCCATCCTTTCAACCTCTCCTCGTCGAACTCAGCTCGGCAACAGATCCATTCTTGCTATACCTGTTCGTCCAATCCCCTTCGAAACTTGAGCTTGATCGCGTGAGCTCACCACCTCGTTTACTTCCCTCCTTCTCCACCAGCAAGGGAATGATGCTCTTCCGTCTCCACAAACGTCCAGAAGCAGCCGAGTGCTTCGTCCTCAGTCTAGAGAAGTACCCTTGTAACTGGAGCTGCTGGCTAGGTCTCGCCTCTTGCGTCAAGTCGACCGACGAGGTGAGCTCGACCTCTCCTTCCCTCACGCGTCTCTCCTTTGCTCTCACCTGCTCACCCTCGCCGGCGATTCTTCGTTCATCCGACCCCACAGCTCGAAGCAGTCCTCCCTCTCCTCCCCTCCGGCCATCCTTTCACCCACTGCTTCGAGATCCACACTCGTCTCGACCTTCACACCGCCACGGAAACCGTCGACGAGATGATCACCGATCTCGAGGAGAAGGTCTTTTCCATCGCTTCGACGCCGGAAGGGAAGCTCAAGGGGAAGGCTTGGATCTGGGGAGTGAGCATGAAGGGAATGGTGGCGTATCATCAACGAGGTTCGTCCGCCTTTCGTTGATTCTTGGGAAGAGAAGCGAACGGGAAAGCTCACACGCGTTCTCTTCTGGCTTTCGACAGACTTCGCTCGAGCAGAAGCAGCCTTCGACGCCGTCCAGAAACTCGATCCTTTCAGGCTGGACGACGTGGATGTGTACTCCAACATGCTCTACGTGATGCCCAAGCTCAGCAAACTCGCTCAGCTCGCGAAGGAGTACTGCGACATCGATAGGAATCGAGCAGAGACGTGTTGTTTGATCGGTGAGTCTCGCTTCCAGCTGCTTCTCCTCGTCCCTTTCCTCCTTCTCCTCCCAAGTAGACCGAAGCTGATTCTCGAGCTCGCTCGCTTCGTATCTTCCTCAGGCAACTTCTACTCCTCTCGAGGCGAACACCCCAAAGCCATCCAGTACTTCAAACGCTCCCTTCAACTCAACCGAGACTACCTCCCTGCCTGGACGCTCATGGGTCACGAGTACGTCGAGATGAAGAACTCACATGCTGCTATCGAAGCTTATCGTCGAGCCGTTGGTGCGTCCCCTTCGCCCTCCTCTCCCTCTCTCGTCTCGTTCGACGCGTCTTCGTCTCGCTCACTGTCCCGCCCTTCATTCCATTTTCGGGTGCTTTGTAGATGTCAACCCACGAGACTATCGAGCCTGGTACGGACTCGGACAGACTTACGAACTCCTCGATATGGCTCACTACGCTATTCAGTACTACAACAAAGCGACGGCGCTGAGGTTCGTTTGTATCTCTTTCGCGTCTCCCGCTCTCTCGCACTTTCCTCCTTCTTTCGACTCACACGCTCTCCCTCCCTTCGTTGTCTCGTTTCGTACAGGCCTTACGACTCGAGAATGTGGCTCGCTCTAGCTCAGGTGTACGAGAATACGGGAAGGTTCGTCTTGCTTTGCCCTCTCTTCTCGTGCTTCGTTCGGTCGAAACTCACCTCCCTCTCCCTCTCCTCCCTCCGCTTCCCTCCCCCTTCCCTCTGCTTCCAACCAACTCCAGGATCCACGAAGCCATCTCCTGCCATCAACGAGCCCTCGTAGGAGCCGAGCAGCCCACCGGAACCACCATCCTCACCACCCTCGCTCGTCTCTACGACGTCGTTTCCGACTACCCCGCCGCTGCTGCCTCCCATCGACGACTGCTCAACGCCTGGAGCGCGGCCGACGGAGGAGGAGGGAGAGGAGCGCCGGTGGCGAGTTACTTGTGGTTGGCGAAGTACGAATTGCGAGGAGGCGATCAGGGTGGGCAGGAGGGGGTGGAGGCGAATTGGGGATTGGCCGCTCAGTATTTGCAGGGGATTGTTAAGCATGTGAGTCGTATCGACCTCTTTCTTCCTCTGTGGGTCTGGTCGCGTTTGGGGTTGGGCTGGGACGGGCAGGACAGTGGGAGGGAACAGGAGGAGCCCGAGCGAGGAGAAACAGGAGGGAGCACGGACTGACGCGTTTTCGAGCTTGATTTCGTGGTATGCAGAACGTTCAAGAGAAGGAAGAAGCGGAGACTTTGCTGAAGCAGATCGCGGATCATCAGTCCATTTCGTGAGGAGGGAACGAGGGGAGGGTCGAGGACGCGTTTCGTTTCATTTCGGTCTCACACCTCGTTTGTTTACGTATCCATACTTGGGACTTACGATCATATCTGACTGTCTCTTACAGATTCAACTCAGCCCGAGAATAGATCTTCACGCACGACGACGGACGAGAAAAAGTCCTAACCGAAGCTCTCCGAAACGAAACTCCATCTCGAAGCTCGCCGGTCGTCTTTCGCTTCCTCTCCAACAACCAACCCAGAGGCCTGTTCACCCCACCTCGCCTCCTCTCGCTCGCATGTCGGACCATGAACCTCCCGCCGCTGATCTCAGCAAGATGATCTGGTTTTACCCGGAGTGGATAGAGGTCAGCTCGCACTCTCCTTCGTCCTTCCTCCCTTCCTTTCGTTCGCTCGAGCTGACTCCGTCGCGTTCGTTTGGGGTTTCGTTCGTCAGGCTCTGGGACCTCTGAATGAGAAGAATGCGTGCGTGTCTAACGCTCCTTTTGAGTAGGAAGACGTGCAGGGCATCAGAGACGACGAGTGCGAACGAACGAAGAACGAACGAGCTCACCTTCCTCCCCTCCCCTTCCCTCGTCTCGCAGGCTTGCCTACTTCCAACAATCCCCTTACTACGACAAGCAATGCTCTAATGAGATCCTCAAGATGCAGAGGATGCATACCATCCAGAGACAGGAAGAAGGGGATGAGGAGGAGGATTTGAAGTGAGCTCCGAATCACCCAACTGAGGGAAGGGGGGAGAACGAGAGCTGATCGTTTGGGTTGTGGGGTTGGTAGGAAATTCACCGGAGTTGAATTCGCACTGGTACATGCGAGGTCACCGCCGAGTTTGTTTATCATCCATAAGAGGGAGAGGTTCAGTCCGACGGAAGGTGAGTGAACGGACGGACGAAGGGGAGGGAGGGGAGGGAAGGAGACGAGCGAGCTCACCATCTTCGTCTTGTTTTGCGTTTGGTACGGGACGCGAAGCTTCACCGATTGCTGCCTACTTCATCGTCAACAATAGTATCTATCAAGCTCAGGATCTTCATTCGTTGCTTTCTTCACGTCTCGTTCGTGTCCATCTTCTTCGCCTTCTCATCTCCCTCGCGTCCCTTCCCCTCCCCAAACTCACCTCTCTCGATTTCGCTGTTGATTGCTGGCAGACCGTAGCAGTAACCTCCATCCAATCCTCACTCCAACTCCTCCACTCAACCCTCACAACCGCCTCCCCCTTCAACCCACGCTCGGAATCCCAGTTCGTCCTGTCCAAAACGACCGCTCCAACCCTCCTCCCTGCTCCCTCCGAACCCTCAGCCTCCCAACCCCACACGACCGGCGCTGCAGACTCCCCAGCACCAGGTCCATCCACCCCATCAGGCAACCCCACCTCCCAACCCAAACGTCCCTCCTCCGACTCCAACCCAACCCAATCCCAATCCCTCCTCCTCTCCCTCCGCACAACCCTCTCCTCCCTACCCCTCCTCCTCGCCTCTTCCTCCACCGCTCCAGCTCCCGCTCCCAACCTCAACCCTTCATCCTCCTCCCAATACGGCCATGGGTCTCTGGGAGGCCGCACACCCTCCTACATAGGTGGAGGGACTCCCTCCGCGGGCACACCAAGCTTCCTCAACTCGTACACCGACTCGAGGAGGAATACACCTGCTAGTACGGGAGGACCGGGTGGGATGGTCCCTACGCCGCCGAATAGTACGAAGAATAGAGGGAGTCCGGAAGAGGGAGGTGGGGGTGGGGGAGGGGGAGGAGGGAAGAAGAAGAGGAGGAAGACTGCGACGGCGCAAGGAGGGGGAGGGGGGACGGGAGGAGGGCAAGGAGGGAGTCAGGCTGGGACGCCTGCTGGTGGGAGTTAGATGGGATGTGGGGGAGAGAGGAAGAGGAGGAGGGGAGGGGATTGATGACTCTAACGAACGATCAAAGGAGAGAAGAAACGCGACGCGTTCGCGAGGAAGAGAAAGGAAGCTGTTTCTAGGTTTAGGAGCGTGAAAGGGGTCGTTAAGATAGCAGAGAGAGAGAGAGGAGAGTCGTTGAAAAGGAGGTAACGGAGGAGAAAGGGGAGCGTGGATAAGGTATGTCGAGCGAAAGCGAAGAAACGAAGCTGATCCAAAAAGACGCGACGGCCGAACGATAGTCTACCGAAGTAAAGCAAAGCGAGCTGATCCGAGAACGTTCCGAGCGAGAAAATGAAGAAGGAACAACGTTGGTCTAGTCTACCAAAACTGAACCAAGCCGAGAATTGATGGAAGGGAAGTCGCGAGAAACGCGAACAACGACGGGACGCGTTGGGGGAGAGCAGAGGAAGGGGAGACGTAGATTGGGCAGGAGCCGTTAACCTGTCAAAGAAACAAGTCAGAAAGAAGGTGGGTTAGTGGGAGAGGGCGGGGATGATGAGGAAGGTTGGGAGAGGACGGGAGGCAGGGGAGGAAAGATCAAGCGACGCACGAGCGGATCGGCTGGGCAACATCCTCCTGAGTCTGTCAGTGTCAAGGAAAAGAGCAAAGGGCCGACATCAGAATCATGGTCTCACCCAAGGACGAGCAGAGGGAGAAAGGCGAGCGACAAATGATGAGAGAAAGAGACGCGTCGCGATTTATCTGAGAACTCACTCAGCACCTCCCCCAACGCGTCGGATTGATTGAACCCGGCCCAGTACTGGCATCCGACGACAGAGTAGCTTGCGTTCCAGACACCGAAGTCGGTGTCTAGTTGAGGGGAACAGGCGGGAGGGTGGAAGGGGGATAGCGGTCAGCGACGGAAAGAGGAGAGGAGAGGAAAGACGCGCGTGAGGAAAGACGCGTTTGAGGGAAAACGGGAGAGGAAAGTTGCGGGAGAGAGAAGGTAGGAGAGAGTGGGTTGATATTCAGGGAGCTTACAGCCGTATAAAGTCGCGTTGGAAGGGTAAAACGAAGCAGGGATGGAAGGTTGAGCGAGATCGAAGTTGAGGTAATGACCGGCTGAATTGTTCTTCGTGAGGGAGGCGCCGCACCTGGGGAGACGCAGAGCAATCCAGAGTCAGTTCTCTCGAGAGTGTCATTGAGCCCAAGGAGTGATTGGGAGGGCAGGAAGTGAACGAGGCGACGAGACGAAACGAGAAACGCGACGCACCAGTCCGATCCATCAGGACACGAGTCGGTGATTTTGAGCACGACCCAGGGTTTCACTTGAGGGTAGAACGGAGGATTGGAAAGGAAGGTGTTGAGAAGGGTGATGTTGAAGCAGAGACCGCATCTGAGCGAGAAGAGAGGAGAGGAAAGAAGAAGGTCAGATCGATATCGAGTCGAGCGAGGAGGACAAAGGGAAGGCAGAGAAGCTGAGGAAAAGAGCTCACGCTGGTCCGTAGGAGGCTGGAGATCCGTACGCTGATCTAGAGAGTGCTGCTGTTGGATAGTGAGTTGATAAAGGTTTGCATCCACAGGCCTGGACGTATGGAAGAGGGATCGGAAGCGAGGTGAGCTCGAGGTTCCCTTCGCGCCGAGCAGGCCTCGCTCGTCCACTCTGTCGACCTCAGCCATCTTGTTCGTCCCCCTACTGAAGTACTGAAGCTATCTCTATTTGACGGGTGAGGGAGAAAGTCGAGGGAGGACTCACGGCGATGGTATCGAGCCCTAAGGTATAGTAAGTCGTTGAAGCGTAGCCTGAGTTTGGAAAGGTGTAGTTGGGCGTTTGAGCTGCGACCAAGCCCAGAAGTGCGAGCAATCCGAAGAGGAGGGGTATACGAAAGTGAGAGGCCATACGACGTTGGAAGATCTGTATTCTGGGTGACGGTTCGAGGGCAGAGAAGAGCAGAAGGAGGGAAAGGGACGAGCTCGATTTCGTCGGCGGACTTGGCCTTGTTCACTCGTCATCAACCAACCAACATGAGCTCGGACGATGAAGATTTGCTCCTCAAGAGATTCAAGGCTCTGAAGGCTAGCTCGAGGGAGAGGGCGGAGGCTGCTGCTGCTGCTACTCAGCCGGCGAAGGAGGTGGTGAAGGACGAGGAGGAGGAAGATCCAGAGGTGTGTTGAGCTCGTTCCTTCCTTCCCTCCTCTTCTGTTCGTCGTAGAACTATCCATCCAAAGCTGAGCTCGCCCTTCAAATCAGGTCGCCGCCTACCTAGCAACCTTCTCCGAGTCCTCGCTTCCCGAAACGGATTCAAGTCTACCACCTCCAGCAGAAAAGGCCGACGATCAAGATCTCTCGAGAGCCATCCAAGATGCTCTCGGAGAAGCTTCCCTCTGGGTCGACGAACCATCAACAGACCTCTCTCACTCCCCTCATGGATCCGAAGACGAGGCAGAGGAGGAGGACTCCCAGTTCGACGAAACTCTCATCGTCTCGCAAGCTCAGGACGAAGCTCTGCTCGACCCATCTCCTCCTCCCTCCCCTCCCCCGCCACCTCCTTCAGACCTCCCTCCAACCTCATCCACCCCGTCGAAACCAACAGACTTCGCATCCCTACTCTCCTCCCTATCCTCTCCAACCCATCTCCCACCTCCTCCTCCGCCAGCAACCGAAGCAGGACCCTCCAACACAGCAGCGTTCGACCGCCTATTCTCCCTCTCCGCTTCCTCAGCTCCTCCCCTCCCCAAAACACCCCTCAATGCTCCGGGAGCTCCTCCGATCTTAGGGAAGGGAGCTCCAAAACCTTTCATAATACCTGGATTCGATGCGAGTCGAGATGACGACCTTGAGTCTTGGTGTTGTGAGTTCCACGACGCGTCGAGAGCTGGCCTCGTCCTCTTCCGAGACTGAGACTGACCGCTCGCTCTCTTCCTCTTGCTCGCCTCTTCTTGGTAGGTATCTGTAATCAAGACGCGACCCTCGTGTGCTCAGGGTGCGACGGGGATCGATACTGCTCAAAGTGTTTTGTTGAGGGACATGAGGGAGAAGGGCAGGAGGAGATGAGGAGGCATAGATCGAAGAAGTGGATTGGAGGTGGGAAAGGGTAGTCAGTGAGGAAGATGGTATGTGTAGTGAAGACGGTGCCCGAGGACTCGGCTGGGAGAGAGAGCGGGAGAGGACGACGCGTCGGATCTCGAAGAGTCGCGGGACGAGGCTTCGCTGCCGGCCGCTTTCTCAGCCGCTGCTGCAGCTCAGAAACAGATGCTCGTAAAAGCTGGTCGCTGCTATATCAAGACGCTCACGTCTAAGAAGCTCGTTGCATCCGAGTCGTGGTCGCAGACTCGGAGAGACGACCAAACGCGAAGGACTCGCTTCAGCCCTCCCCTCTTCCTCCGCGAAGGTTTTCTCGCCCGCTCTTCTCGAGGTCTCTGTCTTCTCAATCTTTGACCTTCCCTTCCCGCACTCAATTTTTTGTTCCGACTCGTAGAATTCGTTGAGCGAGGTTCTCTTTGGGACGAAACGTGCGTGCGCGAGAGCGAGTCCGGGGAGCTCGTCTGTCCTCCCTTCCCCTCCCTCCTCTTCCCTTTTCGCTTTCAACCATCAGCCCGCTTCCTCCTCTCCTCTCTTCCTCATCATGAAGTTCGGTGAGTACGAGGCTCTAGATCCCTGTATCTCGCTTGAGTTGCCAGCTTCTGCGGAAGGGTCTGTAGGAGCTCAGGGAAGGGAAGTCAAACAGAAACAGCGGAGCTCACCTCGCTCTCGCTCCTTCCCTCTCCCTTCTTTTTCTTCCCTTCAGGTCTGCGAATCGCCAGCTCTCTCTATCCTGGTAAGTTCACAGTCTACCTCTTGATGTCGAGACTCCTCAGAGCTGACTTCTACCCCTTGTGTTCTACCAGAGTGGCAGCACTACGTTCGTTCTTTCCCGCACTCGTCCCGCCGCCGTCCTTCCCTTCCCTCCTCGCTTGAAGCTGACCTCCCTCCTTCCCCCTCTCTCTCGACTCTCTTCTCTCAGTATCTTGACTACAAGGGTCTCAAGAAGTTCCTCAAGAAGCGAACTGACGACGGACGCGATTGGACGGACGTTGACGAGTGCGAGTTCATCAGAGAGATCGAGACAGAGCTCGACAAGGTAGCTGGTTTCCAAGACCAGAAGGTACGTTCCCTTCCTCCCTCCTCTACCTCTTCCTCAAAGCATCGAACGTGAAGCTGACCATCCTCTGCTTGATCTCTATATCTGGTGTCCAGGCTAAGGAGCTCGCTCGTCGAATTCGAAACGCTGAGCACACCGTCACTCGACTCACCGCCGACCCCAACCTCCTTATCGACGACGAGGCCGACGAGCTCGAGGCTCAACAGTCAAAGTTCATCGTCCCCGGAGGATCAGACGATGGAAGCGACGACGATGATGATGACGACGACGATAGCGACGATGGAAGCGTTGATGCTGTGGAGGAGAAGTTTAGAAGTTTGGAGGAGGAAGGTGAGCTTCGTTCAACTCTCCGCCTCTCTCTCCCTCCCTCCGATGCCTGCTCTCCAGGCTTCGTGCTCACCTTGCTTCCGTGTTTGTTCCGTTCAGTCGCCATCTTGGTCGCCGACGTTCACGATCTTGCTCTGTTCACGAAGCTCAACTACACGTGAGCAGCTCTTCGTCCTCCTTCCTTGCTTCGCCGTCGTCTCGAGCTCGCAGACGTCATCTCTGACTCTCTTTCCCTTTCCTTCTGAATCAGTGGATTCATCAAGATCGTCAAGAAGCACGACGTTCGTCCTTCCTTCTCCTCCTTAGATCCCCGCTTCTCCCGCTGACCTCGACATTTCTTCTCCTCTCAGAAACAAACCGGCTGGGATCTCAAGCCCAACTTCAGTCAAGATTTCCTCGAGAAGACCCCTTTGTGAGTTCTGCGTTCCATTCAGACTGCCACTCGAGAACCGACGGAGGCATGGATCCTCGCTGTCCTGGCTCTCAGTCGACGCGAGGAGGGTCGTCGTGTTCGAGCGACGTCGCTGACAACCTCTCCCACCTCGTTTCCCTCTCCACCGTCCTGCAACAGCCACAAGTACAACTTCGACTCCATCATCGTTCGTCTGTCGAAACTCTACGACCTCGTTCGAACAAGAGGACATCCCGTGGAGGGAGACTCGGGAGCTGGAGGAGGACAGAACGCGTTTGTCAGGCAGACGACCAAGTACTGGGTGAGTTGAGGTCTTGTTTCTTCTCGTTCCGTTTTGTATATCCCTCGTGATTTAGGAAAGCTGGCGTCGAGGCATGGATCTTGCGTGAGGAGGAGATGAAGCGAGGAGGAAGCGACGCGAAGGCTTGACGCTGACGCCGACGACTTTCTCTCCCTTCTTTCAGGTTCATCAAGACAACATCGTTCAGCTCAAGCTCAACATCTTGAAGCACCTTCCTGTGCTCGGTGAGTCGAGCCTCCATCACCGAACATCGCGAGACGCCGAGAGCTGACCTTCGTCGGTTTCCCTCGCAGTCTTCGACTCGAACAAGGACTTCGACCCTTCCGACGCCGCCATCACTTCCATCTACTTCGACAACGACGATCTCGAGCTCTACCTTGGTCGACTGGAGAAGACCGAGGGAGCCGAGGCTATCCGAATGCGATGGTACGGAGGAATGGACACCAAGCAGGTTCGTTGCGACTTCTCTCCACCTTTTCTCTTGACCTTGAAACACTCTCGTCTTTGGACTGACCCTCTTCGCTCTCTTATTCCCAGATCTTCGTCGAGAGGAAAACCCATCGAGAGGATTGGACTGGAGAGAAGAGTGTCAAGGAACGTTTCGTCATCAAGGAGGGAGAGCTCAACAACTTCCTTCACGGTCGAATGACGATGGACGATCAGCTGGACGCCGCTGCGAAGGCGAAGGGAAAGGATCCCAAGGACGTCGAGAAGGTCAAGAGGCTGGCGAACGAGATTCAGTACGCGATTCAGACGAGGAAGCTTCGACCTGGTCAGTCTACTTATTCCTCCTTCAATCGGCTCGATTCCACGCGTCTCACGCGGAGCTCGTCTGACGCTCTCCTCTTTGTTCTTCCACGTATCTTCCAGTCATGCGATCCTTCTACAACCGAACCGCTTTCCAGCTCCCCGGAGACGCTCGAGTCCGAATCTCGCTCGACACCGAGCTCACCATGGTTCGAGAGGACAACTTCGACGGCCACGATCGAACGAACGGAAACTGGCGTCGAACCGACATCGGAATCAACCCTCCCTTCGATCAGATCGCTAAGGAGGACTCGACCGCCTTCCCATACGCCGTTTTGGAGGTCAAGCTTCAGACTCAGATGGGTCAGGAGCCTCCAGAGTGGGTTCGAGATCTCGTCGCGAGTCATCTCGTCGAGGCTATCCCCAAGTTCTCGAAGGTGAGCTAGCTGTCCATCCTCTCTTCCTCGAGCTCTCGAGATCGGGACTGACTCTGCCTTCTTCCTTCCCTCTCTTCTTCCCTTAGTTCATCCACGGATGTGCGACCCTTCTTCCCGAACGAGTTGCTCTCATTCCCTTCTGGCTTCCTCAGGTGCGTCCTTCCCTCAGCCTCGGTCGTCTCGCATCTTGATCTTGTAGCTGACACTCTCGTTTACTTATTTTCCAGATGGACATCGACATCCGAAAAGAGTCTCGACACGGAAAGGTCGACATCCATCGTCCTCACACCTCTTCCTCCGCCGCTGGTTCCTCCAACACCTCCCCCGTTACCGACTCTCCTCAAACCCTCGAGGCCGAGCACATCTACCACGAACCCGTCTCGGACGGAGAGCAGAGCGACGAGGAAGTCTACACTAAGCTCGTCACCGCTTCGGACGAAGCTCGACGCGTCAACCTCCCCGAAGGATCCCAAATCGAACACAACGAGGCTCGTCTCTTCCGAGAGAACAAGCTCAGGGAGGAAGCCGAGGCTCGATTCGCCAACGGAGAGAACCCTTCGTCGATACCCAACGCGTCCGACACGACGGTTCGACCTTACAAGTCGACGGAGGAGAGGGAGCGAGGATTCCACGTCGATCCTCTCGCTGGATCGAGGCAGTTCGACACCAAGTACTCGTCGATGTTGGACTCGCTGGGACTGTCGAAGCTCTTCCACACGAAGCAGCAGAGGGAGGAGGCTGAGGCGAGGGGAGAGAACGACGAGGAGATTGAGCCTGAACCCGAGATGATTCGATTCAACGCTCCTGCTGGGAAGAGGATCTCGGTGCCCGTGCGGATTGAGCCTAAGGTAAGTTTCTTCCCTCCACTCTCTCTCCATCTGTACTCGAGGTCGTCACTGACTTCCGATCTCTTTCCCTCCAGGTCATCTTCGCCAACGAGGTTCGTCGTCGACCTAACCGTTTCGTTTCGTCTCGAGGCTCTCGTCCGCTGACTTTTCTCCTCTCCTCTTTCCTCCTCGCAGCGAACCTTCCTCAAATGGCTCCACTTTGCCGTCCTTCTCGCCACCATCGCTACCGGTCTCCTCAACTTCGTTCCCATGAAAGACACCGCTGGAGTCTACTCGGCTTTCGCCTTCACCATCTGCGCCCTCGTCGCCGTCGCCTACAGCGCCGGAGTCTTCTTGTACCGAGCCATCTCGTTGAGGAAGGTGAGCAGCCATCCATTTCTCTCTTCTTTCATCTGTCCCATCTTGCTGACTCGCCCTTCCTTCCCCTCGTTTCTTCAGCGACGCGACGCGAGGTACCACGACCCTTACGGACCCTCGATGCTCGGAGTCTTGGTTCTTTTCGCTATCGGGACGAACTTCGTTCTTCGTCTGAGGGAGTTTTGAGTTGGTGGATGGTTTTGGGTAGGACTAGCTTCTCTTCTACATATACTACTTTCGTGCCTGTTTGATCTCGAGATGGACTTGTTTTCGGTTCTTGCTCGCTCGTCGCTCGTCAGCTCCAGTTCTGATCTTCTTCCTTCTTTTTCGGTTTTGCGTACGCGAGCGAGGGTGAAGAGTCGAAAGCCATTGTCATAAAGGAGGTCGTTAGAAGAGAAGTGGGAAAGATCGACCATGAAAGGTCGAGACGCGCGCGTCGCTCGCTCGTCGTTTACGTCTGTCAATCGAAACGAAGAAGAGTCAGCCTTGTTCGAGTAACAAGATGAAGCAATTATGACTTACGTAGACCTTGACGGGGATTCCAGCGACCTTGTATTCAAGATCCTTCCTCTCCTCTCCCTTCTCGGTCGCGCCGAACTGACTCGTCTCGTAGCGCTCTCGAGCTTTCTGACTGAAGATGAACTTCTGTTTCTCCTTAACCCACGCTGACCATAGCGAAATGGAATTCCGAACGGTCAGCTCAAGAAGAAGAGAGGAAGAGACGAGAGCGAGAGGGGGCGACGGGACTGACTCTCGACGGTGATGGGCTCCTTCTCCCAAGCTTCGTCCTTGACTTTCTCGTAGAGACCTTCGGCAGTGAGAACGGGAGAGTCCTCGACGGCTTTGACAAGAACGTTGTTGTTGGGTCGAGCGAAGTAGAGCTGCGAAAGCGGAGGGAGGGGAGAAAGTCAGCTGTGCGGGAGGATCGAAGACGCGTCGGCGACGAGAAAAAGCGAAACTCACGACTCCAAGTCGATCGAGATGAGCTTGATCAGGCTGAGGAGCGACGACTCGGTGGACAGAAGACTTGAGGTAGGTTCCAGAGAGGAGTTGAAGAGTGTCGGCGATATTGACGGCTGAAAAGAACGGGAGAGAGAGGTCAGGTCTTGACGCGTCGTTGGGTTTCGAGGAGTTTAGAAACTTACTGATAGATCCAGCGAGAGGTTTGACGAAGTGCCAGGTACCGTCGTGGGCGAGGACTTGCCTGTGTAGTGAAGGTGAAGGTTGAAGTCAGCCCTCGAAGATTCGAACTTCGAAAGAGCGAAAAAGAAGCGACTCACAATCCCAAGACGGGTTGGCGGAAGAGGAGCGTGACGGATCCGAGATCGCTGGGGAAAATGGAGGGGTGACTCCGGTCAGCTCGAATATGAGAGAGAAGGTAGAAGACGAGCTCACGTGTGACCGGCCTGGATGGGCGCGAAGAGGGGAGAAGGCGAATCAGCCTCGAAGTTCGTCGTCGCGAAGTCTGAGACGAGCACGAGCAAAAACTCACGGTGTAGAGTCCCTTCGCTTCCTCGTTCTCCTCGTGAGTGCGAGCCTTGTACTTCATGTACCTCAAGTCTAAAGATGAGAAGTTGCAATGAGTCAGCTGACGGAAGTTCGCAAGGAAAGACAAAGGAGCGAGAACTCACGATCCTCGCTGTCCTCCTCGTACTGGTGACGCTTGACGAAGTACTGTTCGTCCTCCAGCTCCAAGACGAGCGCAAAGAGGACGAGAAGCTTCTCGGTGACGTTGTGATGGACGTCCTGCGGGCGAGGCGAGAAAGAGGAAGGTCAGGACCCGAGAGGACAAGACTGGGGAGAAAGACGACGCGTCGACCCCTCACCTTTCCGAATCGCTTGATCTCCTCCGAGTTGGCGACGACAGGCGCAGGATGATGGGAGTGATGCTCGTCGAACTTGGGAACGAACTTGGGGATGTTCAGGACTTCGATGTTTCGAAGCTGGGAAGGCGAAGCGGAGGTCTTCTCTTGATCGGTGAAGCTGGAAGGTCGACGCATCGAGCGAGGTCAGTTTCGTTCCATCTTTCCCCTCTCCGTCTTTCTTTTGATTGCTCACTGCTTCAATCCTCGTCCGGTGTAACCGTTGTAGCCTCCTAGAATGATGTGTTGTGTAGAGCGAGAGGGCGGAAGACGAGGTCAGATTCCAGTCGACTCAGGGAGGCTGCGTCCAACAAGCGACGAACCATTGGCGTGATCTGCAGCAAACTTGGCCTTCTCCTCGAGAGAGAGATCGAAGAACTAAGGTGGGCGAAGGGGGGGGAGAAGGTCAGCAAGAGCAACGAAGAGAGCGTCGAGGACGACGACGAGGATCGAGGCAGTCGAGAAAGGCGAACGTACCTCCTTCCCGATAGCGAACTGCTTGTCGACGCGTTCCTGCGATATGCCGAAGTTGGTGACGTAGAAGAATCCTGATAGGTCGAATGAGGAAAGGACGGAAGGTCAGAGCGCACTCTAGAAGACGGCGGCGAGCCAGCAAGCGAAAGCGGCGTCGTTGAACGAGACTCACCAACAGAGTGCACTCCGTCCTACAAATGAGATCGAGCCAAGGCAAGTCAGATAAGAAAAGGAAGATGTATTAGCAAAGCGGAAGGAAGGAAGCCCTTCGGCTAAATCCGATCTCGAGAGACGACGGGCAGAACTCGACACGACGCACCTTCAACTGCCTCGCAAGTTCCTCCTTTCCTCCAGGCTCATCGAACTTCGAGAGGTCGATGTTGACGAGATCGGCGTAGGCGACTGTGCACGGAGATCGAATATACACGACGAGGTCAGCGAAGAAAGGGAGAGGGCGAAGCGGACGAGAGCGACGTCGTCGAAACGAAGACGCACGGTTGGGCTCGGTCGTTTCTGGGAGGGTCGAGTATGGATGTTCAGCGGTTGCATAAATCTGAGGAGAAGCCATGTTGCGTTGAGGGTGTGATGGTGATGGTTGTTAGCGAACGAACGAGGAGGGCGAGGGAGAGAAGGAAGATCGCTTACCGAGCGTGAGCTTCTCATTCGCCATCGTGAGCTGAACTTGAGCGATCCAGGACAGGGGAGAAGCTCTGAGAAGGATTTTGGGTCATGTTTGAGGATCCTGAGGTACGATTCCGTCTTCGAAAGATAGGACTTGGCCGAATCGGATGCCGAGGAGGAGAGGTAAGGCGAGAGGGAGGGAGGGAAAGGCGAGGACGAGAAGACGCGTCGAGCTCGTCTTCCCTTCCCTCGCCGTGTGTAAGAAACTCTATTTCATTAAGGGCCACAAAGAGAGAGAGAAAGAGAAGAAAGACGAGCAGATGTGTGTAAGAAGAGAGAAGGAGAATGCAGAAGCAGGGAGACAGGGACGCGAGGCGCGAGAGTGAGACGGAACGAGCAAAAACAACCAAAAAAACGACTAAAGACACAGAAAAGGGGTGAAATTCTTCACCATGGCAAACGACTGGGGTTTATCGCCTTGATTCAGGAAGGTATAGAAGAAGAAAAGAGGTCAGGTCAAGTCCGGAAGGGAGGGAGAGGAAGGGGGAGGGTGGACGCGGGGTGGAAGGGCGGATACGGCAGGGAGAGAGAACGTACCATCATGGAGAAGTTGGATCGACCAGTAGCATCCCTCTGAACAGCTCGGTTCATGGTGAGTCCTCGCTGAGAAGGAGAAAGAAGAAGAGGGAGGGGGTGAAGGGGCGAGGAGTCAGCCGCGCGGTCTCGTCCTCGTCTCGTTTCGTTCTCGATCTCCTCAACCCCAGGACCGAAGACGAAAGACTCACGTAGAACACGACATCAATGAGAGAAGAGATGGGAAGAACATCGGCGACCGAGGCAAGAGCTGCAAAGAGAAAAAGAGAGGAGGGAGGGAGGGGAGCGAGTCAGTGACGAGCTTCGAGCGAGTCGATGCGAGTCGGAGCGAAAAGGAGACTCACCAGCGTACTCTCCCAGAGAGTGACCTCCGAAGGGGGCCTTAGGCTGAACGAGTCCCCGGCTGCTGAGGTCGACGAAGGCAGCCTTGGCGACGACGACGAGAGCGATCTGCCAAAGCGAGATGAAGTCGAAAAGGCGATCGTCAGTCTCGAGTCTTCGCGAGCGAGAGTCGAAGGGAGGGAGAGTGAACGAACCTGAGTGAACTGGGTAGCGTTCAAGAGACCGGTAGGAGCGAAGAAGGTGTACTTGGGGGAGAGGGGTCCCTGCAGATTCGAGCAAAGAAGAGAAAGGAGTCAGTCGACGAGCGAGGCGAGGGGAGGGGAGGGAAAGCAAGAGAGGAGGAAAGATGAACGAACGACTTCGGGGAACAGAGGAACCTTGTTTCCAGCCTCGTCTTCACTCTCCATCGACATGTATCGAGATCGGATAGCCTGTCCTCGGAGACCTGAACAGAAGAAACGAGGGGGAGGGAGGGAGTCAGCTCGGGAAACGCGACGACGAAGAGGACGAAGAGGTCGCAAAAACTCACCTCCGAAGTAGACGGTGAACTCCTTGGGGTTGTTCTTGACGATGTCGATGATGGAGAATCCCTGAAGAGTCGAGAAAGAGCAAGGTCAGCGCTCGGTCTCGCTCGAAGCGAAGGAAAGAGAGAGAGAGGGAGAAACGACGACTCACGTAAGTCTTCAACAAATGCTGATCAGCAGCGTCCCAAACGGCCTTCGCGGCAGGCGAGGTGTTGTAGAGCTCCATTCCCATTCCGACCTCCTGCGAACCCTGTCCGGTGAAGACGTAGGTGGTAGGAGGCTGCATGACCTCGGCGGTTCCGTCGATGACCTTCTCGTCTCGCTGGTTGAACGTCTCGACCTTGATGACCTTGAGTCCGGCGTTCATTCCCGTGTGGGAGAGCTTGACGGTGAGCTCGTCTCCGGGGAGGACCATGCCGGTGAAGTTGACGTTGTAGCTGCGAGCAAGAAGAGAGGAGGAGCGGAGTGAGTAAAAAGGAAAGAGACGCGTCGCGAAACGAAAACGAAGAGGAAAGGAAAAAGGGAACTCACGCGAGGACTCGCTCGGGGTGGTTGTCGGCAACAACCGTCTCGACGTACTTCCTCGTGGCAGCGCTCGACCAGAGACCGTGAGTGATGGTTCCAGGGAGGAGAGCGAAGTCGGCGAAGTAAGGGTTGATGTGGATGGGGTTGAAGTCTCCCGAGACCTTGGAGTAAGGCTCGTTGGTAGCGTGAGTGGTGTAGGTGATGGGAGAACCAGCGGAGACGAGGGAGTAGGCCGAGTCGAGAGGGATAGGAAGACCCATGGGGGAACCGTGCCTCTTGAGGTACTCGAGAACGGGGTTTCCCTGAGCGGCTCCGAGCGAGAGATCGATGGTCGCGACCTTGACCAAGTCCTTGATCTGGTTTCGAACGTAGGCGGCTCCCTTGACGACGACGGACGAGTACGAGACCTTGTCCTTGTATCGAAGCTCCGACTCGGTCTTGAAGACGAGGGTCGTTCCAGCGGCGAGAGGAGACGCGTCGTCGTCCCACGAGAACCAATCCTTCGACTGAAGGACTCCGACCTGGGTCTGGGTGAGAACGGGGACCGAGTAGTCGACCTCCTGGGTGGACTCGAACGTGTTCTGGTAGTCGGAGAATCGTCCTCGGTAGAGGAAGGCGGAGGTGACCTCGATGGCTGGCTTTCCATCTCGGAAGACGGTTCCAACGACCTTGACGGACTTTCCAGAGTCGGAGTTGACGACCGAGACGACTCGAGCTTCCGAGGTGCAGACGTCTCCGGCTCGGAGAGGAGCAGCTCCAGGCGACATCTTGAATCCGTTGGAGAGATGGACGAGCTTGAGGAGGTCACCGTCGATGGACGAGGGGAAGATGGCCTTCATGATGGACTGGGAGAGTCGAAAAACGCGTAACAAAACGAAGGAGTCAGATTCGAAGAGAGAGCTCGAGTTCAAAGATCCGAACGAGACGAAAAAGACGCGAAAAGAACTCACCTGCCATCCAGTAACGATCGCGAAGTCCATGGGAGCCTGCACGTCCTTTCCTCGAACGGTCTTGAACGCCTCTCCCTGGTTCCCAACGATGTTGCAGAACCTCTCGATCTCCTCCGACTTGATGACCGTCTCGGGACCCTTGAAGACCTCGTGAAGTCCAAGATCAGGGAGGGACTCGTTGTCTCCGAACCAGAGCTTCCAGTAGAACTCCTTGATGCTCCTGTTCCTGTCGTCGATGATCTCGTGGACGGGGGCGAAACCCATGTCGGGTCGGTACTGGAACTTGAAGAGCAGAGGGATGGACGATCCTTTCCTCTCCTCGAAGATGGTGAGGGAGATGAGTCCGGTGGAGGAGGTGAAGGAGAGTTCGACGGCCTTGAACTCGTTGGGGTGAGGACCGAAGGATCGAGCTCCACCGAAGAGGGTGACGGAGGAGACTTCGTCGTTGGAGGAGGAGACGACCTCGACTCGCTGGTTGGGACGAGGAGCGAAGAGTCGCTTCATGGGGTTGGAGATGTATCGAGATCCCTGGACGTAGTTGACCGACGCGAGAACGGCTCGAAGCCATCCGACCTTGGGACCGGCGAGAGTCTCGAGCCACTCGTTGACGGGAGGGAGCGACGACTTGGTGGATCCGAACTGGTAGACGACCTTTCCGGACTCGGACGACGAGGTGGTGGTGACTCCGGTGAGAGGGGAGGACGAGACGACGGGTTTGGCTCCGATGTAGTCGACCGAGGGGACCTTGGACTCGTCTCCACCGTAGTATCGATCGAGGAGCTTCTTGGCGAGCTGGGATTCGACGTTTCCGAGGATCTCTCCGACGGGTTCGTCGACGACGGTCGAGTGTCGAACGGCGACGGGTCCCTGGAGGATGCAGACTCGCTGAGGGTCTCGGTCGAAGACGGCCTCGATGTCCTCGGCGGCCCAGAGGGAGTCCTACGAGAAGAGAACGCGAAGAAGAGAAGAAAGGAGTCAGTACGAGAAGAAGAGACGAAAGGGAGGAGGAAGAAAAGAGACGCGTCGCGAAAAGACTCACCTTCTTGAACCAAACCTCGAAGCTCGAGTCGAGAACGGGGATGAAGGGAACGGGCTTCTGACCAGGTCGCTGAGTGATGTTGAGGAAGAAGGCCTTGTCCTCCGCTGCGAGGAGCTGCTCCTTGGCGGCCGAGTAGATTCCGAAGAAGAAGTTGACGAAGAGGATGGGGTCGTCGAGGGACGAGAACGACTGAAGGATCGACTGCTTGACTCCTCCTCCGTTGACTCCAGCGAACCTCTCCTCGACTCGTCGAAGCCAGTCTCCGGTAAGGTTCCTGAGCGAGATGTCGATCCACCTGGACTGATGAGCGACGTACATGAGTCGAACCATCCTCTTGGTGACCTCCTCGTAGGTCATCTCCCCAATGTTGGAGACGACCGTTCCGTCGCTCTTCTCCCCGAACCAGGGCTTGTTGAAGTCCTTGTTGAGTCGACCGATGACGTAGTCCTTCTTGGACTCGAGCCAGGCGGCTCGCTTCTCCTTGGGCATGTTGAAGACGGTGTCGTCGAACTCTCGCCAGAGCTTGACTCCTCGAGTGGCGATCTTGTGGATCGGCTCTCCGAGCTCGGATCGAACGGTGAGGATTCCTCCGGTCTCTCGGTCGTAGGTAGACTCCCACTTGTCGTCCTCGACTCCGGGAGCGTCGACGATGAGCTGCTTGACGGAGGGAGAGGTCTCGGCCTCCTTAGCGACCATGACTCGAGAGGCGAAGAGGACTCCGTCGAAGGGCATGGGCTGAGCCTGGAACTGCTCAACGGACCAGTCTCCGGTGAGGCTGAAGGGAAGAAGAGATAAGAGCGAAGTGGAGAGTCAGTAAGAGCTCGAGAACGAAGAGGAAAAACGCGTCGAAACGAGAGAAGTCGACTCACTAAGGCCAAACGTCGTCGGAACCTCCGAAACCCGATCCAGCGACGAGGGAGATGTTGGACTGCTGCCTGATCGATCCGTAGGTAGCGAGGATGGGTTGATGAACGTCCTCGCACGAGTGGTGACCTCCCGCTCGACCTCCGGTCCACTGAAGGATGACGGGGAAGTCAGGGTTGGCGGCGGCGATGTTGACGACTTGACGAATTCCCTCGACGGATCCAGGCTTGAACGAGATGTGCTTGATTCCAGCCTCCCTGAGAGCGGAGATGATCTCGGTGGCCTTCTCGGACGAGGGGACTCCAGCGGCGACGCAGAATCCTTCGATGGGGAGACCCTCCTTCCTCATCTCTTGCCAGAGAGGGAACTGGAAACCGAACTGACGCTGGTTGATGTAGAGAGCGTTGAGGGTGATTCCGATTCCGGGCTTGACCTGAGACTGGATGGCGGCGACCTTGGATCGAAGAGCGGCGGCGTTGTAGTGTCCTCCTCCAGCGAGCTCGACGTGGTATCCGGCGTTGAGGATGGCGGAGACGAAGCCAGCGGGGACGGTGCAGGGAGTCATACCGGCGACCATGATGGGAGGCTTTCCGAGAAGTCGAGAGAAGGGAGTATCGATGTGGATCTTGCCGTCTCTGAGGAAGGAGAGAAGAAGAAAGAAGAAGAGGAAGGGAGGCGAAGGTCAGCTTCGACGATCTCAACTTCGACGCGTCTTCCCTCCTTCCTCGAACCTCTTCCCAAGGAAAAGTAGAGCTTCGCGAACTCACCGAGTCTTCACCAACTTAGGTCCAAACTTCTCAATCCACTTGATCTCCTTCTTCGAGCCCACACTCGCGTAAATCTCCGCTCCAACCTTGCCCTTCTCTCCAGGAACGACGATCTTGACTCCTCGTCCTTCGAGGTTCCTTCCCGTGAGGGGTCCGATTCCACTGGCTCCTCCAGGTCCGAAGTCGATAGCGTGGGTGGCTGACTGAGGGAAAGCGGTCGCCTTGATCCAGTGGATGGGGGAGGTGAAGATCTGGTCGCAGAGCGAGGTGGTGAGCGACGAGGTGAGCGTTCGGAGATCGGATCCTGTGAGAACGAAACGAACGAAGAGCGAGAGTTAGTTTAAGTCGAGAAAGCCGAAATGAGGAGAGAAGATGGAAAGAGAGAAAGAGAAAGGGGAAGAGGGACGGACCATCCTCAGTGTTGTAAACGGGGATCGCGAGATCTCGAGGAGTGAAGACCTCCTTTCCAGCGAGGTCCTTCTCGACGAGTCGAGCGGTCGCTCCGGTGAGGTAGACCGAGTGGTAAGGGACTCCGACGACCAAGAACCTCGTCGAGAAGACGGCCTTCCTCTTGGAGAACGGGGTCTTGCTCTGATCCAGACCAGCGGGAGCCTTGACCTTCCTGAGCGCGGTCGCGAGTCCGTAGAGAGCCCTCGAAGGTCCCGTAACGACGAAGTTCCTGGGTCCGTTGTGGAGGGAGATGTGGAGCTTGGAGTTCTCGGGGAGGTGAGCGTTCGTCTTGGCGATGTGGGAGTCGAGCGTCTTGTTGGTGAGTCCCGTCACGGCGAGCATGGGCGTGGGAGCTCCCTCTCCGTTCTCGACGGCGTCGTCGACGATGGTGGGCTCGATGGAAAGTACGGGGAAGGTTTCCTGACCTCGGAGACCGACGTAGAAGAGGAGCTTGAGAGCCTTGAGGGCGTTGACGGTGAAGTCGTCGTACGAATCCGAGGAGGCGATGGCGACGGCTGAGACGACTCCCTGCGAGTGACCGGTGGCTCCCTTGACGAGGGATCGGAACTCTCCAGGAGTCTTGCCGACGACGTTGCAGGCGACGAGGTACTGGACGAGTTGGGTGAGACCGATGAGGGGGAGGGAGAGAGGGATGGAGGCGAGGTAGGCGACCGAGGGTCGAGGGGAGGAGCCAGAGAGCCAGCCGTAGGTGTCGAAGCCTTGGGAGTAGAAGGAGAACCCGTCCTCGACGGCCTTGGTCTCGAGAGGGATGAGGACCTTGGAGGTAGCCTCGGCGAGGAATCCAGCGACGTAGGGCTTGTAGATGTCGAAGAGGGATTGGAGCTCGTCGAAGTAGACCTGAAAGAAACGACGGCGAGGAGATGGTCAGCTTTCAGCCCTCGATTCGATTCTCGACGCTCCTCGTCCTTCCTGCTTCAAGAAAAGACTCGAGAGAAGATTCGAGGCTCACCTCGTTGGTTCCCTGACCTCCAAAGAGAGCGTAGATCTCAGCCTCTCCCTTCTCAGCGGCGACGAAGAGCGCGCTCTTGGGCTGAAGAGGGACGATCTCGTTTCCGAAGTGACCCTGAAGGATGCTCAAGGTCTGGAAGTAAGAGGAGAGGATCTCCTTCCTTCCGTCTGGATCGTAAGCCTGAACGAGGGAGTGGACGTCCGTGTTGGTAGCGGTGAGGAAGGCAGCCGTGAAGTGGGCGAAGGTGGCGAGGAGGACGGTGTAGGCTGGACCTTGGGAGGAGGAGGAGGACGAGAGTTTGGAGGCGATGAAGGTCATGAACGAGGCGAGGAGAGCGATCTTGGGTTGAGAAGAGGTAGGGATGGCGTTTCCTTCATCGTCATGAGTGGGAGCGGCCTCTCCATGGTCCTGGTGGGGTGAGAGAGAAGAAGATGGAACGAGGAGGAGGAGGTCAGCGAAGAGTGATGCCGACGGCGGGAGGCGAGGCGGAGAAGAACTTCTAGTTCGAGAAGATGTATAGATATCTCGAGCTCAATTCCTGCTTGCTCTTCCGAAGAAGATCAAGCCGATGGGGTTGGGGTGTACGCAAGAAGGGAGCGAATTGTTGCGGCCAACCACGAAGACCGCCGGGAAGAGTCGAGCTCGAAAAAACGGAGGGGGGAGGGGAGGAGATGGTCGGAAAGGACAGGGCCAAAGGAAGATGAAAGCTCACCTTTCCTTCCTGAGAAAGCAAGAACTCCTCTCGAAGAACCTCAGCAGCGACCCAACTCTCGGCGTGCTTGGTCTCTACGGGGATGGAGACTCGAGTAGGGCCAACTTGGAGGGTGAGAGGTCGGGTCGGTTCGCCAGAAGTCGAAGAGGTCGAGAACAAGTTGGCCTTTCATTAACGAAAGCGGGAAAGAGGTAAGAGAGTCAGCTTTTTCAGCGTCTATAAGGAGAGAGCAGAGAGGAAGAAGAAGATCTCGAAGAGAAGCGACTCACGACGATAGCGGACATGGTTGGAAGGAGTTGGAAGGGAGGAGGAGGAGAGGTTGGGGGAATGAGAGGTGAACGAGAACGGAGGAGGAGGAGGGCAGGGGGGAGATCTCGAGTCTAAAGGGTTTCGAGAACGGGAGGAGCGAGAAGGGTGGGTGGTAGAGGGGAGGAGGAGAGGGAGAGGCGATGGGGGAGAGAAAGAGAGAAAGATGGAGGTGAGGGAGAAGGGAGGAGGAGGGAGCGAACGAGGGAGGAAGGGGATGAGCTCGATTCCCCAACGAAAGGTTGAGCGAGCTCACCGTTTCTTCCCCACTCCTCCCCCTCCTCCCCTCCTTCGCCCTCAACCTGTTCCCACAGGAAAGTGCCATATTGTTACCGGTAAGGAGAGAATCGGCCGCTCCTCCCGTTCCGATCTCGTCCGAAAAATTATCATCGTCGTCCCAACCAAAAACAAAGCGAAGCGAGAAGAAGGTGCAGAAAAAAAAACGCGTCCTCGCCCCCCTTCTCCCCCGCTCCTTCTCTCCCCTTCCCCCCTCAGTAGTACGGAAATCCAACCCAACAGTCAACGAAAAAAACAATGAATCAACTCAAACGCCAACTCGACTCTTTAGAACCCTCCGTATCCCTGTGGCTGCTGCTGCTGAAGCTGTTGCGGCTGAAGTCTCGGATCCTTGACCTTCCTGAGCAGCTGGATGTTCGTCGCGGCAGGTCCCTGGTTGAGATGGATCGTCGTCTTGTCCAACGTCGCCCAGCGATCAAAGTCCTTGTCCTGCTCGAATCAAACCGAGCGCAAAGGAGGGAGGGAGAGGGGAGGGGTGGGAGAGCGAGCGACAGCGCGAATCAGCATTCGTCCTTTTCTACCCGACCGACGCGTTTCGACCGATGAACGACGATGAGTTCGTTTTATCGTCCTCGGGTTTCGCGCTTCCCCACCGACGGATAAGAAAGCACACGACGGCCAGAGAGAGAGGGAAAAACGAAGATGGGGAGGAGATGGGATGGGATGGGATGGAATGGAAGAGAGGAAAGAACTGCTCACCTCCTCGTGCCAACGGAAGAAGGTATCCAAGTACTCAATGCTGTCGAACTTTGTCTTGTACTCCTGTGCTTTCTGACTCCCAGCATCCGAGTTCGTCGTCCTGAGGAAGTCCCAGATCTCGTCCCTCAGCTCCCCTCCTTTCCCGTCGTCCCACGTCCCGTCCTTGAAGTCCTTGAACGTTTTCGGAGGAGGAGGGCAGTCGTGCTTCCAGTCTTTGCGAAGGAGGGAAAGGTCTGGAGGGGGAGGGGTGAAGTTGAATCGAGGGAGAGGGTAGCGGGAGGGGAGGTCGAGGTCGAGGGAGGACGAGGACGAGGACGAGGGAGCGTTGGGGTTGTTGTTGAGATGGGAGGATGGAGGACGCGTGGTTTTGACGATTCCGAGGAGGGCGTAAGGGAAGAGAGCTGAGGATTGGGAGGAGGAGGTAGAGGTCGAGGAGGAAGTGGTGGGAGGGTTGATGGTGTTGAGTTCTCGAACGCGAAGCATCTTGAGCAGCGCGTCGTCATGATGCCATTTTCGAACTTGACCGAGCTCGAGTTCGACGAGAGAGGACTGAGGAAAGGAGAGGGGAGACGAAGATGAGCTACGGAGATCACTGATAAGAGGGGAACATGAGAGCGCTCACCTCCATAGCGTTTCGCTCCTGCTCCGTCAACTCCTCTCCAGCCTTGGGCAGGTCCGTCTTCGCGTAGCTCATCTCCAACTGCTTAACCTCCTCCATTCTCACAGCGGTGATAGCAGTCTTCCAACGATCTCCTTCGGCTTCCCATCGTTCCTTTCGAGAGTTCTGGATGTCGGCTTTGGTTAGATTTCCGGACGAGAAGCTGCGAGACGAAAGGGACCCAGCGCGTCAGGACTCGAGACGAAACGAGCGGTTCGAGTCGACACCAGGACGAGGACTCACTCTGGCCAGTCTGATCCAGTGTACGAGAGGACGTAGTCCTTCATTCGACCGATGTCCTGTTCGGGAAGGTCGCAGATCGAGTAACCCTGCAAGGAACGAAAGGAGAACGAGATGAGGATCGCGTCAGTTTCGACTCAGAAGGACGCGGGAAAGAGAGGAGTGTCGAGACTCACAGGGATCGCCTTAGGTTCTCCTTCGAGAGTACCTCGCAGCTGAGCCTTCGGGAAAGCGTAGGGCTTGAGGGTTGACGACCACTCCTTCCTCGTCTCCTTCAGCTTGGACTGAGCTCGAAGCGACGTCTCTCGAGAGTTGGATCCGCTGCCGTTTCCGTTCGCGCTCCAGTCGGTCTGATGAAGAGGCGAGGGATTGTAGGGGACGTTGGAGGTGGAGGCGAGAGGTTGAGGAACGGGATGGTAGGGCAGTTGAGGCGAGGCGGATCCTGTTGCCTGTCGGGCGAGAGGAGAGGGAAGACCTGCTGCCGATGTCGAGGCTGCTGTTGCTGCTGGTGCTGATGATGCTGCTGGAGGAGGATCCTGCCCGATGACCATAGCCTTGATGGCAGTATCTCCACGAGTGAGCGACCTGTAAAGAGAAATGAGAAAGGAGAGGAAGGTCGCATCAGAACAGTTCGAAGCTTTCGTTCTGCCTCGAAGGAGCAGGCGTCGTTCTTTACTCACGTCAACTCGATCCTTGAGTCACCCAGCATGTCCAACGATCGATCTCCGACACTCTCCTTCGCTGCCTCAGCAGTCGAGTACCTCGCGACTCCCATCGCTCGAGGGTTGTCTCCAGTGAAGTCGACGACGCGAAGATCGACCGCTCCAGGGAAGAGAGTCCTGAGCTTGTTCTCGAGATCCTCGAGGTTGGGGAAGAGGACGTTCCACTGAGGTTGAGTGCTGTTTGGGTGACGAGAGATGGTGAGGGAGCAGGGGTCGACGAGGGTGGATTTGAGGTTGCAGGCAGCGGCGGCGGCGCGGCAAGAGGAGGAGTTGTAGAACCAGATGGCTCCGACGGCGGTAGGTCGACCTTTCTTGGAGAGGAGGGTTTGGGTTCGGATGGCCATGATGGATCCAAAGGAGCGGAGGGAGTCGAAAAGGGAGGTGCTCTGCGAAGGAGGAGAGGAGGAGGAGAAGGGAGAAGACAAGGTCAGACGAGAGAGAGCGAAGGGAGGAGGAGAGGAAGGAACGGTCGTAGACGTACGTCGATGAAGGAGTCGATAGGTTGAAGCTTGAGGTACTGTTCCGGACTAGGCTTGTCGTCGTTGTAGGCTATCACGATCAGAGGAAGGGGATGAGTCAGACTCATTCGAGGACGCGACGAGAAGGAAGGACGGAAAGGAAAGCTCACCCTCTCGGTTGGGAAGCTCGACGCTGCACTCGACGGTCTCCTCGTCGACGTAGTGGATCATAGGACCACTGTTGACTCCTACAGCCATGGCGCGTTCAGCTGAGACCCGAAGGAGACGTTCTTTAGCAGATGAGAGGGAGGAAACGGGAGGCGAAGGGAGGGGAAGGGAAGAAGGGAGGAAAGTCGAGCTCACCACACATCGCCGACTGAAAGACTGCCTGTCCCGTCATCACTTCTCCAGTAAACGAGTCCACGGTGATCCTGAAAGTAAGGGTACGTATGTTAGCTCGCGTCCTGATGACCATCAGAAGAAGGAAGTGGGAGGCGAGGAGGAAAGGGAAGGGAAGGAACGAGGGAGCTCACTCGACTTCCTCTGGTCTGAAGGAACCATCTTGTCCAAACTTGGTTCGAAGCTCATCAACGAGGGAGGATTCATCCCCAGGAGTAGAGGATCCTACGAGAGAGAGCTTGAACTTGACGGCGAAGAATCCTGCTTCCTCGATTAGGAAAGGATTCGAGAGATCGGAGCTCATGGAAGGGAGGAGAGGTTGACGGAGCAGGGCGAGAGGGAAGAGTGCTGAGGGACGTGAAAATGCTGGTTTCTTCGAGATGAGATGGGTTGGGGAGATGGATGGGATGGCTAAGGGGGTCCTAGAGCTTGTTTGGAGACAGTCTCTGGAGGGACGAGGGAGAAAGCGACGTGCTTGTTGAAGGGAGGAGGAGGGGAGCTCGCGCGAAAACGACCTCGATTTCGCAGAGTCCTTGTGAGCTTCGACGGCCATCTGCTCCTCCTCCCAACATTCTGACAGGCCGAAGTCAGACTTCAAATCTACGAGAGCCTTCCATCGGTACCCTCTCGACCTTTGGCGGCATGAAAACTTTCAGGCTTTGGCTCGCTCGACCTCGAAAGAGCCGTTCAGCCGCTCGTCCTCTCTTCGCCTCCCCCTCCTTTCGCGACGCTCCCCTTCGCTCAGCTTCCCCCTGCTCGGCCTCAGTTTTTCCTCTTCCCGTCTGCTGACCTCTATTCCAGGAACTCCGCCTTTCAGAAACCCTCTCCCCACCCTCTTCTTCTCGCTTCTCCCTCCAACCACATCTCCCTCGAATCGCTCCCTCCCGCTCTCTTCTCCTCGGCTCGACCAGCTATGCGACGCAACATCGAAACCGGACTCTCCTCCGCCATCTCTACCATTTCTCTCCCTACCTCTGAGTCAACTGCCTCAGTCGCAGTCCAAGATCTCAAAGCTATCGGAAGCTACAACTGGATCGACTCGTCGAAAGCGACCATCGCTGTTCCAGGTTTCTCTCTTCCTCTTCCTTCTCTTTTTCTCCTTCATGCACCTTGCTGACCTTGTCCTATTCCCTCTCTTGGCCGTTCTCTGCCCGTCTCGACACAACGAAGGAGGAGCTCCCATCTGGACCGGTTCGTCTTCTCTTCTCCGCTCCCTCCCCTCCCAAAACTTTCTCTTCTCTTCTCCCTTCTTCTGTGGATCCACTGACCCCTTCTCTTATCCCATACTCTCCCAGAGCCTCGACTTTCTCTCCGAGTCAAAGCAGACGTTCCTCCCTCCTTCATCGACCAGAACACCCATCGACTCTTCCCTCTCGACCTCAATGCCCTCGTCCCCATCTTCACCACGATCCAGCTTCTCGATCCCAAGTTCAACTTCTCCGCTCTCGACATCGTTACGGATAGGAACAACTTCCGAAAGCTCCTTCGATGGATCGAAGGGGACGACGACCTCAAGCCCTTCAGGATCGACGCGGAGCTCGGAGGAAAGGGAACGATGTGCTTGACTCGATGGGAGGAGGATACGATTGATTCGAGCAGTGGGTTCAAGGGATTTGGGCACGAGTTCGAGAAGGCTACGACGAAGGGGGTTCCTGGATGTGGAAGCTCGCCTGGACATCATCACAGGATCGTCAAGTGAGTCCCGAACGCGACAATATCGAATCGACGCGACGCAGCGAATGACTGACCATCTCCTTCTTCCATCTTCTTCTCCGCCTCTTATCGACCAGCTACAAGTTCGGTGGTCTCAACCTCCTCGTCCGCTTCGAAGCCGACGCTCAGCTCCCCACCAAGTCCTCAGCCAAACCTTACGATCCCGACGACGACATCGCCTCCCTCCTCTCGTCCCTCTCGGTCTCCTCCAACAAGCCCACCTCCACTCCCACTTCCACCCCCTTCCCCACCCACCCCGCCCTCTCCTACATCTTCCAAGCCGACACCTCCCTCACTCCTCAGACCTCCATCGTCGAACTCAAGACCAGGTCTCACAGATCAGCTTTCGGTGTCAACTCGACCTTCCCTCAGCTCTTCTTCTCGCAAACTCAACACCTCTTCCTCGCCAAACACGACCGAGGAACCTTCATCTCCGTTGAGAAGTATCAGCTCGGACAGGGAGTCCTCAAGGCTGAGGAAGCGAGGGCGGAGAGAGGGTTGAAGAGGTTGGTGGGAGTTCTGAAGCAGATGAGGGAGATTGCCATCAGGGAGGGTGAGAAGGGCGAGGGAGTCGCTTTCGTCTTCTCTTACGGTGGAGGGTTGAAGGCTCATAGGCTGGGCGGGGCGGAGAGGAAGAGACTCGGGAAGGAGGTATATGCGTTGTTTGTCGCGGGGAGGGCTTGAGGGGATTCCGAGTCGCGTCTCCGTTTTTTTTCGTTCGCTTTCCTCGTTCCGTATCTTTTCCCTCTCGTCCGAGCTGGCTTCTCCTCTTCCATGTCTCTTCCCCTTTCCTATTTACAACCGTCCTTTCATAAGCCTTCCTCTCCTCAACTGCAACCGGTTTGGAAAGACGAGCGAACTCGTCACGCTCGACGCGTCTTTCACATCCTTGCGTTTTTCCTCCCTTTCTCTCGCGTTCTCGGCGAAACCCTTCGCGGCTCCCTTGGTGATATATATACTCCCTTTTGGTGTCATGGGTCGTCCTGTCTTGGTTGTCACTCCGTTGCTTTGTTCCTCCGTCTCACTCTAGCGTCCAGCCAGCCTCAGTTGTTTTCTCTGTCTCTCCCTGCCTCTGCATTCTCTTTCTCTCTTCGTACACACATCTGGTCGTCTTTATTTTCTCTCCTTTGGTCTCCCTTAATGAAATAGAGTTTCTTACACGATTTCTCGAAGGGAAAGGGCGAACGAGGGCGACGGGACGGGAAGGCGGCTTGCGTGCCTGAGAAGGGTTGTAGTGCGAAGTTGAAGTTGGTTGATCGTCTAGAGAGTAAGTTATGCGAGATGTGGTAGAGAAAATGGAGGTGCGGAAGAGTAGCTAGCGAAAAGGGAGCGAGCAAGTTCAGACGCGTCGATCGATTCAAAAAGGGACGGGACGGGAATGCTTCTAGATGTAGGGCAGGAGGTGAGCGAAGAGTGATAGCTCGATGATATGCGTGTCTTCTTCTTTTTTCTTCATGGGAACTGAAGAGACAAACGGGAAAGATATCGAGTCAGCGAGCGAAGATCAAAAACGCGACGCGCAGACCCAAGCGGCCTTCGAAGCAGACCGACTCACTCTTCTCCTCGTCCTCGGTCATCTTCGTGATCCCCAATCCATAAACCGCAGTCCCATACTCTCTGATCCTCAGGATTTCCATCTCTTCCTTCTCCTTCTCCTTCAGCCTCAGAGCCTGCCGCGCCAGCGCCGCGTCGGTGTCGCGGTCGATTCGCATGTCCCGGAAGAGCTTCCTCACTGCTTATCTGATCACCCGAGTCCGCTCCTCGTTGATTCGTTCTTGGAGGGGAGATGGTCGAAGTCGGTCGAAGGCATCTAGGTTGGCGGCGTATCGTTCCTCGGGAGTTGGCGAGACGACGCCGGCGACAGGTGGGACGGGAGGGTGGGCGGTTGGTTTGGCAGGGAGGAGAGTGGACCGGGGGGATGACAGTTTGGGTTGAGATATTGGCTGGCGAGGAGTGAAGGATGATGTTGGTCTAGAGGGGGCGGGAGAGGATGGAGAGGAAGGAGGGAGGGTGGGCTTCGAGGAGAAGAGACTGTAGACGGAGAGAGGTCGAAGCGACCTCTCTACCCCCGTCGAGGCAGGACGAGTCTTCTTGATAAGTGAAAGTCTGAGCATCATCGGCGGCAGAGGGATGAGAGAGTGGGTGGTGGGCGCGGGGAAGAAGGAAAGTGAAAGGTCAAGGCAAATTCGGCTCGAGTCATGGTTTCGCGTCTTGAGCTCTCGTTCCGTCGGTCGGGAACCCAACCTTCTTGCGTTTTCGCCTTCCTCTGAACGGAGCTAAGCAGCGCCGAACCGACTTCATCACTTAGCGAGCTCACCCCAAATCAATCCCAAGTATCTGGAGGCCCCCGACGGCGAGTCCCGCGACTGAGATTGTTCGGGGACGGGACGACGCGTCTTTTTCGCTCTACCGCTCCCTCGAGTTTTCGACGAGGATGCATCGATCCGAGAGAACAAGAGTACATCAAGCAAACTAAAAAAAAAGCTATCTGTTGCGAGGATCCGAAGCCTTCGTTCGTTTGCTGATGCCGAGACCGGCGAAAGCGAGGAGGTGTTGGGACGAGTGAGGAGGTGCGGCGAAGAGGCTCGACTCTGGATCCTCACGAGTCCGGATGAAATGGATTTGTGCATCGTCGTGTCGTTGCTGTCTCTGAAGTGCAAGTTCGAGATCCACGAGAGACGCCTGCAAGTACGAGAAACCCAACAGTTCGTCAGTCAGAGCGAGAGAACGGGGAAGAGACTGGACGAAAACTCACCTCCATCGCCCTTCTGTCCGAGTCGGTGAGCTCCTGACCTGGTTCCGGAAGATCCGACGTTGCCCATGTAGTCTCGAGTACTCGTAACTCCTCGGACTTGATCTGAACTCCTCGTTTGATGAGGGCTGCGTGCTCTGCTCGATGTCGAGCTTGTCGAGACGCGAGGGACGAGATATCGCTCATCTTCTGGGAGTCCATGGTAGAGAAACTGACGGGAAGTGGAGAAGCACGGTAGGTCAGCAGCATGTCGAAGAAAGAGAAGAGAGAGATAGAGCGCTCACTCAGGCCATTCTTGTCCATGATAAGCGAGAATCACGTCGCGTCGTCTCTCGGCGTCTCCTTGAGGAAGATCGGAGACAGCGTAAGCCTGTAGGTCCCACAGCAGAGAGTGACAGTCAGCGAGAGCTGCGAAGGTGATCGCGTGAAGGAAGAAAAAGCCCCACCTCATTGAGAGGAGGTTCTTCTGGTCTCTTGGTTCGAAGCACGGCCTGACTGAAGGGGTATGGTTTGAGGGTCGATTTCCAGGGCTGCGATGCCGATGTAGACGAGGAGGAAGAGGCTTGGAAGGAGGTAGAAGGTCGAGGTTGTCGAGTCGGAGGAAGTGCAGGCTTGATGGAGGGTTGAGAGGATCCGCTGGCGACGGGATTTGGAGGTGCGCTGGACGCCGACGTGGGGAGGCGAGAAGGCTGAGGAATGGGTGGAGGAGGAGCGGCGGCAAGCTGAGCGAGTCTAGGAGGTGGTTTGGCGAGGCGAGGATCAAGACTGGGAGGTGCAGAGAAGAGAGGAGTTGCCTGGAGCGAGATGCCTTCTTCGGTCAACGATCTGCGAACGAGGAAGACGAACAGGTCAGGTCCAGCTAGCAGCAAGTTCACGACGCAGTGGGACTCACACTAGCTGTACGATTACTACTCCCAGCCCATCTAAGGTCTTCTTCCCTAGCCACTCCACCTTCAAGTCCTCGAGCCTGGAAAATCGAGCGAGACCAACGACCTCGTCCTCCGTGCTCGAGAATCCAACGATCCTGACCTCCACCGCCTCAGGGAAGTTCTCTCTGATCTTGTCTTCGAGTTCCTGCTCGTCCTCGTACTCCTTCCAAGGCCTTGATCCGAGCTCAGACGCGTCGGAAGCGATCTTGAGTGTACATGGATCGAAGACGCGAGGATTCGTTCTGATGGAGTTGATGGCTGCTGAGGACGAGGAGGGATGACTGAAGGCGAGGGTTCCGACGCGAACGAGGTTCCCCGTAGGTGTAGCCTCAAGATCGATCTTCACTCTGGGGATGGGGCCGTAGGAGCGGAAGCTGTTGAAGAGGGAGATGGGCTGCGACGAGGGAAGAGTATCGTCAGCTTCGAGCGTACTGAGAGGATCGAGGAGACTACAACTCACATCGATGTACGAGAGGAGAGGTTGAACTTCTATGGTCGACTCTCGGAAGAAGTAGGGGTCCTCGTTGTGATCTGAAAGACGCGATGGAAGTGAGCGTCGAGCTCGAGCTCAACCTTCCCTCCCCTTCCCCTCGCGAGAAAGGCTCACCTTGCTCCTCGATCTCAATCGTACAGTCTATGGCGTCATCCTCCGTATAATGTATCACAAGTCCGTTCTGCTGAAGTGATACGAGAGCTCGTTCGCCTGAGGTGCGACGAAGACGGGTGCAGCGAAGGAGGAAAAGGAGTCGAGGTCAGCTCGAGCTCCTTACCTTGCACACGACGACACCGCAACAGCCTCCCAGCCTTGGAAGAGAGCTTGAAACTCACAGCACAGCTTCGACTGAAACATAACGCGTCCATGAAGCTCGCTTTCGGCAAAGGAGTCGACGGTGAGCCTAAAGATGGAGGGGGGAGGGAAGGTCAGCTCTCTCGCTCCTTTAAATTCTCCCTTCGTTGCTCGAGAGGGACGACGCAGACCCACTGGATATCGCTCGTCCTACAAGAGGCATCCTGAGAGAGCTTCTCCTTGATCTCGTTGACGAGGTCTGCTTCTAGACCGACCTGGAGAGAAGGCAGCGAGACCTTGAAGGCGAAGGAGGAGGGGTTGTTGTCCAAGCTCATGATCGTCGATTGAGTTGACTGAACCTGGGAAGACGAGATCTGAGAAAGAGAGAAGGTGAATAGCAAGGTCAGTAAGGTTCATACGAGCATCCTCATGAGGTCTGATACTGACTGAAGCTTAGGGAAAGATCAGCTGTTGCGGTCGAAGGAAGAGTGTTGAGCTCGCTCGTTTCACACATGGGCGTTCGAAGCCGAAGCAGTCGATTTCGCTGAGGCAAGATTTTCCAGATGTGCCCCGTATATTGGCTTACATAGATACTCGAAAGAGTGGTTGCCAGAAAATCGTCATAAGTATGGTGAGGTCGCCCCCGTTGTGAGGGAGAAAACGGAGGTCGAGCACGTTCCGTTGACCTCCTTGTTTGATCCTGACGCCCATCCTCCTTTTTCTTGCTTCTTGGAGCATCGGCCTACTCGCCACATTAAGAGGCCCTCTCTCAGCCGAGCCGGATACCCAACCAGACGTGAGTGATGCCCTCGAAGGAGAGCCCAAACAGCAGACGGAGCTGACCGGCGTCGAGTTCGACCTCGTCTTCCTTCCTGTCGCAGATTCATCTCGATCCAGCTCGCCTCAGCTTCAGATTTCACGTCGAGACCATTTCAGAGAGCACCTCTATATCTGGTGAGCCTCATACCTGCTTCGAGCGACCAGGAGAATGCGAAGTAGCAGCAACTCGAGAAAGACAGAGCTCACTTTTCTGCTCCCTTCCCTCTTCCTCGTCCAGACTTCCATGGTTCAGGTGCGCTTTCCCTCCAGCTCCCGAGCTTTCAAAGGCTCTTGCTGATCTAGCTCTTCCCTCGGTTTGTCAGAATCTACGCAAAACACACACGATCCCTCCGTGGGACGTCCTCGAACTCATCTTCCGCCACCTGAGCAAACGGTCTCTCGCGTCGCTCTCGAGGGTTTCTTTCGGCTACCTCGCCGCGATCTCACCTCTTCTGTACGAGACTATCGAGATCCGGTCAATGCGAATTCTGAAGAAACTGTTCTGTGGGAGGAGGGAAGGTAGGAAATGGTGGAAGAAGTCGAAGGTGAGTCGAACTCTTCTCTACTTCAGCCCTCGTTCGCTTCCCGACCTTCCCCGCCTCGTGCCGACCAGTAGAGCCCTGTCTTCTTCTCTACAGCTCTCCGAACCCTCTCGAATCAACCCCTACCTCTCCCTCAACCAAATCAAGACCCTCCACGTCAACCTCGCCTCCATCAACTGGTCTTTCGTCCCTTCCGTCGCGCTCTCGACTTCAAGACTGGATTCTGACCTCATCCCTATCTCTCTCGACCTCCTCCAAATCACCTTCCCCTGCGACCAACTCCAAGGCTACAGCCAGCTCTACAAGATCCTCCTACCCTCCCTCAACCCACAACGAGTCCAGTTCGTCGTCCCCGACTCGCCGTACGAGCAAAGCAACGGATGCTGCCTCAACGGCTTCTCACCTCTCAACTCGTGGACCAGGATCGAGGTCATCGATCTTAGAGGAGTCATTCCCTTCGTCTCGACCCTCGACGGACAGGTCCTACTCGCTGGCGTCCTCCCTCCTACCTCCCATCCTCCCTCGCGCCCTCGGACGATTCGACTTCACGTCCCCACCCTCCTTTCAGCCCACTTCCCTACCCCTCTCGCGTTGGTTCGACTGGTCTCGCTACTCGACAAGAGGATATGGATTGACCAGCTGGAGGACGGGTCGGTAGTCCTGGTAGTGAGGTCGCAGGAGGCGAAGGAGGAGGTGGAAACGGCGGTGAGGAGTTTGGACCAGAGGTTCAGGTCGCTTTTCGCCTTTGAGGTCAAGTGAGAGGGACCTAGCACGTGAGTAAACATACAACCCAGTCCTTATTTGCTTCAGAGATGCCCGTGGAGCTGACTTCTTTCCGCTCTCGCACTTCTTCGCTTCATGCAGAAACGAATCGGCGACGCGTCTCGCAGAAGTCGTTCTTCTCGGCTCGATAGCTCGTTCGATCTTCGTTACGAGTCTTTATCATTATGGTATCATGCTATCCCTATTCCCACGCCTGAGGCATGTAGCCAGGTGCCCATTCTTCGGGATTGAGAAGGATCTGCGAAGGAGAAAGAACCGCTGTCGCGTCAACTCAGGCTCGAGCTCGTTCGAGAAGAAGAGAAGCAAACCTACCGTTCCCGTCTCGGCTTCATACTCGACCCAATGCGCGATCATCTGCTTGAGAATCTCAGGCTCCGACGCAGCCAGGTTGTCGCTGCAACAGCGAACGAGAGGAGGAGAATCAGCGTGGGGTTCGAAGGCTCGATGGCTCGGCAAGATCAAGAACTCACGTCTCTCCTGGATCAACTCCAAGGTTGTAGAGCGTCCATTGACCTGTTCCAGCTGGGAGAGGTAAGAAGAGAGCTTTGTAGTTCCCTCGTCGAATTGCTTGCTGACCGAACTGCCGAAGGAAAGAGCGAAGGGAAGAAGGATCGCATCAATCGATTGAGTTTGACGCTTCGACATCTCTTCGGACGAGATGATTCTGAACGAATAGATCGAAGAGGGAAGAGAACGTACCAGTTCCCATCCATGAATCGCGTTCTCATCATGCACATCCTTCGAGGTGTGGCTGAAGTACGGAACCCACGACTTCCCTCGCGGAGCAAGGACCTGCTTTCCTCGGAACTCTGGCGCTGGATGCTGGATCCCGGCGAGCTCGAGAAGAGTAGGGAGGACGTCCATCATGGTGGTGAAGGTGGGAGCGAGGACTCCTTCTTGGCGAGAGGGGTGGAAGGATGGGTATTTAACGATCGCTGTGAACGAGGACACGAAGAGGAGAAGACGAGTTAGTACAGTAGACACGAGCGGGAAGGATGAAGTTAGGACAGACGGACCTGGGCATCGGATACCTCCTTCAGTAATCTGCGGAAGGGGACGAAGGACAAGTGGAGAAGTCAGACGACGGGAGCGGCGCACGCGAGGAGAGGAGAGGAGGAGTAAGAAGACGACGCACCCAAGCTTTGAACATAGCCGACGGAGCTGTAGATGCTTGAGCCCACTCTGCTCCGTACCTGGAGGAAGAAGGAGAGGGACGAAAAGAGTCGGAGTAAGCAACAACGCAGAGGACCACGTCGAGGAAAGCAACAAACAAACGCGTCGACGAGACTCACCAAATGAACGAGTTCCCGTTCCCCAAGTTCTCAAGCGAGTTATCGTAGTGTCGAGCGATAACCTTCTGTAGATGATCTCCCATCAAGGGCATCGCCTCGAGAAGAGCTCCCTCCGCTCCGTTGTCGGACGAAAAGAAGACAAAGGTGTTGTCGAGCTCCCCAGTCTCTTCCAGGTAGGCAAAGACTCGACCGATCTGCTCGTCCATGTACTCGACCATCTGCGAGTCAAGTAAGAGCAACGAAAGGGTCAGAAGTCAGCTCGTTCGTCTTCGAATCACCTCGTTCTCTTCGACGCGATGCGACAACGGTTCGTTTCTCGAACTCACAGCAGCGTAGATCTCCATCCCTCGACTCGAGATCTTCCTCTCCTCCTCAGTCATCTTCTCCCATCCACCGTTCCCTCCCTCGATCCCGACCATCGGATGAGCTTTGACTCCCTTCGGCGCGAGACCAAGTTTCTCGACTTGTTCGAGACGAGCGAGTCGAAGAGCGTGAGGGCCAGCGTCGTAGCGTCCTTTGTACTTGGCGATGTAAGGAGCAGGAGCTTGAAGTGGCCCTGTGAAAGGGGGACGTGAGAGCCGAGGTGTAAAGAGAGTCAGAGGAGTGGGTTGCGGCGGGAAACAGAAAACTCGAAGAGAGACGACGAGACGAACAGTGAGGAGCAGTGTAAGCGAGGTAGGCGAAGAAGGGTTTGGCTTGGTCTCGGGCCTTGAGTTGCGTGATCAGCTTGGAGGTGAAGACCTGCATGTCGAACGAGGGAAAAGAGGTCATGATCAAGCTGGACGAGAGCTCGAGAGCGACGCGACGACTCACCTCGGTGGAGTAGAAAGGCGAAGGGAGTTCCTCGACGGGCAGAGGCCGCTCATTTTCACAGTACAGAGCTGGCATGAACTTGAGGGGTCTGCAAGAACGGAGATGGCGAAGAGTTAGCGGCTAAGGCAGGCGAGGAAACGTCAAAATTCGACTCACTCTCCCTCTCCAGCTTTGTGAGCAGGCTCGTACGCGTCTGCATAATATCAACCAGAGTCAGCACTCTTTTGAGACACTCAAGGTGGAAAGGAAACGACCCACAATGATTTCCAGCTCCAGGCAGCAACGCGAAGACCTCGTCGAACCCTCGAGCAGAAGGATACGCCTCGGGAACGAGACCAAGATGCCACCTGCGAAGCGAAAGGGTCAGCTCTCGTACGGCAAACAAAGACTCGAAAGCGGGGTTGTGACTCACTTTCCACTCATGTGAGTCGAGTCTAAACCGAACCAACGAAAGTCAGCGTCTGTCGCGAGCAGCTCAACTCAACTCGACTTCGAACGAAAAACGGACTCACAACCTCCCAAATCCTTCAGAATGGCAGGAAGAGGAGCCACTCGATCGTTTAGGACTCCTTCGTATCCGGGCTTGCCTGTGAACGAGGCGAAATAGAGGAGAGCGGGCGAGAAGTCAGCGCAGACGCGACGACGACGCACGCAACTCCGTTCTCATCTCGTCCGTCCTTCTTCCCCAAGCAAACGAGAGGAACAAAACTCGCCTCTAAACCCAGCATTCCGATTCGTAGTCTCAGCCATTTGACCCAAGCCAGCAAGATGGTTGTCCGTCCCTTTCACAACCCATCAGATCGCAAAGCAACAAAGTCAGCTCGAGTTCGTCGTTTAGCTCGCCGCTCCTGCTCGCTGGTTGGTGTTTCGCGACTCACCAGACATCAACAACGACCTCGTGGGCGAACAAGCGCTGGCTGTATGGAAGGAAGTGAGACGAGCTCCCTCTTGGGCGAGGCGGTCGAGGTTGGGGGTGCAGATCTGTTCGAGCGAAAGGGACGAAGGGGGAAAGGGAGGGAGGGCAGAGGTGAGCTCGAGTTGGGGACACGCTTGCTGGCTGCTGGAGCAGCAGCAGGAGAGAGGGTGGACGAAGGGAAAAAGGGATGCACTAACCTCTCCTCCGAAAGCACCTAGATCAGAGAATCCTAGGTCGTCAGCCTGGAAGAACGAGGCAAGGACGGCGAAGAGGTGAGCTCGCAATTCCCTTCGATCATCTTCGAGCTCGAGGGCTTGCTGGCTCAGCGCTCTGGACTCACAACGATGATGAGGAAGTTGGGCTTCTTGGCTTCGGACATGTTCTGCTGAGCGTGTCGGTGTTGATGTTGACGTTGAGAGAGAACGAAGGGTCGGCGAAAAAAAAACGTACACGAACGAGGAGGGAGGAAGATCGGACACGAGCGAGAAATGAGCGAGATCTGGGGATGAGCACGCCTTGGATTCCCGTGGACAGCCGCTCGAAATCTATCTTGGTTGGTCGATGAAGGCTGTTGAGAGGGACAACAGACGTCCGAGATGGTCAGCGAGTTCTTGTGTCGCAGAAAGACGAGGAAGGAGGGAAGAGGGAGGAGGAAGGGGAGGTTGAGCTCACTTTTGATTGAGCTCGCATTTCCCCTGCTTGACGCAGCTCGTCTCTCTTCGAATCTCGATGGGGACGTATCGTTTCAAGGTTGTCATTACTATCATCAAGCCCTCCCCTTGTAGCTCCTCAGGACCTTCAGCTCGTCCAGAATCGATTGAAGGACCTCGTCGTCGATGCGGTTTAGTCTGGGACAGAAGCCAACGAGAGACAGGGAGGGAGGGAGTCAGCTCAATTATCTTCAATAGGGAAGAAGGTGTTTCGCAACAGTCTGGCGGACAGCACAAGAGCTGAGGTTAAATCAGAGCTCGAGCAGGGAGAGAAGAGACGACTCACGAAGGAATCAAAGCCTTCGCTTCCTCAGCCGACGCAGGTGCCAGGTTCCCGATCTGAGCAATCTCGAACGGTTTGAAAAGACCCTCTGTACGATCCAGGATGCTGTTTTTGTGAAACCATGTTGAGCAGAGAGTCAGCGAAACGAAACGAGACGCGTGAGCTTAGCTCGTCGTCGAGCTCGAGGCAGGGCGAACGAACTCACGATCGAATGTTCTGCACGTCCGTCAGAGTCTGATCAATCGTTCCGGAAGAGTACGACTGCACGTGATCCCATGTCTTCTTATACACACTGAGGGTGGGGTGGAAGTTTGACGGGAAGGTGAGAGGCTGAAGACGGGAGGAGGGATGGAGAAGGGAGGGGGGGTGAGCAAGGACGCACGCTGAATCGTTGACTGTTGGTCCTCCTTCGGAGGTTTTGGCGAGAAGGTACTGGACTTCAGCGTTCAGGAGGCATCCAGCGTCGTTGAACTCTGTGACACGAGAATGCAAAGGGGGACGGGGGAGAGGGAAGGGAGGAGAGGAAGGGAAGGGAAAGAGAGGTGAGCTCGACCATTCCCTTCCTTCTGCGACGATGGCTCTTGCTCGTCCCGCCCGAGCTCGAGATGTCAGAGAAGATGAAGCAGCGAGGCGTACCATCTCCTAACTTGAGCTCAGCCGCGTCCTCTTGTTCCCTGGAAGACGCGAAGACGAGCGCAAGGAAGGAGGAGGAAGGAAGGTCAGCTTCGAGCTCGTCGAAGAGAACGGCGGCTGGATGGACTGACGGAGCTCCTCGCTTTGCGATTTTTGAACGGTGGGCCATGCTGAGGGAGAAAAGAGAAGAAGGAGAAGGAGAAGGGGTGGACGAGGAAGTTGAGAAGAAAGCGGATGGATGGTTGGGAAGACGACGAGGAAGGGACGAACCTCGAGCTTTCGTTTCGTCGACTGTTGACCTCCTCCTCGCTCTCCTTCCTTCTCGACGGCCACAAGCTCATCCGACGACTCTATCTCTGCTGCAAGAAGCATGACCTCTTCCCTCCCCAACCCTCTCCCACGATCCATATCGGAATCGTCGTTCCTCCTCGTCTCTCCGTTGCCCTCGTTCCCCGACCTCTTCACTCCCTCCAAATGGCTCTACCTCCTCCCCTTGATTGCTCTCGCGGACCTCATCACGAACGGAGTGCTCGGAATACTCATCGCAGGGAAGGAGGAGATGGGATTGGTTGCCTGGGGGGTGTTCAGAGCTGCCTTGGTGGGCTGGATCGGCTGGGGGAGGGGAGTCAGGAGAGGAGGGAGCGGAGGAGGAGGTTGGGTCGCTGGTGAGTTGAGCTTCGGAATGCTTGCTCCTGAGCTCTATATAGCAACTAAGTTGACCTCGTTTGATCTTCTCGTCTCTCTTCATGGCTCTAGGAACTTCCATGGTTCGTCTCGTCCCCTGCGGTCTCCTGCTTCGGACGAACGAGCTTGCTCAAGCTGACGACCCCTCTCTCCTTCCCTCTTCGCCCTCTCCCTCTTCAGATCTCCCTTCTGCTCGTTCGTCCATTTTCTTCGAGCTCAGTCACTCAATCCAGGACTAACATATCCCCACCTCTTTTCTCTCGTGTTTTCCAGGTCTTCTGGCAGCTCAACCTCCTCTTCCAAACTCGCTCTCCAGCCCACCGACCTCGCACGACCCCCTCCAACTACACGTCCTCCCTCGACTACTCCCTCTCGACCTTCTCCTTCACCTCTCAAAGCACCTACCTGCACCCTTACACAGGCAGAGGTCTCAAACCTCACTACGTCTTCCTCTTGACGGTCAGTCGCGCTCAAAAGCTCAACCCAACCTCCCAAACGACGAGGGCTGACCTCCCTCTCGTTCTGTTTCTTGCTCTTTCTCGTTGTTCGAACATACGGCAGACAACCCTCTTCGCCTTCCTAGAATACACAACCTTCCTCTCCCTCAACCGACTCCTCCCAACCCCACCTCACACACCTCGAGCAGGGGCGTTCGCCATCCGATCTCCAAAACAGGTGAGTTGAGTTTTCGACGCGTCGCTCTCTTTTCTTTCGCTTTCCCTTCTTTTCTTCCCCCCCCTCCCCCAAATCCTCTTCTTCCCATCACCCTCCCTCCCACCCTTCCTTCTCTTAACTAACTCCCCCCCCCCCCCCCCCTTCTCTGTTATCTCGCTTCGCTTCGGTCGAACTAGGTCCCCTCCCCCCACCCCCATCAAACAACCTCCATCCCCTCCCCCTCGCACTCCTCCCGCCCACCCTCCTCGTTCCTCTCCCACCAACCTCAAAGCCAAACCCACCCCTCCCATTTCCTCAACTCCCAACGCAACCCTTCTCACCAGTCCCATCGCCCAAACCCGAACCCAAACCCAAACGACCCTGAATCCCTGCCCTTCTCGGACGAAGAAGACGAATCCGACATCTCAGACTCTGAAATCGTCGATATCGATCCCCCTCACCCTAGCACTTCATCACCACTCCTCCCGTCAGTAGGGGATGGGGGAGCGCTGGAGAGGAGTTTGAGCAGGAGTTTCTCGAGGAGGAGGGGGTTGGTCGTTCAGGAGTCGGAGGAGATGGTAGATGAACATCATGAGCACGGGGACGAGCGAGAGGAGCTGGAGGAGGGGGGAGAAAGTGGGAGTGGAGGGTATGGGACGTTTGCTGATCAGGGTGGAGGGGGGGAGAGGAGGAGATGATGGGTGGAAGGAAGGGAGAGCAGGAAGGGGGACGAGAGATGATTGATACGACTGCTACGAATGAAACGAAACGAGGCCGGTTGAGTTGGGATGGGAAGGTTGTTACTAGGGTGTCTCACTCATCGATCGACGATACGACAAAGAACTCTGCTGAGAGAGAGCGAGGAGAAGAAGGGAGGACGACGTGGACTTCGACGACGACTCGTCCGACCGACGCTAGCCGCGTCTTCTGTTTGCTGCCCTTCTCGGTCTTTCTTCACCCTCAGAACTAACAGAGGGGCTCGAGGAGTCATCCCTGTAGACTCTGAGATGCGTCACTGGCACGTGGAAGAACCTCTGCTCTTTTTCAGCCCAAAGAGACCGAACGAAGGGGAGCGAGGACGCGTCCGTCCCCTTTGCTCGAGAATTTTCGTTCCATCTCGACTTTTTCGGATCTCAGCAACCCCTCTGAGCTCTAGCCAACATATAAGAGAACATCTTTCAACTCACTCGACGGCCATCCCTTCATTTCTCTGCCTGTCCCTTTGAAGCGGAGGTCGAAACGCGGAACTCGCAAGGACGTCGCCCTCGTTTGCTCCTCCTCCTCCCTCCTCCCCAACCCCATCCTTCTCTTCTCCATCATGGCTTCCATCTCTCCCCTCCGAGCTGCTATCAGGACTCCGGTGCGTACACACCCTCCTCACCCCTCTCCCACCTCCCACCACCTCTTCTCGCAAGCTGACCGTCCTCTTCTCTCTCCTCCTTCCCCCCACCTCATCCATCTCTTTCGCTCCTCCCTCGTTGGTTGCGTCCTCGTCTTTGCAGAGCGCCCTCCCCCGTCTCTCTCGAGCGTACGCCGCCAAGGCTCAGACTCTCAAGGAGAGGATGGCTGAGTTGATCCCTAAGGAGATCGAGAACGTAAGCAACCCTCCTCTCTAGCTCAACCCCAAGACGAGATGCAGAGAAAAGAAGGGAGGAGCGAAGAGGGAGGTCGTTCGTCCGGCCAAATCTACCCGGCTTCTTCCTCTCTCTTTGGCTCTCTCGCCTTCGTTTCTTTTCTCTCTCTCTCGCCTGATTTATGGGAGCTGACTCGCTGTTGGTACATCACTTGGGTGTATGCAGGTCAAGGCCATCCGAAAGGAGCACGGGAACAAGTCGTTCGGAGAGTACACCGTCGATCAGGCTTACGGGTTCGTCTCCCTTTCCTTTCCTCCCTTCCTTTCCTTTCCTTTCCTCTCTTCGTTCGTTCAAGCTCAAGCTGACCTTCATATGCTCTTTGCGACGACAGTGGAATGAGGGGTATCAAGGTGAGTCGTCTCTGTCTCTCGCGCGAAGGGACGGAAGGAGAGAGCATGAGAAGAGAGAAGGGCCAAGCTGACCTCCCTCCTCTTTTGCTTTCGTCGAAAAAAAGGGAATGATCTGGGAGGGTGAGTCTCGAAGAGGGTAGGTTCATCTTGAACTCGTCGAGCTGACCTTGTTTTTATCTACCCTCGTTCGCTCTACCAGGATCCGTTCTCGATGCTGGTGAGCAGCTGCTCCTCCCCTCGCTCCTCCGAACGAACTGCTCCTGCCTTCGGCGCTCCATCGCTCCCCTCCCTCCCTTTTGGCTGACCCTCTTTCTCTCATCCTACCTCGCTTTCTTCAGATGAGGGTATCCGGTTCCGGTTAGTATCCATCCCCACCCTCTCTATCTCACCCACCAAGGCGAAACGAACGAAACTGATTCCCTCCTCCTTCGCTCTTCGTTCAGAGGAAAGACCATCCCCGAGTGCCAGGAGCTCCTCCCCAAGGCTCCCGGAGGAAACGAGCCTCTCCCTGAGGCTCTCTTCTGGCTTCTTCTCACCGGAGAGGTCCCCACCCAGGAGCAGTGTACCGCTCTCTCCGCCGACTGGGCCGCCCGAGCTGCTATCCCCAAGTTCGTCGAGGATCTCATCGACTCGTGCCCCTCGACTCTTCACCCCATGAGTCAGTTCTCGTTGGCTGTTACTGCTGTGAGTACGATGGTTTCCCTCTCTTCTTTTGTTCGATTTGGTGGTAGATCCGAGTTGGGTTCCTGTCATCGGGTGTTTTGGAGCGAAGCGAAAGAGCTGACCTCCTTCCCTCGTCCTTGCTCGCTCCCCTTCTCGTCCCTCAGCTCAACCACGACTCCGCCTTCGCTCAAGCCTACCAAGACGGAATCAACAAGCGAGAGTACTGGAAGACCACCTTCGATGACTCCATGGACCTCATCGCCAAGCTCCCCAACATCGCTGGACGAATCTACCGAAACACCTACGGAGGAGACAAGCTCCCCGCCGTCGACCTCGCCGCCGATTACTCCCAGAACCTGTCCACCCTCCTCGGATTCGGAGAGAACGAGAAGTTCGTTGAGCTCATGCGACTCTACCTCACCATCCACTCCGATCACGAGGGTGGAAACGTCTCCGTGAGTTTCGAAGGTTGAGCGCGGAGGAGAGCGAGAGCTGAAAGCTGACCTTCGATTTCTCTCTCTTCTTCCTTCTTTGCTCGACGCGTTCAGGCTCACACCGGTCACCTCGTCGGATCCGCTCTCTCGGATCCGTTCCTTTCCATGGCCGCTGCCCTCAACGGTCTTGCTGGACCCCTTCACGGGTCAGTTTCGCTCTTTCCCTCCCTTCCCTCCCTCCCCCTTTCAAACCACACTCCTCCTTCCTCTTCCTCCCCTTCCCAACTCTCATCTCTCTTCACCTCTTCGAGCTTTCGAAACTGATCTCGTTTTATTCGCTGTTCGTCCTCGTTCAGTCTCGCCAACCAGGAGGTCCTCAACTGGGTCGCTCGAATGCAGAAGGAGATCGGAGAGGACGCCTCGGACGAGAAGGTCTCGGAGTACATCTGGAAGACCTTGAACAGTGGACAGGTCATCCCTGGTTACGGACACGCCGTCCTCAGGAAGACTGTGAGTTGCCAACCTTTACTAAACTCGACTTGCGTTTTGAGCTCAAGCTCGGAGCTCGCGTCTCCCTCGCTTCGGCTCGACTGACTTCTTACGTTTGCCGTCTCGCCTCAACAGGATCCCCGATACCAAGCCCAGCGAGAGTTCGCCCTCAAGCACCTTCCCGACGACAAGCTCTTCAAGCTCGTCGGACAGCTCTACAAGCTCGTTCCCGATATCCTGCTCGCTGCTGGTTCGTTTCGTCTTCCTTCCCTCCCTCGTCGTTTCTCTCGCTCTCCCACCCTCACTCACTGACACACACCTTCTCACCACCTCACAGGAAAGGCCAAGAACCCCTGGCCTAACGTGGATGCCCACTCTGGTGTCCTGTTCGTCTCCCTCCCATGTCGTTCACGCGTCGCGCGTCCTTCTTCCTTCCGAAACTGACCTCCCTCCCTTTTGCGCGAATGCTTCTTTTTCTGCAGGCTCACCCACTACGGATTCACCAACCAGAACTTCTACACAGTCCTCTTCGGTGTCTCCAGGACTTTCGTGCGTCCCTCTCTCTTCTCTCTCTCTCCGTTCTGACCCGACCGACCGCGACTTCGCCTTCGATTTTGCGAAGAAGTCAACCACGCCGCTGACCTTCTTTTCGCTTCTTTCGGTTCGGCTTTATCGCACACAGGGAGTCGTCTCCCAGTTGATCTGGGACCGAGCCCTCGGAATGCCCCTTGAGCGACCTAAGTCTTACTCTTCTGCTGCGTGAGTTGGCGTCCCTCCTCTTGCCTCCTCCTGGTTTCGTTCGACCCTCGCTGACTCCCCCTCCCTATCCCCTCCTCAAACCTCGTCGTCAACAACAGCATCAAGGCCATGTTCGACGCCAAGAAGTAAAAACGTTCCACGACGACTCGTTGGTTCGACTGTATCGTTCGCTCTTTCGGTTCAGGGTTTTGCTCTTCTTTCTCTTTTCTCTTTCCTTTTGCTCTCTCTCTATTATGCCCTTTTTCTCTCGTCTCGGCTTCGGCGAAGGGTAGGGTGGGTAGGGTGGGGACGCGATGAAAGTGCCACGAACGAAGCTCGACGTCGTCTGAACAGTTCGAGCCGTTCTCAGGCCACAGGCGACTCTCGTTTATCGACCGCTCGAGAGTCATGGGAAACTATGAGTGCTTGCGTGGAAGATATATTCGAACAAGAGAGAAGGAGGGGGAGAGAGATGACGTACGAGACGAGGGAAGGAAGGAAGAAAAGGTCGAGCTCGAGCTCAACTTGTTTGGTTGATGGATGGTCTTCTTTCTCTCCACGTCCTCCCAGATCCTGTGACTCTCATATCTTCCTTTTACGTCGCTTTCTGGCATCATCGTCTGACCCTGCGAAAAATATCCAGACGTCTCGACCTTCTCTCGTCCTCAACCTGAACAGACTCGCGTCGTCGTCGAGAAAGTCATCCCATCATTCCGTCTGCTCAAAAACGCGTCTTCCTCTGGGTCGCCGGTTGCGGTGAATGGTTTTCGTCGGAAACAAGCAGTTGGGTTCAGTTCAGTTCGCAATGAACGTCTGTAGGAAGGGGAAGGAAGCGAGAGACCCAACGAAGGTTGAATCAAAGGTCGGATGAAAGGGAGGAGCGCGCGAGATCGAGAGCGAGCTCAAATCAATCTCGTTTCGCTGAACAGGTCCATGCTGCTTCCGTCGCAAATATAGAGAGAGACTTCCCGTCTCGTCTTCTGTATATACAGAGGAAGCGAGGAAGGGAGCTCGTCCTCGGCAGCTCCGTGAAGATGACGGGGTTTGAGCTCTAAAAGAGGTAGCGTCGTTCCAAGGAGTCGGGAGAGACCATGAGGCAGATCTCATTTGGCGTGAGAGTGGGAGTGATTCCGACGCTGAGCTCGTGAAGAAAGGGAAGGAAGGAAGGAGAGAGAAGGTGGTTGAACAGGTGGGTGAGACGCGTCCCGAGGGGGTCGAAGCGAGTCGAACAGGCAGCGAAGAGGGAAACATCACCACGCGCTTTTTTCCTCGTTGAAGATGAGAAAAGCTGTTCGAAGAGAGAGATGGCTGGATGGAGGCGGCTTGGGAAGAGATTTCCGAAAGCAGAGAAGGAGGTCTCACGATCGAAGAGGGAGAGGCAACAAACTTTACGAGGAGCCCATTTGGTTCAGAGGCTGGGCTGATGAGGGTGGGAGACGTCGATTTCCTTAGCTCGCTTTTCTCGCTGAGGGTGATCCCTTTCTCCTCAGAAGGCGAATTCTGTTTCTACTCAACCACACCGAGCCCAGACCTCAGCCGTCCCTCTCGCTCTCGCTCTCTCTCCTCTGTAGAGACCATCGCAAAAGGAAGGACCAGCAAACGGACGGACGAGCGCCTAACGCCATCGAGCAGCCTCATTCACGGAGGGACGCGTTCCAGATTGAGCTCAGCTCGCTTTCATTATCCCTTCCCTCCCCCTCCCTTCCCTTCCTTCCTCTTCCCATCAACCCACAACCCACCCTTTCGCCCTTCAGGCTAGATGCCTTCCATCTCTATCCTCCCTCGTCCTTCAACGAACGCCGTCGCTTCAAGCTCGTCCTCGTCGTCAACAACCTCTCCCACTCGGAACTTCCCTTTCGTTGGACACCTCGGGCTCACTGATGTCGTCCTCGAAGGACTCATCCTCTCTCGCCTTTCAGCACCCGAAAAACCTCTCCTCGCTTCCTCCGTCGAGGTCAACATCCGATGCGTCGAGTCGAGACTATCGGGAGCGTTTGGAGTCTTGACGAGCGAGGTGCTGTTCAGCTCGAGTCAAGTCGTTTGGCGAGCAGGGAAGTCGGCGCCTCCCAGGGAAGATGGGTTGGTCAGGAGAGGGGTCGAGGAAGCTTTGGGAGATTGGGAAGGGAAGTTCAAGATCGAGATACCTGTAGAGGAAGGAAGGAAGGCTGGGAGGAGTACGGTTTCGCTCAGAGAGTATCGTGTTGTTTGGAAGCTCGAAGTCGGTGAGTCGTCGAGTCCAGCCTCTTACCGTTCCTTCCTTTTCTCCTTAGCTCGCTTCTCTTCTCCGTTCTCGAACCCTTCGAGGATCTCGCCTTCCCAAAGCTGACTCGCTTCTCGTTCGACTTCTTTTTCTTTCTTCCTGGTCTGGCAGTAATCCATCATCGAAGCTCGGTCAACCCAAACGATCGCTTCTCCAAATCCATCGAGGTCCCTCTTCTTCTTCACTCGTCTCCTCCTTCATCAACCCTCCCACCCTCGGATCCCTCCTTCTCCGTCGACTCCTACGCCCTCACCTCGTCATCCACAACCCTCCCATCTACCATCTTCCCTCCTCTAGGCGCCTACGGACCAGGCGAAACCATCCCCATCCACCTCAAAGGGTTTCTTCCCTCGAATCGAGCAACCGTCAAGAAGATCGTCGTCTCGCTCAGGAGGAGGCTCGAATTCCTTCCCGCAACGGCAGCAACCATCTCAGGAGAGGAAGCAATCTCGTCGGATTGGTCGAGCGAGGTCAACACTCCCGGCGACGATCTTGGAGGAGCGGGAGGATCGTCGGTTGGAGGAGGAGAGTTCTACGAGATGGGAGTGATGGACTCGAGCCTCAGCGTGGCTTCCTATGCGACAACATCACCTCTCCTCCTATCTCCTACACCCTCGTCGTCGGGTCGAGGAAAACCTACAACCTCGTCGCGTCTCACGTCGTTCTTCTCCCCTCGGTCATCCTCAAGCTCCCTCCCCTCGCGTCGGGCTCGATCTCCATCCCTCGAACCTTCCTCCCTCTCCTCACGCTCTGCCTCGGCATCGTCGTCCTCGTCGTCGGTAGGAGGATCAGGATCAGGATCAGGAGGAAAGAAGTCGAGGAGGGCTTCGACTCCTCCAGCCTCGTCGGAAATCGTCACGATGAAGGTCCTCGAGGTCGAGTCTGACGCGATCAGAGCGGTTGGGTTGAAGGAGTGGGAGGCAGATGTGGAGATGGTCTTGCCGAGGGTGAAGGGAAGCAGCAGGTGGACGATGGGAGAGACTGGAAGGACGGGGATGATGACTCTAGGGTTTGAGTTGAAGGTCACCGTCGTCGTTCAACCCGCCTCGTCGTCGGCCTCGGATCCACCTCAGTCCAGCTCCTCCTCCTCATCTTCCTCCTTCATCACCCCTTCAGCAATCCTCCTTCCCTTCCCTCACACCTTCCCAGTCATCGTCACGTCGACATCACAATCGGATCGAAGCTCAGCAGCCCTCCTTACCATCCCCACCCATCGAACGCGTTCCTCTTCCTCCCGCTCCAAAACTTCCTCCACAACTCGGTCCTCCTCTTCCACAGCCACTCCAACCTCTCCATCCCGTCCTCGACCCGCTCGACCATCGATGGGCACTCGATCTACTAGCGCCTCCTCCTCGTCGTCGATGTACTCGCTCGGAAACGGAAGCTCGTTCAGAGGAGTGGAGGGAGAAGTCGAGCAGCCACGGATGTCGCGTTCGTCAGGCAGGAGTCGCCGTTCGGACGACTTAGGAGGAGCCCCCTCACCTCTTGGACCTCCCTCTCCTCGAGCAGATCCTCGAACGTCGTATCGTTCACCTCGCACCTCCGAGGGACTCGGTCGAACGACACGCGACGAGCATCGCTCGCTTCTCTCTCCAAGGAACGGACCTTCTCAATCCTCCCTCTCATCCTCCTCCAACACATCAACATCCACAGTCAGACTCCAAGCATACTCTCCTCCACCATCATCAGATCTCCCTACATCTTTCTCTACCACCTCCTTCGAGTCGAACGACTCAGCATCAACAACGACTTCGCATCATCCCTCCCGTCCTTCTACGCATCTCTCCCCACCCTCAAGCTACTCATCAGCCTTCCATCGCCAGATCGTCTCCAACCTCTCCACCGACACCTTCGATCTCGGACTTCCTCCCCTACCCGTCTCCTCCCCGTCAGCCTCGTCAACAACGACCTTCCACCTCCTCACCCCTCCTCCTGCCGCCGCCCTCCAACACCCCATCCCTTCGTCCTCCAAATCCTCCAAACTCGGCCGGTTCCTCTCCCTCTCACCTCCCACTACGACCAAAGAGGAAGACGCGAAACGGTTGATGGCTACGCTGATCCAAGGAGGTCGTCGAATCTCCATCAACCCGTCCGAGGAGGAGGAGGATCATCCGAGACGAAGAGTGAAAGTTGGAGTCACTGGAGGAGAGATAGGTTGGGGAGAGGGAGTGGTGGACTTCTCGCCTGTTGCTTTCGGAGGAGATAAGGCGAGATCGAGCAGTGGGTCGTCGAAGAGGAGACCCAGCACGGCGCCTGGTGGTCCGGTGGGAGTGTTTGGGTTTGGACGAGGAGGCTGAGGAGCAGGAGGGGAGGGAGGCATTTTCCATCGATCTTAGCACAACATACACATCTCGCATAGCATATTTCATAACTCAATCAATCACTTCGCTTTCGTCCTTGGTTTGGATATGGAGAGAATGGAAGGAGGATCGGGAACGAGAGGGAAAGGAAGGAAGAAGCCGCGACTTCGTCGCGTCGAGATTGAAGACGAGAGAAACGCGCATCTATCGATTCTTGGTAGCTAGCTCTAGCGTATGAGATAGCTGATTCGCAAGGTCTAGAAGATACAAAGTGATTGGTGATCGAGGATATGACTCTAGTCTAAGCGTACGCTTCTCGACCATCCTTCTTCTCTCCGCCTTCCTCCTCCGTCGTCTCGTTCTTGATCGGATCAACGAAGAGAACGAGAGCGAGGAGGGAAGCGAGAAGCATGACCGACATGAGGAAGAGGTAGGAGGATTGGTAGCCCTTGTGAGAGGGGAGTCCTTCGGGGGAGGGGTAGGCGATTTGGATCGTTGTCGCGAGGGAGAGGATGATTGTAGTTCCGAGTTGGAGAGCGCTCGAGAAGACTCCTCCGGCGACACTGTAGAGAGAGAGGAAGACGTAAGCTTCCGTAAGAGGGTAGGGATGAGTGAAGGAGTGCTCACCCGGCGTACTCGGTCGGCGAAGACATCATCAAGGCCACGTTGATCGAAACGAATAGGAACGCGCAACCTGAGCGAAAAGAAGAGCACACGAGATCAGTTGATCTTGGGTTATGGAGAAAGAGATGGAAAGCAGCCACTTACCTGCGCTACCGATGATAAAGCCAGGGACCAAGAGTCGAGGGTAATCGTGTTGATCCTGAGCGAAGGAGACGAGAAGCGACCCCATCGCAGCGACGAAAGCTGCGCCGACGAGACGAAGTCGAAGAGGGATCGCGTGAGGTGGGATGGATCCAGCTCCGACAACGGCTAGACCTCCTGTGATTCCCATGGGTAGGCTGATTGGATCAGAAAAGGGGGAACGAGAGAAAGGCGAGATGCGTCAATCGTCGAAGCCGAGACGGATCGACGCGTCCGACTCGAACTCACAATCGAACGGCCGTCAAAATCCCCGACTCGTGCCAGGAGTTCTGGAACAGCTCCGAGAAGCCGACCTGGAGGGCATACCAGAATCCGTATGGGCCGAGGGCAAGGAACGAGAGAAGAGCGAAATTCCTGATCTTCCAAAGCGACGGGAGGAGGAGGGCGTCTCGAGGATCGATCCTCGTCTGCCAGTACGCGAAGGCTGGGAACAGGACGAGGAATCCGACGAGGAGGGTAGAGATAACTCCGGCGTTGCTCCTGGGAAAGATAAAAGGGAGTGGGTTAGCAGCCGCGCCAGAGGAAGAGGAAGAGAGCTGAGACGCGACGTCTCGTGACTCACCATCCCTTCACGTTGGCCTCAGTGCAGGCGTAGACGACCAAGATGATCGCAGCAGTTTGAAGGAAGGTTCCCTGTACGAGCAAAATAACTTGGTGTCAATTCAGGCGCGAGAAAGGGACGAAGGAGGGAAGAAAAGGAACGAACGAGGTAATCCATCTTCTTCTTCCTCGGCTCGAGTCCCTCCTCGCTGGCAAGAACCTCGACGTTGACTTCGGGGATGAGAAAGACGGCTCCGATGGAGAGAGGGATGGCGACGAGGGTGGTGAACCAGAAAACCCATTTCCAGGACGCGAGGAGGAGGATGGCTCCGAGGAGAAGACCGAAGACCTGAGCAACGCGAGACGCGACGAAGAGTGTTAGCAGGTGGGTTGTGACTCAAAGGCGTGAAGAGGACTCACGTTCGCAACGGCTCCTGAGCCACCAAAGACCGAGATAGCGAAGGCTTGTTCTCGAGGTTCGGGGAAAAGGTGCACGATGAGCGAGAGAGCGCTGGGGATGGTGAGGGCCGCACTGAGTAAAAAGCAGAGGCAAGGCGACGGTCAGCTTGCTGGCGTTCTCGAGGCGGACGAGGAAAGAGAGTGAAGAGACTCACCCAATCCCAGAAATAGCTCGCAAGACATACATCGCCACCGGCGTCTTGACGAATCCGATCCCAAGCGAGAAGATTCCAAGCCAGGAGAAGCCGAGGATGAACGTCCATTTGGCGCTCCAGATGTCGGCGACCCTTCCAGCGGTGAGGAGGAAGGAGGCGAGGGTGAGAGAGTCTGATGAAACGCGTCGAGGATCGAAGAAGAGGGGAGAGCACCGTCGAGGGTCAGTTCGCGAATCGAACGAAGAAACAGTCTTCTGAGCAGGGAAGGAACGAGACTCACAAGCATTGATCACCCACACAGAACTCGAGCCGGTCATTCCAAGGTCTTCTGCGATGGAGGGGAGGGCGACGATGGCGGCTGGAAGAGGAACGAGACGGAACAAACGACGCGACGGATCAGCCTCGTCGCACTCAAACTGGTCCCCCCCATCACTCATCATTCGTGGTCTTCCCACCCACTCACCACTACTCGAGAAAATATCAATGAACTGAGCAAGCGAAAACAGCGCCAACAAGAAACCTTTCCTCATCCTCGACGTCTTCGCCGTCGCGACCACATCGGTTTGCTCGCCCTTCATCTGGGCCTCAGCATCGCCAGCGAGGGTGGGAGTCCTAAGCGATAGATTGATACGAACGAGCGAAAAAGCTCTCGTCAGCAAGAGCTCGTCAACGTCGAAACCAAAGAAAGAGAGGCGATGGAAAGGGAGGGACGAACGGTGAAACAGCAACGACGGGCTCCTCCGTCGAAACTGCTGCTGCTGGTTGAGCGAGTGTGAGAGTTGAGGGAATTGACGAGGACATCTGAAACTGTTCAGAACGAAGCGAGTGGGGTGAGTGGTGGTTGGAGGAGAAAACGTCCTCCTCCTCCCCTCCACCTCGCCTGAGTCGAAATGCGAAACGAGGGACTGCTGAGTGAGCGAGGCAAGAAAATCAGCTCGCATGATAGCCAGGCACTCTTGCCTGAGTGAGGGAAGAAGATTAGAGGCGAGGTGGAGGTTTGGTTAGCTGAGCGGGAAGGAAATATAAATGCGATCAGTCAGCGATTTCTCGACGCGCCGACTCAGCTCGACTGAGGGCTAAAAACGGGTCGGGTCGGTCGCCAAGAGGTTACGGGGGAGGTTAGGCTGAGGTGGCGCGTTGGACCGAAGTGAGGGTGGCCGAGAGAGCGTCGTTAAGCAAGACGAAACGATCGTCGAGGGCATCGAAGGTTGCTGGAAAACGAAGAGCGAGGAGTGTTAGCAAGCTTTTCTCGTAGGGAAAGGGGGGAGAGGTGTGTCGTGAGTTTCATGATTCGAACGAAGAAGAGCAAAACGAGACAAAAGATCTACTGTACGCGTCTCCTCCCCTTCTCCTCCCTCCTTCCCGTCCTCCCTCCCTCCCTCCCTTCCCACCCACCCACTCCATCCCTTCATCCCTCCCTAGAAGTTATCATCATAACTCTTCCTTCCACCTCCACCTCCACCAGCAGCACCCATACTCTCCATCAAATCCTCATCCATCCCGCCCATCAAGCTCCCACCCCCCGCCGCTCCTCCCGCCCCCCACGTACTCTCCTCCTTCGCCGCCTTCTGGAGGTACTTCACCGACTTTCCAACCCTTCGATCTTCGTTCCAGACCTGACTGTTGAGCTGCGAAGCTTGCTGGTTGAGTTGTTCGAGACGGAGGATGGTTTCGGGCCCGACGTAGCGTTCGGAGGGAGGGAGGAAGGTGACGATGGGCGTGGGAGGGGAGATGGAGGTGGGGAGGTAGGAGATAGAGGCGTTGAGGGAGGAGGTGGAGACCTGGAGGGATGGATGAGACGGGGGGAGGGGGGAGAACGGGTGGGTGAGCTCGAGAAGAAGGAGGGGACAGAAAGCCAGTCCAAGCGAATCGCATTCGAAACGAGAAAGACGCGAGTGAAGACTGACCATCCTGAAGATCTCATCCGTCAACTCCCTCTGAACCTTCTCCGTCTCAGCACCTTCGAGACCGAGAAGCTTGGCCATCTCGGGAACGAGGAGCTTCTCGTAGGTCTTGGTGAGTTTGAGGATCTGTCGAGAGAGAGCGGTGTCGACGAGTTGGAGGACGAGTCCGTGGTTCTTGTCCTAAACGAAGAGCACACGAGAGAGGAGAAGAGGAAGGAAGGGTGTCAGTTCGCCAAAAGCAAGACAGAACGCGTGAGACGAAGAGAAGACGAAGCGACGACGCGTCTCGCTCTCTTCCCAGCCAAAAAAGAGGGAAGGTAGATAAAGACGCACCTTCACGAAGATCTCCTTATCCGCGGAGCTGACGAGCTTCCCTCCCTTCCCGTAACTCGACTCGAAGGTATCGGCAAAGTTCTTGTAGGTCGAAGCGTGCTGCTTGATCGCTCGAGTGACGGAGGCGGAGACGTATTTGGGAAGGGAGGTCGTCTGAGCGAATGAGAGGGCGAGAACATAGAATGAGAGGTCAGTGATGAGACTCCGAATCGATGAAGAGGCCTTGAAGGCATGTTTCTCGAAGGGAAGGGAGGCGAAGGATGGGGACGAGACGACAGGGGAGAGAAAACGAACCTTTCCGTCCTTGATGAGCTGAACGAGCACAAGCTTCTTGTAAGCTGCGATCTGGATCCAAGAAGCAGCGGTAGCGGGAGCGGAGACGACCTGAAGAGCGGAGGAGCGAATGAGGGAAGGGAAAGGTCAGCGAACAAAGCAGATCGGGCGGGACGAACGCGAACGTCGTCGACGCGAAACGAGATCGAAGACGGGGCGGAACTCACGCTCTCGAAGAACCCTTCCGCTGCCTCCCAGTCCTTGGTAGCTGCCGAGGCGATTCCAGCGAGGTAGTTGTATCGGAGGAAGTCCAGGTAGGTGAGAGCGTAATGCTGGTTTGAGGAGGGCACGAGCGAGGGAGGAGGGGAGGGGAGGGCAAACGACGGGAGAAGAGGCGAGAGAGGAAGAGGTGGAGAGTGAGTAGGGAAGGAGCAAAAAAGTCAGATGTACGTCAGAGAGTCGTTCAAAAGGGCGAGACGGCGAGGGGAGGAAGGATCCGTTGGTGAGAGGACGGAAGAGGTGCGAACTCACGTCCTTGAAGATGCCCTTCAACTGAATGTCAGTGACGTGCGTCGCGAATCCGTACTCCTTGCTGATGACGCACGCCTGGCGATGGCACGAGGATGGATAGAAGACAGAGTCAGCGAGCTCGAGAGAGGGAACAAGGAGGGCGGGTCAAGGCGACGCGGAGACTGACCTCGACGAAGTCCTGATGGACGGCGGTGAGGTTGCTGGGGTTGTCGACCGACCAGCGCTTGAGGATATTGAGGAGCGAGACCAAGATCTCGGAGGTCTGGTGTGAGGAGGAGAGTCATGTGGAACGAGCGTCAAAACAGGAAGGGAAGAGGGGTGATGCAAGGAAGGGAGGGAGGGAGGAGACGAACTCGGCTGAGGTACTTTGCGAGAGCGAGGAAGCGATGCGAGAAGGCGTTGACTAGATCCAGACAAGGAAGAAAGGAAAGATCAGCTGTCCGAGGCGTAGAGTGGTGAGAGAGGGCGAAGAGGGAAGAGATGGTTGGGTCGACGACCTTCACCTCTTCGACTCGAGGAAGGAGGACGAGAGACTCACTGGTTGTAGCTGCTGGACCTGTGATCTGTCTGATGTCGAAGTGGGAGCAGAACATCTGACCGTATTGTAGGAGGTTGTGAAGGTACCCAACATGGGACTCTGAGAAGGGCTGTCTCAATCGAGCCGTCCTGGAGAAAAGAAAGGAGGGAGGAAAGCTCATCAGCTTCGACCATCTTTCGTTTCCGTTCGTCGTCGTTCCCTCCCTCTTCCTCGGCTCTTTGTTCAAGGCAAGCGAGGCACTCACAAGATGTACAAGAAGCCCAATGTATGCACGTTCGGATCCAAGGCTGTGAAGGGGTCGATGGTTGGCTTTCCTTGGTTGTCCTGGAGGAACGAAGCGAGGACGATGTCTCCTTCGTTTGATTGAGCGACATCGTTGAGAGTCTTTTGAAGTTGATGGAGAGCGAGAGTAACAGTCGCGTCCGTACTCTCGATGATTGAAAGGATCGCGCCCAGAGAGAGGGAGGGTTGGGAGGGAGCTGAAGGAGGAGCGGCTGGACCAGAGGTCGAAGATGGAACGGCGGACGTGGAAGCGGAAGGGGAGCCGCCCCCGAGAGGGATCGTGCCAGAGGTGGGAGTGGGAGGAGGAGGGTGACGAGGAGGAGTACCAGATCGAGTAGAGACCATCGTGAAGGGGGAAAGAGAAAGAGAAGGATGGGAAAGGGAGGGGAGATGGAGGGTGGAGGAAAGCGAGAGCTCAAACTCGAAGGGAGGGAGGTCCTCCTCTTCGCTAGCGACCGCCATCTCCAGGTTTTTCCGGTCTTTCTTCTCGAGTCGAGCTCGTGTCCAGCTGCTAGTAACGCGTTCGAACTCGTCTGTGAGCTCAAATCATCGCGGAGATCTTCCCCGGAGGAGAAGACTCGAGCTCACCATCTTCCCTCCCTCCCTCCCTCGCTTCTTCAGTCCACCTTCAAGCCCTTAGCTCTCAACTCCCATCTCCAACATGTCCAACGTTTGCGTACATCCCATCTTCATCTGTCTCGCATCGTTCAACCATCATCCTGACCTCTTCCTCTTCTTTTACTCTCGCAGCTCGCTTCCCCTCCTCGCCCTCCTCCGCGACGTCTCGCGTGGGATATCCTCTTCCTCGTCTTCTCCCTCCTGGATCGACCCTCTCTCCTCGCTGTCTCAACGGTCTCTCTGGAGTTCTTGTCAGCTTCGGCTCCTCATCTCTATCGACACGTCAAAATCAGAACCCTCAAGCAGTTGGAGGCGTTGTTCTGCGAGAGGGAGGTGAGCTCGCCGTCGTCGCTTCGTTTCCTCGCTCGCTTACCCTCCTCTCTGATCTGACTCTTCTGCCCTTTCCTTCGTTCCTCAGTCCTCCTCAGAACCCTCTCGCATAACTCTCCATCTCTCCCTCACCCAAATCCAAACCCTCACCCTCAGCTTCCCTTCCTCCTCCTCCTCCCCCGGCCCTTGCTCTTCCATCTCCCTCTCTCCCTCGCGCCTCCCCTCTCCTTTCACCCCCCTCCCGCTCCATTCCCTCTCCCTCTCCCTCCCCTACACCCACCGCTCCCTCCTCGACCCCCTCCACACTAAACTCCTCCCCCTCCTCAACCCAATTAAACTCAGCTACATCATCACCAACCGACCCAAAGAAGGTCTCGTTTGGCAGCGTCTCCTTGCTCCCTCCTCTTCTCTCGCGGGCTGGACGAGGATCGAGCTCGTCGAGCTGAAGGGTGTCATACCGTACTTGAGTGGGTGGAAGGAGGAGAGGTTAGCTGGATTGCCTGCTCGCTCGAACCCAGAGACGGAGGTGCGCGTTCGCGTCCATGTGAGGAGGTGTCTGGAATTGGGTCAGGATGGGAAGAGGTTGTTGGTTGTGATGCAGAATTCGGCGGGGATGTTTGGGTTTGAGGAGAGGAGGGAGATGGAGGGGTTGGTACGAGAGGTGGTGTTGGAGAAGTGGAGGAGGATCTTTGGGGTTGAGGTTGAGGTTTAGGCTGAGGGGAGACGAGGTGAGGTGAGCTGGATTGTGAATTTGTCGGTGGGGATTTGATGAGTCGAACAAGCTGACTTTCGTCCTTGTTCTGTTGGTGTTTTCGTCCAGCTTTGGCTTCGACGCGCCACTTTGACTTCGCTCCTCCGAGCGCGAGTCCCTCGGTGCCCTTCGTTCCAGGGAGGACGAGCTGGAACCCAGCTCGACCGATAGATCTTCCAACGTTTCTGGACCACGTTTAGAATTGAGTCAATCTATCGGAAGGGTCGAGCGAGGAACGAAGGCCGAACTTGAGCTGACCAAATCGACGCGTCGTCCTTTTCCTTCTCATCCCCCCCTCGCCCCCCTTACAATCAGCTTCATCCTGCACGCTATAGATGGCTCTCTGACCCCTTGGTCCCCCGGCCTCATCCGTAAACGGAAAGTCAACTCGGAAGCTTTCTCGTCGGAAGAACTCTGCTCGACATGGCAAGCCTCGTTCCGAATGTGGACGAGCCTGCCTCGACCGTCCCGCTTTTTGAGCTTTCATCCCTCGAACGATCTCCCCTTCCCCTTTCCATCGAACCACTCCATTCTCCAATCCAGCGACAGTCGGTTTTCGAAGCACAAACGTGAGTCTGACGGGACTTCAAGGACGAGGAGCGGCGAGGATCAGAAACGAAAGAGGTCGAGACAAGGCGGGAGGAAGATCGAGCTCATCCCGAGCTTCTTCCTTTCCTCCCTTCTTTCCCACAGTTTCCACCACGTTCTCGCAGCTCAGCAACTTGTGTCAGCCTAACATATCCCCATGGTGAGTTTGAACGGGTTCGAGAAGGGATTGGTCTCATCGACTTGACCGCGTTTTGTTGTTTCTTTCAAAGCTCAACGTTCTTGACGAGCCCTCCCCGACGCTCCTCGGCGAGATCCTCGGTCTCTCTACCGGGATTGATGCTCAAGCTGTCGCTCCCGTTTCGAAGGAGGATTTTGTGAGAGCGAGGACAATGGTGAGCTCGCGAGAAAACGTGAACACGCGTTCGAAGGAGTCGAGTCGAGAACTGACGCTGCCGTCCCATCCCTCCTTGCCTTGTTCCTCTAGAGCGATGATGTCTTCTCCCAAGGGAACCTGTATGCTCAGGTATTCTTTGTAAGCTACGTCTCTCTCGACTCGAGACGAGCAGACTTGGGGGCCCAAGCGAGTCGCGCAAGGACGACAAACGAAGAGCTAATCATTCGTGTTCGCTCCCGTCTCTCCAGTCCGAGTTTCAAGCGCTCTGCCTCCCAGCTTTCATCAGAACATTCTACTCCAACACCGTTGGAGACTTCAACGCCATCGACTCAGGTCTCTTCGCCTACTACACCCAGATCCTCTACCAAACAGCGGCGTCGCCGTACTCGGATCGGTTCCTCCGAGTAGATCAGCGAGAGACTACCAAGTTCCATATGGCCGGCGCAGATACTCTGCTTGAACTGATTTCATATAGAGAAGAGGTCAGTTGAGGCTCTCTTGAGTCCCTCGTCAGCAATTTCAAGGGCTGATGACATCTCTTTGGCTGCTTCCATTGTTCCTTCTCCTCTCGTTCTTCTGTATCGATCAAGATCCGTCGACCTTTGATCGCGAGCTTTGAGTCGATCCTCGACTCTGGATGGTCCATTACCCTACATCAGTCGGCTCAGGTCCTCGAGGCAGCCTTTCACAAGCCACGCGCTGGTCCCGAGGACATGTCGGACGAGGAGTTCGCTCCTCACTTGCAGAGACTTCAAGACGGGAACCGAGCTCAGTTTGAGAAGCAACTGGAGCGTGATGAGAAGAGGCTGGAGACGGGGAAGGATGAGCGTTTGGAAATGGGAGGCCGAGGTGTTGAGTTTGATGAGTGCGCGGCGAACGAGGGAGGGAGGGTTCGGTGTGAGGAAAGGATTGTAGTGTGCTGTTCGAGGGTGAGATCAAGCCGCTTGACGCATATGTATAACCTCTCCAGTCCTGCATCTGACGTCTATTCTTTTCCAGTGCGGCGTTGTCAAATATTGCTCAGAAGGTCCGATGGTAGACCTCGTCGCGTCGTTTCTCCCACGCCTTCGAAACCTCTTCTCTTTCTAGACTGACCTTTTTTCTCAACTCTTACACCTCCAGCACATGGGAAGCTCCACTGGATCGACCACGAGCCGTTCTGCTTTGCGCCGACGTGGTGAGAAGATCGCGACGCGTCGAAAGGCAGTTGGGCTTTCGTTTGTTAGCACCTCTTTTTCGATATGCTGCTCGCTGTAGTAGAAGCAGCCAATTTAGATCCTCTCCAATTTCCTTTTCGAGTGTGGTGAGGATGTTCGCCTCGCATTTTGAGGACGACGATGGACCTTTCGACGCGTCGAGCGATCCGCTCTCGATGTTGTTTGGGACTTGAATGAAGAGATCTTTCGAGCCAAGCGGGTACTTCCGGGCAGAAAATACAGATTACTAGAGAAAGAGGTTTGATTTGAAATTCAGGTGCGAACTGACGTTGCTGCTTGAGAGTGGAGCTACTGAAAACGACGGACGCGTCGCACCCCGCCGCGTCGTCTGAGTTCTTTCGCCCATCCCTCGCTCGGATGCCTACCTCCTTCGAGTCAGTCAGCTTTCATCCTCTGTAGTTGTCCTCGAGCTTTCAGCCTTGACGTTCTTCGCAGTCGATCAGGTCGTGTCGGAACCTTTTTCGCTCCAGCCTGGCTCCGAATCGAGACATTCCGCTTTTTCCCCTCCTTCTGACCATCTCTCTTCCCACCTTCACCTCCTTCTACTCCTCCGTTATTCTTGCATTGTAACCAGCTTGCTACTAAAGCAGAACTGTGAGCTCGAAGACCTCTCGGTGGCACCGAGCGAGAGACAATTTGGAGACGCGAAAACGAGATCATCGAGCTCGAGCTGATTCGAACTCCTCCTCGTTTCTTCCTTCCTTCCCTCCCAGACACCACCACTCAAGCCTTACCCCGATCTACGCTTTCGACCGTTTTGCTAGTCCATGCCTACGGTGAGCTTTCTCTTGCTCGAGAAACGCTTCGAGAGCTTCAAACTCGACGTCCTGATCCTTCGTCGATCGTTTCGTTCGTTCAGCCCTCAGCAACGCTCCTTGGAGCGCTTCTCGGGTTTTCGACTGGAATCAACGCTCCTGCAGTCGCTCCCATATCCCGAGACAGCTTTATCGTAGCCAGAAAAATGGTGAGCTCAGGTCCGCTTCCGCCCACAACTCGTGTCGCTCCCAAACTGACGCTTCTGGTCTATATCTCTTCGTGTTAGACTGCTCTCGTCTTCTCTCTGGGTCCCGTTGCCACGGAGTCCTTCCTTGTTTGTCCTCTGAAACTCCTCCCCGTCATCAGAAACGGCTCTTAGCTCGAGAAGAAGCTCAGCTTTCCCGCGTTCTTCGTCCTCTTGACTCAGTTCCTTTTCCCTTCTTTCCCCCAAAGTCCGAATTCCAAGCCCTCTACCTTCCAGCCTTCCTCAGGACCTTCTACTCAAATACCCTCGGAGACTTTAACGCCATCCATCCCAACCTCTTCGCCTACTACCTCGGAATCTACTACCGAACCGCCGCGTCGCCGTACGTGACCCTGTTCCTTCGCAAACATCTGGAAGAGGGTGGAGACTTCTATACGCTGATGGAAGAGACTCAGACAACCTTGTCTTTAGTGAGGGCCGAGGCATGGCGTATGGACAATGTCCGTCAAAAGGTGATTCCTTCTCTTGCGATTTTCTTCCTTCGCGCGACGTGCGATCCGCCGCTAACCTTCGTGTGTCTTCTTTTCCCCCGCCTCTCAGCTCAACTTTGACCTTGCGTGCAAGTTTGGTGAAATCTCCGATACCATCGCTACCACCCAGCTATACCACATCGCTTCGACCCTGCCACCAGAAAAACTCTCCCGTTCACGACGCGCCTCTCGCTCACGACGCGACGCTGCCGAGAAACAAATGATGCACGACGCTGTTTGGGAGTCAATACGAGAGGATTACGGAAGCTTAGTGGATAATCTAGAGCCGTACGAGATTAGGGAAGCGAGACGGCGAGCGGGAATGGGAGAACGAAGCGCTTTGGGAAAGTGTGCGGTGAACGAGGGAGGGAAGGTTTGGTGTGAGAAGAGCAAACTGGGGTGCTGTTCGTGGGTGAGTCGATGAGTTGTGTCTACCACACCTTATCTACTCTTGACTGACTTTGAGGCTTGTCCCGCTCCAGTGCCAGGTCGTTCTTTACTGCTCCGAGGGTTCGTCCAGCCTCGACGCGTCCTTGTTCCTCGATCAGCGTTCTCAGAACTCAGAGCTGACTTCCCCCACCTTCCAGCCCATCGAGAGCTTCACTGGGAGGACCACGAGCCGTTCTGCTTTGCTCCAACCTGGTGAGGGATGAGGAGGGAGAAAAACTTCGACGCGTCGAACACGAGGGAGGGAAGCGAAGGGGGTTGGATTCTCTTGTTATCTACCACGTCGTCTATTGCTTTGAGGACATATCGGACTCTCGTAGATCGCTCGAATCAAATCACGAAAGGAGAGATCTCTCGTCTTCCGAGCGAGCCTTTTCGTTCGATTCGATTCGAACTCGACGCGTCGTTCGTTTGGATCGTTTCCTTCCATCGCCTCGCACTCTTTTCACGATGAATGACACTCGCTTGGACACTGAAAGATAAGAAACGCGATGAATAGTATCGCTCAACTCTACATCTTCCCAAACACATCCCTCAACCTCCCCAACGCGACCTCGTAAGCAGGTTTGAGCCCGTCCAGCTCCTCCTCCTCGACCTTGAGCTTCTTGAGTTTCTCGAGGTGATTCGATGATCGGAGGAGGGACTTGAAGTGGCGGGCCTGGCACAACACAAAAGCGAAAGAAGGGATGGTTTGTCAGTCGACGGGAGGGACGGACGGAAAGAAGGGGAACGAGACGACGCGAGCAAAAGGAATGTGGGCGAGGCGAGAAGAGAGAGACCACTCACCTCCTGCGTCTCGACCAAACTCCAAGCAGAACCCTCCCTTCCAGCTCTCGCTGTCCTTCCGACTCGATGGATGTACTTCCTCATGTCGACGGGGACGTCGTAGGAAACGACGTGCGAGACGGAGGCGATGTCGATTCCTCGAGCGATGAGATCCGAGCAGATCAGCCTGGGAACGATGCGAAGCAAAGAAGGAGGTCAGTAGAGTTGGAAGTGAGAGAGAGAGAGAGACGTTTCATCGAAGGACGAGAGCGAGCTCAAGAACAAAACTCGAAACTCACAAATCAACCTTCCCCTCCTTAAACTCCCTCAACACCTTCGCCCTCTCCCCACCACTCCCTCCCTGTCCACCCAGATCACTCGAGTACGCCTTCACCACCAGCGGCTTCCACTCCTCTCCAGGCAGGGGCACGTAGGCTTCCTCGAAAAACTTGACGAGCTGGACGAGTCGAGCGGCCGATTCGACGGATTTGGTGAAGCAGAGGACGTTTCGGTTCGAGGAGATGGAGGTGAATTTGGGGGAGTGGAGGAGATGGAGGAGGTGGAGGGGTTTGGTAGAGGTGGGGACGACGAGGAAGTGCTCCTGTTTGAACGAAGGAAAGGGGGAGTTAGAGAGGGAGAGGGAGGGAGGGAAAAGGGACAGAAGGAGAGAATGACGCGACGAGGGTCGGGTTGATGGGAGGAGAAAAGACGAACCTTGAGCGTAGCAGGAACAGCGAACGCCTCTCCTTCGACGTGCTCGGTAGGGTTGGTGTCCGACTCATCTTGGATGACGAAGTACTGAGGGTCGTGGAGTTTCAGAGCGGCGATCTTGGAAGGGTCTCGAGTGAGCGTGGCGGAGAAGAGGAGTTTTTGGCACTGGCGGGCAACACGAAACGACAAGGATAACGATACGAACGATCAGCAATAGCTTCGAAAATCGCGAATAAGAGGAGAGAGAAGCGACTCACCTGCGAAACCTGCTCCAACTCTCCCTCGAACCCAACAGCCTCTCCACTCCCGTTCCCTCCGAGCACACCTCCCAGCCCTTGCTCAACCTTCAAACTCGTCGTCGCTCGAGTCTTGGCAAGCACGACCTGCAACCAGTCCTGGAACGATTGAGTCAACAGTCGATCGGCTTCGTCGATGATCTGTTGCGAGGGACGAGAACGAAACGCGAGTCAGCGAGAGCTCGAACGAACGAACGAACGAACAACGAACGAGAGAAGGGTGGGTTTGATGTGGAGGGGACTGACGAGGAACCTCAAAAACTCCAAACTGAACCCAGGCGTCCCGTTAAGATGATCGATCAGCCTTCCTGGGGTGCAGATGAGGATATCCACCATCGAGGAACCTGAGCGACCTCCGAGGGAAGAGACGAGGTTGGCTTGTTCTGAGGCGAAGGATTGGGATCCGGTTACGGTGGCGATCTGGTGAAGCGAAGCGTAGTGGAGGTGAGGTGAGATTGGGTGGGAGGAGGGAGCGGGAGGAGGTGAAAGAAGGAAGGAGAGAAGGAACGGAAGGGAGGTCAGCGTCGAGTCGTTCGACGCGTCGAGTCGAGGTGGATCGAGAAAGGCGAGGAGAAAAGAGTTGGGAGTCGGGGAGTCGGTGTAGGGTTGGACTAACCTTAAGACCAGTCCCCTTCGCAACACTCTCGAACGTCTCCTTGACCTGAGAAACGAGATCTCGCGTGGGGAGGATGATGAGCGCTCGCAAGCGAGTGACGATTCGTTTCGAGAGGACCTGAGGCGAACGAGAGAAGAGAACGCAGAGTCAGCAACCTGCCTTCTGCCCATTGGTCCCATATCTATACCTTCCACGACGTTCTTGAAACGCCAGGCGGTCGAAGAAAGGAAAGGAACGAAGAACGAAACGAAGACTCGAACTCACCTCAACAACAGGCACAACATAAGCCAACGTCTTGCCACTCCCCGTCGGCGCCGAAACACACACATCCCTCGTCGCTTTCATAGGATGCAGTCCCGCCCCACCAACTCCTCCTCCCACGCCTCCCGCTCCCAACCCTCCCGCTCCCAAACCCTTCCCAGGCAAGAGGAAAGGAATCACCCCCGTCTGAACAGCAAACAGATCCTCCACTCCCAGATCCCCCAAACGAGTCAACATCCGTTCCGAAAGGCCAACGTTGGAGGGTTCTTGCGCTGGAGGGGGAGGAGTGGTTGGTTCATCGACTTCCTCCTCTTCGTCGGAAGAGGAGGAGTCGTCGGAGGAGGAGGAGGAGGAGGACGCGTCGGGTTTGGTTGACGCTTTTGGTTTCGACGTTTTGGAGGAGGAGGCAGAGGAGCGGGGAAGAGGAGTCGTATGCGACGATGAAATAATAGTAGCTGTGGTGAGCGCGTGGGGGACTGTGAGCGGGTGGAGGAGAGAAGCTGAGGGAGCTGGGTGGGAAGGAGGGAGAGTAGGGAAGGGAGGGAGGGGGTTGGAAGTGAAGGAGGCTGGGAGGATGAGCTCGCGAGGTGGAGGGGTTGAGGCGTCCTCTTCTTCCTCATCCTTTTCGACGTCTGAGGTAGCTGATGGTGGTGGTGGTGTTGCTCGTTTTGTAGGAGGAGGAGCTGTTGAATCGACGACGGCGGGGGAGTCGACGAGCTCAACGACGTCCTTCCTCTTCCTCTTCTTCTCAACAACAGCCTCGGTCACCTCCTCATCCTCCTCGCTCGAGCTCGACTCCTCCTCAGAGCTCTCCCCATCAACCTCCATCTTCTCTCCCACCACCAACTTCTTGGAACCAGTTGCGACAACGTCCTCCTTCGATTTAGGAGCCGACCTAACTGCCGCCTGTTTCCTCTTTTTCACCTTGTCCCTCTTCTTCTTAGCGTACCGAGCCTGAGCTTCAGTCTTGGGAGCTCGTTCGCTGGGGGGCTGGCACAAACGAAGGGAAGGAGTCAGAACGAGCTGAAACGAAGGGCTGAAGGGGAAGGAGAGAAGTTGCGAGCTCACCAATTTCGCCCTTGGAGGTCGAACCTGTCTCGTAGGAACGAACGTCCCGTTCCCTGGAACGTAAGGGTTAGGGTTCAGAGCTGGTCGAGCTCCTCCCTCTACACCCTCTCCTCCTGCTGGTTGGTAGCCTTGAGCGGGCTGCTGATACGAAGGAGGGGGAGGGCGAAAGGAGGAGGAAGTCGAAGCTGAGGAGGCTGCTCCCGGGACGGTTCCCATTCTTGATGGATGGATGGTCATTCCTCGAGGACGGGGAGGAGAGTCGGGTGTGGAAGCATCATCTCCAAAGACGACCTTGGTACCCTTCTGGTTCAGGAGGTACGCGGAGGACTGCATCGCGGCTGGGGTGGGAGTTGGGAGGGAAGGAGAGGAGGAGAGAGGAATTTCGAGGTGAAGGGAGGGAGGCGGGGAAGTTGGGTGTTTTGAGCTTGATTAGGGTGAAAATTTCGGGGTTGAGGTGGTTGGTGTGTAGGAGATGAGCCTCGGACATTTTTGTTCGAGCTCGTGAAAAATTGAGGCGAAGGAAGGACGACAAACCGACCTTGACGACCTCGTCCTCCTGCGTCGAAATCTCGACCTCACCTCACCTCCCTCCCTCCCTCCTCCTCCCACCCCAACCCACCCTCCCACCGTACCCACTCCATCTCATACTCCTACAGCATGTCCCGCCGCCCGCAATCCAGGAAACCTCAGTACCGAGCCGTTCGTTCCGCCGTCTTCCTCTTCTCCTCGCATCCTTCTCGCTCGAAGCTCATGCCTCCCTCCCTTCTCGTTTGGTTATGGATCGCTTCGTTCTCAGGACGGTTCTTTCGTCTCCAAAACGGGCGGAGACGTCACCGGCCCCGGCCTTTGGGTTACTGGTGTGAGAGGGAAGGAGAGGATCTGTGTGGCTGAGACGTATGAGGTTTTGGAGGCGGTCAGTTCCGAGCTCGACGTCTCTCCCACCCTCCTTGCTCGTCTTCTTCGCGCTGAACCGACCCTCGTCCCACTTCGCCTCGTTCGTTATCGTGCTAGTTGGTGGAAGAACTCTACCCCGGCGCGCAAGAGGAGTACCGGAAGATGAAGGATGCGTGGAGGACTGCTCAGCTCGCAGGAACTGAGGGGGCAAAGGAGGGAGAGGAAGAGGAGGAGGAGGATGATATTGAGAAGCAGGTGGCGAAGGAGTTGGCTGGGTTGGCTGCTGCTAAGAAGGGGAGGACGAAGAAGTTGGCGAATTTGATTGGTGAGTCTTCTCTCGGGAGCGGGAGGGGGAGGGATGTGGGGAGGTGAGAAGGGAGGAGGGGAGGGAGGGTGTGAGCTCGAACGAAGGAGCGAGGGAGCTGATCGTCTCGTTCGCGTTGGGCTGGCTTCTCTGGAATAGTGAATCATCAGACGAACATCGACTGTAGTGAGTCGTTTCGTTTCCGTTATTGCTTCTTCCCTTCAGAACCTCCTTCGTCGCTCGACACGCTCGAGCTCAAGCTCACCTTCTCCCTCCTCCTCGTCCTTCAGTCATGTGGTTCTCCCTCCTCCCACCTATAGACCCAACAGCCATCACTCTCCATCTCCTAAACAAGATCAAGTCCACTGGCTTCTCGGGACTTCGGTGAGCTCAAACTCCTCTCTTCCCTCGCTCTTCCCTCGCGTCGAGCTCACCCTTCCCTTCGTTGTTTCGGTTTGATTCAGATATGTCCAACGCTTAACACCAGCCTCTCACTCCTGTCCTGCAACCCTGGAGGATATCGTCACGCTCGTTCAAACGAAGTTGTACCCTCCTGTTTTCTCGCAGGGGAAGCCCGTGAGAGTGAGTTCGAGTCGAGTCCTCGACGCGTCGTCCTTCCTCTCGGCCCTTCTGTTCTTCTCTTCCTCTCTCCCCCCACCCTCTTCACCATCCTACCTTCCTCTGCCTCCTCCTTCCCTCTCAACACAAATCTGACCCTCTCGAACCCTTCGCAGTTCAAAGTCCTCCACCACTCCGTCCACAACGCCTCCCTCGACCGAGACGTTCTCATCCGAATCCTCGCTACCTCAGTACCGCAAGATCAAGGTCACATCGTAGATCTTTCCGATAACGCTGAGGTTATCATTAGTGTGCGGCTGTTGAGGGTACGTTCGACGCGCGGTGTCTTGTCCTCCTCACCCAACCCATCTTCCTCCATCTCTCTTCCCTCGTTCCAACTCTCTCGCCCCAACTCGAACCCATCAACTGACCCTTCCCTCGTGCTCGGTTCCGGTTCGTTCTTCACAGAATGTAGCCTCCTTCTGCCTCCTCCCAGGAAAGGAATACGTCGATCTCCTCAAGTTCAACGTCCCTCTCCTCACGGCCGAGGTGAGGGTGCAGAACTCGAACGACGCCGCCGTGATGGAGGGTGCGGAGAGCAGTAGAGCTGGAGCTGCTGTTTCGGCGAAGAAGGTGGGAGGCGAGCATACCCCGGCGGTGGAGAGGGAGATGTGATGAGCTTGCGAGTTTCGCGACTCGACGACGAACAAGGGAGGGAGAGAGAGGGAAGGAGGGAGATCGTATAAGGGTCATACAGAGAGGAGGGAGAGCCAAAGTGAAAGAGAGAGAAGAGGGAAAGGGAGAGATAAAGATGTACACGCACGAACCCGAAAACGAGAAAACAAGAGCAAGCATCGGCGCGTTCAAGTTTCAGTCGTCAAGCGAATCCTTCTCCCCCCTCAACCTAGCCTCCATCATCTCCTTCACCCTCTTAGCTTTATCCTCCTCCGCTTGAGCTTTGAGCTTTCGGCCTTGGATGTCGGCTTCTCGGGTCAGACTAAACGCGCCAAAAAGAAACACGCAAAAGGGAAGGGGTGGGGTGGGGAGGGAAGAAGAGAGGAGGGTCAGAACGAAACGAAACGAGCGAGAGAGGAGATGGGTTTGGGTTGACGTGGGACGCACTAGCTGTTAGCCTGGATCCTCTCGGATCGGATATCTGGTGTTCCGGGGGGTGGTTGGAGGTATTTGAGTTTCTCGAGTTCGTGGTATCCGAAGGACTGTAGACCAGCGAAGCGGAGAGGGAGGAGGGAGGGGAGGGAGGGTTGGGTGAGCTTGGGTTTGGGTTGGGTTCGCTCGCCTCTCTTTCGTGCTTGACCCAGTGCGAGACTAGGGCGACGAGGAAGAGAAGGTCTAAAAGAAGGGTACGAGAGGACTGGGAGGATAGAGGAAAGGGAGAGAAGAGAACGGATGAACGAACGAACCTTGTGAGTCCTCATCATCTTGAGGTACTGTCGAACGAGGTGGTTGCACGTTTCTTTGGAGTTGACGCCTTCCATCATGATGCACCAGTCGAGGACTGTTCGAGTCGAGCCGGAGGAGGGGGTGGAGCAGGAGAGAGAAGGGAAGGGAAGAGGGAGAGAAGGGAGGTCAAGACGAGAACGAGAGGGAAACTCCAAGGGAGGAGAGGAGAGGAGAGGAGAGGAGGGAAGGAAAGTCCGAGAGATCAGACTGACCGTCATGAACCCATCTCATCTCCTGCTTCCTCACATGGAACTCTCGTCCAAAGAGCTCTCGATCGATGATGGCAGCTGCTCGAACAACAACGAGGATGGATGGATGGCAGGAGGAGGGAAGAAGGTGGGGAGGGAGGGAGGGGGAAGGGTTCAGCCGACGGTGAGATGCGAGCGAACGAACGAACGAGGAAGGATGAGAAGAGAAGGAGGCGGAGAGGACTGACCCTGGACGTGTCTGAAGTTGTGAGAGAAGTTCTCGGTCATGGCGAGAAAGGGAGCGAGGGAGAGGGAGATAAGATGGGAGGAGGAAGGAGGGGAGGGTGGGTTGTGGGGAGGAGGGAGGGGAAGGAAGGAGGGGCCGTCGAGTTGGCCCTCGGGATTGAGCGTTTCTTCGATGCAGATTTTCCCACCTGAAGGATTGCGAGAATTGAAGAAGGTGTCGTTCTCTCTCTCAAGACTTTTTGTTAGTCTTCTTGGGGCAAGAGGAGGTCGCCTTAGCAACGAGAGGGGATACGCCGAAGCTGACATCTCGTCTTCTTGTTTCTCCGTTCTTCTTCCTTCCACCGACGTCCACTCTCTCTCTCGCACTCAAAAACCTACCAGAACTCGCTCTCGTGCGTTTCTTACCTCCTCCTGAATCTCTCGAAGAGACATCATCCAAACTGACCTCCTCGTCCTCCTTCGGCCAACTCCTCCTCCCTTCAAGCTCCCCGTTCTTCCCATCTCTTTCGCCCTTCATGACCACTCCTCCTCCTACTGGGATCGCCATTCTCGGAGGTGCGTCCCCTCTTCCTCCTCTCTTCTTCCCATCCGTCCAACCTGACCTGCTTCTTCGTTCCTTCCTCCCTCCAGCCGGCCTCTTCCCTCACCTAGCCTACCTCGCCTCCCTCGTCCCTCACGCCTCCTCCCTCTCCATCAAAGCCATCTACTCTCGTTCAGCCAAATCGGGGATCTCCCTCGCACAGGCAGCTGCTGAGAAACTTCCTCTCACCACTTTCAAGGCCGACGAGGTCGCCATCTACTCGGACGATGGCGAGAAGGGAGGGTTGGATGAGCTGCTGAAGAGGGAGGATGTCGAGGCTGTTTTGATCGCGTTGCCGATTCCTCAGATCCCTGAGGCGGTGATCAAGGCGTTGGAGGCTGGAAAACATGTTTTGAGGTGAGTGGGAGCGTGAGCGAAGATGCGAGGGAGGGAGGTATCGGAGGCAAAAAAAGAGAGAGGGACGAAAAGGAGCGTCGAGCTGACCCGTTTTTCGTCGTTTGGTTTTGCAGCGAGAAACCTATCGCCAAAGACATCGAAACAGCCAAAGCTCTCATCAAGACGTACAGGGAGAAGTACGCTCCCAAGGGACTGATTTGGAGAGTTGCTGAGGTTCGTCAAAACCTCTCTCGTTCCTCGCGTTCTTCGGAACTCCTCGTTCGCGCGTCGACTGACTCCTCTTCCCTTCCTCCCTCCCTCCCTTTTGTTCCATCTGCGTGACATCGATGTTTACTAGAACTGGGAGAACGAGCCCGTCTTCCTCGCCGCTAAGGAGGTACTCGCAGACAAGGAGCAAGGAGAGCTGAGGTCGTTCGCTTGGAACTCCTCGTCGAGGACTGAGCAGGGTAGCAGGTGGATCAGTACTGATTGGAGGACTGTGAGTCCCTCGTTGCGCTCTCTGATCGAAGTGGAGAATATCTGAGCTGATCATGTGCTGTTTGTCGTTTCGATGCAGGTCCCAACCTACCAAGGAGGTGAGTCTCGTCACTCTTCCTCGTCTCGACGCGTCGCTTTCATTTCGCTCCCACATCCCTCCTTTCCCACTGACTTCGTCCCCTCCTTCCACCACCTTCTTCTCCGCTCCCACAGGCTTCATCCTAGACGGAGGCGTCCACTCCGCCGCCGCTCTTCGTCTCATCCTCCCCTCCCCTCCCGCCACGCTCGTCGCTTTCTCAACCCTCACCCTCCCCTACCTCGCCCCAACCGACACCCTCACCTCCCTCGTCACCCTCTCCTCCGGAATCGTAGGATCCTTCTACCTCACCTTCGCTGCCCCAGCCAACAAACCTGCTCCTCCGCTCTTCGAGGCTTGGTCCGAGAAGGGGTGGCTCGAGATCAAGCAGGTTGACGGGGGCTTTGCGTTGACGGTGTTCGGAGAGGATGGCGGAGAGGGGAAAGAAGAGAAATTTGGGAATGAGGGTGTTGAGAGGGAGTTTGGGAGTTTCTTTGCCAGGGTGAGGGGGGGAGAGGGGGCGGAGGATGGGGTTGGGAAGGCGGAAGAGACGTTGAAGGATCTGGTGTTGATTGAGAGTGGGTTGAAGAGTCAGGGAGTGAAGGTTGATTTGATTGAGAGGGCGAGGGTTTAGTTCACGTTCGAGGAGACCTTGGTTTGAAAGACGAAGGGCATGAGATGATCGTTTGACTTTCGTTTCGGTTTTGGTTCGACGCGTCGAGTCGACTCGGTGGAGACAGGTGCATTAGGATACCGAGAGAGAAAGAGAGAGAGGGGTGAGGGGTTCTACGCTATTACAACGAAACGGGAAAGTATCTGTTATGGTCTACGCGTCAAATCGAGTGCGAGAAAGATCTACTGCTGCCGACTCGCCTCCTCCTCCTTCGTCTCTCCCTCCTCCCCGGCTTCGATCTCCTTCTTCTTTTCGCCGTCGGATTCAGCAGCTTTGGCAGCGACGAGGGCGAGAGGGTCCTTGAAGAAGATCAGGATGAGGCAGGCATCGATGACCATCATTCCGAGGCAGAAGTAGTAGCCGTACTGAAGCACAAAAGGGTGAGGTCAGCGACGAGCTAGGGTCGAGAAAGGGAAAGGGAGAAAGGGCAGACGAACCTGGTATCCTCGTCGAGAAGGTCCAACATCTCCTGGGTGCTCGGGGAAGGCAACTTGAATGGTGGAGGTGATGGAGAGGAGGGCTGCGGCGCCGAGTTGAAGGCTGAGAGGAGGAGAAGAGGTAGACGGAAGGAGGTCAGTTGGATGCGACGCGACGCTTGAGCTCGAGGTTGAGCTCGATTTCGAAGCAAGTGGAAATCGAAGCAAGTGAAAAAATCGAGAAGAACTCACACCGAGTTCCAAATACCTCCTGCGACGCTGAGAAGAGGGAAAGGGGCAGGAGGAGGTTGCAAGAAGGAGAGGAAGGTGAGAGGTCAAGACGACGCGTCGAACGGCGAGTGAGTAATCAAGTCAAAGAGGAGCGAGGACGTACCCTGAGTGCTCCGCAGGCACGGACATCTTGAAAAAGAAAATGAAGTAAATTTGATATCAGGATCGTGCTCGCTGGACGAGACGCCTGAAGTGCGATGGGATGGACGCTCAAGATGAACGCGAGCTAGGATCGCTCCTTCTTGACGAGTGGGAAGCTCGACGAGGTGGGAAGCTCGGGCGGGAGGCGCGACATGCGGTGGATATTGACGGAAACGATAGAACTCACTAGGAGCGAAACCTGTTGATGTGGAAGGGGCAATCAAGGAAGTTAGGAAACGAAGAGCAGGTCGGAGAAAATGGACGCGTCGTCGGTCCCCAGCTTTCAACACTCACGTAGGCTGAGACGAAGGCAAGAGCGACACCTGAGAAAAAAGGCAAATCAGAGGGTCAGTCTAAACGAGACGCGAAGAAAGGGCGAGGGAACGCGTCTGCGATCGACTCACCAACACTTCCGACGAGCAGCCCTGGGAAGATCAAGGGCCAGTAGTCCTTCCTATCGTCGACGAAGGAGAAGAGGATCATTCCTCCAGCTCCCATGAGAGGCCCGATAGTGAGGCGGAGCCGAAGAGGGAACTTGGTGAGCGAGATGTTTTGTGAGACGGCGATGGAGATGCTGTCGGGCGACGAGGAAGGAGAAGAGAGAGGAAACGGTCAGTTCGGAGAGACAGGTGAGGGAGGCAGAGTCGAAGGGACGAACGTGGCACTGAGTCCGGAGGGAAGCTGGAGGTGAAGGAGTGAAGACCGTCGAGAGTCAGCGACTTGGAATTGACGAGGAGCTCGCAGCGAGAGGTGCTGAACTCACGAATCGAACAGCCGTAAGGATTCCACTGATGCCCCAATCTCCTTGGAATCTATCAGAGAACGACACTTGAGTCTCGAAGAACCTGAAATTGGAAGAACGAGTGAGAGAAAAGATCAGATTCGAAGAAGCGACGACGCGGTTCGTTGGGTGACAGCTCAACTCACCAGTAACCGATCGAGAGTCCGTATACAGCTAGGAGGAAGAAGTTAGGGATGAACCACATGGATGGAGCGAGAAGGGCGTCGATAGGGTCTATCTTCGTTTGCCAGAAGAAGAAGGCTGGGAAGAGAAGAGCTCCGATTACGACGGTCGAAATCGTTGCGGGGTCACGCCTGTGAGAAGCAGAGAGGAGTCGAGTCAGCTTGAAGTACTCGTTCGTAAGCTTGAGGAAAAAGAGTGACATACCATCCCTTGACTGCGGGAGAGAAGAAGAGGAATAACGAGAGTGAGCAAGACGCGTCGGGACTCGATTCGAACGAAGCGAGAACTCGACTCACCGTTCGCTTCCGTCAGCCCATAAACGAGGAGGACAATCGCGCCAACTTGAAGGAATGTACCCTGCGAGTGACGAGGAAGAGATCAGCAAGGAGAGGGAGATCAGGACAAAGAAATGAAAGCCACTGACGAGGTAGTCCATCTTCGGCTTTCGGACAGGCGCGATCTCGACTCCGTCTTTGACGACGACGGCAGGAGTCTCATCGTGAGGGAGGGTGTGAGGGTTCGGGATGAGGAAGATACAGAGGATGGAGAGTGGGGTGGCGATGATGGTGGAGAAGTAGACTGAAAGTCGAAAGACGGTGATGGGAAACGCGAAGGTCAGCGAGGTCGTCGCGAGTGATGGGCGAGCTGGGAATGGAACTCACAGATCCAGCTCCATCCCCCGAGTAGAAGAGCACCTCCAACGATGAGACCGAAGATCTGAGAAGGGTGAGGATGGGTAGGGAAGTCAGCGACGCGTCGAGAGCGGGGAGCGAAGGAGAGCGACGCGACGAACGTTGGCAATCGCTCCAGAACCTCCGAAACTGCAGACAGACAGAGGAGCGAGGGTCAGCGATGTTTTGAGCGACGAAATCTATGTAGAGAGAGAACGAGCTCACATCGCGATAGCCATCGCCTGCTTGTCTGGCTCAGGGAAGAGGTGGATGAGGAGGTTCGTCGCGGCAGGGATCGTCAACGACGCCCTTCACAGAACAAGTGCAGAGGTCGAGTCAGTACACGAGCTTCATATGAAGATAGTAGACCGCTCTACTAACCCGAGTCCAGAAAACGCTCGTAGGACCAAGAGGGTGATCTTGTCTTTGGCCAAACCGACTCCCATCGAGAACAGACCGAGGAAGAGGAAACCGACGATGAAGACGATCTTGGGGTTGGTGATGTCCGCGATTCGTCCGCCCTGGAGGTACGAGGCAAATGTTCGGGGAGATGGAGACGGTCAGGACGGTCGACGACGCGGTCGAGACCGAGCGACGACGCGTCGCGAAAGAGTGAGACCGCGACGAACCGTCAAAAGAGTCGAAGCGAGCGTGAGGGCGTACGCGTTCACGACCCAGGTGCTTTCGGCGACGGTCATGTTGAGATCTGCAGCCATCTCAGAGAGACCAACGATCACAGCGGACTGGAACGAAGGAGGAAAGAGAAGATCGAGTCAGTTTACGAGACGATGCGCGTGAGCGTTCTCCTCCTCCGAGGAGGATCGAAGACCGCCCTCCGTGAGGTGTACGAAGCCTCGGCTGAGACTTGAAGATCACTCACAGCCCCAAAGATGTCTCTGTGGAGGTTGGGAAGGGGAGGAAGAGAGAGAGGAATCATGCGCGGACATGCGAGGTCAGCCCGTCGTTTGGTTTCTCTTCTCGACGAGAAGAAAGAAGCCGGCTTCAATTTTTACTCACAGGAACTGGGCCAGCGAGAAGACGAAGAGCAGGAAGTACCTCCTAGCATTCGAAGGAAGCTGGGTGGCCGCAACGTGGGATTCCGGGTCGATGGTTGCAGTGCTGAAACGAGGAACGAAGATCGGAAGGTCAGAGAACGAACGAACGAACGAAGCGAGCTCGCTCGCGAGCAAAACGACGACCAAAGAGAACTTACGGAGAGAGCTGAGCGCCGTTGGGAGTGGGAGAGGTGACTTTAGCGGAGGGTGGAGAGTCGGGAGAAGTGGTGGGGAGGTTGAGGGTGGAGGCTGAGCGGGACATCGAGGCGGGTGGGCTGAAGGGAGGGAGGGAGAGGTGAGGTTTGGGTGGTGGAGGGAACTGACGAGTTTCGCGAGCGGGTTTGGTCTGATAGACTGATGTGGTTAGAGGGAGGGAATGAAGGGGAGGGTTGGATCTCCCAATGCTGAGCAATGCATGTCAGCTTCGGACGGGGTGGCGTGAAGAAAGAGGGAGGAAAAAGATGGACGGCCTGCTCGGGCGGTAACATCCTCCCCAGTACCCAATCCAGAGCGTATTTCGGTCGAGGTAGACAACCCGATCTAAGTCTTCCATTGAAAAAGTCAGCTCGATCTGTTGCGCTAGAAAGAGAAGCTGGAACTCACCTCGATCTCGCGAGAGGCTCAAACGAGAGCGGCCTCGACGCGTCCTTCCAGACCTCTCGTACAGGTCAAATCAAGATCAATCGCCCGTATACAGCCTCCCCCACACCTCACGGAAAAGCAGACTCCGACACCGTGTTTGATCCTTCCAGGCGGCCAGGCGAGGCGTAGCGAGCTCTCGATCTAACGAGAGGTTGGCTCGAGCTAACCGGACACTCGTCGAAGGGGCAAGCTCTGAGCTCTTGCAGACCACGATATAGCCTCTCGTGTGTGCCCACCGAGGCTGCTGCTGCTGACTGAGGAGGAGCAATCTGCTGAGAGGAACGAGCTGGATCGTCGTGACCGGTTGTCGATGATCCTCGCCTGAATCGCGCTGAGGCTTTGCTCCTTCGAGTTGGGGATGGGAGACTGAGCTTGTCGAAGGTAGGCTTTGGGCTTGCGGTATCGAGGTGCCCTGAATCTGCAAAAGATGGGTGTAGAGGAGGAGGAGGTTCGAGGGAGTCAAGAGAGTGTGAGCTCGGAGGGAAGGGAAGGGAAAGCGAGATGAGGTCTGCCAACGACGAAACAAAGGGATGAGACTCGTCAGAAGCTACGAGGGTTATAGGACTGCTTCAGAAACAACGTTGAGCTCACCTCGTAGTCGGAGGAAGGATCAGAACTCTGGTGGTTGTGACGGTTAGTGGGGAAGAAGGAGAAGAACAAGAACGCAAAGGTCGAGCTCGCCTCTGTCCTTCCTCGAGCAGGCTTGAGCTCGATGCTTAAACCCTTTTCGGAACATTTTCAGTTCTGGTCGAGGACTTTGAGTACTCTCCGTACTTCTTGGTCTATAGAAGTTCAACCAACGGCCGAATAAATAAAAAGCTCCACCCCCTTTCTCCTCTCGAAAAGCAAACGCGCTCCTCTCCTTCAACCAACCAGCAACACCCCTCCCCTCCCTCTCTCTACTTTCGCCCTCTCTCGTATGGCTCCCTCCTCACCCACCAAATCAGGCGGCCCTCCAGTCATAGCCACAGGAGTTCCCGTCAATCGTTCCCACTTCGCTATCAACGGTCCTTCTCCCTCCTTCTCTCGAACTCAAGCTCCTCTCCTCCAAGCTCAAACGGGGAGAGGCAACAACCACGCCGCTCCTTCTCCGTCAGGGACAAGACCCAAGAGCAGCTACCATGCTCCCTCGGCAGCTCCTCCTAAGCCTGTATACTCTGGAGGAGGAGGAGGAGGAGGAAGGGGACCAGGAGGGCATGGAGGGCACGTTCAAGGGAGTAGATCGGTTGATGCTGGAGGAGCGAAGGGAGGAGGAGAAGGGGAGAGTAAAGAGGAGGTCGAGAGAGATTTTGAGAGGATGATGGTTAGTGCGAGCTCGCGAAGGACATTTATACAGTCGCTTCTGGGTGCAGAGGTGGAAGGGAAGGAAGGGAAGGAGAGGAAGGAAGGGGGTTGGTTGAGTGATCCCTCTCTCGTTCGCTGACGTCCCTCCCTCGCTCCCTTTGTTTTTTCGTCTCGTTTCTCTGTTGGGTGAAAACAGGCTGATCTGGAAGTCCCTTCGAGCGTGAGGGACAAGATGAACACGATGGAAACGCATGTCAAGAGTGCTTTCTTGAAGAACTCGGTGAGTCGCAAAGGAAGGAATGGTCTCATCGAGCTCATCCCAATCGAGGAAGGGACGAGGGAGGCTGGTCTCCTCGTCTTCCTCGGCTCCTTCGTTTTTTTGCTGACTCTCTCCCTTTGCCTCCGCTCTCGTTGGTATGCTGGTTTGGGTACGAGCAGCAATCCTTCCAAGCCCTCACCGGAACAGGTCTTTCTCGACCCGGCCTCCCTTCCCAGCTCCTTCGTCCTTCAGCTTCCACTCCTCCTTCCTCCCACCCTCACGCCCAACCCACCGGCCAAACAGCCGGAGGCTTCCAACTCGTCTCCTACCCTTCCAACCCTCAACTCAACGCTTCCTCGCACGTCACTCCTCCTACTCGTCTCGGAGGAGGAATCCCAACCTCCAACAGCAGATCCCTCCTCACCACTTCCAACCAGGACAACAACTCTTCTTCCTCCTCGTCCGGTGGAGGTCTGTTCGGGTCGAGCGGGAAGAAGTCTACCTTCTCCAAGGGTAGCTCGAACTCGAGTATCGGGAAGGCGAAGGGGTTGAGCAAAGGAGAGGATGGACCGGTTGCGATGGCCAAGTGGTTGAGGGATGGGCCGAGAGCGGAGGTGATGGATTTGGGGAGGGTTAAGAAGTTGAGGATGCTGTTGAGGCATGAGAGCACTATGTGAGTGGATTGGTTGGGCTCTTGTGGAGAGGTGAGGAGAGATGGGGAGAGGGGAGGAAGAGGTGGGAGGGAGCAGTAGGGAGGGACGAAGGGACGGACGTGTTGTTGGTTTGTTGAGCTCGAGCTGACTTGTTTTCGGTTCGTTTCGATTTCGTTTCGTTTGCGTAGGTGGGTCGAGGTGTTCATCCAAGAGCGAGGATACGTCCATCTGCTCAAGAAGCTCGCTGAGGTTGTCGAGATGGAGTGGAGGCTCGTTCAACTCTCTTCTCTTCTCGTCGAGCTCGACTTCGCTCGCTCGCTTTCTCTTTTCTCTCTCGCTCGTCCAGCTCACTCCTTCCTCCTCCCTCTCCCTCTCCCCAACCACCCACAGAGAAGAACAACACGACGACCAACTCCTCTACGAACTCCTCCGCTGCATCAAAGCCCTCTCCACCTCCACCCTCGGCTCCTCCGCCATCCGATCCTGCTCGCCCAACCCTTTCGTCCCCCTCACAGCCCTCCTCTTCACAGACAAGAAACCAGGAGACGTTCCCACACGTCAAATCATGACCGAACTCCTCCTCCTCCTCTTCGACCTCTACCCTTCCTCCCCTGCTCAGCCGCGCTGGCCAGGAGATAAACCAAGCGGGAGAGAGTACGCGTTTGCCCTGCCGAGGGAGTACGAGACGCTGCCGGGGATGGTAAGGGAGTTGCTGCTTGGAGAGCAGAAGGAGGACGAGGTGGTGGAGTTTGTGAGCGTCGCACATAGGAAGAGGATCTTCAAGACGTACTTGACGGAGATTTCGGACGTTTGGTGAGTCGCGACGCTTTCTCGTCTACGTTTCCTTCGCGAAACGAGTGGAGCTGACTCTCGTTTCCGCCTTAATGCTGGGTCGGATGATGTAGCCGAGACTACTTCTGGATGTTCTGCCACGCGAATGGGATTTGGAAGCTCGAGGACACGGACGTGTCGATGCTCGAACGACCGACCGCTCCAGGAGGAGCGACGGGAGGAGGTGAGTCTTCTCGCTCGCATCCTCTTCCCTCTCTTCGCCTCCCACCATCTCTGACGTCTTCCCCCTTTTTCTCTCTCTCGCGCAGTCGAGTACGAAGCTGTCAACTACCTCGTACGTCTGCCTCTCCAGACTCTCGTTCGCCCTTCATCGACGCGTCTCGTTTTCGTTTTCGCTTTCGCTGACCTCCTTACCCCTTTTCGTTCCCGTAGACGGTCCACTTCCGACTCATCAACGCTCTCGCTCGATCGTGCGCTGAACATCGAGAACCTATCGAGTCGGAGATCAGCGCTTGGAGGTTCCATTCTCAGCTGTTCGAGTCTGGGTTCGATAAGTGAGTTCGACGATCTCTTCCTCGCGTCTCTCTCTCCATGTCCCCTCTTCTTCGAGCTGAGGTTGACTCGATTCATCATCCTTCTTGTGCTCTCAGGATCCTCCTCGTACGTTTTCCTCCCTCCAGACCTTCCCTCTTCGCTTCTCTTGACCGCGTTCATTCGTCGCGTCCGCTGACCTTCCTCTCCCCGTCCCTTGTCCCTTTCTTTCTCACTTCCCATCCCCCTTCCACCCACCCACCTTCCCTCTTCACTGCGTCCCACTCCTCACAGTCCGCTCGCAAAGCCTCAACCACCTACTACCCCCACCTCCACCTCGAACTCTCCCGCTACATCTTCCTCGCCCGTCAAGCCCAATACGACCTCCCCTACGCTCTCCAACGTCTTATCGAGCCCCCTCCAGCCAACCTCCGAAAAGTCAACGGAACCGATTCGGTCAACCTGCCCTCCCAAGGACTCAACGGAGGAAGACACGGTCCCAACCATCCCTCGACTCCCTCGTCGTCAGGAGGTCGTTCCTCCTCCGCCAGCCCTACCAAGAAACCCACCTCGGGAGGCGGAGGAGGCAGTCCTCGCTTGGAAGGAGGAGCTGGGACTCGTGGCTTGGGAGGTGGAGTCGTTGTTGGAGCAGGAGGAGTGGGAGGAGGTCAAGCGGGAGGAGGGACGGGAGGGAAACTCGACGACCGATTCGTGTTCCAGGATCCGAGAGGAGGGAGAGAGGTCAGTCCTGCTCCTCAGTTGACGAGGGAGCTGAGGAAGATGAAGAGCAGTTCGAGTGGGTTGGATGTGCCTTGGAAGTAGAGGAAGACGCGTCGACCTCGCTCGTTCCGGTTCATTTTGGCGGGGACTTGTTTCGGATAGATACACACGGACGGACTCGCTTCTTTTCTTTTTCTTTGCATCGTTTACATACATCTAGACTGCTGCATCGTGTTTTATAGTTCGGTTTCGCGTCGTTTCCTCTTCTTTCTTGCCCGGGGTTCTCTGCGTTTGCTCTTTCTTGTTTCGTTTCGTTTCACGGTCTCGGAAATATCCTTTCTTGCTGGTGCTGAAGGATCATGGTCTCTCTTGCTTACTCTCCCTCTCTCTCTCTCTCTCTCTCATGCCCTTGCCCTCTCGCTCGTGACGACGTCGTCCTCTTTTGCGAGCGAGACTTGGTGAGACCGACGGAGTGAAAGAAGGAAGAGGGACAGGTTATAAGGTTGCTGCGTAGGGAGCAAGAGAGTGAAGCAGTCTGGGCTGAGCTGCCGGTGGTGCTCCCACCGAGAGCCGGAGTGAGGAGAAGACAGGAAGAAGGGGGGAGAGGGAGAGAGAGGGAACGAGAGAGCTCGACGCGTCGTAACTCGGAACTCACTTCGTTCGCTCGGAGCCTATTATCTTGATTAAAGTATTCGAGCTCGAGCTTAGGACAGAAGAGAGCTAGCTGGAAAATCTACGCTGCAAGGTCAAAGATCTACTGCTTGAACCCTCGTCGCTTCCCCACAACAACAACCTCATTGGACGCTCGAAGGGGAAAGGAAACGCCCATCTCCAAGCGAACTTCCGAGGCTCGGTTCAGATTGGCTCAGTTTGACCTTCCTCGGGTAAAAGCCGATAGCCAAGACTCTTCTGATTGGTCGACTTTTGATCTGATTTTTTTGGGTCTCGCAGTTCGTCTTCGTCCCCATCTGATCTGATTTTTCCTCCCTCCCGCTTTCCCTCAGCCACCCACCCACCCACCCACCCTCTTCCTTCTCTCTTCCCTTTCCCTCCCTCTTCTCGGAAAGGATGTCCTCCCCTAGCACGAGCCAACATCACGGCGACGAGAAGTCGGAGCTTCCTCTCGACTCGGCTTCGCCCTTGCCTTCCTCCTCCGCCATCCCAACGAAGGCGAACGAGAATCACAAGTCGAGGGGAGTGCTCAGGATGGAGGCTATCGCGAGAGCTGGGAAGAGTCGAGCTGGAAGGCATTCGCTTTACCTTACTGGGTTCCTTATCATGGTCATGGTGAGTCCTGTTAATTTTTGCGAGGGAGGGAGGGACCGGGACTCAGAGGGGAGAGCAAGATGTTCGTCCGGCAGCGCTGACCTTCCTTCCTTCGTTTGCTCCGTCTCCCCTCTTTTCTCCGGCCGTTCTCAGACTTTCGTCGAGTGCGTATCTATTCTCACCACTCTTCCCTCCCTTCTCTTCGGTCGGCTCACCCTCGTTTTTCTTCGTCTCGTCTCTGAAACAACAGTACGATGCAGTCGAGCACAACTTACTCGTACTCCGTCTGGGCGACTTCCTCCTTCCAGCAGCACTCTGGAGGTATCGCTACACTCTCCATCGCTACTAGTATCATCAGTGCCGTCTCTGTGAGTTCGCTCGTACCAGTAGCTGCACGGCTGGCTCGACAATCGCTGATCGCGTCTTCTCTCTTCGTTTTCGCATCTCGTGTCTTTCTCGCTCTGCAGTACCCCTGTTTGTCCTTCCCTCTCTCTCTCCTTTCTTCAAAGACTTTCGAGGTCACTTGGCTGACTCTCTTTCCTTTCTCACAGTCGTCGCCAAGTTGACGGACGTCTTCTCTCGACCCTGGATGTACTTCTTTTCGCTGAACTGGTGGGTTTCGTTCGAGACTTCCTCTGCCCTCTCCCCGTCGCTCGCTGACGCTCTTCTTCGTTTTTTTACTTCCAGCTACGTCTGGGGATTCGTCATGATTCTCAAATCGTCCAACCTCGCAACCTATGGTGAGCAAAGCTTCGCCGTTCTCGCCTCCATCGTCGCTCCTCTGATCGCTTTCTTTCCTCTCGTTCGCCAGTCGTCGGTTCTGTCTGCACCGCCGTTGGATCTACTTCGCTCTCGATGATCACGACGATCTTGACTGCCGATCTCATCAACCTCCAGGTAAGTTATACTCTCGAGAGAAGAGAGGCTCGGAGAGAAAGGGAGACGCGTCCGTTCGCGTCGCGATCGGTCAGCGAAGGACTACGTCTCTCTCCTCCTTCTCGTCCTTCTTCTCCTTTCTCTTTTCACCCTTACACCTACTTCGAGCTTTCTGACTCAGTTTCTGTTGCTTGACTTGAAACAGTGGCGAGCCTTCGCCCAAGGCTGCTTGAGCTCGTTCTACATCGTCACACCCTTCTTCACGGGGCAGATCGTTGAGGCTTTGAGCACCGAGAACAACTGGAGGTGGGGATACGGCATGGTGAGTAACTTGAGCTCACACGAAGGTGGGAAGGGGACGAACGAAGGCGAGAAGGGGACAGAAGGACTGACCGTCGGCCCTCCTCCCTCCCCCTCCCTCCCTCCTCTAGTACGCCATCATCATGCCCTTCGTCATGATCCCTGCCATCACCGTCCTTCTCTGGCTAGACCATCGAGCGCACAGGCAAGGTGTCCTCGCCCTCGCCTCGGACGCCGACGCCGCCAACGGATACGCAGGAGAAAAGCAGGTCGAGGTCGTCGCTGAGCCCGCTGCTCCCAAGGCTCCTCTCGTTCATCGCGTCAAGCTCATTCTCGCTGAGCTGGATGCCTTTGGACTTCTCCTTCTTGGATTCGGTTGGGCTTTGGTGAGTCGCTTGATCAAACGGAAGACGCAAGAGCTCGCGCTCACTTCGACGACGCGTCTTCTTCTTCACAGCTCCTCCTTCCCTTCTCGCTTTACTCCTACGCCGATGGAGGCTACTCGAACCGCTCCCTGTTCGTACTACACCCTCTCTCGTTCGACGCCGCCGGAGTCTAATCTACTACCCTCCTGCTCTCTTCGTAGGATCGCGATGTTCGTCGTCGGGGGCCTGTGCTTGATCTCCTACTGCTTCTACGAGATCCGATACTCGACCTTCCCCTCCTCCCCCAAGCGACTCCTCTTCAACCGAACCTTCTTCACCGCCTGTGTGATCAAGTAAGTCCAGCCTCCTTTCCTCAGCTTTCCGCGACGAATGCTGACCTTGTTTTCGCGTCGTCGACAGCTTCTTCTACATGATGTCCTCGGTGCGCATCAGCCTCTCTGTTCCCCTCTCTGTCCGACTCAAGACTGACCAATGATCTCCCCTCGCAGTACATGAACCTTCTGTACCTCAGCAGTTACACCTACATCGTCAAAGACTGGTCGGACGCGAACTGGACCTGTTCGTTTTTTCTCCTCCCACCTCTCTGCACCTCTGAAACTGACCTTCCACCGCCCTTTCATCTCCTCCTCTTTCATAGACTACAACAACACCCTCTCGATCTCCCTCTGGTGAGCTTTCTCGCTCTTGTTGACGATCTCTCTTCGCGACTCGAACCCGTTGACGGTGAATGGAGAGCAACGAGATTTCTGACTCTCTTTCGTTTCCACAGTCTCTTCGGAATGATCGCCGGACTCATCATGCGTTACACTCATCGATACAAGCTGATGCAGGTCAGTGATTGCCCCTCGTTTCGACCCCTGGGCCCTCATCGCGAGACTGACCGACCCCTCCCTCGCCCGTTTCTTCGCCTGTCGTTCTTCAGATCTGTGGTATCGCGATCAAGATGATCGGTTACGGGCTCATGGTAGACAAGAATGGTGTTCATGACACGGCGCGACTCGTCATCTCTCAGGTCCTCGCTGTGAGTTCCCTCGCTCGCGGAACGACGCGTCGAAACGACTCGAGAGCTAACGTGATTCCTCTTCGATTCCCTAGGGTATCGGATCTGCTCTCTCCACGATGGGTAACCAAGTCTCTAGTCAGGCTTGCGTCCCTCACCAAGACGTCGCTCTTGCCATCGCATCCCTCCTTCTCTGGTCGAGCATCGGTGCTTCAATCGGATCCGCCATCTCCGTCGCCGTTCGTCCCTCGGCTCCTCTTCACTTTCCTTATCATCTTTCGCGAGAGCTGATCTTCTCCTCTTGACTTCACCTCTCTCGCTCTCCAGGTCTGGTCGAACTACATGCCCGGAAACTTGGCCGCCTTCATGCCTTCGTCCGTCAACGCGACCGAGATCCAGGGCTTCTTCGACGACAGTGCGTTGTGATCCCGATCTTTTCGAGCTCGTTTCCATTTTGCGACAGCACTTACTGATTTCTTCGTCCTTGTCCCTTTAGTCACCACCATCCGGGCCTACGATATCGATTCGGATGTTCGTCAGGCTGCGATCCTCGCCTACGAGTGCGTTCCTCTCCTCTCCCTCTTCTCGTCCGGCTGAAAAGCTACCTTTATCAAAACTCGAACGCTGACCCTCTCCTTCTTGGACTCCCTTCCCCAGGGCCACCGTCTACCCCCTCTGGGCTGGAGCCCTTGGAGTATCAAGCATCTGTCTCATCGCCGCCCTCTTCCAATCGAACTACTACCTCGGAGAGTCCCAGAACAACTTCGACGGAGCAGCCACCACCGGAGAGATCGCCAAAGAGGAAACGATGAAGGAGCAGGTCCCCAAGACCAAGCTCCAGAAGATCCTTTCCTTCTGGGACTTGTAGAGCTCTCGTTTTCCATCCTCGCTGTCGTCGACGCGTCTCTCCTTTCCCTCAAAATCGACCTCTACTTCCTTTCTTCCTTTGCTTCTTACATAATCCTACCTAGATGCCTCCTTTTCTTTCTCTCGGGTTTTTTCTTCTCTTTGTCTCTGCTCGGTAACTTTTTCAAATTCTTCTACGGTGCTCTCGCGTCTCGTTCGTTTCATTGTTCGTAGTGAGCATGATCTAAAAAGCACGCGAGCCATCTTCACGATACGAATACTCAGATTGAATGCAAGTCGAATGACCTACTCCCTCCTCGTCGCCTCCTCTTCCTTCTGCTCCTCCTCCCCTTCAGTTTCGACCTTCGCCGTCGCGTCGTTCGACTCCGACTCGACTTGGGAGACGACAGCGGGCTCCTTGTAGAAGATCAAGATGAGTATCGCGTCAAGAACCATCATTCCGATGCAGAAGTAGTAGCCGTTCTGGAGAAACGAGGAGGGACGAAGGGAAGGAAGAAAATTAGCGACGCGTCTCGACAACGGGCGGAAACGAAAAGCAACGAGCCTGGTATCCTCGCCGAGAGGGCGCGGTGTCTCCAGGATGATCAGGGAAGGCGACTTGGATCGTAGAGGTGATACTGAGGAGTGCAGCTGCTCCGAGTTGGATGCCGATGGAAAGAGGAAGAAGCGAACGACGAGATGGAAGCGTAGAAGGGGGTGGAGTCAGTTCGACGCGAAGAAGAAGGTGCCCAAGTCGATGTCGACGATGGTGAGGCTGAAAAGCTCACATGCTAGACCAGATACCTCCAGCGACTCTAGCAGCGCCGACAAAGGGAAGAATGGGAGTGTCAGCGCGAGGGTTCGTTCCGGAGGGGGTCGGTGAAAGGGAAAGCGGGAAAGAACTTACCCTGAGTGCTGAGGAGGAACGCTGGTCAGCATGGAGATGTAGGCACTGACGAAGCCTAATGCTGCGCCTATTGAAAGAGAGAGTCGGAGATATACAGTGATGTTGATTCGAGCGGGAAGACGAGACGAGACGACGGACGAACCAATGCAGCCGACGATGAAGCCAGGAAAACAGAGACGCCAGTAGTCGCTCTTGTCGTGGGCGAAGGAGAAAAGGATCGTTGCTCCAGCTGCTACGAGGGGTCCGACGATCAGGCGAAGCTTGAGAGGGAATTTGGAATTTGGCGACGGGGATGCCTTGTGAGACGGCGACCATGAGCCTGAAAGCAAAGAAGGAAGGCGAAGCGAAGGTCAGCCACGACTTTGATGCAGCTAGATGGAAAGACTTCTCACGTGGTGAAGATCCCACATGGCAATTGCAAATATGAACAAACGAGGGAAGAGTCAGAGGCGTGGGTCGTTCGAGAAAGACGCGTCGCGCGGATTACTCACGAAGCGAACGGCTGTGTTGATTCCACTGAGTCCCCAAACTCCTTGAAAGATGTTGCTGAACAATACTTGAGTTTCGAAGAACCTTTCGTCGAATGTGAGATGACGAGAAAGAGCGTCAGAATCAGAACGAGCAAACGAGAAACGACGCGTCGTTTTCGAAGTCCTTTGTTCGCCGTCGTTTTCTCTCGCCAGTCCAGTCGAACTCACCAGTACAAGATAGGGAGTCCGTAAACGATGAGAAGTGTGAAGTTTGGGATACGCCACATGCTCGGAGCGACGAGAGCATCGATGGGATTGATCTTCGAGTCCCAGAAGAAGAAGGCTGGGAAGAGCAGAAAGCCGATGGTGATGGTGGAAATCGTAGCGGGCTCTCGCCTGAAGGAGATGAGGTATAGTCAGTTTTGTCCTCTCAATAAAACGAAGCTAGAGACGACTCACCATCCTTTGACTGCGAGAGAGAGAGGAGAGACGAAGACTCAGCGCCACTCAACCTGTTTCGAGAACGAGATTCGACTCACCGTTCGCTTCAGTCAAGCCATAGATGAGTAGAACGATGGCCGCGGTTTGAAGGAAGGTACCCTGAACCACGACGAAAGTCAGAGGAGGAGATCAAGACCGACGAAGGGGAAGAGAAGAGGACGCCACGAACGAGGAAGTCCATCTTTGGCTTTCTGTCGGCAGCGATTTCGACGCCGTCCTTCAGAACGAAGGCGGGAGTGTCTCCGTGAGGAAGAGTATGAGGGTTGGGGATGACGAAGATGCAGAGGATGGGGAGCGGAGTGGCGATGATGGTGGAGAAGTAGACTGCCGGAGAGGGGACGCGAGGATGAGCTCCGCGACGGTCAGTGATCTTCCCCGATCGCAAAGAGCTGGGAGTCAGACGAGCTCACAGATCCAGCTCCATCCTCCGAGAAGAAGAGCTCCACCAACGATGAGACCGAGGACCTGAGAAAGAGAGGAGACGAGGAAGAGGAAAGTCAGCGGCGCGTCGAGAGCGGGGAAGTAAGAAAATGGAAAGTGACGCGACTTACGTTGGCGATCGCTCCTGCACCTCCGAAGCTGAAGAGAAACAAGACGAAAACTGTCAGGAGTCTCGAGAGTGAAGTGAAGAGAAGTAGAGAGATCGAACTCACGCTGCGAGCGCGTTTGCCTGCTCTTTGGGCTCGGGGAAGAGGTGAACGATGAGATGAACAGCGGCAGGAATGGTCATGGCGGCACTGGAGATGCGAGAAGAAGTTTGAGGTCAGTCTCGATGATATGAAGGGGCAGGAGGAGAGTCCGTACGAACCCAAGGCCCGAGAAAGCGCGAAGAACGAGAAGAGTCGTTTTATTGTTGCTTAAGTCGACTCCCAACGAGAAAACTGCAAGGAGGAGGAATCCAACGATGAAAACGACTTTTGCGTTCGTGATATCGGCGACTCGACCGTCCTGAAGAAAGATGAGAAGAGTGTCAGCAGCGATGTGAAGGAAAAGTGACGATCGCGACGCGTCCGTCGGACGAACCGTCAAGAGAGTCGCGGCAAGAGTGAGCGAGTAAGCGTTTACGATCCAAGTCCTCTCAGCCACAGTCATGTCCAAATCCTTCGCCATTTGGGAGAGACCAACGATCACGGCGGACTGATTCAAACGAAGGGAAACGAGATTAATCAGCTTACCCTCACGGCGCGTCGCTCACCCTTCCCCTTTTAAGAGACGAAGTGAGAGCCCATCGACATGCCGTTGAGTTCCGTAAGAGGGAGTGAAAAGAAAAAAGAAACACTCACAGCACCAAAGACGTCCCTGGTGACCAGTAGCAACCAAGGATTTGAAGCGAGGTCGCGCGCATCAGTCACGATCTCGAGACGAGAAAACGAAGAGAAAGAAAAGCCTCTCTTCACTCACAGAAACTGAGCAAGGCAGAAGATGGCGAGGAGGAGGATTTTTCGCGACTTCGAAGGAAGAGAAGGATCCTGTTGCGAGATCTGGGCTTCAGGGTCGACGGTCGCAGTGCTGAGGAAGGAAAGCAAACAAGCGGAGGATCAGGTCGAGTAAGGAAGTCGTTTGAAGAAGAAGAGGGAGAAGGCACTCACGGTGAGAGCTGAGCACCGTTGGGAGTGGGAGAGGTGATCTTTGGAGATGCTGGAGAGTCGGAGGAAGGGTTGGGAAGGTCGAGGGTTGAAGTAGAAGGTGACATGTCGACGAAACGGAATGGGTGAAACTCGACGGGTTGGCTCTGTGGATTGATGTGATTTGAAGACGAAGCGAGCGAGGGAATATTCTCAGCACCTGTGAGATTCAAAAGTGCGAGAAAAGTCAGTTAGTAAGACGTCTGCGCATGCTGAAACGCCAGCTTGGGGAACAGATTCGACCGCCCTCGACCGTCTTCTCGTGTTCTGCCGTGATAACGAGGGTGAAAGTATTCTTGGAGATCCTCTCAGCAAGGTTGACAGGGCGAGAAACGTGCGGAAAGGCGAACCTGGCTGCTGACTGAGCCCAAAGTCTGCGGAAACGATAACGAGAGAAAGACGCGCGATGAAGGTGGGACCGACGATGCTGGCTTCTCGAGGGGAACGAAGAAAGGTGGAAGAAGGGTCATAGGTCGTAACGTAAGATTCGTATCGAGAGTGAGATATCCAAGGGCGAAGTCGAAAGGAAAGGAGAGTAAGGCGGCGAGAGATGAGGGCCGAAGGAAACGCGTCGAGATTGGCGACCGAGATGGAGGGAGAAAAAGGCGAGTGGTGTTCAAAGGAGCTGTTGCGACGAGATGAAGCAAAGTAGGGGAGATATTAGCGTTGGGTATGCAAGGACCGGAACTCGAAAGAACGGGGAGAAGGAGTGAAAGGGAGAACTCACGTCGGCGAGCAAGCGTTCCTCTTCGGCAGCGGCTTTATCTCTCTTCTCCTTCAAGAGTCGAACCTTCTCGGCCTGAGAGAAAAGACAAGGCGAGATCAGTTATCGACAACTCGAATTTTGCAGACGAGGAGAGGAAGAACAGGAGAGCGATGGGGAAACGACTGACCTGTCCGAGCTGTTGCGTCCTGAGCTTATCGGCGTTTGCTTCCTGAGCTTTCTGTCTCGACGCGATCTTGTCAGCCTGTCGAAAGAAAAGGAAGAAGAGGGAGACGAGGAAGACGGGAAAGCCGTCAGGCGTCAGCAACCTGAGTCGATGAGTCGAGAGGCCTGGACGCGACGTCGAACTGACCTTGATCTTCTCTCTCCTCGTCTCTTCAGCGATTTGCTGCGATTCAAAGCGAAAACAGAGGTAAGGAGAGTCAGCTCAACTCCTCAAAAACATGCCTCAAGAGCGTCGCAAGACTCACAGCATTCTTCTGCATCTTCTTCCTCGAAACGAACTCGACCGCCGTATCGTCGTCGCTCGAGAGCTCGATGGGATCCTCTCGCGGAGACTGAGCGAGTCCGTTCTCCATCGTGAACACGATCGGTGACATCTCCCGCTTGACTCGTTTGGGTGAAGGAGGGTGAGGTGGCGTGAGGACTCGACGAGGACGAGGAAGAGGGGATTCGGAATCCGAATCAGAAAGGACGATGACTTCGGGGCTTCCGCCTCGGAAGGAGGGTCGAGAAGGCCCAGCGACGGGTTGATCTTGACGGGAGAAGTCGATGGAAGGTTCTCGCTTGACTTGAGGGATGGAAGCGGGGCGTTCGCGTTCAGGGTCGTAAGGTGGAGGAGAGAGCGCTGGAGCGACGACGGGATCTGGAAAATCGAGAGAGAAGAGGTCAGTTCGAGACGAGGAGGTTGATAGGTGGATGAGCGACTGACCACGAGGAATCACGTAGTGAATCTGGAGAGCAACCCTCGAACGGTAGGACCAGGTGAAGGTCATTTCGTAGCCAACGACTCCGTCCGCTGGAGGAAAAGGATGAACGAAACGAAACGAAACGAGGGACGTATCAGGGTTGTGTGTATAAAATCGAATCGAACTGGATGTTCCTCACGCATAGCCCATTGTTTGAGAGCTCCAGCGCCTGGGGCACGCTTCTCAGGTGCAAAGCTGCGAAGGAAAGGGAGGAGCGAGGATCAGGAATCGCGACGAACGAACACGGTTCAACGATCGCGACGAGTTGAGGACGCGAGCGTCTCCGTAAACCAAACCTTCAGTCAGCTCTCACTGCTCTGCGGGTCTTGTGACGAACGAAAGCTTGGGAGCGAAGGCAGGAGACGCGAGCTCACCAAACCTCTCCAGCAGTAGACTTCTTCGCCTTGTTCGTATTCTTCCAGAACACTTCAAAGGTCTGTTCCGCACACAACCATAGCGAGCGCACGGTCAGGCTCACATTCTGGGTATTCAAAAACGACGAGGAGGACGAGAGCTCGAAAGAACGAAAGAAGCGTCGTCGAGCTCGCGCTCAGTTGGATCACGACACTCACCTCTCCTGCTTCTGCTTCCAACCAGCAGACCATCTCAGTCTCCGTCTTAAGACGGGGTTCGTACTCTTGGAGCACTCGAGCTCGAGGTCCGGGGACTCGAATGCCTGCCTCGAAACCGAGGAGATGCATGGGCGAGGGGAGGGAGGGAAGGGGACGGGGAAGGAGCGAAGACGATGGAGGATGAAGGGGGGTTTCCGAGCGAACGAGGACGGTTTGGAAGACGATGGGCGATGGGATGAAGAGTCGAGGGGTGTAGGAAGAGGCGGGCGAGGTTGACGAGAGTTATTTGAGGTTCCTGAGACCGTCGCGGTTGACGAAGAGAGGGAGGAAAGGAGGAGGTTGAGCTCGTCGGGTTTCGTTTCTCTCCTCTCGATGTCTTCCCTTCTCGACGAGTTTTCGCTTAGATTTTTAGCCTCAGCCTAAGTCGCTGGAGAGCCGAGAGGCCTGAAAGATTCTCAAGAGGAGACGTGAGCGACATGAAGCACGTAAAACGAATGTGAGATAGCACAAAAGCAAAGCAAAGCAAGAGCAATAACGTATCTAAACCCAGAACCCAAACCAACCCTCGACGCCCTATCGAATCTAAAGAGGCTTCCTGACCAAGTACAACTGCATCGGGGTGAAGAGCCTGCGAAAGTGAGAAAAGACGCGAAGGTAAGGAAGGGAACAGGGTCAGCGACGCGTTCGATCTTCTCTGCGCGAAGAAACGACGACGACAAGAAAGCAAAGGAAGGACGACTCACTTCTGCTGTCCTCCAGCAACCAAGTTGGTAGCCGCGACTCGAAGGGTCTCTCCGACGTCGTGGGTTCCCTTGGGGACGAGTCCGACCTTCTCCATAGCCCAAACGGCGTTGTGGGTGACGAACTGTCCGAGCTTGGAGGTTCGGAAGACGGTAGCGTAGTCGTAGAGAGTCTGGGCCTTGGAGTAGTCTCCCTCCAGAGGGTAGTACCAGTCGACCTCGTCTCCACGGTCAGCGAGATCGTCCTCGACGAGGACTGGGGAGGAGGAAAGGGGAAGAAAAGGGACGAGGCGAGGTCAGTTTCACGGAACACGGTTCGAGCTTGTTGGAGAGTAGGAAAGAGAGCGCGGGAGAGAGAAGGGGATGAGAGGGGGTACTCACTCTCGAAACCAGCAGTGATGAAAGCGTCGTGAGCCTGCTTTCGGGTTCGCATCTCCGCGATACCGTCTCCAAGCTGTTCGAGCGAGAGAAAGGCGAGAGGTCAGTGAGGGCTTGAACTCAAGAAGAGAGAGAAGACAGCGAATAGACTCACCTCGATTCCGTGAGCGATCTTCTTGTGCTCGGGGTTGGTAGGGTCCCACTTGTCGGTCTGGGGGAGAGAAAGAGGGTGTCGAGAAGACGACGCGTCAGAATCGCGTTTGCTGGGACTTGGTTTGACTCAAGATAGGTTCGAAAACTCACCATGACCCACTCGTAGATACCAGCGACTCCTCCGGGCTTTAGGACCTTGAAGATCTCGGAGTAGATTCCCTCGAACGTGGGAGCGTGAACGGTAGCCTCGATGGCGTAGACTGAGGGGTTTCCACAAGCGAAAAGCAGTAAAGTCAGCTCGAGCACACTCCTACTAACCCTCGCTAACACTTCAGACCAGAGAGGTACGCGAGAGAGAAAGAACGGGCGAGGGAAGCCCAAAACTCACCAGCGTCGAACGATCCCTCAGCGAACTTCTCGGAGAGCTTCATGAAGTCACCCTGAACGAAGGTGCACTGGTCCTGAAGACCCTGCTGCTTGGTGTACTTCTCGGCTCGATCTCGCTGGAAATCGTTGAGGGTGATACCGGTGATGTTGGCGTCCGAGAATCGAGCGATGGCTCGAGCAGGACCTCCGATTCCGCACCCAACGTCGAGGACCTTCATTCCAGGTCGGATGTTCATCTGAGCCGAGAGGTAGTGCTCGTGTCGAGCGAGCTGAAAGAAAGAAGGGATGGAAGAGGTGGTCAGCACGGGAGATGCCGAGAAGGGGTTCGAGAGCGACGAGAGCTCGCGTTGAGCATGGGCTGAAGGGAAGGGCGGGAGCGCGAGAGGCGAGAAGAGGAAAGCGAGCTCACTCCAGCGTGGAAAGCCTCTCCCTTGAAGAATCGACAGAAGTGGAAGGACTGTAGGACGAGGAGAGAGCACGAGAGGGAGAAAGGGGTAGGGGAAAGAAGAGCATGTCAGTCGTTTGTGGTTCGTTCGGAGGGAGGAGGAGCGAGGTGGGCTGAAAACGAACCTGAGCCCATCCGTACTCGTACAGCTCAGTAGCACCGTCGTAGTCTGGCAAGCGAACAGAGGTCAGTCAGAGGCGGAAGGCCGTCCGATAAACGAGCTGCCGTAAGACTCACATCCTGCAACGGGGAAAGAAGAGGGCGAAGCGAGGTCAGCTCAATCTCCTCGTTCGAGCTCGTTTCCTTTCGTACTTACCATTGACCACGTCTTTGTACTCCTCTAGCCGATTCTCTGTGTGTGCAGATGAGTCCTGGGCACTGTTGGCATCCCACTTTTTCGAATAGTTCGCAATCCTCTCTGACTGTCGAGCATCTTTGGCCATGTTGAAGGAGGGAAGGGGGGAGGGAGGGAGGGAGGGAGGTCGAGGCGAGGGGAGGAGCGAGGAGAGCTGGAGGGAGGTTGCAGGAGCTCGAGGAAGGGTAGCGAGGCTTGGGAAGGGAAGAGGCAGAGAGAGAGGGCTAGGAAGAGGTTTGGGTTGAGGTTGAGCTCGTTGTGGTTGGAGGAGAGGGAATCGGAAGGGGAGGGAAGGATGGAACGAACGAGGTTCACTCTCGTACGACTCTCCGCTGCGGGCCTCAGGGCGAGGCTCAATCTCCTCCCTCATTTTCACTCGAACGACATTCTGGCTGGAGCAGATAGACTCTGTTTGGTCTCAAAAGACTCGGATCCTCACCCTCAACTCAAATCTTCCCCAAGAAGAGCGAAAAACGCGTCGGTTTCGGGCAGGAAAGTCGCGTCAAACGTCGAAGCTCCGAGGGTCGAGCTCAACGTTTCAACTTCGGGTCATCTCCTCCGCTGCACGCCTTCTGCTCCGTATCTTCCAAGCTGATTTCTAGGACCCTCATCCCCCTGACACGTTCTCCTCAACGATGCAGTATATTTTATAAACTCGTGCGACCCAGGAACAAGTCGGCGTCAATCGCGCTCGACCCCCCTCTCCTCGCCCTCCCTGACCCCCTCTTTCACTCAACATCCACCTTCCCCTCCCCTGCTTCCCTTCCTTCTTCTCGCTCTTGTCATGTCCTATCAGTACCAGCAACAGCCGACGTACTACCAGCCTCAACAGCCGCAGTACTACCAACAACCCTACTACCAGCAGCAGCCTTTGTACTACGAAACTCAAACTGAGCGCGTGTCAAGACTTCGAGGTCAAGGTCACCTCGTTTTCGCCGCTTTCTTGTCTTTGGCAGCGACGGTGCTTTTGTGAGCTCTCCCTCTCCTTTCGCTTCTTCGGGACGAGGACCTTCGAAGGAACCTTCAAGCTCAGCTGACCTGACCTGCCCTCTCTCGTCCACTGGTTCCTCTCTCCCTCGCTCGCAGATCTTTGGTGACCTTCTCCTCGCCCTTCATCCCTTCGATCCACTTCCTCCACTCCGAGAATCGCAAGTTTGGAGCCTTCGGATACTGTCCGACCTGGGATTTGACGAAACCGAAGGACTGCTGGGGTCCAGTGCTGGGCTACGAGTGAGTCCAACGAACTCTCCGTTCGTCGTTCGAGGGGGAGGTCGGAGTCGATGGAAGGAGCTTGAAGAGTCGAGCTGACGACCTTCTTCGATGCTGCGGACTCCTAGATGGCAGCCATGGATACCTGGCGGATGGCTGGTGAAGATCATGATCCTCTACGGCGCGTGAGTCCCGAAAATCGTCGAGCTGGAGGTCGAGTCGACGCGTCTTCCTTTCGAATCGAGAGCTGACCTTTCCCTCCCTCCTTCCTTTCGTCGAACCAGAGCAGCCGCACTTTCTCTTCTGTGAGTTCGTCATCTTCTCGATCCACTGCGTCATGTATCTCGTCGTCCCAACTGACTCTCTCAGCGCGTCTTTGCGATCTTTCGTGTCGTCTCTTCTCCAGAGCGATGATCTCGCTCTTCCCAGCCTTCGTTTCCCACCACTCGGCCGCTCACATGCGGACCCATGGAGCTATCTTCCGCCTCTTCGCTGTAAGTCACACTGTCTGCTCTTCTCACTGAGGTCGCTTTCGTTCGAAGGAACGCTCACTCGACCGAATGTCCTTCTTCTGGCATTGCCTCGCTCATTTTCGATCATCTCCAGATCCCAGCAGCTCTCTCCTCGATGTTCGCCTTCGGCTTCTCAACCTACCTCTTCGGAAAGGCTCTCAGTGACTTCAAGAACTCGGGCGTCCCAAATACAGGCTTTGGGTGAGTGTCTCTTCCTTTCGACGCGTCGACTCTCTTTTCTCCGAGTCGCTCACGTCCAACTCTCCCTCCCCTCTCCGTCCACCTTCACTGACCCCCTTCCTCGTCTTCTTCTCTTTTCTATAGTCCAGCACTCTGGATCTCCCTAGCAGGGATGATCTGCGCCGTCCTCTCCCTCCTCGTCGGTGGACCGCGAGACGGCATCGACGACAACTCGGCAGCGTCAACGAGAAACATCGCGACGGGAGAAGCAGGAGTTGCCGTTGTCGGCAGTGGAAAGCGAGGGAGGTTCAAGAGGGCTCACCCTAATCATGTTTATGAGATTTGAGTGATCCGATCCCCTTTCCCTCTCGTTCTCGTTTTCGCGAGACGAGCTGAGAGGAATCAAACGTGGAGAGCAAGAAAGAAACCGCAGATCATCTATAACCCCCCTGCCCCCCTTCCCACTCACCCACCCACCCACCCGTCCACCCCTTCCCACTCCCACCTCCATCTACTTAGTCCTCTTATAAACCTTCTCCAAGAAAGTCCTAAACACCTCCTTCTTCAACCCCGTCCCCTTCTCATCCACTCCCTCGATCAGCGCGTTGAGCTTCGCGTAGCTCTCCTTCTCGTACTCGTCGAACCGTCCCTGGATGTTGAGGTCCCTGTAGATCTGCTTGACTCGAGCTTCGGCGGCGGAGTCCTTGATTCCGTAGGAGGCGTCGAGGGTGGCTCGTTGGGAAGGGGAGGCGAGGGAGAGAGCGAGGTTGATGGGCCAGGAGCATTTGTTGTCCTGTGGGTGGGTGGGTAGGGAGGGAAGGGGAGGGTGTGGAGGTGGACGGTGGGTGGGTGGGTGGAGGGTGGAGGGTGAAGGGTGGGAGGGGAGGGAGGGAAGGGAGAGAGAGGGGAGGTTGGTCAGCGAGGGTAAAGGGTGAGAGCGAGTCGAAAATAAAAAAGCGCGACGACCGACGACGACTCACAAGAATGTCGGTTCCGATCTTTCCCAAAGCCTCAGGCTCGCCGAAGGCATCGAGAACGTCGTCCTGGACCTGGAAGTATTCTCCCATGGGCACCAGGATGGAGAGAGCGAGCTCGTAGGAGGACTCGTCGGTGACACCAGCCTGGAAACAAGAACGCGAAACGAACGAAGGTCAGTGTGAGCTCGAGAACGCGCCGAACGAGGCTGAGAGTAAGGTGGGACCCACCATTCGCATAGCGAGAGCGACGGGGAGGTAGAAGGAGTAGAAAGCGGTCTTGTAGACGACGATGAGGTGGTGCCTGGAACGCGAGACGAGAGAGAAGGGAGACGAGGTGAGCTCGAGCTCCTTTCGTTCGTTCGTCGAGTCGAAGCGAGGCGAGAGATTGAGAAGAACGGAGACGAGACTCACTTCTCCAACGAGAACTTGGAAAGATCCACGGAATCCTCAGGAGCGGTGATGAGATCGATGAGCTGTCCGAGCTCGGTTTGGAAGGTGACCTGGTGGGCGAACGCGTCGAAACGAAACGAAAGGTCAGCGAGCGAAACGAGATGGTAGATGAGCTCGGTGAGTTAAGTTTGCGGGACGTACATCGTGGAAGAGCTCAAGAAGATCAACGTAGTAGGTCTCCTGTCGGAAGTGCTTCTTGAGGAGGTAGTAGATGGCTCCCTCGAGCATGAAAGCGTCGTTGATGGCGATGTTCGAGATTCCCTCCTGCAAGAACGAACGAAGGCAAAGGAAACGAGACGATCAGCTTCGTCCTCGAGACAGGTTGGAGAAGATGCGAGGGGGAAAGGAGGGGAGGATACTCACGACCTTGTACCAACAAGGCTGACCTCGTCGAGTAATGGACTGATCCATCATGTCGTCGGCGACGAGGAAGTAAGCTTGGAGCTGTAGACGACCAACGAAAGCGAAAATATAGGTTAGCGATTGCTCGCAGCTTAGCCTCTACTCCCAGGTATCGATCGAAATGAAAGCTGGACCTACGAGCTCGACACACCACCCAAGAACGGCAGCCCTGAAGTACTCCTGCTCTGTGAGCTCCTTCCCTGAAGGGTTGAGGAGAGCGAACGTGTCGGTGACGGAGATACCACGGTTGAGCTTTCCTCCGGGAGTGTTGTAGTACAAGTTCTAGTTGAGATGGAAAAGAAGAGAGAGGAGAGAGAGCAAAAATGAGTGAGCTTGAGCTGAGAAGGTTGGGGAAGAGGGAGGGAGCGTGCTAGCTCAACGGAACGGAGAGGTGCGAGACCGAAAGAGCTCTCCCTCGTTGACTTCGAGCTCTTTCGCTCTCGAACAAGCTGAGCAGCACGCTTCAAGGTCCTCTCAGAGAGATGGGAGGTGTGAGAAGCGCGAGTATGGAAGAGAGGAGGCTGTTGGACGTACGGTCTTCATCCACTCGACGGCCTCTTTGGGCATGCCCTCTCCCTTCATGTACGAGAGCAGCTCATCCGCGATGACGGGGAAGACAGCTTCGAATCGAGACCGAGTGGCCTTCTTCTGGTCGGCGGTAGACATCTTGTAAGAGGGAAGAAGGAAGGGAAAGAGAGGGGGAGGAGATGATGGGAGGTCGAGGTCAAGTCTCCTCGCGACTGGGCTGAAAGAGTGGAACGATTAGGAAGAAGTTGAGCTCGACGCTCTCCTTCCCTAGCAACCACAACCCATCCAACCGTTAACTTCCTTACATCCTTCTCCTCTCCTTCTTCGTTCTGCAACCATGTCACCAGCTCCCATCCTCCCTACGGCCCACGGGGAGGCTTCCTCCCTCCTCGTCTCCCTTCAAGACCACCTCGCGACCACCTCCCCTTCGACCGACTCCCCCCTCCCTCTCGTATCAGTGATCAAACAGGTTCAAAGACTCGCTTCTTCAAGCATCGTACATGCCAAGGCTCAGACTGCTGAAGTGAGGATAGGGATGGATAAGCGGGGGCTGGAGCTGATGGGGCTGGAGTACGAGAAGAGAAGGTTGGTGTCCGAGATTAACAGGTGTGAGGAGTTTGAGTGAGTTCCTCGTTCTAATCTATGCTCGGACGAGTCTCAGGACTTTCAGAGAGATTTCTACCTTTCCGTCCATACCATCTTCGCATGGGTTGTTCCTCGGAGGACGGACGGCAAGCTCCTTCTCCTTGAAAGCTCTCGAGCTGACCTCCCCTCCCCTTCCCTCCTTCCTCCCTCCCCTGTCAGCTCCATCTACGAATCGATACCCCTTCACTCCACCTCCTCATCCTCCCAGCACCCTCAAAATCACGAACAAGTCCTCGCTGCTCTGACGGAAGAACTCGCTTCGATGGAACGGTTCGTTCCTCCCCTCTCCTTCCTTCGAGCGAGCTCACTCTGCATCCCTCCTTCCCTCGAACTGGGGCTCACTTCCCTCCTCCCCTCTGCTCGACTTGATTCTGGTTCACAGACTCAAATCCCAACGCATCCACCTCCAACGTCAAGGGGATCTGTTAGCGAGGGAGATCAAGGACACGAAGACCAAGTCGGCGGGGTTGGACGATGTGTTGAAGGACTTTGGGAAGGTGAGTTCCCGCTCGTTCCTTTCTCTCTCAGCCTTCTCAGACATCAGTGGAGCAGAGGCGAGAGCGATGCTGACTCATGGCCGTTCCTTTTTGGGTTACAGATGGCAGCAGCGATCCAAAACAAGTTCCAGACGGCTCTGCCTTCACCGACCACCAGCGCTTGATCTCCCCTTCTCTCTTCACCTTTGCCTTCGCTACCCATCAAACCCACTTGCATACCCACCCATCACGTCCATCTCTATCATGTTGTTCACTTCTCCCTCACGCGTTACTCCAAGGGAAGACAGCAGCCCATGCCTCCTCTTCTTCGTCGTTGCTCAACCCAACTCTGTCTCCCTTCGACACGCCAGGATCACCGCCTCGCAACCTCTCCCCGCTCGCTCTTGACACGAGCTCTCTCTCCCTCACACCCCTTTCCTCTACTTTCCGCGTAAACACAAAATCCTTCGTCGCGTTGTTGCTCGCTTCCCACCCACGCGCGCGAGTCTCAGCGCCTCCGGCTCCCTCTTCCCCACCCTCGTCGCTCCCCTCGCTGTTGAGTTTCACCCGCGACCCCTAGATGTGTGTGTGGTCTCTTTTCTTAGGAGGGTTTGGGGTCGATTATCTCGGGAAGGAAGAAAGGCGAAAGGGGAGACAAAGAGAGGGGAGGAGGTGAGGTCGATTTTTGGTGCGTTCGTTGGTTCAGCCCTGAACCACCACCCTCGTCGAGTCGACCGAACCTCGTAGATCCTTGCAGATGACGTTGGGAGAGTTTATGACCTCGTTCGATCAGAGTTGGGGAGGGAGAGGAGGAGGAGGAGACGAGGGAGTTGAGTTGGCGTGGTGAGTTCGTTCGCGGTCCCCTTATCTTTCGCTCTCGCTGACTTTGAGCTCGTCGTCTCTCTTTCTCACAGTTTTCAAAGGGATGGTGTGACCGGTCCTGCTGACAGAAACCTCTCCAGAGAGCTCGTTGAGGAACAGTTCGACTTTGGAGCGTGAGTCTCGTTTGACTCGCTGCCTCGTCCCAAGCTTCGTCTTACACCTTTCCTCCCCTCGCACACTTCCAGATTCAGCGGATCGTACATTCCTTTTTGCAACGTGAGTTCCGTCCGCCCCCCTTCTCTCTCGTCCCTCAAACTGAACCGCTCTCCTCGCGACGCGTCTCGTCTCCCTTGTCCTCGTTCTTCCTCCTCAGATCTTCGCCTTTCTCCTCCTCCTTCTCGCCGACTGGACTTTACTATCCGAGCTCGCGGCCTTCCTCCCATCTACTTCGCCAACATCGCTCTGGTCGGACTTCACCTTCCCAAACATCCATGAGGATCAAGTCTCGACGAGGGACGCCGGTCTGGAAGCGAGGAAACAGGGGATGGACTACTTGACTAGCTTGATTCTGCGGATCGAATCGTAGTAGGGTTTGCCTGGTTTCTGGAGGGGGAGAGGGTGGTGCCACAGAGAGACGGACTCGTCGCTGTTTGCTCAGTTTGTTGGATCCAGCTTTTGTTTTTGCTTTTATCTTTGTTTCGTAGATGCTTTGCTTCGGATTATCTATATAGAGAGGTCCTCGTTGACCTCACTCACGCTGCTTTTGCCTTGAGCCCTGAGCTTCTCGCAGAAAGAAGAGGCGAGTCGAAGTCGAGCGCTCATTTAACGAGAGGAGGCGACGCGTCGTGGCTCTCGCGTGGACTTCCTCTTTCAGCCAGTTTTCAGCCCCGAACCAGCTTCAGGGCGTTGCTCTGCTCGATCAGACCTCGTCACTGCTCCTTCCGACACCAGGACCTCGAGGACGAGCATGGAAGGAACCCATATCGGTCGGAGTTGAAAGACACGGGGACCTCGACTTTTCTCTTCAGCTCGTCGGCTCGCTTTACTTCTCTTTCTCTGCCAGCGACCACTAGCCTCACCCCTTCTCTACTTCCTCTTCCACTCCTATCCAGCAAACCTCCCATGGACCTTTCCCCTAGAATGCTCCAGTAGCCTCTTCGTCTCTTCGAAACCCTCCGAGCCCAGAGCTCCTTCCCTCCCCACCGTCGGCTTTCCCTTCCTCTCCCTCCCTTCCCTCCTCTCTTTCCTTCGCCCCGGTCAAACGCCAAAGGCACCCAGGGTCCGACCGGTTTTTTCTTCTTCTTCGCTAAGCTCTTCTGGCCAACATGGACGAACGACCTACCAAGGAAACCATCATCGACGACGGAGAAACAGGAACGAACGACCAACGACGACCTTCCCTCCTCCTCCCTCCTCCCTCTTCCTCCTCCCCTCAACTTCCTTCCCTCCTACCCTCCCCCATGCCTTCTTCACCTTCCCAAACTATGACCCAGTTGTCTGCCAACCCTCCAGCAACCTCCTCATCCCCTCACAAAGCTCAAAAGGTCGCTTTCACCTCTCCGAATGACCTTCAGCCCTCTCGTCGGTCAGCTCCTCCTCCTCCCTCCGCAACCTCGCCCTTTTCCTCCCCATCGGTTCCTCTCGACACCCTCCTCTTCGCCAAACGACCAGTCCCTCCCCTTCGACAACCAACTCTTCCCCTTCCTTCCCAAATCAACATGTCAAGAACCTCATCCTTCTCGTCCTCCGTCTCCTCTTCCCTTGGCTTCGCTGGTGACGACGGCGTACCTCTTCCCTCCTCTCCAACGGACAATTTTCCCTCCTCGCCAACCTCGATATCGCCCCCACCTCAACCCATCTCCCTCCTCTCCCAAATCCTCGTAACCCACTCGCAAAAGCTCAGCAGTCTTGGAGGAGGAGGAGGATCAGCTGGGGGAGGAGCGCTCGTTTCGCCGCTCTCGAGCACGCCCAACTCAACCGCTTCCTCTCCGGTGGGAGGAGCTTCAGCTCAGCTGCATGGGATCTTCAGAAGGAGAGGGAGTGCGGGAGCTAGTGAGGTGCTGGACAAGGTGGGAGAGGAGGAGATGGGTATCGAAGAGCAGCTTGAGGGGTACAACGTGAGTCTCGTCGGTCTGTCACGAATTCGAGTGGGGTTCGAGGGCAAAAATGCTGATCACCATCGTCGTCGTCTTCTGTAACTCCTCGCTGCAGATCGCCGCTACCACCCTGGTTCCTCGTCCCTCCATCTTCGCAGGAGCGTCGCCCAACCTCAGCCCTCGAACTCGATCAACCGCGTCGTCGCCGTCGAAACGGTTCCTTCCTCCTCCCCCTCCATCGCCAACTCGACCTTCGACAGGCACAAGAGCTCCTTCGAGACTCATGTTCTCGGAGCCAGATCGTGTAGGTCCCATTTTCTTTGGAATATCGGAGGGCCGAGAATGAGGTCTGACCTCGCTCCGCCTCCCAATTTAACTCCTCGCCAGAACTCTGCGACGTCGACACCCGATCTTCACTCCTCCCCAGAAGCGACTTCGTCCTCGTTCCCTTCGTCTCCCGTCGCTGGAGTGGTCGATCTACCTCTCCCGGCCAAGCGAGTCGGGCTCGTTTTCATTGAGGACCCAGAGGTTCGTCTCTCCCTCCTCCGTCCGTTTCGACGAGGGGCTGCGAGCTGACTTTCTCCTCGTTCCCCATCAGATCGTCTCTCGTCGCTCCATCTCCACTGCACCACCTTCGCCTACCCAGCCCTCGCTACCTCCGACTCTCCCTCTCCCTCAGAAAAAGCCCTCCAACCTCACCTTCGCCGTCACGTCCGTTTGCGCTCGACCTCCCGCGATGGGCAAGACTCCTGGTCCAGATCGCGAGATGGAGGACGACGACGAGGAGGAGGAAGACGAGGAAGACGATGATCTCAACGGAGAGGTCGATCTGGAGGACGACGAGGAAGAAGACCAGGAAGATGAGGAGGACGATGGATCGCTGGACGAAGACGGTTACCTCGAGGATGACGAGGAGGACGCGTCGAGCGAGGAAGACGAGGAGGGAGTGTCTTCTTCACCAGCCGAACGAAGGAGATACCGCTACAAGCGACACGCTCTGTTTGGAGAGGACAGCACCGACGAGGATGAGGAGGACGAGGAGGACGGGTTCGGAGGGGAAGACGATGTGGACGAGGATGGATCGCTGAGAACGAGGAAATCCGCCAGGGACAGCGTGCTCTCAAACTTCTCCTTCGACAAGACCGTCAACGACTCGGCGGAAGCCGTTTCCAAGATGCTCGCCGAAACCTCTCTTCGACATCGGAGGTCAGCTTCGCTTAAAAGGAGGAGCGCGTCGCTCGCTCTCTTGGACCCTCCTCCTCCCGTCCCTCCTCTCCCGTCGACATCTACCCTGCCTCACCCTTCCTCCTCTACCGCTGCTCCCACACTCCTCTCCGCTCGCCGAACCCACTTCCCCACTCCTCTCGTCCTCCGTCAAGACCACTCCGCCTTCCCTCGAAGCCCAGTCCCCAAGTCGATCGTTCGAGGAGGAGGAGGCTACAGTCCTCGAGTTCGGAAGGGAACGAGGATGGCCGCTGGAGTGCAGGCTCAGGATCCTACTCGAGCTCGTCTCGGACGGGACGACTTCCTCCCCACCCATCTCAAGAGCGAGGAGGGGAAGGAGAGGGAACGGGAACGAGAGAGGGAGAGGGACTCGACGACGGATCAAGGAGGAGGAGTGAGCTCCGGAAAATGCTCGAGGCATCGCTCTCCTCCACCGAGCTCAGCAGGGAGGGACAAGATGAAGGCTCACGGAGAGCGGAGGTCGAGATCGGTCGTCGCTGGAGGGGAGGGAAGTCGGGCTGCATCGTCGTCGCGAACTCGAAGGACCTCAACGGATGTCGGACGCGTCGCTCTCCCTCATCCTCCGTCGCCAATCCTCAAACGAAACCCCACTTCCACTTCAGCTGCTCCTCCATCACGCGTCGTCCTCACAGCCGGAGAGCTCACTCCCGTCTTCCTCACCGACGTCGAGGACTCGGCTCCCATCGCCCGTCAACCTCCCTCCGCTTTCCGTCCAACCCTCATCTCCCCCACCACCATCACAACCACCTCCATCCTCCAATCCACAGAGATCCTCTCCCCACCACCCTCCCGACGCGAATCCTCCTCCGAGAGACGAGCCTCCCTCTCCGCCGTCTGCTCCGTCTTCCAACGCTCCTCCTTCTCAACCACCTCCGCTCACAACAGCGACGACCCCTCCTCCTCTCAACTTCCCACCATCTCCCGAATCAGAAGACCCTCCATCGCCCTCGACGGATCCTCCTCGGCTCCTTACACCCAACGCTCAGCAGCAGGAGCAACCTTCGTCGACGGATCAGCGTTGACGCAGAGCTTGCAGAAAGCTCTCGGAGGAGGAGGAGGAGAGCGATCTATTCGACCTTTCTCACCACCTCCAACGGCTCCCTCTTCGTTCGTACCCCCTCGGTTCCCCACAGCCAACCTCCCAGCAGCTTCGTCGAGCGTACCAACGAGGCAGATCGCGAAGAGGAGGTTCTCGCAACCTCCCATTCCGACGACCGGGACGACGACGACGACCCCGGTGAAGTCGAGACCGATTGCTTGTCCTGCAAGAGGAGGTGGAGGAGGGTGGACGGATGGGGGTTGAGGTCGAGAGAAGGAGGAGGGGAGGGGTGTTGGGTTCGGCTCTAGCGAACGTCTCTTTGTGTTTCTATCAGTAGAGATCTCTCTTGTTTATCAGCTCATCTATCCTCTTGCTTTCATCTTGGATTCTCTTTCTCGCCTCTCTTGCTTTGCTTCCTTCTGCTCGCTCGCTCGCTTTCTTGCTTACTGCTCTATAATAGATTAATGATCTGCACGAGACGGAGACGCTCAGTTCGTTCGTCGATTCGCGCGAGAGTGAGGGGTTCGACGCGTTCCTCCCTTCCTTGCGAGGTCTTTGCGGCTTTCCGGATCTTGATCCTTCGAGATCAGAAAGCGAGAAAACGGGAAATGGGTGGCATGCGATGTGATGTGACGGTCGAAGACGGGATACAACTGAGCGAAGAAAGAACTAAAGGGACGAGATGGGAGAGCGCGAGAAAACGAAGAGAGACGAGAATGTGTAGCGATGTGAGCGAGACTAGGTGTACAGTAGTGCTAGTAGGAACCGATTCGATGCTAGAGAGAGCTAGTGAAAAGAAGGGACGAACCAAACGAGATGAAAGAAAAGAAGAAGCAGACAACAACGAACGAATCCCACACCACTCGACGCGTCTCTCCCTCTCATTTCAACCCTTCCAGTTCCAATTGAGCTCGTACGTCGTCCTCCCCTCTACCTCCTTCCCCTTCCCCTTCCCCTTCTCGAGCCCTTTACGAGACTGGAAGTCCTTCGGGATTCCCGCCAGCAAGGACGACATGTCGAACGGCTGGGAGTTGAACGAGGAGAGGTTGGGCCATTTGAAGGAGGACGAGGAGGTGAAGGCGGCTTTGGGTTGGATGGGAGTAGGTTTCGGGGAAGGAGGTGGCGCGGGCGGTGCTGCGACGACGGGGATTGGCTGAGGAGGAGGAGGAGGAGGAGGAAGGGGGTCGTCGACCTCCATAGCCGACTCGGTTTCGACTCGATTCGAGCTGTCCTCTTAAGTTGGCGCTGGTGCTGGTGCTGGTGCTGGTGATGGGACTTTGGAGGGAGGAAGGGTTGCAGCCGCGGCGTTTGGAGGAGGTAGGAGTGGGATGGAGGAGGGTTGTGGCTGAGGTTGAGGTTGAGGTTGACTCGAACTCGTCGCGTCCTGCCTCGACGATCCTGCTCCGAAGGAAATCGACGTGATACCGTCCTCGACGTGCCCCGAAGGCGGTGGTGGATGTGAAAGACTCGATTCGGGTGGAGGAGTGGGAGAGGGCGGAGGAGGGGAAGCTGGGACGTCTTGAGTGAGCGTGCCGGGAGGTTCGCTCTCCGATCGAGGTGAGGAGTGCTGAGCGTCGACGTCCATCGCGGTTGGTTCCTCGACAAGAACCGTGGTAGCTGGGACATCGGGGTTGAGAGGCACCGTCGAGATCGTTAGAGGAAGAGATCGATGAGGTTGAGATGAAGGCGACGCGACGATGGACCTTGGAGCTGGAGCGACGACGGTCGAAAGAGGAGGAGCTGAGGGTGCGACGACCGTTGGAGGAGGAAAGACTGGATCTGTTGCTGACGACATCGACGCGTCTCTACTCCTGCCGAAGCCTTTGGTGGAAGAAGTTCGGCTCCAACGTCCTTCGCGACGACCTTTGCGACGAGACCGACGGGAAGGGATGCTGCTCGAGTCGTCTCCGATTCGACCACCGGCGATCCAGCTCTGGAGGGGGCAGCAAATACGAGTGAGCTAGTCCTCGAGAGAGCCTTCCGACCTGGCATCATGAACGACATGAGCGGACGATCCTCCTCTTCCAACACGTCCTTCTCGACGACGGCGACGGCCGTTCGAGGTGGTGACGGAGCTCTCGAGGTCGAGTTGGATTTCGAGAACGACGAGAGTGGAAGGTCGTCGTCTGAAAGATCCTTCTCCTCCGTGATGGCTGCCGGAGGGATCGAATTTGGTTCTGATTCCTCGGTCGGAGGAGCGTCGTCGTCCCTCTTCTCGACTCTCCCTGCTCCAACGGCCGTCGATCCGTTCGCTTCCGAGATGACCTCCATCCTCGTCTCGGACGAGAGTCTCGACCTCAGCTTCTTCTTGGACTCGCCCTGAACTCTGGATCGACTCCTCCTCTTCGATGAAGGACGCTGTTGGGAGAGCGGCGTGTCCTCGTCTTCGTCCGAGTTTGGGTTCGACGACGTCGGCGTTGAAGGTGCTGGTCGAGTAAACTTGAGCTTGATCTTGAGCTGACTAGATAGGACTGGAGCTGGAGCTGGTTCCGGAGCGAGTTCGACGGCGGATGAAGGTGGAGGTGGCGGAGGGACGGATGGAGTTCGAGCGTACTCCTCGAAGAAGGGTTGAAGGGATCCGCTTCGTTCACGGGTCGATCGATTGAGGAGGGGAAGGATGTTTTCGACGTTGGGTTGAGGAAAGATGGTGAAGGTGAGTTGGAAGCGTTCGTTGGATCCTGCGGCTGAGGGGAAAGAGGAGAGAACGAGGTCAGAACGAGGATTGTCGTCGGAAGCGCTGGCGGAATGAATGGCTCACCAGATGAGGAAGAAGCTCCTTCCTTTCTGAACCAGAAGGAGAAGTTGTTACCTCCGTCAGCCTGATCGAGAGGAAGGCGTGGTGAGAGAGGAAGGAGGAGAAGCGACGCGTTGGTGGTCAGTTCTTCGAGGTTTCGACCTCGTCTTTGATCTCGCCCTCAGACGGAGAAGAACCAAACTCACCGTCACACTGTCCACCTCCTCGAATCCGAACCCCTCCAGCTTAGGATCACCCTCCGCTGTCACGATTTCCGCTCTCCTCCCTCCGATATCCAGCACCAACTTCGCTTCCCCACCAACATCAACTCCCGTCCTCATATCCATCCAGTCCTTGACCTCGAACGACATCGAAGGAGGAGGGAGTGACTCGCTCCGTCTCTTGACCTTGAGATCAAAGCTGGGTTTCGAGGGTGAGGGAGGAAGGGAGGGAGCGTCGAGTATTCGTGGTTCGGAAAGTGATCTGGAAGCGTCGCCGTTGATAGAGACGAGAGGTTCGTTTCGGGTGATGTTGCTGCTGGGAGGAAGATGCGAACCGTTGGTGGGTAGAAGAGGAGGTTGAGTCGAATTGGCTGAGGATGAGGTGAGAGGGGAGGGAGGGAAAGTTGATCCTGACTTCGTCGCGTCTTGGGGCTTCTCCTTCTCCTTCGCGAGCTTCTCCTCCTCGACCCTCTCCAGCGATGCGAGAACCAGCATCAACGCGTCAAACACTCCTCTCTCGTTCTTCCCCGTGAAGTACCTCGACAGAACGGTCTTCCCGATCTCGAGATCCTCCTGCAGAAGGCGAAGGTGCTCGAGGGACGGAACGGGCAGGCGAGGAGCTGGTGCTGGTGTTGTTCGAACCTGCTGGACGGGAGGTGGTGGAGGACGAGGAGGCTGAAGAGGATCTCGGGTAAGGAGGGGAGTAGAGGGCTGAGAGGACGGTCGTCTCTGTTGGTTTTGTTGAGGATGAGGGTGAGCTTGCACGGGAGGAGGTTGAGGGGGGACGATGTAAGGTCGGAAAGGGTGAGAGGCTCCGGCTTGTTGCTGAGGAGGACGAGGAAGACCGTTGGACGAGGAGATCCGTGGAGTCGGTGCAGCTGTAGCAAAACGTAACGAGAGAAGGAGATCAGTCTCGAGTTGGGAACCACGGCGAGATGGTAAGGGAAGGAGGGCGAACCGGCGGTCGTGCTGGGAAAACTCGAAACCCTACTTCCGTCTCCAACCTCTGATGCTCTCCTCTTTCCCTGCGCGTTCGCACTCATACCGACGTTCCCTCCAGGTGGCATGAACCTGGTGTTCGAAGGAAGAGGAAGACCTCCTCCGTCGAGGGTTGAGGACGACGGTTGATCTGTTCGAGCGACGGAGGAGGACGAGTTCGCGGGGGCGCAGGACGACGAGCTAGGGATGGGTTGAGGCGGAGAAGGTGGAGGTGGGTATGGTGTAGAGGTTTGAGAATGCTCGTTTGCTGTGGGAAGAGGAGGAGGTGGTGGTGGTGGTGGGGTTGGTGTCGAGACGACGCCCAGTTGAGGGTGAGGGTTCGACGATGCCGCGGGAGGATGCTGAGGAAGCTTGGCCGAGGTGTTTGCGATTACGAGGAGAACGTCTGAAGACGGAGACGCCGACGAGAAGACTCGGTGAGGTGTCAGAATGAAAGATGATGAGGGTCGAAGAGTGAGTCTGGGTCGAAGGCAAGCTCACTTTGACATTGCGGCAGGTCCTTCCCCAGGTCGTTTGAGAGAAGCAGAGTACACCAGGTTCGAACGAGGAGGAGGACCTCTAGCGAAAGATGGTTCTTGTTCAAAGCGAAGGTGTTGGCTTGCTTGAGGATGTCCTGTTGAGAAAGGAGGTGAAGGAGGGAGAGAAGAGAGGTGAGCTCTTGCGCGAAGTGATCCAAAAGGGAGCCGCCGCCGCAACGTATGTAGGTGAGCCCGATGAGCTTAGAGTTGAAGGCTGGATTACTGAAGGTACCTGCCTGATCCGCCCATCTCACGAGCTACATGCAGAGACAAGAAGAAAAAGGAAGAAGGAGAAGGCGCGCAAGAAGGAGTCGGTCAGCTCGACTCGGAGAGGACTGATCCCTTTCCCGGTAAGAAGTCGACTCACAGCTTCCACGGCGAGCTTGAACCTTGGAGGATCTCCCGACTTGATAGCAGCTCTGAACTCATCGATCGATCCCTGGAGATGGAGCAGGAGAGAGAGAGAGAGAAGAAGGAGGTCAGCGGCGAGCTCGTATCTTCTCCTTCCTCCCCAGAGAGAAAGACGAGGTGGGTCCTCAAAGGCTCACCTGAGTGCCACCAGACATCCTGAGTCCCGATAAGAGTGAGCTCGATCGAGAGCAGGAGGGGGATGGGAACGGAAGACGAGAGGACGAGAAGGGAAGGGAGGAGCGGGGGAGGGTCGATTAGGGAGAAGGAGGTGCGAGGTCGAGGAAGGTCGAGCGAAGGAAGGTCGTCCGCTTGAAGGCTTCTTCCTAGACGTTTTTACTGAGATGAAGGGAGGGCCATTCGGGGAGAGAAGAGGAAGGAGGGAGATGCGAAGCCTAGTTGAATTGGGGTCGGTGAGTGGGTGGGGAGAGAAGTATCGAAGGAGCGAGAGGGGAGGTGAGCTCGAACGAAAGCGAAGGGGGAGCAGCTTCGGAGTCAAACTGATCCCATCCCTTGCTAGGCTTCCTGAATATCGCATGCAAGTCTAGGTCATCTCAGTCCAAGGTCTCGTTTACGAGCATAAAGCAAGGAACAACTGGATATCGAAACCCACGAAAAAGGTAGTCTAGACGAACGCAAAACGAAAGGGGTAGACTACGCAGAGCGAGAGTGGCAGAGGTATAGAGCGACTCAGGGTAATATGGCGAGAGACGAGAAGAAAAAAGAAAAAAAAGGAAGATATGGCTGGTTCTGCGTCAAGCGAGAGAAGGAACGAGTCAGTCGACGGTTCAACTTCCAAAGACGCGACGGCGAAACGAAGACGAAGTCGGACGAACATCAAGAAGTCCACCATCTCCAGCCTCGACGTTTCGGTGGTTCTTCGACAAACTCATGTGCTGAGAAAGAGGAAGAAGTGAAGGAAGAAGGGGAGGGTTCAGGGCGTGACGATGAGGGAAGAGGGAGGACGAGGAAGCGAACGACTCACGCGACGACGGTGGTGAGTTCGACTCGACGACGACGATCTCCTCGGAAGGGGAGGGAGAGAGAGGGTCCGATGCTAGGGAGATAGGAAGATCTTTAGAATCAGCGGGTTCCTTATCCTCTACGAGAGGTGGGCTGGACGAGAGGGAGGGGGAAGGAGGAAGGGAGTCAGTGAGACGCGTCGGTCGAGTGAGACTTCACACATGGACGAAGGCCATAGAGGAGGCATTGAAACTGACCTTGACTCCTCCTCCACTTCTTCATCGTCCGCAAATCGAGCTTCCCAGAACTCCATGAGGTTCCGATAGACGGACTGAAGGTGAAAACGTGAAGAGGGAGGAAGCTCAGCTCGAGTCGACCGCGAAAAAGAAGGGAGGAAACGCCGACTCACCTTCGACCAGAGCCGGCAGTCTTTCTCCGTATCAAGGAACCAGTCCCAGGTGGTGGTCTGTAGAATCGTTAAATAAAGATAAGTGTGAGCGAAACTGAAGGCGAGATCGAGGGCAAAGAGGAAAGACGCGACTCACACCGACGAAGAAGTAGATGAATCCGAAGAGCAAGCCTGGAAGATGGCCGAACTCGCCGGCCTTACTTTCGTTCCGGTAGACCGTTGTCAATTCCTCCTTGATGCTCTGAGCGAGGAACCCTTGAACGAGGAGGAGGAGAGGGTTCCAGGACTGCCAAAAGACGAAGGCGTCGACGCGTCGTCAGCGGCTCTTGTTCTCAATCTTGGGAGTCAGACCAAGCGATACTCATATTGGGAAAAGAGATAGATATGGTAGGACACTCACGTTGAAGGTGATGGTGAGGAGCGCAAGGCTTTGCAGAGCGGCAACACTGTTGCTGAGTCCAAGCCCGCCATGAGCTTTGATCTCGTTCGTGATGGTGAGTCCGAGGTAGATCCGGTTGTTTCGAGGGTCGAAATACCAGGGGTGAGATTTGGAGCGAATCTTAGAGGGATCTTGTAGGGTTTGAAGGAGACTTTTGGGAGCGCGAAGGAAAAAGCGAATCGGCGGGACTACTCCCGCGAAGGCGCCAGCTGGGATAAAGGCGAAGATCAAGGTCAGTCTGCAGTCGGGAAAAGATGCGAGATAAACACGCTCACCAGCCATACAGAACACGAAGAAATGGAAGACGCCCGTCGAAGCTCGTCGCTCCGACGCGACGGGATCGGAGACGGTCCAGTTCTCGTTCAGCCATCCGGGGATCTGGCCTGGAAAGCGAAGCGCGAGGTGGTCAGGAGAAATTCAAGGGTTTTCGAGAGAAGGAGGGGAGAGGAAACTACGCACGGAAGTACGGCCAGATCCATCCATCGTGCGAGAACCACGAGAGCGAGTCGAAGTACGAGTAGGCGAAGAGACCTGTTGGTGGAGAGCAGAAGGAATGGTTAGTGAGGACATGGGGAGGAAACAATGAAGAGGTTTTGTACCGTAGATCGCGAAGAAGGCGAGGTTGCCGTAGCAGTGCCAGCCGCCCGAGTGGCTGTTTGAGGCGAGAGCGAAAAGAAGGAAGGCTTAACGGGGAGAGAGAGGAGGGGAGGGAGAGAAAGGGGAAGAGGGGAGAGGGACATGTACCTGAACAAAGCAGTCCAGAGACCTAGATGCGATCCTCGGAGAGGGTTCCAGCTCAGAATACGCATGGCTTCAGGATGGAGAGTCCGTTCAACGCGTTCATCTAAGGATCGAGCCGTCCTGTCCCACCAAGACGTCGGCTTCCTCCCTATCCTGGCGAGGATCCGCGCCGGAGTTCCTTTGATGAAGTGAGGTACGATGCAAGCAATGGAGAAGATGGAAGTGACGAAGAACCAGCCGACCCAGGGTCGAAGAAGCGAAGGTGACTGTTCGAAGAGAGGAACGGAGACGCGTTCAGAGATCGGGCGACTCGAGACGGCTTGACGAAGTGTTTCCACTCACAGTTCCAGAGGATTCAGCTTTGGAAGTATATCGGTTCGTTAAGAAAGCAGCGAGGTAGTAAAGGGTGAAGGTTGTAGCGAGGAGAACCTGCAGACAAGAGAGATAGGGAGGTCGGCTTGGTCGCTCGTGGCGGGGAAGCCGTCATCTCAGGCGAACGACTCACAGCGATGGTGACCGGTATGTCGAGAAGTCCGTGCGAGCGAGAGAACCGTAAGTAGTTGTCCTTGCTCGTCTTGAAGAACGGTCTGTCCTCGTCCTCCATGAACTACCTCCAAACCGAACGATCGTTGAGTTTCTTCGTGCCGATCTCCTTCCACCACTTCAGAAGCTCAGGTTTTGACGAGCTTCCATCCATGGGCTCGAATTTGTAAAACTCGGCCCAAGCAAGGTCTAAGGCTGCATACTTCTGGCTCTTGAGCAGTTCTTCCAGCTCTTTGAGCTCCTTCCTCTCGTCGGGAGGAAGGTTCGAGAGTCCCAGCGACTCCGTCTTCAACTCCTGCTGTTTTTCTTGCAGCTGCTCCATACGTTCCAGACGAGACACAGTCCGTTTGACGACGGCCTTCGGAGCTGGGATCCATGGCTTGTGTTTGGACGAAGGAGGGCGTTTGTAGCGAGGAGAGGAAGGGGGAGGAGGGGTCGGGCTTCGAGTCGGAGGAGACGATGGAGGAGACGTTGAGCTGAGACGAGCGAGGGAGGGTCGAGAGGATGGGCTGAGAGTGGGTATAGGGGAGAAGTGGTACGATCTTGAGGACGAGGGAGGTGGTTGGCTGCGAGAAGGAGGAGCTGTTGAAGGGGGGGAGGAGGAGGAGGGGAAGGGCTGAAAGAGATTGCAGCACAGTCGATGGAGTCAGCTCTCGAGTCTCGCCAGCTGGGCAGAGCATACACACCGTAACTACTAACAGACGAAGATCCAAAGAACAGACTGAGCGAGGCGGAGGAGGTCGATATCGAACGCGCGAAGGCGAGGGAGGAGGAAGCTGAAGGTCGGAGGTGAGCGAAGTTGATGGTCGAGAACAGCGATGGGAAGCTCATCCTGAGCTGGATATATACGTCGAGAGAGTCGGGGGGTATGGCGACAAGTTGGTTGGAGAAAGATGGGACCGGCTCCTCTGCCCCTCGTCGTTGAGGGAAGCAGAAAGAGGAAGGAGGGAAGGACGAGCTCGCGAGCTTCACCTTTGTTCTCCCTTTCATCACCGCGCAGCTTCGTAAATCAGACCTCTCTCTCTTTCTGGCAAACTCGGGCTCCTTTGGGGGTCTACTGGTAGGGATACTTCGCCATGCGATCCGATCTTGGAAGTCCTTCTGGGATTTCCTTGGAGCGACAGAGCAGCGACGTGCTCCGTCTGTCGTCGCTTCAAGACGCGTCGCGACTCACGAAACGACGCGCACTCTGCTTACGAAGCGAGCGCTAGTCCCTGGTACACGTTTTAAAGCGAACAGCTGGTCTGTGATGTCTTTTTGTGGGAGAGGAAAGATGCTCAAGAGAATCGCGACGCGTCGTGAGTCCAACGCGTCGCGACCAAACAGCAGCGAGGATAGAGTTCTTTCGTCGACCTTCTCGAGAACTCAGGCCAACCAGCCCGATCATCCCTCGAGAGTGAAAAAAAAGCTCTAGATCTCGACGCTTCGTACCTGCCTCGCACCTCTCTTCTCGCCGCCTTCGAAAACGAAACCCTCTCCTCCCTCACTCCCTCTTCTTCTTCTCTTCCCACCACCCACCAGCCACTACTCGCCCGAATGCCTTCAACCAACACATCACCAACGTCCCCGCCTTACCACCTCCCTCTCCCAAAATCCTCACTTCAACCCAACTGAACTGAGAGGTCAACGAAAGAAAGCTGCCAAATTGGCGGGAGCGACCTCGACCTCGACTTCGACTTCCCTCTCGAGCTCATCGTCAACAAGGGGAGAAACGGGTTGAGGGCGCTTTGGAAGGGGACCTATGAGTACAGTAGAGTAGTAAGATGATGTCTGAGTGAGTTGGAGAGGAGTGGAGACTTGAGAGCGAGGTGATTCGCGTCGAGGACGACGAGCTCGCTCTCTTCTCGCCCCTCTCTCTTCCAAGCCGAGTCAAGAGAAGGTCGTAAGGGGTCATAATCAAAACTGAAGCAGTAAGAAGAAGCTAGGTACAACGAGAGAGAGAGAGGCTCAGGAGGGTGGGGAGGGACGAGCGAACGAAACGATTCGAACGCGATGCGACGATGGATCGATCCGGATCTAAGCGGAAGGATCGTTGAGGGTCTGCTTGAGCTCTCCCTTGTCGTGCTGTAGCGACCGAGTGAGAATGCAGGAGGGAAAGAGGATCAGCGAGCCTGAGCGGCGGAGGGACGCTCGAGGAGAACGAGATGAAACGAGACGTGTCGAGGAGAGGAGCGCGAACGAACCTTAGCCTGACCCTCGACCTGCTGCTGCTTGTCTCCGGTGACGGCTCCGACGACTGCGAGAGAGGGGAACGAAACGAGAGAGGCAAGGAAGAGTGAGTGAGTGAGTGAGAGACGAGACGAGACGACGAGGAGAGGAGAGAGCGAGAGCTCACCGTTTTGGACCTTGCCTGAGACTCGGTCGGCAGTTCCCTCAGCGTAGCCCTTAGCTCTGAGGGAGAGGAAAGCAGAGAAGGTTAGCTTTAGCTCGAGTCGAGAAAGGAAAAAAAGGAGATGAAGGACGAACTGAGCGGCCTTGATCTCGGCCTTGTCGAATCGAAAGAAAGCGAAGTCAAGTCAGCGTCTTCCTCCCTCTCTCCACAAACAACCAAAGATGAGATGTTGGACTCACCTCTCCCTTAGCGTGCTGCTCCTTTCCATCCGTCGTCCACGAACTTCCATCCAACCCAGCGGTCTGTTTCCCAAAAGAAGAAGGTGTCGAGAGGATGTTCCGGGGAGTCGCACGAGGCAAGGGAAGGGGGAGCTGGAGGGAGGGAGAGACGAACGGAGAGGCCGCTTCCTACAGCCTGTTTCGCGGTCCCGACGACGGAGTTGATCTGGCCAGTGGCTGAGAATTAACGAGGGAGGGACGGGTCAGAAGATAGAAGGGAAAGGAAGAACGAAAAAGGGAGCAGGAAGGGCAGGGGAGAGGGAGGGAGAGAGGGAGCGAGGGGAGGGAGGCAGACGAGCTCACTCTGTGAACGTCGAGCGCCATGGATAGAAGGATGAGGGACGGAGGGCGAGATACGAGATACGAGAGAGACGAAGACGAGGAAAAGGGAAAGAGACAAAGAGAAAGAGGAGAAGAGAAGCAGAAGAGGTGGGGTGGTCAGCGTGAGGTGGAAGGAGCAAACAGGAGAGATGGGAGATGGCGAGGAGAGGGAGGAAAGGGAGGAACTGACCTGATTGGGCTCGTTGGTGAGAGAAGAATCGGACATCTTTGCTTTTGGTAGAGTGAGCTTGGGGTGGTGGTGTTGGTTTCTTGAAAGTTTGCTGGGTTAAGGAGGATGTGGTTTGGGGTGAAGGAGGAGGAGCCCAGGATGTTCTCCTGGAAGTTGAGCTCGTGCTTTCGCGAGTGCTCGATGACGCACTAGCCGCAGTAGCAGGTAAGGAAAATCTTCGGCTATCTTCGAGCGAAGCGACATCTGACGGCGTCAGTTTGTTTCAGTATTTTAGGGGGGAAGGAACAAGAGGGAAGGAAGAAAGGATCGAAGTCGTCAAGTCGAAGGAGAAATCAAGAAAGACGAGATGTTGAGAACGAGAGATCAAGAGGGCCCAAGGTATCGAAGGGAGCAGCATAGGGAGTATGACAAACAGGAGGGGAGGTATCATTGAGGCTAGCTAGATAAAGATGTACAATAAGGTAGACGAGAAGGAGGGATGGAAAGAAAGACGAAGAGAGAGAGATGAACGAACAAAGAAAAAGGGGAAAGAAACAGCACGTCCGCGTTGTTGATATCATCAACCCTGTACTATCCGTCGCCCGCTCAGTGAAGACCGTTGACGTAGCTGAGTGGGGTCGAGATCAAGAGAGGGTCAGTTGCTCGTCGTTCGAAAGGGAGAGGGAAAGGATCGACGAAGGGAAGACGCGTCGCCGCCTGGTCACGACCTCGCACTTTCCCTCCGCCTTCCTTCACCTGACATCCACGCTTCCCAGCTCACCCGCTTGAGAAAAAGAGAGGTCACTCACACAGCCTTGAACGACTCGCGACCGATCCAACTGTTCCAGAAAGCCTTGACCTTGGGTCCGACCTTCAAGCTGGCCTGATCCGTAGGTCCTCCAGCTCCGTGTCCAGCGATCTGTCGTTCGAGAGCGTCGACACCAGCGGGAGTGGGTCCTCCTTGGGAGAGGAACTGAGGGGAAAGAAGAGCGAAGCACGATCAGTTTCGAGATCGAAGCGAGAAGGGCTCGAAGAAGAGAAGCAACGAGTCGCGAGGAAGAGATGAACGTACGACGAGTCTTGCGAGCCAAGCAATGAGATGCAGATCGGCAAGGGACTGGAGGGAGAAAGAGACGACGAGCGACATCAGCGAAATTCGAGAAGAGCGAGAGAGAATAGAAACTTACGACTTGATCTCCCAAAGCGTAGACTCCGACCATCTCCTCCTCCAACGTCTGGAGGACCTCGACGACTCCAACCGACCAAGCCTTCTGGGAAGCAGCAAAGAAGACCTTGCGTCCTGTTCGTCCAGGAGGGGAAGCAGAAGGGCGGTCAGCTTCAGCGAATCGACGGAAGCAAGTCGAACTCGAGCCTCGACTGTCTCGAACGTTGGAGGGAGTGAGTGGAACTTACGAGCTTCCGTCTCAGGACCAGAGGGAGAGTAGTAGATGTCGAACAAGATGCTGTTCGCGTCGAGCTCTGGAGGAACGAAGACCAGAAAAGCAAAATGAGCTCTCGAGGTCTTCAGCAGAGTCGAATCGAAAGAGAGAGAAGGTCAGTCGCAACTCACTCTTCTGCAAGAACGTCCTCCCTTGACTTCCCTCCTCCAACAACTCCGTGAACCTCAAGAGAGCCTCCTGTCTCATCTTGATCCATCGACCAGGGGATCCAGCCTCTTTGAGGGCGAGCTCGTGCGACGTTCGAGCGGAGAGCAGCAAGAACTGAGGAAAATGAACAGAAACGAAAGTCGGAGAGGCGTTCTCGTCGAGCCAAAAGCCTCGACCGAGAGGGAAGATATGAGCTCACGTTGGGGTCTGCTGATGAGAGGTGCACTGAGAGGGTGAGAGCGTCCGAGAGAGTCTTGCCTTCCATCGTAGCGGGAGACAGGGTTGGAGCAGGACGAGCTGGGGACGAGGCGGAGGAGTGGGAGGTGGACGCTGAGGTTCGAGATGAGTCGAGGAAGGAGAGGATGGACTGTAAGGGAGGAAGGAGTTTCGTAGTGAGTCAAGAGTCTGAACGAGGCGCTGTCCGATTTCGAGAAGAGAATGGAAAGCCAGAAGGAAAGATCGAGGTCGAGAGAAGGAGGGAAGAACGAGGGGAGGGAGAACGAACCATCGTGTCCTTGAAGGAGCGGTACCTCGTGTCCATGTCTTCCGAAGTCGTCTCGAGAACTGGGACGACCAAGGTAGGGATCGTACCTGTTCGGATGAAAACGAAAGGAGAGCGATATGAATCAGTAACGAAGCGAAGAGGTTCGAAGGTGGAGGAAGAAGACGGTGGCCTGAGCTGTTCGACGGGCTAGGACTGGGAGTACTGACCATGAGGATTCACCCTGAGATACGCGGGCGCGAAGTTATCTCCCTTGGCTGGGAAGGAAGAGAAGGAAACGAGTCTCGAGTCAGAAGGACAAGAGAGAAGGGGAGGAAGGAGAGGGAAGGAGAGGGAGGAAGAGAACAGCAGAGCTCACAGATGTCGACCTCCTTCAAGATGACGTCGTTCTCGGTGTAGCCTTTCTCAATCAACGCGAGCCGAGGAACAGTAGACCAGACAGAGGACGGGTTCCTGTACGAGTCGAAGCAAGATGAGAGAAGGTGAGCCTCGAGGAAGGAAGGGAAGGAAGGTCGAAGGAAGGGAAGACAGATGGCAAGGGAGGCGAGGCGAGCGGGTCAGGCTTCCGCCGACTTACCAGTAGAGAACGGCTTTGGGGACCTGATGAGGAGAAGGGGAAGTAGCTTGGTTCATAGTAGGGGCGTCGATGGGTTGGCTGAAGAGCATAGAACGGCGGTGAAGGTTGAGGGAAGGAAGGTGGGACGGCAAGGAAGGACCTGTCAATTGAAAGGAGGGGACCGAGAGCACCGACGTTAGATCGGGTTAATTCTCGAGCACTTGAGGGTCTAGATCTCACCGAGATGGGTTCGAGGTCTTGTATAGAGGAAGGATGGGAGGAAGGGAAGGGGAAGAAGGGGGTGAAAGTTGGGACCAAAGCGACGACCACCTCGCTCCCTCGAGTGACGTTCGCTGAACCTCGCCTTCGCGACGGCACTCTTCGCTTTTTTCATCGTCGTTCATTCAACAAGAGAAATGGGAAAGGCTGAGAAGAAAGGGAAGGTAAGCTCTCCTTCCTCCCACCTCCATCTGCGACTTTGATTGCTTTTCTTGTAAGTTCTTCGTGGATCAAACCCGCGACGCGCTTCCGACTCATCACATCGCTCTCCTTCTTCCATTCTAGATGTCAGAGACAGGGCTTCTTTCCTCAGTAGCTTCGATAGCTGCCTCAGCCGTCGAATCAGCAGCTGCAGGCTCAGCTCTCGACGTCCGAAAACCTGTCAACGTCAGCGCCATCGTTCGTTCGACGCGCTCTCTTTCTCTCTGTGTGCAGCTTTTCACTCCCTCTGACATGCTGACACTTTTTGACGCTTTCCAGTTTGCCTCCATCTGCACGGTCCTGCTCGCTATTGCCTTCATCGAGGGCACCTTCGACATGAGGAAGAAGATCAAGCAGGATCGAGAGTTCGAGATCGCTCAAGTCCAGAACGCAGAGTGGAGAGCTAGGATAGGTGAGTCGAGTCGAGTGATTACTCTACCAGAAGACGAGTTTGCTGACGAGTTTGCTAATGCTTCAAGTTTTTCAGAGCGGGCGATCCCCATGACGACTCTTCGAGGACGAGGTCGAGCTGGAGGAGGACGCGGACCTCTTGGACCTCTTCCCTCTTCCTCCGCGAGGGACCTCCTCAGTGATGGGTTCTCGGAAGTCAGCTCGGACGAGGTTGAGAGGGAGTTTGCTGCTAGGTCGGTTGAGGACTGTTGATTTGTTGTGATGGAGGGCACGAGGGTGGGGACGAGAAGAGAGCGGCGACGCGTCGTGTTTTTCGAAACGGTTGAAAATTCGCTCGGTCGGTCTGAGTTGACTTCGAGTCGACAGGCTTGTATCCATGCTTAGTATACGGAGGAGCGAAAGCTCGAAGAAGGTCAACCTGGAAAAAAAGGCTAAAAAAGCGAAGTGACGTCGAGTTCACCAACCCCCTTCGACGTTCCTTCTTCTCCGACTCCATCTCCATCTCCTCTCTCTCTTCTCTCCTCCCCAAGTCTATATCGCAAATGGGCATCTTCTCCACTTCAGACTCAGACCTCGTAGAATCCACGGCAGTCGTGAGTCTTCCGGCCGCTCTCTTCGCCCCTCTCGAAGAGTAAAAGCTCAAGCTCACCATCTCTCCTCCCCTCCTGTTCTCCCCTCCTCTCCTGCCACTTCTCTCGCTCTCTGGAAACCCATCCGCCACAGTCTCGAGGATCCAAGAAGGTCGAAACGATCGTCAACGGCCAGCAGAACCCTGTTACGATCACCGTTCGAAACAAGGCAGCCAACGATGTTCAGCTCGTCAGCGTCGGCGGATCGTTCCATGATCCTCAGAGGAACTGGAAGCTTTTGAGGAATGTGAGTGGACTCTAGAAATGATGGAGTGTATATGAGAGAGTGCTCCAGCGCCTGAAGAGGAACTGGGAGAGCTCTGGTCGTCGAGGAAGGGAAGGTCGAACGAAGCTCGCAAGCTCACCTCTTCCTCCTCCCTCTCGTCTTCTCAACGCCTCGTTCTTCCCTCTTCCAGACAACTGCACAGTACTACAAGAACACTCGAATCCCAGCAGCCTCGAATATCTCGTTTCCCGTGCGTCTCTCCCCTCCCCCTCTTCTCTCGTGCCCATCCCTCGCGAAGCAAGCTCAAGCTCACCTCCCTCCCTCCCTCACCCCTCCCTCTACTCTCTCTCCTCCCTCAGTACTCCTTCCACTCCGAATTCCCACCAACCAACCTCGGTCTCACCCTCTTCGTCGACCTCCTCTCCTCCGAAAACACTCCCTTCCGCTCCATCGCCCTCAACCAAACCGTCCTGGTCCACGAACCTCCCTCCTACGTCTTCTCGGACCCCGGACTCCTCTTCCTCTATGCCCTGCTGGCGGCCATGATGTCCTTCGCGGTGTGGAGCTCGTGGCATGTGCTTAGTGGGAAGATCTTTGGTGGGAAGGGGAAGGGGAGGGGAGGGAAGATCAAGGGCAAGGGGAAAGGAGGTGCTGGGGAGAAGAAGGTCAAGGTTGTTGTGCCGGCGAAGTTGAGTGGGAATTATCCGGAGAGTGTGAAGGCTTATGAGGTGAGTCTTCTCATCATCTACTGTTGCTCCTTCTGGCAGTCTCGCACGGAGTTTGGGGACGGGAGGAGCGACAGTTGAACGACAGCTGACCCTCACCTCGCCTCGACGCGTCGACCTTCTTTCTTCACAGGAGGAATGGATCCCCGCTCAACTCCTCAAGCAACGCGTCCCTCGCTCGGAGGTCGTCAAAGGAGCGAGTATCGTCGAGGACCCGACTGCTCCGAGCGGTGGAGATGAGGGAGGAGCGCAGAGGAAGGGGTCGGCGTTGCGTTGAGGAGTTGAGCAGCTTAGCTAGTTGTTCGTCTTGAATCATTCGCGTCCAGGATCTGATGAATAACGATGAATTCCAAGTTTCGGCCTCTCTACATAGCGCCTTCTTCGTGAGCGAACTCTGCGAGATGGCGTGCGAGAAAATGCGACGCGTCCATCTCCCATCTCGTTCCTTCGTTGAATCCTATCCTCTACCATCACATGCCCTCCTCTCTCTTTCGCTCTTCGACGTATCCACTGTGAGGTAAAAAAGAGGTCATGATCCAGAACGCAAAAGAGGTAGCTCGAAGAAGAAGAGAACGAAACGAACGAACGCGTCGAGGTGAACGAACAACGACCCCAGAGAACTGAGAGGCACGAAAAAAGGAGAGACGAATTATGTAGATTACGAACAAGAGAAACCGAGAACGAATGTGGAAAAGGCTATAGACAACGAAGAGACGAAAGAAGCACGAAACGAGAGACCCGAAACCAAAAACCGAAACTGAGACGCGAACCCAACCGAACCGAGCCCGAGAGCTATATGTGTATCTACTTCCTCGACCTAGTAGCCCTGACGACGACTTTGGGCTCCTCTACAGCCACCGCAGCAGCGACCTTCCTCTTAACCGCCGAAGTCGTCGTCGACGCGGTGGTGGTCCTGGTGGATTTGGTCGCAGGCTTGGCCTTGGAAGTGGAAGCGGAAGCGGAGGTTCCGACGGGGGAGTTCTCCTGTGAAAGAAGAAGAGAAAGTGGGAAGGTCAGCGAGGAGATGAGGAAGGAAGAAAGGGAAGGGAGAAGAGAAGAGGAAAGACGCGACGTACCTTATCCTCCTCGTCCTCCTTCGCTGCTGCCACAACCTTCTTCGCAACCCCTCTCCTCTTAGGGATAGGCACCACCTCCATCGCCTCCTTCGAAGCCGCAGCAGCAGCCACCTTCGTTGCACTGAGCGTGTTCCTGCTTCTCGTCGACGAGCTCGAAGCTGAAGCGAGAGGTTCGTCCTCGACGGGAGCGGGAGCGGGAGCAGCCTTCGCCTTCGCAGGTCGTCCTCGAGGCTTGGGCTTCTCGCTCACCACTGCCACAGGCTCCTCCTCCTCCTCCTCCTCCTTCTCCTTGGAAGTGACGCGTCGTCGAGCAGCTCGAGCGGTAGGTTGAGCAGGCGTGGAAGGCTCGTCGGGTCCGATGGAGTCGAGGGGGTCTTCCTCCTCGGCGGGAGGGGGAGGGGAGGGAGTTCGAACTCGTTTGGTGGTTCGAGTAGCTTTGGCCTTGGAAGCTGGAGGAGGAGTGGACTCGACGACGGCTTTGGCGGTTCGTCCCTTTCGAACGGCGACGGGCTTGGAGGACGAGGCGATGGGAGCTTCCTCGACGTGAGCGGGAGCGGCTGCTCGTCGACCGCCCTTAGCTTTGGGAGCAACGACGACGACGACGGGTTCCTCGATTTCCTGCTCCTGCTCCTCCTCCTCAGATTCCTCCTTCTCGACGACGCGAGCGGCGACGGCCTTCTTGGGAGCGGCAGCCTTTCGACCTCGAGTAGCTTTGGGAGCGGGAGCGACCTCCTCCTCCTCTTCGTGCTCGACCTCCTCTTCCTCCTCCTTCTCGACGACGGCAACGGCCTTGGGAGCAGCGACCTTCCTTCCTCCTCGAGCAACTCGGGCTTTGGGAGCGACGACTTCCTCCTGATCCTGGGCTGGAGCGGAATCGGTGGACGACTTGAGAGCGTTTCGACCTCGTCGAGCGGGAACGACCTCCTTAGGAGCGGCTGAAGCTTTGGTGGTGTTCCTCTTCGAAGCCGATGTGGAAGCCTTGGTCGCTCGAGCGGGTCGTTTAGGAGAGACCTCGATGACGATCATGTCCTCCTCGTCCTCCTCCTCCTCCTCAGCCTCGACGACGACTTCAGCCTGGTTCTCCTCAACAACCTCAGCTTCAGCTTCGACGACAGGAGCGGGAGCGGGGACGACGATCTCCTCCTCCTCCTCCTCCTCCTCCTCCTCGGTAACGTCTCCAGCAGCGGCCTCCTGCTCGACGACCGACGCGACGACGAGCTCCTCCTCCTGGACTTCGGCGACGACGATGGGCTCGTCCTCCTCAACGACGGGAGCAACCTCCTCCTCCTCCTCCTGCAGCTGCTCTCCCTCTTCAGCCTCAGCCTCATCATCGTACAGATCCTCCGGCACGTAAACCTCCTCGCTTTCCTCCTCTCCCATCCCTTCGAAGCTCCTCTCTTGATCCTCCCCAATCGGACTAGGTCGCGCGAACATCGCTCCCACTCCAGTAAAGTTGGCATCGAGACCCGAGATCGGTTGGTTAGGAGTTCTGAGGAGGTCTCGGAACCCTTTGAGATCGGGTGTAGGAGCTTCGGTGGGGAGTTGCTGCATTCGACGGATCCCGTCGAGTCGAGGAGTGGAGTTAGAAGGGGGAGCGGAGTACCAGTGTCTGAGGGAGGAGAGGTCGGGGGTTGAGGGAACGGTGGGGGTGGGTTTGGAGGAGGTGAGAGCCAGAGCGGGAGCGCCGAGGGTTGGTTCGACGGAGGCTGAGGAGGAGATCTGTCCGAGGGAGATGGTCGTAGGGATGGTGGTCGGTCGAGCGGGAGTGGCGAGTCTGAAGGGAGATTGGGAGAGGAAGGGTGTCGAAACAGTGCTGGTGCTGGTAGTCCTCTTGGGCGAATCCATCGACGCGACTCCCGATCCACCAACGCTCTGCCTAGCCATGCTCTTCCTCCTCAGCTGCTCAGCCTTCCTCGCGAGACCCTGAAGAGGAGTCCTGGCAACGGCTCCTCCTGATCCTTCCTCGTCAGATCCGTCGGAGGCGTTGTCGGTCGAGGCGAGGGACATGAGCTTTCGAGGGGAGGAGTAGAGAGCGGTGAAGTCGACGGAGGAGGGCATGGCGAGTTGACGAGGAGCGGAGGAGAGGATCTCGGCGGTGGAGGGACGTTGGGTGGGCTGAGGGGGTGGGTGGGTGGAGGGTGGGAAGGTGGAGGAGAGGGGTGGTGGGAACGAAGGAGAAGGAAGGGAGAGAACAGAAGAGGAAACCAAACGCGTCAGTTCCAACTCCTCAAAACCCACTCCAACCGAAGCGCGAATAACAAACTAACCTTCTCCTCCTCCTCCAACCTCTTCTCCTCCTCCTGCTCTTCCACCTGCACCTTCGGCACCCTCACGGGCATCCCAAGACTGACTCTCGGTCGGGAAGGAGCCACTCGAACCGGAGGACCCATCGTTCGGGTCAGGTTCTCCCTGTACGAAGCCGACTGAGCGACGGCTTGAGGAGTGTAGTACGCTGCTGGGCGAGAGGGGATGGGAGCGGACTGCGAAACGACAACAACAACAACAAAAGGAAGAACGGGAGAAAGGGAAGGGAGGGGGTCAGCGACTGAAGGAAAAAGAGAAAGGCGAGAGACGACGAAACGAACCTTGGGAGTCGAAGGCTGCTGCTGCTGCTGCTGCTCAACGATCTCTTCCTCCTCCTCCTCGTCCTCGAAACTCTCCTCCTCCTCCTGTTCCTCGATCAAGCTCCTCTCCACCACCTCGTCGTCCTCGTCCTCGTTGTCCTCGAATCCAGTAGCGAACCTCGAAGGCGTGATGGCAGACGCGTCGAAGGAGGTTCGTCGTCCGAGGGTGGATTGGTACTGGGTGAAGGCAGGAAACGAAGAAGAGACGTTGTGTCAGCAAAGAGCTGAAGAGAAGTGGTGGGAAGGGAGGAATGAACGAACGGGAGTAGCAGGCGTTCCAGGCATGGAAGGAGGAAGAGCGATGGAAGCAGGGTCGAGCTCCTCGTCCTCGTCTTCGTCCTCGCTCGACTCGGAGTCGTCCTCAGCAAAGGCAGCGGCAGTAGGATCCACCGCCATCTCGTCCTGATCGTCCTCGTCGCTCTCGGAGTCCTGAGCGTTGGAGAAGTCGAGAGCTCGGGGAGGGGTGGGAACGGACGACGAAGAGGGAGACGCGAGGTGTTGAGCGGGTGTAGAAGCTTGAGGAGTGTACTGTGGGCGAAGAAGGGAGGTTGCAAAGGAAAGGAGAGGAAGAAATAAAGAGAAAAATTCAGCTCCAGGTCGAACGCGCGACAGAAGAAACGAAAACAAAAGAAAGAGAAACGCTGAAAACTCACCCCGCCCACCATCGGTGACTCAGGCAACGCTACAGAAGCAGGATCGACATTCTCCCCATCCATCTCCATCTCCATCTCCTCCTCCTCCTCCTCTTCATCCCTCAACCTAGCAGCCGCGTCCCTCTCCCTCTCCTCCAACATCACCTTCCTCGCACTCCTCATCAAGATCGCCTTCCTCAACGAGCTCGGTCCTCCTCCTCCTCCAACCTTCCTCGCCGATGACGAACCCAGGTTCTTGGGAGTCTGCTCCTTCGCAACGACGACGGTGACGGTCTTCTTGGGTGTGGTGGTGTGGTAGGGAGTTTGGGAGGAGGCGGGGAGGGGGACGGATCGAGGAGTTTTCGCGGGCGACGACGAGGACTCCTGCTGTTGCTGGTGGTAAGGAGTATCGGCCGAGGGAGGGAGGGGAATAGATTTGGGAGTCTTGGCGGCGGCGGCGAAGGGAGTGGAGTGACCTTTGGTGATTCGAGGAGTGGCTGACTGAACGGGAGTCGCGGGAGCGGCGAAGTTGACGGTTCGACCTCGAGCTCCTCCTGGGGTCTTGCTCGCGGCAGCGTAGGGAGTTCGACCGTCCGAGGGAGGGAGAGGGACGGAAGAGGGAGTAGCGGCGAAGGTGGTGGTGGTGGTGGTCTTCTTGGTGGTGTAGGGAGTGTTGGCCGAAGCTGGGAGAGGGACGGCGGAGGGAGTTTGGTGGGCGGCGGCTCGTTGTTTGGCGACGAAGGGGGTGTAGGGAGTGGAAGCGGAGGGAGGGAGAGGGATGGAAGAGGGAGTTCGGGGAGCTTCGGTCTGAGGGAAGGGAGGAGGAGAGGAGGAGAGGCGAAGGAGGTCAGGGAACGGCGACGCGAGAACTCGACACACGCTCGAGACGATTGAACTCACAGCAACCTCAAGCTCTTCCTCCTCATCCTCATCCTCGAAATCCTCCTCGTTCTCCTCCTCCTCAGCAAACTCCTCCTCGGAGTGACTAGCCAAATCGACGTGAGCGACGACGACGGGCGACTGAACGACGACCTTCTTCGCGGGCCTCTCGAACGAGTGAACTTGCATTCCAGGTCGAACACCAGTCTGAGCTCCAGCTCGGGAAGAGGAGGGCTTGGTGACGGCTTGAGGGGTGAGGTAGCCTCGAGGTACGACGATGGGAGTGGCCTGGGAGAGGGAACGAGGGAGGAGAGGAGGCAGGAGGGAAGGTCAGTTCCTCGATCTCGCCGGGAGAAAAGCGATCCACGAGAGAGTAAAAGCGAGACAGACCTTAGCAGGCGTAGTCCTCACAGGAACGTTCTCCTTCTCGGAATGCTCCTCCAGCTCAGACTCCTGCTCCGACTCCTCCTCGGACGAATCGAGAGCGACCTGCTCCTCCTCCTCATGAGCTGGTGCAGCAACCTCCTCCTCGAGCTCCTCCTCCTCCTCCTCCGACTGAGCCTGACCGAGTCTGGACGAAGGCATGGTTGCTCCTCCTCGTTGCTGTTTGGAAGGACTTTGAGCGGCGGCGAGTTTGTTCTGCTCCTCCTGTTCGATGGCGTCCTGTTTGGCGTAAGGCGAGTAGAGAAGATCCTTGGGCAGGAGCGAGAATCGATGCGAAGGGCGGTTTCGGCGAGGGGTGTGGGTCTGCCAGCGAGGGCGAGCAAGAAGGAAGAGAGAGTGGGGGGGGAACGGGAAGGAGGACAGGGAGGAAAAACAAACGTCAACAACTCGATTCTCCTTCCTTCCTCTCCTTCCCTTCCCTCCTTCTCCCGTCCCCTTTGCCTTCCTCATCCCATCCATCCGTTGTACTCACCTCTGCCGCCTTGTGCTGCTCCACCTCCTTCTCGGATGGGAACCCGATGCAGAACCTCTTCTTCCTGATTTCGATGGTGTCTCCGTGGTTGAGAGCGATCTCGCTTCCTTCAGGAAGGAGAACGCCGTTCACTTCCACTCCTCGTCGACCGAGAACTTTGAGAGAGGCCTGATTAAGACGATATCGAACGAAAGAGGGTGTAAGGAGGTGGGTGGTGATTGGGATGAGCGTTAGCAGGGAGTTATAAGGGGGGAGTAAGAAGAAGGGCAAAGGGAAGGAGGAAGGGAAGGGTGAGGGATGAATGAACGAACCTTCCTGTCCTTATCGAACACGACCTCAGCATGGATCCTCGAAACATCAGTGTAGTAAAGACGGACCTGTACGAGGACTAAGGGTCAGTAACTCTCTCTCCTCACTCCAACTCACCAGCTCGCACTTGACTCACATCGTTCGTCACATCCCTTCCAAAAACCAACCATCAACAACAAGTCAGCTTCTCTTCTCTCTCTTCTCTCCTCTCCTTCCCTCCCTTTCACCCTTCCCCCACCCCCTTTCCCCTTCTCACCCTCGTTGGCACTCACCTCCCGAAAGTAAACTTCTCCCCATCAATAGGGTATCTGGAGATCTCTCCTCCGTCGGCTTTCCGAACGAGGATCAGAGTGCAGAACGAGCCTTCTTGAGGGAGGTCTTCGGGAGCGGGGGAGGCTTCCATTTGGCGAGCGAGCTTGCGAGCGAGAGAAGCGAAGCTGAGTGAGATGAGCCAGCGAGGGAGCGAGGTGGCGAAGGAAGGGGGTTGGGTGGCCTGGGGGGAGGGAAAGGGACGATAAGGGGAGGGGGGGGAGGAGAGGGGGGGGGGAGGGTGGGTGGTGGGTTGGAGGGAAGGGAGGAGAGCGACCCGAAAACAAGACAAGTCGGGCGAAGATGAAAATCAAGCTGCGGGAGGACGCGTTTCTTTCCCCTTCTCCAGAGATTTTATTTTTCGCTGGAACTAGAGGTGACAACGTTCGTTTCGCTCTGAAAGTGAGGCGTCTGAGGGAGAAAATCGGAAGAGAAGCGGAGGGGGGAGGGAAGGGAGTGAGTGAGCTCGCGTCAATCGAGCCTTTGATGGCTCTTCGTTTCGTCGGCTCGCTGAAGTCTTGCCGTCAGTGGTTGGAGCTCAGGTAGAGATGAGGAGAGAGGAGAAAGGAGAAGGGAAGAGGGTATATGGGTTGTGCTATCCAACCTAAACGACATCAATTGCCCGAAACGAACGACGACAAGACTCGAACGACGAACGACGACGACGACGACGATCCGCCCTCCCTTCGCTGAGGCAGCATCTTCCGAGGGTTGGGTGACAGCGAGGGTGAGGATGGAGCGTTTGAGCTCGATGGGGGAGGGAGGGGAGTGGGCGAGAGGAGACGAGCGAGGAAAGGGAGGAGCGAGCTCATGGAAGGAGGACGGTCGTCGGGGGAAGTTGGAGGTTTTCCTCGCGGGTTTGAGTTTGGAGAGGTGCGAAAGGGGTGAAAGAAGGGCGCTGCGGTGTGTGGGAACAAAGAGAGAAGATATCGACTCGTTGGGAGGGTGGAAGTTGATGAATGAAGGAACGACGACGGTGAGCTCGTTCGCGAGAGGAGGAAGAGGCAGCTCTCGTCTTTGCTCCGGCTTCTCGTCTCTCATTCTTTTCTCGCTTAACATTTTTGCACGCACACGGTCAAGTTGTGACTATTTTGCAAACCCTCAAGCAAAACTTGAGCGAAAAAAAAAAGGGAAGAAGGCGGTGAAACCCTCAGCTGATGAGGAACTCGACCATCTCCGAGCTTCCTCTTCCTTCCGAACACCCATCTCCTCTCCCTCCTTCCCTCCTCCCCTTCCCACATCAACACCAACACCTTTCCCTACCTCAAACTATGGACATCCCTGCCGGCATCCTCGCGTCCCCCGAGAAGTCCTTCCGAATCTGTGCCATCTTCCAGGTCGCCGATCCAACCGAGAAGGAGATCGCTGAGCTCAAGGAGGTCGTTGCGTCGACTATCGCTCTCTCGAACGCGGTTCGTCCCTCCTCTCTCCTTTCCATCTACAGTAGACCACTTTCACAATCTCGCTGGCTGCAAGCCCCCTCTATCTCCTTCGTTCCGACCCTTCGAATCCCCCCACCCCGTCTTATGTAAAGCTCCCTTTTGAAAGCTGACCTTGAATCACTCGCTCCTCTCCTCCCTCCGATCCTCCCCAACCATCTCCCTCGTTCCTCGTCTCTCGTCCCTCTCTCTCCTCACCCTTCTCGCTTCGACTGGACCCTCATACAGGAGGAAGGCGTTCTTCAATATGATGTGACCTGGGAAGCCAAGACCCACACCTTCTACTTCTTCGAGCAGTATGCTTCCCTCACCGTCCTCAACGCTCACGCCGCCGGGAAAGGGTTTGTCGGTCTGGCGAAGGTCTTCGGAAGGTTCTCGAGGTCAGTTTGAATCTCCCTTCTAGACCCATCTCTCTCTATCGTCCTTCGACCGAAGCTTAAGGGTGTTTCGGCGAGAACAGGAGAGGGAGAGATGGGACGAACGAGCTCACCACGCACTCGGCGAGCGAGGAAGAGCCGTGAAGAGGGAGGAAGACGAGTGTAGAACGCTGACACTTTCGCTTCTCTCTCTTCGTTGGGGCTCGCTTCTGGTGGTATGAAAGAAACGAGATCCACTTCCTCGAGTCTCTGTAAAGGAAGGGGACGGTCGAGCGACTCGTTGAGGGAATCGAAGAGGGAGAGGGAGGAGGGACTTCGGTAGATTGATTCTAGAGCTGAGGGGTGCAGTGCATGGTGATGACTTCGCAGATAAGTTCGTATAGATCTTGTTTGAACTCACTTTTGCTCGGAAGAGGGACGCGAGTCAGTAAGGGAACAGAGGAAACGAAGCGACTCAACGTCCGAATCTCGTTCGACACGTCGTCCACGTTTCGTTCTTCCTCTTCTCACTCCTTGCCGAACTGTGCTCGCACTGCCTCCCGCGCAAGTTTTCGTAAGTAGATAAGACAGCAGTAGTCATTTTCGTCCCCCATCTTCAGAAGCGGAAGAGACGAAAGAAGCGGTTTGATGATCCCACGACGCGGCGACGTCGACTCGGACGCGTGCAGTCAGGCTGAACCCGGGACCTTTCCAATGTGAGTGGAACGTGATAGACCACTACACTAACCGCGAATATACAGGAAGATCCCTGATTTTATGACAGCGATTCAGGGTTTATGTGTAGGTGGGATGAGGGGGAAAGGGAGTGAGGGCGGCAGCTCAGGTCGAGACTGTACTGAACACGACGACTCAATGCACCCACCGAAATCATGTAAGTTGAGCATGACTGAGCTTCTACTCGCCTGTGCCTACCTAGTTCGTATAGACATTGTAGCTTCCGATTGCCGTACGCTTGATGTCTCGTCGCGTTGGAGGGGGGTTGAACGCCAACGGGGAAGCAAAAATCATCACTCGAGATTCGTCTGCTCGTTTCGCGCAAGGGGTCTGAGGGACGATGCGAGATGGGCGACCAGAATTCTAAGCGGTCCCTTGAGCGTCTCGATATAACGGTCTCGAGTCGTAGAAGAAGAAGGAGATACGAAGATGAGCAAGGACTCAGTCGAGACGCGTTGGAGGAGGGGAGTTCAGTCGATCTCGATCCTCACCACTTCGAAGTGGGTAGCCTTGTGAGCCCACGGATCTCAGGATCAATCTTCCTTCGAGCTTTCTTCCTTCTTACCAGCTTCAGATGAATCGCTGACCTCGCTGAACTTGAGCCGCAATCAACGAGCTTTCAGCGCGCGCCTGATTTGCGTACCCCTCTTGATCCCCTCAGCATGCCCTACTCTTTTCGATGAGCTCCACCGACTCCATACTCTGGACGCCTCGCTCGCCGGTGCACTTCACCTTAGTTTAAGGCCTTCGACCCGTCTCGTCGCGGTCTCGATTCGAAGACGAAGCGAGGAAAAGAACGAGAGAAGAACTCTCTCCTCCCCCCTCAATATCCCCACGCGTCGACTTCAACCTCAGCGAGCTTGCTCTCTCGTTCACCTTTCCGTGCAGGCAGTGTGCGCGGGAAGAAAGAAGATACGGACGGGCGAGGAAGGGAAACGAACGTCGCGAACGAACGAGACATGGTCGCAGATCAGCAAAAGTTGGTTAGGACGAGTCGATTGGCCTAGTGGTCATGGCATTTGCTTTACAAGTTTGTACACGCAAGGGATCTTGGGTTCGAACCCCAAATTGACTAAAGGTTTTTTTGGGATGGGATGGGATGGCAAGGGAGGAAGGGAGCGAGGAAGAGGAGCAGACGCGTCGTGCGATTTGCTTTCTCGGTTGAGCAGATCGTTTGCTGCTGAGCGACGTCTTACACGTTAGAACGATTACCGGCTACGGAGAAGCAGGCAAGTAGTATAAGCTGAGAGAATCATGATGAGACGAAGCGAGGGAGGAGTGGGATGGTAAGCGAGCGGAAGAGGGGGAGGGGCGGGACGCGTCGCGAAGTTGAGCCTCGAAGATGAGAAGGAGAAGGGAGACGACGCGGATGTTTCGAGGGAAGCTTTGTCTTCAGGGTCTTCTCGAGTCTATGCCCGAGCACTTGTGCAAAGTCACCAGTTGAAGCTCGCGTCTGATGGTAGGCAAACCTGCCTCGAACCGCACGACGAGAGTGAAAGCGACGCGACGAAACCGAGCGAGCCTCGACCTTTCTTCGTAGCTGCAAAAGCTGCCTTTTTCTCGCTCGTCCATGTTTGAGCAGACTCGGAATCAAATCTCGAAGATTTTCTGAGCCAAGCACGAAGGATGAGCAAAAGTACGTCATTTTCTCGTGGGCCTTCTCAGAACCGCCTCCCTCCCTTCCCGATCGCTCGTTCTGCCTCCAACGACGAGTTCTGTTCCAAAGTCAAAACGATGGCCGACTCCCAACCTCCACCCCCAGCAGCAGCTCCATCTTTGGATCATCACGCTTCTACCATGTCTCACGTCGAAGGCAGATCCGCCAACTCCAGAGGACAAGGCTACTCTGATGCAGTACGTCCAAACGAGTGCCTCCTCCCTCCCTTAGACCCATCTCCCTCGAGGCTCCTCCGAGCTCCAAAGTTGATCTCTTCTCCTCTTTGCTTCCGTAGAACCCCATCCCGACCGTCCAACGCTACGTCGCTGAGCGAGCTCGAAACCACAAGGACGACTCTGCTCAAGATCTCTCTTCTGGGGAGCTCGAGAAGCACAAGGAGGAGCAGGTCGCTCGAGAGGAGGAGGAGGCAGGAGAGGACAAGGACGAGGTCATGAAGAGGATGAAACCAGCTCAGGGAAAACCTACAGATCAAGTCGGTACTTCAGTCTTCTCTTCTCCTTCTTCGTGTCTTCGGGAGTCCCATCTCTGATTTGAGGTCAGAGGAGGGGCAGGAGAGGAGAGAGGAGCCAGAAGGAAGGAGGGAGGGAGGAGAGCTGAGCTCGGAAGGAGATCGTCGTCCCACCCTCTCCCGTCCTCTCCCCTCGTCCGTCGTCCCAGCTCCTCCTCGCCCAACTTCGAGAACTGGATATGAGGAAGCCTTTCCAGCTTCCTTTCAATGCTGTAGATTTTGGGGTTCTCCTGAAGAACAGAGATGGGAAGGGGGCTATCGACTCCGCTCGCATGACGCAGAGGGCTTGGATTTCTGACCTGCGGTCCTCCCTCCTCTCTTTTCCCTTCCCATCTTCTTCCCAGGTCAAAAACAAGCAGGGAGAACGAACAGTCAAGGATCCCGTCACTGGACTTCCGGTCACCATCAAAGACGCTGAACTCGAAGGTCTGTTTCCCTCGCTCGTGCGGCTGAGCTCGAAGGGAAGGAAGATCGAAGCTGACCTCTTCCCTCCTTCTTCACCATCTTCTCTCTTCTCTCTCGTCCTTCAGACTACCCCGGAGCCGAGCACCTCAACTCCCTCAACCCAGCTCCCCCAGGATCAGCAGTTCATCACACTCGAATCGGTCCTTCCCCAGCTCATCCTACCAACATCTCCCTTCAGCCCTTCCCTCCTGCAACTCCTCCCTCTCTCGCGCCCATCCTCCTCAGCCTCAACCGTCTCGCTCTCTTCTCGGTCGCCTCTACCACCATCATCTGGGTCCTCGTCGCCTTCCGAAGCGGATGGTTCGGTTTCTTCTTCCTCTCCTCCATCCTCGGAGCGGTCGGGTTCGGAGGAGCGACTCTCGCTTGGGGAGCCGCGAGGAAGCTCGAGAAGGAGGTCGAGGCTGTCAGGCTTCAGATGCACAAGGAAAGAGGAGAGAAGTTCAGTCCTCCTATGCCTGAGAGTGTAGAGTGGCTCAACGCTCTCGTTGGAACTGTTTGGGGACTCGTTAATCCCGATCTGTTCCTTCCTATGGGTGAGTTCGAAGGGAAGTCAAGGGCGAGTTTGTCGAGTCGAGTCGAGCTGACCTTCGAACACTTGTTCCTTCGCCTCAGCCGACATGGTCGAAGACATCATGCAGCAGTCTCTTCCCTCGATGGTCGCGGCCGTCAGGATTTCGGATCTCGGTCAGGTTTGTCTCGTCCCTTTCGCCTCTCAGAACTGACGCGTCGCGTTTCTGACCTTCGACCACCTTCTCTGCCTTCCTTCGAACCAGGGAGTCAACCCTTTCCGAATCCTCTCCATGCGAGGACTCCCCGATCACCCTACGGACAAGAAGTACCCTCGAGAGGAATGGATCGATCAAGGAAAACCTCCTCCCGCGAAGGCTGGTGCTCCCGGAACTGGTCCTGCTCCCGATCTCGATCAATCTGGAGACTACGTCGTGAGTTTCATGTGCTACATCTCGAGGGAATCAAATCGAGCTGATTTCGACTCGTCCTCCTTGCCCAGAACCTCGAGGTCGCCTTCGCCTACGCTGCTCAACCCGGACAATCGAACGAGCTTCGAAGCAAGAACATTCACCTCCTCATCGAGTTCTTCCTCGGAGCTTTCGACTGGCTCGAGATTCCCATCCCTCTCTGGGTCCAGGTCGAGTCCCTCGTCGGAACCGTTCGATTGAGACTTCAGTTCATCCCCGAGGCTCCCTTCGTTCGAAACGTCACCTTCACCTTCATGGGCGTCCCTGCTGTCGAGGTTTCGGTTGTTCCCATGATCAAGGCTCTTCCCAAGTGAGTCTTGTCTCCAAAACTTACAAACTTACCCGTTTTCTCGTGCCGGCGAAGGGGGATGAGTCGAACTGACGCGCGTCCTGCTTTCCTCGCCTTCTTCCGTCGCAGCATCCTCGATCTTCCTCTCATCTCCACCTTCGTCAAGATGGCCATCGCTGCCGGAACTGCCGAGTTTGTTGCTCCCAAGTCCATGACTCTCAACCTCCAGGAGATGCTTTCTGGCGCCGCCATCGGAGGTTCGTTCCCCTGTTACTCTCGCGTCCCTCCCGCGTCGACCTTTACTAATCCACTTCCTCATTTCGTCTCACAGATACTCGAGCCGTCGGTGTCTTCATCATCACCATCCACTACGGAGAAGATCTTTCAGCTCAAGACTCAAATGGTACGCGCCGAGCTCTTGCCTTCTCCTTCTCGACGCGTCCCTTTTCGCCACCTCTGACATCTCAACCTCCCTTCCTTTCCGTTTTCCCACCCCTCTAATTGAGGCGATCAAGGCAGCTCGGATCCTTACATCGTTCTCGCCTACGCAAAGTTCGGAAAGCCTCTCTACTCGACTCGAATCATCATGGGCGACCTCAATCCCGTCTTCGAGGAGACCTGCGCTCTCCTTCTCACCGCCGACGAGGTCAAGAGCGAGGAGTCGCTGAGTTTGATGCTTTGGGACAGCGACAGTGAGTCTTCTTCTCGATCCGTCGCGTCTTTTGTCGGTCCTAAACTGACTCGTCTCCTTATCTTCCCCAGAGCGAACTGCTGACGATCTCATCGGACGAGGTACGTCTCTGCTCGGCCTGCGTCTCGAACGAATCGGCACTGATCTGGCCTCTTTTCCTCTTCGCGCTCTCAGTCAAGGTCCCCGTCGTCGAGCTCATGGCTGAGCCCAACGTGATGCACACTCGAACGGACAGCTTGATGGGATTCGAGGACGCGAACGCGATGCAAGGGAAGGTGAGTAGACTGATCTCGCTCGTTTCGTCTTCTTCTCTCGTCTCGCTGACCTTCTCCTCCCTCTTCTTTCCGTCATCCCAGCTTCACTGGTCGATCGGAGTACGTTTATCGATGTTCCCTGCTCGACTCCCACAGCCTCGCTGACGGTTTCCCTCCGTTTCTGCAGTTCTACGAGAAGGCTCCTCTCGTCAAGGAACTCGAGCTCCCCGAGGTTCACCCTACTACCACCCCCAGCAAGACCATGCCCGAGATGGAGATGAGGCCCGGAGACAAGGCTCCCAACCCTGCTGCGAAGGACGGACCACCTCCTCCTCCCGACGCGTCTCGAACTCGGTGAGCTCGAATGTTTCCGTTTTGAGTCGAACCAACGCGAACTGACACGCGTTCTCTTCGTTCTATGCAGACCCGATCCCAAGTGGAAGTCTGGAGTTCTGTCGGTCATCGTTCATCAGATCAACAACTTGGAGAAGCGAGACCTCAAGGGAACGACCTCGAAGGACAGGGAGGGTCAGGCCGGACAGGATACGGACGTGAGTCTCCTCGCTCCTCTTCTCTCGACTCGAATCCTTTGCCTCGAAACTGACTCTGGTTTCGTTCTCGACAACAGCAAGCAAACGAGCAAGCCAGCAACCTGCCCAGCTCGTACTTCGAACTCATCATCAACGACGACGTTTGCTTCAAGTCGAGGGTTTCTCGTGAGTCGCGTCTTTCCCGTCCCTCGGCCTTCGAGTTCGAGTCAGTCGACCCGACTGACTCGACGTCGCCCGTCTTACTTCCACAGAGTACTCGTCGATGCCTTTCTTCGAGGCTGGTACCGAGAAGTTCGTCAGGGACTGGGAGAAGACCGTTGTTCGAATCGTCGTTCGAGACTCGGCTCTCAGGGAGAAGGATCGTGAGTTCGAACCCTCCTCGGTCTTCGTTCCTCAGCTTTTGATCTCGAACGAACATCTCCTCTCATCTGCTGCTTCACTCCAGCCATCCTCGGTATCGTCAACATCCCTCTGGCTCATCTCTTCCGAGAGGCAAGCGAGGTCACTCGAATGTTCGCCATCGAGGAGGGAATCGGATTCGGACGTGAGTCTTTCTTTCTCTTCTCTCTGCCCTCCTTCGACAGACCAACTGACTTTGATCTATCGCTTCGATCTGCTGCAGGTGTCAACGTCTCCCTCCTCTTCAAGCCCGTCAAGACCGAGCTCCCTCCCAACCTTCTCGGATGGGAAACCGGAACCGTCGAGATCCTCGCTCCCATCAAGATCGAGGTCGACGCTGCTCACATCGAGTTGATCGAGGACATGAAGAAGCTCACCATCTCGACGAGCGACTCGACCGAGGTCTTGCCTACCAAGGAAGCGACGGTCGAAGGAGGTCAAGCGACGTGGGAGGTCGACTCGATGCGACTGCCTGTCTACTCGAGGTGCGTCGCGGCTCATTCGTTTCTCCTTGGGCTTCGAACTCTTCAGTACCCGACCTCGCCTCTATTTTTCTCTTCCGCACCCGCTCAGGTTCCAATCCGTCCTCACGCTCGAGATCCAAGGCAAATCCGTCATGGGCCTCGTCGGAACCGAAACCAAGGCTCTCGCCGTTCTCTGGCTTCAGGAGCTCGTCGACGACGAGGAGAGGGACATCCGAATTCCTCTTCTGGTCGGAAAGGACCTCAAGCAGCTCAGACAGAACGTGAGTGGACTTTGTCACCTCGCGCTCGAAGTCGCGTTCGTCTTCGTCGACTGACACGACCTCTCCTTTCTTCGACGATCTCCGAACAGTACCTCTGCGACTTCACCAAGAAGACTCATGATTACGAGGTCGTCGGATGGCTGACTACGAGGATCAAGCTCGATTCGGGATTGGACGAGGTGAGTGAAAGACGAGGAGAAGAGTTCCGCCGACGCGTTCGGTTTGCTGACCTCGCTCTCGTCTCTTTTCTTTATCTTTTCCAATCTTCCTTCCCTCTTCGTCCTCCCTCGAAATCCTTTCTCCCTCGTTCCGAACTCTAGGACCACGAGATTCACTCGGCCACTCAAGCTCGACGACATGCCTTCGAGGTCCGTCCCGTCTCCCTCTGTCCCCTTCTTCGCCTCTTTTCGACCTCCCGCGAGTTACTGACTCTCCTGTACCCCTTTTTACTGCGCATTAGACTTATGATCATATAGAAGGAGAGGCCTTGACCGCCGAGAAGAACTCGCATGCGATGGACGACGGAGTTGTCGACAAGAAGGAGGCGAAGGCCATCAAGGTCGCCGACGCTCGACAGCAGGTTCGTTTTCTCTCTCTTCCCTCCCCTTTTCGAGAGCTTCGCTGACTTCGTCCCTCTTTCCTAACTCTACAGGAGAACCGACAACGAGGAGTCGCCGGATTCAAGCCGTACCGAACCGCCAAATGGATGAAGGAGGGACTCAAAGCTCGACTCACTCCCTCGAAGTCCTCGACGAAGAGGGAGCCCATGGTCCAGTCCGAGGCTTAGTCCGTTCCGTTATCTTTCGATACGCCTCATTTATCCTCGTCCAAGTATCCTACGTACACGCTTCTCAAACTCTAGCTCGCTCTATCTCGCATCAACCGGACTCTCGACGCGTCTCATTCCTTTCCCTTTCTTCCCTTCCCCTTTTTACGTCGCTCCTCTCGCTGTTTCGTAACTCTACGATTGTCTGTGGTTTCTCTCTCTTCTTTACGAACAATGAGTAACATGTCTGGTACAAGAAGAGGAGGAGGTCAGAGAAACGAACGAGCAAGAAAGGAGCGAGGAGCTGAGCTCGAGCTCGCAATCACGTCCTGTTTCGAGTATACATCGGCTCATACTCAACGAATGAGGGTATCATGGCAACCAGAGCGCTGTCTACCGAAGAACCCTGCTCCTGTCATATTTTCTCGTTGCTGAGAGATCATTCGAAGACCCTCCGCTTACTTCGCTCCCGAAATTCCCTTCCTTCGAAACCGTCCTCCTCCCTCTGTCTCTTCCACTCCAACCACGTCTTCCCTCCTTCCCCCAACTCCCCCAACTCTTCGCCCAATCAGTTGTACGGCCTCGCATCCATCGAATGAACTATATCTCACCCTCGTCTTCTTTCCACTCGGACGGCCCACTCCCCTCGTCTCCCTCGTCCTCCTCGTCCTCCCAGCCGTCAGCTCGGTTCCTTTACAATCAGGCAGCTCAAACGTTTCTCCTTCGACAGCATCCATCCACCCTCGATCTCCTCGAGACTCTCTTTCGCCAGCTTCCTCGACCTAAGCAGGACTGGACGAATTCCAGCTCAGGGAAGGAAGGGAGGGAGAAGGACCGGGAGGAGGTTCGGAGGAAAGCGGTCTTGCTTTGGATCACTTGTCTAGCCTGCATCTTCACAGATCAGAGAAGAGAAGCAGCAGCGGGAGGAGAGGGAGCGAACGGTACCCAGCAGGACTCTTCGCTCTTTGGTGGTCGAGCGGAAGATCTCTACGAGCATCTCGTCCATCGAAGCTCAGAACTCTTTGCGACCTCGTCGACCTCCCTCCCGTCCTCCTCCTCCTCCTCATCGTCCTCCACTCGAACACCCGCCTCCCTCCCTCCTCTCCCTCCAACCATCGCTCACACCCTCATCCTCACGTCCATCAAACTTGGTCTCCCCTCCGCCCTCCCCCGAGATCTCGTCGTTCTTCCCTTCCTCACCTCCCTCCCTCCCACCCTCACCTCCCTCCTCGCCGCCCAATCCAGGAAACGAGAGACCCGAGAGGGAAGCTACGACCGAACCAGAGGGACCGAAGGATGGGCGGGGGAGATGCTCGACGGGTACGAGAAGGTCTTGGAGGGTTGGTGCGTGACCGTGCTAGGGCAGTCGGAAGGGAAGGTTAGGGAGGCGACGGAGATGATTGGATCGGATGGTGTTCTTGGGAAGGCGAAGAAGGAGGTGAGTCCTCTACTACTATCGTTTCATCGCTTCACTGGCATCTGATTCTGATCTCTCCTTTTGGTTTCGCTTCCGTCCTCTGCAGGAACTCCTCCAAACCCTCAACCACCTCCCTCCTCTCACTCCCTCCCCACCAGCCAACATCTCCCTCCTTCCTCTCCACTCGCCATCTTCCTCCCTCTCCTCCTCAGGATTCCTCTCCCCTCCCCCTCCCCGACCCGTCTCCCCAGCCCTCAGCGACGCAAGCGAGACCACAGCAACGCCCAACAACTTTCGCGTCGGGTCGTCGTCGAAGGGAAAGGGAAAGGAGTCCTCCCGACGAGCGACAGATCCTTCAGCTGCAGCAACATCGGAGGAAGTTGTCCGAGAAGACTCCAACTGGTCCTACTCAGCCTTCACCGATCGGCTTCGTCGGTTCGTCGTTCCCAGGCCAGCTCCTCCTCCCTCAACTTCCGTCGACGACGCGTCCACCGCTCCCGCCCCCCAATTTCATAACCACCCTCTCCTCCTCGCTCTTCGGAGTCGCATCTCGAACCTCAAGCTTCCGGCATCGGTTCTTCTCGTGGTCGTGTTGGCTGTGATCGGGTTGAGGAGGTGGTGGGTTAGGAGAGGAAGGGTTGCGGCGGCGGTGAACGTTGCTGCTCCGAGGGATGTGAGGAGTAGACTTGGGAAGAGTATTTTGGCTAGGATTTTGTCTTGATTATTTTTCTTCTTTTTTATGACGTTTTACGGAAGTTAAGAGGTTGGTGAAGAAGAAGAGAGGGGAGGGAAGGTCGGAGAGGTCGCGTCTTCGGTGACCGACACTGCTCTTCCCGCCTCGTCTGCGAAGGAGAAGCCGTCGAGTGTCCGTTGTCTAGAGTGTAGGCGGGTCCTCTTCGTCTCTCGCGTAGAAAGTCTACGGGCCGACCATGCTTCGGACTCGAGCGACGCGATCAAGCTGCGGGGGGTCGTGCGAGCTCGATCCTCGAAAGGAGGTTCGTTCCTTCCCTCCTCTGAGCTCTAAACGGCCAGCTTCCTTGTCTTCGGGTGGTCTTGGAGGACCAAACTTACGACCTGTATTTGCAAGACAATCCTGTAAGCTTGTGCTGACCGTCTGAGCTTCGTGGAGGAGGGAAAGGACGGCGAGGGCACCCGAACGAAGCTGACCTTCGCTCTCCTTCCCTTCCTTCCTTCTTCTTGCTAGCTCTCCCTCGCTGTCCCCTCCTCCAGGGATGTTCACTCTCACCTACACTGCAGTCATTCTGGCCATTCTCGTCTCCCTTCAACAAGCTACGACGTATCTGGTCCCGCTCTCTACACTCCTCCTCCTCCTTCCCTTCGCTCTCGTCCTCGTTCTCCTCTCCTCCCTCCCGATCACCATCTTCCTCGGTCTCCTCGCCGACAGATCTCAAGCTAGGACAGCGGAGGAAAGCAAGCGAAGACTGGAGCAAGCCTTTCGTCCTCTAGGATTCTCAACTCCAGCAGCATGGTCCGTGGTCCAGCTACGTTCAGCTTGGGAGACCTCCCCTCCCCCTCCTCCTCCCTCGTCGACCTCCAACTCCTCCCCTTCACCCTTCTCCCAACCACCTCCTATCTCAACCAAACCTCTCCTCCACAAAACAACTCCCTACTTCCTTCTCCAACCCATCGATACCCTCTTCACTCGCATTATCGACGAGTTCGTCCTCTCATGGTACATCAAGATCTCCCCCTCCCCAGCCTTCCCAAACGAAATCGAAACAACCATTCGACACTCCCTCTCCTCCATCCTCACACGAGTCGAAGCAACCGACATCCCTTCCCTCGTCGTCTCCAAGATCATCCCTCAAATCACCAACCATCTCCTCTCCTTCTCCAACGCCGAACAGTCCCTCCGACGATCCAACGCGACCTCCTCCTCGACTTCAACAGCGGAGGGGATGGACCTCTTCCTCTCCCAGGCTTACGGTCCCAACACTCTCCATCCGGCGGTGGCAGGGAACACGCTGGACACGAAACCGGCGCAGGAGGAGCATGTGAGAGGTTTGGTCGAGGGGATTTTGAAGCTCGTGCTGCCGGAGACGGAGAGGAGGAGCAGAGCTGTTTTGATCATCGCTAGGGAGATCGTGACGAGTGCGGTGTTGATGCCTGTCTTGGAGATGTTGTCGGATCCGGACTTTTGGAACAGGATGTTGGACGAGCAGGTGAGTTTTCCGTCTATTCTCGCGTTGCGTTCGTTCTCGTCCAAGTCGTCAAGCCGCGTCTCACTCTCCCGGTTCTCTTTCGTTTCGTTTAACTCGACAGGCCAGCAACTACATCCGGGAACAGAACCTCGTTCACCAGCTCCGAGCAGCTCTCGATCTCTCCCTCCCTCTACCAGGAACGGCGAACTCCCAACCACCCGTCGATCCGAGGAAGGCTCGTTCGTCGAGGCAAGGGATCTCGGTGAAGACGGATACCAAGTCGTTCGAGAGTTTCGTGAAGGGGATTGGGAAGGTAGATAGCTTGATGGATCTGAGGAGGCTGAGGAGCGATCTGGGTGGGGAGATCAGGAAGACGAAGGGGTCTTTGGGTCAGTCGTCGCGTCTCGTTTCGTTTCGATCCCCTTCGACCGTCCGCTGACGATCTCTGCTTCTTCCCTCGTTATTCCTTCCTAGACTCGATCCATGCTGGGGTACCTCCGCCGAGTGGAGAGAAGGCCGAAGACCTTCGAGGTCACCTGGAACGACTCTACCTCGCTCGAGCAAAGGCTGAGCGACGGATCTCGCATCTCAGTGGAGACGGAATCGTTCGTCCTTCCTCGTTCTTCCTTCGGTGCTCTTCTTCGTGGTCACTAAGAGCTCACACCTTCTTACTTTTGCCTCTTCCGCTCGTCAAAAGCACTCCAACGACTCCTCCCGAATCAACTCGACCCTCACCACCACCTCAGCCAAAGTCGATCTCCACTCCGTCCTCGTCAACCCTTCCTCCCTCTCCTACTTCATGGAATTCATGGAACGTCGTAACAAGATCCTCCTCGTCCAGTTCTGGCTCACCGTCGAGAGTTTCAAGGATCCACTGGAGGACATCGACGTCGACGTGGGGTTGGACGCCGAGTGGGAGGACGCGAGACTCGCCGATACGGAGGAGGTGACGGGAACGGCGAGGGAGGACATGAGGGGAGTCTGGGAGGTTTACTTCGAGGATGGCGTGCTTTTCGGAGAAGATATGGACGAGAGGTACGGGGAGGACATCAGGAGGTTCATCAACGGGACGGGAAGCAAAGGGATGGCGAGAGCCAGGAGGAGGTGAGTCGAGCTCGTTCCATTTCTTCTTGTCCGTCGACTTTGACTCGACGAGCTCGATGACTGACCTCCAACTTTCGCCTTCCTTTTGCGTCGTTCTTCTAGCATGTTCCTGGCTCAACGTCAAATCTACAAGCAGATGGAGGACGACTTCTTCCCTCTTTTCCGAAACAGCGACCTTCACTTCAAGGCAGCAGCTCACGTCGCGGCCACTACCTCCGCTCCTCCTCCCCTCGCTCCTTCGATCCCTCACCCACCCAGCTTCCCTCATCGTCAAACAGTCGCTCCGATCGCTCATCATCCCTCCTCCTCCCCGGGCTCCCAATCCTCGACGGCCAGGTTCGCACGATCCCCTCTCGCTCCCTCCCCAGAAGGTCGAACTCTCCCTCGTCTCGGATCTCCCATCGTGGACTCACCCATCATGGATCGAAAGGCTCTCACCTCTGGGCCCTCTGAGCCCTCGGCTCTCCCTCCTCACTTCCATCGAGCTCAGACCTGGACGGCTCAACCCACGACCTCCCTCGTCAAGCACGATCTCGACGGACCCTCCCTCGCTGCCTCAACGACAAGAGCCACTCTTCGCTCGCCACCGGTCAGCAGTCAACTCGACTTCCTCATGGGAGGATCGGAAACGGGAGAGTCATCGACGAGAGCACCTCTCTTCGAAGAGAACTCCGCTCACGGGTTAGGAATCGCTCTCGACTCGACGGAACACGAGAACGACTCGGAGGACGAGGACTACATCCAGGTTCGAAGACTCGACGCTATCCAAGCAGCTCTCACCTCCATCATCGCCAAGGATCAGTCATCTCAGCCGTCATCGTCGCAGATCGGAGGAGGAGGAGGAGGTCGTTCGCAAATCGCGTCAGGATCCTCTCGTCGAGTCGCGTCCCAGGCTTCGCTCTCCCAGAGCGTTGAATCCCTCCCTCCTTTCGAGTCTTCCTCTCCAACCACTCGTCGGCTCGATCGAGGAAGCTCTCACTCTCCCACCGCTGCGTCCTCGCCGAGACCACCAGCCTCGACGTCGGATCCAGAACTCGCTCCTCGTCGTCCGAAAGTGTTCGACGACGTGACGGACGCCGACGAGCTCCCTCAGCATGCCGCCAACCTCGCAGCGGTAGCATCCGAGAACGAGGACGTCGAAGAGAAGATCCAATTCGCCGCTCCAGGAGACCTCCAGCTTCCCTCGGAGATCGCTCGACTCGGAGCGAAGCTGGACAAGCTTCAGTCTCAGGAGCCCATCCTCGACGCTCTCATCCGGAAGGCGGAGCTCACAGGGAGCGAGGACGAGCTTCAGATCCTCAACAAGTCGCACAGCGGTCTCCTTCGAGAGATCCGAGCTCTCTCCTTCCAGAAGAGTCAGTACGAGCAACAGGAGCTCGAGAACCGCCTGGATCCGATTCGAACCAAGATCGGGATCCCCACCAGCACGTCGATCGAGGAGGATGGGAAGCAGGTCGTACGATACCTCGTCGAGGTTCAGCAGATGGGGCCGGATGGGACGTTCGCTCATGGTTGGGTCGTCGCGAAGAGGTACAACGAGTTCTTCTCCCTTCATCACGACTTGAGGGAGACCGTTCCGGCGACGAGGCATCTGGTCCTTCCCGGGAAGATGCTCGTCACGTCGATGTCGTCGAGCTTCGTTGACTCGAGGAGGACTGCGTTGGAGAAGTACCTCCAGGTTCGTTGGTCGCGTCCTTCCCTCTCTCCCTTCCCGTCTGTCTCCTCGTTCGATCTCATGCTGATGACTGCTGCTCCTCGTCTTCTCCACTTCGAATCGAACAGTCCCTCCTCTCCATCGAAGCCGCCTGCAACTCCCCTCACCTCCGAGCCTTCCTCTCTCAACACACCTCCCAATCCATCGCCGACGTCGAGGAGAACGCGTCCAAGTCGAAAGGTCCGAGCTTCCTCCCTCAGAACCTCGTCAAATCCATCTACCGCACCGTCGCTACCGGACTGGACGACTCCCTCTTCGCTGGACCTTCGATGCTCGATCTCATCGGACAACGACTCACGAGGCAGGCAGGGGAGTTCGCGACTCTCGCGGGACTGGCTTCGGCGGAGAACAGCATCATCAGCAACGCCTCGTCACTCGCGTCGAACCCTCCCACCAAGTCGAGTACTGGAGGAGGAGGAGGAGGAGGCTCTGGACTGGGCCCCGATCTGCTGGACTTGCCTCCCGAGTTGAAGCCGCTGGAGGGAGAGACTGCTTCGTCGCGTGAGTATTTCGTTCCTTCGTTTCCTGCTGCTCTTCGAGTTTCAAATCGCGACTCAGGGAATCTGAACTGATACCCCCTCGTTTTTCGTCTTTCTCAGACTTCACCGCTCCCATCTGCGATCTGTTCGTCGAGGTCTTCGAGCTCAAGGAGAACAACTGGCTTCGTCGACAAGCGATCGTCATCATCCTACAGCAGATCCTCGGAGGAGCTATCGAGAGGTGAGCACACTCTCTTTCATCTTCTATCATCCGTTTCGCTCTTCTTCTCACCTAGTTCCTCCCTTTCTTCGCTTCGTCTCGTCGTTCGTTCACCAGGAAACTTCGCGACGTCGCTTCAAACCTCATCGCCCCTCCCGCCATCCTCAAGTACCTCAACTCGTTCTCCAACTCGCTCTGGCCTGGAGGAGTGAAACGACCACCTTCGGTTCCTCGAACGGAGGAGCAGAGAAGGAAGACCAAGCAGGAGGCTAACAAGAAACTCGCGTCGCTCATGCCTGGTGAGCGTTGATCTCGTTCCGTCTTCGTCTTCGTTGCGAAGAGACTACTTCGCTAACTAGACTGTGTTCTCTCCTCTCAGACGTCGCCTCAAACATGATCGGTCGATCGAACGCTCGACGAGGAGCGAGGAGGCTGTTCTCGGTCCTTCAGAACCCTCGACTCAATCAGCATCTCGTTCATACCATCGTCGACGAGGTGAGCTTCCTCCCCCTCTTTGCTTTTAGGACGCGTCTTTTTACTGATCACGCTCTCTTATTTTGTTCAGGTCGTCTACGCTCTCTTCCCTGAGCTGGCACCGAAGTCGTAACCCTCGAGTCGCCGTCCTCTCGACGTCCTTTTGCGTTCTTTCTACTTTACGAATCTTATGATATCTACGAGGATGTGGGCCTGGTGAATGTGATGGACGAAGATCTTTCGATCTCCACATGCTGAGACGAGTCAACTCGGAACGCCTGTCGACGTCGACGGGATTCTGCTCGCGCGCGGACGCGACGCTCGCTCTGTTCTTCGAGCTAGTTTTCCTCCCGCCCCTCTTCGTTTCGCCCGGCTTGAAAAGCTTTGCTTCACTTTTCGATACGATGGAGAAGGGGAGGGAGAGAGGGGGATATCGCTGAGGATAAAGCAGGGAGGGCAGTCAGGTGAGAAGAGGAAGAAGCGACGACGCGTCTATTTCTCACCGTATCCTGCGCTCTTCCCGTCACAACCGAAGTTTTGCCCATTTCAAGTCGATACCTGAGCCTGAATGCCTTGAGGGTGTCCACTGGATTAGGTGACGTGTTCTAACCCACTCTTAGCGAAGTCAAGCGTCGTGATTCGTTCGTTCGTTCGCGTCGCTTTGTTTCCGACATCGTCTCGCCGGTCTTCCTCCTCTTGCCGGTCCCTGCGCAAGCTGCCTGCACTGGGGGTTAGACGCGAGGTAGGAAGATAAAAAGCTTGTACAGGAAGGAGTTGAAGTGTGGGGTAAAACAAGAAGAAGAGAGGTCTCCTTTCGTTGATTTATTACTTCGTCCTTGAGTCGAGACGCGTTGTAACCTCAGCTATGGTGAACGCAGTGTCGAGCGAAGGGTCCAAGATATGGAGATGGGGGACTGCATCAAAAGGAGTACGAGAAAAGAAGAGGGGATCGACCGTCGCATGCGAATCGGACACTGGAAGCTGAGCGACGCGGCTCGAACTGAGCGAGGTGAGGGATTCATAATGTGAAGTTGTGAAGATGGAAGGCAGCTTGGAGACGGACTAATCCTGACTGTGGAACAGAATTCTTCGTTGGGAGGAAGAAAGAGAGAATCATAAGGGAAGCTGTTCTGAGAAGGACCCACGAGAAAATGACGTACGTCTTCCTGTTCGTGCTTGGCTCGAAAAATCTTCGAGATTTGAATCCGAGTCTTCCCAAACATGGACGAGCGAGAGAGAAGCAGCTTTTGCAGCCGCGACGAGAGGTCGAGGCCCGCTCGGATTTGTCGCGTCGCTTTCCCTCTCCTCGTCGCGGTTGGGGGCAGGTTTTCATACCTTCGGACACGAGCTTCAGCTGTTGACTATGGATAAGTTCTCGGGCGTAGACTCAAGAAGATCTTGAAGACATGGCTTCCCCAAGAACATCCACGTCGTCTCCCTTCACCTTCTCATCTTCGAGGCTCAGCTTCGCGACGCGTGCCGCCCCTCCCCCTCTTCCGCTCCATTGGTGTCCCTCTTCTCCTCTCGCTTCGTCTCCCCTTGATTGCCCCAGCGTGCGCTTGCCTGCTTCCCCCTACCACAGATGATAACGACGACTACGACGTCGCTCTGCAGCAAGTGATCCGCTCAACCGAGAAAGCAGATCCACGACGCGTCTGCTCCTCTTCCTCGCTCCCTTCCTCCCTTGCCATCCCATCCCATCCCAAAAAAACCTTTAGTCAATTTGGGGTTCGAACCCAAGATCCCTTGCGTGTACAGACTTGTAAAGCAAATGCCATGACCACTAGGCCAATCGACTCGTCCTAACCAACTTTTGCTGATTTCCGACCATGTCTCGTTCGTTCGCGACTTCCCTTCCTCGTCCGACCGGTCTTCTTCCGTCTCGCGCACGCTGCCTGCACTGAAAGGTGAACGAGAGAGCAAGCTCGCTGAGGCCGAAGTCGACGCGTGGGGAAAGTGAGGGGGGAGAAGAGAGTTCTTCTCTCGTTCTTTCCTCGCCCTGGAATTGAGACCGCGACGAGACGGGTCGAAGGCCTCAAGCTAGGTTGAAAAGCACCGGCGAGCGAGGCGTCCAGAGTATGGAGTCGGTGGAGCTCATTGAAAGGAGTAGAGGGCACGATGAGGCGAGAGTGGCACGCGATCAGGCGCGCGCTGAAAGCTCGTTGATTGCGGCTCAAACTCAGGGAGGTCAGCGATTCATCTGAAGCTGGTAAGAAGGAAGGATGTTCGAAGAGGAATTAATCCTGAAATCCGTGGGCTCAAGAGGTTGCCCAGTCCGGTGGTGAGGATCGAGATTGACTGAAATCATCCCCGTCGACGCGTCTCGACTGAGTCCTTGCTTGTCTTTGTTTCTCCTTCTTCCACGACTCGAGACCGCTCTTACTGAGACGATCAAGTGACTCCGTAGAGTTAGTTATGTTCCCCATCTTGCATCGTCCCTCAGACCACTTGCGAAAAACGAGCAGACGAATCTCGAGTGATGATCGCTGCTTCCCCGTCGACGTTCCACCCTTCCTTTGACGCGACAAGACATCGAGCGTAACGGTAATCGGAAGCCACGATATATATACAAGCTGGGTAGAAACAAGAGAGCAAAAGCTAAGCGTGTCTTGATCTCGGTGGGTCAACTAAGTCATCCGCTCGGCTTCAACCTAAACACGCGTTGCCCTCCCTTTCGTCTCGTCCGACCTAGACATAAACCTTGAATCGCTGTCATCAAATCCCGATTGATCCAATTAGTCGCCTATATGGTTCACCGGCAAGTCGCGGTTAGTGTAGTGGTCTATCACGTTCCACTCACACTGGAAAGGTCCCGGGTTCAACCCCCGGATTGCGAACTTACCTTTTGCCCTCCGTCCGTCTTTTCTGGGGCAAAAGACGACGCTGACAGTTTGACTCTCTTTCGAAGAATGCTCAGCTCTGATAGTATTACCTACCCCCTCCAGGTAACTGACCGACTCTTCTCTCTTTCCAGGCCCCTTCGTCGTCGTGTCGTCACGTTTCATTGTCCTCTTTCCCCTTCTCCTCGCGAGGCTGACCTCTCCCTTCCGCTCTTTCACCCGGACCTCTTCGCTCAACACCTTGCGGCCTCGACTCCTCAGATCATCCCTTTCTGCGAGCCAGACCCAGGAGTGGACTGCGACTTCTCAAGAATGTTCGTCCGTTCGTTCATAACCTTCTCCTCCTCCTCTCCTCTCCCCCTCCCTTCTGTCGCTGACTTTTCATTCGCGCGCAGACTTCATCGGCATCGCACTGTTCAGAGGAGTCTGTAACCAGAGTCGTCGACCTAACGAGGCCAAGCTGCTCGTTCACATCGCCAATGGAGTGAGTCGAGTCGACGCGTAGAGAATCGTTCCTGTTCCCTCGACTTCTCTCTCTGACCTTCTGCTCCCCCACCGCTCCAATTCTTCAGGTCCCAGCTCTGATCCTCCCCGTCCTCCCCGGCGCACCTCTCACCTCCTGGGACGCCTCTCCTCTCCTCACCCTTCTTCGACTTCCTTACCCCTCGCCCGAATGGTCCTCCCACGTCATATCCATCACCGTCCTCCTCTGCTCTCTCATCGACTGGAAACACGTCACCCCCCAAGCGGAGAGCACGCGAGAGAGCGTCGAACGAGCCATCGAGCTCGTGTACGACGGAGTAAGGATGCTTAAAGACGTGCCGGTCGTGAAGAAGAACGTCGATGGGGAGAGGAGCGGAGTGGTGATGCTGAGGATCGGGAATGGGAGCTTGTTCGCTAAGGAGGAAGGCGGTGTGTTTGGGAGTGGGTTGAAGAAGTGGGGGAGTAGGAGGAAGGAGGAGACGGCAGCTTAGCTTAGTCGGTTTGGGCTCGACCTTTGATGAAACGGTGATGAAATCACGATGAGCGCGTTTCGCTCTCAACCCAAGCAAGACGAGAGAACAAACCGAGCATCGATCGATTCTAAGGTATGTCTAAGTACTACGTAAAAGGAGAGAGAGAGAGAGAGGAAAAGGGGGTATGTAGTCAAGTATGAGACGGACAAAAACAGATCCGGTGATAATCGAGACGCGTCGAGAAAAGGATCGAAAAGCTACTGCTCGAACTTGACTGCCTTCTTCGCCCCAACGGCCAACTTCTTCACCCTCCCCTTCAGAAGGGGCAGATCCAACCCTCTCCCTCTCGCGAGACTTCGGAACCCGGCTCCTTCGTACTCAAGGATCTCGGAGGGAGGGTTGAGTTTCGGCCAGGAGACGTAGCTGGGGCGAAACGAAAGAAGACGAGAGAGGGGGAAGGGATCAGTTTCGAGCAAAGGTGAATATGGAGGGGAAGGTGGAGGCAGGAAGAGGAGGCGAGTGGGATGAGGAGAGGAGAGGAGGCCGAGCAGGGAAGGAAGAGGAAGATGCGACGAACAGGATTCCATTCCCCCAGATGAAGGTGAACGAGACGGCGAAGGTGAACAGCCAGGGGAGGATGAACAGAATAAGAGGAGCGTCTTCGGATGATCCAAGCAAACAGAAGGAAGAGATCAGCACGCGTCGCGTCGAGTCGAGCGAAGAGAATAACTGGAGATACGAGACTCACGCGACTGCCTAGGAAGAACGAGCGACGCGAAGAGCATCAGGGCTGAGAAGAAGAGGATGTAGGGCATCTGTCAAAGAGAGATTCGGGAGAGGTCAGCTCGGAGGGGAGGCAAGGCGGAACGGAGGGACGACGACGGGGGAAGACTCACAGCTCTCATCTCCCTCGTCCTTCGATCAGCTACGACCTCCTCGAGCGCAGCCTTCTCGGACAGTCCATGCGCGTTCCAAGCTCCCGTGAGAAGATCGAAAGCGTCCTGGAAACGACCGAAGACGGACGGAGGGTCAGCTCACGAGCTTCGAGACGCGAAAGCGAAGCGCAAGAGCGAGCGAGACTCACCTGTCGAGCTCCATCGAAGAAGTTGTTCTTGACGTATCGCATAACCGAGTTGACTCCGTCCTGAAGAGCTCCCTGCTTCGTTCGAACTCCAGTTCGGGTCTGCGGAGCGAAGGCGAAGGCGATATCAGACCGACGCGTCTCTACTTAGGAGGAAGCGAACGAGAACTTGGGCCAGAACTCACGAAATCAGTCTTGAGAGCTCCGGTCCCAGAGTAAGGGATCGAGATAGTATCCGCATGATCGGCCCAGACTGAGGTTTCGTTCGAAGGAGAAGAGACGCGCGAGGTCAGCCGAGGGGAACGAGACAAAGCGCGAGGGAGGGAGACGAAACGAACTGTTTCGGAAGAGGAACATGAAGTCGGGGTGGGACTCGATGGTCTCTCCAGGCTTGAGAACGCCAGCGATGAGAAGTTGCTCGTTGAGAACGTGCTTGGCCAAAGCGGATTGGACGACGTTGGTTCGGTCTGTGGAGAGCGGGAAGGGAAGGCGCGTCAGTTTCGATTTCGCGTGGTTCGTGACTTGAGGCTGACGGGACGAGAAGGGCGACGGAGAGGCGAGGAGGATAGACAAGCTCACCGAGAGAATCCATGCCTGCGGAGAAAGGGAAAGAGACGGGGTCAGTTCGAGTCTTGAGGAACACGAGCCAAAGGAAGAAGAGAAAGAGCGAGGCGACAAACAGTTCGTTCGAACGACCGACGTCTGAAGCTTGACAGGTTCCGAAGCATCCGATCCAGTCGAGAGTTGGAAGAATCTACATTCCAGTCGAAGAAGGAGCGTTGAAGATGGATCAGCGACCGAGAACACGTCGAGACCTCGCGCGAAGAGCGAAAGCAGAAGCAACGCCCGAACTCACCCTTGATGATCCAACGCCTCCTTCAACGAGTTCACCAACTTGCTGACCTTGTCGAACTTCATCCCCTTGCACTCGGCGTGGAAGTCAAAGTAGGTGTAGTGAGCGTGAGGTTCGTCCAACCGCTGCATCGCGTGTTCGAACGCTTTCTTGACGGGAAGCTCGTAGCCCTTCTGGTTGACGAGGTTGACGAGGTAGAGATCTCCGTAGAGGGCGATTTGGTCGTCGATGTGGGCTTTGAGAGCTTCGGCCTGAGGAGGAAACGCAGTGGAGAGCGTCAGATGGGAGTCGAGGCGAGGAAGCGAACGACGCGAACGGCGAGGGGAGGACGAACGGTTTCGGGCTTATCCATGACTTGGAGGTCGGGCTGGTACCGAAGGTTGTTGATCTGTATCGACGGGTCAAGCGTCAGAACGATAAAAGGAGGTATGCTCGAAAGAAGCGAGCTCACCTGAGTCCAAAAGACAGGAACACTCCCACGCGTCTGCACGTAACTGAACACCTGCCCACCTCCATCAGCTCCTCCCTTGATGACGACGATCTGCTCGGTCTCGTTCGAGTTGGCAGTGTGTCCCTTAGCGTCGACTCCTCGAGTGAAGTATCGAGTTCCAGCTCGGTGTCGAGATCGACGCGACGTGAGGCAGAAGGTGAACTGTTTCTTGTTGATGACGGCTTGTTGGACGACGACGGCTGAGAGAAGGGGAGAAGAAAGGTCAGATGAGAGGGAAGAAGGGAGGTCGAGGGTGGCGTTGCGACTCACATCCGAAGATGACGGGAAGGATGAAGGCGCTCAGCTAGAAAGGGAGGAGGGAAGAGACGTCAGCGAAAGAGAGATCTCTTCGCGAGCTTCGACGACGAGAGATCGCTGAGCTCACATCTGACCGTCCAGTTCGAGTCTCGTCGATAAGCTTCGACTGCAGATGCCTGTTCCAGAAGAACCTGTCCTCGGCCTTCCCAAGCGATGATCAAAACAACGAGAAAGGATCAGCTTCGTGCTCGCGCTCGAGCTCACCCTTCCCTCTCTCTTCCAACTCACCTTCTCCCACATCGCCTCCCTACTCTCCCTCTTCTTGTACGCCCTATCCATCGAGTTGGTCAGATCCCTCTCGTAGCTGAACCACAGTCTGCCCTCGCAAGCAGCGAGTCCGGTCCTGACGAGCTTGAGGAGATGCTTGTCCTTTCGATCGGTGAGGGAAGAGACGTCCTTGATGGTCGTGGAGAGCGGGAGGAGAAGGAAGTTGGTAGCGAGGTAGATGGATTGATCGAAGAGGGTCTTGGGAGTTGAGCGGGAGGTGATGAGGATCAGGAGGTCGACTGTATGCGAGGGAGGGAGGGGAGGAGGGAGAGGGAAGGGAGTTCAGCTCGAACGTTGTTGAGAGGAAGGGCTCAAGGGGGGGATGGATGGATGGAGAGAACGGACCGGTTGCGAGGGAGATGACTCCGAGGATACCGTAGATGGGGATACCAGTTGGGGAAGAGGAGACTTTGGCACCTGAAGAGAGGAAAGTCGAGAGAAGGAAGGGAAGGGGAGATGTCAGCTTGATCGTCCGTCCCTTGGTACCTCCCTTCGTTCCAAGCTGGACTCACTCTCCAAGCTGACTCCTCCTGTGCGTCTATCGAACCTGATTTGCTCCCGAGAGAGTGAGTCTCGAGCTCCAGGAGTGGAAGAAGCAGTGGCAGCCGCCTCCAGGGTCTGGGGGGGCGAAGAGAAGGGAAGGGAGGGAACGTGAGCTTCGACTTGACCTGCCTCTCTCCTTCAACACTCTTCCATCAAGAGCGAAGAAAGAACGAATGGACATACGTAGGCTTCTGATGATGTTCGAAGGTAGAGCGAGCTGTGAAGAGCTCTGCCGGAGGACATGACTTTGGAAGAGAGAGAGGGATGGTCGTTGAGAGTCAAACACGTTGAGCCACCGTACGAGAAGCAGCTGAGGAGAGGGAGATCGATGACGAATCCTTCCCGAGAAGGTTTTTTTATCAGTCGAGAAGAGGTCACGTTCGCATAGAAGCCAAGTTTTTCAGGGAGTAGTCATCGTTATCTAGGAGCAAAAGCTGGGAGTCAAGACGAAAGCAAAACGAGCGCGAGAAGATGTCCATCCAAGGAACGAACCTCGCACGACTCACCATCTCACCTTCTCTGTAGCAAGCTACAGATCAGATGGACGGCAAGCATACGAAGGCCATCCCTCCTTCTCTCTGAGGGAGAAGCTCCCCTTCGAAGGCTGAGAAAGATGAAACGAGCGAGCTCGGGTTCGTCGTCGAGAAGGGGAGGGCGAAGGAAGTTGGCTTTGGGACGTCGTATACACGTTCGAATAGTGCGTGTGGATCTCGATGCACCGAAGCACCTTGCGACGTCCTCTACGCTCAGACTAGAGCAGACTCGTATAGAAAAAAGTCGCGTCGTCGTGAGGGTTGGGAGGGGAGAGCGAGCTCGACCTCTCCCTCTCCTTCCCTCTCCTTTCGAGCGTCATGACCTTTCGTTCTTCCTCCTAACGGCCAGCATGCTTTCCCCTTCTCGCTTCCTCTTCGCTCTTCTCCCGTTCCTAGCTTGGATAACCCTCGTCCTCGGAGCGACGCACAACAAAATCCCTCTCAAGTCGATCAAGACTCTGTGAGCAGCACTGGGAGAGGAAGGGCGACCGAGTCGAACGTCGAGCTCAACATCTGACCCTCTCCTTCCTTCCCTTTCGCTCGTTCTCCTATCTATAAGCACCTTCTCCTCCGACAAAACAACAACCGCCCGACGATCCTCTCCCATCCCACAACTCTCCTGCGTAGGATCAGCTTGCGCTCGGTACTCTCACTACGTGACTGTCGTTCAGGTCAGTCCCGGCTCTTCCTTTGATCTTCGCGAGACTTCCACGTCGACATCGTTTCCCCTCTCCAGAACACTCATTTCTTCACCTTTTTCGACTCAACAGTGCACCAACATGGGCGATGATGGATCAGGGAGTGTCCAGTGGAAGGTGGGCTTCAGCCGTCCGTGTGGTCGGATCGAAGACGTTAACGAACTGACCACCTGCTCCTCGACGTCATTCTCCAGTGTCAATCCGACCTTCCTTCTTCGTTGAGACTTGGAAAGGTGGGCTCAACTCTCCCATCTCGTAGCTCCTTCTGAGCTCCAGCTGACGTTCCTTCTCACTCGGTTCCTCCAGGTCGAAGTCTCCTGCGAAGGATGGAGCAAACCGGGCGACTCCAACGTCCTTCAGGTTCGTCTGATCTCGTCGTCTTGTCGTCGCGTTCTCCCTCTTCCACCCTCTTTTCTCTCGCCTCGATCTCATCACGCACGCTTCTTTTGGGGTTCAATAGGGATCCTGTGGACTCGAGTACAACCTCATCAAAGACCCCTCGGGAGGCGATGGCTCGAACAACGATCTTCCTGGACCGGCGACAGACTGTTCGTCTCGTCTCGTCCTGCCTTCCCTCACGAACCTTTCGCTCTGTTCGTCCTAACACACACCCCTTTCTCCTCCTTCGTTTCCTCCTCAGTCTTCTCCATAGCCTTCCAGCTCCTCTGGTTCTCCGTCCTAGCCTTCATCCTCTACCAAGTCTTCTCCTCCTGCTTCTCTCAAAACCGACCACGCGTCTCGCCTTCCACTGGACCTGGCGGTGGCGGAGGAGGTGGTGGCGGAGGAGGACCTTCCTTCTGGTCCGGCGGCGGAGGAGGAGGGCCAGGCGACAACAACCCACCACCTCCCTACACTCCCGACAACACCAAACCCTCCACCTCCGCTCCCTCTGCCGGTGGCATCCCAACCGGTTTCTTAGCAGGTCTCGGAGCAGGAGGCCTAGCTGCTTATCTCGCTGGACGGAACAGGAATCAGCAGCAGCAGCAGAGAGGGTATCGGTACGGCGGGTTCGGGTTCGAGAACCAGGACGATGATGTGCTGGGGAGGGATCGACGATGGGGAGGAGGAGGGGGCGATGGGGTTGCTGGACCTTCGAGAGGACGGGGAACGAGAGGGGGAGGAGGAGGGAATGAGGGGTTGGGGGCGACGAGGAGTAGTACTGGGTTTGGGGGGAGCTCGGTTCGGTAGAGGAGGAGACGCGTCGGTTTCGATTTTTTTTCGGCTCGATCTCTTCGGTTTTCGTTTGCGTTCTGTTCGTTTTCGTTAGCTCTTGTTGGCTGGTGCGATTGATCGATTTTACCTGCGCTTCTTTCGCTCTTCTTGGTATACGAGAGAGGGATGGTTGATTGTCGACGCGACAGACGAGAAAACCCTTCTTACTTGTTGTAGTTGCTTCGCTCAACCTCTCGCTTCAGCCGGAGAGCAGAACAGCGTCGCAGAAACAAGAAAGACTACTGATGATACATCCACCAAACCGAGCTAAGAAGGACAAGGGGGAGATGGGAGTTTGTTGATGTTACAAAACGAATGGACCGCTCCGTCGACGCGTCGTGAGGACTCGACTGGACTAGGTCGAACGACGAGGAGGCATCCTGTACGCCAGCAAACCAAGACGAAGAAGAGTTGAGTCAGATCCTCGTTGAGAAGAAAAGGGGGAAAAGCAGGGTCTACGCACCTGATCTCCTTGCCGTTGAAAATGTAAGTCTCCCACGTCGGATCGACCTCGACTTCAGGCTTCTTCTCCGGCTGACGAACGAACGAAGAAAGAGAAGATAGTCAGTTTAAGAAGGAGGATAAGGGGAAGAGATCGAGGAGGGGGAGGGGGAAGGTGAGCTGACCTCTCCAGGAGGAGCGTTGGGATCGAAAGGAGGGATCACGACCTCTCCGAGTCCAGAGACGGACCAGGCGAAGAAGGTGCTCTGTGAAGACATGAGCAGATGGGCGGAAGAGTAGATAGGTTAGCCTTGAGTTGGAGGAAGAAGAGAAGAAAATAAGAGGCGAGGGAAGGGAAGACGCACGCCGAAGAAGAAATAAACGATTCCAAAGACGACTCCGACACCAAAGTGTCGACGAGGGGTGTTCCAGTCGCGTTTGATGGTGGAGAGATCTTGGATGATGTATCGTGCAGGGAAGAGGAGAGCGGGGATGATGGCGGGGATGGTTCCGAAGATCCAGAGCTGTTTGGGGGCCGAGGTAGAGGAAGAAGGGGAGGCGACACGTCAGTTTCTGGGGTCGAGGCGAGCACGAGAGCGAAAATTAGAGCAGTCGACGCGTTGAAGTTGCGAGAGGAGATACCGCGAAGAAGATCGACCGAGAAGAGAGAAAGAGTCGGGAACGAAGGAAAGAGCGACTCACACCTCCGTTCGAACAGGAACTCAACAGCGCCAGCGTGCTCAGAGCCAATCCAGGTTCCATCAACCCCAGCGCCGCTCGATCCACTCCCAGCATGTGCACTAGTCGATCTCCCAAGATGATCTTCTGCTGCCTAACCTCCGGTGCTGGAACCATGAACCAAGGAGGGTTCGCAGTTCGGATGGAGGAAGGATTGGAGAGGATAGGGTGGAGTTTATTGGCTGCTTTGGGGAGGAGGACGAAGGAGTGGTGAAGTTGAGCGACGAGGGCGGCGAGGGTTCCGGCTGAGAGGCAAGAAGGAGGGAGATGAGTCAGCCGGGGAGAAAGAAGAGAAGGAGGAGGAAAGGGTTCGTCGCGAGCGCGACGATCTCGACGGAGTGACTCGAAGCGACGAGGGCTGTGGAACTTGAAGAGTATCCGACCATGACATCTTTGAGAAACGAGACAGATGTTGAGGGGCGATGAACTTACCAGTGATGATGAAGACGAGGTACTCGTGAACTCCAGTCGATTTGAGCTCAGGCGACGAGACGTTCGTCTCCTTCTTCTCCTCCGTCGAAGCATACTCGGGCAAGAAGGCTCCAATCTTGCTACCTGTTTACAAGGGAAGAATCAAAAGGCACATATGCTCAACCGGTCAGCGGCGGGACGGAAACGCACAAACGAAGCGAGAACGACGACGACGAAAGACGAGCTCACGAATATACGAGAACGCTCCCTCCTTCCCTGCGTTGTCATCCGAGTTGAAGAATGCGTAGGCGAGGTATCCTGGGAGAGAAGATAGGGGCGGGGTCGCAAACGAGAAAGGGAAGCGCGAAGAGGTTCAGAAGGTCAGCTCGACAAGTCGACGCGATTCGAAACCGGCTTCTCGTCGCGACGAACAAAAGAGAGAGGAGCTTACCGGAGATCCAGAGCATGAAGATACTTCGATAGAACTGAATAGTATCCCGATGACTGTCGTTTCGAAAATGAGACAAGGCGGAGAAGCGAGCAGAGAAGAAAAAGACCGTCAGTTTCGACGCGTTCGATTCTCTTCTCGAACTCCTTTGTTCCTCCCTCTCTCAAAACATGACGACGATATCACGAAACCTACTCACCTCAGCATACCCAACCACATCCTTCCACATCCAGCCTTGAACGGCTTCCACCTCATCTCTTCCGCCAGTCCTCCCAAGGCGAGGCGACTTTCCGTCGTCCTGACCACCATGAAGTCTACAGGGCTGACCAACACGCCTACGACTTTGTTGAAGAGAGCCCTTGAGTCTGCGCCTCTCAGAGAGGTCCAAGTGGTGAAGGGAGCGAGGTCGATGACGTTTGGGACGTGGAGGATAAGTCGGTGGAGGGAGCCTGACGCGAACCAGGGGACGAAGGCGAGGAAAGAGAGGACGGAGGTGACGACGAAGAAGCCGGTGTAAGAGGGAGGCTGTGGATCAACAGAACGAGTGGGGGTAGTGGAGGGCGAGGAGAGAGCGAGGTGTAAGCATGTGAACACGCGCGAGGGAGGAGGGAGTAGGGAGCCGACAAAAGTTCAAAACGAAGTGGACCCACCGTTGTTGAGGCCGAGTACTCTGTGAGCTGAGCGGCAGCAGCGTAAGAAAACAAGGTCCCTGCTGTAAAGAACTGGTGCAAAGAGGGATCCGAGGAAACGAACGGACGGTCGAAAGTCAGCGATGAGAGACTGGCGCGACGCGTACTCAGTCCTCGATCTCGAGCAAGCCTCGACGATCCAAACTCACAATCACGTAAGGGAAAACGTATGCCTTTGTATTATCCGTCACTCCATTGAAGTTGAATCCATTCCTGCCCTCCACCCGAACAGGGAGAGGGATGCAAAACTCTCCCCATACCCAGGACGGGTCCGACAGGTTCTTCTTCTCCAGCCCTGCGAGAAGGTCCTCTCCGATCTGGAAGGTTCCGTCAAGAGGCACGAGCCCGAGAGTCTGGGAGATCTGCTTCTCCTCGACGGCGAGTTTGTGAGCGAGAAGATCGTTGTCGAGGGAGTCGAGTTCGAGACGCTCGGAGGACGAGATGGTGTTTTTGGCGAGGAGGAGACGGAGGGAGTCGTGGTGAGAGGGGGAGTAAGGCGGTGGAGGGATGTAGTGATGGGGTTCCAGGAGACGGTACTCCTGTCTGGCTGGGAGGTATTTTTTGACCTTGACGGCTGAGAGGGAAGGGCGAGGAGGAGGAGGAGGAAGCGATCCTGGTGGTGGTTTCGTTGGAGGAGGAGGAGCTCGTTTGGGTTGGTAGGCCGCCGACGACGTGGGTTTGAGAGGGAACGAGATGGAAGAGGAGGTTGAAAAGTTGGACCGCCGGGGGATAAGAGGGGAGAAGAGGGAGGGGCGATGCTAAAGAAGAGGGAAGGAGAGGAGAAAGGTGAGCTCGGGATCGAAGAAGGGGAGGGAAGAAGAGAAAAAGACGTCGAGCTCACGCTCAAGCTGCTCAATATCGGCCGACAGAGCAATCGAGGTAATACGAGTCCGAAGCTCATCGTGCGCTAGTAGACACGGAAAGCGGGATCTGAGGGCGGGTGAAGACGAAGGAGAGGAAGGAAGGAGAAGGTGAGCTCGACCGTCCTTCCTTTTTTTTTTGATCGTCCCCTGCTCTTCTCGAACTGAACGCTGATCGGAAAACTCACCGAGTCCAGATCAAGGCCCCTTGATAGGTTCTGATTTAGGGGTTTATGATCGAAAAGATTATTCCTCCGAGATGGCCGTCGAGAGCCAGAAGAAGGGAGCTCGCTCGATTTCGCTCTCGACGTCCATCCTCTCTCTCCCTTCTTCCCTCTCCGCCCTTCTCTCCCCTCTCCTTTCGTCGATGTCAGCTTCAGAGGATCCTTCAGCCAAGGTCTTCGGCGAGATCTTGGGTCTGTCTACGGGCATGGATGCTCCTGCCGTCCTTCCGCCGTCCAAAAAGGAGTTTGAACGGGTCATGGACATGGTGAGCTCGTCCTCGAACGAAGCAAGGGAGAGAGCGGGACGTCCCTTGACTTCGTCTTCTTCTATTTACCCTCGCTTCTGATAGAACCGCAAAGTCAGCCTTAATGGACGTTTCGGTGAACAGGCCTTCTTTGTGAGTGGTTGAGGGAAGCGGGACGAAGAAAAGGGAAGGAGGTTCGATGAGCTCAGACTCGGCTGATCACCACCTTTCCCTCCCTCCTTCTCCTCTTCACCAAAGTCCGAAGTTCAAGCACTCTACCTTCCCTCGCTCCTCAGGACGTTCTACACCAACTCCATCGGCGACTTTGAGTTTACGGATCCTCGCCTCTACCCATGGCTCTCCTCGGTCGTCAACGCAGCCTCAACCTCCCCGTACATGGATCGATTCATCCGCGAGCAACCGGACGAGGCCATCAGCTTCGAGACTTCTCTCGCTGAGATGATCATCGAGATGTCGGAATGGATCAGCGATGTGAGTTTCTCGTTCCTCTTCCTCTTGCAGCTCTCTCGCTCCCGTCCTCTTTCGGTCCAACCACCTCGCGATCCCTCGTTCTGAACTCTCTCTCTCTCTCTCTCCCTCCGTCTTAGGACCGCCTCTTCAAGGCCATCGAGGTCGTCCCTGGACTCATCTACACCCTCACCTCCCTCAACTTGTCCATCTACATGCAGAAGGATCTCTCCCACTCTCCTCCACCTCCTCTCCCCAAAGCCCTCCGAGCTCAGCTCCTCTCCATCCTCCCGCGTCTTCGATCGATTCAAAAACGCGTTCGACGTCCCGAGGACTACGCTGTAGCCTTGCACATGCTCGACGCCCTGGCCAACGAGGACGACTACCCTAGAACGGACTCGGCTCGGGATCCCTACATGGCGGCGGGAGGTACGTGACGTGGTACTCGTGTGCAGCGAACGAGGCAGAGGTCGAGTTTGGAGCTGTTCCTTGCCAGAAGAAGGACTTGTTGGCTTGTTCGGTGGTGGGTGACCTTTCTTTCGCATCTTCTCAAACGAAGTAGAGGTTGACCTGTTCGTCTTTCTCCCGTTGTTCGCAGTGCAAGGTCGTTCGGTACTGCTGCCCAGGTTCGTCGACGCACGTCGCGCTTTCTTTCGTTCTTTCCCGAGCTAACTCTTCCCTTTCACCCTCTCTTCGCTCGTCTACTCCCTCATAGCTCACCAGAGACTCCGATGGAAGGATCACAAACGGTTCTGCTTCGCTCCGTCGTGGTGAGGAGAGACGAAGGAGGAACGTTGGGACGCGTCGAAGGATGTATTAGACAGGCTTGCGTTCGGAGGACTCGTCGTTTCTCAGTACTTATCTATCCTCGCTCGTGTATGCTCAGATCGATTATCGTCATTTCGCTCTCATCGTCGACGCTTCAGCGAGCTGGCATCCTCTCTCTCGAGCGACTCTCGTTCGACGCGTCTTTTCGGATCAGTCAGCACGTCGAGCTCTCGAGGAGAACCAAACGAAGAGGAAAGGCTTGATCTCTTGATCTTTCCGAATAGATAGCAAGTCTCTCGAACAGATCTTCAGCACCTCATCGAAGCCGCCGCACCAAACACGTTGTCGGGGATGAGAGGGCGAGCGAACCGAAAGAAAGAGGGAAGGACGAGAGCGAGCGAAGGAACGCAAACGCGTCGAACCTCCCTCGCTCACGAATCGAACGGGGATGGATGGCGACTTGAAGAGTTTCAGTCAGCTCTTCCTGGTGTTTCCAGAGCCTTCGAGCGTCAGAAAAAGGAACAAAAGAGAGACGTCCCGGCAACGGAGAAGTCGATTTTTTGGTATCGATGGCGTCTTATCCTGGGGAAGAGGAGGGGAGGAAAGAGGGGAAGGGGAGGGGAGGGAGGGGAGAGGGTCATGATCAAGATTTCATGAGTGAGCTCCCAACCACGACTTCCTCCACTTCTCAATCCTCAACCGACCCAACTTTTACTTCTACCGCTATGAGCCCCATCAAAGTCGACGCCTCTCTGCCTACGATCGCTCCTCTCCAGTTCTCGACTCGAGCCATCCACGTCGGAAACTCGCCCTCCGCTGAGACTGGAGCTGTCATTCCTCCTCTCTCGCTCTCTACCACCTTCGAGCAGGAGTCCGTCGGTGTTCACAGTGAGTGATGTCGTCCCTTACCTTTTTGCTCTGGCGAGAAGATCTTCTCTTGATGCTGACTCACGCTCGCGTTTGATGGTGCGATTTCAGAGGGTTTCGAGGTGAGCTCACCCTTTCCTTCAGCCTCGCTCCTCCTTCCTTCTTGCGTCCCTATCGTCTGGGAACTGAGCTGATCACCTCTTTCGCTCTTGCCATCTCCTTTGTCTCGTTCTCGTCTTTCCATCTTTACCAGTACTCTCGATCTCAGAACCCTACTCGACTTCAGCTCGAGACTTCTCTCGCCTCGCTCGAGGGAGGAGCTGGAGCTCTCGCCTTCGCTTCCGGAAGTGCTGCCACTGCCGCTGCTGTCATGAGCCTCGGAGTCAACGCTCACATCCTCTCAGTAAACGACGTCGTGAGTGCTCTACTCTCAGTCTCGTCCGCTCTCCACTCGGGCGAAAAACTGGGAAGCTGATCAATTTCCTCCCCTCCGTTGGTCTTGCTCGATTTGTCAGTACGGAGGAACCGCTAGGTACCTCACTCGAGTCGGACAGGCTACCCAAGGACTCAAGACCACCTTCATCGACCTCGAGACTTCCTCGGATGAGGATATCTACAACTCCATCCAGGAGAACACCAAGGTTCGCTCTCTCAGTCTCTCTCCGAGCTCTCTCGAGTTCCGCGCGCGCGCGCTCTCTCTCCTCCCCAGCGAGTTTTGATTTGACCTGACCTCTTCTCCAATTCCCTCCCTCTCAGCTGATCTGGATCGAGTCCCCTACCAACCCCACCCTCCGACTCATCTCTGTTCCCAAGCTCGTCAAGATCGCTGCTTCCCACCCTTCCAAGCCTCTCGGTTCGTTTGGTTTTCCTTGACTTCCGCGACCTTCTTCGACGCGTCGAGCGAGAGAGCTCACCTTCCTTCCTTTTGCTCTGTTCAGTTCTCGTCGACAACACCTTCCTCTCCCCTTACTTCTCCAACCCCATCGCTCAGGGAGCCGACATCGTTCTCCACTCCATTTCCAAGTACATCAACGGTTCGTCCTTTGCCGTCTTTCGCGACCTGTCGACCTTCTGTCGTCTGACCTGCCTTCCTCCTTTCCTTCTCCTTTTACAGGTCACTCTGATGTCATCATGGGTGCTTTGATCGTCAGGAAGGGACGTGAGGAGACTCTCGAGGGTCTCAGGTTCTTGCAGAACGCCAGGTCCGTTCTCGTCGTCTCCTCTTCTCGACTCGTTCACGCGACCTCGAACTGACCTGTTCTTTCCGCTTCCCTTCAACTCCTACAGCGGAGCCATCCCCTCCCCCTTCGACTGCTACCTCACCCTCCGAGGTATCAAGACCCTCGCCCTCCGAGCTCTCCAGCACGGGCTCTCCGCTCTCCGAATCGCCAATTTCCTCTCCACTCACCCTCTCGTCGAATCCGTCACCTACCCCGGTCTCGTCTCCCACCCTTCCCACGACCTCGCCAAGTCCGCACTCGCCCCTCAGGTGTGGAGGGATCTCAAGAAGATTGGATGGAACGAGGCTGTTGGAGTGCCGTTCGGTGGGATGGTCAGCTTCAAGATCAGGGGTGGAGGAGAGGAAGGTACGTTCACGTCCTTCGACGCGTCTCGCTTTGACGAACCCCCAACTGACCTTCTCCTTTTCCTTCGTCTCCACTCACAGCCGACCAGTTCCTTCAAGCTTCCCACCTCTTCTGCCTCGCCGAGTCCCTCGGTGGAGTCGAGTCTCTCGCTGAGGTTCCCGATAAGATGACCCACGCGTGAGTCCCCCTTCTCCCTCCTCTCCCCTCCTCCCTCGCGTCGCTGACCCCCTCCCCACCCTTCGTTCTTCGCAGTGGTATCCCCGAAGAGGCTCGTCTAGCTCTCGGCATCACCCCCAACCTCATCCGTCTCTCTGTCGGAGTCGAGGACACCGAGGATCTCGTCGCTGATATCGACCAGGCCATTCGACGAGCCGTCTCCGTCACTTCTGCTTAGATCTTTTTTGACTCGACGAGGTGGGAGAGAGAGATCTTGTGTGCGTGTGTGTGTGTGTTTTGACGAACTAATAGACTTTACTTACTAGACTACTTCCCTTTACCATAGATTGACCTTGGGTGTATCTATATTCGCTGCTCTGCTTCTGGAGAGACGAACGAGACGCGGCGCGAGAACGAGAGAAGAGAGAGCGAGAGCAGCCGTGAGAGTCATGAGATAGAAAGCAGTTCCAGTGATGTACGTAGATAGTAGGTTCAAGGGAGCGACACTCTAGTAGAGGATGTTGGCGGACTTGATGAGCAGGGTGAAGCACATTCCGATTCCAGCGAGGAAGGCTCCCGTTCGGAGGTTGGAGGCCTTGTTGTCCGAGATGTTGATGTACAGGAGAGTGTAGAGGACCCTGGAGGAGGAAGGGGAAGTTCGTTGAGAGTCAGCAACGACAAGGGGGCGGACGAGAAAACGAGAAGAGCGACGACGCGTCGAAGGTGAAAACGAACCTGGAAACGAGGTAGCCAGCAGCGAGCGAGTTGAGAGTCGAGGCGGGGATCTTGGCGTAGTTTCCGGCGAGCTGCAATCATCAAGTCGAAAGGGAGCGTGAGCTGAGGGCATGGAAGGAAGAGACGAGCGAGAAGCGAGATGGAAAGGAAAGGAAAGAGAGGGAGGGACTGACGACGGAGACGGCGAAGAAGCTCAAGTTCTCGAATCCGTTCTGCTGAGCAGCCTCGGCTCGAACGACAACCTGCTCGTCGGGGGAGAGGTTCTCCTTCTTTCCGAGGGCAGAGAGGAAACCTCGGGGGTCTGAAAGCGAGGGAGGGTGAATGAGCTTTCGATCGTTCGTTCGGAGGGACGAAATCGAGCCGAGGGCAGAACTCACTCGCGTTGTCCCACTTCTTCCCTCCCTTCTTATACAGGGAATCGAATTTGCTGATGGCGTAGAAATGAGGAGCGAGGGAAGCGACCCAGGCGACAGGGATGGCGTAGAGAGAGTAGTTGTTGGCGCTCGAGAGGAAGGTAGACATGGCGAGGAAGAGATGGGCGGGTGGGGCTGAAAGGTTGGAGGAGGTTGTGAGAGGGCTGTGGTGGGGTTGACGGCCGGTCGAAGAGGTGGAGAGATGGAGCAAGAAAGCTTTGCTTGGTGATTCGATGCTGGTGGTTGAGAGCAAATGAGGAGGAGAGCTGGCTGGCAAGAAAAGAGGAAGAGAACGAAGGCGATCGCGAGAGAGAGAGGGACGTCTCGAAGTGAGCGAGTGAGTGACGTATGAAGTTCGCGTCCAAAAGCCGCGAAGTGAGAATATTTTAGTTGTCGAGGAGGTGGAGGAGGTATCAGTCGCCGTCTTTGGGGTTCCCTCGGAGAAGCTGTTCGGAAGAAGGAAGACGTCGGGAGGGAAGGAGGGAAAACGGAGGTGAGCTCGAACCTTCCCTTCTTCAGCCCATCCCTTTCGCCATCTCTCGCCTTCCTTTCGCCTCCCAACCCTAACAACCTCCAAAACACTCAACAACCCCCTTCTTCTACTCCTCACTATGTCCCTCCCCGCCGCTCCCCAAGCCATCGTCGATTCCGGCAAGCCCTTCACCGTTCTCGCTACCGTGAGCATCTGCCCTCCTCCCGCCTCTCCTTCCACTGAGCTCTGTCTCTCATCTCCGCTCGCCTTTCTCCCTCTGACTCGACCTCTTCGCTTTTCTCAGATCACTGCTCTTCCCGGCAAGGCTGATGAGCTCGCTGCCGCTCTCGTTATCGCTGCTGCTAAGGCCGTCAAGGCAAGTCTCTCGTCCTTCGTTTCCTTCCAGCTCACCACCCCCACTTCCCATCTCCTCGACCTTCCCCCTTCTTTCACGCTGACCTCTCCCCGCCCCTTCAACCCTTCCTTTCTCTCTCGCTAGGAGCCCGGAGTCCTTAACTACGTCGTTGGAAGGGAAGCCGACAAGCGAGACGTCTTCTGGGTTACCGAGAGGTCAGTTCAAGGAACGAAGGAACGGCAAGGGAGGTTGAGCTCGAGCTGACTGATCCCCTTCCCTTCCCTCCATCGCCCTCCTCCCATCTTCCCACCTCACCTCCTTCATGCTCACGCTCGCACCTTGAACCCGACAGGTACGAGAGCGTCCCCGCTTTCGAGACTCACGGAAAGGCTGAGGCTCTCAGGGAGCTCGGAGGCAAGGGATTGATCGGAGGGTAAGTCTCGTTTCCCTTTCCCTCGCATGCTTTTGGTCGTTCCCTGAGGTCGGGAGGAGGGAGGGAGGGAGAGACCGGGAGGAGGGCTTCCCGATTCTCCGAAGTCGGGAGAGATGTCAGCGTCTTCGACAGGTTCAACTCCCAAGAGCTGGAAACGAACAAAACGGAGGGCTGACCTTGTGTTCCTCCTTCTTTCATCCCACAGACTCTACCTCCACTTCGTCGAGGACCTTTAGACAGGTGCTATACGGAAGGATAGACACCAATAGCATGGCCGCTCAAAGTTCTCAAATCTCGCGACAGTCGATTCTCAGTCCTCGCGTCGCTCGCGAGTGCGAGCTCGACACCTGGCGTCGTCCTCCCCCCTGTCTCTTGCCATCTCTCCACCTTTCGAGCTCTTCGTGAGCATGCTCGTAAACGGGAAGCTTGGGACTGAAGAGGAGGCACGAGAAGGAAGAAACGGTTCGCACCGGGTCATGATCATCCTCAAACGTCAACGTAACTTCGTAAGTTTGAACTCAAACTGCTCCCTCCCCCTCCCCCTTCCCCTCCTCCTTCTTCCTCCTGCTTCCCCACTTCTTCAACCCACTCCCAACCAGAGACTCCTTGGCGAACAAACTCCTGTTCCCAAACCTGAGCATCACCACTCCGCTCCTCTCCCCGTCGACGTTCTTCTTCACGACCGGCACGTCTTTAAGCATCCTTACTCCGTCGTACACGAGCTCGATGGCTCGTTCGACGCTCTCTCGCGTGCTCTCCGCTTGGGGGGTGACGTGTTCCCAGTCGATGAGAGAGCAGAGGAGGACGGTGATGGATATGACGTGGGAGGACCATTCGGGCGAGGGGTAGGGAAGTCGAAGGAGGGTGAGGAGAGGAGAGGCGTCCCAGGAGGTGAGAGGTGCGCCGGGGAGGACGGGGAGGATTAGGGCTGGGACCTGAGGAAGATGAACCGGGGCGGGAGCAGAAGGTCAGCGAGAGAAGAACGAAAGATTGCGACGCGTCGATTTCAACTCACTCCGTTGGCGATGTGAACGAGGAGTTTCGCTTCGTTGGGTCGGCGACTCTGGTTCCATACTCCTCGGAAGGGTGAAATGCCGATGAAACCTGCGCAGTCCCAGAAACCAAAGTCAGCGAAGGGAAAGAAGAAGAGAGGTCAAGAGGAGGAGCAAATCGAACGAACCGACGAACATCCTCGAGAAGTGACAGTCGACTCCTGGGTCTGGCTCGCAGAAGGGGATGATCTGAGGAGTCGAGGCGGCGATGTGTTGAGCGAAGAGGTCTGGAGGACGAGGGGAGAATGGAAAGGTCAAAGGAGAAGGAGGACGAGAACAAGGAGACGGAGGAGGAAATAATGCGCCACGAACAGTCTGCTTCGATGAAGGGACCTGGAAGGTGTGAAGAGCCGGTCAGTTGAATATATCGAACATCTGTTGTTATCAAAACTGTGCATGAAAGAACCGTAGCTCATGATCCTGTTTGACAGACGCGTCGAACGAGTCAGCGTCGTCTTCGTCCCTCCTCGCGTCGTCGAAATGGATTCCAACTCACGCAGTCGGTTTCTCCTGCCTCGGAATCGCTGGAGTCCTCTGACTAGCCATCAAGTAAGGCGAGAACCATCCTTTGGACCAGTCGAAGTAGGCTTTGACGGCTGCGAGAGAAGCGGCGGAGGTCTGTTGGACGCGTTTGAGGGACGAGAGCGTGGCGAGAGCTTCTTTGAACGACGAGGGAAGATGAGTGAGAGTTGAGGGAGAGTCGAGAGGAGGTTTGAAGAATCCGAGTTGAGCGTGACGGTTGAGGAGGTGGTGCTTGAGTGAAATCTCGAGGGTAACGACCTCTGCGAAAGGAAAGACGAAAAGAACGCGTCGACGTGATCAGCTCGGGTTTCGGACTCGTTCGTGGGAAAGAGACACTCACCGTCGGTAGTCAAGATCCTCTTCATCTCGTGATCTAAAGTCTTCTCAACCGTCTTCTTGAGGACCCACTGGCTGGCTTGCTCGTTCTGGAAAAGGAGAGAAGAGAACAACGATCAGCTTCAATCAGTCTCTCGCTCGCCTCGCTCGCCTCGCTGCGACGACTCGAAAAAAGAGCCTCAGACCCCGACCCCGTCGACCTAGCCCAGCTGATAGAGCTCACCGCGAACTGTCCAGCGACAGTGGTGGTGAAGAAGAAGGCGGAAGGCACGGCGTAGATCGCGTCTCCAACAATAGCGTGGGCGACGCCGAACAGACCTCGTCGAGGGAAGAAGAGGGAAAGAACGTCAGTCTCAAATTCCCTCCTCTCTACATGTAGAGCGAGCTCACCTCCTGTAACGCCAACTAGTCCCATCATGGCGATATCTCGGAAGCGAACGCAAGGAAAGACGACGGGGTTGTTGCCAAAACCGAACGACGCGCGACTGAGGTCAGCTCTTCCTTTTCTCAACAGAAATCAAGAGAGGCGGGACTAACTCTCCCCACGGAGAGATGCAAGAGATGCTCGAAACGGAGGAGTGAGCTGTCCCGGCCGTTGCTTCGAGGGCTCGACCTGCGAAGCGGCGTCGTCTGAGGTCAGCTCGACTCGACTCGTTCCTCCTCCTCTCCTTCTTCAGATTCTTACAGGAGGGATTCAGCATACGAACCGAGCATAGAGTTCCCAGCGTGTCTGTAGATCTGAGATCCGAGCAGGACCAGGCTTTCGTCAGTTGAACAGAAGAGCGAAGGCAGAGAAAGGTGGAAGGCCAACGAACCCATCCTCGACCTTGTTCCTTGAGCTCTCCTTCGATCTGATCGTCTGGGACGATGACGAGGATGTCGGTGTTGTAGGAGGGGAGATCCGAGTCAAGAGCGGAAGGACCCGTGGACGAAGGATGCATGGTGATGGTCGAAGAAAGGGAGGAGGGGCCGAAGAAGTTGGAGAGTGTGTTCGAGGGAGGAAGCGAGGGGAGAGGTTAGTCTACCTCAAGTCCTTCGCGACCGCTTCCAAAGACAGCATTCGTACAGAGTCTCTCAGATAAGACATGAGACCTACCAGTTGATCAACATCCGAAGTTGAAGGGAATTGAACGCGAAGACGAGTCAAGTCGCGTCGAAGCTCGAATTCGGACGTGACGAGTTCATTCTCCCCTTCCCTTCTCGTCCTTGTTGGCTCTCATGAGTAAAAGTGTATTGTAGTAGAAATCGTTTCATAAGTCTGACGCTGAGTCGTCGTAAGATGAAAGAAGCGGAAGTCAGAACGAGATCGAGAACACAGGAGACAACGCGACTCGTCTTTCCTAAGCTTCGGATTCGAACTCACCACTACAAGGTGTAGAAAGAGGGGAGGGGGGCCATTTGGTAGGCGGTTCCAGTTGGCAAGAAGAGTGCGATGTTGTCGGAGACCAGGAGCAGAGGGACGGAGGAAGATCATGAAGTCCGCCGATCGACGCGTCGAATCAGCCTCAAGCGACTGCAAGAACGTAACGCAACACTGAGTCAGGTAGTGCTCCGAGTTGAAACGAGAGAAACATAGATGACGTACCTTCCTCTTCCAGCTCAACCACAAGAACCGACCTCCACTGCGCGAGCACCGTTCTCAACATCTCCTCCACGTCCCTCTTCTCCTCCTCCGACCCAACCAAAAAGACGATCGTGTTGTTGGGTCGTCCACTTGAGCTTAGGGATGTCTGCAGGATGTGGTTCAAAGCTTGTTGTATAAAGCTAGCTACTCGAAAGGTTTATATACTATGACAATGGTCACGTGATCTGAAGGTAGCTTACAAAGTTGTTTACGAAGAATGGTTACTAACAAGGGGACTGAACGAGACGCGTTACTAAGCTACTACGTAAGATCTCTCTGCGAGTCGCCACCTTCCAACACTCCCACTCGACGAGCTGAGAGTCCTTCCTTCATTTCCCCCTCTGCGGGTTTCCATCCATGTCTCCGCTGGTCTTTTGATCCACGCGCGAGGTTTCCTTCTGGATGTTGAGCGATTTCTTAAACCGTTCGAGCTTTTCGACTCCGAGAGCCTTGGTGAGGATGTCTGCCTGCATGTCCTCGGTGGGACAGTAGTTAAGCTTGATGAATCCTCTCTGTTGGGCCTCTCGTCCGTATTTGTACGCGACGTCGATGTGCTTGGTCTTCTCCGAGTGAGTACCGTTCTTGGTTGTTTCGATGGCTCCTTGGTTGTCTACGTTTACTGGGATCGATCCGGTGTCGTATCCGAGTTCAGCGAGGATCTTGGCGACCCATCTGAGGTTCCGGCATCCTGCGGAGAGAGCGATGTACTCTGCTTCAAGAGAAGAGAGACTGATTGCCTTTTGGCGTCGACTTGCCCAGATGACTGTGGATCCAAATACCTTGACGACGAATCCTGTTGTTGATCGTCTTGATTCCGTGTCTCCGGCGTAGTCGGAGTCGGTCCATAGTTCTGCGATTGGAGCGTCCGAGTGTCCTCCAAGTTGAAGCGACGTGTCTGCTGATCCTTGTAGGTATCGCATGACCTTCTTGACTGCTCCCCAGTGAACCCTTCTTGGGTCCGAGCTGAATCGGCTGAGAACTCCGACGGCGAAGGCGATGTCCGGTCGAGTGCAGACTTGGAGGTACATCAACGATCCCACCGCTTCGAGGTAGGGTACTCCGTCCAGCTTCTCTGATCCCGAATCCTCCGATTGGACCGACAGTTGCCTAAAGTCGTCCATCGGAACCTTGTTTGGTTTAGCGCCGACCATGTTGAATCGTTCGAGGACCGTTTGAACGTATCGTTTCTGGCTGAGGTCCATTGTCCCCGCCTTGCGGTCCCTCGTAACGTCGATTCCGAGGATGGTTCCTGGGTTGAGGTCTCCTCTGTCGTCGATCTTGAATTCCTTTTGGATCTCCGTCATGACCCATTCCAAATCCTCCTTGTCTCCTGCGGCGACGAAGTCGTCAACGTACTGGACCAGCATGATCCGTCGTCCCTTCCTATGCCCTATGTAGATGCAAGGGTCCGCTTCGAGTGGATGGAGATTGAGTTGAGTTTGAAAGAACTTTGAGGAATGATTGTAGAACGCGAGTGGTGAATGCTTGAGTCCGTATAGGGCCTTGAGGAGATGCACGACGAGTTTCTTCTTGTCGGCTCCCTTTTGTTCGTACCCTGTTGGCTGTTCCATGAAGACCGTTTCCACTAGGTTTGCTGTGAGGAACGCCGTCTTGAAGTCTCCTTGGACTAGATCGAGATCCTCCGATGCTGCGATGGCGAGGACGATCCTGAGTGAGTTGAGCTTTGATACCGGCGCGTACGTCTCGACGTAGTCGGCTCCTTCTTGCTGACTGAATCCCTTGGCGACCCATCTAGCTTTGAAGCGAGTAATCCTCCCGTCGGCTCCTTTCTTGAGCGCGTAGACCCAGCGACCTCCGACCGTTTTTGATCCTGAGGGTAGCTCCGTGAGTTCAAAGACTTCGTTCCCTTCCATCGACTCCATCTCTTCGTCCATCGCTTCCCTCCAGAAGTATGCGTGCTCCGACGCCATGGCTTCTCCGTATGTATTTGGGACGGAGGGTGGTGGAAGATCCTCGAGTTTGGGTTGCGTCGCTTGAGCGTGTCCGGCGAAGTCCTCCGAAATAAAGTCGGTGATGTCGTAGTCCGTCTGGACAAATCTTGCCGAGTCTCCTGTTCCTGTGAATGGCTTCTTGTTCCGTTGACCTCGTCCGTAGCTCCCACTCGAATCGACAGCCGGTTCATCGATGATGGGCTCGTAAGTGTAGGAGTGCTTGACGCGTGATGGGTTGGGTTTCCTTGCCTCGGTCTCCCTGACCGGGTCTTGTTGGTTGGACTTGAGTAGGTGCTGTTCCTCTCCTTTGTCCTCCTCTAGTTCCTTCTCTTCTTCTCCCTCCTCCTTGTGGTCCTCCTTGATTCCGGCTTGTCCCATTCCTGGTAGCTCCACCGTCTGGTGGACTCCACGTGTTTCGTCGAAGATAACGTCCCGAGAATGAAGGATCGACCGCTTGGGGTCTCCATGGACTTGAAGTCGATAGGCCTTCTTCCCGTTGAGATCGCCGTATCCGAGGAAGATGCACTTGATGCTCTTGGGTTGATGCTTGATCTTTTGAAGGTTGAGCGCGTAAGCGAGAGCTCCGAACGTCCGCATTGCAGTGAGGTCGGGCTTCCTTTTGTAGTAGGCTTGGTAGGGGGTTTGAGAGTTGACTGAGGATGAGGGAATGCGGTTGATTGTGTATGTGGCGTAGTTCATGGCTTCCGCCCAGTAGGATCCGTCGAGGTCCCTCGCGTCTCGTAGCGCGCAGGTGATCTTCTCCTCGATGGTTCGCATTCCTCGTTCGGCCTTGCCGTTTTGTTGCGGTGTGCGTGGGATAGTCGTTTCCTTGGTGATTCCTTCGTCCCGGAGATAGAACTCGTAGTCCTTCGACGTGTATTCCCCACCGTTGTCTGACCTGATCCGTTTGACGACGTGATTGGTCCTTTTCTCCTCCCTTTTCCTCCAGGTGATGAATGTTGCCGGTGTTTCCGACTTCCTCTTCAATGCGAACGACCAGTGGTAGTTGCTGAAGTCGTCCCAGATCGTCATCATGTAACGCATTCCTTGAGCCGAGGTGATTGGCATCGGTCCGGCGAGATCCGTGTGGACGAGTTCGAGAGGTGAAGTGGTTTTGGTGGTGGAGGTGGGGAATGGAGTTCGATGTTGTTTCCCTTCGACGCAAGGTACGCAGATCCTTTCCTTGAATCCGATGATGTCCTTTTTGGTGAAGGTTGGTAGGAGCTTCTGACGAGACAACTCCTCCATGGCGGAGATAGAAGCGTGACCGAGCCGGCGATGAAGGACCTCGATCTTGTCGACTCCTGTTGCCGCGAGTGCTACGTCTTCTCCTCCTGAGCCGACTCCCTTGAAGTCGCTCACGTCCAGCATGTAGAGGTTCTTCGACACCTCTTTTCCCTCCATGAACAGCGATCCGTCTCGAAGGAACTGGCACCGCTTGTTGGTTTGGGTTGTCCCCTTGCTGGGGAACCTGGTCTCGACTCCTTTGTTACCGAGTTGACCAATACTGATGAGGTTGCTGAACCCTGGGATGTGGTATACGTCGGAGATGGTGAAGGCCTTCCTTGATCCTTTCACGGTGGTCTGGAGGTGGATGGAGCCGATGCCGAGGATCTGAACGATTGACCCGTTGGCCGTCGTGACCGTTCCGTTGTGCGCCTTGTATGTTACGAAGCGTTCCCGGTCCCCGACGATGTGGTTTGATGCTCCACTATCGGCGATGTATCCATGCTTGGTTTGAGCGAAGAGCGCTTGGGCCGACGTCGCGATGTCGGATCCGGCTTGAAGACCGTAGTCTACGAGGTGCGCCTCTTCCCTATCCTTCCAGTTCCCCTTGTTCTCCTTCTTCCCCTTCCCGAACTTCCTTCCCTTTCCACCTTGTGCTTGCCCCCTGGGCTTTCCTCCATTCAACTCCCAGCACTCCGACTTGAAGTGTCCGACCTTGTTGCACTGATGGCACTTGGCGGTTCTCTTGTCGACTAGGAGGACTGTTTCCTTCGACGATGAAGTACCGGTCGGTTTGAGGGACTCGTGAGTCCTTACGTGGATGAGGAGGGATGTGGCGACGGCGGTTGGGTTGAGTTCTTGTTTTGATTCTTGTGCCTGGAGCGTTTGGTGTTGAATGAATTGTTCGAGTGATGCGGGTAACCCACTGAGGAAGAACATTGAGCTCATCCTGTCTGGGATGTTGAGGCCGAGAGCTGACATGTCGTCGATGATCCTTTGGAATTCGTCGATGTACTCCTGTACTGGTTCTCCCTCCTCCATCTTGAGGTCCCTCATCCTTCGGATGGCCATGACCTCTCCCGCTCCTCCTTCCACCTTGTGAGTCTTCCGCAGAAGATCCCATGCCTCCTTTGCGTGTTTGCAGTTCCGGATCCGAGGTAGTTCTCGGTCACTGACCGCCATTTGAATCCTGTGGAGCGCGAACTCGTCCATAAGGTCCCATTCTTCGATGTCCTTGACGTTGTTCTGCTGCTTCACGACCTCTTGTCCGGTGGTGTCCTTTTCCTTGACTTCCGGGGTGAGGTTGGGCCTGGTTTTCGTACCGAGGACGACGGGCTTGATTCCTGCTTCTCCAAAAGCGATCTCCATCCTTACTGACCACGTCTCGTAGTTGGTACCATCGAGAGCAGTGAGTTTGAACAGCTTGTGATCTAGCTTCTTGGAGTAGTTGCTTGACATGACGAAGGATTGTTGCTTAGCGGGTGGTGGCGAACTGGTGCTGATAACGTGTTGTTGGGTCGTCCACTTGAGCTTAGGGATGTCTGCAGGATGTGGTTCAAAGCTTGTTGTATAAAGCTAGCTACTCGAAAGGTTTATATACTATGACAATGGTCACGTGATCTGAAGGTAGCTTACAAAGTTGTTTACGAAGAATGGTTACTAACAAGGGGACTGAACGAGACGCGTTACTAAGCTACTCCGTAAGATCTCTCTGCGAGTCGCCACCTTCCAACAGATCGACCCATCCTGCATCTCATCGAGACCAAACAGGGTAGGTGTATCCCTCATCGTCTCGAAGAAGCTTCTGCTAACCCGATCCCCTGCCCGAACGAGCGTCGCTCCCGCATGGATCCTCACCTCGCGTCGAACCGACCTCGTTGGGCGTGGAAGAAAGGCGAAGGACAGATCGCTGTGGGGACCTGGATAGGGTATGATTCCGCTTATCTCGACGCTTTGAATCCTTGTCCAACCGGAGAGGAGGGGAGCTGAGTAGAGAATGATCCAAGGAGAATGGTTGGCTGGACGATGGACGCCGGTGTAGGTGATCCGAAGGGGATTGAGGAGAGGGAGGAGTTGGAAGTGGAGGTGTCCGAGGAGGTCGCGTTCGTAGTACTTGAGGCTGAGGTGAACGGAGTCGAGAGGGAGGGTGGGGATGCTGGAAACGAACCTGTCCGTGGAGAGGTTGAGGAGACGACGCGCGGGAGGGAAGACCGCCGTGAAGTCGAGGGAGAGCGCTCGGATTTGAACGAGGGAGAGGAAGGAGTAGATCCGAGAAGGCGTATCCTGGCCGTTATCAACGATTAGGGTTAGCTCTCGAAGACGGGAAGTCAGACAGACGAAGGCACGCTGACCTTCTCCAGCTTCCACCATCGTCGCTTCTTTTCCCTCCTCTCGCAGAACAAAAGCTCTAGCTGCTTGACCTTCGTGAGCTTGATGTGTCGATAAAGGTCAGGTGCCAACTCTCTCAGGAAATCGAAACAGACTCGTCCGAGGACGGCGAGAGTGGGCCGATCCAAGTGCTCGAAGACGAGGAGGAGGACGTCCCATCCGAGTCGAGACGTTGGCGGGCGGAGCTGAAGGGAGAGGAAGGAAAAGGGCAAAGACGGTCAGATTCGACGTCTACGGTTCTGAGAATACAATTCGGCTTACCCTCGACATGACGAGAGAAGGCTGATTGGTCTGAGAGGTGGTTGAAGAGCGTTCTGAAGAAGAAGAGAAGCGAACGAGGGTGAGCTCGACGCTTGCTCTTCTCCCCATCCCTTCCCCTCCCTTTCATTTTTACAACAGTCAAACTTACTAGTGGTGGATCTGATGACTGAACGGCAGATATCTCGTCCAAAGAAAGCCAAAGCTCGAGGAGACGAAGGGCGGAGGCAAAATCGAGATGGGCGTGAGAGGGGAGGAGGGAAAGCAAGCTGATCGACCTTCTCCCTTTCAAACTCGAGCTCACCTCTTCCTCCTTCCCTTCCTGCCCCCACCCACGCCCTCTCTCGCCATGGCCATCATCCTTCCCCCACCTCCACCCTTCGAAACGCTTCTCCTCTCCCTCCTTCCACCGTCTTTCCTTCCCCCCTTGGACGAGGAATCAGCTCCTTCGTCCTCGGTCGCTCCGGTTGAGCTCGCCAACTGGCGCACTCTCCTCGCTCGAACGGTTCAGCAGATTGGGATCCTCTTGGAGGAAGAGGAACTGGGACAGGAGGAGAAGAGCAAGCTGAGTGAAGGGTTGAGTCGATGGAGTATAGAGGACGAGAGCGAGGAGGAGAGGTGGTTGTTCGATGGAGAAGAAGCAGGTGGGCTGAAGGAGGAGGTCGATGGTGAGTTTCCACTCTTTCTCTCTCTCGCTCCCCCTTCCCCCACTTCTTCGTTCTCATCTTATCTCAGCCCTTACACCACCTCCTTCTCACTATGCTCTCGTTCCCGCCTCTATCCCAGCTCTCCTCTCCCTCTTCCCTCCACCTTCCCTCCTCTCTCTCCGACCGATCTTCGCTTCCTCCCCTCCTCCTCCGTCCATCTCGACGACCTCCTTCCGTCCTCTAGCAAGACCCGTCGTCAACACCTCCGTATCACCAGATAGGGAACCATGGAAGGAGAACGTCGGGTGGGGGTGCTGGAACGTGCTGAGGAGAGCGGTAGAGGGGTGTCAGGTCAGTTTGGATGAGCTCGAGCTCACCTCCTCCTTCGTTTCGTATCTGACCTTTCGTTTCGTCTTCGTTCTCTGTAGGACAAAGAACCCGTCCCTCTGCCTATGCTCTTACCTCCCCTGTTAACTCTCCTGGACGACCCAACCCCTTCAACTCGACTCAGAGGCTTGGGGATCGTAAGGTGCTTGGTGAAGAAGTGCTCGAACGCGTCGAGGGAGAAGGAGAACTCGAGAGGGTGGGGTGGACCATGGTTGGTCCAGACCGGAATTGGGGAGTTGATCATGAAGGTGAGGTGACACATTCCTTGGCTTTGTATTTCTTTCGCTCCTTCCACCGCTCGTTTTCGCGCGTCGCTGACTCCCTCTTCCTTTGCTCGCTCGCGTTCGTTCATCTAGTCCCTGACTCTAACCCTCCACCTCCCCACCTCAACTCTATCCCCTCTCATCCTCGCTTCAACCCTCCAAGCCCACCTCCACCTCACCACCCTCCTCTACCCACCTAACTCGAAGAAGAGAACCGAAGCGACGGACGAGCTGATCGAGAAGGGCGTGGTTGGGACCTGGGTGTATCGAGCGGGTGGGGAGGAAGGGGAGTGTGCGAGGGTTGTGGCTGAGTGGTTGGGGAGGAGGGGTGACGAGGATGGTGGAGTGACGCTCGTGGGAGTGTTGGGCGGACTGGGGACAACGAGGCTTTTGGGAGTGAGTTCGATTTGAGAGACGCGTCGTTCGTTCATTTCGGTTCGGAAGCTGAATCTCTCTCGCTCACCTCACCCACCTTTCTCTCAGACCCTCCTCCCCTCCCTCCTCCTCCCTCTATCAACCCTAACGCCCACCTCCCCCCGCTCCCAACCGTTCCTCCTCTCCCTCCTCTCCACCATCCTCCTCCTCCTCCAAACTTCGGCGCCGGAGAGGGTAGCGGTGTGGAGAGGGAAGGTTTTGAGTGGACTGGGGAGACTTTGGGTAGCGATTAGAGAGGGGGAGGTGGTGGAGTGGGAAGGTGAGTTGAGCTCGACTTCGAACGAACGAACGAGCGAAGGAAGAAGATAAGCTGACGCTTTGGTTTTGGGTTCGGTAGATAACGCATCTCTCGTCGAGATCAAAGAAGCGATGTTCGAGATCCTGGCGGTACTGGCAAATTCTTCTCTTTGTCCTCACTTTCTCGAGGTTCGTCGTCTCCCTTCGCTTCGTTTGCTCGAGATCCGAAGCTCACTCGCGTTTCGACGCTTCGCTTCGCTTTCGCAGAACGAACTCGGCTCGCTCGTCGAAATGGACAAGAAAATGTTCTCTGGGTTGTACGAAGGGACGAAGAACCTCGTTCTCTGATCTTTGTAGTCTTGTTGAGATCTCATGTCGTTCTTGTCGCGACGAGAAATGAAGAACCGAATCGATCAAATCGAGAGACAACGCCCAAAAACCAAAGGGGAAAGATACTAGTACAACGCCCACAACCAGCTCAATCGGTGTAAGCTCCATGCGACGCGTCTTTTACGTCCCTAGCATATCTGTAAAGGACCCCTCGTGTGTGTTTGAGAGGTCGTTCCTTCCATTCTCCCATCCTCGAAGCCATCAGCTCCTCGGAGATGATCACGTCGATGGTCATGTTCACGGCGTCGATGATGATTCTGTGGGGAGGGATGTGCGAGGTCGTTCGTCAGATACATGAGACGAAGAAGGGGGTGAGAGAGGGAAAGCGAGGGAGGGAAGGTGACGACTCACTTGTCACCCGTTCGAACAGCTCCGATGGGACCTCCTCGAGCAGCTTCGGGACAGACGTGACCGATGCAGAACCCTGTGGTTGCACCGGAGAATCTGAAACCGACGGGGGAAAGGAGAGGGGAGGAAGGTTAGCGGCAGAGCGAGACGAAAGGCGAACGAGGCGCGTCGAGCAGACGGAGAGGGAGGGGGGGCAGGGTTTGAAACGAAACGAACCTTCCGTCGGTGATGAGAGCTGTGACTTTAGAAAGACCGGCTCCGTAGAGAGCTGCTGTGGCGGTGAGCTGGCAACGGGAGGGGGAAAGGAAAGGTCAGCACCGTCGAAGGTCGAGGAGGTCGACGCGCCGTCGAAGAGAGAGAGAGAGAGCTGAACGCACCTGTTCTGGCATTCCAGGAGCTCCGACGGGCCCTCGGTAGGTGATAACGACGACTGCGAGGAGAGACGAAACGGCAAAAAAAGTCAGGAAACGTGAGAGACCAAGGGAAGTGGAGTGAACGACGAAGGCCGTGAGCTCACCAGTTCCAGGGACGATGGTTCCGTCTCCAACAGCGTCAAGAACGAGCGCTTCGCTAAAGGAGAGAACGCCAAGGAAGCCAGGTCAGCATTCGAACTCGAACTAGAGAAAAACGAGACGTCGAACTCACTTCTCAAACACCATCGCAGTTCCCTCGAACCTCAGTCCCTCCTTTCCAGTGATCTTGGCGACACATCCGTCAGGAGCGATATTTCCCTTGAGGATCGAGAGATGACCGGTCGCCTTCACAGGGTTGTTTAGAGGTCGAATTACGTCCTGGGTCGCGAAGTCGAGTTCGGGGACGTGAGCGACGTTCTCGGCGAGGGTCTTTCCGGTGATGGTCATGCAGCTAGAGAAACGATCGAGGAAGGAAGGTCAGTCTGGGTAAGACGAGACGAGAAGAGGAGAGGTGGGAAACGGGGATGGGAAAGGAAGAACGAGAAGCCGCTGCCCACCTTCCGTCGAGGAGAGAAGTGTTGTCGAGGAGGTACTTGATGACCGCAGGGACTCCTCCGACCTTGTGAAGATCGCTCATGGTGTACTTCCCCGAAGGAGAGAGGTTTCCGAGGAAAGGAGTTCGAGAGGCGATGGTTTGGAACTCTTCAATCTTGAGATCGACGCCAGCGGATCGAGCAACTTCACGAAGAAATGAAGCGAGGGAGAAGTCAGCAAAACCAATACGCGGAAGAGCTACACGGAGTGATCAGCGTACCAGCGAGAAGATGGAGAACGACGTTGGTAGATCCTCCCACTGGGAAACGAAGCGAAGACGGGGTCAGCCAGGCTCGTTCGGAGAGGTCGAGTTTCAAAACGAGCACTCACAGATGTTGGTGACGGTGATAGCGTTGATGAAAGCTTGCTTGGTCATGATGTCGAGAGGCTTGATGTCCTGCTCCATGAGGTTCTTGAGGTAGCCTCCGATTCGAGTGCATTCGGCCTCCTTCTCGGGCGAGATGGCAGGAGTGCAGGACGAGTATGGAAGCGACATTCCGATGACCTCGATGACGGTAGCCATGGAGTTGGCGGTGAAGAGACCTCCGCAGGATCCAGCTCCGGGGCAGGCGTGCTGTTCGAAAAAAAAGAGGGAAGGCGTGAGCGACGGGAAAAACGACGCGTCTCCTCTCATCTACTTTCACACCCAAATTGACCGCCTTCTTCGGCTGCCACTCACCTCGATGATATCGTCGTAGTTATCCGAGGTGATCCTGTTCTTGAGGACACCTCCCCAAGACTCCCAGGTGGTTCCTAACAAGGACGTAAGATCCGGTTAGCGAACGGAGGCGAGAACGAACGCAAAGGAAATCGAAGACTCACCGATGTTGATATCGTCTCCAGCCTTGTAGCCGAGAGCAGGGCAATCCTCCTTGATTTGACCGGGATAGGAAGCTCCTCCGTAGACGATGATCTGATGAAGGGCGACGAAGAATAGCGAGATCAGCGCGAGCTCGAGGGAGAAAGAAAGAGAGCGGAGGGACGAACAGTCGGTCGGTTGTATCGAGCGCAAGCCATGAGAGCGGCAGGCATGTTCTTGTCGCAACCAGGTATCAGGACTCCAGCGTCGTACTGAGAGGCGCAGATGGCCTGCGAGGGGAAGAAAAATCGAGAAGTCAGCGTTCATTCGCATCAGGTCTTCGTCGCGTCGAGTTGAACTCACCATCTCCATGCTATCAGCGATAAGATCTCGAGAGGGAAGAGAGTAGGACATCATATCCGTGAGCTGGACGAGGTTATCACTGTTCAAATCGAGAGACGGACGGCGGCGGTCAGCGATCAAGAACGAAACGCGAGAGAGACGACGATCTCGAACTCGTGTGACCTCTTCTTTCCCTTCGAAACGATGAGGAAGGGAGCTTACCTGACTCCAACGGTGTGAGCAGCGAAAGCGTTCATATCCCTGTCCTGGATACTCTTGATGACAGTCTCTCCGAGACCAGCGAGATGGACTGAGAGCACGAAGAAAGAACAAAAGGCGAAGAGGCGTTCGAGCAATCAGCTCGAGTTGGGTTCGACACTTCGTCCCCTCTCTTCCAACTTTCGTGGATCCCGTCAGAGGAGAAGAGGCTCACCATTGCAAGGGTTTCCTGAGAATAATAAGAAGAATTGCCCGAGACAATTAGAAGATCGTCAGTCAGTCGGTCTTTCATCCAGCCCAAGCTCCTTGCTCTTTCGCCGGTCTCATCCTCTCTTCCCTCCCTCCGTCCGTTCTCTCTTCGACACCAACGACTCACCAGTCCAAGCGACCGAAACGACTCCGACCTGAGGCTTCTTCTGATCCTCCTTCGAGATACCGAGAGCGTGGACTGCACAAAATCATCAGAAAGGGGCACAACAAGAGGCATCAGCAAGACGAGAGAGCTCGCGAACCGAGTTGAGCTCGACCTCTCCGACTCGAGAAAGGGAAGGAGACTCACAGAAAGCTCGAGGACCTCCTCTCGCTCGGTTCTCGGTGTAGCCACCAGAGTAAGGGTTAAGTTTCCTCACGAGTTTGGGTTCCGAGGAAGGAGGGGAACGAGAGATGGGGTGGCTAAGATCCAAAACCAAGCAAGACGACGGGAGGGAGGGGAGGGAAAGAGAAACGGATCAGCCCGCTGCTTCTCTTTCTCAAGCCAAAGGAGAGGGGACTGACATGTCAACGTCGCCAGCGGCCATGATGGGGATAGTAGACAAGTGGGTGGTGTGTAGGTGGGGAGAGTTGGGTTGGGGGTTGGGAGTTGAAGGAACAAATCACAAGGCTTCCAAGTCGAGAAGGGAAAGAGGTCGGAAGAATCGGTGCGAAGCCGTGATTGAGTCCTGCGGATTGAGTTGGGTCGGAGAGGGAGGGAAGAAATAGAAGGAAAGAAGTTCTGTAGGATGAGAGAGGGGATGAAGAAGATTTTGCTGGCTGAGTTTGAGGATGAGGAGAATTTGAGAATGAGGAAAAAGGGGGAGATCTCGCGAGTTCGTCGAGGAGCGAAGGGGACCAAGAAACGACGTGTATCTGAACAGAACCGCATTAAACGAAAAACCAACAGATCCGTAGAGAAGGGAGCAACAAACAGTATAACCAGAGTGAGCGCCTGTACAAAACCGAGAGCGCGACGAGTCTAGTGGTGACCTGGAAGAAAAACGAAGGGGCAAGGAGCGGTTCGGCGCGGTCAGCTTCGAGATCTCGGTTTTCTCGGCATGAAAATGCTGGGAAAATCTGGACTGACCTCCTCCCCCTCCATGGTGTCCACCTGTGATTCATCGAGAGAGAGACAGAGGGAGAACGAGTCAGTTTTGACGAGTTCGAAACGATGAACGAGATGGACGCGTCGAATTTACCTCCTCCTCCTCCTCCTCCAAATCCCCCACCACCTCCAAATCCACCTCCTCCTCCGTGATGACCTCCACCACCGCCGTGATGTCCGCCTCCTGTGAAGCAAAGCCAAAGGGGAGAAGTTGCGAAGTCGCGTCAGTTCTCGCCCGACTCGACTTCGTCCGACTCCCGTCGGATGTCCGTTCCTCTCGAGACTCACCTCCCCCACCGAAAGGTCCTCCTCCGCCTCCACCAAACATTCCTCCTCCTCCTCCAGGTCCTCCGAATCCTCCTCCTCCTCCTCCATGATGCTGCCCTCCTCCTCCACCTCCCATCAACCCGCTCAACCCACCCATCATCCCTCCCCCTCCCCCTCCTCCACCAAACCCACCGCCTCCGCCGTGGTGCTGGTTCCCCCCTCCACCCATCAAACCACCAAGCATGCCACCCATCCCTCCTCCACCGCCGTGGTTGTTTCCGTGCTTGTTCGACGAGAAGAGTTTCGACGCGAGCCCCATGGCGATGGCTCCTGCTCCCGCTCCCAGAGCGAGCTGCAGACGAAAGGAAGGTACGAAAGAAGATGAGAGTGAGTATAGATGAACGAGCATCGAAAGAAGAGCGAAGACGTGGATGATGGGACGACGCGACGAACCTTTCCGAAGCCTCGGTCTTGCGTCGAAGTAGTAGTCTTGGTCGCATCAGTGTAGAACTGCTCCTGACCAGGGGCTCCTCCCACCTGGGAGTTCTGCCCCGAAGGAGCTTGGTTTGGGTTGTAGCCTAGTCCGGACTGCTGCTGCTGGTAGCCTTGACCGTTCGAGTACGAGTTGGAGTTGTCGCTGTAAGAGTTTCCGTTGTTGTTGTTCTGCCGAGGATCGATCCAAGTGGGAGAAGGGTTGGGGGAGTTGGTATCTGAGAGGGTGAGTAAGATGTGGCAGCCTTCAGCGAAAGAATAGAGAGCGAGACGAAGAGGGGAGGGGAGGGAGGCTGAGCACGAAGCGGAAAGATGAAGCTCACCGACGAAGTACCAGGCGTTCTGAGCTTGATCGAACTGTAGAGGAGAGAGCGAGCGAGTACTAGGTCAGCACGGGCTGCTGTTCAGAACAAACCGTTGGCTATGTAGCTGAGAAACGAGCGTAGAAGCTTCCATCGATTGGGGAGGAATCGAGCTCGAGATCCACCCGTTCTTCGTCCAACCTCTTCGCTCCCCATCGAGTGATTTCCTGCTCTCAGCTCCAGTGGACCGCGAGCAGATGGCATGAGAGAGAACGTACCTCCTTGATCCTGAAGATCGCAAAGGGAAGGAAGGAAAGATCAGCAAAGGAAGGAGAGAAGGGATCGGGCGGGGGCTGTGAAGTTGAGCTCGACTCGAGTCCTCCATCCTCGTCCACTTCTACTCACCATCCCTGAGGCAGAGGAGGATCGCCTCCGCCGTTGTTCTGCTGCTGCTGCTGCTGCTGTTGATATTGATCGTTCTGGTAAGACATGTCGAGGAGGAGAAGGGAGAAAGTGGGAGTTGAACAGAGAAGACGAAAGAACCAAACGCTTGCGATCAACCAGTCCGAGACTGTGCCCGCGACACCGTCCTAGATTGAGTCCGAACGTCATTTCTGAGGGATTCAAATTTTCTACTTGAGAGAGCCGAGAATCGTATGGGACGAAATGCTGGCAAACTGGCATTTTTTTCCTGCGGAAGGGAAGGGAGGAAGGGACGCGCAGAGCTTTGGCGTCTCGCGTCGAGCTCGCGCTTTCGACAAAGCTCACCTCCCACTTCCATCATCTCCTTCCCCTCTCCTTCTCTGCCAGCCTCTCTGTGAGCTCGTTTGCCACTCGACTCAGTTACCCAAGAGCTCAACCCCTGACCAGCTCCAAAATCTTCCTCCTCCGCCCTCCTTCGCCTCCCTCAGCTCGCTCCTTCCCTCCAGCTTCCTCCCTCCTCAGCTTCCAATGGCCTCCCCTTCAGCTTGCGACTACGACTGGGCCACCAACTCTCTGGGTCTCGCCGACTACGAACGAGATACTACTCGCTACCACTCCGCCTGTCCTGGCATTCGTCGCTTCCCCATCACTCAAGGGCCGGACAACAAGTACGGAGATCGAACAAGAGAGATCTGCGTCGGTTTCTCCACATCCTCGTTCCAGCTCGTCCTCCTCTTCGTTAAAGGAAGGTCAACAGAGTTTCCAGTGAGTGCATACAGTCCACTCTCTCCGGAGTTGCGTAGAAAAACGCGAGAAGGAGCTGGTTGAAGGTGGGAAAGAGAAGAGAAGGCTTGAACGAAAGATCGAAGCTCACCTTTTCTCCTTCCCTCCTTCCTTCCCTTGCCCGTCTCTTCCCAAACAGGTCAAAATCACACTCAGTACTCCTTACATGAGTTACCTAAACATTGAGGGAGAGGATCCTGCTGGTTGCTACTTTGGGGTCAGTTTCGCTCCTTGTCTTTCGCATCAGCGAAACGAAGGAGGATGGCTCGACCCCCGAACTCACCTTCCCTCTCCTCCCCCTTCTTTCCCATTCCCTTTCGTCCCTCACTGCTGTCAGATCTACACTCGAATAGGTGACTGGCTCGACAACGAGCTGATCGCTCAAGGGATCATTCGACCGTCGTCCTCTCCTCCCCTTCGACCCCGGCGTCGACGCGACTCTCCGGTCCTCCTACCTCCCCTCTCTCAACTCGCCTACTCCTCGCTGACCTCCTCTCTCTTCGTTCACTCTCCCTTCTCCTCAGCACCGGCAAAACCGCCCGAGACGGCTGGAACACCGAATTCGCCGTCTTCGAACTCCTCCTCAATAAGAATGAGATCATCTACTTCTGCGACGGTGGTAGTGAAGGGTGCGGGAGCGTTGGGAAGGTTGAGGATAGGTTCAAGCAGTGCTCGAGATCAGTGTTCTGTTATTTTCTTTCGTTCTCGACTACGCGACGGATCGACTGACTTCCTCCCTCCTCTCTCTCCCTGCCTCCCTCCCTCCCTTTGCTTCTTTTCATCGTCGCTTCAGATGCAAGATGATTCGTTACTGCTCCCAACAGGTTCGTCGACTGTTCCTCTCCCCGCTGCTGCTCTTCTTGCCTCGCCTCCGGCGACGCGTCGTTCCTCACCTTTGTCTTCTCTCCCTTTCTTACCCTCTTCCACAGTGCCAAGCCGCCAACTGGAAGTACCACAAAAAAGAATGCTCCCTCATGCTCGCTCCAGACATCCGTCAAATCGAACGCTTCCGATCCCAAGCCGAGGACGAAGCTCACCTCGCTGCAGGAGGAGAGATGCACAGTGGGGAGTTTCGACCCTCGCGAAACGCGTCCAGGGGTCAAGTTGAAAGTTGGAGGTGGGCTAACTTCGAGTTGGCTCTGAGCTAACTTTCGAAGAACCGAAAGTTTACTAAACAGCCAACATCGCTGACTTGGACTTTCGCGTGGGAAGTTGGGTAAAAGACAACATCGCGTCGAGGGAGAGCAGCATCTTGTTCACGATTCTTCAGCAGATCTGGTAGCAAATCTGACGGGTCTCGAACTTTCGTTACTCAGATATCTTGCATGTACTCGTTTGGTTGAACTCATTTCATCACCGATGGCAACGATGCTCTATAGAAGAAACTAGCGAACGAGCGGAAAGGAAGAGCAAAGCTGCTCTCTGCTCGCAGATCGTGAGCTCGAACCTCCTCCTTCCAGCTCGCCCACCTCTTCTCCGCCTCCTCTCCTCCTCTCCGACGAGTCCAGGAGCTCTGTCAGTCGATTCGCACCCTCGAATGAATCCTTCAAGAAAGCGAAGAGCTCGAAAAAACTCACCAAAGTCCACGAACCAAGAACGATGGTGTCAGCGCATCGACTCCCCTCCTCCCTCCCCTTGATAGTTGACTCGCTCCCAGTCTTAACCTCGACCCCTCGAGAGGTATCTCGATGCGTGTAGAGGTGAGGACTTGACTTTGGGAGAAGAGGGAGGGAGGGAGGGAGAATGCGATGAGGCAGGACCGAGATCGTCAGCGCTCGCTTCGTGTTGCTGGCGCCTTCCTTCCTCCCCTCACAGTTTGATGGAAGACTCACGATGCTGACGAGAACGAGACTACTGTTACGGGCGATCTAGGATCGAGCGAAGCGAAGGGGGAGGGAACGAGGAGGGAACGAAGCAGAGGGAGGGGAGGTGTCGAAGCGTGATGGGCGTTGGAAGCAAGACCTGAGCTGACCTTTTTTTCTCCCAAGTGCCGAGAGCTGCGCAGCTGAAAGTTGATCAGAAGTCAAGTTTGCCCAAAGCTGGATGAGAGCCAGGTTTCGAAAGTGCCTGAGGGGCTACGTTTCGCGAAAGATGTGCGAGAGACGTGTTTCTCGAAACCTGGTCGAGGGTCAACTTAGAGGAAACTTAGCTGTTTAGTAATCATTAGAATCGAGAAAGCTAAGTTTAGAGTGTTTAAGACAAGTTTGGCTCCCCACTGTGATGAAGGAGTACGAAGGAGGGGCGAAGATCTTTACGTTCCCGAAGGGGAAGGGACCGTTTGCGTAGAGTTGAATTGAGATTAAGAAATAAATGCGCGCTTCCAGTGTCCGAGCGAAACGAAAGAAACGAAAGAGCGAGCGAAATGAAACGAACAGGAATTCAATCATCACATCTCCCCTCCCCTCCCCTCCCCACCCCACCGAGAGCTCTACCTCTAAAACTCCAAATCCTCATCCGGATCATCCTCATCCATGTCGTCCCCCTCGTCAGGCTCGTAGTAGATCCCTCCTCCGCCAGGTTTCCCGAACGCGAACCCACTTGCAGCCTTCTCTCCCTCGTTGTCCTCGTCCGAATCGTCGGCGTTGGCGCGAGAATGAGAGTTGGGATCGTCGCCCTCGTGCGCGTAAGGGAGAGGGACGGCCGAGCGAGATTCCCGTTGGGAGGTGGTGAGGGAGAGGTTGAACGTTGAGAGAGGAGTGGAACTGGAGGAGGGGTTGGTGGAAGAGGGATTGGTGGAAGAGGAGGAGGAGGAGGGGGCGGTTGGTGGGAGCTGGAAAATTAACGACGAAGGAGAGAAATAGAAGAAAGGGTGGCGGCAAGGAAGTCGAGTGGAGAGGGATTGGGGTCAGTGAGAAGAAAGAAAGGGAGGAAACAGAAACAGTGAAATGAAAGGAGAAAGAAAGAAATTGAAAGCGCGAACACCGACGACGTACCTTCTCCCCCTCCCCCACCCTCATCTTCAACTCGCTCAACCCCCCACCCAACTCCTTCTCATCCCACTCTACCACCTTCAATCCTTGCCCACCCTCCCCACCATTCCAAAGCAGTCCTTCCACCCCCCTTCGGACCTTCTTCCCCCTCCCCGTCAAAACGACCACACACCCTCGCCGACTCTGATCTCCCCCTTCCTCGAACTCTTCTCGCTCGAGGACGGATCGGGCGAGGGTGTACCATTTGGGGGTGGGAGGGAGGAGGTTGTAGGTCTGTTGGAGGTGGTGTAGGAGGGTTGGGGGGGTGAGGGCGAGATGGGTGAGGGAGGGGTGGGAGAGGAGGGGGAGCAGAGGGGATTGAGGGGGGAGGGGGAGGAGGAGGAGGGAGGGAGCTGAAGGAGAGGAAGATCACGGTGGGTGGGAGGAAGAAAGATGGGGGGTGAGCTTGAGTTCGAGTTCGAGGGAAGAAGGACGGGCGAAGGAAGAGGAAGACGAGCGACGCGACGGGACTCACGACCGAGGGAGGTGAGGAGGGTGAGGATCCGGTTGACGAAGAGGATGAAGAGGGCGGGGGAAGAGTTGAAGTTGGAGGTGAGGGTTGGCGGGGAGTCTATGATGATGGTGAGAGGGGAGTTGACTGCAGGGAGAGAATCGAGAAGAGGTCAGCGGGAGGGAGGGCTGAAAGGCGAAGGAGAAGGCGAGCTCTCGAGCTCTAAAGCCGTAGATATCGAGCTCGGCTCAGATATTCTTCGTCGGCGAGGGGATGAAGGACCTCGGGTTCAGGCCTAAAGAAGATTTGCGAGTGAAGAGGAGGAGAAGCGACGGTTCTTTGTTGAGCTCGAACGAGAAGTTTCGAGCTCACCGTTTTCCCTTCCTTCGTTCTTGTTTGAGCTCGCTGGCTCCCCTTCGACCCTCCCGAGGTCCCGGTTTCTCGTACTAGTACAGCCGAGACTTTATTATAGAAGATGACAAGACTCACGTTTCTTCACGATGGCCCTAACCCTCTTCTCTACATCCTCCAGCCCACCCTTCTCCTCGTCCAGCTCTCCCTCCTCCTCGTAGCCTGGGACTTCGCCCGTGAGATCGATGACCTCTACGCTCCTTCCCTTCTCGACTTCGAGTTTCTTAGGCGGGATGAGTGCCGAGATGAGTAGGACGGGGTGGGAGGAAGTTGCTTGGTTGATGAAGTGCTTGACGATGGGAAGGGGGGAGAGCGAGTGGGAGTCGGAGGAGACGATCAGGAGAGGAGAAGGAGAAGGGGAGTGGTGCGTGTTGGAGAGGACCGAAGACAGCCACGGTTCAGAGGAGAGGTCGGGAGTGGGCGCCATGGAGAGATAAGATAAAGAATTGGTCGAGGCGGTTGGCGGACTCCAGAGAAGAAGGAGAGCTCGACTCGAACTCGATCCGAAACGTTCACGACCTCGCCTTCCTTCCTTCCTTCCTTCTTCTCGCGATTCAACATGCAAGGTGAGCTCTACATCAACTTCGACCCGTCCCGTACCAGCTTCCAACTTGCATCCTTCCTCATTCAGGTCTTCTTTCTTACTCCGACGACGAGGACGAAGAGAGCCATCAACCTCAAGCTTCGTCGTCGAGCTCGTCCAACTCATCCTTCCTCTCCGTCCCACCTCCCCCAACGGTACGTCTCTTCTTTCTGGCGCTACCCTTGAAGCACGCGCAATCAACACTCTTCTCATCCTCTTCTTCCTATCCATCTGAAACCTCTGCGCTCGGTGCTGGCTCTCGTAGGATCGCTCGAGTTCCTCCTCCTCCTCTTCGGCGAAACGTGAGCTCGCTCGTCTCCTTCCTTCCCTTCCCTCGTTCGATCCATCCTCGTTCCTCGAGCATCTCGACTGACCTCCATCCATCTTCTATGTGTCTCATCCGCAGCTCGTCCCTCCCCTCCTCCTCCGCCCTCTCATCGACCACCCCTTCAACCGGGACCTCCTCGCCCTTCCTCGAAACCTCTCCTCCCTCCAAACATCGTTCGAAAAGCTCCCTTCCCCTCTTCCAACAACACTCCATCAGCACCTACATCAACATCAGCCTTCCCACCCTCTCCTTTACGCCAACCCTACCCTAGCAGAAGCGACTCCCCGCCCGCGCCAGTTCCCTTCCCTCGCGACGACGCCAACGCCAACTCGACGTTCAACCACCTGAGCGAAGAAGATCAGCTCAAGGAGTTGCTGAAACCTCCAAGACTCCGAAGCGGAGATGGATGGGAGGAGGAGTACGGGTTGAAGAGGTTGGGAGATCCGAGTCTGTTGGGTGAGGTGGACGAGGCGTTGCAGGTGAGCTCTCGTTTCGTTTCGTTTCGTCTCGTCTCGTCCATCCCTCCTCTCCCCTCCGTCCCTCCGCTCAGTACCCCCAACACCCACACCTTTATCCCTCCCTCCCTCTCTCCCTCACACACACCGCTAACGCCCCTCCTTCGTTTCGCTTCGCTCGCTCGCGTTTTGTGCACCAGACCAAAACGACCTTCTTCCTCTCCCTCAAAAAGAAAGGAACGCACTTCAACGACTCGCTCATGAAGAACAAAGCCTTCCGGAACCCTACGATCTACAAGAAACTCGTCGATCACGTTGGCGTGGACGAGCGAGCGGGGAGGTACGGGGGCGTTTGGGAGTGGGGGAGAGAGGAAGGGGAGGATGAGGAGTGGGGGGTGGAGAGGATTGGTGAGTCCGAGGACGTCGCGTCTCGCTCGACCTTTCATTTCGCTTCTGCTTTCCTCCCGAATCGTGTCAAGAGTGCTCACTCTTCGTCGTGACCGATCCCTCACCTCCCTCTCTCTTTACAACGTCTTTCCCTCCCTCCGAACAGCCGACCTTCAGAAATCACGCTCCTCTTCATCAACCTCCAACGCGCCCTTACCAGGTTCCCGCTCCTCCATCGCGTTCTCCTCCTCCTCTTCCTCTCAATCCTCCCATCAATCCACCTTCCCACCCAACCCCCTCCTCTCCCACTCCAACCGAAACAGCCATCGTGACAACAAACCCCCCGCTGCTCTCCCACTCGCGGCTCGTGGGAGAGGAGGAGTGGTCAGTGGAGGAAAGGAGTATGGGTTCGTTGGGTTGCCGGGTGGGGAGGAGACGGGTGGGAGTGGGAAGAGGGAGAGGGGGGAGAAGGAGAGGGAGGGGAGGCCTGGAGGGGGTGGTGGTGGGAAGGGAGAGGGGAAGGTTAGTCGGTGGGGCTGAAAGGGGAGGGAAGGCGTGTGATGAGATTCGTTCGTTGTCGTCTTGCATGCCGTTTTGAGAGTGGTGGGAGTGGGTGGCGTGGCGTGGAGTGGAGGGAGGGAGGAGGAAAAAACAAGTAACGGGAAAGGGAAAGGGAAAGGGAGAAAACAAGACAGACAGACACAGTTCAACGCGACGAAGGGGTCTCGAGACTGCCTCGCTCGTTGACAGCATCCCTCCTTCACATTGCTTTGTTGCGATCAACTGGATGCTAGCCTCTCGGGGCACTGTAATGGAGAGAGGAGGGTGAGTGGGTGCCCGTGGCGGGAGGAAGGAAGGAAGAAGAGGAAGGTGATCTGAGACGCGTCTTCGGCACGCGCTACCACTCCTTTTCGCCCACTCCCAACACTGCTCTCCCTTCCCTCACCTCGCCCTTCTCGACTCTGAGTCTCCCCTCCCTCCCCTCTATGATCGTTTCCCTGCCTCCCTCCAAACTCGTTCGTCACTCGTTCAAAAAAGAAAACTGCGCGAGTTGGACGCGACAAAGATGGGATCGCTCGGTGGGCTCCCTTTTTCATGATCTTCTCGCTCCTTTCTTTTGGACATCTCTGGCAAGGTGGCTGTCCTGAGTAGTATATCCCTCCGAGGTCACTGAAGTGACAAAAATGAAGGCGGGAGAAGAGAAAGCAACACAGGTTCGCAAGGTGGGGAAGCCCTGCCGCGTTTCGATCTCCCCTCCTTCCTCCTCCCCCTCGTTCTGGCTCCCTTTCAAAACCCAACCACGACACACGAAAAGAGGATCGTCACCCCCTCTTCCCTTTTCCCTCTTTCCCTTTCCCTCTCGCTCCTTCATCGTCAAGAACGAAAAGCAGCAACCCTCGCTCTCTTTCCTCCCACGATGAGCCGGATATCATCGCTAGCCTCGACGCTAGCTCTCGTCGTCCTGGCCTCGCTCCTTCTCCTGCTTCAAGGAGTGGACGCTGCTCCTTACAACGAGTCATGGGTTGATTACAACATGAACATTAACCCAAGTGAGTCTTTGTTTACATCTTGTCTTCGGTTGGGAGGGCGCGAAGAGAGTGCGAGAGAGACAAGGAGGGAGGGAGGGAGGCAGAGGTTTGAATCTCGACGTGCGGCAAGGGAGAAGTCGATGGTTTCAAGCTCGTTTCTAGAGGTGGCCCCTTGAAACGAGTCGGTTAAACTCAGTAGAGTATAGCGAGGGACCTCGTAGAGAAGGCTGTAGGGTCGAGGAGGTGACAGAGGGGGAGTGCCGGAGGTTGGAAGGAAAGGGAGGAAGGGAAGGGAAGGGCGAACGGACCTCTCGCCGTATGGATTTTGTCTTGGCCCAATCTCGAAACTCGTTCGAGTAGGGGTTAGGTGTATCTCAAGAATCGAGTAGGGAGTCATCTTTTACTCGTAGGAGATCTATTATCTCGCAGATAGCCTCCATAAATAGAGGCTATCTCGAGAACGGAGGACGACCTTCAGCTTTCAGCCCTCTGGCTCCGTTGTCCTTCCTAAGCTGACCTTTCTCGACCTCTCTTCCCTCGCCTCTTTTCTTCCTCTAGACAACACTGCTACCGTTCAAGAGTTCTACACCTACAAGTTTGGTTCCAACAAGACCTACCATCCTTCGCCTGTCAACTGGAGGTGCGTTCTCTCTCTCTCTCGTCTCGCTTCCCTCCCTCTCTCCTTCCCTCCGTCCTTGAGCTTCGCCTCCTCCTGCTCCCTCTCTCTCGACGGCTGACACCTCTTCTCTGCCTCTTCTTTTGATACAGGACTCTCCCTGCTTACACCATCCTGCTCGATAAACTTCACGATGGAGATCCGGCCAACAACGGTGCGTGTTCCATCAGCTCGCCCTCCGTTGTTGTTTTGGGAACGAGCGACGACGAGGTGGGAGGGAGCGAGGAGCCGCAAGAGCTCAAGCTGAACCACCAACCACCCTTCTTGCATGCTTCCCACTCTTCCAGACTACTTCAAGACCATCTTCGAACACACTCCCACCGAGTGAGTCGTCTCTCGTTCTTCTGAGCATAGCCGAACTTGGCTCGCAGCAACCCTCACCTAAACTCGAAGCTGAACTCTCCTCTCCCTCGCCCTTTTCCAGCACTCAACTTCGTCATGGAGGAGACATCAGAGGACTCGTTTCAGCTCGATCTCTCGACTACCTGGAGCTCATGGGAGTCAAGGTCATCTACATCTCGGGAACGCCGTTCTTGTGAGTCGCACTTTCGCACCTCCCGTTCGCTCGTCTCGAGAGAGCCGTCTCGTTCGCTGACCTCCTCCTTCTTCTCCTTGAACAGGAACATGCCCTGGCAAGCCGACGGTTACTCGGCTCTCGATTTCACACTCCTCGACCCTCATTGGGGAACCGTGCTCGAGTGGGCTGAGGCGATTCAAACCCTCCACGACAGAGGAATGTGAGTTTGAGTCGAGTCCAAGGAGACGTCGAGCTCACGCGACGGTCGAACTGATCCTTTGTGCTGGTCTTATAGGTACATCGTTCTCGACTCCACTATCTCGACGATGGGAAACCTCGTCGCTATGGAAGGGTGAGTACTATGAGGCTTAGTACAGGTCTCGCGAACCGAACAGAGGTTGAGCTCGAGCTCACCAACCCTCCCTTCCTTCGTCACCTCTTCTCATCCAGCTACCTGAACAAGAGTGCTCCCTTCAACCCAGCCGAGTGTTCGTCCATTCAACTCTTACTGCGCTTTGCAATTAGAACGGTTTCGCTGACCGTGCTTCCACTTCTCGCTCTCACAGACAAGGCCCAATGGAATCGAGCTCCTTACGGTCCTTGGTTCGTCGCGCTTCCTCGCATCCTCCGCCCCGACCTGGGAGACTGACCTCTTCTCGCGCTTTCTAGGAACCTCACCGAGTACCCGGACTTCAAGTTCAACAACGTCATGAACGACTCCTGCGTGCTCCCCGTCTTCTGGGACACGGGAGGACAGATCGTCAACGTCGACAAGGGACCAGGCTGCTACGACTCCCAGTTCGATCAGTACGGAGATATGGAGGCCTTCGGTGTCCAGTGAGTTCCATCTCGTGCCACAAGATCTTCTCGTCAAGTCAGGGCTGGAGAAATCGAATCGTCGGGCTCATTCTTCTTCCTCCCTCCCCCTTCAGCCCCGATTGGCAGCGTCAACTCGCCAAATTCGCCTCCGTCCAAGATCGTCTTCGAGACTGGAAGCCCTCGGTTGGAGAGGACCTCATGAAGTTCCCCTGCTTGATGATCGAGGCTCTCGATATCGACGGAATCCGAATCGACAAAGCGACTCAGAGTGAGCTTCGACTTCTCTCCCTCGTTCCGTTCGACGAGCGAAGCTGAACCCCTCCCTCCTTCTCCTCCTCAGTCAACGTCGCTTTCGCTGCCGACTGGGCCAACGCTACTCGAGCCTGCGCTCAGAGGTTCAACAAGACCAACTTCTACATCCCTGGAGAGGTCACCGGAGGAGATACCTTCGGAAGTCTCTACATGTGAGTCTCGACGCGCGCGCGAAGAGCCGAAGACGAGACACGTTGCTGACTCTTGTTTGCGTCTTGTTCTTACAGCGGTCGAGGTCGAACTCCTTTCCAGAGCAACAGGACCTTCGAGGAAGCCATCGCTGCTACTCCAGCCGACTCCGAGATGTTCATGCGACCTGAAGGTCACACCGGATACGATTCGACTGCTTTCCACTACTCGTGAGTCTTCCCTTCCTCTCTCGACTCTACGCGGATCCAGCTCGAGCTGAACTTGACCTTCGTCTCTGTCGCCCCCACTAGGTTCTACCGATCTCTCACTCGAATCCTCCAGTTGGACGGAAACCTGGACGTCGCCGACGATGTCTCGGTCGATTTCGCCACCGCTTGGAGGCAGATCAACATCAACGAGGATATGATCAACTCTCAGACGGGAGTGTACGATCCTAGGCATTGGGTGAGTTTCCCCTCGTTGAAGCCCGTTCGACGTGAGGCGAAGACGAGCGCGACGGGTGCTGACTTCTTCTTTCCCCTCTTTCTTCTTCGTCAGATGGGAGTCACGAACCACGATATCTTCAGATGGCCAGCGATGGTCAACGGAACTCAGAAGCAGGCTTTCGGAAACTACGTCGGAATGTTGATGGTGAGTCGACGTCGAAACGAAGGACGAGGTCGAGGAAGTTCGAGTCGCTGACGACTTTCACCCCCCTTTCAGATCCCTGGTATCCCTCTCATCTACTACGGAGAGGAGCAAGGAATGTATCTCTTTGATAACACGGCTGCCAACTACGTGCGTTCAACCTCGAAGCCGCGAAGAAGGCAACTTGACGAGCGAGTCGACGACGAACTTGAAGCTGACTCGTTTTGTTCTTTCAGCTCTTCGGACGACAAGCCATGACTGCTACACCCGCCTGGCAGAAGCACGGATGCTACAAGCTTGGTTCGACTCAGTACCACAACTTCGAGTTCGGAAAGTCTCTCTTCGGGTTCGTCTTCATCTCGCTTTCTCCCCTTCTCGTCTTCGAGCTTCAACTGACTCCTCCTCCTTCCCCTGCTCTCTTCGTTTCAGTTGCGAGGATCCTTGGAACGCTCTCGACCACTTCGACGCTACCTCTCCTGGATTCCGATTCCTCCAACGAGTCTTCAACCTTCGAAACACGTACCCCGCTCTCATGGACGGTTTCCAAGTCAACCTTCACTCGAGTCAGACCTACTTCATCCAGTTCCCTGGTTCCAACTCGACCCAGACCGAGAGTGAGTCCTACCTCATCTCTCTTATTAACCTCGAGCTCTCTCTGAAGGATTGAGCGCTAATTTTTCAACTCGCGCGTCTCAGTCGGACTTCGATCCAACTCTCGATCCGCCCTCACCTACCAGCTCAACACGGATCAGTTCCTGGGAGAGATGACCGAGACCGTCTGGCTCCTATGGCACAACGAGAACAAAACGACGACGTACGCCGCTGCCTGTGGAGATGGAACCGACACGGAGTGGATTCAGGTGCGTCTCGTCTCGCTCGCTCTCCTTCGCTCGACGCGTCTCGTCTCCGTTTTTCGTTCTAGACTCACTCCCGCCTCCTTTTTCCTTCCGAAGTCGCCTTACCCTGGTCCCGTCACCGTCAAGAACCTCTTCTACCCTTACGAGACGCTGAATCTGACCACGTCGCAACTCTACTTCAACTTGGACAACCAAGAACCTACTCGAGCTTGGTCAGGCTACTTTCCCTCCCTCTCCGCATTCGATCTCTCTCCCACCCTCGATCTCTCTACCGCCCTCGATCTCAGCTGTCGAGCTCCAACTCACGCCCTTCCTTCTTTCCTCCCTCCAGCCTCCCCGAAATCACTCTCGAGCCTTTCGCCTTCCGAGCCTACGTCCCTGAGGATCTCTGGCTTCCTGGACCTCCGGTTTTGACCAAGTTCTCGCCTGGTCACGACGCTCGTCTGTTGACCGTCGCTGGAGCCGCCAACGAGACCTCGTTCGAGATCGTGTAAGTCTTTCCAACGCTCGTTTCGCTCGCAGCTGATCTCGACGGACCTTGGCTGACACGTTCCTTCACCCTCCCCAGTCTCGAGTACGACCAGGTGATGGACTGGTGAGTCGTCTCCTCGACATCTAAGCTTGTTTCTCGCGTTTCTCGTTTGACGCGTTGTCCTTCTTCGTTCTCTTTCCCCTCCAGCGATTCGGTCACCGCCGCTCTCACGCTCAGCTACAACGGAACTGGAACGACAACTCCTACCTTCTCCGGAACTCCAGCGTGTGCGAAGCTCACGAACCAAGCTCCTCCCGACGAGCTCAGCGTCGTCCCTCCCTCCGGCTGGAGTTACACTCGAACGATCCAGGACGCAGGAGATGGACTCTACGAGTTCCTCGTCGCCAATGCGTCTACTTACCAAACTGGTGGTCACACTGGAGTGAGTTCAAACGCAGAGATGGGCGAAGGAACGAGAGGCTGACCCTCAATTCTGCTCGTCGCGTCTCTTTCCCTTCAGGTCACTGCTCATCTTCTCGTCAGGAAGGGAGCGATCGACAACGCCATGGTCTGGACCGTCCAAGCCGACTACAGCAAGACCCTCCTCACCGGATCAGCTGGCTCGTGGACTCTCAACCACGCTGCCGCTGGAGCCGAGTGAGTTTCTTCGTTGCCTCTCTTTCCTTCCCTTTCCTTCCCTTTCCTTCGCTTCTTCGAGCTTCGATCGAGAACTGACGTCGAGCTCGTCATCCCCATCTCTCAGGAAATTCCGATACAGTGGAACCTACGGTCTTACTTGGTCTGACTGGGCGGACTACGAGGCGACGACGAGCATCAGCGACGACACTTTCACCGACAAGTTCTGGGACGATCAACATATCCAGGTTCAGTACTGGTCCGAGCTCGCTGGATCGTCAGCTCCACTCGTGCACGGCGACAGCTCGACCTACACCGGAGGAGAACGACGAGTCCCCAAGCTCCTCGCGAGAGGAGACTTCAACCAGTTCGGTTTCGATCAGGGAGTCCCTTCGGCTTTCAAGCAGTCGGGAACCGATGGAGATTGGGAGTTGCCGGTGAGTCTCTTTGGCGCAAATTTGACTCTGTGGCAAAGAGTCGACGGCGAAACGCGTTCTGACCTCGCTCTTGGGCTCGTACTCGTTTTCGCTCGAATGCAGATCATCGCTCGATGGCCGTCGTACATCCAGATGAACGTCTACGGATTCGACGACTACTTCTACGGAGACTCGGATGGAGATGGTGTGATGGATCGATTGCCTCCCAACTCGCTCTGTGAGTCAATTCTTCTCCGTCGAGACGCATCCGTCCCGTCGCGTCGCTTCGCTTCGTCCCTGCTTCGAGAAACTGACTCGTATCGCCTCCTATCCGTCCATCAGCTGCGAACTACTTCAACATGACCGCTCCTCCTATCCACAAGCTCGGTTGGACGCTCAAAGTCAACGATAAATCCGGAAAATGGTCTCTCGTCCCTCGTGGTCACGCCGTCCTCAACATCATCTGCTTCTTCCTCTTCCTCGTCATTCCTCCCCTCACCGCTATCCTCACCGCCGTCCTCTACGAGAAGAGGTTCTACGCCATCAAGGTTCGCTCAGACTTCGCCCTTGACCTCCTGCGTCGCGTCTCGCTGACCCTCCTCCGCCCCTTTCCCTCTTCCCCAGATCAACAAGTACGGAGTCAAGGCTGGAAAGGAGCACGTCGTTAACGAGGAGAAGGAAGGTCGACTCGCTCCAGGACAGAAGATTATCGGATGGCCCGAGGACGTCAACAAAAGGAGGAAGATGCTGATCGCGACGCTCGAGTACGAGATTCTCGACTGGAAGATCAAGGTCAAGATCGGAGGGTTGGGAGTTATGTCAAAATTAATGGGAACTGCGATGACGTAATCATAGGTTTCTCTATTTCTCTGCTATCGCTCGAACGCTGACTCTGTTTCTGTTCCTTCATCAGCGATTGCGATCTCGTGAGTCAAACGTCTCTTCTCGGTCTCGCTCAAACGCTGACCCCTTCCTCTCCTTCTCTCGACAGGTCTGGGTCATTCCCAAGGTTGGAGGAGTCGAGTACCCTGCTGGAGAACCTGCGGAGCCTATCGAGGTCGTCATCTTCGGAGAATCCTACCTGATCGAGCTCGAGATCCACATCGTTCGTCTCACTCTTTGAGATTTCGTCGCCTCTCTTCGCCCCCTCCCCAGCTGACCACCGCACTCTTCTCTTCACCCATCAGTACCAAAACATCACCTACTACATCCTCGACTCTCCTGTCTTCCGAGCTCAGACGAAGTCCGATCCCTGTGCGTCCAAGGACACACTTTCTTCTCTTGTTGTCGACGCTGACCCCTCCCTCCCCTTTCCTCTCTCGCAGACCCTGCCCGAATGGACGATCTCTCCTCCGCCGTCTTCTACTCGACCTGGAACCAAGCCATCGCTGAGACTATTCGAAGGAACCCTATCATCGATATCGTGAGTGCCTCTCCCCCTCAAACGCTCGTCGAAACGGAAATCGAAGGCTGACTTCGACTTCGACTTCTTCGCGTCTCGACTCTTTCAGTACCACATCAACGATTACCACGGCACCCTCGCTCCTCTCTACCTCCTTCCCAAGATCTTCCCTACCTGTCTCTCTCTCCACAACGCCGAGTTTCAAGGTCTCTGGCCTCTGAGGAACAAGGACGAGATGAACGAGGTTTGCGCTGCGTTCAACCTGCCGAAGGAGGTCACGACGAAGGTGAGTTTGCTCGATGCCTCTCTTCTTCGAGCGATCCTTGAAACTGACGTCTCTTCTCGTTCGTTTCTCACAGTACGTCCAATACGGAAACACCTTCAACTTGCTTCACGCCGGTGCCTCGTTCATCGCCGCTCATCAAAAGTCCATCGGAGTCGCCGGAGTCTCGGACAAGTACGGAAAGCGATCTTGGGCTCGATACCCTGCTCTCTGGATCCTCAAGCAGATCGATTCCCTTCCCAACCCCGGTTCGTCTGCTCTCTCGAACTCTTCTCTCGATCGCGAAGACCTCGCTCACTTCCTTCTCGTTCTCGCTTTCCTCAGATCCCGATGATATCGAAGCTCTCGACCGGGAAGTTGTTGACGTGAAGCACATGCAGGTGAGTCATCATTCTTCCTGCAACGAAGCGAGAATAACTCCCGAGCTCACTCTACCTCTACCTTTCCCCAGATCGATCGCGTCGCGGAAGCCAAGTCAGTCGCGTCGTCGTCCTTCCTCTTTCGTTCATCCTTCAGGCCTCGCACTGACCCTCTCTTCATCTTGCTTCTCCAACAGGCGACCTGGACTCAAGAGGCAAGCTCAAGAGTGGGCCGGAATCGAGCAGAACCCCAAGGCTCAGCTCTTCGTCTTCGTTGGTCGATGGGTGCGTTTCTTTTCTTTCTCCTCGACGAAGCCTTCGAGTTCTAACTTCTCTCCCTGTCTGTCTCTACAGAGTAAGCAAAAGGGAGTCGACATCATTGCCGACGTCTTCCCAGCTCTGTAAGTTACATCCTCGATGTCTTGTTCGCTCCTCGTTCTCGAGCTGAACCTCGTCTCGTTTTCGGAAACAGCTTCGAGAAGAACAAGTTGATTCAGCTCATCGCTGTCGGACCCGTCATCGATCTCTACGGACGATTCGCCGCCGAGAAACTCGCCCGTCTCATGGAGATGTACCCCAAGCAGGTCTTCTCGAAGCCCGAGTTTACCTCTCTCCCTCCCTACCTCTTCAGTGGAGCCGACTTCGCCTTGATCCCGTCGCGAGACGAGCCTTTCGGATTGGTCGCTGTCGAGTTCGGAAGGAAGGGAGCTCTCGGAGTCGGAGCTCGTCTTGGAGGTCTCGGTCTCATGCCTGGATGGTGGTTCCCAGTTGAGTCGACGAGGTGAGTTTTCGCGATCGGACGAGCAGGACGCGTCGAGGGATGAATCGAACTGACTCTCATCCCTCCCTTCTTCTTCCAGTACATCCCATATGATCTCTCAACTCCAGAAGACCATCGTGCGTCTCATCTCCTCTACCTTCGACATCGTTTGCGAACCCTCACTGACATTCGTCCCTCTTGCTTTCAATAGAAACTTGCTCTCAAGTCCACCGAGGAGGAGAGAGCTGTTCTTCGAGCTCGATCCGCTGTTCAGCGATTCCCCGTCATCGAGTGGAGAGGTCGAATCGAGGTCTTCCAGAAGAAGGCTATTCGAGCTTCGAGGAAGGGAGCCGGAGCTCATGCCTACGATTACTCGGACTACGTCCCTCCCTCTGCTCCCTCCGCCGATCGACAGTTCGGAGACCCTACCAGGATCGAGAGGATCGACTGGGCGAACCGTCCTCCGATGGAACACCCTCAAGCTACCTACGGAGGAGATGGTGAGTCGTTTCGAAGGATCCAAGGATCGAGATCGAAGTCGCGTTGAGCTGACTCTTACTTGTCTCCTCCTCGTCTCCCTCTTTCGCGATTCAGGCTCCTCGAGTCCTCGTGGTGCTCCGGAGATCAACGACCCCTTCGAACCCAACGCTCGATACGACGACGACGCTCACCGAAGTCCTAGGAGATTCGGAGACAGCGTACGTTCATCCATCATTCGTCTTCATCCCTTCGCTTCGAGCACGAGCTGACCCTCGCTCTCGCCCTTCCTCTCTCTTTTGCAGGACTACGGAGGCTCTCAAAATGGATCTCAGAACGGCTCGGATCAGGATCACTCCGAGTTCGACGAGGATGGACATCCACGAACCCCTCGAGAGTTCGGTCAACCTCCCAGGATCAACGATCTCGAGCGAGAGGCAGGAGACCGTTCGAGTTCCTACGCGAACTTCCTCGCTTCGGCCAACAAGTGAGCGCTCAAGCCCATGCTTTCGCTTTCGCGCAAACCCTCGCTGACCGCCTTTCTTCGCTCTGAACAGACAAATCGCGAAGCAAGCTGGAAATTCCAAGGATCCCTTCTTCTCTTCGAACGCGTCTCAATCGAGTCTTCGAGACCTCGACGGAGGAGCTCTCACTGCTCCCAGTCGTCCCTTCACCATGCACAGTAAGCACCCTCGCCCCTTTTCTGCTCCCAGTCGGCGGTCATTCTCGCTCTCTTTCACACCTTCGAGACGCGTCTCTGACCTCAGCTTTCTTTCCTTCCCAGGTCGTGTCTCGTCTCGGTCTTCCATCAGTTCTATCGTCGACGAGCACGGATCTTCTTCGCCACTCAACAAGGCGATGCAAACCTTCACCGACGAGTAAGCGATCGTTTTCCCCTTCGTTCTCGACGCGAACGACTCGATCTGACCTTCCCTCCTTCCCCCTCTTCAGAAACGGAGAGGTCGCTCAGGACTTCGTTCAGAAGCTCAAGGCTTTGAACTCGGATAACTCGAAGGGGGATCTTTGTATCGAAAAATGTATGTTCTCGTCACCTTCTCCCGTTGCTGCTTCGAATCTCAACGCTGACCGCCTTCTTCTCTTCCTCCAGACCTCGAGAAGGCCGAGAAGGCTCATTTCGTCGTTCTTCGTCACGACAAGGTGAGATTCTTCCTCTTACCATCCTCTTGCTCTTCGTCGAAGCTGAACTCATTCCCATCTCCACTGGACTCTTCTTCGCGCAGGTCGAGAACTCGAAGGGATCTGGATTCGGCAGCAGCTCTCACACTCCCTCGATCTACACCGCCGAAGGAGACCCCATCGATCCCGATGATAACCTGATGCCAGAGGTCCCGCTTACGAGTACGATTCTTCTTCTTTTCTGTCGTTCGAGTCGACTCGCCGACCTCGGGCTCGAACACCCTCGTCCCCACGTCTGTCTCGTTTGCTGACCCCTCCTCCTCCTCTACACAGGGATGCAAATCTTCATGGGACGAATGATCGGAGAGTGGCCGTTGTACTCCATCGTCATGTCTATTGGGTGAGCTCAACGCTCCCTCGCCTCGCCTTTTTCTGAAATCGAACCTGACGCCTTGTCGTTTTTCGATGCAGTCAACTCCTCTCTGCGACGGCTTTCCAGCTCGTCCTTCTCTCCGGTACCGCTACTCAGCAGGATCTCGATCTCTACGTCGTCGGAGCTGTCTTCTTCACGGCCAGTATCGTCTGGTGGTGAGTTTTTCATCGCTCGGCGCCATTTCGCTTCGTCTCTCGTCGCTGACCTCCCCTCGCTTGTGTTCTCGCAGGGCTCTCTTCCGACTGAAACCCGCTGTTGTTGGACTCGCCTTCCCTTGGATCTTGTGAGTCGGTTTCTTGATCCATCGAGGCTCCCTCGTCGAGAGATGTTGCTGATCCGTCATCTTGCCCTCCCTCGCAGCTTCGCCATCGCCTTCTTCCTCATCGGTATCCCTTCCCTTGGATCCGAATCGGTTCGAGCCGTACAGAGCCGTATCAGTGAGTATCGTTCACGTCCAACTCGCAGCGTCTCGCCTCTCAAAGCGTGGGAAACTTCACGTGAAGACGCGTCGCTGACTTCCTCTTCCTCTGTTCCTCGCAGCCTCGGGAGCTACTTGGTCCTACGCCATCGCTTCGTCTGCTGGGTTCCTGTTCTTCGGAATGAAGTGAGTCTCTCCTACAGGATCTGAAGTCTTCCAGATTGACTGACTTCGTTCTCGATTCGTCACAGCTTCGGAGAAGAAGCAGGAGCAACGACTGAGAGTTGGGTCTTCCGAGCTTGCGTCGTCCAAGGACTTCAGCAGTGTTGGACTGTGAGTCACTGCGGTATCTTTTCTCTTCGAAGGCAGCTCGAATCTCTACTGACGCGTGTTTTCTTTCTTATCCAGGCCGCTTTGTGGTGGTGAGTCCATCTTTCGACTCGTTGTTCTCGACAACGAACGAATACGTCCTAACCATCTTCTTCCCTTCCTTCCTCTCCTTCTCTAGGTGGGGTTCTACCTTCATCGGCAAGGACTCTTCCGAATACGTCGCTCCTCTGGCGATCGTTTGCATCGTTTGGCCTCTCGCCATCATGTCTCTCTTCTTCTTCCTCTTCCTCTGGTGGGGTCTTCCCCAGTACTACCTCCAGGTGAGTACTTGGCCACCTTTTTGAGTTTTCGAGAGCGGAATCGACGTCGATGTTAGACGAAAACCACGTCGCTCGTTCACGTTCGTCCTCGAGCGCGCTGACCGCCTTTGATTGTTCTCTCCTTCTCTCCAGGCTCCTCCTACCGTCCCAAATTTCTACGCGACGCTCTTCCGTACGTACCGGACTTCGTGATATGCCCTCTTTGCCTCTGGAAGGTCTTTGATGGTCGAGGGAGGTCGAGGTGGAGAGCGGTGGAGCGCCGCCAAACGAACGGCTTTCACTGACTGTCTTTTCCTCCTCTTCTACATCTAGGTCGAAACATCGTCGTTTGGTTCCTCATCGCTGAAGTCCTTCGAGGTACGTACAAAAATCATCCTCGAACGAGGAGCGAACGAAACGGGCGACTCACCTCCTTCCCTTTCCTCCTTCAGACTTCTGGTTGGCTCCCCCGTACGGTCGAAACTGGACGTACCTCTGGAAGAACCCCGACATTCCCGTCTGGGCGACTGCTATCCTGGTCATCGTCTTCTTCGTCTTCATCTGGGCTGCGATCCTTGCCGTTCTCACGAGTGCGTCTATCTTCGTGTCTTCCTCGCTCGCAAACTTCGGCTGATTTCGTTCCACTTCAACTCCCACAGGATTTGCGAAGGTCCACTCTTGGCTGTTGCCCATCTTCGCGATCGGTCTAGGAGCTCCCAGATGGTACGTATTGGGAGATTGAAGGGAGGGAAGGGGCGAAGGAGACGAGGGAGCTGCACGCGACTCGAGTAAACCTTCGTCTGGCTTCCGCTGTACCCCTAGACTGACCCCTTTAATCCTTCGCTCTATTTTAACAGGTGTCAGATGTTCTGGGGAACCTCGGGAATGGGTGGGTCTACCTCTCGAAGGCTTCCTTCTTAAAACAACTTCGACTCGAACTACCGTCGCTGACTGCTCTTTCCTCGTTCTTCTTCGAAAAGGTTTCAACATGTCCTGGGCCGGTAAGATCGGACCCTTCCTTGGATCCGCTCTTTGGCTCTACCTTGGAGTGCTCGACAACATCCAGGGAGTCGGACTCGGAATGCTTTTGCTTCAGGTACGACGCGTCTCTCCTTCGTCCCGTCCCGTCTCCCCTCCCTGACCTTGATCCCTTCCTCTTCTTCTTCAGACCTTGAGTCGATTCCATGGTGAGTCCCTCCACCTCCGCTGTCTTCCTGACTCGAAAGAGAACACACCGCTAATCGCTTCTTCTCCTTTTCTCCGTTCAGTCTGCGCCGCCATCTTCTTCTGCCAGTGCATCGGAGCCGTCGTCGTCGTCGTCGCTCGAGCCGGAAGTCCTGGAAGGGTAAGTCTTGCCTCACCCATCTCCTCTACCTCGAATTGTGAGCTGACTCCTGCCTTTCCATCGTTCTGCAGCTCGGACCTGGAACCGTCTTCCCCGACTTCGCCCTGTGGGATCTCTACCTCGACGGGATCGCTCAGATACCACTCAGGTTCCCTCTCTTCTGGGTCTGCTTGGTCTGTGAGTAATGCTCTTAGAGCCCAACAAAGTCGCGAAGATCCTCCTTCTACGACGCGAACTGACCCTCCCTCGCCTCGTCTTTCGTTCTTTCCTCTCAGGCCAAATGGCGATCGTCGTCGGCTACCTCTGGCTCTTCCGAAAGGAACAGCTCACCAAACCCTAGACTTTTTCCCCGTCTCTCTCTCCCTCTCGCGTTCTGTTTCTCCCTTGCTTGCTTTCTCTCTCCCTCTCTCTCTCTCTCCTCCTCTGTCTGTTCAAGTCCTTGCAACACCTCGCTCTCGTTTCCACCCCTCTACACTCTTTTTTCCCTCTATCTCTCGCATCTCATCTCAATCCTCGGTTACGTTTCTCAGTTACACGTTGCATTTCTCCCCCCTAGATATCCCACCCCTCCCTCGTCGTCGTCGACGTGTCGCTCGTTCGGTCGACGGGGGTTTCTTTCTCCAACGGACTATTTCTCTCTCTCTCTGCCTCTCTCACTCTCCAGTGTTCTCGTTAAAACAAAGGATCTATCGGTTATCTAGATATCTCGTCTTGGAATGCTTTCTTTATTCTCTCCCGCTCACCTTTCAACTCGAAAGAAGGGAGAAGAAAAGCGACGCGACTCAAACAAGCGAGGAAGGACTCTGCGTCGAAATCGACCTCGTCTCGCTGGCCCCCCTTCATCTCCCTCTCCCTCCCAACCCCACCATCCTCTCCCACCTTCCCATATCCCACCACTTTCTGCTTTCTCTCTTCTTCGGCCATGTCGCACCTCTTCCAAAACCCGTCTTACTCCCAGCAGTCGTACGGCTCTTCCCCTTACCCAACACAGACGGATCAACCCTTCTTCGCAGGCTCGTCCTCCCAGTCGTCGTCCTTCTATCCTTCCTCCTCAGGTGGGGAGGGAGCCATCGGAGGTAACATGGGGAGCATGGGTGCTGCGGGTGGAAATCTGAATAGGATCTTGGGGGAAGGGAGGTGGTGGGAAGCTTTTGGGACGGGAGGAGTTGAAGGAGAGGCGCCGTTGCTGGAAGGTGAGTCGAGATGGATCGAGCTTGGAGAGAGGATGGAGGGACTTGAAGGAAGGAGGGAGGGGAGAGGTAGCATGGTGGGAAGAGGTTGATCGGAGGGCTGGACTGCTCGTACGGCAGGAGAGGAGAAGAAGGGAGGAAGGACCGGTCAAACGAGCTCAGGTCGAGGGAAGGAAGGAGGAGAGGGAGGAGCGAGGCCGCACTCGCTTCGATTGGGCAGCTCCTTCTTCGTACCCTACCCCCAACGAGCTCATACGCTATCACCATCTCGACTCTCGATCCCTGATCAGAGCTTGAGTGAACCACCTCCACTGGGGCTGTCCCCTTGTTTCCGAATTCATCGACGTGTTCGACCTCCTTCCCTCTCTCCTGTTGAGCTCACTCCCTCTCCCTTCCTTTCGTTCCTCGACTTCTTCGAACGTCCAGAACTCGGTATCAACCCAACCCACATCCTCTCCAAAACCCTCACCGTCCTCAACCCCCTCTCCAAACCAGACGAGCGCATCATGGACGACGCAGACCTCGCAGGTCCAGTCATGTTCTGCTTCGGATTCGGTCTCGTCCTTCTCTTCGTGAGTCGCACCCCCCTCACCCCTCGTTCTCGAGCTCGAGCTGACTCGTTTGGTTGGTTGGGTGGTGGTTCGTTCCTCGATGCTGCAGTCCGGCAAATCTCAATTCTCCTACATCTACGCCATCGCCCTTCTCGGCACAGTTGCCATCTACACGCTCCTCAACCTCATGTCGGAACGAGGAATAGACGCTTATCGAACAGCTAGTGTGCTGGGTTACTGCTTGCTTCCTATGGTCGGACTGGGAACGTTGGGTATGGGAGTTGGCATGGAGTGGGTCCTGTTCTTTCGTTTCTGTTTCTCGTCCCATCCCCCCTCTCCCTTCATCTCAACCCAAACCTCCTCCTCCCTTCCTCTCTTCCTCGCTCGCCCCACACCACTTCTGACCTCTTTTCTCCTTGCTCTTCTCAGCGGGACCCTAGGCTACTTCCTCTCGATCCTCTCCATCCTCTGGTGCACCCACTCGGCCTCGTCCATCTTCGTTGCGGTGCTGAGAATGTCGGATCAGCGGTTGCTCGTCGCCTACCCTGTGATGCTGCTCTACGGGTGTTTCGCTCTCTTCAGGTGTGTTGAAGTCGAACGAGTGTCTTTCTTCCCGTCAAAGGGTCGAACAAACGCTGACTCGCTTTTTTGTTTTGCGCCGCGCCCGCCCCCGCCTTCGAACGCAAAAACAGTGTTTTCGAGGTTGGAACAGGCGGAGCGAAGTGAGAGGGATGTCGGTAGAGTCGAGTTGCTTTTAGAGATGGGATAGAAGCTCGTTCTTTCGCTACCACTGTAGACGAGAAGGTGAGAGCTGTCGACGCGTCGGCTCTCCGTCGCACCTCAGCCTCTTGCCTCCGCTAGATATTGAGAGAACGCGAGGTAGAGCTCTCAGGAACCGGTACTGTTGATCGTGGTTTCTGGCGAAACCACGAGGTTCCTCAGGGCCGCGGAGTCTAGAGCGGCGTCAGCGAGGGGACGAGGGGAGGGGGGCAGCGAGAAGGAAACGAGCACGCTCATTGGATGGAGAGGAAAGGTTGAGAGGAAGGTTCGAGGGGGCTTCTTTTCGCGAACTTCAGCCTCGTTAGGCTATGTTCTGGTGGTGAAGTCTTGCATGAGAGCGAAGCTTTTCCTCCCTGAGAGGTTCAGTGCGTCTTCTCAGACGGACAGGGCGAGTCGAGAAGGTTGAGCCAAGTTGAGCTCGCTTTCGCTTCCTCGCATCTCACCTCCACCATCGATTTGCGTCCCTCTTCTTCCCGAATCAAAACGAAGCGCTCTCGGAGAAACCCTCGCACCTTCTACAGCATAAACTCCTGCTAGTGAGTTCAGGGAATCTCCTTGAGACGAGGCAGAGAACGGAGAAGAGCGAGAAGCGTCGAGCTCACCATCTTCCTTCGTCGTCCTCGTTCTTCCAGCTCATCCCTCCGTTTTGATACTCGATCCTCGCCCTCTTCTCGCTCATCTATCTATGTCAGAGGTAAGTCATCTGTCTCGCTTCGCATTTGTTGATCCCTGTGAGCGATACTGAACCTTTACTTCGCTTCCTCCTTCAGCTCATCCCTTCGAGCCATCGATTGCCTTGGGAACTTCTCCTCGCCATCCTTCCCTTCGCGGACGACTCAACTCTCGCAACTTTGAGCAGAGTCTCTTTCGACCTCCTTCACTCGACGACTCCCCTGCTGTATCACCAGGAGGTGGAGGTTAGGTCGGTCAGAGGGTTGACGCTTCTATTCATCGAAAGGGAAGAGTCGAGCGAGGTGAGCTCACGATCCCCTTCTTCACCTTCGCCTCTTCTTTCGCAAAGAGTCATTTCTCATCATCCTGTCTTCGCTTTCTCCAGATCAACTCAAGAATCCTCTCCTACCTCGATCTATCCCAAATCCGGACCCTCCACCTCAACTTCGCTTCCCTCGTCGACTCTCCCCTCTCCATCCATCTCTCCTCCTCCCGACTCTCCATCCCAGGTCCCAGCCCTCTCGCAACCCTTCGAATCACCTTACCGTACCTCAAGATCGGAACCCTCCCTCTCCTCAACACCTCCCTCTTCCCTCTCGTCAACCCAACCCGATTCCAACAGTTCATCGTCGACCGACCGGAAACCACTCTCCCGATGGCAGGCTTCCGCCCCGATTCGCGTCCTCTCATTTGGGATAGGCTCGAGGTGCTGGAGATGAGTGGAGTCGTGTCTCTATGGCGAACGGGGCCGGGTGCCTGGATGCTGGAGGAGCACGGCAACCCTCCCACGGTCTCGCCACGACGACGGACGCTTCGAATCCATCTCCGCACCCTCTTCTCTCACCCTGTTCCGGAATCCCTCAAGTTCATCTGGAGGAGGGAGCCCGATCAGTTTGTAGTAGGGTTCGACAAGATGGAGAAGGGATCGGTTGTGCTTGTCGTGCGGTCGGAGCAGGAGAGGGTCCAGACTGCTTTGATCGTCGAGCAGTTGGAAGAGGAGAAGCGGTCGCTGTTTGTGGTTGAGCTGGAGGTTTGAGGTGAGCATTTCTCTCCGCTTGTGCTCGTGCTCTTCGTTGGCCTTCTCGAGCGAAATCCCACGAGACGAGAGAAGCTGACCTTGAAACTCGTCGTTCCCCATTCTTCCCGTCAGATCGCGTCGATCAACCGTCTTCGGGGTAACCTGCCACAATATATCCGTTCACGAAGCTTATGTATCGTACGAACTTGGTGGTATCAGTTTCAATGGGATTTCGTTCTCCTTTGAGGAGAGGACAAGGTGCTTCGAGCTCGACGCGACGCGTTGCAACTTTCGCCGCTTCCTCGCTTGAGAGTTCCGATCAACAGAAGCGTTTTATAAGGCAAAGGCCTATCTAGTCTATTCGATCAAAAAGCTCTACTCGCCTTTAGGCCTCCCGTCTTCTGGCAAAGTAAGATCGACCGGCGCGTCGTCTTTTGTCGAAGCGACAAGAGCAAGAGGATCCTTGAAGAAGATGAAGACCAAGACGGCGTCGAGGATCATGATTCCCATGCAGAAGATGAAGCCGTACTGTTTCGGGAAGGGCGGAACAGAGTAGGAGGTCAGTGAAAAAGGAAGCGAAGAAGAGGGAGCGGAAGTGAAGGAAGACACGCTCGAAACGAACCTTGTATCCCTTCTGAGAAGGAGCGGTAACTCCTTCCTCCTCGGGGAACGCGACCTGAATAGTCGAGGTGAGACTGAGGAGAGCGGCAGTGCCGAGTTGAAGGCTGGACATTGAGAAGGGAGGAGAAATCAGAGAGAGCTCGACGCGTCGACAACGAGGCTGTTGATCTTGGGAACTACTCACGTTGAAACCCAAAGTCCTCCCGCAACTCCAGCGTGCTTCGGTGGCACCGCCATGAGAAGCGAGACGAATGCCGATACGTAGGCGAGCGCAACGCCTGCAGAGAACCAAAACGCCCCGTCTCGATCTTCTCGTTCCAGAAAGCGCGAGCGGCGGCGAAGAAGAGGAAAGCAGACTCACTAAGCGAGCCGAGCACGAGTCCAGGGAAGATGAGAGGCCAGAAGTCCTTCTCGTCGTCGACGAAGGAGAAGAGAATCGAAGCTCCAGCTCCTACGAGAACTCCTCCGATCAAACGCCAACGAAGACTGAACTTGGTGAGAGGGATGGCCTGGGCGATGACGACGGCGAGTCTGTGAGAAGAAGAGTGGTCAGCGAGTGTTTAAGAGACGAGGTCTGGAGAGAAGAAGACGAACGTCGAGCAGATCCCGGCGGGAAGCTGCAAAGGAAGAGCTGGTCAGCCTCGCTTTTTTCGACGCGACACAAGGATTTGACTCACGAATCGAACAGCCGTCATGATCGGGGTTATCTTCCACTGCCCCTGAAAGATATCGGAGAACGAGACTTGGGTGATGAAGAACCTGCGAGAAGAGAAGAGACGCGGGTCAGCAAATCGAGCTGCCGACGCGACCGACTCGTCGCTGCAGCCCTCTTTCCCTCGCGCGAGTGAAACGTACCAGTAGCCCATTGACAAAGCGAAGATGACGAGAAGGGTAAAGTTGGGGATTTTCCAAAGAGATGGCGAAAGGAGAGCATCAATGGGGCTGATCCGAGACTGCCAGTAGAAAAAGCAAGGGAAAAGGAGGGCGCCGATCACGACGGTTGAGATGGTGGTTGGGTCGCTCCTGTGACGAAGAATGGAAGCGTCAGTGTGTATGTCATTGCTGCGAAAAAAAAAGAGAAGTTGCTCACCATCCCTTCACTGCAAAATTGAGGAGAAAACAAGGAAGACTGAGCACGTTGACGCGTCTTAACTCAAGCTGATACGGAAGCTACAACTTACCGTTGGCCTGAGTCAATCCAAAGATGAGAAGAACGATAGCAGCGGTCTGAAGGAAGGTACCCTGTGCAACGAAGAGAAGAGCGCAGGCGTTAGAGACGAGCGAAGAGAAAGAACGAAGAGTTCGACGCGACGAACAAGGTAATCCATGCGAGGCTGTCGAGAAGCAGGCACCTCGACTCCATGAACCAGAGCCACGGGAGGCTCGATGTGTCTGATAGTTTTGGGATCCGGTATGAGGAAGATGCAGGCGATGGAGAGAGGGACGGCGATGATGGTCGAGAAGTAAACTGTGACGTTGAGAGGGAAACGCAACGCTGGAGATCAGCGGCTACCTCGCTCGAATAACGAGGTGAAGGAGCGAAGACTCACAGATCCAGGGCCATCCACCGAGAAGAAGAGCTCCACCGATGATGAGACCGAAAATCTGGGAAGGAGGGCGGGAGGAAAGATGAGCGTCGCGTCTCAAGACCCGAGACGGAGAGCGAAGAAGGCGAACGGACAGATGCAATAGCTCCAGAGGCTCCAAAGCTGATAACGAGAACGCCCAATGTCAGTTTCTAGAGTCTCGGGACGTTGACCTGGAGAGATGAGAGCTCACATAGCGATAGCAGTCGCCTGCTTGTCAGGCTCGGGGAAAAGATGGATGATGAGCGTCGTAGCGGCAGGGATGGTCAACGAAGCTCTGCGAAGAATGAAAGTCGTTATCAGTCAGTATATTCGAGTCTGAGAGAGAAAGAGGGAGGCAAAATCCTCATCGAGACGCACCCCAAGCCCGAGATCGCTCGGAGGATCAACAGCGACGTCTTCTCTCGAGCGAGCCCAACCCCCATGGAGAAGAGCCCGAGGAACAAGAACCCAACAATGAAGACGATCTTGGGGTTGGTGATATCGCTCACTCGTCCGCCCTGAAACACATGGAACGCCGTCGTCAGAAGAGCTGAAACTGGAGCCGCGACGCGTCGAGGCCAACGACAAAGAGGAGAAGGCACGAACCGTCAAGAGGGCTGAAGCGAGAGAGAGGGAGTAGGCGTTGACTGAAAAAAAACAAAGCAAGAAGGAGCTCGAGGTCAGGGTTCAAGAAGAGAAACGAGGCTCGAGCAAGCAACGGAACAAAATAACGCACCGATCCAGTTCGACTCGCTTACAGTCATCCCTAGATCCTTTGCCATCTGCGAGAGAGCTATCACCACAGCGGTCTTCAAAAAAAAAAAAAACGTCAGCCCCATCCCCATTAGGAACAAGCACGCAGAGAGCAACTCACAGCTCCAAAGGTGTCCCTGAAAAACTCGAACAAAGCGAGCGAGAGAGTCAGTCTTTGTTTTGTTTCGTTCGTCTTTCGTCTTCGCCCCGCCCTTCCCCAACAAAAAACGGACTCACAAGAACTGAGCAGCACAGAAGACGGCGAGCAGGAAGTTCCTTCTAGCGGTGGAAGGAAGGAGGATGGGCTTTTCGAGCTCGTTGTTGGCTTCGACGTCCGAGTCGAGGATCATCGGAGGGCTGAAAACGAGCGACGAAAACGAGAGTCAGCGATGCTTGAGTCTGTGACGAGGACGAGGGAGAAAGAGCCCACTCACGGATAGAGATGCCCATCTTCCTCCTCGGAACGAAGAGAATCGACGTCAGGTTTCTCGTCGGGCACAGAAGGGGAAGGTGCGTCGAGGTCGACGTCGCGAGCGGGGGGGGTGGAGGAGAAGATTGAGTCGGAGGGGGGCATGGCTGTTGCTGCTGCTGTTGTTGAAAGAGTGGAGTTTGGTAGGCGAAGCAAAAGGGGAGGGAGAGAGAGAGGGTGAGCGTTGTGGTTGGTCAGGAAGACATGCGAGCGAGCTTTCATCTTCGAACCCAGCTTTGGGAGTCACCTCTCGTCGGATCCGAGATCTGCCGTCTCGATTTTGGAACGAGCTCAAACTCCCTTTCGACCTCTGTGACTCCTTCGTCCGTTTGTTCGGCGGGCTGGACAGGCCGCCGGCTTGGTTGCTTAGTCGTTGGGTGTGACTGGGCGAGGCAAGGGAGGAGCATCAGAAAGAGATTGCGAGGGCGAAACGAAGAGACGCGTTTTGAGAACTCGACTGACTATCATAACCTTCTCGTTCCAGTTGACTTTTCACTCACCACGAGCGAAGAAAAGAAGATAATGCAAGCGCGAAAACGTCATCAAGGTCGTAAAAGAGAGTCGTAAACAAAAACGTATATCTGCGTCGTTCCAAAACAGATCTCGCTCCTCCCACTGAATCTCACCCACCCCGACCGACCCAATTCCCCATCGCCTCCCTTCCAGCTCGTCCTCCTCACCTCCCACTCCCTCTCGCCTCCCTAACCTTCAGCTTGACCAACTCCAAACATGTCCTCGCATCCACCTCCGGCGAATGACCATCGTCTCCCGAGTTCTGGATGATGGTTTGGAGGTGCGTCGAGGCGAGGTCTTTGAGTGCTGGCCGGAAGGGTGGGCCCATTGAGTGAGGGAAGATCTGCCGATCAAAGTGATGACGAGGAAGGACGAGACGGGGGTCAGGTTTGAGATTCGATGTTTGTCTTCGACTCGACTCGACTGACTCGTCTCCTCTCCTCCCTTATCGTCTCGTTGCGAAACAAATCCGCAAGACGGAGCCACTCACCACAGCAGTATCAACGACCTTCCTATGCACCAACCTCAGCGCGAGCAGATCGTTCTCGAGTCCGTGTCCTACGAGGGTCGTTTCAGGGGAGACCCAGACGCAGAGAGCTTCGCGAACGGAGGCGAGGTCCATGATGGCTGAGGTGATTTCGGGGAGGTGGAGGCCTGAGAATCTGGGAAAGCCGGATGGGAGACGAGAGAAGGGAAGAGAGAGGGGAAGGGGAAGAGAGACGGGAGGGAAGAAGGAGAGGTCAGAAGGAGGAATGGAGAGAAGACGGGAAAGGAAACGGAGACGGGACGGAGACGAACCGAGTGTTTAGATCTCTGTAAGAATGAGTGGAATCGTTTCGAAGTGAACGCGTCAGTGAAAACGTTTCTCGATAGGCGCAGATGGGAAGTCAAAGAAGAGAGGGAGGAAAGGCGAAACCCAAGCGAGCGAGGGCAACGACAAGAACGAGTCAAGGCGCGACGCGTGGACTCACAAAATCGCCGCCGGATCAGGTCTCACAAACTCATCCAAAACGACCTTCCCATCCTCATCCAGCAACGTCACCCTCCCCACGCTCATCCCGCACGTCGAGTACTGCGCACCGAAAGCCCAAAGCGAGTCAGCACCTCCGTCCCTCTTTCCCTCGCTCGTTTCCATCGTACTCACAAACATCTCACAATCCATCGCCCCAACCTCCAACCCTCCACCCATCCCTATCCCCCCCATCTCCCCTCGCATCAGCCCCTCCCTCACCTCCTCAGTCGTCTTGAACCCAACGCGTCGATGGAGGTCGGTGGGAGAGGTTTCTTTGAAGACGTGCGAGAGTGAGGAGGTGCAGCCTGGGGAGTTGAAGGGTGCGAGACAGCAGGACGCTAGTTGGGTGCGGACGCCTGGGTGGGGGGTGGGGTGAGGTGGGTGGGTGGAGGGTTGGGTCAGTTTGGAGGAGAGGAAGGCAGGGGACGCGAAGGACGACGACGACGAAGACGAACCATGTAGTTTCCCCCATCGCTGAGAAGACGGGACAAACGAGAGCGAAATCGGAACAACAAGGAAAGAAGAAAGTCAGAACGGGGAGGGAAGACTTCGAAGCGAGAAGAAAACAAAACCTCAAAGACTGACCTTCCTCCCCCAATGATAACTACACTTCTTCGTCGTCCCACCCTCTCCCTCCTCCAACCCCTCCACCCCTCCTTTCGGAACCACGAACCCCACCCCACACCTCCCACACTCCTTCTCCTCCCCCTCGCAGTGCGGCTCCCTCCCTCCCTCTCCTTCAGGAACCTCGCTCATATACCCCCAAGAGTCGAAATCTCCCACTTTGAGGAGCAGCGACGCGAGTGCCTGAGGGGTGAGTTTACTCGCTTGCTCGCGGGCTAGACGGTCTAGGGCTGCGAGGTGGGTGGATTGGGTTCCTATGGAGGGGTGGGAGAGGGTGGTGGGTGGGATACGTTTACGGAGGGAGACGAGGATGTTGGAGAGGGCCTGAAAATGGAACGAAACGAAACGAAAGGAGGATGAGCTTGAGAGCTTGAAGACGCGAGCTCGACTCTCCCTCCCTTCCTTCCTCCCTCCCCTTCTTCGCTCGTACAGCGTCCGACTCACATTCTTATATCCGAACTTGCCCCCCTTCTCGTACCCTTCCTGTTCCTGCTCCATGGCATGCTGAGCGACGAGTCCCTTTGGCGGGACTCCGTTGGGTAGGGAGGAGTACAAGGTCGTGAAGGCTGAGAAGAGGAGTTGGAGAGCTCGTTGACGATCTTTGAGAGGGACCGTCGTTTGGGAAGGGAGAAAGTTGAGGATAGGGCAGTCCGTAGAGGTTGAGGGGAGGGTTGGAGGGAGGTTGGGTCGTTTGTTGGGAGCTGAGGAGGTGGAGGAGGAGGAGGAGGTGGAGGTGGATGGACGAGCTGATGATGGAGGGACGACCTTCCTTATCTTGACCTCCCTGGCCAGAGCGGCTGTCACTCCAGAGTTGGCGGGGGGAGCGGGTCGTTTGAGGATCGAAGAGGGTCCTGCTGCTGTCGAACGACTCGTCGAACTCGTCGTCGTCGTCGAGCTCTGAGTCGAGCTGGCTTGAGCGAGTCCGAGGAGGTTGGCGAGATCAGCCGAAGCGGTCGAGGTCGTTGCTGAATGAGAGAGAGGGCAAGGGGAGCGAGTGCAGGTTTGATCGGGACATCGAACGGAGGAGAAGAGGGAGAGAGTGGAGAACATCTTCCTCTCTCTACGGAAGATGGTGGGCAAGGAGCAGAGCTCGAACTCTTTGCGTTTTCAGCTCTTCGTTTCGTTTGGAGCTCGAGTGGCTCTCAACTTGATCCATCCCTCCCTTTCTCCTTCTCTCCCTTTCCGTTTCTAGTCCCTTCCCATCATGTCGAGAGTCTCATCCCCAGAGTTGAAGAAGGTCAGTCTCGTTGCGCTCACTTCAGGAGAGAGCGGCGAAGAGAGAAGGGCGAACCCATCACTCGCTTCCTCGCGTGTCTCCTTCCCCTCCTTCCCTCCTTCCTCTCTCTTCTCTCTCGCGCCCTCTTCCCTCTCGCATCTCAACGCTGACCTTGTATCTCTCTCTTATCAGTTCATGGACAAGCGAATTTTGATCCACGTCCAGGGAGGTCGTAAAGTGACGGGCGTTCTTCGAGGGTTCGACATCTTCCTCAACTTGGTCGTCGACGATGCTTCAGACGAGTCAACCGCTGGGGATAAGAAGTCAATCGGAATGGTCGTGAGTAACAGAGTCTCCATCATCTATATGTCTGCTGGGTTGAGGTTTGGAGGTAGGGGCCGGGAGGGAGAGAGAGAGGGAGGCTGAGAGGTCGAGCTGAAGGGAAGGGGATGGAGGGGGTTGAGAGGAGAGAGCTCCATCGAACGAGCTGAACGACCTCAAGCTCTACTCCAGCTGATGGGGAAGAGCTGATAGACCTCGTTGATGGGTTGGCTCGCTTTCTCGAGCTGGATGGGCTCTGCTACAGCTCGGGAGGGGAGGAGGAGGGAGGGAAGGCAGGATCTCAGCTTGAGCTCTCCCTTCCCTTCCTTCCCTCCTTCTCGACCTCCGTCCTCTCGTCTATCCTCGGAGCGCTCTCGGATCATATCTCTGCACCTTCACAGCTCGGCCCATCTTTCTCCCCAACTCTCTCGACTCCACCTCTCTCCTCTCTCACCTCACCTCCTCTCTTCCCTCGCTCGCCCAACCCCAAACTGACCTCACCTCTCTCTCCCGTTCCCTCCCCTTCCTCAGGTCATCCGTGGAAACTCAGTAACATCCGTCTCGACACTCTCAGCCTAATCTCGTCAACCAACCACATGCTCTCTTTCTTTCGCTTCCCAACCTCGTTCGTTCGTCCCACCTCCCTCAGCTCGCACCTTCGCTCCTCCCTCCCTCCCTCGCTCCTAACGCTGACTCTCGTTCGCGTTCGCGTTCGCGTTCTTCGTTCACAGGTGCATCATACCCATCCCCCCCTCTTCCCACCTCATCTCACCACCATCCAAATCATCGTCGCACGCAAAAACACAAGGGGCCTAGGGATCGAGGAGGGTCGGTTGGGTTGGGTTGGGTTGAGTCTGGTTGGGCGAGAGGGAGAAAGAAGAGAGAGGAAATTTTCGGACGATCAAAGAAGGGTACGATTACGAATATAGGGATCGATTCTTCTTTTGTACCAAAAGCTATCCACTGGCTTGACGTAAAGTTGGGATCGAAAACTGAGGGGGGGGAAACGACACGCGCGTCTCGTCTCCCCCTCTACCCGTCGCCCTCCCGTCCCTCGCCTTTCTTTCTGCTGTTCTGCTTCTCTCACAGATCATCCGACGAGAAACCATCATCCGCCCGAGCTAGTAGACGGGTCGCATTGGAGTCGGAACCAACCCGTTTTCGTCAAAAGAGAAGAGAAACTTCCGCTCCCCTCCCTCCCTCCCTTTCTCGCTCGACCGAATGTGGATGGAGTCTGCTTTCGAACCACCATCATCTTCTCTCTCCCTTTCTCTCGCCACTCATCAACCATATTCCTACATCCTATCTCCTGCGTGAGTTCTTTTCTCTCCTCTCTCGTGGTCGTAGGGAGCAGCAGCGGTACATAGAAGGGGGATCGAAACGAAATTCGCGAGAGACGAGACGAGACGAGCTCATCACACCTCTTCCTTCCCTCCCTCTTCAGAAACGATGTCTCCACCCCTTATCACCATTTCCCACCCTCGTCGTATCGACTGGGTCTCCTACACTCAGGTAAGTCACGGCGCTCAACCTTCTTCTTCACTCGTTTCTAACCAACTCGCATTCCGACTTGCTCGCAGCCGATTCCCTCAACGACGGTTGTGAACCTCGACGAGGATGGGGTTTCGGCGAAGGTCTTCGGAGAGATCTTAGGATTTTCGGTTGGATGGGATGCTGAAGCGGTCGCTCCTGTTTCGAAGGAGGATTTCTTGAGGGCTAAGACGATGGTGAGTGAGTAAAGAGGGCGGGAGGGAGCGGAAAGGTTGGACTGACGTTGGTTTCGGTTGGGCTCTACAGACTGATCTGATCTTCTCGAAGGGAGATCTGGCAACGAAGGTATTTCTGGTGAGTCATGTCCTCTCTCTCTCTTTCTCGTCCTTTACGGTAGAGAAACGCTGAAGCACATCGTCGTCGCCCACGTCGCGTCGCCTTTCGATCTTCCTCGAATCAGGCCGAGTTCCAGGCGCTCTACCTCCCAGCTCTCTTTCGGACCTTCCACTGCAACACTATCGGAGACTTCAACGCCATCGATCAGGACCTCTTCGCCTACTACTGCGACCTTGTGGGTGAGGCAGCAACCTTGCCGTACGGATATCGGTTCGCTCGCGAGCATCTGAGGGAGAACACCAGGTTCCAACTCTCTGTGGCGCTTAAGGTCATGGATGCTACCGACTGGAGGGAAGAGGTTAGTAAATGCTCTTTTTCCCTAGTCTGCACGAGCTGCTGACTGACTTCAGCGCAAACGCTTTTGTTTTGCGTCGTCTCCCCTTTTCCCCCACCGCTCGATTCCTTTCCTACAGCTCAGTCATCCTATCTTCCTATCCCTCTTTCCCGTCCTTCAACTCGATCTCCCCTCTCTCGTCCTCCGATCCCTCCGTCGATCTCCCGACCCTCGATACAACAAAAGCATCGCGGGACTCATCTCCAACCTCGAGGCTTATCAAGAACCGAGTCGGATGCTAAGGGCTGAGGGAGCAATGGAATATGTGACCCTGCTGAACAGGTCCTGGTTGAACTCTGGGAAGAAGAAGGCGGAGGAGAATAGTCTTCGTCGCGCCGTCGACGCGTACGAGAACTCGTGTGCAGCGAAGGACGAGATGGGAGCGCCGTGCTTGGAGAAGGAGGTGCGAGCTTGTTCGAAGGTCAGTGAATTCCCCCTATCCTTCGTTTCTACGCGATGGGATTGAGACTGACCTCGACTTCACCTTCCAGTGCAAAGTCGTTCAGTACTGCTCCGAAGGTCCGTTCCTTAACGCGTTGTTTTTCCTTCGCTCTTTTCGCTTTGTACGTGAATCTGACTCACCGTCGACGTAACAGAGCATCAAGTCAGCCACTGGAAGGATCACAAGCTCGTTTGCTTCGCGCCGACGTGGTGAGGAGGGAAGCCGCCAGGCGTCGGAAGAGGTTGTACTGTAGATTGCATTCCCTCGAGAGACTGCTTCGTCGCACAAACACCTAGCCTTGACGTCGTAGTATAGAATGCTATCGATCTCCGTGTTCCTCAGTTCATAACAAAGACATCGTCCTGATCGTCATCGTCGAGCTTCAACGTGGTCGTTCTTTCGTCGACGTTCTTTCGAGCGAGGGGATGTTCAGTTGAAAGCATGGGGGTGTTTGATCGATACAAAAGGGGGTTTAGGTAGAAGGGGTCGTTAAGGAAAAGAAGAGGAGAGGAAAGAGACGGGAAGCTGGAGCTGTCGCGTCGGTGGATGAGCGTCTTGACGGTTTAACCAGAGACGATAGCTCCTCCCTGTTGAACAAAACAGAGTGGAGGTCAGTAACTTCCCAGGCGTGTCGAGAAGAGAGAGAGGATACTCACGTTGACGTGGATGGACTGTCCCGAGATGAAGGATCCGTCGCTCGAAGCGAGGAAGACGTAGGCGGGTCCGAGCTCGGAAGGCTGTCCGATCCTTCCAATGGGAGCGGGGGAGTCGTGCCACTTGCTCTGTTAGAGGTAGAGAGCAGAAGTGTGTGGGTGAGCGAGGGCGAGCAACGCGGACGCGCGCTCGAACGAGCGAATGAAAAACGCGAAGTCGGAACTTGCCATAGTGTCCGAATCCATGGCCGCGGGCTGGAGAGGAGTCCAGACCGGTCCAGGGCAAACGGCATTCTGAGTTTGAGAAAATCAGGAGGTAGAGAGGGAGGGAGGGGGTTGGTAAAGAGTTGGAGTGTGGGAGGAGAAGAGGGAGAGTTGGGGTCTCACGACTCGGATCCCCTTGGGTAGAAGCTGGTTCGAGAGGCATCGAGTCATGGCGACCTGAGCTCCCTTGGTCATGGCGTAATCGACGAGGGAAGGAGGCTGCAGGGGAAGGAGAATCGAGGAGGAGACGCGTCGAAGTCAGCATCGAACGAAACGAGGTGAGCGAATCGAAATGGGAGAGTGAACTTACCCCAGCGTAAGCGACCTGAGAAGCGGTGGTGATGATGGATCCTCCTCGAGGGATGTGAGGAACAGCAGCTCGGGTGAGGAAGAAGGTTCCGTAGATCTGAGCATCCGAGAAGAGGTCAGCGAGAGAGAAGATTAACGACGAGGGCGATGGAGAGACGAGGAGCTCACGTTGGTCTTAATGGTTCGATCGAACTGCTCGGTGGTGATCTCGGTGATGTCGGGAACGTCGTACATGACTGAGAAGACAGAAAAGGAAGGAAGGAGGTCAGCGTTCGAAGGTACGACGAGTCGACGGCGACGGCGACGCGAGTTCAAACGAGAGCTCACCAGAAGCGTTGTTGACGAGAACATCGATCCTTCCGAACTCTCGAACGACGAGATCGATGACCCTCTTGCATCCCTCCTCCTCTCGGATATCCTGGGGAATGCAGAGGCAGATCTGGCCAGCTTGAGTGATGAGTCGCTTGGTCTCTTGAGCATCGACCTCCTCCTCGGGAAGGTAGACGATAGCGACGTCGGCGCCTTCAAGAGCGAACATGACGGCAGCGGCTCGTCCAATTCCAGAGTCTCCACCTGAAAAGCGAGAACGAGGGAGGGAAGATAAGAGAGGGGGGAGGAGAGATGGACGAGTCAGCCCTCCTTTTCGGATCGATGCTCTTCCTCCAGCTCCCTCCACTTCAAGTCGAAGGACTCACCAGTAACGATGGTCTTCTTTCCGACGAGCTTTCCAGCAGCCTATCCTCGAGAAAATCACAGAGGTGATACCGGTCAGGAACGATCTTCTTCAAGAACCCCCTCCCTCCCTCCACCTCGATGCGAGCTCACATCCCTCCCTCCCTCTTCTCCTCTCGTCTCAAGCACTCACCTTGTAGGCCTCGAACCCGTTCTTGCCCTCCTGCTCGGTAACGAGAGGCTTCTGTCCAGGAATATCTGCCTCGATCCCGACGACTCTTCCCTTCTGAGTCTGTCCCTTCTCGTAGTCGTCAGGCTTGGGGAACGCTCCTGAAGCTCCAGGAGCAGAGTTGGTCTTCGAGGGATCCTGAGAGATACATATCGGCGAGAGAAGAAAGAGAGATGGTTCGAAGAGATGAGGGGCGTGGTCAGCTTGGATTGGAAGAGCGAGTCGAGGGCTGAAAGGAAGGAAGGAAGGCGAGATGGGGGCGATGAGGTGGAGGGAGGAAGAGGGGAGGTGAGCTCGAACTCACGGCAGGAGCGTCGAACTGGTCCTTGACGTTCTGGATGGTGTCTTTGATGCCTTCCATGGTTGTGTAGATGGTTTGTTGGTTGTTCGATGGGTGGGTGAGTGGTTTGGTTGGTGAGGGAAAAGCGGTTCAAACACCAGGAAAGAGAAAAGACGAGGCAAGGCCCCTTGAGCCTGCTCCCTCCCTCCAGCTCGCAACGTCATGTCGAGCTCGACTGCTCCCTCGACCTGGACGCGGAGATGCTGGAGAAGAGTGTGGAGTTTTGCTGCAAGAACTCATCATAGGACATCGAAGACCGGGTGCTTGTTCGTGCTGGTGGAAAGAAGAGGAAAGAAACGGCGTAGAAAGTCTCGAGATCAGCGACGCGTCGTGCCGAGATCCGACGTCGCTGAGCTCGCCGCGAGAAGTGAGATACCTCAAGGTAGGTACTCACAAGTACTTATGTCTCCTGTAAATCAATTGCGACCCCTCGATCCCTGTCTGCACGATCTCTCTGAAGGACCAGCCCCGACGGGTTGATCGAGTCGACGCGACGCTCTCTCCGTTTCTTCCTCGTACGATCGTTTCCTGCTCGCTGACACAACCACCGACGTTCTCTCCTACGTGATGACTCACGTAGGCTCTGCTTTCTTCGGTTTCCCGAAATGGAGCTTAACCGCTGAGCTCTGGAGGCAGAATTGTTTCGTTTCGTTTCGTTCATGTCATTACTCCCTCCTCCCTTCCTGCTTCCTTCCGCTGCATTTCATGAGCCCAACTCACAGCTACCTCCTCCTATCCTTCTCCTTCCTCTCCCTCCTCTCCGGCGATCTCGACGGTGACCTATCCTCCTTCCGACGCGGTCGCTCCCGAGGAGACCAGTCCCGCTGCCTCTCCTTCTCGTCCTCACCACCGCCTCCCTTGCCCCAGAACAGCTTCTTTCGGCACCGAGGATCACAGAGAACGACCTTGACGAGAGCGGATTTGGGTTCGTTGTTCTCGGTGTAGGCGAAGGGGAGTTCGAACTGTTTACGGCGAAACGCGAGACGAGAAGGGAAGAAGAGGTCAGCTCGACGCGTTCGTTGTGGCTTCGTGGGAGAGAGAGAGATGAGATGATACAACGAAGAAGAAGAGTCGCTGCGGAAGCGGGCGGGGGAGAGCTGGAACGTGAGAAAGAGGAAGAGAACGAACAGTCTGAAGAGGAGGAGCTCGAGGTGCGTCTTCCGAAGGGTGGTGGAACGGACAGCGGAGGGATCCGCATGTTGAGGAGCCGAGAGAGGAGATAACTTCTTGAGGTGTTCTCCAGCGGAGGGCGATCTGGGAGGAAAAGGAGAGAGAAATGAGCAGGGGAAGAAGAGGAAGATGGAGGGAGGAAGGGAAGTCGTCGAAGCTCACCTTTCCTGACTTGTAGTGTTTGAGATCAATGAGAGCGTACTCCTTGAACATCTGGGACTCGAGCTTCCTGGCTACGGCCTCTCCATAGGACGAAGAAGACGGCTCTCCATCGTTGTCGTCGTCTCGGATGAACCTGGAAGAGACGAGGAGGAAGGAAGGGAAAGGAGGTGTGAGCTCTCCACCACTCCTTCCTTCCCTCCGTCTGTTCCTTCGCTGGACTGACCTATGTTCCTCTCTAAGCACATCCCAATCAGTCTTTCCTTCCTCCCTCATCCTCTTCTCCTTCTCCCTCGCTTTGGAACCATCCCTGTCGTAGATGGCGAGGTTAGAGCGATGTCTCTCGTGAGCTGAGCGCCCGCCGAGATTGTTGCGCGAGGATGCTGGGAGGGGGGGAGGAGGAGGAACGGAGCGAGTTGGATGAGAGGATGAGGAGGAGGAAGCGAAGTGGTCTGGTTTGTGATCCCAAGACATCGGAAAAGAGGAATCTTTTCTCTTCTGGAACTGGGTGGCCGCTTGAGGGAAAGAGGAGGAGCTCGATTCGAAGCTGAGTTGACCTCGAACGTCGAACGCCAAACCTCCCTCCCCTTCCTTCTTTCACCTTCTTCATCCAACATGCCCGTTATCGAAACTATCAAGAAGGCTCTTCACCTCGACCACCACTCCTCCACTCCCACTCCCGCTTCCTCCTCTACGGCTCCCTCCTCGTCGAGCGCTCCTGCTGCTGCCACCGACCTCGCCGTTCCTGCCACTGCAACCACCCACGAGACTCCAGCGTTCGACTCCAAGGACGTCACCGTTCTCTTCGTTTTGGGAGGACCTGGAGTAGGTGAGTGACATCTTCGATATGGAGCTGGAGAGGAGTCGAGGAACTCGTAAGGGCGCGAGAAGGGACGAGCTTGGAGATGCGACCTCACGAGCTGACCCCCTTCTTTCACCTTCTCGTTTCTACCAGGAAAGGGAACTCAGTGCGCCAACCTCGTCAACGACTACCATTTCGTTCATCTCTCAGGTAAGCCGTTCTCTCTCTCTCAAGGAGTCACGTCCTCGAAGGAAGGATCTAGCGAGCTGAACCCCTCCTCTCTCCTCCTCCTCCCTCCTCCCCTTCAGCTGGAGATCTCCTTCGAGCCGAGCAGGTTCGACCTGATTCCGAGTTCGGAGCCATGATCAAGGACTACATCAAGGAGGGAAAGATCGTCCCTATGGAGGTCACCGTCAAGGTCAGTCATTCAGAGAGCAGGGAACCTCGAGAGGAACGAGCGAGGCCTGGGCTCGTCGAGTGAGAAGGAGGAACGAGTTGAGCTCACTTCCTTTTTCCTCCCTTCCTTGCTTCCTTCCTTTCAACAGCTCCTCGAGACCGCCATCGGAGACGCTCTCAAGGCTCCTCCTGCTGCTTGGGCTGGTTCATCCTCTTTTCTCTCTCCATCTCCCTCCCTTTTTCTCTCCATCAGCCCTTTCTCGTCTCGGAGACTTCGCGCGAGCTCACCCGCCGACTCCTCCTTCCCTCCCTTCAGCCGGAACCTCCCCTCGTTTCCTCATCGACGGATTCCCTCGAAAGATGGACCAGGCTCACAAGTTCGACGACTCCGTCTGCGCTTCCAAGGCTGTTCTCTTCTTCTCCTGCACGGAGGAGGTCATGCTCGAGCGATTGATGGAGCGAGGCAAGACCAGTGGGAGGGAGGATGACAACAAGGAGAGCATCATCAAGAGGTTCAGTGAGTTTCCTCTTAACTCGTTTCGATGTTGCGATCTTGGCTGGGGTGGGAGACGAACAGGGCGAAGGCTCGGAAGTTAGGGGAAGGAGGAAAAGACGTCGCGAGCTCGAGCTGATTCCTCGTTTGTTTTGCTTTCCGCGATGGCTCGTTCCCACAGGGACTTTCATCGAGACTTCGATGCCTGTCGTTGAGTACTACCGAGGAAGGAACAGGGTTTACGAGGTACGTTCGATCTGTCCGTCTTTCTTCTCGCTCGTCCTCCCACGTTTCTTTCCTCCCCTTGCTTCCCTCAACCTTCGCTGACTTCTTCGCTGTCTTCCTTTCCTTCCTTCGTCCCAAATCAGATCCCAGCCATCGGATCGAAGGAGGACGTCTACGCGAAGGTCCGAGTCGCTGTCGACGAGATCCTCGCAAAGTGAGGATCGGTCGGAGTTGCTTTCGCTCGAGTTTAGAGGGCTGCTGCAACAGAGAGCAGCCCATAGGGATGGTCATGACCTCTTACACTTCTGAGTCCAAGAGGAGGTCGAAGACTGGAGAACAGAGTTGGTGGGAAAGAAACGACAGATCGAGGACGCGTCTTGACCGCTTTTCGCTTCGCTCGCTTCGCGTCGTCCGACCCGCCAGACGACTCCTTGTCCTCCACCCTTCTTCTGTTCAGAATTTGGATCAGTGAAGGTAGCAACTATTCAGGTCAGTAACTCATTCTAAACATAGCCTGATCCTCAGCCTCGCTCTCGAGCCTCTTCACTCACCTCGACCCCTCTCTCTCCTCTCTCGTCCAGAAACATCCTCAACTCCTCCCTTCCCTTCAACCACCACGATGAACCCCCCAGCTCCAGCCCCAACTCTCACTTCTCTCGAATCGAATCTACCCTCTTACAACACCGACATCCTCGTCATCGTCCCCAACGATCAACTCGAGGGAGATGGGAAACTGAAGGAGAACGGACGAGGTTGGGTGAGCCAGCGTCATGGCCTCATTGCCTCCTCTCCCGCCTCTGTAGCTGACCAGAGATCTGTTGGACTGGTCGACAGCTTTATAGGCATGCTGGGAATATGCTCATCGGTTCGTCTTCCCCACTCGCGAAGCTCGAGAGAGAAGGGAGAGGACAACGTGGGAAGGGAGGGATGCGAGCTCGAGCTGAACCTCCGTCGATTGTTCGGACGCTTTGCGAACAGGTCGAGCTCTCGAAGCGACTGTTGGGACCGCTCAATCTTCCGTCACCAGTGTCTCGTGTATCTCGCCTTGGGGAGAGTGAGTTCATTACGTCGCTGCTCACGACGGGATGCGAGCGCGAAGAAGAAGAGTTGATCCTTTCGCCTCGTCTTCGTCGCGTTTCCAGCAACAACCCCGTCATCTTCCCCTGCGTTCGAGTTCGAGATATCGCCATGATGGGATTGATGAGTGCTACTGGAGGTGAGTTGGAGTCTCGAGAGAGGCAGTTGGGGAAAGTAGGAGCTGACGAGCTGACGAGCTGACGAGCTGGCGTGTTCTGCGAACGGACCTCAGGATTGATCGAGGTCGCTCATTCGGCTCTCGGCGACGCGATCTATGGCCTACCTTCGAGTTTCTTCTTCGCTACCACTCTGACTGGACATTTCGTAGTGAGTTCGACGCCTCGCCGTGCTGTTTGGATGGAGTTTGGCATGGATGATCGAAGGGAACGTCAACGACGAGCTGATATCTTTCGTTTTTGCAGGGAGGTCTCGTCAACGACCATGCGAGCGACTGGGTCTTCAAACAGACGGTCGAGAGAGCGCTAGATCACGAGATGAAGAGGATCTTGACTACCGACGATGAGTGTACTCCTCGTACAACGCGACGAGTCAAGAGCTGGTCTGATTTCGCGCGTCGACGCGTTCTTCCTCCTTTCGCAGACGTCGTTACCCTCGAAATCTCCCTCAAGCACCACCTTCTCAACTACAACGCTCAACTAGGGTTCTTTCGTCCTCCCCTCGACTCACCTTCCTCGCTCTCTCGACTTCCTTCTTCGTTCAAGGAGGCTCTCGACTCGCTTCAACCCTCAAGGGAGTCCAACAAACCTCGATCGCCTCCCTCGCAGCTGTCAAAGCGTACTTCGACTGGTCCAAGGGATGGTTTTCGCCTTACCTGATGGCGAGTCAGAGAACTCCAGCGATTCCGAGGCAGGAGAGACCGACTGGGTGAGTTCGATTTCGACGACGCGAGACAAGATGGAGACGCTGACTCGTTCAACGTGATTTTGAACAGGATTATGAGCTACGGTTCGTTCAGTCTCAGTTCCCATAACACCTGGTCCTCGTTACCTCCAACTGATCGACTCTCCTCGCTCCTCAGGTCCCTTCATCGAAGCAGACTGTTCGTCGCCGCGTCGCCTCGTCTGTTCTTCCTCCTCCTCCTCGCGATGCTGACGTTTCCTCCTCTTTTTCGCATCCAGACCTCTTCGCTCAACACATTGCCGCTTCGACTCCTCAGATCATCCCTTTCTGCGAGCCAGACCCAGGAGTCGACTGCGATTTCTCAAGGATGTTCGTCGGTTCGTTCAATCTCCTTTCTTCCTCTCTCCTCTCCTCCTTCTTCCTTCGCTGACTTTGCTTCCATGCACACAGGTTTCATCGGCATCGCACCCTTTCGAGGCGTTTGGACTCAGAGCAGAAGACCAGCCGAAGCGAAGCTGCTGGTTCACATCGCCAACGGAGTGAGTCGAATCGACGCGTCTTTCACCATCTTCTCTCGCTGACATCCTTGTCGCGGGATCTTCCCGCCTTCTCGTTCGTCACTTCTCTCAGGTTCCCGGACTGATCCTCCCTGTCCTCCCCGGCGCACCCCTCACCTCCTGGGACGCCTTCCCGCTCCTCACCCTCCTTCGACTCCCCTACCCCTCGCCCGATTGGTCCTCCCACGTCAAATCTATCACCGTCCTTCTCTGCTCTCTCATCGACTGGGATCACATCACCACACACGTCGCCCCAAACTCGTCAGACCACGTCGTCTCGCCACGGGAGAGCGTCGAGCGAGCCATCGAGCTCGTTTTCGACGGAGTGAGGATGCTGCAGGGAGTGCCGGTCGTGAAGAAGAAGATCGACGGGGAGAGGAGCGGAGTGGTCATGCTGAGGTTCGGGAACAGGAGTCTGTTCGCTAAAGAGGAAGTTGGTATGTTTGGGAGTGGGCTGTTCAAGTGGGGAGGGAAGAAGGAGAAGACGGAGCAGGAGGACACGAACGCGAGCCCCTCCGGTCCTTGAGGTTCTGGTTGATACGGTAGTTTTGTGTGAAGATTTGCGTATCTCTTTCTTTCTTTTCTACAGTAGAATAGGTTGCTGAGCTCGCTCCTCTAGTTTCTAATCTCGCTAGCTCTCTCTCTTCGCACACTGCCTTATTCCCTTAACCTTTTTCACTTCCCTCTCCTCCCTTCTTACTCTCGTCTACATCTTGACCACCAAGCTAGCGTCTCACGAGTCCTTCTTTCTCTCTCCAGGTTAGCTCGATACATAGTCTACATCTTGACCACCAAGCTAGCGTCTCACGAGTCCTTCTTTCTCTCTCCAGATCGAACCAGACGCTAGACCTTACATCTTCATAGATTAAGAGTCTGATTGCTTGAGAGCAATAACCAGGAACCAACCAACCTTCCCCATCGAAGGATACCAGCACCAGAACCTCCACGACGTCCTCCGTCCTTCCTTCCCTCCTTCCCTCCCTCGAGCTCGACCACCTCCTCGCTCTTCTTCCCTTCCACTTCGTCCAACTCCCGCTCGACTACCCAAACCTCTCCATCGTCTCTCCCATCATGGCGCCCAGCACCCAATACATCAAGCTACTCACCTCAGGAGGCAGGAACCAGCTCGAGCCCGACGGATCGAACTTCATTACCTGGAAGAGCTCGCTCAGGAGTGCTCTGGCGGCGGACGAGACGATCTCAGCCCTCACAAACGTCGACCCTCTCCTCGCCGATGCCACCGCCGCTGGATACGCTGCTTCCCTCATCGCTCACGCCGTCTGGAGCAAGGAGTCGAATGCCGTAGGGTTCTCCATCAGGCTCCTCATGGCAGAGGAAACCAAATCGGGATCGAGGATGGAAATGGGAGCGAAGGAGCTCATCGAGGACCTCGAGGAGGAGTTCGTCGGAGTCGGTCCCGCCCTCATCAACAAGGCGATGCTAGACATCATGAACTTCAAGTTCGGAACCGATTCGCTCAAAAGCCTACGAGAATTCGAATCCCTCCTCACTCGAGCCAAGTCACTCCCAGGCTCAGGAGAACTCGGAGACTTCGTTAAGGAAACCTTCGTCGTCAACCATCTCCTCCACCAGCTCGGACCTCTCTACGCTACGTTCAGGACAGTCTTCCTCGGAACCAACACCAAACCCTCGGAATGGAAGATGAGCACGTTTAAGTCAGCTCTCACCCTCGAAGTCCAAAGTCAAAACGCCGTCGTCGATCTCGGAGTCTCCCCTGGATCCCTCCTTCGAGCGAGCGCGACCTCCAAATGCAACGCCTGTCAACAGCTCGGACACTACCTCGTCGACTGCACCGACCCTGGATGGCTCGCTTTCGTCAAGGTTCGAGACGGAGGAACCACTCGAGGAGCAGCAGCAACGTCGTCGCCAACAACCTCGTCGTCGCCGTACTCAGGACCCACCTGCACTCACTGCAAGGCCCTCAACCTCCGATGGAAGCATCAACCACTCCTCTGCTGGGTCCAAAACCCTCACCTCCGACCAGGTCACCATCGACCGGCTAGGAACGACGCCCGAGCAACCACTCACCAGAGCTGTTGCGAACATGACCACTCCTCGAACAACCAATCCAACCCACCCATGTACCGATGCTCCTACTCCACCAACATCGCGTGTCGCTCCATCACCACCAGGAGATCGGAAGATCCCATCCTTCTCGACTCAGCAGCCTCCTCCCACACCTGCGGCGACGAGAACGCCTTCCTCGACCTTCGACCTCTTCCTCAACCCAGCTCCATCACTATCGCGAACGGAGATCGGATCGAGATCAAGGGAATCGGAACCCTTCCTTTCAGGACCGTCGTCGACGGAAAGGAAATCGTCCACCACCTTAAGAACACCCTCTTCGTTCCAGCTCTGGACGTTACCCTCCTCTCCGTCGGAGCACTCCTCTCCGCTGGCTACAACCTCGGAACTCGACGAACCGCCGCTGGAGAACCCTCCCTCGCCGTCTACACCAAGGATGGGAAACTCTTCCTTGAGACGAAGATGGTTGGAACGATCTTCGAGATCAAGTCGAAGACCGGGAAGGAGATCTGGGGATCGAACTGAGGGCGTGGGGAGGAGAGTTGTAGGGCTGCGAGGAGCGATGACGAGATTATCGAAGAGATCATTTTTACCCATAGAGGCATGGCTCACGCTTCGCTCAAAATGATCTTGAAACTTCGAGATCTCAACGTTCTCCCCACCTATTTCTCCACTCCCCTCATCGAGCAAGCTCTCAATCGACCCTGCATCAACTGCATCAAGTCCAAACTCAAACGTCATCCCTACCCTACCTCCACTCGCATCACCACTCGTCCACTCCAACTCGTCCACTGCGATCTCGCCGGCCCCATGCGATCTCCCACCTTCAGCGGTCAACGATACTTCCTCATCCTCGTCGACGAATTCACCGACATGTACTGGGCTTTCCCTTTAAAAAGGAAGTCGGACACCGAAACCACCCTCAACCACTGGATCGCACGAGCCGAGAGCGAGAGCGGCCAGAAACTCGGAACCTTCAGGTCGGACAACGGAGGAGAATTCACGTCGTCGACGATCCAGAGCTACTTCCTCGAACGAGGAATCCGTCACGAAACCAGCATCCCGAAGCACTCCTCCCAGAACGGCAAAGCCGAACGAGCCATCGCGTACCTCACATCCCTCATCACCTCCGTCCTCGTCGATTCAGGACTCTCTCAACGATACTGGGGAGAAGCCCTCAACTTCGCTCTCCGCGTCCTCGAACGACTTCCGGCAGCACCACTCTCCCCATCCCACCCCAAACAACGTCTCCACGCCTGGACAGGCATACCACAACCCATCACCCAACTCCACCTCTTCGGCAGTCGCGCCTTCATCCACAACGAGGGATACTACAAGTTCGATCCTCGAGGAATCGAGTGCATTTACCTCGGTCCAGGAGAGGAGATGTTCGGAAAGAAGGCCTATCGTCTTCAACAGGTCTCGGATGGGAAGATCCTCTTTGGAAGGAGTGTAGTCTTCGTCGACGAGAAGTCACCTCTGCCGTGGAAGTCGAAGACGGTGGAGAAGGAGAAGAGATCTTGGGAGAAGGAAGGGATGGAGGTTGAAGGAGGAGTAGTTTTTGGCAATGAGGATTCCGGTAAGGCGGATGAGCCCTTATCGGAGTGCGGGGAGGAGGTCGAGGAAGGAGAGGAGCCTGCTTCAGGAGGGGAAAATCCGTCGAGTCCATCAGAACTCGAGGACCTTCCCTCCGAAGCTCTCCCACCACCAGAGGAACTACCACCTCCTCCACCACCACCACCACCAATCCCAGATGATCCACCAGTCCTACCACCACCCATCCCAGTCGGTCCACCCCATCCACCAGCAGTCTCCGGCGGAGATTGGATTCGAGGAAGAACTCGAAACGAAACGCGTCGCAACGGAAACCAACCTCCTCCACGATCTCCATCTCCTCCAAGAGGACGAGTCCCAGCCTCCAAACGATGGACTTGGGTACCAGAAGCATCATCAGCTATCCACCCTCGCCAGTACGATCACCCTCTCCCCTTCACCGAATCGAAACCTCCCAATCCCACTTCCCCACAACGTCCCTCCCGCCCAAAACGAACTCCAACCACCTTCTACTATGAGCACTGCGCCTTCCGAACCATCAACATCGGAGATCGACCCTTCCCGAAGCTCCCTCGAACCTGGGAAGAAGCCATGAACGGTCCCTATCGAGAGGAATGGATCATCTCGAAGGACGAGGAGCTCAGATCGTTCGAGAGACTCAAAGCTTGGGCTGCCATCACCCTCAGGAAGGTCCCAGAAGGGAAGAAGCTCGTCAGCGGACGTTGGGTGTTTGCCCTCAAGAGGGACTTACGCGATCCCAAGACCATTCGGTTCAAGTGTCGATGGGTCGCTCGAGGATTCGAACTTCGACCAGGACTCGACTACTTCGAAACCTACGCTCCCGTCTGCGATGCTACCACTCGTCGTCTCTTCTTCGCCATCGGAGCCGCAAGAGGAGAGGAGTTCCGACAGGGAGACGTCTCTACCGCCTTCATCACCGCCCAGCTCGAGGAACCGGTCTACATGAAACCTCCTCCCGGATTCAACACAGACGAGTACGGAGAACCAATCGTCCTCGAAGTTCACGGAGCAATCTACGGTCTCCCTCAGTCACCCCGAGCCTTTCACAAGTCTTTTTCAGCAAACCTCGAGAAGATGGAATTGGTCGCGTCCTTCGCCGACTGCTGCCTCTACACGGGATGGAAAGATGGTCGACGTGTCGCGATGATCATCTACGTCGACGACTTCGTCATCAAAGCTCCTACCAAACCCATCGCGGACGCCGTATTCCAAGGAGTCGAGAAGATCTACGACATCAAGGACCTCGGGAACCTCGATCCAGGAAGGATGCTCGCTGTCGACGTCAAGAGAGATCGAACGACGAACACCATGGAGTACTCCCAACAACCCTACTCCTTCGAGATTCTCGATAAGTTCAACCACCTCCTCATCCCCAACAAGAACAGATCAACCCCAATGGACGAGGATCTTCAACTCTCGGCAGAAGACGGACCCAAAGACGAAGTCGAACGCGCCGAGATGGAGGACTTCCCCGTTCGAGAGATCCTAGGATGCCTCTGGTTTCTCGCCAACAACTCTCGATTCGACATCTCCTTCGCTCTCAGCCAATGCTCGAGATTCCAGTCCAACCCCGGTCCCAAACACAAGTCCGCGATCCTCGACATCCTCTACTACCTTCGAGGAACGACGGATTGGGGACTCGTTCTCGGAGGTCGACAACCAGGGAATGGGCTCGAAGTCTTCACAGACTCAGACTGGAACGGAGATCACGCCACCAGCAGGTCAACGATGGGAATCATGATATTCTGGGAGGGATCACTTATCTACTGGTCCTCGAAGAAGATCGCCAGCTCGTCGAAATCGGTCCTGGAAGCAGAGTTCATCGCCTTCTCTCGAGGAGCAACTCAAATCGAATGGATCCTACAACTCCTCGAGAGCCTTGGACTCGACACCTCTACCGCCGTTCCCGCCTGGTGCGACAACCAAGGAGCAGTCGCCGTCATCAAGAAGGGTTCGCACGGAAAGTTGACGCGTCACATTCGAACGTCGATTCGAATCGGATTCGACCTCTACATCAACGGAGTGATCGAACCGAAATGGATTCCTACGAACGACAACCCATCGGACATCCTCACCAAGGCCCTAGGAAAGGTCAAGTTCGAGAGGTTCAGGGAAATGGGGGGGCTGGTGAAGTTGGAGGGAAAAGAGGTTCAAGGTTGAGATCCGCTGGGGGGGTGTGAAGATTTGCGTATCTCTTTCTTTCTTTTCTACAGTAGAATAGGTTGCTGAGCTCGCTCCTCTAGTTTCTAATCTCGCTAGCTCTCTCTCTTCGCACACTGCCTTATTCCCTTAACCTTTTTCACTTCCCTCTCCTCCCTTCTTACTCTCGTCTACATCTTGACCACCAAGCTAGCGTCTCACGAGTCCTTCTTTCTCTCTCCAGGTTAGCTCGATACATAGTCTACATCTTGACCACCAAGCTAGCGTCTCACGAGTCCTTCTTTCTCTCTCCAGATCGAACCAGACGCTAGACCTTACATCTTCATATTTTGGAGGTTTCTCTTCGTCAAATCTAAGTAGGAGGAGGCTACGGGTAACTTCGCACGAGCAGTAAGAGCTATTCTAGACAAATGGAACAGATGAGAGACAGAAAAGGCGCGTTGAGCTCAACCGAAAACGAGAGAGAGTACGACAAGTGGGCAACGAGAGACCTGAGGACGACCGATGGAGGTTCAGCTTTCCTCATGTAAGAACGCCTCTCGAAACGAGGTACGACGAGGGGTATGGAGGAGGCGAAAAGGGAACAGTCTCGGAGGCAACGACAACGACGCGTCGCCTCTGGCTTCTCTCTTCTCCCACTCTCTCCCCCCGTTTTCCACACACCAAGCACCCCCCCCCCCAAAAAAAAACGCGGAGCTTCCCCTCTTCCTACTGGACCGATCTCTCACACGAAACCGAGTGAGTGCACGGAAGGCAAAAAAGAATTGTTCCCTGTCGGGGAGTCGAACCCCGCTCCTTCGCGTTCACAAGTTAATGAGAGGCGAACATCTTAGCCGATGGACAAACAAGGACTTTATGACAACGACGAGGACCTTGTGTTTATGTAGCTTTGCACAGTTAGGGAGCTTGCCCGCCAGTCTCGCTTCCCTTTAGGCCCTCTTTCTCTCCTCCGTCGTTGCCAGATCTTCAGACGAAATCCTCGTTTCGGTAGGTTTAGGGGAGAAGGCATATCTGGGACTACCACCAACAAAAAAACCCACTAATGCGGAGTCTCCATCTCGACGGACCTGAGCGAATTGAGCTCGCGGTTTTCGAAGCTCACCTCAATGTCGACCTCCCTTCCCTTCTTCCCCTCCCCGTCGCTTCCCCTCGCCTCTTTGTGAGCTCCTACCTCAGCTCTGACATCTATCCACGCCATGAGTGCTCAACCTACCATGTTACTGACCTTTTTTCCTACCATACCAACCCTCGGTCCTTCCTTCAGCTCGCTCCTTCACTCCCAGCTTCTCGAATGGTCTCTCCTTCAGCTTGTAACTACGACCGGGTCGCCAACCCACTAGGCCTCGACGAGCACGAACGAATCAAGCCTCGATACCACTCCACCTGTCCCGGTCTTCGTATCTTCCCCGTCGGTCCAGGACAAGGCTACGAGAAGGGAGATCGGGGGAGGGAGTTATGCGTGGGCTATTCGACGTTGGCGTCTCAGCTCGTCTTTCTCCATGTCGAAGGGAGGTCAACAGAGTCTCAAGTGAGTCGAGTGCCCTATAACCGAGCGAGAAACTGGGGTAAAGAGAGCTGGTCACCGTGATGGGGAAGGAAGAGGCGAGAAGGGAAGGGGAGCAACGAACGACTCGAGCTCACACCTTCTTGACTCCCTCCCCCTTCCCTCGCCCTTCACCACAGATTTACGTCACTATGAGTGGTCCCTATATGAGCCATTTGCAAGTAGAGGGCGAAGATCCTGCAGGCTGGTACTTCGGAGTGAGTCTCTCTGCTTTCTCCACAGCCGTGTGCACGAGCTCACCTTCCTCCTCCCTTCGCCCTCCTGCCCTTCCTCCCTTCCTCTCTCCGTACCTCGTTCAACTCTCCTCCTCTTCACTTCCAACAGCTCTACACCCTCATTGGAGACTGGTTCACCGACGAGATGGTCGCTCAAGGAATCATTCGAGAGTTCGTCCTTCCCCTCTTCCTTCGCCGGCGTCGACGCGAGCTCTCCCTCCCAGTCCCACCCACCTCCTCTTCTCTTCGCCCTTTCGCTTCACCCGTCTCTCTTCCATCTCAACCAACCCTCTCCCTCTCTTCTGCTTCATCTCATCTCCTCAGCACCGGCAAGGTCACGCAAGACAGCTGGGAAACCGAGATGGCCATCTTCGAACTTCTCGTTAGCAAGAACGAAATCGCTTACACCTGCGACGGAGGATGTGGACGAACAGAGCTGATGGACGTGGGGAAGGTCGAGGACAGGTACAAGCAGTGCTCGAGGTAAGATAACCGCACCGTCTCGTATCTGCGGCCGCCTTGAAGGGGCGAGGGCCGAGTCGTCGAGTCGTCGAGCGAGTGAGCTCTTGGCCGTTAATGACTCCTCCTCTTTCTTCAATTCTGTGCTGTTGCAGATGCAAAATGGCTCGCTACTGCTCCAGAAACGTTCGTCTTTGTTCCTCTCTCACCCCCGCCCCCCCCATCTGTTTCGTTCTTCCCTCGGCCAACGACGCGCGTCTCACCTCACCTCTCCCCTCCCTCTCCTCTCCCTTTCCTCCCCCTCTTCCCTCCATCCACGCCACCTACCCTCGTTTGACCACAGTGCCAACTCTCGGATTAAAGTTCCCACAAACGCGACTGTCGTTACCTCCTCGCTCAGGACTTGCAAAAACTCGAGGCTCGTCGAACCGAACGCGAGCGTCCGATGCGGATGTTCGTGCGCAGGGAGGGGAGGTCCAGACGTTCGAGGGTGGGGAGAGGATTTATACGTATCCGGAGGGGACGAGATGAATGAGTTGAAAAGATGATGGTGACGGGGAGGGAGAGGAAGAAAGGGAAACGCACCGTCTGTCTGTGTCCTGCTCCTCAGCTCTCTTCTTGGTCTCGCTCATCCCCCGCTCGCGAAGAAGGAGGAGCACGCCACGAAGCGAATCAGATAGAGATACAACCAACACCCAAAGCACCGTCTAATAACCAAACCCGTGGATGAAGAGCCAAAAACGAAAGCGAACCCAAACGAAAAACGAAGCGGAACCGACGAGTCCCTCAGCTCTTCACCTTCCCCTTCCCACTCTTCCCACTCCCGCTCCCACTCCCGCTGCCGCTCCTAGAATTCTTGGACGCCGACGAGTAGGAGGAGCCCGAGGAGGAGGACGAGGAATGTTTGTTGGCGGAGGAGTTGGAGTTGGAGTTGGAGTGATGGGCGTGCGAGTGGGAGGACGACGAGCAGGAGGAGGAGACGGAGGCGGAAACTGTTCGCGAGGAAGAAGAGAAGAGAAGGAGAGGAAGGGATAGAGTGAGGTGAGTGACTGGGGAAGGATGGAGAACGAAGGGAGGAAGGAGTGGAACAGGGAGGGGAGAGACGAACCTCGAGTCGCGTGTTCAAGACTGAGTTCAACTTCCTCGTAGAGACTCAGAGCTGCAGTTGGGAGAAGGGAAGCACGGTGAGTGAGTGGAAGCGAAGAAACGAAGAAGAGAGAGGGAGGAAGGGACTCACTCGACTGCTGATACCACTGGATCGATCCGTCCTCCTCCTCGTCCGTGTAGAACACTCGTCGGATCCCAGCCCTGTCCGAGCCCGAACCCAAACGCGGATCAGCTCGCGTCGACGCGAGAGACAAAAGCAGGGGATGGAGTAGAGGGAGAGAGAGAAAGACTCACTCGATGCACCACTCCAAACATCTGAAGCAGACCTTGCTCGACGCGAGTCCTCCGTCCTTCTTGACCCTGCACACGTACAAATCCGCTCCCCACATCGCCTTCGACCCTGAGCCTAGATCTCTCCCTGCGAGAAGGAGAGAGAGAGAGATAGAGTGGAGAGCGAGTGAGCAAACGAACGAGAGGGAGGGCGAGAGGCGAGAGAGAGGAGAAGAACGCGAGGGAGGGAAGAGGGAAGGAGGAGAGCTCACCTTTACCACCTGCCTTCTTGCCCTTCTTCCTTGGATTCAGCTGGGAGGGAAAGGGAGCGTGAAGGTCAGTCGAGGGTTCGCGAGAGGACGAGGGTAAAGGGAAAAGAGGACATACTGGAGCCACATAACTGAGAACGAAGGGAAGGGAAACGAAAGGGTCAGCTCGAGCTCGCGAACGGACAAGACGAAACGAGACGACGAGCTCACCTTGAATTGCATCGACTTGTAAGCGAGCGCATCTCGCTCAGCAGCACCTCCATCGCAGGGTCCAACTCCGTTCGACCTGTTGCTGCTGGTTCGGGAGACGAGGACCTCCTGCTGGGCGAGGTTGAGCTCGACGACGACGACCTTGCTGATCCTTTCCTCCTCGACGCCGACGACGTTTTCTGCTGCTGCTGCTGCTGCCCCTCGTGAACGTGATCTTCGTGATGTTGCTCTTCGAGTTGAAGCGGTGCCTGGTGAAACCCAGTACTGTGGCCCGCCAGCCAACGAAGATCGATCCTGCTGTCCTCCCAGGTTGGTGATCCTGGTTCGGTTGAGGAGGAAGGCGGGTTGACCGTTCGACGACGTCGACGACGAGTTGGAGGAAGGAGGAGGACCTTTCATCAAGGGTTGAGCTCCAGCGGTTGAAGGGTTGGAGGAGTTGGTGTTGGCGAGGGAGATGGTGAGGGAGGAAGCTCCAGGGATGTGAAGGTTGAGGGGAGGACCGGACTTGTACGACATCCCTCGACCGAACGAGGATCGTTTGTTGGACGAGTACGAAGAGTGAGCTCGGGAGATGGCGGACATTTCGGCGTGCATCGAGTCTGGGAAGAGAGAAGACCGAGGAGGAAGGAGGTTAGGATGAGAGAAAGAGACGAGAGGGGAAGGAGGGAAGGAAGGGAGGGAGGGAACGAACGGTGAGGTCTGGCTTGGAAGAAGGTCCTCGTCTGGTTGTGTCCGACAGAGATGATCTTGCCTCCTTGGACGATAGCAGCAGCATGCTTGTACTTCATATCACTATCAGAAGAAAAAGAAGAAGGACGTCAGCGAACGAGAGAGAGAGAGACGAAGACGAAGGGAAGGGAAGGGGAGGAAGGAAGGAGAGCACACGACGAGACTGACCTGAGTTCCGCTTCCGCCACGAGGATGTTCGCTACTTTCTGGTTTCGGCACATTTCTGAGAGTGAGAGAGGGCGTCTGGAGGAGTGAGAGAGAGGGAGAGAGAGTGCGAGAAAGTGGGAGGAAAAGAAGTGGGATTCGTTGATGAGCGTTCTTTGACTCTTCTTCAAAGAGAAATCCAAACGAGCTCCTTCGTTTCGTCCCGAACGCTCACCCTCCTTCTCGACGACCCATGAAATCAGCTCGTTCTCAACGTACGTCTCTCCGTCCTCGATCCGTATATATACACATCATCTGATCACGCTCTTCGCTTTTCTGCAGCCGTCCGACAAGCCGCCGTCTCAGCGACCCAGCTGAACGCTTCCATCTTCTCGGGAGTCGAGCTCTCAGCAGCCAGAGCTTCGTCCAAAGGAGGGATCGAAGCAGGGAAGAAGAGACTCAAGAGGAAGTTGGATGATCTGGAGGTTAGTCGGATCTTCTTTTCTTCTCCAGGAGCGTCGGCTCGGGGAACGAAGGGAAGGAGAAAACGTGGACCTTCGTTCGGATGAGCTCGAGCTGACCACCTCCCTTCCTCCTTCCTCGCCCGTCCTCCCCCCTTCACTGCGTCCAGAGAACCAACTACACCGACCCCTCCACCATTCAATCCTCCCTCCACGACGACATCCTCCCCATCGTCCCCTCTTCCGGATCCTCAGCTCCCTCTCGACACCGCTCAACAGGCAAGAAACCCACCCCCGCCGTTCGAACCCTTCTCACACCTCAGTACAGGAAGTCTCTAGCCACTCTTTTGGACGAGCATGTGCGTTTCTATTCACACACCTCTCCTCCCTCCCTCATCGTTCGCTCGTTCGCTGACTTCCATTCCTTTCGCAGCCCCACGACCCCTACTTCACGTCCATCGCTGCTCCTCCAATCCCTCCTCCAAGGAAACTCTGCCTCCCCTGTGGATACCTGGGAGCGTACGCCTGTGGGAAATGTGGGGAGTGGATCTGTTCCAAGAGTTGTTGGGAACTGCATGACGAGAGTGGGTGCGATAGGAGGGGAGGTTGAGCTGAGGAGTCGAGCTCCCCTGGGAGGTTGGAAGGGAGAATGTAGGAGATGGGGCATCGGGAACTCGGCTCGCTGTAGGAGATGGGCGTGTGGGTCTGAGACGAGTTTTGAGACCTGTCAGAGAAGGAAACGCGAAAAACAAGGTGAGCTCGTTCTGTCCCTTCCATCTTCGTTTCCTCTCGTCGCGTGTCCTCTTTTCTTCCTTCCCTCCCCCTTTCCCCTTCGCTCACTCGATCGCGGTCCTGACCTCCCTCCCTCCCCTACTTCCCTCATCCTTCTCCAGCGTTCCCCTCCTTCCACCCCAATGAAAACAGCTGGCTCGAACCAACACGCTGCTCGACGCGCTTGGATACGCTCGCTCGAGAGACAGCACCAGCTCGTACCTTAGTCCCGTCTATCTCACCCCCCCTTCGAGCTTCGTATGTAAATCTCCAACTTCGCTTGGTCGTTCGTTTCGTTTCTTGCGTGTGCTCGAAGGAAGGAAAGGAGCGAAAGAATTGTCTTTGGGTTGGTACGTTCAGTTCATTATCATCTCCCCTCCTCTCTCTCCTCCCCCAAGGCTGGATACGTGGATTCGACAAAGAGAGTGCAATCTCCACTCAGTCCCTGACTCCCAAGTCCTCGTCGAAAGGGACGGGATCGCAGAAGGAAGCGCGAACGAACCAAAAACGAGAGGGTTTCGTCCGTTCGTTCGTTTGTTCGTTCGAGCGCTCCGGCAGTCCGTCATTTCTCGGGGGTCGTCGCCGGCCGAGTGGGATGGGGATCTGTCCTGAAAACGATGGGATGGGATCGAGATCGAACAAAGGAAAAAAAAACAACCCGTCAGTCTCCACGCACGCACGCGCGCGTTCGAATCGATCGAGTCGCGTCCCAAACTCACCTTTCCCCCCCCAACCGCCCTTCCCACCCACCCACCCCCCCCATTCTTTATCTAGTACTCCACAAATCCCCCGGCAGTTTCTCTCCCCAAGCATTCAAGAACCTGCCCCTCTCCCCTTCCTCCTCCTCCTCCCTCCTCCTTTCCTCCTCCTCCCACTCCCTCCTCCTCCTCTCCCCCTCCCTCCCCGTTCGCTCCCTCCTCGCGACTTCAACTCGAAGAGCCTCGAACCCCTCTCGGTACGCCAGGAGGGATTCGTTGAGGGTTTGAACGGAGGAGAGGTGGGTGAGGAGGGTGGAGAGGTGGGTGTGGATGAGGGTGTGGAGGGTGGTGTGGGTTTGGAGGGTTGCGAGGGGGGAGGGGGAGGGGTGGGTTGGAGGTGTTGGAGAGGGTGGAGGGAGGACGGAAGAACTGTGGTAAGAGGGAAAGAAGAGTGGGTGAGAACGAGAGGAGGGGAGAGGAGAGGAGGAGGAAGACTCAGGAGCGAGCGGAAAAAAACGAACCGAATGTGCTGGAGCGAGAGGAGACAGGATGAGAGTTCATCGAGAATGGAGGGGAGGTGAGCTGTATCTTCGATGAGGACTGAATGAGTTTTGAGCGAGAGTGAACGAACGCCGTCAGATTCGAGCGAGGCGAGGGAAGAGATGAGAGAGAGAGAGAGGTGGAACGCGACTCGAACTCACCATCGACCTCCTCCCCTTCCTCTCCCGCTCTCACAGCCTCCCCAACTTGATCTAGATGCCTCGCGAGAGCGTCCATCTCTGAGCCCATGTGCTCTAGGATCTCCCGTTGGGACTTGAGCGTGTCCTGGACGGTGATCTTTGGGTCTGGGAGAAGCGACGACGAGGAGGCGGTGGGTTCGAGGAGGAGGGATTCAGGGAGGGCTAGGAGGGTTGGGAGGAGGTTCTGAGGGACGAGAGAGGGGGTCGGATAGGATACGAGTGAGATAGAGGTCAGGTAAGAGTTGGAATAGAGAAAGAGCGCGAGGACTGGACCTGAAGAGATCGCTCGAACTCACATCAATCTCGCCTTGCTCCTCGTCGAGCGCGTCCATCAGCGCATCCATTCCTTCTTCGTCTATGAAATCCCTCAGATTCTTCCCACTGCTCTCTTCCTCCACTAGAGATCGAGAGTTGGCGAGGGCTCCCTTGTTGGTGAGTCCCGCTTGAGAGCCGAAGAGGGAGGAGGAGGTGGTTGAGTTGGGTGGGTTGAGGAGGGGTTGATGGATCGAGGTTGGAACGGGGGTGGAGGAGAGAGCGGTGAGAGTTGAGGAGAGGGAGGTTAGGAGAGTGAGACGATGGGTGTTGGCGGTCTGTAAGACGAGAGAGGGCGAGGAGGTGAGCTCTGAGAGGATGGAGACGAAGAGAGAGAAGGAGAGAGGGACGACGAACCTCGAGCTCATCCGAGAGAAGGAGTTCGTTCTCGTCCTCCATCCGACGAGAGATCAGCTCGAGAACCTACAAGAAAGTGAAAAGTCGATTCAGCAAAGCAAAGCGCATATACTCATGCAAGGAACTAACCCTCTTCTCTGCTTTCTTGCCCTTGTCGAGCCATTCCCTCCTCGCTTGATGTCCGATGAGCTTGACGCAAGCTCTCGAGATCTCCTCCGCCTCCTCCGTCGCTTCCACGAACGTATGCTGAGATTGTAAGAACGCTCTCTTGGAGGTGAGAAGAAGATCGAGAAGAGTAGGACGCGGTGGTTGTAAGGATCCTGTAGAGGACATGGCTGGCTGGCTGCGTTCGTTCGTGACCGTTGGGAAGGTGAGCTCTACGTTCGACTCGCTTCCTTCTGTCTTTCCAACCAGAACCATGTCGGAACGAATCAAGGTGAGTTCTTCGATTTTTCTCGACATCTTAGAGCCCCTTACTGATACTCTATGTATCCGAACGCAGGGCATCACGATCCATCGACCTATCGTGTACGGTTCTGTCGCTCGACTCCTCACTCCCAACGAGAGAGCCATAGGAAGAGACGATACTCGTTCGTTTCCCATCCATCCATCCATTCATCCATCTCTCTCTCACTCACTCGCTCGCAATCCCATCTTCGCACTCCTCTTCTCAGACACCCACACCTGGACGATCTTCGTTCGCTCTGCCACCGCTCCTCCCCCTTCTTCCAGCAATCTCCCAGGAGGAAGGTCCGCCGACGACGAACTCTTACCGGGAGGAGCAGACGATCTCTCCTACTTCATCAAAAGAGTAACCATCAAGCTTCACGAGAGTTTCCCTAATCCCATAAGGAGTGAGTCTCGTACGAAGCTGGAATTAGTCGGGAGGGAAGGAGGGAAGGGAAGGGAGTAAGGAGAGAGTCGAGCTCAACACCTTCGCTCTCTCAAGCTCATCTCCTTCCCTCCTTCGCTTCGGTCTTCTCTTCCAGACTTCGACAAACCTCCTTACGCCGTCACCGAGACTGGATGGGGAGAGTTTCCTGTCAACATCAAAATCACCTTCGTCGCCGAAGCTCAGGACAAACCCTTGAGCATCGTTCACCACCTCAAGCTGCACCATTTCCTTCCCGTCCCTCCTTCAGAGGAGCCCACACCCACCGCGGTAGTTTCTACGACGGAGATGGAGGTCAAGATGGAGGTGGATCCGGTGAGTACAAGATAACGTTTCATTCCTTCCTTTCGGGTCGGGAGGAGAGAGGGAAGCGAGAAGGAGGGAAGGATGGAGACTCAACGCTCGAGCTCGCGAGCTCACCCTCCTCCTGCCTTCTTCACCTTCCCTCGTCCCAGTCTTCCTCAACCTCAACCCCAGCACCCGTAGCCTCAACATCTCAAGGTACAGTACCCGCTCCTTCCGCATCCACCTCAACCTCAAGAGGAGGAACTCCCTCGGCAGCAGCAGCAGCCTCGACCTCAGCTACCACCCCTGCCACTCGCCTTTCCACCACGCCAGCTCCTCCCCCACCTCCTCCACCACCAGCAACAGGACCCGTCTTCTCGTACCAGTACGACGAAATCGTCTTCACCAACCCTCCAGCCAACTTCCTCAACATCCTTCAAGCTCATCCTCCCACGCCGCTGCCTGTTCAGGCGAGGAAGTGAGTTCGCTCGCGCGTCGACGTCGAAACTTGGGTTCGGGAACGAGAGGGAGAGAGAGAGAGCTGACTCGGCTGTGTGCTTTGTTGTGTTGGGTTGCGTAGGAAGGACAGGATGGAGTTCAGTGTGCAGATGGAAAGGGAGGAGGCTGATCGGTTGGAGGAGGGGAGGAGGACGGTCGTGAGGGAGACGGATCGGTGGAGAGAGAGGTGAGTCGATTCGCTGCTGTCTTTTGTTCGTTTTCGAGTGGCCGGGTTGGAAGAAGGCTGACAGTTGCACTTCGTCGGCGTTCGCAGATTGATCGAAGCGGAGCGGGAGGTGGTCAAGCTCAAGACGGAGTTGGGAGTTTGAGCTAGTTAGGTCGAGTCGAGTCGCGACGAGACGAGAACGACGGTTTGCTTTTGGATTAAGATCTCTTTCATGTCTTTACTACGGTGCCTCTTCAAACTGCTCGGGACACACTCACGGGAGAGAATTGTAGACCACCGAGAGAATCGGAAACGAAAGAGAAAAGATAAAAACGACCTCGTCGAAACCCCGAAGCTCACCTCCCCTCGCTCCTTCCTTCCCTCCACCTCCAACCCACCCAACCCTTCCTCTTCCCCTCCCTTCCCCCTTTCCGCTCTTCACCCTCAGGGTCCTTCAACCATGCCCCCTTCCAAATGTCAACTCTGCCTCACCTCCCGTGCGATCCTGAAACGGCCCAAGACGTCCCAACAAGTCTGCAAGGCCTGCTTCTTCTGGGTGTTCGAAGAGGAAGTCCACAACACGATCGTTCAGGCGGAACTGTTCCAGAAGGGGGATCGAGTCGCTATCGGGGCTAGTGGGGGGAAAGGTGAGCGAGGGGTGATGTTTTTGGGGGGTAAAGGGGAGGACGAAGGGGGAGGGAGAGGGGGGAGGGAGGAGAGAAGGAACGAAGCTGACTCGCTCGTTTGGATGGGATCAGACTCAACGGTGCTAGCTCACATCATGAAGACTCTGAACGATCGATACGACTACGGACTGGATCTGTTCTTGCTGAGTATAGATGAGGGGATTACGGGCTACAGGGACGATTCGTTGGAGGTCAGTCCTCCGTCCACTCAATCGTCGAAGCTCACCGTTCTCCTTCCTTCGCACGAGCTCAAGCTCACGTACTCGGGGTTCTTTGCCGTTTGGTTTGCAGACTGTCAAGAGAAACCAACTCCAGTACGACTTGCCGTTGAAGATCCTGAGTTACGATGAGCTCTACGGGTGGACGATGGATCGGATCGTGGAGACCGTGGGGAGGAAGAATAACTGTGAGCTTTCGTTCGACTTCGACGTTTCCCTCTTCTCCTTCGTCCCTGCACCTTCTTGGTTCCCTTTCGACCCTCTTCTTGGGGGTTGATACAACATCTCTCGCCTCAACTCGCCTTCCTCCCTTCCTCGCTCGATCTTCGCTCGGACGGCGGACCCTTCGTTGAGCTCGTTTCACTGACCGACCAACCCACCCACCTCCCCTTCGTTCCTCTTTTCGGCAGGCACCTTCTGTGGAGTCTTCCGACGACAAGCTCTGGATCGAGGAGCAGCCCAGCTGGGAGTAGATCATATCGTGACGGGTCACAACGCGGATGATATTGCTGAGACGGTATTGATGAACAGTGAGTCGCTTCGCTCGGCTCTTCGCGACGTGCCTTCGCGTCTTCGCCTGGGCCTCTTCCCGTCTCCCCGAACCTCGCTGCCGCTTGCCTTAACAGAGAGAGAGGTGGCTCTGATCTTCTTCGTCATCAGTTCACTGACCTCTCTCTCCCTTCTCCTCTTCGGTCAGTCATGCGAGGAGACATCGCTCGACTCGCTCGTTGTACGGACATCGTCACCAAGGGAGAGGACAGCATTCGGAGGAGCAAGCCGTTCAAGTATGCCTACGAGAAGGAGATCGTCATGTGAGTCCTCACCCCTCTTTGTCCCTGCCTCCCACTGCTCGCTTTGTCGAGAGAGCGCGTCGAGTCGTCGCTGGCGTTTCGCTAACATTCGTCGCTCGTTTTCTCTTCGCTCTCGTCTCGCAGGTACGCCTACTTCAAACGTCTAGACTACTTCTCGACAGAGTGCATTTACTCGCCGGATGGTGCGTCTCGCTCGACCTCTTCCTTTCCCCGAGCGAGCGTTCCGAGAACGAGCTCGAGACGCGTCGACCCAACCCGTCTCGTCTTCCTCTCGCTGATTCTGTTCCTTCCTTCTCCCTCTTCACCCGTCTCGTCACACGCCACACAGCCTACCGAGGTCACGCCCGAGTGTTTCTCAAAGACCTCGAAGCCATCCGTCCCTCCGCCATCATCGACATCATCAAGAGTGGAGAGACGTTCGTTCTCGCTGGGGAGGTCAAGAAGGGGATGAAGGCTCAGCGTGAGTCTTCTAGCGCTGTTCCCTGCGCATTCCCTCCAACTCATTCCCAGCTGACCTGGTTTTCCTTCGCGGCGTTCTCCAGAAACGTGCCTGAGATGCGGGTACATCTCCTCGAACGATCTTTGCGTTCGTCCCCTTTCTCTTTCCTCTTTCCCTTTCTACCCGCTTCGCTTCAGATCATCGAGCTGACTTCCCCATCACGCCTCTTCGTCCTCTTCGTTGGCTCTTTGTCGTCAACAGAAAGCATGCGCCCTCCTCGAAGGACTCGAAGGAGGTCTGAATCATAAAGCTCTCGTACGTCGCCCTCTCCTCGCTTCTTCCCTCGCTTCACCTCTTTTTTTTTTTTTTTTTTTTTTTTTTTTTTTTTCCCTTTTCCCCTCCCTCTCGCCCTTCGAACCGTGCTAACCTCCCTCGTTCTTTCTCGCTCTCGTTCACTCGGTTCGTTTCGCGCTACTTCGCAGAAATCAACTCAAAAAGACAACGGTCTCACCGAGGGCCACCGAGTGATCCCTTTCTTCGAACGTCGGCCGGCGAAATCGATAGCAGCGGATCTGGAGAAGGCTGCTTCTGCTGCTTCAGCCGAGCCAGAGCTGGTGGTGGGAGTGGAGGGGTTGAGCGTTTCGAGTTGAGGAAACATCGGTTTCGGTGGCCTGGGGAAGAGTCCCGTTTCGCGTTTGTTGTAAGGATTATGGATCGATGATAGATATCGTTGGACTCTCAAAAGGTTGGAAAAGAGTTTGTGTGAGAGAGAGGGGGTGGATGGATGAGAAGGAAAGGGAAGGAACCGATTGAGGGTCGTTCGTTCGAAGAATCTGTGGTACGTTCTCTCCTTTCGTTGGCGAGCGAGTTCGACGGTCTTTCGAGGGAAACGAACGAGAGATGTTGAGTTGAAAACGATGGGGGTGTTTCGATAGATACACGAGGGAGGTATGGGTCGAAGGAATCGTCGAGCGAGGTAAAAGTGAAAAAGAGAAAGACAGATATATAGATTCCTCGGAACGACAGACGTCGGTCGCGTTTCAGGAACGGATTGGAGGAAGAGCTCGGAGGAGATTATCAAGAGATGTGCTTTAGAAAAGGGAGTGAGGAGAGCGAGTCAGAAGAGACGTGAGGGTTCGGAAACGAGGAGGGAAAAGAAAACATCGAACTCACTCGAAGTTGGCGAGCGGAGGATGAACGTAGTTGAACCGAGGGAAGCGAGCGAGACTGGGGAGAGGGATGGATGTGGCGGCTTGGCAGTGTGCGGGAGAAAAATATAGAGGAGAAGTGGAATGTGAAGGTGAGGGAAGGGGAAAGAGAAGAACGAGACGCGTCAGTCTCGACGCGGCGAAGCAGAACGAAGGAGTGGAGAGCGGAAGACTCACAAGCATCAAACTGATATTTTCCCCACTACCAGAGATATAGCCTTCATCCTATCCTCTCCCAACCCGCACTCCCATCGCAAGAACGCATCTACACGAGTCTTCTCCTCCTCCGACTGAACCACCACCGTCGGGTACCGCAAAACGCCGTCCGTGAAGCCCTCAGGTTCCTCTAGGGCCGTTCCGATCTGGTAAAGGGTACTGTGAGGCCCGCTATCTGCGGAAAACGGGTTCGACAGCTCGTAGGTCGTTGTCCAGCTGGTTGAGGGGAAGACGAGGGGGTACCTGTCGGCGGAGTTGACGAGGCGAAGGGCGGAGAGTCGGGTCCAGGACGGGGAGGAGATCGGTAAGGAATCGCCTTCCCACTGGGTGAGGATCAGGTGACAGCAGGCCTCTCCGAACGAGGAAGGGACGATGAAGTTGAAGGCGGTTGGGTTGAAGGGGAGGAGGAGGGAGCGAGCGTTGAACTCGTGATCGTCCGGCAGCCCTGGGATGGGATCCGGAGGTGGTTTGATGGTGAGGACGTCCACCTCGAGGAGACGGTGGTGCTGACGATCCAGGAGGAACTTGGGCTGATCTTCGTAGGAGGGCCAGGCGTCGGCGAGGAAGGTGAACGTCCTGATGCGATGGAGGTAGAGGGAGTTGTCGACGACCTGGGCTGAGGAGGAGGAGGGTCTCGCTTCCTGTAGGACGAGAAAGGGCAAGAAGGTGAGCACTGAATGGAAACTTTCTACTAGTGCCTGAGGCCTGGGTAGCAAGCAAGAAACACAAGAAGGACGAACTCACTCTCGTACAAAACATCCGCTCGAGCCTCTCGAAGCCATCGACCTCAACCTCTCGATACAACAGCTCGGAAGCGATCTCTAGCAAAGCGAGGTTGACTCGACAGCATCTCGCGAGTGTCTGGGTGTCGGCGAAGGCGAGGATGGACCGTTTGAGCTCGTTGGGGAGGGGGGAGGGAGGAAGAGGAGGAGGAGTGGTGGAGGAGGAAGACGGCCTGAGCGAGCGAGTCATGGAGGACGACGAGTGGTGGAGTGGAGGTTTTCTTTGATTCCTAAGAGTCGGTTCCTGGGAGAGGATAGACGAGTGCCGGGGTGATATAAATCGAGTTGACGATGGGACTTTGAGGGTGGCCGTCGAGGTCGAAATCGAGAGGGAGTCGAGAGTTGACCTGACCCTCTCCTTCTTCCCTTGTTCCCTTTCTCGTTTTCCCATCATGTCCGCTTCTCCTCCTCCTCCTCCATCCAAACGCCAAAGAGAAGATTCTCCACCAACAGCAACAGCCGCAGCAGCAACTGAGGATGTCGAGGAGAGCGACGACGAGGGAGATATCGGTGAGTCGACTTGCCTTCTCCTTCCTTCCCTCCCTTCCTTCGAGCTCAGCCGTTCCCCATCCCGAGCTTACCTTGATGCTCCCTTCTCTCGGATAGGACCCATGCCTGTACCTGAAGGAGACGACGAGGAGGGACCTTCGCTTTCCGAGACTCATCTGAAAAAGAAGAAGAGAAAAGGTCCGTCTCGTCGACCCCGTTCCTTCATCCATCTCGAGCTCAAAGCTCTCAAGCTCACCTTTTCCGTTCTTCTTCCCTCTGCAGTTCTCGCTCACGAGAAACTTTTCCTCGATCACCTTCCCTCCGCTGATCGATACTACAAATCGTTCATGCATAGAGACGTCGTCAACACCATCACCGTAACAAAGTGAGGTTCAGTCGAGCTTCCCTCCTCCTTCCTTCTTCCTCCCTGCCATCCATCGACCCGTCCCATCTCGCTCGAGCCTGCCGTGCTGACCTGAGCCGCCCATCTACTACTATCCCTCCTCTCCCAGAACCGACTTCATCCTCACGACCTCGCTGGATGGTCACCTCAAGCTATGGAAGAAGCAGGCAACCGGAATCGAGTTCGTCAAGCACTACCGAGCTCACCTCGGACCCGTCACTGCCGTAGGGTCCAGCAGCGATGGAACCATCTTTGCGACAGTAGGAGAGGATGGATGCAAGGTTTTCGATGTCATCAACTTCGGTGAGTCCCCGACGAGACATCAGGGTGCAGCAGGAGGGGAGGGAGATTCGTCGAAGGAGGACGAGCTCGCGCGGAAAGGAAGGCGAGGGCTGAACTCCTCTTCTTCCCTTCCTCTCTCTCTCGTCCCTTTTCAACAGATATGATCAACATCATCAAGCTTGGATTTGTACCAAAAGCCTGCTGCTGGGTTCACCGATCTGGTCAAGCTCAGACTCTCCTCGCTATGTGAGCCTTCACCGCCTCGTCTCCCTTCGTTCTCCTTCGTTTCGGACGCGACCTCTGACCTTTGAACTCCTTCTCAACCATCAGATCGGAAGAAGGCACGAACGTCATTCGAATCTACGATGGAAGAGGCGATGGAAAGCCTTTGTACACCATCGACAAGCTGCACAAGCACCCTGTTCATCTCATGGTCGTGAGTTTGTTCAACCTCGTCTCCTCGTCGTCTTTCTTCGTCGTCGAGCTCGAGCTGACCTTCTCGTCGACTTTCTCTCGAAGTACAACGAGCGATACGATACGGTGGTGACAGCGGACGAGGGAGGATTCATCGAGTACTGGCAGCCAACAGAGCCTTGGGAGCTGCCGACCGGCGTGTCTGGTCTCTGGGAGTTCAAGAGCGCGACGGATCTGTACGAGTTCAAGAAGGTGCGTCCGTCTTATCGCTCGCGTCTCCTCCACACCACCCTCGCTCTTCCCTGCTAACTTTTCTGACCCTTCTGCTCCAGGCCAAATCCATCCCTACCACCCTCTCCTTCTCACCCGACTCCTCCCACTTCGCGACCCTCTCCCTCCCCGACCGTCAAGTCCGAATCTTCTCCTTCCTCTCCGGGAAGAAGACCCGCCAGTACGACGAGTCCCTTCAGGCCATCCAGGAGATGCAGCAGGCTGGAACGGCCGTGTTCAGGATGGACGACATGGAGTTCGGGAGACGACTGGCTGTTGAGAGGGAGTTGGAGAAGGTCGGAGGTGGGATCGGAACGACCGCTTGGGACGAGACGGGTGGATTCTTGCTGTATCCTACGATGCTGGGTATCAAGGGTGAGTCGAGGTTCAGTTGTGCTGACAGGAGAAGCGAAACGAGGACGAGGAGCTGACCCGCGTCGTCGTCGTTTCTTTCCAGTCGTCAACACCGTCTCGAATCGAGTCGTTCGAGTGCTGGGTAAGGACGAGAACTCCCGGTGGATGAATCTCGCTCTTTACCAGGGAGCTCCTTCCAAAAAGGGTCTCGCTACTATCGTGCGTCCTCCGTCTTCTTGGCTTTCCCTCGTCTCCTCCCTCACTCGATCTGACCCTCCCTCCTCCTTCCTCGCCTGTCAGGCCATGGCTGCTTCCGCCAATCCCCTTCTCGCCGAGCGTGAAACCCGAGATCCCACTCTCTTCTGCACCGCCTACAAGAAGCAGAGGTTCTACCTCTTCTCGCGACTCGAGCCCGAGTGCGTTCGCTCATCTCTATCCGTCGACGCGTCCTCTTCCTTCGTGAACTCGAGCTTACTGACTCTGCTCGCTTTTTTCTCGCTTCGCTCCCCTCTCTTATCAGGGATACCAAGGGTGGAGATCGAGACGTGTTCAACGAGAAGCCGACGAGGGAGGAGCAGTCTGTCGCGTTGGCTCAACCTCTCAAGTCGACGAGCAAACTCGGAACAACTGCTGTCATCCACACCACGAAGGGAGACATCGTGAGTTTCTTCTCCCCTTTTTCTAGTTGTTCTCCTCGCACCTGTCCTTGGAAGCTCTCCTGACCTCCTCATCCCTCGCGTCGCACCTCCCTTCGTTCGTTCCTTCAGCACTTCCGTCTCTTCCCCGATTCGGCTTCCAAGGCCGTCGAGAACTTCTGCACTCACTCGAAGAATGGCTACTATAACGGAATCATCTTCCATCGAATCATCAAGAAGTTTGTGAGTCCATCGTTCCCCTTCTCTCCCTTTCTTGACGTCTTCGACGCGTCCTCCTTCGACTGCTCTCGCCTTCGATCATCTTCCTTCTCGAGCTCACTCCAATTTTTTTCGACCCTCAGATGCTCCAAACCGGAGATCCTCTGGGAGACGGAACGGGAGGAGAGAGTATCTGGGGCAAGGAGTTCGAGGACGAGTTCGATCCGGCTTTGAGGCACGATAGGCCTTACACGCTGAGTATGGCGAACGGTGAGTCGACCATCTCCCTCTTAGTACCCACCTCTCAAATCACTGACGCGCTTCTTTGATCTTCTTGTTTCTTCGCTTTGCAGCTGGACCTAAGACGAACGGATCGCAGGTTCGTCCTTCCCTCGTTCGCTCGCGCTTTTTCTCGAAAACGATCTCGTTGACCTTTACTCCTCACTCGTCCACTCCCAGTTCTTCATCACCACCGTCCCCACGCCCTGGCTGGACGATAAGCACACGTGAGTCTCAGTTCCAGTCGCGTCGCTTCATCCCCCGGTCGTCGTCTCCTGCTGACTCCCCGTTCGCCTCTCTTTTCTGCCCCTCCCAGCGTCTTCGGTCGAGCCATCGCCGGACTGGACGTCATCCACGCTATCGAGGATGCTCGATGTGACAAGACGGACAAGCCGTTCGAGGACATCGTGATGGTCAACATCGAGATCGGAAACTGATTTTCTTTTCGACGCGTGAGTTCGGCTCGTTCTTCACCCTTTCTCTCTTCTTCTCTCACTTCGATAGCTGACGTTCGTTTCGAAGAGCAGGTGATGAGATGCTCTTGTCCTTTTATCGCTCAGCTTCTGCTCAGCTCGACAGAATCCACAGCGAAAGCACAAAACGAAGGTGATCATCTCCCCGTCTTTCTCATCTCTTTCTCCCTCTCTCTCTCTCTCTTCCTCTCTTCCCTCCTTCCCACCCATCCACCCAAACCCCAAACTCAGCCTCTCAGCCCCTCTTTTGAGGTGTCTCGACGAGTGCCGAACGACGTTCCCTCTCTCCTTTTCGAACGAGAAACCCAGGGAACGTTTCTAGCAGCAGTTCTAGGGAAGATCGAAAGGAAGCACTTCTGATCCGTCCTTCGCCAACTCTTTCCCTTCCCTTCTCTCTCTCTCTGTAAATACCAAACCATCGAACCGAGGACGGGGGGAAGCTGGTTCGTTGGCGAGGCGAGGCGAGGCGAAGGGGAGAGGGCAATGGGTTTTGCTTTACGAAGAGATGGGCTTGTTCCGCTGTCCGACATTCTTTTTGCGCATCTACCATGGCATTTCCCAAGCAGCTTTTGTTCTAAAAAAGAAAGCAAAAAGGGCTTCGCTCCCAAATGAGCTCTCTGATCTCTCGCGCGGGGAAGACGAGGTCACCTTCGACCACTTCCTACGCCCTCCCCTTCCCTTCCCCTTTCGCATCAAGAATCGACTCGTCAAGCCGACGAAGATATACATGTGAGTGACGGCTTCATGTCATGTAGAGGGGAGAGGATGGGAAGGGGAAGGGGAGGGAGATGGAAGGGACCTTCCTAGATTGCGGGAGGGAGGGAGGAGGAGGAAGGCGGGGGTGGAAGTCGTCGATAGCGAGGACTCGCACGAGATCACTTAAGATCTCAACTGGAATCTCTATGGGAAGGAGGAGGAGAGAGAGAAGACGAGGACGAGACTCTGTCCATTGATCTGGATGTATAGAGAAGAGGAGAGGGAGGCAGGGAGAAGAAGGGAAGGAAGGAACGGATGATCTCGTCCCTCCTCCCCCGCCACCAGCCTGACTGACCGTTGCTGATAAGCTCGCTCTCGTTCCCCTCCTCTCAGATCCCTACGAATCGACTCTCACAAGGTGAGTAAATTTTCGCTCTTGGGACAGTCAATAACCTGGTAGGCAGAGAGTCGGATGAACTCGTTGGAGTTCAGACTAGGTCCAAAGAGAGGAGAGGGTCCATCCTCGTCCTCCTCCCCTCCCTCTCTCGCCTTGTTCCAACCCAACTCTCATCCTCTATATCGACTCTCTTTTCTAATGCCTTACTCTGCTCCTTACTCTTTCAGACGACGTCGAGGCCTTCCACGCATGCACAAACGAGATAACCCCTCTCCTCTCGCCACCGGCTCCTCCTCCTCCTCTCACCACCGTCCTCCCTCACCTCCTCCCTCCTCTCCTACGCCAACCCCTCCTTCAACTCGTCCTCCACCTCCTCAGCGACTCGATACTCCTCCCTCCCCAGCTTCAACTTCGACCGCTCTCGAATCCGATCCCGAACTCTCGGACGTCTCTTCTCTTCATCCCTCAGAGGAGAACGACGCCGTCGAGCAGAACGAGAGGGACCTCTCCGCTTCAGCTTGGACGGATCTAGGAGACGAAACCGAAGAGGCCTCCAACAGAGGAGGAGGAGGGAACCATTCGAGGAGACAGAGCTCTTCGTCTTACGGGTACTCGTCAGGAAGATCCAGGGATGGAGACGAAGATACGTCGTCGTCCGAGCGAGGAGGAGGGACGGGTGGACGACGCGGTGCGAGGAGGAACGAGTCGTCCAACGCCGACGAGTACGACGACGACGAGGACGACTTTGGTCTCGCAGATTCCTACGTTGATCTCGAACCTTCGCTCCACTCGGACCCTACCCTCACGGATACTTCAGCCGAACGATCCTCAGCAGGAGCGACCGTCGGTCAGGTCTCGACGGCGGCGTCAACCAACTCCCTCTCGTCCAGCGCCAACACCACCACCCTCGAGAACTCCCCTCAAGCCAACGCTTTCGCCTTCGCTCACTCCCCAGTCAGCGAGTTCAACTACCCCGATCCCTCGACGGTCGCTTCGTCGTTCTCGTCAGGTCAAGGCTCCCAGCATTCGTTTCGTCGCTCCAACTCCACGCCTGCAACTTCCAGCAACACTAACCCCGTCCCCGTCACCGGAGGGACGCGCATGGGTCCCGGACTGCCCCACCGTGCTGGAGGAGAGCGTCCTAGTCCTGCCTTCCCTCGAGGGAATGGGAGGAGGATGAAGTCGGACGGCATCATCGCCTCGTCGTCGCTCGTCGTCACCAACTCGGAAACCGTCGCGTCCTCCATCCCGCCAGCAACCTCGCCCGTCGTCAGATCTTACTCCTACAACCCTCCCAAGGTCTCCTTCGGCACTCCTCTCCTCCCAGAGCAACCTCTTCTTCCTCTCTCGCCCTCGGAATCGACGAACCTCGTCGCCAAACCTCTCGGTTCCCTCCCTCCTCGAATCCACGTCGTCTACCTCGGACTCTCTCCTTCGCAGCACTCCTACAACCCTCTGGTCAAGACGATCCTCAACCTCCTCGACGCTTCGCTTCCTGAAGGTCACGCAGCCGTTCCGGCTTTGCTCAAGGAGTACGATCTTCTGGGAGGAACAAAGAGCTCGAGGATGGTGGGAGATTTGAGGGAGCCGTTCAAGAAGGAGAGGAGGACGTCGGGTGCTTCGGCAGCGTCGAAGAGGAGGGAGAGCGAGATGGAGGTGTGCAAGATCGAGGTTGGAGATCTGACGGTCGAGGAGACGGACGAGGTGAGCATCTTTCTTCTCTCCTCCTTCCGCCGCTCGCGTTAATCGTTGACCTCGAGACTGAATCTCCTCTCTCCAATCTCCCTCCTTGTCCTCGCTTGCAGCCCGACGCTCTCGACCTCATCCAGTCCCACCTCAGCAGTCTTCTTTCCCTCCGTCCAACGTCGTTCATCATCCTCCTCTTCCAGCCCGCTCAATCGCCCGTCGCCTCTTCCCCTCGCTCCTCAACCAAACCCATGGTCGACTTCATCGAGACTCACTTCCACGAGCGCCATCACTCGGTCAGGTTCGTCCCGGTCGTCCTACCATCAGGAGGAGGATTCGGAGACTACTCGTCCGAGAACGACGCGTTGACGATCCACGAGGTCCTCGAGCTTCGAGGTCAGGAAGGAGCAGAGAGCTTGTTCGGGAGGGTGTTGGTAGACGGGGTGTCTGAGTCGAAGAAGGAGAAGATTGAGGAGCCGTTGGTGGAGGTCAAGTTCAACGCGAAGAGGTTGAAGAGGGAGGTGCCGAAGTAGTGAGTTGATCGCTACGCTTCCGCGACGCGACGAGGACTCGAGACTGATTCCGCTTCGCTCCTCGTTTTTCGTCCACAGCCTCCTCGCCATCTGCACTCTCCCAATCCTCGTCGGAAGCGTCCTCCTCGCTCTCGGATCCCTCCCAGATCGGTTCGACCCGCTGTTCACCGCCCTCTCCTCGAACAATCGTCCAACCCTCCATCGCTCGGGCCAGTCCTCCCTCTCTCACTTGAACGTGGTCACATCACTACCCGTCACCTCATCTTCACCATCGTCGTCGTCGATCGACGAGCGAGTCCTCGCCAACATCCTCAAACACGTCGTCGGAAACGGTCGTCCTTCAACCGAACTCGTTGCCGTCGCGTCTCCTCGCTCAGCAGCAGCCAGCAGCTCCTCGGTCCCTCCCGAACCCTCGCCCGTCTCGACCAGTACTCCCAGCAACCGCGCTCTCTCGGTAAGGAAGGTCGGAGAGGTCGCCATAACGGATGGAATCGCCAAAGCCGTTTCAGTCTTCATCGACAAGGTCCGAAAGCCGGAGGAGGGAAGGGTCGCTACCTCCTCGTCGTCGTCGCCGGTGTCGTCAAGCTCGTCGAAGAAGGGACTCGGAGTGTCGGATCAGAGGCTGGTCGACATCTCGACGAAGGTCCTCAACGAGTTGGACGCCTCGGCGTCGATCCTCGCACCCAAGACGAACGGACTCCGAGCAAAGGAGAGCTCTCCCTCGAACCAGGACGAGGTCACTGCTCCTACGAACCTCAGCTCCTCCTTTTCCTCCTCCAACGTCACCAGCACCGAGTTCACTTCCAGAGTAACGAACGGAACCTCCCTCCTCCCTCGTCTCAAGCCAGCGCTCGCGTCCATCGAATCCCTCGCGACCCACTTCACCCTCGACCTCCTCGAACTCGTTCGCTCTACCACCACATCCCTCCTCAACCTCCTCCCCGACTCCTTCACCTCCCTCCTTCAAGACCTCGAGCCTCTCGTCCAACGCGTTCGACGCATCCTCCACTGCCTTCGACAAGGATCCTCCTCCGTCGCCGACGCCGCTCAATCCACCGTCACTCGAGTCCAACGAGGACTCCGAATCGAAGAGGAAGCTCGTCGACGTGCTCTCCAAGCTCTTTTCGGAGAAGCGAGCAAGATCGCTGAGGAGGGACTCGCTGCGAGCAGGAGGAGGGTCGAGGAGGTGTCGGAGGAGGTTGGAGTCGTCGTCAAGGCTGCGAGGAAGGGAGTTGCGAAAGCCACGAGGGATGCTAAAGACGGTGGGAAGCTAGTAGTGGATGGAGCGTTGAGGAAGCCGTCGAGAGGGCTTCATCGAGTGGTGAGGGACGCGAAGGCGGTCGTCGCGGGAGGAGGAGGAGGAGGAGCGACGAAGCCTGGAGCTGGTCCTCCGCCTCCTTCGAAGGAGTGGCTCGCTCTTCTGAGGAGGGAGAAGAAAACGAGTGGGAAGGGGAAGGAGGGCTGCTTGGAGACGGAGGGTGGGAAGAGCAAGGGCAAGGGGAAGGGGAAGAAGGTGGGAGGAGGAGTGAGATCGGTGAGTTTCAGAGCAAAGCTCTTTCGTCGTCTTCACCCCTCTTCGTCTCGATAAGTTACTTACAGACCTTACTTCACTCCTCCCCCTCTCTCCTGTCGTAGAACTCTTGAGTTTGATTCGCACGCCGGTAGTTTTTCTCGTTTCGCCACTTCGTTTCTGTTCCCTTTTTGATCTCTCGTCGCGTTCATCACCCTCCCCTCCCTTCCCCTTATTTCTCTCCTCCATCTCGCACTAGCCACTCTCAGTACATACGGTTCCATTCTTCTCTCTACCACCACCCTCCTCGTCTTCGTCCCTCTTTCGAGCATCCCCTTTCTCCTGCTTTGTTTCTCCCCTTCGACTTCGTTCGGCGCGTTCTGTGCACGCGACTATCAGTCTTCCTAGTTTCTTTCTCCCTTCTTGTTGTTTACCTCCCAGTCTTTCCGTTCGATCTAGTTTAGCCTTCCCTTCACTCCTCTTTCTATTCGATGTTATGACCCTTCTCTCTCAGAGCTGCAGAGAAGTGAGAAGAAGAAGAAGACGCGTCGCGAGCGAGCGAGATCATGACGAGTCGAGTCTCCCAACCCCCTTCGTTCGAGCAAGCTTGGTTGTTTGAAAAGCTTGATCTTCCATAAAAATGCAGCGCCGAAAGAGACCTCGAGCCAGCATCTGAAAACGAGTGAGGTGAAGTTTTTTTCACCGAATCTAAAGCCCCCGAGCACGCGGTTCGGTTTCCCACTCGTCATCCGACGACCTCGGAGGGACTTCCCTTTCGCCCAATCCCCTTTCGCCGCTTTCCTCTCTTTCCTCCAACCACCATCTCCCAAAAACACACTTTCTACCACCTTCCACCATGGCTACTACTACTGCACCCCCATCCAACGTGTTCACCGACTCCAACGGTCAGTAGGAATCACTTCTTCTTCGAGCTCATCACTTTCCTTCGTTCGATCTCGAGAGAGAAGCTGATCCGACCGTTCTTCTCGTTCCAGGTGTCCCTCAACCCTCCGCCAAGAGCGCTCAACGAGCGGGCAACCTTGGACCTCTGCTCTTGCAGGATTTCCAGTTGATCGATGCTGTGAGTCCTCACCCACTTACATCTGCTTCCTCGAGAACTTGGGACGAGATGAGCTCAGCTGACTGACTTCTTTCCTCTTTCCTTCTTTTCTCGGTGCAGCTGTCTCACTTTGACCGAGAGAGGATCCCTGAGCGAGTCGTTCACGCCGTAGGTACTCTCGATCTGGGTTGAAACAGACGGAGGGAGGGAGAGGATGGGGGGCTGATTCATTCGAGCGAGCTCATCGAGTCGAAGCTGACCCCTCCCCTTCTTGTTCTTCGTCGTTTTCGTCGAGTAGAAAGGACATGGAGCTCATGGAACCTGGGAGACCACCGAGGATGTTAGCGATCTCTGTTGTGCGAAGGTGAGTCCAGCCGTCGCTCTCGATGGGGAATGACCAAAGGAGGAGGTGGAGGGGAGGAGAGATCGAGGTTGAGTCGTTCGAGCTGACTCTCTTTTCTTCTTGCCTCTTTCGTCCAGTTCCTCGAGAAGGGAAAGAAATCCCCTGTTGTCGCTAGGTTCTCGACCGTCGGAGGAGAGAGTGGATCGTCCGACTCTGCTAGGGATCCTCGAGGTTTCTGTTCGTTCGATCTCTTCTCTCTCTATCATTCTCTGCCCTCGATTCGCGCTGACTTGGAGCTCTTTGTGTTTCGTTTCGACAGCCTTGAAGGTCAAGACTGAGGAGGGAAACTGGGACTTCGTCGGGTGAGTGAGAGCGAAAAGTTTTCGAACGCCGGCTATTCGCGTCGAGGTCACATCGTCCGCGTTTTGCGGATCGGGCTGACCTTCTCTCCTTTCCTCGCTCTCTTTTCGTGCTCGGCAGAAACAACACTCCTGTCTTCTTCTTGAGAGGTTCGTCTCCATTTCTCTGCTTCGGCGGGCACAGTTCGTGTCCAAACTGACCTCTCGTCGTATCTTCGTCTTCGCTCGCCTCGTCTCGTTCGTCTTCGCACCACCAGATCCCGCCAAGTTCCCTCTCTTCATCCACACCCAGAAGCGAAACCCTGCCACCAACCTCAAGGACGCCAACGCCTTCTGGGACTACCTCTCGTTGAACCCGTGCGTATCTTTGCGCGGCGATCTATCGAACACGCGTTTCTCTCTCCAACTCCCCTCCTTCTCTTCACTAACCGACCCCTCCTCCTTCTCTCTTCCAGCGAGTCGATCCACCAGGTTATGATCCTCTTCTCGGACCGAGGAACCCCTCAAGGATTCAGGCACATGAACGGATGTGAGTCTCCGTCTCGCGCCGTCTCGCTCGTCCTTTTCCCTTCCCGTCTGACGAACCCCTTCTTATCGATCCCAGACTCTGGACACACCTTCAAGTGGGTTAACGCCAACGGAGAGTGGAAGTACGTTCAGATCCACATGATCTCTGACCAGGGAATCAAGGTAAGCAGCAGTTCGCCATCTCGTCTCTCCTCTCTTCGCTCGTTCGAACTCAGATCTGAACATGTCCCTCCTTTTGTTCGTTTCGATCAGACCTACACCGGACCTGAGGCTGCGAAGATGGACGGAGTCAACCCTGATTCCGCTGGACAGGATCTCGTTGAGGCTATCGCTCGAGGAGAGAACCCTTCTTGGTGAGTCTTCGTTCGAAGTGTCGTCTCGACCCGTCCTTTCCATCGCTGACTTCTTCCTTCGTTCGGCGTTTCAGGACCGTCTCGGTTCAAGTCATGACTCCCGAGCAGGCCAAGGAGTTCAGGTATTCTGTTCTCGACCTTACCAAGGTCTGGAGTCACAAGGAGTTCCCTCTCAGAAAGATCGGAAAGTTCACGCTCGACAAGAATGTCGAGAACTACTTCGCTGGTTCGTCGTTCACTCTCATCCTTCGCACATACATTTCGAGCACCCGTTTTCGCTTGGCTGACGTTGGTTGTGCTTCCTCCTTTCCTCCCGATCCACAGAGATTGAGCAGGGTTCGTTCCTCCACGTCGCGCCCTTTTTGGTTCGCCCGCTTTCCCACGCTGACCTTTACTTCGCCTTCTTCTCCCTCTTCTTCAATATCTACAGTCGCCTTCTCTCCTTCCCACCTCGTCCCCGGAATGGAGCCTTCGAACGATCCCGTCCTTCAGTCGCGACTCTTCTCGTACCCCGACACCCACCGTTCGTTCTTCTCTCTCTCTTCCTCCCGCTCTCTCTTCCTCGCTGACCCTCTCCTCTTCCTTTTCACTACTTTTCAGGACACCGACTCGGACCCAACTACCAGCAAATCCCCATCAACGCCTGCCCCTTCGCCACCGTCAACAACTTCCAGCGAGCCGGAGGTGAGTCTTTGCTTTTCCCTCTTTGACCTTTTCCCTCTTTGACTCCCTCCTGAACGCGAACACTCTCTGACTGTCTCCCTTCTCCTCTCGTCCCGTGAACGTTTCTTTCTCCCAGCCATGAACGTCAACGGTTCAGGCGGATCCATGCCCAACTACCCTGCCTCCGCCAACGCTCTCACCTACGCCGAGCGACCCTACTCCCTCGCCGATATCGCCGACCCTCTTGACGGACCTGGAGTCACTGTATTCGAGTCCGAGATGGAGGATCTCGACTACGAGCAGCCCAGGGCTCTTTGGGAGAAGGTCTTCGACGCAGGAGCGAAGGAGAGATTTGTCGAGGTGAGTCGTGTGCTCCATCCAGTCTTTGATCCAGTTCGCCTCCCCAACCTATCCCTCCCTCCTTTTCCTCCCTCTCCCACTCGCACTTCACCCCTTAACCCCTTCTCCTCCACCCACATCCTGACCCAAGCGGAGGCGAAACGGACTTTGAACTGACGACGCGTCGCTCCTCTTTCCTTCCCTCCGCAGAACGTCGCCGGCCACATGAGCGGCATCACTCGACCCGATATCACCGAGAGGCAGATCGGAGTCTTCTCGAGAGTCTCTCCTGATTTGGGAGAGAGGTTGAAGAAGGCTTTGGCTGCGCTCGGGGGAGACGCGAAGCTCTGAGCTTGATCTGCTCTGATCTCGCGATTCGTTTGAGGGAATGAGGAGAGATCTTGTTTTCGTTAGTTTCGTTAGTTTCGTTTCGTTGATCGTTTAATGACCTTTCACGACACCCGACGAGAGGGAGGGAGGGCGAGGGGGGGGGGGGGGGGGGGCGAGAGAGAGTAGGATCGAGGCTCGCGACGTGCCGTTCTCTCGTCGTCTGAGTTGGAGTTCATTCATGAGTTCATCATCCGAAAAGCAGAGAGTGAGAGAAGGGTACAGTAGAAGAAACAGAGCTACGGAAAACTAGATTAGGCCACCCAAAGAGAAACGAAACCCGAGGCGAGAAACTAAACGAGACCCAAAAACCAAAAAAAAAAAAAGGAAAGCTCGACCGCGACCACGCTCCCTCCCCTCCTCCCTCCTCCCTTCCCTATCCCCCCCTCCAAACCAACCCCAACCCCACCCGCTCCTCATGTCACCGACAACATATCATCATCCTCCACCTCGTAATCCCCCACCGTCTTCTCATTGTCCATCATCTCTCCATCCGGATCCTCAACCCTCAACTTCTCCCACACCTCCTTGGCTAACGCCCTCTTGCTCCCGTAGTTCTTGATCAGCGACGAGATCTTGGTTGTCGTTTTGACCATGAACTTTGCTTCTCCGTGAGGTCCTCGAAGGGTGAGTCGAAGCTTGGTTTCTCCCTCTCCTCCTGCTGCTGGAGCGGCGGAGTGCGAGCGACGGTCGTTGTTGTCTTGGGTTGGAGGAAGAGGTGCAGGGGAGTGGGCGTTGTTGTTGTTGTTGTCGTTGTTGGAGGAGTCGTCGGAGTCGGATCCTCCTCCTCCTGCTCCGTCGTTGGGATCCTCCTGGCTGGCGGCTTCGAGGGCGAGACGAGCGAGTCGAGCTTCCTCCTCGTCCTTCTTCCGCTTGATCTCAGCTTCGTAGATGTCCTTTCGGTAGCCGACTAGGAAAAGCAAAAGAAGACAGACACGAAGGTCAGTGACAGCGTACGAGAGAGACGAAGGAAGGAACGAGACGAAGAGAGGGAAAACGCACTGAAGAGGGCCTCGTCGTAGATTCCCAGCGTGTCGACCATCGTGCTTCGGTAGATCCGTTTCGAGTCGTTGGTCATGATGAGTTCGGTGACAGGGTAGCCACAGTCGGCAGCTACCTCGTCGAAGACGGAGCCGAGGGTGTCGAACTGAAGGGGAGGGGAGGAAGGGAAAAGAAGAGGAGGGAGGAGAGGAGGATCGATCGTCGTCAGTCGCGTCGAGCGAAGAACTCGTTCGCTGGGAGCAGAGGAAAGGCACGTACCCTGTCCAGGTGGTAGACCTTCTTCTTCTCGAACTGAGCAACGGCTCTCTCGCTGACCTTCGTTCGATCGTGATGGCTGATGACCTTGACCTTGATCTTGACGCTCATCGGTGCGTCGAACTGGTTTGCGCAAGACGAGGACAGGATCAGTTTTCGAGTCATCGTCCTTCGATGCACCTTCAGCTTCCGAGACTGAGCGAAAGGACTGACCGTCTTCGCATTTCTCTGGCGAACAGGAGCCTGAGTGGGAGCTGGTGAGGCAGAGACCTCGTCGTCTGAGCCGTCGAGAACGATGGGAGCGTTGGAGTTGAAGTTGGGTCTGGAGGGACCAGCTCGAGCGTTGACGTGACGAGCAGGAGGAGGAGGAGAGGGTTGGCGAGGAGCTGGAACGTTGAAGTCGAAGTCATCATCGTCGTCCGATTCTGAAGCTTGACCGTCTCGTTCGAGGAGAGGGTTGGGATGATCGTCGGCAAGGGCAGAGCTGAAGTGCGACGAGAGGCGGGCGCAGAGAAGAGCGAGGTCAGCGAGAGCTAGACTACTACGACGAGAGAGAAAGAGGAGAATAAAGAGGGAGCGCTCACCGAACTTGATTGTTCACCCTGAGGAGGATCATAGGATCGAGTTCTGGAGGAGGAGTGAGACTCGCTGACTTCTCTCTCGCGGCGACGGCGGCAGGCTTCGTCTCTCCTCCTCCTCCTCCTCGAACGTTGGCCTTCTTAGTCTTCCCTCCTACAACCCTGAAGTCGGAGTCCGATTCAGACCTGGGACAGTAAAAATCCAAACGCGAAAACAAACGAGGGTCAGCTTGCTCGCTCGCTCGCGTCCTCGCCTCCCAGCATACAAGCTCCTCCTCCAAAACCCGTCGAAGAAGGAGAGAGAGATGGATGGGCGAAGAAACTCACGATTCCGACATCGTATCCTTGACCGACCAATCATGAACGAGTTTCCTCTTCTTCTGCGTCCCAGCAGGAGCTCGATTCTTTTTCTTCGAGGCCGCACGCCCAACTCCTCCGTCCTCGCTGTCGTCGTCGTCGTCCGAAGCTGACCTCTGCTTGTCGAAAGCTGCCATTTCGTCGTCCGAGTCGGAGATGACCAGAGCGGAGGTTCCTCGTCCTGGACTGCGAGATTTGGAGGATGCTGGAGAGCGAGCAGGAGCAGGGAAGAAAAGGAAAGAGAAAGGTCAGCTTGATGAGCTCGAGTCGAGCTTTCCTTCCTTCCCCTTTCATCCCAACGCAACAGACTAGACTGACCTTTCCCCTTGCCCTTCCCGATCTCCTTGTTCTTGTGCAAGCCATCCTTGTCGAGCCATCCTCTTGGCTTCCTCTGGAACTGAGCGTTGAACCTCCTCTCGTCCTCGTCTTGACGTTCCTTGATGCGTCTCTCCTCCTCCTCCTTCTCCTCGTCCACCATGCTCCTCCCTTTCCCTTTCCCCTTCTCCTTCCCCTTCCCCTTGCCCTTCCCACTCGCTACGCTCTCCAAGCTGCTAGGTTCGAGCTCATCGATCTCCTCCTCTCCATCCTCCTCGTCTACGTTGTCCGCTGTGACCCAGGTAGGTTGAGCAGCTGCAGCATCGACGTCGACGTCCCTCTTGAGGAAGGAGTTGGTCGGTCGAGAGCTCCTCCTCACAGCTCGTTCCGATGGCTTCTTCTGCGACGTAGCAGCGATGGCTTGGGGTTCGGGGGAGGATGCGATGGATATGGGAGTTGCTGCTGAGGGAGTACGAGAGGCAGGAGTCTTGGAGGAGGAGGAGAGGAGCCGACCTTGAGAGCCGGGGAGGGAGGGGCTTCGAGAAGGTCCTGCTCCTCGAGCTTCGGAGGTTACGGAGAGTTGATTCGTGTCGGAGGGAGGGGCAGCATGACGAGGTTTGGGTTTGGGACGAGGCTTCTTGACGACGGGGGGAGGGGAGGAGGACATGCGTGAGGGAAGGAAGGAGAAGGGACGGAGGGAGGGAGGTGGCGGTTTGGCGCGAGTGAGCTCGTCGAGCTCCCAGCGACCTTGTTTCTCGAGCGCGTCGCCTCGCCCTTCTTGTTTACAAATAAGGTAAAGTGTCGATCTCGAAGAAATGCATGTTACCAGCCTCAGCCTAGCCTCTATCCATCATCGAGCAGCATCCGCTCTACAGTCATGTGCGAAACGGATCGACGTGCTTCGAAGGGACGCGTTCTCGCTCGTCTGTCGCTCCTTCGCCGTCTCTCTCTCTCTCCAGACATGTGCAAGGACACGAATGAAAAGTGTCTCCTCTCTTGTGAGCTACGTAGGAAGATGAGGGAGCGAGCGAACGAAACATAACCCTCCCCTCAGCCCAACCGCAAACGCGTCGAGCAAGTCCGTTTCCCACTAGCGTCCAAGAGCTCGAGCTCAACCTCCCAATCCAATCCAGTCCTTTCCAGTCCCTTCCTTCCCAACCGCAAAAGAACCAATCAGACGAAACGAAACGCGTCGAAAACCAAAACCAAACCCGAGCTTGCTCCCTTCGTTCGTGTCCTCGTTCGTTCGACTTTATCAATCGATCTAGTCTCGATACAAAGGCGAGTCCAATATGGGTTTCGAGGCCGGCACCTTCCCTCGCCCAACAGTGATCTTCAGATCCGCTTGGAGCATGTCTGTCACCTAACAAAAGCGTGACAGTACGAACGAAAGAAGAACGAAGGGTCAGTTCGTTTTGCATTCGCGCGCGTCGTCGTTCTTCTTCGCTGTCCCACCCCACCCGAGTTTTCAGGTTCGTTTTGAGAGAGAGTGTTAGTGTTAGGGTGAGAGGTTTGAAGAGATTTGCTGAACATACCTGTTGGACATCAACGAACCACCCCCATCCTTTCCCCTTCCTCCCCTCCCTCACGGTAGACCTGAACTCGACGCGATTCCTAAAGTCGTTGAACGGGAGTTCGAAGGCGTGGAGGTGGAGATGGGGGACGGAGGTTAAGGGTGGGATGTGGAAGCCTAGTAAGAACCGCGAGTCCTTGGGGAGTGGGGAGGAAGGGGCGGAAGGGGAGGAGGGGGAGGTGGAGTTGGAAGCGAGGATGGAGAGGGAGAGGGTGGTCATCCTTTGGACTGGTGGTGCGTTGAGGAACAAGAGAGGGGGGAGTGGTGAGTAGGGAAGAGAGGATGGAGAGAGAGAGAGGTTGGGGGCTTACGAAGTGGGATTTCTGATGAGGAGAGGTCTTGGATCGATTCAGCTGAGAACGCGAACGAACGAACGAAGGGAGGGGGAGGGAAGAAGGTGTGTGTGAGCTTTGATCGTTTCGTCTCTTCTCGTTCTTTTCCCCTCTCTCGCTCTCCCGCTCTCAAGAACGAACGAAGATGGTCTGACTGACAGATATGAGCCTTCGGTATACAAAGCAGATGCTGTTTGGCTCCTCCTGATCTGTCCTTGAAGACGTAGAAGTCGTCGTCTTCAAAGAGGATCGAGCTCACGGGCACGTTGGAGGGGATGTCGCAGAACACGCAGGAGGATGAGCGGATCGGAGAGGAAGGGGGAGGGAGAGGAGAGCGGAGAGGTTGATGGGTTGGGCGAGAGGGGAAGCAGGAGGAGAAGAGGGACATGCTGCAGCTGGGTGATGGTTTGGAGAGGGAAGGAGGAGGGAGAGTGAGGTGAGCTCGAAGGGGAGGGGCAGCAGAAGGGAGCTCGGCGACCTGTCCTCGCTTTGTGGTCGCATCATTTTTTTTTTCCCCCTTCTTTTTGGTCAGTCTCGCATAGAACTCCCCTCTTTGATCTCTCGCTGAAGAAGCGACAAGCGGGGTGCAACGAAAACAACGAAAGATCAACAAAGAATCGCCCATCTCCACAGCCCTAGGATTCGAGCGTCGAGCGAGAGACTTTTCGAGGGAGAGAAGAAGGGAGGGACCTCTTTCGTTTGCCTCTCAACCTCTCCGCCAACAGGTTAGTTGAAACCCACCTTTCCCCTATCCAGCAACCACCCACGTACGAACGATCCACCCACCATCCCAACCGTTTTTGAACGAGCTCAAGCGGACGAGGAGAGCAGGAGGAACACGGAGGGGAGTCGGGAGGGGAAGAAAAGTCTAGCGAGCAAGAGGCCGGCACGACCTCTTCCTGCCTCCTTCTGGAGGGATAGAGAGCTGGGTTGGGAAGGGAAGATCTGCTGGAGGTGGAAGGGGATGTCCCAGGGTTGAATGGGTGGTCGTAGGGGGTGGACGGAGGCTCAGAAACATGCTCCCAGACCTGTTCAAACGACCTCGAAGCTGACCCTCTTCCCTCCCTCCTTCTTTCCTTTCTCCTTCCTCTCTCCCTCCATCTCTCCTCCAACCCCACTCCATCACTCTCAACCCCATCATCTAGCCACTATGCCTTTCGTCAAGGTTAGTCTCCACGGTCTCTCTCCCCTCCTGCTCACGAACGAAGGAAGCTCGAACCCCCAAGCTGACCCGCTTTCATCTCTCTCCTCCTTCGTCGTCCCTCCAGCTTGTCAAGAACCGAGCGTACTTCTCCCGATTCCAGGTTAAGTACAGAAGAAGACGTGAGGGAAAGACCGACTGTGAGTATATCATCCCTTCAATCCTCTCTTCGTGCTAGCTCGCTCGTTGGGCTGACCTCCCTCCCTCCAACCCTCCCTCCCACCCCCCGCCCGCTCTCCCTCGCAGACTACGCTAGGAAGCGTCTCGTGTCTCAGGCCAAGAACAAGTACAACGCCCCCAAGTACAGACTCGTGGTCAGGTTCACCAACAAGGACATCATCGTCCAGGTCGTTTACGCTAAGCTCCAGGTGCGTTTCGTTTTGGGAACGAACGAGAACGACTCTTCCGTCGAGCGCGAGCTTCGAAAGCGAAAGCTGACCTGACCTCCTTTCGTTCGTGTTCGTTTCGTCGATAATAGGGAGACTTCGTTTTCGTTTCCGCCCACTCCAAGGAGATGCCCAAGTACGGTCTCGAGCACGGTCTTACCAACTGGTCTGCTGGTTCGTTCACCTCCTTCCCTCGCTCTCCCTCCCTTCCTCGTTCTCTCGAAGCTCACCTCCCTCCTCCTTCTCTTCCCCTCCTCTCCAACCCCCACCTCGCCCTCCAGCCTACGCCACCGGTCTCCTCTGTGCTCGACGAGCCCTCGTCAAGCTCGGTCTCGCCGACAAGTACGAGGGAGTCACCGAGCCCGATGGTACCCTCGTTCTCACCGAGAAGCTCGACGAGGAGGATGCGCCCCGACCTTTCAAGTGCTTCCTCGACGTTGGACTCAAGAGGACCTCCACTGGAAACCGAGTCTTCGGTGCCATGAAGGGTGCTTCCGATGGTGGAATCTTCGTTCCTCACTCCGAGAACCGGTGAGTTTTCTCTCGCTTCCCTTCACTTCCCTTTCTTTGGTCTTGAGCTGGTTCTGCGGGAGAGAGAGAGAAACGGAAAGACTGACTCCCTTCCTTCGTTTTCGTTCGTGTTCGAACAGATTCCCTGGATTCGACCCTGAGTCCAAGGAGCTCGACGCTGAGGTCCTCAGGAAGTACATCTTCGGAGGACACGTCGCTGAGTACATGGAGTCCCTGGAGGAGGAGGATGACGAGAGGTACGTTCTTCCCTCCCTTCTTTCACTCACCCACCCGTCTTTCATCGTCGTCGGGTCGTCGTCGTCGCGTCTCGGTTCTCGACAAAACTCGTTTCGCTGACCCCCTTCCCTTCCCTCCTCCTCCCCACCCACCCCCTCCCAGGTTCAAGAAGCAATTCGCCTCCTACCTCTCCGCCGGAATCGGATCCGAGGACATGGAGGAGATGTACACCGCCACCTACGCCGCCATCCGAGAGGATCCTTCCTTCACCCCTACCGAGAAGGCCGAGGACTGGAAGTCCATCTCCAAGAAGCACCAGATGCCCAAGCTCTCGTACGACGAGAAGAAGGCCCGAGTCGCTGCTAAGATTGCCGAGTGGAAGGAGTCGAGGGCTGGCATGGATGTTGCGTCCGAGGAGGGGTCCGATGAGGAGTAGATTGTTCGACTTGTTGTTGGATAGTTTTGCTTTGATTAGGGACGGGGAGGAGGTTGTCGTCGAAGGGGGTTTATGGGAGTCGGTTTCTCGTTGGGGATCGACGACGAACATGCTTTTTTCGGACAGCTTATGCTGGCTCGGGTTGGGAAAGAGAGAAGGGAAGAGAGAGGGCGAGCGATACGCGGTCGAGGGAGGGCTCGAGGGATGCTGAGTGAGCGGACGCGCCGAAGCTCTCGACGAGGAAGGAAGCCTTCCGAGCGAGCGAGCCTCATCGTTCGCAAGCCTCTCTCTCGAGCGAAGGCTTGACGTCTGCGGTTCGGGGGGGGCTCCTGTTAGATCGTGTTATGATGTATCGCGAGCAAACGAACATCGCGCTCGACGCCGGCGGCGGTTGAGGTTCGCTTCTCGCTGCCTTTGTTTTGGGGCGTCGTTCGAAGAGACACAGACTGAATGGTATGTATACGGAGGAGAAGAAAGGGTACAGGAGGGCGTAGGGACAGGGAGAAGGGCCGTGAGGGTCGTAAAAAGAGTAGATGCGAGAGAAAGAGCGGGAGGTGTGGAACGAAACGAAAGGGGAGGGGAGGCAAGGACTGAGGGATAGAAAGGAACGGGGGAGACGGCGCTAGGGTAGGTATGTAGAGAAGATCGAAGGAAGATTCATCTAGTCTTCCACCGAGAGTTTGTAGATTTTCCGAGTCTGGCGAAAGAAAGCGGGAAGACGCAAGCGAAGTCAGCGAGGAAAACAAAAGGGGACGCCGACGCCGCGTCGTTCGTTCGTTCCCCTCGCACTTCGATCGATCGAAGCGGAAAGGAGAAAAAGCGACTTACCGATGCGATGCGAGCTCGTCATCTCAACGCTCAAAGAACCCCAGAACCTTGTTCCTCACCGCCTTCATCTCTCCGCTCCCTTTGCTCTTCATCCCAACCCTGTCCCTCTCCAACTGCCTCACCCTCTCCTTCTCCATCCTCACCGTCCACCCCTCCACCTCCCCAAGCACATCATCCCACAACGACTTCTTGTCCACCCCCCAACGATCCTTCAAATTTCCTCCAATCTCCCTCAACGCCATCTTCGCCACCGCGTCCAACGCGCTTTCCGACCCTCTCGTCCATCGATCCGCCTCTCCTCCGACCCCCAGGTTCTCCACCGCCTCCAGAAAGACCGGTGAGGTTGGTCCACCGACGAGTCGACGAAGGTAGAGCGAGAGGAGGGTGATGAACCAGTCGTCCGGATGGGCGAGGAGGGAGGGTCGGAGGTAGGCTTCGATGAGTTTAGGGAACGGTGGGAGGTCCGGAGGCATTCCTCCTATGGCCGACGCTGGGAGATGGAGGTCGCGGATAGCCTTTCCGATAGGTAGATCCCTCGCTACGCGTTCGACGATTCCGAGGAGTCTCGCTCGATGGAACGAGGTTGAGAGAGCTTGAGTTTCGTCGAAAGCAGCCATGACCTCCGGATCGATGAAGGGTCGAATGGAATCGAGGTCTCGAGTGACTCGGATTCCCTGTTCGACGCGGTTCTTGCTCCTGGAGGTCGGTTTGGTGAAGGTGTCTTGGTAGGCGAGGACGAGAGAAGAGACGGCTTGAAGACCTTCGTTTCCTGAGGGACCGAGGAGGTAGTACGCTCGAAGGGAGATGGCGAGGATGAGGAAGTCTGGAGCGGGGAGGAGGATAGAGGTGTGTTGGTTGAAGGCGTTGAGGTCGGAGGCGGTGTAGGGGAGGCTGGGATTTGAGGAAGACCACGCGTCTTGGTTCGAAACCGACGAGGGAGAGGATTCGGGAACGAGGGCGATGAGCATCTGGCGAAGCTTGTATGGGAGAATTTCCGAGTTTCGGTGGATCCAAGCTTTCGCTCCCGAGGAAGGGTCGGCGAGGACCTCCATGGCGCGAGGGACGAGGGAGAGTCGGATCGAGGCGTCTGCACGAGCGAGTTCAAGAGGTGAAGGAGTCAGCTTGAGAGAGAAAACGACGAAGACGAACGATTGGAGAGAGATCATCTTACTCACCGACGAAGGCTGCGAAGTCTGACTCGTCTCTATGACGTGAATTGTGGTTGCTGGAGCCAAGGACTTTCAACGCGACCTCGAAGTCTGACGACGACCGCGCGGCCTTGAAGAGGAACTCGAGATTGGTGGCTCTTCGGGGCTCGTTCGGGGAAACTGAAAGTGAGGAGTTGCGTAGCAGTCAGTACGGATTGCTCGGTATGCGAGGAAAGACGTTCGAGCCTCGCGTCGAGGGAAGGAGAAGCTGCTCACGAGGGAAAGGAGCAGGCTCGGACGACTCGAACGGAGCAGCAGCGAAAGAGGACGCGTTGACGGATCCGGATCTACCAGAGGATTCGAAGTCGCCAGGGCGGAACGAGGCGTGGGTGCTCGATGAGGTCGTCTCGCTTGAGATTTTGGGACGACGGAGACGTTGAGCGGTCCAAGTCGATCCCAACTCGGACGGTGATGGAGCTGCCGGGTCCCTTTGAAGGCTCCTGGAGGTAAGGATGGGGAAGGGAAAGAGGTGAGTCGGTTGCTGACCAGAGAAGAGGAGACGGACGGGAAAAGCAAAAGGACGCGACACTCACGGGTCCTGAAGCTGCCTCAGAGCTTTCCTCAGCTCGCCGACCTCCTGAGCTTGCTTCCACACTGATCAATCATCAAGGGAGAGAGAATATTGAGCAGTCAGTACGAGATACTTCAAACGAGCGAGAGGGGAGGACGCGACGAGACGACGACACCAGACTCACTGATCCTCCTCACTTCCTCTTCCTCAGCCAACTTCTTCTTCCCTCCACCGAATACAGAGAACTGAGCGAGTAAGCTCGAGCTCTGAGAAGGAGGTGATCCGAGTTCCGAGGTTGTCGAAGGGGGAGAAGCTTCTCGACAACGTTGAGCTTGGAGTTCGAGTTTGATCGACTTGAGGACGTCGAGATGTTGGTCGACTGGAGATGAGAGAGAACCGAAACGAACACCCGATCAGCGTCCAATGAACGCGAGTTCGTAAATAATGGGAGGAGGAACTTACGGAGGGGAGCGATGGCCCGTAGAGTTTCAGCGAGAAGAGGAGAGGTCGACGTCGACGCGCTGCAAAAACCCGAACGAGAGTCGAAACGAAACAGCGTCAGAGCCGGCAAGCGTCTCGGTGAAACGAGATGAGAGAGTACTCACGCATCATCCTCCTCACTAGGAACAATCTTCGCCTTCGACTCCTCCGTCAGAACCTCCGAGGTCGACTCAAGAGCGCCCTGCCTCCTCTCCCGACGCCTCAGATCATTCCGCTGTTGCCGCTTCACCTCCTTCTCCAACCCTCCAACCACCTTCGACACCTCAACCTCAGCCACAGTCTTCTTCCTCTTGATCGCGAGCTTCTCGCCCTCCCTCGCACCCTCGAGCTTGATGGCTTGGAGGAGGAAGGCCGGCGGTATCGAGACCTGCTGCTTCGTCGACCTAGACTTCACCTCGACGTCTGCTGCGACCTTTCTTCTCCTCTCCCTCTTCTTGATGTTCCTCCTCTTTCTATTCTTCTCCTTCCCTTCCAACGCCCGGAGGAGACGATCTTCCACGGAGGGGAGCGTCAAGAAGGGTGGGAGAGTCGGCGGCGGTGGTGGTGTTGGTGAAGAGAGACGACGACTGAGCCTCGTCTTCCTCTTGATCTCCTCGGACTGCCTCCCGAGTTGCGTCTTCAAGAACGACGGAGGAGGTGGTATGGACTTCGTGAGTGGAGAGATGAAAAGCAGAGGAGGCGGAGTGGGTGGTGTGAGGAGGAGGGGAGGTGTTTGTTTCGGAGGAGCAGGAGGAGGAGGAGGAGCGTCCAAGAGGTGAGGACGAAGGTTTCGTTGAGGTCCAGGTCGTGTGGCGTAGAAGGAGGAGAAGGAAGCGAATGGAGGCGATCGAAGAGGAAGGTCCGACGAGGGACGAGGTTCGCGGAGGTGTGCTAGGTGAGGAGGAGGAGGAGGAGATGGAGGAGATGGATGTGACCTGGACGACGACGACGACGGGGAGGAGGATGCTGATGATGGTTTGTGAGAAAGTAGGAATTTGGGTGGCTTGTATCCGTAATGTTGTGGGTCGTAGCGAGGAGGGAGGAGAGGTTGAGGTGGTAGGAGGGAGATGGCCGCGAGGGAAGAAGACGACGAGGAGGACGACGGTGGAGGGACGGGCACGCCGGCGGGGAAGAGCCGTGGTAGGAGGGAGATCTTGGAGTCCTAAGAGAGGGAAGGGGAGCGATATATGAGCTCGACTGGTTGAAAGAAAGTAAAGAAGAAAGAAAAATGGCGCAGAGAGAAGAGAGAGAGAAGAGAGCCAGGGCTGAAAGGAAAGCTCACTCACGTTCATCTCCGCTTTCGGACGGATTCGAGGTAGGTAACGAAGGGACGGAGGCGGAGATGGTATTGAAGATAAAGGGTAGTCGAGGAAGGTTGGTGATGATATTGAGGAGGACGAGGAGGAGCGAGGGGGAAGATGGGAGGAGGAGGACGAGGGGAGGGAGGTCGAAGGAGGAGGAGAGCGAGCGAGCGTCCACCATCCAGGGGGATCTGTTTCCGACGAGGTATGAGAGGATCGATCCAGCTGCGAGTAGGATCGTCCACGAGGATCTACATACGAGCGGAGAGGGTCGAAGAAGATAAGAAAGAGAGAGGGAGGGTGAGCTTGGTTGGTGGGTGGGGAAGGAAGGGAGGGAGGGGAAGGGAGGGGACGAACGAGGGGAGGACGAGATGGAGAGAAGCCCGGTCGAAGAAGAAGAAGAAGGTCGAACTTGACGTCTGGGTAAGATGAAGGAAGCCTTAGGTCGAGCTGAGGGTATCCGCATGCTGAAGAGGGGGAAGGGAGGGAGGAGGGGAAGGTATAGAAGGGAAGGAGAGAAGAGAGATGGAGGTCAAGGAGGAGGAGAGGAGGGGTTCCCCGCTTCGGCGCGATGAGGACCGATTCAAGATCCAAAAAAATAGAGGAAGGAAAATCTTTCTCTCTGCAGCTTTGAGTTCGTGCTCGAGATCTCCCTTCGATCTCTTGAGAAACGAGTTTCTTTTTTCTTTCAGCAGATCTTGACGGCGGCAGCTCCTCCCTCCTTCGACCTCCAAGCTCCAACCACGACTCGCCTCTTCAACTGCCTCCCTCCTTCACCCCTTCTTAACCTTTTCAACCTCTAGTTCTTCCCTCGAATCCCTCCCCCTCTCTCTCCTTTCCCTTCTGGATCTCAACGATGGCCAAGAAACGACCCCAGGACTCGGACGACGACAGCGAAGAGGACGAGAGGATCATGAGCTCCAGGAAAGGGAAGGGACCCATCAAGAAGAAGGTCGCCGTTTGGAAGGATATCAAGAAGTGGAAGGAGGGAGACGATCCTCTTGGAAGGTTCCCTATCGAGGTCTTGAACTTGTGAGTCGTCTCTTTTCCCAGTAGAGCGTCGAGGAGGGGAGGCAGGGGTTCGAGGGAAGGGAAAGGGATCAGCTCGTCAGCTCGTTTTATGAGCGCTGAGGCTGACCTGTATCTCTGTTGCGTTTGGGTACGCGAAGGATCATCTCGATCGATACCAACTTGGATGTGAGTTTGCAGAGATGAAATCGTCTTCGTCGAGGAGTACGGAGGGAAGGGAGTCGAGTCGAGTCGAGCTCAAGGAACCCCTTCCCTCCCTCCCTCCCTCTCTCGTCCCAGTCCATTCGACGCTGACCCTCTCTTCCATATCTCGCCTCATTATTTCGCTCCTGCTACAGCTTCGAGACCATCTCGCTCTCTCGGGAGTGTAGGTTCTTCAGAACATGCTACAGGGACGGTCAGCCCCGTTCCCGCTCTCCTCCGTTCCGTCGAACAATCGCGTCGATTCGTCTGCTCAAATTCTGACCAGACCTATCTCTCACTTCTCTGTACAACAGTCGTCTTCCAGGTAAGCTCTGTTCCTCCTGGTCACGTTCGGTTCGACGTCTATCTCTTCCTCGGGAAGCACGAACTGACCTTCCCTCCTTCCTTCGCGTCTTTCGTCGCCTCCCTCCGTCCCTCCTCCAGGTCCTCTTCCAAGACTACCACCCCGAGACCGTCCACTCCTTCTCGGACACCTTCGTCATCGGAGACGACGGCGAGCCTTCTGCCTCTCTCGCGAGAAAGTCCTGGGAATACCACACTCAGGTTGGACGAGCGATCGGACCGACGACTCGCGCTCTCAACGACGCTCGCAACATCACCTTCTTCAACGGCAAGACCTGGAACGGTTGGGGAGTTCCGAACGAGGAGTGGAACGGCTAGCAGCAGCCATCAAGGACGCGGAGGATCTCGTCGTTCTCAAGAAGATCATCGCGAAGGATCGCAAGACGTTCGCCGCTGAACAGAACGCGCTCGTTCTACCCAAGCTCGAGGCAGCTCAGGCTGCTCATGCGATAAAGCATGCTGCATGGGAGGCTCAAGTTGCGGTTGATAAGGCTGCCGAGGAGGCTACGGGAGTCAAGGCTCCCTATCGCTACGAGCCCCACTGCTACGTCAACGCTGTCAACCTTGGATGGGATGTGAAGAAGGCGACGGCCGAGTTCTTGAAGGATTTGAAGACGGTTTATGGAGATCAGTGAGTCTCTTTTTCCTCCCTTCGATATCTATTCCTCGCTCCTCCCTATCGATGACTGATCCCCTACCTCTCGATTTGCAGAGTCGACCGACCTGCAGTGTGAGTCGATCAGGTTTCGTTCCGCTCCCCGTCCCTTCGATCTGACCGACCTCTCCCCTTCCCTCTTCTCTTTCTTCAGCTTCAAGCCTTCCGCCAAGGTCCCCGTTCCTCCCATCCGAGATCCCTGGCACTCAGAGTGGAGGACTCTCGTCGCTCAACACGTCAACAACCCAAGGATCGGAGCGACGGTGAGTCGAACGACGACGTTTCCATTTCCCTTCGCTCGCTCGCAGACTGACGTCTCTCTCTCTTTCACCCCTATCAGGAGGCCAAGAAGACCTTCAAGGTATCGAACGCTGAGCTGTTGACGCTCCCGCTCTTTGCTCCTGTACGTTCTGTTTCGCTCCCCCTCTCGTCTTTCGACGCTTCGACCTCTTCGTTCGCTGACTCTTCCTGCTCTCGTCTTTGTTTGATTCACACAGCTCGCCACTCCCAAGTCTCGTCCACGCTTCTTCATCACCGCCGCCGTCGACGCTCTCTCCGTTCGCTCGCACGGAGGAGCGCTCGGACACCAACAGTACCTCGTCAAGATGGCTGAAAGAGCTGAGAAGGCTGGTGAGTCGAAGCCCCTCCCTGCCTGCCTCCTCCTCGCTCGTCATCTTCTTGATTCTCTTTCTCGCATACCACCCTCTCCCTTTCTTCGTCCTCTCCCGGTCGGTCTCGTCCACCGAACTGACCCTCCTCCCCCTCTCTCCTCTTTCCTCTTCCCTTTGACCTCTTCTCTCGACACCCAACCAACGCTCAGCCGCGACGCGAGAACGAAACGGAACCACCATCGTCAAGACGGGAAGGAAGATCTACCACGAATGGGGAGGTCGAAGGTTCTGGACCGGAGAGTACTACGATCGCGATGGGTACTTCGACGAGGAGTGAGGAGTAGTGAGGATCGAGAGTCGAAGAGTGAGGGCGAGGGTCGTCGAGCGGCGAGATCGAAAGTTTAAGCTTGCATCGGTGAGTTTCTCCTTTCGTTCTGTTTTCAATCGATCGAAGTGCGAGGTGAACGAACGAACGAACGACGCGTCGTCGTCGTCTTCTTTTCTTCCCTCGCTGACTTCGCTTGCGTCTTCCCACCTTCTTTCGCCAGACTCGGAAATCTTCAAACCCTCGATGGACTACTAGATGAACCTTGTTTCGGTATTCTCTACATACCTACCCTAGCGCCGTCTCACCCGCATCTACCTTTCTTTTTCCTCCCCCGTCGGTTCTCGTTTCGTCTCACCTCCCGCTCCCTCTCTCGCATCTACAGTACTTCTTACGACCGTCCACGCTCCGTCTCTCTCTCTCTCCTGTACCCCTTCTTATGTATACCGGCCAATCTTGGGACGACGCGATAGAGAGCAGAGCGAAAGAAGGAAGAAAGGAAGAAACAAGTAACGAGCCACCGTCGAGCGAGCGCGTGAGGTCGGTTTCGTTGCTGCTTCGGTTAGGTTTGGGAGCGTTCTTGGTTCATTCATCCAAAGGATGAGGAAACATCTATCGTACATACACAGCAGTACACAAAAACTTCAGCAAAAGATGAACCGAAACGAACGAAAGGAAAATGAAAACGAAGACGCGTCAACTCGATTCGAAGCACGCCGACGAACCAACGCACGAGGGACGAGCGACGAGCGACGAGGAGGACTCGGGCAGGTGGAAGAGTAGGAGGAAAGAAAATGCAAGGGGTGGGCGGTAGTGGGCAAGTTGTACAAGTGAAGAAGCGAAGCTAAGCAAAGGGAAGGGAAGGGACGGAGAGATGGAAGGAGTGGAACGAAACGAAACGAAACGACGATGTAAGAGGAGGGTGGTAGATATCGAAGAGAAGGGCGAGTGAAGAGACAGTGAGTGGCTGTACAGAGATGGAGGAACAGATCGAGAGAGAACCGAACGCGTCTCCTCAAAGATCCATCCTCCCGTTCGTCCCCACTCCCTCGTCCTCCTCCCCTCCCAAACTCCCCATGTCACTCATCTCCCCGTCCTCCCCACTTCCACTCCCACTCCCACTCTCGCTCCCCTCGTCGTCGTCTTCTTCCTCGTCGTTCTGATCCGGAACATGCTCGGCCGTAGCGAACCGTTTCACGAAGTCCTTGACTTTGGCGTTGTACGAGGGAGGGTCGCGCATGAGGAGGGTGGCGGCTTCGTTGTTCAAAGGGTCGGAAGGGTTCGGGTAGCGTAGGAGTTGAGGGAGGAAGGTTTCGAAGATGTTGAGCATGTCTGTAAGAGCGGAGGAGATAGGTTAGTGGGAGGGGAAGGAAGAAGGAGAGGGACGACGCGAGGACGAACCGAACATGGGCGACCAGGTTTGGTTGATGACTGTTGGAACGAACGACCAGGAAGAGGTCAGCCTCTGTATAAGCCTCAGCCGAGAAACGCGAAGAAGAAAACTCACCATCCAAGCAAACCGAACCACTCCTGCTCAACCCCAAACGAACGAAACCCGAACTCGAAAGGCGTCAGCTCACGCTCTTTCTCCCTCCCTTCCCTCCCTCCCTCCCCATCGATGCTGACTCGGACTCACGTCTCATCGATGTTCGGGTGGAAGATCTTGTTCATGAACCCGATGGAAGGGGATTTGTAAGGGTACTGGTTGGGAAGTTCGACGTGGACCTTCCAGATCCCTGTTTCGAAGGGCGCTGTCGTTCGGGGCGAGGGGAAGGAGAGGTCGAAGGGTGAGCTTCGATTCGAGCACGAGGATAAAGGCGAGAGAGATAAGAGGGTAGGGTGGTAGGACCCACTATCTACTGGACCGTGAAAACGAACGAAGAATTCCTGGATAACGAGAGAGGGAGAGAGGGGGGCAAGGGAGGAGGGGAGGGGATCAAGGTCAGCTTCGAAGCTCATTCGCTCGATCGATTTCGGGCGAGTCTCGCTGCTGGACGACCCCTTCCACAAGAGAGAAGGACAGCTAGAGATCCATCTGCAGCTCCCGTCGATGAGATCTCTGCTCGAGAATCCGCTCTCAAACACCCGTGCTACCCCAACCAACGCTGAGACCTGCTCGTCCCCCTCTTATCTCCCTCCCTCCCTCCCTTCCCCTCAGACGGCACCTCCCTCCTCCCCTCCGCACCACTCGTTCAGAACGAAAGCCGACCCACTTACCTGCATGTTATCATTGACGAGAGTGACCTCGTAATCGCTCATGAGCAACTTCATCACGTCCGTTTCGATCCGTCGTTTAGGAGAGCTGGAGGGGGAGGGGAGGGCGAAGCGAGTGAGGGTAGAGGTAGAGGTAGCATGGGATAGAGAGCGAATAAGAAGAAGAAGGAGAAGAAGAGAGTGAAGAGAGTCAGCATGGAGGAGAATCTATACGAGAAAGCGAGCGAGCGAGTGGAGGAGGAGGAAGGAGCTCAAGGACTGGAACTGACCTCATCTTCCTCTTCTTGCTGGGTGGCGGGCTAATCGTTTGAACGGGGGAGGGGAGGGGAGGGCTGCTGGAAAGAGTTGGGGCGGAGAGTGGGAGGATGGGTGAGAGAGTGGGTGGTGCTGGGGAGGAGAGAGGGGGTGAGTCGATGGTGGGGGGAGGAGGGAAGGGGAGCAGGTCTCGGGTTCGAGCGGTCAAGGGACAAGGAGGGAGTCACGATTCTGACTCCGCTTTCTATATATATTCTTTGAGCGAGTACAGGAAGATCTTCCTCCGAGCTAAGAGTACGGATCTCTGCTAAGACTGCGGTTGTAGCTGAGAAAAAAACAACGAGCTGGGACTGAACGAGCGAGTTGAGCTCAGCGCCTGATCATCCCTCCTCCTCCGTCTCTCGTACTCCTGAGTGAAAATTTCCCCAGCGCAACTTCGATAGGGCCCTTCAGGCTGAAGACATTCCATCGTTCAACACCTCTCGAAAATCTTTCTTCTTCGAAAAAAGTCGCGTCTTCCCTTGACTCTTTTGATTTTCAAGCTTTTGCTTTCACGAGTACGCCCAACCACCATCACCTCCTTCTCTCCCTCCCCCTCCCCCTTCCCTCGCCTTTTCCCCTCCCTCTCCCGTACGAGCGAGAATGGACACCATCACTCTGCTCCCTCTGCTCTCGCAGTCTCTCTCTTCTGATCCTCAAACTCGACGAGGCGCCGAACGCCATCTGACCGAGCACGAGCCCGTCCCAGGTTTCCTTCTCTCGGTACTCTCGATCGTGCAGGGAGCAGGGGAGGCTCCTATGGAGATCAGACTCGCAGCTGGAATCTACTTCAAGAACGCCGTCAAGAAGATGTGGGGGGAGGTACGTTCAAAATCGAAGACAGAGAGAGAGAGATGGAAGGAAGGAGAGGAGGGACTTGGGATGTTGACCTTTCTTCTTTCTTCGCCTGCCCCTTAGGACACGACCCCTCTGCTCCCTTCTCTGGTGGATCGTCAGGCTATCAAAGAACAGCTCGTTCCAGTGATGATCTCCCTCTCCACTCCTCAACTCGCAAGACTTCAAGCTCAAGTACGTCCCCCTCCTTCTCTCGCTAGCCCTCGCCTCTCTCTTTCTCTCCGTCTGCTCGAACTGACCTTTACCTTTTTACAGGTCGGAGAGGCCGTTGCTGCCGTTGCTGAGCTCGACTTCCCAGATCAGTGGGAAGGTCTCGTTGGAGTGAGTCTCTCGTTTCCCTCCCCCTTCTTTCCTTCGCCTTCTCCCTCCTCCTCCTCTTCGTCTCCTCGAGCTGACGCCAGTCGTTCCTTCCTCCTCTCTACCAGCAACTCGTCTCTTCCATCTCCCCCGATAACTTCTCTATCAACGTTGGAGTCCTCCAAACCGCTCACTCCATCTTCAGGAGGTTCGTTTCGTTTCCGTTCGTTTTCACCGAGCGAGCTCACCCGTTTCAATCCTGACCGTCGTCCCCTTCCCCTCGTTTCCCTCCGCGATCTCGAAGGTGGAAATCCCAGTTCCAGTCCGATCGACTCTACTCGGAGATCCTTCTCGTTCTTTCCGAGTTCTGCGGCCCTTACTTTGAGCTCTTCAAGGTTCGTTCGTTCTTCAACATCCATTCCATCCATCTCCACCTCCTCCCTCCCTTCGTCTCCTCCACCCCTTGCGCGACCCTGACCTCCTCCTCCTCCTCCTCTCTATCACCATCTCAACCTACTACAGCGAACCGATCAACTCCTCTCCCTTCCAGCTTCCCAACTCCCTCCGACAGCTTCCCTTCCTCAGCTCGCCCAAACCCTCCTCCTTCTCCTTCAGCTCTTCTACGACCTCAACGCCCAGGATCTTCCAGAGTTCTTCGAGGACAACCTGGCCGTCTTCTTTGGGAACCCCGATGCTGGAGAGCTTGGACTGCTTGGGAAGTACCTCAGGTGGGATCGGGAGGAGTTGAGAGGCGATGTGAGTAACTCTCCTTCTTTGAGCTTCGAGCGTGTTGTCTTCCTTCTTTCCCTCGCCCTTCCTTGTCTCTCTCGTCCATCGATCTCACCTCTTCCCCTCTCCTCCCACTCTTACTCACTCTCCACCAGATCGACGACGCCACCCCCGGTCCCCTTCAAAAGATCAGATCCCAGATCTGTTCGATCCTCGAGCTCTTCACCCTTCGTTACTCGGACGCCTTCACCACCGCTCTCCTCACTCCCTTCGTCCAGTCCGTCTGGGAGTTCCTCGCCGACCCCGCCATGGCCTCGTCGCAGACCACCAGGGAAGACGCGCTCGTGTGTAGGGCTTTGGGGTTCCTGGGTGTGGTGGTCAAGATGGGAAGTCGAAGGTCGCTGTTCGAGCAGCCGGGGACGTTGGAGAGGTTCTTGGAGATGATCGTGCTGCCAAACATGGCTTTGAGGAGTGAGTACATCCTCCATATATCTGCTGACTAGGAAGGGAAAAGTCCGGGAGGAGTGGTGGGCGCGAGGAGGGAATCGCGAAGGGAAGGAAGGAGGAACGCGAGCTCGAGCTAACTTCGCGACCTCTTTGGTTTTTGCAGCTCACGAGGAGGAGATGTTCGAGGACGATCCCATCGAGTACATTCGAACCGATATCGAGCCTTCGACTGGTACGTACTCGTTCCTCCGTCGAAGATATTCTCGTGTCCTGTATCGAGCTGACCTCCTCTCCTCCCTTTCGTCCTCATAGAGACCGACACGCGACGACAGGCCGCTACCGAGTTCACTCGAGCCTTGATGGAGCAGTTCGAGACTGAGGTCACTGCCATCGTCAAGAGGTACATCGACGCCTACCTCGGAGTGAGTTCTCTTCCCATCGAACGCGAGAGAAATCGAAGCGCAGAGTCAACTGACGCGTCGATCTTGTTCCCTTTCCTTCAGCAATACACGGCCAACCCTCTCCAAAACTGGAAGAGCAAGGACACCGCTATCTACCTTCTCACCTCCATCGCTTCCAGGGGAGCCACGCTTCAGGTTCGTTCGCCGTTCGATCGCGTCGCGAGCGAGTCGAAACGATCGAGCTGACCCTCTTCGTTCTGGCTCTCGTCTCTACAGCACGGAGTCACCTCCACCAACGTTCTCGTCGATGTTGTCGAGTTCTTCTCCCAGAACGTCTTCCAGGATTTGCAGGGAGCCGAGGGATCCGTCAACCTTTTCCTCCTCGTCGACGCCATCAAGTTCTTGCACACCTTCAGGAATCAGGTTCGTCGTCCCTCTTCCACTCCGCCTTCTTCCTCTTTTTACCTCGAGATGACTGACACAACGTTCTCTGCTCCGTTCGGCCTCTTCTCACAGCTCACCAAAGACCAGCTCCTTTCGGTCCTCCCTCTCCTTATCCAACACCTCTCCTCCTCCAACTACGTCGTCTACTCGTACGCTGCTACCACCATCGAGAGGATCTTGTTCATCAAGGTCAACGGGCAGGCTTTGTGAGTAGGACTGTTTTCTGTCTCGACGTCGACGACCCTCTCGCCCGATCGGGAGAGAAGACGCGTCGACCGACTTTGTTGAGCTGAACCTCTTCCTTCCCTTCCCTTGCTCGAACCAACAGGTTCTCCCAAGCCGACGTCCGACCCTTCGCTCAGGATATCCTGATGGCTCTCTTTACCAACATCGAGCGAGGTCAGACTCCCGAGAAGATGGCCGAGAACGATTACTTGATGCGATGTGAGTCTTTCGCGCTCGTGCTTCTTCTCTTCCTCCCTTGCCCGTCGCACTGTCGATAAGCCTGACACTGATCTCCCTTTGCTTGTTCTTCTTGGCTTGATTTAAACCATACAGGCGTGATGCGAGTCATCCTCACCGCTCGTCAATCCCTCACTCCCGTCTTCCTCGTCGTCCTCCAACATCTTGTTGGGATCATCGGCCAGATCAGCAAGAACCCTAGTAACCCCAAGTTCAACCAGTACACTTTCGAGTCCGTTTCGGCTTTGATTCGGTGAGTCGCCTCTCTTCTATCTCGTTCGTCGCGAACACTCGCTGACTCGACTCGCGTCTCGTCCTCGCAGATTCGTCGCCGAGGGAACTCCCGCTACCCTAGGACAGTTCGAGGGCGAGCTCTTCGGACCCATTATGACCATCCTGCAGCAGGACGTTCTCGGTAGGTTCCCCTCTTCCTCTCTTGTTTCCCTCGCTTCGTCGTTCGTCCCCCATCGACTGACCTTTCCCTCCCTCCCTCTCCCTCCTTCCCAGAATTCGTCCCTTACGTCTTCCAAATCCTCTCCCAACTCCTCGAACTCCACCCAACCACCACTCTCCCCGAAGCCTACCAAAACCTCCTCGGTCCCCTCCTCACCGCCTCCCTCTGGGAACAACGAGGAAACGTCCCTGCCCTCGTTCGACTCTGGAAGGCTCTTCTGAAACGAGGAGCGCCGACCATCGTGGCCAACAACCAGGTCCAGAGTCTGTTGGGAGTGTTCCAGAAGTTGATCGGAAGCAACATCAATGATGTGCATGGGTTCAGCTTGCTTCAGGCGCTGTTTGAGAGTGTGCCGATGTGAGTTTTGTGGACGGGACGAGTTTCGATTCTTTCTCGCTCGCCTCTTTCTTTTTCGACGTTATTCGATAACTCTGTCCTGACTCACCTCCTTCGTCTCTTGTCTTTCCCGTTTTGCAGACCCGCCCTCCAGCAGTACATTCGAACGATCCTCGTCCTCCTCTCAACAAGACTTCAAAGCTCCAAAACACCCACCTTCGTCTACTCCTTCGTCTACTTCTTCTGCTACATCCTCGCCGTAGAGAAGGAGGGGCTCACTCCCGATTTCGTGATCGCTCAGTACGAGGGTGTTCAGCCTGGGTGAGTCGTCTCTCCTCCTTCGTCTCGTCGTCGACGACTCCGCGTCGCGATTTCGTTTTAGTTCGTCCACTCGTACTTACCAACCCCTTCCCTTCTCTTCGTTCGGCGTCTCGTCGCAGAATCTTCGGTGGGATCCTCCAAGGAATCGTTCTCCCTCAGGTCCAGAAGATCCCCGTGAAGGACAGGAAGGTCGTCGCTGTTGGGATCACAAGGCTGTTGACCCAGAGTCAAACGATGCTCACGGAGCCTTTGGTCAAGTCTTGGTGAGTCCGCTTGTCCTTCCTCCCTCTCCCCCTCCCTTTCGACCTTCCCTTCCTTTCCCACTCTCATCCTCCCTCGCCCGCGTCCTTCTCTCGCCCGCTGACCCACCTCTCCCCCGTCCCTCCCTCCCTCGTTCGTCCCTCTCCCTCACTTCACAGGCCAGCAACCCTCAATGCCGTCCTCGCTCTCATCCTCCTCCCCGTAGACCTCACAGCCACCACCGCCATCGCAGAAGACGACATCTCGGGACTCGACTTCGACGACGGAGTCGCTGGGTTCCAGGCGTCGTTCGCGAGACTGGGAGCGTCCGAGGCGAAGAAGGAGGATCCGGTGGCTTGGTTGGTCGAGGATGAGAAGACGTTCTTGAAGACTCAGTTGGAAGGGGTGGCGGGATCGGTGAGTTGCAAACCTCTCTTCAGATGTTCAAGGGAGGGAGGAAACGGCGGGAAGGAGAGGGAACGGAGATACCCACGGACGGATGATGAACTGACTTTTGTTTTTCGCCAGGTTGGACCTCTGCTACAGCAGGTGGATCCCGCTGCGTTGGCTCGGCTTCAGAGTTAGGTTAGGTTCGCTTGGTTGGAGGGAGGGAGGGAGTGGAAAGGGAGGTAGAAGCGCTCGATACGATCTTCGTGTTTCCCATCTCTGACGAGAGCGAGCGTCGAGCGAGAGGAAAGGAGGGAGGGAGGACTCGCTTTGTGCATCGTCGAGAACTGCGTGTGCGAGACTTTGTACTGGGTTCATAGCTTGCTCTGAAGGCAGCAGGCAAGGTTTAGGCGCAGCCCAGTGAGTGGGATACGAGAAGGATTCGAGACTCGAGAAGAGTTGTGTTTCAAAACTTTCACGAGTCTTTCCCGCTTCCGTCTTGGTCCTCGAGCTCGTCCTTCTTCCCCCCTCCCGACTCAACCCCAGTCAAGAAGGTGTACTAAGCCCTCGCAGGGTACTGTACAAAGGGATGATAGGTCCTTGAGACGAGAATTAAACGGCAAACTGAGTGGGACGCTGCAACACAAAAGTCGACGCGTCGCATTTCTCTCTCCCTCACATCCTTCTCTCTTTTCGTCATACCCGTTCTGAGTTCCTCCGAGGCTATCCGCTTCTAGATTCGTAGGTACATCTCGGGCTTTCACTCTCGTCAGCGGTTTTTTAACAGCGGCCGGCCTGGCACAAAGGAGAGTGAGACGACGCGTTGCTCGGAGGTCGCGCACGCGACGATTTCACTCGTTTGCATCCTATCGCTCGTATTCGTCACACCCGGCGAGCTCATCGAATCGATCCCGTCCTTCCGCTTGAAGGACAACGGAAGGGAGCGAGTCAGGAGGGGCGCAAGGGTTGGCGATCAGGATGCGAAGAGGAAGGACGACGTCAAACTCACTTGAAGTTAGCCTCAGCCTCGTTGGCTTGTCATTTCGGCCAGTAGATCCTGGATTCGAGAGCCACTTCCAAATTCATAGATTCCGGCCTCGCTGCTCGACACCACCGCCAAGCTCGTTCCTCGAGAGCTCGTTGTCGCGGACGGTTGTCGACACATCTCTTCCGGCGCCGTTACTCACAACCCCACTCCTCAACTCGTCACCATCTCCTCCTCCTACCCAATTTCCGCTCTGAACTCATCTCTTTCGACCTCACCTCCCTCGGCTCCTATCCTCTGATCCTCGGGATTCCAGCATGAACCAACAATGGCCTGGTCTTCGCACTCCCTCGAATTCGACTCGGATTTCTGCGAGCACTCCTGCTTCCCTCCGGCTTCTGAGCGGGTTCTTCGCTTCCCAACCTCGTCTACTACTACTGCTCTCTCCAAGATCTCCTCGAACCCTCGAACCAACCCTCGTCCTTCGGCCACAACTCCCAAAGTCGCGTCGCCTCTTCCTCGTCCCTCGTCCCCTCCTCCTCCTCGTCTCTCGCCTCCACCCTCGACTTCCTCGTCTTCGCCCTCGACTTCACCTCCTCTCGCCTCGTCCTCAGCTCCTCGTATCACCATCATGTCCGCCGCCGCGTTTGCTATGGAAGCTGTCGCCGGTGACTTCAGGAACGTGGACTCGATGTTGGCTCACTACTCTCTCTCCTCTTCCAGCAAACGTCGCGTCGCCTGGATCTCACGAGGACGATACTCCAAATCCCGACTTTGATCTCGACTCTCATCTCCCTCCCAAATTTGCTGAGTTCACCGGTCTAACTAGTTAGTAGCGCTCTCCCTCTCGTTCCTCGGTCGCTCCCAGCCTCCCGTTCGAGTTCAGTTTGGGTGCTTGTCTCCGCGCGTCGACTTCTCCAACCCCCGTTCGCTTCTCCTTTCCTTTTTGAACTTTTCTTTGCTAGCCTTTCCAGATCGAAATAGTTAGTTCTCGCTCTAGGTATCGTCTCGGAATCGTCTTAACTACTCTCTTCTCGGTGCTGGCGGGCTTAATTCTTTGCGACGCGTCTTCACTTTGTTCTCTCTCTCCCCTTTTGACTTGATAGTCAGCCTTCCCGGTTCTCGGTAGTTGGGTTTCTCGTTCTCAGTCGTTAGGGCTCAGGTTCTCTAGTAGTTTAGCGCTTCGGTTGATTAGTTGAGTTCGGTCTCGGTCGCGTCGTTCTTTCGTTTGGGAGTTGTAGTTTTTCTCCTGGGCTTTGCGGCTCGCCTATTCTTCGCTTTCTCTCCTTCTAGGACTCAGCAGGATAGGTAACGGCCATCTGAACGCACCACGCCGTCAGCACCATCCTTGTTTCCTCCTCGCTCGAGTCGGTCTTCCGGCAGTGATTGATGGCCAAGTAGTCGAGGACGCCGACGAAGACGAAGCTAGAGAGATAGAGGAGGACGTTTTGGGAGAGGGAGAGAGGAGGACCTTCGGACCAGACGACGACGAGCATGAAGGGGATTGCGACGACGATGATGTAGAGGAAGAAGAGGTTGGGGGCTCTGTTACGTTTGGGAGCGAGAAGAGGAGGATTCGGGAGTAGGATTCGATCATCGTTGGGGGATGATGGGCGTTGGAGAAAGACTGAGAGGGCGGAGGGAAGAAGGAGGAGGGTCGGCGGTGTCGTCGTGACTTCCTTGCCGGAGGTTCGATCCGCATCTCGGTTTCGCAGTCAAGAAATCAGGCCCTTGGTCTCGTTCGAACAAGACGAGGGAGAGGAGATAGAGGAGAGATTAGTGCTTACGATTTTGAGCCTTCTAGACCTTCGGAGCGACTGCAAACAGAGGAAAGGAAGAACGAAACGCGTCTCACTTCCGTTGACAGGTCAAGGACGAGAATAGAAGTTTTGAAGCTCATGAGCTGCCAAGAAGAAAGCAGAAGAGAGGGAAGGGAAGTCAGCATGGAAAGGTAGTAGAGAGCGACGAGAAAGGACGCCAAGAGAGAAGGACTGACATATAAATCCGACAGTCTTCCTCCTCCTCGTCCTCCTCCTCCTTCGCCCTCTCTCTGGCCGTCCTCCCTGCTTCCACACGAAGCCGTATCGCCTCGTCTCCCTCTGCCATCCAGGCTGACGTTCGTCCCTCCTGTTCTCGATTCCAGTTCCACTGCAACATCCCTAGACGAGAAGAGAAGAGAAGAGCGAAGCAACGAGAGTCAGCTCGGATGCGAACGAGGGACGTCGTCGGCGTTCCTTCTCGAATCGATCCTTCTCTCTCTGCTCTCCTCTGGACTCACCGATGATGCCAGCGATAAAGATGAAGAACAATAGTACCATGAGAAGGAACACTACGGGGATCTTAACCTTCCAAGACAGCCCCAGACCGTCCATCCAACGGTAAAGAAGGATATCTCCGACGAGGAGGGTGTACCCAAACTGGAAGAAGTAGCAGAACCGCCAGTAGACCATCTCCTCTGCCCATTTTGACGGTTTCCAGATGATTTTGATGGATGTGTAGTCGAGAGGGACGCAGAGGAGGACGGTGAAGATGTAGAGGAGGAGGTCGGACGGAGGGGTGAGGATGGGAAACCAAGCGAGATGGAAAAGGACGGTGGGAATCAGAGCGACCGCCATGAAGGCGCGAGGAGGACGGAATTCTGGAGGTTGGGTAGGATCTGAGGGATTCGAGCGGCGTATGAGGTTCATGGTGGAAATGGGTTGGGTTGAGAGGAAGCAGATGATGGCTGTTGGTAGCAAAAGAGGAGAGAGGGAGGGAAGGAGGGGTTCGGAGGTCGAGCTCCTCTTCCTTCCTGATCTCCTCTCACCCTTTCGCGGAGGCAACAATCTCTCACTTTCACCTCTCAGCTCTTCTCTTGACCTCCAGCTTCCATCGCTTACAGCCTCAACCGACGTAAATTTTTCGGACTCGTTCCCCCTACCTTGGAAGCTCGACCGACGGGCGAAACGCTTCCTTCGCACCTCGACACCCTTTTCCCTCCTCGCTCCCAACTCCATCGACGCTCTTCAACCACCCCTCTCGCCCATCATCCCCCTTCTCTTCCGTCGCCGTGCTCTCCAACGAGATTGCACTCTTGAGCAATACAGGTAGGTGGCGAGAAAAGAAGGTGCAAGCGGGCCTGACAGTAAGGAGCAACGACAGGGTCAACGCGAACTGCCACCTCACACGGAATAAGGCGACTGGCTCACCGGATATTGAACCCCGCTTGTCCCGTGCCATTGATCCTGTTCACTCTGTGGGAAAGAGACACTAAGAGAAAAAGAGTCGGCGTCTGGCGTTGCATTGCGACGAGCTCCACGAAGAGCATACTCTTCCTTTGGCCGTCATTCAAGCTGAGCTTCCAAATCCGACCCCTTCTCCGACTGTCCGTCAAACAAAACCTCGTTCTCCTTTGCAGAGCAGATCCGCCACGACTAGAACTTGTGCTTCTTAGAAAATGAGCGCTTGAAAGCTCCCTGGAGGTGTCACTCCCGACTCAGACAACCGAACTCAGCTCTTCCTCCCTCCATCTTGAAGCTTTCTTCTTCTATACGGAAGCTCGAGATACATTTCCATGGTTATTCTTCACCTCGTACCCTCTGGGGTTAGCAAGAAACATTCCTAGTCTGTGCAGTTCCAGGGCAGAATGTCCCAACTCTCGATCGACGAGAGCTCAAACTTTGCTCCTTCCTTCCACTCCAGAGCTCAAGCTGATGACTACGGGACGGTCGACCGTAGCTAATCCTCTCACTTGCGTTTACACCACTCCCCCGGCATTTCCCTGTATTTTCTAACCACCAGACTCTCTTCAATAACCCTAATCTTAACCCTTGATCCCAACTTTGTCTCCTTCAACTTCTCGCACGGTCGCCCTCCAATGCGCTTCCTCCTTCTCCTTCCCCTCTCCTCCCTCATCAACCTGAACTCCTCCTCCCTCTCCTCCCAGCTGAGCCTCCTCCAGTTTCCCAACTCGAGGCTCAGCACCCCACCTAGGATACCGCTCAACCCCATCATGATGTTTGCTTGCCTCTGTGACCTTGAGTGGGGATAGCTAAACAAGACGTGGAAGACGGCGTTGAAGCCGATGATGATGAGCGCCACGAGGAGAAGCCGCACCAAGTGGGAGGTGCGCTTCAATCGCAGAGGTGGAGCGGCGCCAGGAGAGGATAGAGAGGGGGTCGAGTGAACGGTATCTGAAGGAGAGGTGGAGGGAGGAGGACGAGCAGACATGGTTGCGAAGGAGGGGAGGAGGACGCCGCTGGGCTGATAGAAGGACAGGTCTTCTAAGATCACGGAAAGATGAGCGTCACAGGGATGGTCAGTCAAGGACCTGGAAGCAAAGAATTGGACGAGGATGGGCTTCACCAAGAAGGAGTGTGTGAAGACGAGGACTTCGAAATACGATGATATGGGTGTTTGATAGAAGAAGATCTGGTGGTCTGCTGGTCGAGCTCACCTGTTCAAGGTTCGATTCGGGAGAACCGTCGGAGCTCTTATGCATAGCCCCCATCTCCTTTGCTTTTGCAAATTTCGAACCATTCAAGGCTTGCTCACACCCTGTTGTAGTGGTAGTCACGTAAAGGAGACAGACGCTTGACGACCTTGGATCTAGGGGTGGTTCCGACTCTAGATGTGTTTCTCTTTCTCTTTCTCTTTCTCTTTCTCTCTCGTTCATTCCCATGGTCCCTCTACCTATCTCTATCATTCCCTCACCTCACTTGCTTATGTGTTCTGCCTTGACCTTATCTCTTGACGTCTCCTTGGTTACCGTCTCTTCCATTTCATCCGCGCGCCTCTCTCTCTCGTTGTCCCTTATCGTTCATCGTCTTCTTCCTAGGCTCACAGTTCGGTACGGGTCTTCTCTCCCTCAGACCGTCGACGCATCCCTCCCTTGACCAGCAAGGCCTTCCTCTCCTCCCCTCATCGACCCTTCTCTCCTACGGTCCTCACGAGATGGACGCTGACTGACGGACGGACGTGTTGTCGCGTCTTTTCTGTTGGAAGGTGGCGACTCGCAGAGAGGTTTCACGTAGTAGCTTAGTAACGCGTTGTGGGCGTTCTACGGTAAAGTAAAGGTCTCTAGGTGGGGTTGTGGTGGGTAGCTCTATCGAGGTTCGTGGGAGGAACGACGCTGGCGAGTGCTCGTTGAGGTTTCTGCTCTTCGGAGGCTTTGGGGTGGGCTGGGAGAGAGAAGGGGAGGTCGATGAAGAAGGTCAAACGAGAACTACTACTGGCGACTTGAGAACTACGCGAGGGAGAATGAGAACTACTACTGGGCGACTTGACGGCGAGACTGGTTCTGGAAAAGGGAAGATGAGAAAGGGAGACGAGAAGGGAAGCTGAGAAGTTGACCAATTCTGGGGTGAAAGTTGATCAATAGCAAGAAGGTCAAAACTAGCCCCCTCTTTATACTAAATATGATCCGCAGTCCGAAGCACCGAGAAGAGGAACGAGGCTGGAGGGAGTAGCTAGCGAAAGGGAGGAAGGACGGTGATACACGACGCGAGACCATCAGCGGTCACAGCAAAGCCAAAAAGGGGTATAAGCTATAAAACGGAAGAGGCAGAGAAGGCGAGAACCGAGAAAAGTATGTACTAAGCAAGAGAGTCGAGACGGAAGGGAAGGCCGAGAAGAAAAGGGGAACGTGAGTGAGGCGCGTCGCGAGGGGAAGGTTTCGGGCAAAGGTATCTACAGAACGAGAAGAGTCGGCGAAGGGAAGCAGAGGACTAAATATAAACAGAAGGGAGAGGCCCAGAACCTATAGAAGCGGGGTCTCTAACCGAGACAGGATAAAAGGGGAAGAGACGCGTCGAGAAGAAAGCAAAACGAAAGAACGAACAAACCGAGAAGAACTCCTCACTTCCTCTCCAAACCCCCACACCGTTCGTTCCATCTATTCATCCATCCTTCCCAGGTTTTGTTCCCAATTGACTCACCATTTATACGAGAATCGTATCGTCCGAGAGAAGAGTGGGAGGCTGGCTTGAGGGAAGAGTGAGAGGAGGAAGGGAGAAGGAGAGGAGACGATGGCCGTATGAAGTCAACTCGAATCACTTCCTCGCTTTCGTGTTTGGGAGGCGCCAGCGGTTACGTAACCGATATGATTTCGAAGTTTCCAGCGCTCTATCAGGCCTCAGGCTTACTGAAACGATAGAAAGAAGAAAAACAAATACTTTTCTGCTCTTCTCTGTTGACTTCCCTGAGCGGCTCCTCCTCCCTCGCCTCCCCCCCTCCCGTCTTGTTTTTGTGCTCGCTCTTGGTTGGTTGTTTGCTTTGGTCTTGTTCCTCTTTTGGACCTCGTTCTTGGACCCCCCTCGGTTCGTCGAACACGGGTTGGAGCGAGATCCAGTCGAAAGGGTAGGAGCGGCAAGGAGGGTGAATCCATTCTGAACGGACCCAGATCTGTCTTGGCTCGGATATTGAAGTTGGTCGAGAACGAGGGATACTGAATTAGATAGGAAGGACAGGGGGAAATTAGCGGAGAGGAGGAAGGTATCAAGGGAAGGACGCGTCGTCTCCGTCCCTTTCCTCCGCCCGTGTTTTCACGCCATCTACCCCTTTCATTCTCTCTTTCTCGCTCTTTTTGTCCTGTCCCTCTCTTTGTAATCTCTTCCTCCCTCTAGTTCATCTCCTTTTCGCTTCGGCGGTCATCGCGTCGCGTCGACTCGGCGAGCGACCTTGCCCTCCTGCTCGGAGAGGTGATAGCGACATTGGGCTGAAGAGCAGCTCGCCACTTTTTTGGACAACATCGAGTCGAGCGAGCACTCACCTCTCTCCCTGTCTCGTCCCTGCTTCTGACTGTATATTCCCCTCAGTGAGCAGGGCCGTTGTCTCCTCTCCTAGCGTCAGATCCTTCTTCGCTCTCAGCCCCTCACGAAAGATGAAGGCGCAAGAGCGAACGGACGAGCTGCTCCAGAGGATGAGCCGAGGGAGACGCGTCGTTCTTTCCCGTCCTTTCAGTCTCTTGTTCGCCTACTTTCATATATTCGCACTTCCTCTGTTGAAGATAGCTCCTTCGCTCTCACCCTAGAGTCACTTGTCCCCAAAGAGCCGGAGGGGAAGAGCGGAACAGACGCGTCGTTCAGAGGTTGCTTAGGCCTGCGTACATCCTCTTCCGATCATTTCGCTCTGAATAAGAGCACCGGAAGACCTTGCTCCTCTGTGGAAGGTCTTGCAAACCGCTCTCTTCTATGTTTCGCGACAGAAGCAGGATAAAAGAGCGGTCAGACAACTGCTTCAGAGGTCGAGTCACATTGTGTTTCTTCCCTTTCGTCTTTTCCTCTACCTCTTCACACTCTTGTCTCCGCTGGTTTTAAAGTCTCTTTCTCTGAGTCCGAGCCGTAGAAACCGCTCTCACCCCGCTCCCAAATTTGAATGGGCAGAGGTTGTGAGAGCGGCTCGACGCGTCGACTCAGATATCGAGCCCCGAAGCTCATCCTTTCATTTCGCTCCTGAACACGGATCATCTTCCTCAATAAACCTCCGTGCCTCTCCTGAGGCGTGAGCAGAGAGTCCGCTGTCTCGTTGAATATCAACGACTTCCACCGACGTCTCTGCTTTGCGACTCAGAAGTCGACGCGTCGTCTCTTTCTCTTCCCTCGTTTCTGGCTTTATGATGTTTTATCTGGACATCTCCTATTTTGTCTCCGCTTTTCTGCCTCCCCTTTGGGTCAGCCCAGTCCGTCGCTCTCGCTCCCTTGATGACCGAGGAACGCGAGAGTGAACGGTTGAGCAGCTTCAGAGGTTGAGCGGGGTCGAGTCGCCTCTTTCTCTCTCGCCCCGCCTTCTTCTCCACTTCAGACTCAGAGATCGGTCGCGTCCTTTGGATGATTAGGATCGATCGCTCTCACTCACATAATCAGCTTTTCAAAGCAGATTGAGAAGGAGAGAGCAGGCGAGACGCGTCGTTCAGAAGTCTCTTCCGCCCGCGTTCACCCTTTTCCGATCATTTCGCTTTCGAGAGCACCGAAAAGTTCCGCTCCTCTGGAGAGACCCTGGCAGACCGCTCTCGTATGTGTTTTGCAACAGAAGCAGGATGAAAAGAGCGGTCGAACAACAGCTCTCAGAGGTTGAGTTGTGTTGCGTCTACTTTTCTTCTTCGCCCCCAGTGTCTCTCTCTTCCTTGCACTCTCGTCCTATACTTCCAATCTTTTCCTCTACATGTGCTTCTCAACCGCTCTTGTGAAGATTTGCGTATCTCTTTCTTTCTTTTCTACAGTAGAATAGGTTGCTGAGCTTGCTCCTCTAGTTTCTAATCTCGCTAGCTCTCTCTCTCTTCGCACACTGCCTTATTCCCTTAACCTTTTTCACTTCCCTCTCCTCCCTTCTTACTCTCGTCTACATCTTGACCACCAAGCTAGCGTCTCACGAGTCCTTGTTCGTTCATCTTCTACTCTCCTTCTCTTCATCAGTCGTGTACTTATATTCTCTCTATACTTCTACAGCTTTCTCTCTCCAGGTTAGCTCGATACATAGTCTACATCTTGACCACCAAGCTAGCGTCTCACGAGTCCTTCTTTCTCTCTCCAGATCGAACCAGACGCTAGACCTTACATCTTCATAGCTCTCCCTTCCAAACGATGCTCCTAGACCGATTGAAATTGAGAGCGGCTTGACGCGCGACTCAGAGGTCAACCTTGGAAGCTTGTCCGTTCACTTCTTAACAACCGCGAGGCAGTATCCACAAAACGCTTCCGTACTTCCTCTGCGGCGCTCGAGTGGAAGAGTGGGTCACGTCGCTGGCTCCCCGCGTTTTTGACCGACTCTTTTGCTCTCCGACTTTGGAGTCGACGCGTCGTTCTGTTTTGGCTTTTTCTCCCTTTCTCCCTGCCTCTATTCTCCGATGGCTTATGAATCTCGCGCCAGAGACTTGCAGGCCGTCAACGGGAAGACGCGTCCAGGAGTTGCTTCTCTTCGTCTTTGGTCCCCTCACATACGCTTCAGCCTGCGAGTCACATCTTCTGGGAGGGAGTCGACGACGGGTCAATAACTTCAGCCGTCTGATTCGTTTGACTCGACGTTCAGCCCAGCTCAGAAGTTGTTGCATTCTTTTGGAAGAGACGTGAGCGAAGGCAAGGACGACGCGTCCACTTCTCCCTTTTCGCTCTTCAAAGCTCGGAGGTCAACCTCGCTTTCCTGGGGCAAGAAAGAGGAGTCAGGATACGCTTTCTGAAGAGTTGAATCTCGATTTTCCTCTCGGCCGCTCAGGAAGCAACTTGGAAGCTTTGTTCTTGAAACCGGTCGCGACGCGTCGAGCTTTCATCCCTTTTCGCTCCCTTCTCTCTCTCGCACATGATCTTCCCCGTCATCTCTCGGTGTCCTGTTGATGAAATAACCTTTTCTTTCTGGTCACGAGAATGAGGCGGCGAAGGATCTCGCGTGAAGCAGATTCTCGCCGTCCAAACCGCTTCTCTCCCGTTTGACGACGCGACCCGACTGTGAGCTAGAAGTTTCTTCTCTCCTCTTTCCCCTTTCCACCCATCCCTTTTGCGGCTGTCTCTTCAGCGCAGAGTCAAAAGATCGCAGGTTACGTAACCACTCCCCCCTCCTCTCTCCTCACCTTTCTCCTCGTTTCAAGTTGACTCCAAACGGCCATCATCATCTCCTTGTTGTTGGGTCGTCCACTTGAGCTTAGGGATGTCTGCAGGATGTGGTTCAAAGCTTGTTGTATAAAGCTAGCTACTCGAAAGGTTTATATACTATGGAAATGGTCACGTGATCTGAAGGTAGCTTACAAAGCTGTTGTTCACTAAGGAGGGTTACTGACATGGGGACTGAACGAGACGCGTTACTAAGCTACTACGTAAGACCTCTCTGCGAGTCGCCACCTTCCAACACTCCCACTCGACGAGCTGAGAGCCCTTCCTTCATTTCCCCCTCTGCGGGTTTCCATCCATGTCTCCGCTGGTCTTCTGATCCATGCGCGAGGGTTCCTTCTGGATGTTGAGCGATTTCTTGAACCGTTCGAGCTTTTCGACTCCGAGAGCCTTGGTGAGGATGTCTGCCTGCATGTCCTCGGTGGGACAGTAGTTGAGCTTGATGAATCCTCTCTGTTGGGCCTCTCGTCCGTATTTGTACGCGACATCGATGTGCTTGGTCTTCTCCGAGTGAGTACCGTTCTTGGTTGTTTTGATGGCTCCTTGGTTGTCTACGTTTACTGGGATCGATCCGGTGTCGTATCCGAGTTCAGCGAGGATCTTGGCGACCCATCTAAGGCTCCGGCATCCTGCGGAGAGAGCGATGTACTCTGCTTCAAGAGAAGAGAGACTGATTGCCTTTTGGCGTCGACTCGCCCAGATGACTGTGGATCCAAATACCTTGACGACGAAACCTGTTGTTGATCGTCTTGATTCCGTGTCTGCGGCGTAGTCGGAGTCGGTCCATAGTTCTGCGATTGGAGCGTCCGAGTGTCCTCCAAGTTGAAGCGACGTGTCTGCTGATCCTTGTAGGTATCGCATGACCTTCTTGACTGCTCCCCAGTGAACCCTTCGTGGGTCCGAACTGAATCGGCTGAGAACTCCGACGGCGAAGGCGATGTCCGGTCGAGTGCAGACTTGGAGGTACATCAACGATCCCACCGCTTCGAGGTAGGGTACTCCGTCCAGCTTCTCTGATCCCGAATCCTCCGATTGGACCGACAGTTGCCTAAAGTCGTCCATCGGAACCTTGTTTGGTTTAGCGCCGACCATGTTGAATCGTTCGAGGACCGTTTGAACATATCGTTTCTGGCTGAGGTCCATTGTCCCCGCCTTGCGGTCCCTCGTAACGTCGATTCCGAGGATGGTTCCTGGGTTGAGGTCTCCTCTGTCGTCGATCTTGAATTCCTTCTGGATCTCCGTCATGACCCACTCCAAATCCTCCTTGTCTCCTGCGGCGACGAAGTCGTCAACGTACTGGACCAGCATGATCCGTCGTCCCTTCCTATGCCCTATGTAGATACAAGGGTCCGCTTCGAGTGGATGGAGATTGAGTTGAGTTTGAAAGAACTTTGAGGAATGATTGTAGAACGCGAGTGGTGATTGCTTGAGTCCGTATAGGGCCTTGAGGAGATGCGCGACGAGTTTCTTCTTGTCGGCTCCCTTTTGTTCGTACCCTGTTGGCTGTTCCATGAAGACCGTTTCCACTAGGTCGGCTGTGAGGAACGCCGTCTTGAAGTCTCCTTGGACTAGATCGAGATCCTCCGATGCTGTGATGGCGAGGACGATCCTGAGTGAGTTGAGCTTTGATACCGGCGCGTACGTCTCGACGTAGTCGACTCCTTCTTGCTGACTGAATCCCTTGGCGACCCATCTAGCTTTGAAGCGAGTAATCCTCCCGTCGGCTCCTTTCTTGAGCGCGTAGACCCAGCGACCTCTGACCGTTTTTGATCCTGAGGGTAGCTCTGTGAGTTCAAAGACTCCGTTCCCTTCCATCGACACCATCTCTTCGTCCATCGCTTCCCTCCAGAAGTATGCGTGCTCCGACGCCATGGCTTCTCCGTATGTATTTGGGACGGAGGGTGGTGGAAGATCCTCGAGTTTGGGTTGCGTCGCTTGAGCGTGTCCGGCGAAGTCCTCCGAAATGAAGTCGGTGATGTCGTAGTCTGTCTGGACAAATCTTGCCGAGTCTCCTGTTCCTGTGAATGGCTTCTTGTTCCGTTGACCTCGTCCGTAGCTCCCACTCAAATCGACAGCCGGTTCATCGATGATGGGCTCGTAAGTGTAGGAGTGCTTGACGCGTGATGGGTTGGGTTTCCTTGCCTCGGTCCCCCTGACCGGGTCTTGTTGGTTGGACTTGAGTAGGTGCTGTTCCTCTCCTTTGTCCTCCTCCAGTTCCTTCTCTTCTTCTTCCTCCTCCTTGTGGTCCTCCTTGATTCCGGCTTGTCCCATTCCTGGTAGCTCCACCGTCTGGTGGACTCCACGTGTTTCGTCGAAGATAACGTCCCGAGAATGAAGGATCGACCGCTTGGGGTCTCCATGGACTTGAAGTCGATAGGCCTTCTTCCCGTTGAGATCGCCGTATCCGAGGAAGATGCACTTGATGCTCTTGGGTTGATGCTTGATCTTTTGAAGGTTGAGCGCGTAAGCGAGAGCTCCGAACGTCCGCATTGCAGTGAGGTCGGGCTTCCTTTTGTAGTAGGCTTGGTAGGGGGTTTGAGAGTTGACTGAGGATGAGGGAATGCGGTTGATTGTGTATGTGGCGTAGTTCATGGCTTCCGCCCAGTAGGATCCGTCGAGGTCCCTCGCGTCTCGTAGCGCGCAGGTGATCTTCTCCTCGATGGTTCGCATTCCTCGTTCGGCCTTGCCGTTTTGTTGCGGTGTGTGTGGGATAGTCGTTTCCTTGGTGATTCCTTCGTCCCGGAGATAGAACTCGTAGTCCTTCGACGTGTATTCCCCACCGTTGTCTGACCTGATCCGTTTGACGACGTGATTGGTCCTTTTCTCCTCCCTTTTCCTCCAGGTGATGAATGTTGCCAGTGTTTCCGACTTCCTCTTCAATGCGTACGACCAGTGGTAGTTGCTGAAGTCGTCCCAGATCGTCATCATGTAACGCATTCCTTGAGCCGAGGCGATTGGCATCGGTCCGGCGAGATCCGTGTGGACGAGTTCAAGAGGTGAAGTGGTTTTGGTGGTGGAGGTGGGGAATGGAGTTCGATGTTGTTTCCCTTCGACGCAAGGTACGCAGATCCTTTCCTTGAATCCGATGATGTCCTTTTTGGTGAAGGTTGGTAGGAGCTTCTGACGAGACAACTCCTCCATGGCGGAGATAGAAGCGTGACCGAGCCGGCGATGAAGGACCTCGATCTTGTCGACTCCTGTTGCCGCGAGTGCTACGTCTTCTCCTCCTGAGCCGACTCCCTTGAAGTCGCTCACGTCCAGCATGTAGAGGTTCTTCGACACCTCTTTTCCCTCCATGAACAGCGATCCGTCTCGAAGGAACTGGCATCGCTTGTTGGTTTGGGTTGTCCCCTTGCTGGGGAACCTGGTCTCGACTCCTTTGTTACCGAGTTGACCGATACTGATGAGGTTGCTGAACCCTGGGATGTGGTATACGTCGGAGATGGTGAAGGCCTTCCTTGATCCTTTCACGGTGGTCTGGAGGTGGATGGAGCCGATGCCGAGGATCTGAACGATTGATCCGTTGGCCGTCGTGACCGTTCCGTTGTGCGCCTTGTATGTTACGAAGCGTTCCCGGTCCCCGACGATGTGGTTTGATGCTCCACTATCAGCGATGTATCCATGCTTGGTTTGAGCGAAGAGCGCTTGGGCCGACGTCGCGATGTCGGATCCTGCTTGAAGACCGTAGTCTACGAGGTGCGCCTCTTCCCTATCCTTCCAGTTCCCCTTGTTCTCCTTCTTCCCCTTCCCGAACTTCCTTCCCTTTCCACCTTGTCCCTGCCCCGTGGGCTTTCCTCCCTTCAACTCCCAGCACTCCGACTTGAAGTGTCCGACCTTGTTGCACTGATGGCACTTGGCGGTCCTCTTGTCGACAAGGAGGGCTGTTTCCTTCGACGATGAAGTACCGGTCGGTTTGAGGGACTCGTGAGTCCTTACGTGGATGAGGAGGGATGTGGCGACGGCGGTTGGGTTGAGTTCTTGTTTTGATTCTTGCGCCTGGAGCGTTTGGTGTTGAATGAATTGTTCGAGTGATGCAGGTAATCCACTGAGGAAGAACATTGTGCTCATCCTGTCTGGGATGTTGAGGCCGAGAGCTGACATGTCGTCGATGATCCTTTGGAATTCGTCGATGTACTCCTGTACTGGTTCTCCCTCCTCCATCTTGAGGTCCCTCATCCTTCGGATGGCCATGACCTCTCCCGCTCCTCCTTCCACCTTGTGAGTCTTCCGCAGAAGATCCCATGCCTCCTTTGTGTGTTTGCAGTTCCGGATCCGAGGGAGTTCTCGGTCGCTGACCGCCATTTGAATCCTGTGGAGCGCGAACTCGTCCATATGGTCCCATTCTTCGATGTCCTTGACGTTGTTCTGCTGCTTCACGACCTCTTGTCCGGTGGTATCCTTTTCCATAATTTCCGGGGTGAGGTTGGGCCTGGTTTTCGTACCGAGGACGACGGGCTTGATTCCTGCTTCTCCAAAAGCGATCTCCATCCTTACTGACCACGTCTCGTAGTTGGTACCATCAAGAGCAGTGAGTTTTAACAGCTTGTGATCTAGCTTCTTGGAGTAGTTGCTTGACATGACGAAGGATTGTTGCTTAGCGGGTGGTGGCGAACTGGTGCTGATAACGTGTTGTTGGGTCGTCCACTTGAGCTTAGGGATGTCTGCAGGATGTGGTTCAAAGCTTGTTGTATAAAGCTAGCTACTCGAAAGGTTTATATACTATGGAAATGGTCACGTGATCTGAAGGTAGCTTACAAAGCTGTTGTTCACTAAGGAGGGTTACTGACATGGGGACTGAACGAGACGCGTTACTAAGCTACTACGTAAGACCTCTCTGCGAGTCGCCACCTTCCAACACTCCTCCCTCCCCGTTTTGTTTCCTCTCGTGCTCTTCCTTTTCTCCATTCCTTCTCGACTACTGTCCTTTTTTTTTGCTTTGAATATTCTTTCTCTAAGTTGCAAGACCCACTGCTCTCACCCTCCTCCCGAAGTTGAATGGGCGGAAGATTGTGAGAGCGGCCTGGACGCGTCGACTCAGAAATCAAGCTCCTCAGTCAAATTGCTTTATTTCGCTCCAGGACACAGATCATCTCCCTCAAAGAAGCTCCGTGCTTCTCCTGGTGGTCCGGCTGGGAAGAGTCGCTCGGTTAGTTCTGACGCCTCCAACCCGCGATTCTGTCTCGCAACTTCGGAGTCGACGCGTCGTTCCCTTGCGTTCTCCTTCATCCGTGTCGCTGTACTATTTCACTTCGAGATTGCCACATCTCCTGTTTAGTACCCATACATCGGCGTACCAATTTCAGACTCAGAGACCTGTACGCCGTCGGAGGGAAGTCCCGTGCAGGAGTCGTCTCCTCGCCTTTACTTTTCTCGCACACGCTTCACTTCCAAGGAGGGACATCTTCTGGGCAAAGAGCTGGAAGGAGGATCTACAGAGTCCCTCATCTCACTCTTTTGACCCGACGTTCAGCCCTGCTCAGGAGTTGTTGCTCTGTTAAGAACAGTCGAGCTTGATGACTTGGGACGCGTCGCCGCTTCATTTTTGGCTGTTCGAAGCTTGGAATTCAACCTTGCTTCCCTGAATCTCGGGGGAAAGGCCGAGAGATAGCACGTTGTCGAGAGTCTCACTCTCGGTTACTCACTCCGACTCCCAGGGAACGACATTGAAAAAACGGGAACGGGACGCGACGCGACGCGTCGAGCTTTCGTCCCCTTTTGCCTTTTTTTTCCTCCCTTGCTCGCTCTGTTCATGTCAGTGAAGTCGAATCTATGTGTCCGGACACTGGGCTGGGGCGGGTCAATAGCCCGCGTCAAGGCAACGAGGGAGGTTGACTCTGAATCAACCTCGACGACGCGACGTAACGACGACGACAAGATTTTCTCGTCTTGATGCAACCCCTCACACGAGTCCCAAAACTGCACTTTTTCTAGCGGACTCAGAAAACCTACAGGTCACGTAACCTCTCCCCGTCCAAAACAAAACGAGCGAGCAATTCTGGGTTGACTCCAAACGGCCATCATCTCCTCTCCTTCCCTCTCTCTTCTCTCCCTTCTCCCCTCAAGCCAGCATCCTTCTCTTCTCTCGGACGATGAGATTCTCGTATCCATGTGAATTGACCAAGAATGAGTATGGATGGGCTGATGGATAGATGGATGGGAGGAGCGAACGACGAGAGGGAGGGGAAGGGGAGTTGAGCTCGAAGCTGACGTCGTCTTCTTCCTTCCTTCTTGCTTGCTCGTTCCTTCGTTCGTTCTAGCAGGACTCGACCTCGTCGCTCGTGGACCTAAAGCTCGTGTGTATACTGAGATTAGGCTGGAAGAGGTGGGTCGATGTATGGATGGATGGGAAGAGGAGAGAAGGGAGGGAAGGAGGGGAGTTGTGGAGCGAGCTTTGAACGAAACGAAGCGATGGAGAGCTGACTCGCTCGCTGGTTTGTTTCTATATAGCTTCGGCCAGCCCGAATCGACACTCGCCGCTGCTTCCCACCTTTTCGTCATCTCTGGGACTTTGAATCTCGCTGGCTTCACTGGATGTCTTTGTTCACTCGTTGGTCGACTCCATCGACGTCGACTTCCGCTTCACAACTTTTCTTCCATCTCCCTCGACCGCTCAGCTCTTTTGTCCCGACTCTCTTGGACGTACAACGGTGCTGAGTAACCTGAGCCCGCGTGGAAGGATCGCGGGAGCCAAGGCAAAATTGAGTTGAGCGAGCACTCACCTCCTTCTCCTCCTCTTTTCCTCTCGTCACCTCCCTTGATCTGGCCTTCTAGTTCATCCTCTGGAGCCTGTTGTCCTCAATGCTCTCGCTCAAGCACTCCTATGAGATGCGAGAGCGGAAGAACGAGCTGCTCCGGAAGGAGGAGTCGCGTCTTTCTTTCCCGTTCTGCTTTCTTGGACGCCTCCATTCAAGTCACCGCTCGCTTCCTCTGCCTCGCTTTCTCTGCCATGGACAGCTCGAACCGCTCCTATCTCCAGGATCCGGTTTTTCAACAAGGTTGAAGGGGAGAGAGCGGAACGGACCCGTCATTCAGAGGTCACTCAGGCCTGCGTTCGTCCTCACACTGTACGTCAATGCAAGAAACGCCTCGCTCCTCTGTAGAAGTGAGAACATACCGCTCTCTTATATGTTTCGCGACAGAAGCAGGATAAAAGAGCGGTCTGACAACAGCTCTCAGAGGTCGAGTCAAGTTGTGTCGCGTGTTTTTTTTTTTTTTTTTTTTTTTTTTTGCTCCTGTCTCTCTTTCGCTCTCAGCTCTTCTGCTTTCAGGTCACTCCCCTGGGTTGTATGGAACGATCCGCTCTCACCCTCATCCGAAAGTCAAATGGGCGGAGGTGACGAGAGCGATCTCGACGCGTCGACTCGGAGGTTGAGCTTTGAAGATGGAACGGAGTCGGCGGGCGGTGAGAGGAAGATGAGCAGAGGTCGCGCGGCGTCACGTTCAGTTCTGCCCGCATCTTGCTGTCTTGACCGTCTGCTTTTGACAATGTTGACACATCGCTAGTATTCAAATTCAGCTCTTCCTAGATAGATTGATGCTCTGATCATCCATCCTAAACGACCAGATACCCAAACAACCACATCCCAACCTGCCACGTCCCAACCAACCTACCACATCCTTGGAGGCAGCCTCGAGAACTGAGTCTCGTGGAAGCTCGAGGCTTTTAGAGGGGCCCTTGGACCAACTTAAGATATATAGAAGGATGTCCTTGCTGCAGTCGGCCAGATCCCTAACTGACCAGATCTTCAACTGACCAGATTCCAGACTAACGTCCTGAACGAGCACATTGTCCAAAACATCTTAATCAACCAGATTTTCCCGTGTCAGACTACGCTAATCTCCTTACGAGGCCTCTCAGCTGACGGTAGGGACCGGTAGAGAGCCTCAAAGAGATCAAGAGGACCTCTTTTCCGAACCTGGCGCTTTTCAAAACTGGCGAGCCCACGAGGAACACGCGTCTCGGGTTCAATCACGTGCGCATCCTTCCACCAGTCTCCTACCACGTTTCGCCCTCTCAGGAGCCCTCAAGAGTTCTCAGACATCGATGGAGGCGAGCTTTTCCAAAAGTGGTGAGTCGCCTGACTGCTTCCGCTTTCCAAAATCGGCGAGTTGACGAAATCGACGCGCTGACAGTTCGTTCGTTCTTCCTCTGGATGCATCCAGATCGTCCCTCCGCCCTGCCCAGCCCTCTGTATCTGAGTGCTCCAACGCATAGACAAATGAGCAAACGAACTTTCCAAAAACGGCCAGTCGAGGAAAGAGAAGTAGAGCAGGGTGTGGTCGGCCTGTTTCTGAGTTTGATCCTCGTTCCAGCTGGTCAGTTCTGTTTCCAGCGGAACGCATACGAGGATTGCTAGCCAGAACGCTAAGAGTACTCAAGAAGATCCCTTTCCCAAAAGAGGTGAATCTCTCTGACTCCCCTTTCCGAAACTGGCGGGTCGGGTCGAGAAGCGAAGGAGGGGTTGTTGACACTTCTGCCCTCTCGCACCTCGCTCGGAATCACTCGACTCCATTCCAGACAGCTTCATAACACGCACAAACATCATCTAAGCCCTCGTCGCGCACAGTGAGAGCGCTTTCCAAAAGGGGCGCACCTTCTCAGCTCTCCTTTTCCAGAATTGCCAAGTCGAGGAGAACGACGCTATAAGGGCTCGTGCTTCCTCCGAGCCCTTTCGAAGCTCGTTCTTTCCACGTTGAGGGTTGTAAAGAGGCGAGAAGGGTGCTCGCAGAGCGAGGAAAGCGAGTTTGCCAAAAGTGGCGAGTAAGAACTTTCCAAAACCGGCCACTCGGCTGCTCGCCCTTTGGCGAGTCATGGTCGCGTCTTTCTCTTGTTCGTGCGAGAGCCTTTGCTCCGCCACGTTCTACCCCCTAAAGAACTGGTGAGAGTGCACAGAAAGTGGATATGGCCGCGCTTGCCAAAAGTGGCGAGTCAGTCGGCTGCACTCACTCCTCTTCTTCCTCTTCCTCTCCAAAACTGGCGAAGTCCATTCACTCTCGCCTTTGTCGATTCATCACTCGCTCTGAAGCGTCTACATACAGTCCCATTGAACCCGCATTAGACCTCTCCACTTAGCTTCGCCGTTGAATGGCCGTCAAGTCAGAGAAGGACGAACCAGCCAGCTCGAGGAACGGCCTGAACTGAACGGCGCGCTACCTCAGTTTGAGCGTTGTGATTTCCGGATTCTGCACCCCCTCTTCTTTTCACCCTCCCTCTTTCCCCTGAAGACCAGCTTTTCCCTGGATACTTGGCTCGTTTGGATGATATATCGTTGGACTAGACCGTGTGCCATCTCCCATCACTCAAGCAACGAAAGCGATGAACGGAGAGGAAACGAGAGGAAAACAAATCTAAAGGAAAGCGGAGGGGTCAGAATGGCGAGACGAGCACAGAAGCGTTCGTCCCTCGTCTCGGGTGGATCCGTGCAGATCTTTCACTTCCCCCCTGCTCCACATATCAAGATGTATAGTAAACGAGTCATCTCGTTGTCCGATTGTAAAGAGCTGGAGTCGTTGGTACATAGCTCTAGTATGTCCAGTAAAGAGGGCTTAGCTCTAGAGTGAAGATTTGCCGACGTCTCGAGGTTGAAAGGTATGAGCTCAAGCTCACCTCCCAGCTCCTCTTCCTTTCTCCTATGCGAGTCTGAGCCTCGTGGTAAGAAAAGTTGCTCGCTCGAAGAGGGAGCGTGCTCTCTATACCTAGTTTCCTGACTAGGCTTTTCTCAGATTCCGATTCACTGCGAGAACGCTGGCGCAGTGGCAGCAAACCTGTCGATGGAAAGACCTCGTTCGTTCAAGCTCAACCCCCATCTCCTCCCCCCTCCCCCTCCTCCCTCGCTTACCTCCTACAACAGCAGCTGGACTCTTCTCGGGCCTCCTGCCTCTTTGGTACTATAGGATCAACCTGGGTGATGGGAGGGTGGTTTCATAAATCGGTCTACAAAGCCGTAGACCGAAGGGGACGAGCTCCGAGTCAATCGCGTGTCTTCGACGAGAAGTTGCGGAGCTGCTCTCTCCCCCAACCACATCGACCTCTTCCCTTGACCACTTCCTTTCCATTTCCCACTTCCTCTACCAACAACTTGTCAGCTCCTACGAGGGAGTAGCATCCCTCCCAAGGGCCCACTGGAGCAGTGCTTGAACGGCAGCCTTGGTGAGCTCCCTCGCCTTATCGCTTCCTCATCGCTTCCCTTTCCTCAACCCCTCCTCCTCTCGCAAAGGAAGGGAAGTCCTTTCTCTCCAGCTTCTATGTTGGGAGTGTATCCTCTGGGGTGTATAGAACCCACTGAGAACGTGGATGTATGCTGGGAAGGTCTCTCGTTGGAAGGAGGAGGAGCAGGCTCCCTCCCTCATGACTCGGTCTTCCCCTCCTCCTTCCCTTCCCTCCTCCACAAGCGAGCTCGATGCTGACCCTCTTTCCTCCACTTTTCTCCCACCAGGAACTTCTCCCCCACTCCTCCTCTACTCCTAGCCATCCAACGGATCCGATCCAATTCTACAACCCTCTTCAGCTTCCTTCGAAAGCGACCTCAGCCAAACCTCCTTCCCCTTTGGAACCCTCGCTGAACGAGCTCTCGAGAGACTTTCTCGTGGGACTCAAGTGAGTCTTTCTCTTTCAGTTAGAGGTAGGGGAGGTGGGATGAGGTGTCACCTGCCTTTGCAGAAGGAAGGAGAAGGAAGGAGGAGTTGCGAGCTCGAGCTGACCATCGTTCTTCCCTCTACCTCGCTCGCTCTCCCTCCTTCCCCTTGCACTCTC